>OY293826.1:117979581-120479581 GCA_958507055.1 Crioceris asparagi
GACAAGGAGCACCATTAGGCCGAAGAAGCTGCCCAGGGTGGCAGCTATGCGCACCCCGGTCATAACATCATAGGTCTTGTAGTACTCTCTGGGATCGGATGTGGTCGTAGCCACGACCATGGTTGGAGCAATGGTCGTGATGTTCCTTTCTTGCGAGCCATTTGGCTCCCGACCCATCACGTACGAGGTTCACCTGGAAACAAAAAAGAAAACTTTGTATCTACATCGTATATTGAGATAACAGTGTCACCAAAATTGAAGGAAACTGTCAGTCACATAATTTCCATACCCCCAAGCGAGAAGACTGGAAACAAGGAGAGTAAACTTCCTATGCTTCTCTACGTAGCCACATGAGATTACAGAAACTGCATATCATAGAGTGGCCTCGTGTACGACGAACATCTTGACAAATATCTTAAATATTTGTTCTCTTCATTTATCTTCGCAATCATCTGCTGTCTTTTTTGCGAGAGCGCAAGAGTCGATTGTTAAACACGGCATGGTACGCAAAGACGCATTTACAAAAGATATGCGTATGAAATTTTACACAATTCTTAGGGCGAGCTTACACCAAAATATATGAATAAATTGTGGAATATTATGGAAATGAAAGTAGTTCCTGTATATAAAGTTTCAAGGGTAAATCTGGGGGCACGGTAGCGCCCCCGCCAAGTCGAGCACAGCCGTACTATCCATTTCTCGAAGCATATCAGGCCATTTTCGACTCCTCTGTAACTTAGTTGTTGAGAAAGCTAGAAGTCTGAATTTACAGAGACTTAGAGGACATAATATGTCTAGCTATAGTTCGAAATGACATACTATTCATAACTTTAGTTTACGATTTGATATACTTGAGAATATTTATGCCAATCGATCTGCTCGCCACATTTTTACAGGATCATGGCGAATAGTTTGAATATGTTATTTATCTAATAGTGACTTATATACCATACTATTACTTTGAGGTGAATACATAGGAAATGCCAATAGAGATGGAGATATGTTTATTCTCAAACATTTACAAATTTTGTTTTTTGTTTACGGTTGAGTTTTTTGCGTATGAAGTGAAATCTAATTGGGTACCTATTCAAGTTATTTCTAAGTTCCTTAAATCATAACGTTCTTTAGTTGCTTTAAAGGAAAATTTTTCATATTCTTGCTACTCAGGATTGCGACTGGACTTAGTTTTTCCCACACCTACTAGAAGAGTGATTTGTTGTGTAAGAACTCTTCATGACATTTTCTTTTAAAGCAAGTGAAGAATGTTATGTGTTGTCAGGAGTTATGATTTAAATTACTTCGAAAGAACTTGATATCCAGTTACATCTCATTTCTTTTATCAGCGAAGCTGATATTTTTGTTACGACCTTGAATGTCTTTAATATTCATGTTTTTGCTACCATTATTATTACTGGGTATTTTAATATATGAAGAAGATCAAAAATTGTTATTGGTTATGGTCATTGGTTATGAGTAGAGAAATATGTTTCCTATATTCAAACAGGCAGCAAGTATATTAATTAAATTATGATATTCCGACTTTGTCGTTCTCCATTGCATGGCGCGTCATATTTCCAATTAAAAGCAAATGTTCGCTTTGATACGTCAAACAGGTCACAATTATTATCTATTACTACTTCTACCCAGTATGTTATCCCTGTGTTATTGAATTGCTCTGCGCTGCGAACGGGGACACACTCATTGCCACACAATTATGATAAATTTGTTTTACCAAAAACACACTATCATCGGTTTTCGAATCGAGCAATTATATGATGGACGTTCTGTCCGCCCAACATAAAGAAAAGATTGATCAATTGATGGGTTTTTTGTACATTTTCGATTCATCTTTTGGCTTTTGCGTTTCAAATGATTTGTTTAACCCTACCATAAAATCAGAGAGCTTTCGTGCTCCCCATTCAAATACTCCAGAGATTTTCTCAATTTAGAATTTGCGAAAGTTTTGCGGCATCTACAGATATCCAAATATTTTAAAAAAAACTCAAAGTAGATTACAGGACTTTTTTCAGCAAATTCAGGTATATTGTTTATACAGTGTCCGATAGCCCTGCGGATAATAACACTGAAATTTAAATAAGGTAACATTCATGGACCCTCGGTAAATGTAAGCAGATCACTAATAAAAGGCTGTATAGTTTTCCAAACTAGAACAATTACAGATTTCACACTTATCCATCTTGAAAAAAATGCAATGTGGGGGTAAAAATAGATCACCACCCAGTTGAGGTTCATCTTAAAAAGATAGATATAGTGGATAAGCAAGAATATTAGTTGACTTAACATAATAAATCAACGGATTTCCTTTATCGTGTGGATTAGAGCTTAAAGATTGAAGAGGATAACTTTTCAATACTCATGCGTAGTTCCATTCATTTCTTCCTTGCTGCAGGAGTCTTTACGGTTCCATGTCGCAACAGAGATTAAAATTTCTGTATAATAGATAATATTAATCAACCTTTAATATTTTTTATTATCAGTATAAGAATACGAAATTTTAAGTCTCTATTCCATATGGTGCCGGAGAAATTGTGGCGTATCCAAACAACCAAAAGTAGGTAATAAGAACGAATTAAAATGAGTAATAGTAAGATCGTTCGGTAGCGTATGCCCTAACTGCAATTATCTAAAGAAATGTGATGCAAGGTGTCCTACTTTAAAGTAAGTAAGGTTCGTTTGACCTTCTGGCTAAGTTCTGTTAGTTTGATAAGTGCCTCTCATCTGACATGACCTGACGACTACTTATGAACCTTGGACCCAAGGCTTACCTTGTCTTCCGGAGCATGCCCTCATTTAAAGAAAAAACAACAATAAATACCTCATGGGATAGTAGAAAAGATATTAAGTCCAAGATGACCTAGAGACTTGAAAAGACCTTATCTTCATGTTACATAATAATATATGCAAACTGGAGAAAACCACTGCAAGTATCCAAATATTAGAAAACTCTAGGTTACAGAGACTTGCCAAGCAAGGTTAAGTAGGTATATTATTCATACAGGGTGTTCAGTAGCGCGGCAGATAAATTTATTATACAATTAGATTATAACGAAATGTTATAAGACCAGCAATGACATATGCAACATAGACTATGAGCTTGACAAGTAGAAATGAGGAAACCTTAAGGATAGTTGAACGATTTAGAAAAGTATTTGTGTCATTCATAACAGAAGAGGGGGAACTTATATCTATGAACTTTGAAAGAGAATAGAAGGAGAAGATATAGTGATACTCATAAAAGCTTAACAATTTAAATAAGCATGGGCATATACTCAGAAAAGACACAACAATAATAAGAAGAGTATAACTAACTGGACACCGCAGGAAGAAAGACCAAAGACAAGAAGAAAAGATCAGTTAAATAATAATAATAAATAAATTCGACAAACTCAAATGAGACAGGAATGAATAGCCTACATACAAGATATAAATGGTTGAAGAGCAAATGACAATCTGTTTTGGCATCTTTGAAAAATATTATGAGAACTGGCGGCTCCCATAGAAGGTACTGCATCTAACAACGAAAAGCGTCAATTCAGTTGTCAGTTGTTCTCGGTTATAATTAAAATATACCTATTCTATTTTCACTATTTTAACTTTCCAGCTGATAGCAGTAATTTTTCAATAGATAATATGATCCAAACCTTTTATTTTATCAAATGCTTACCTACTTAATATTCCCTAAAATAATTTCATAATTCATGCATATACTTGCTTGAAGCTGTGATTGTATCATAACTTCTTTAAATTCAGGATGAAAATTTTATACCTGTTGTTTTAAGCCAATCAGATGCCTTGATCATAGATAAACTATGCCTTGATTCTGACAGATTGCTATGACAACTTGAATTGTCCAAAACAAAAATTCATATATATTTATTTATAAACTGTCTAAAATTATATTTACTTTTATATATATTTGGTATAAAATTTTCTTACCGAATCTTCCACGAGCTTGAATTATTCTCCTTATTTTTTCTCAGTTGCAAATTTTGTTAAGAAAATTTTATACCTATTGTTTTACGCCAATCAGATGCTTTGATTTTGACAGGTTGCTATGACGACAACCTGAATTTTTCGAAAAAAAAATTGGTTGCAAAATTAAAAAGTGATAATTTTCCGGGCTTGACAGCTGTCACTTGCAGATGCCAGAATAACAAGCGTAGATTATTTTTGACAAATATTTATGTCAAATGTTGTATTTACTTTTTTGATATAAAATTTTCCTACCGAATCTCCTGCAAGCTTGAAGTATTTATTCTTCGTGATTTTTTTCTCAGTTACGATTTTCACGGAAATTTTCAAAAAATTATTCAAGCTCTAGGAAGGTTATAAGTGATAATTTCCTCCCTTTTGCCGTTGCTTAGTGGAACAATAAATTATGTATTATAGTGAATTATAGCCACCCTTTATCCATTTTTAACTAGACCGTACTCAAAACGATGAACGCCATGTGAGCAGGGCACGCATCTCTAACATAACATTTGAATACCTCCAACAATAAATTGACCAAAGACTTGCAGCAAGTCTTGGGTCAAAGTTTGTATTATTGTAAAACTACTTCTCAATTTGTCAAGAATACGGCAAAATTCAAGGGGTTATGTCTTGGACTATTTTGTCTTTTGATGATTTTTTAACAATCGTTTTCTTCCGAAGATACAGGGTGAGAAAAATATTCGTCGGTAACAACATTTGATTACCAAAAATAGCATTTAGAGTTTCTTAAACAATAAGAACTGTTCAAACTCCAGCGGGGACGCAAGTATCCAATCTTCTCCTCAATAAATATTTTTTACAGAAAAGCAAGTTGTTGCACTGAAAAATACCAAATAATATTAATTCTATTGGTGCTGGTTCTTTTGGAGTTGGTGCCTACAACAACAAACTACAACGGCACAACTTCAAAATTACCAGCACCAATAGAATTAACATTATTTTGTATTTTGTAAAAAATATTTATATCACATTTTTGAGTGTAACATTAGTCATGACAATTGTTGAACGTTCACTAATACCCAAAAGTTATAGGTAGGTTTAGCTTATTCAGAGATCTCAAAACATCGCGGCGCAAATATACATATTTCAGACTTTACTGCTGTAACACGAAAACCTTACCTCAATTTAAATGTTGCTACATATAATCTTTTCTTTAATTTGGCAGGGTTATATTTTCAATTTTCGAAAAAAAATGCTCTTCCACATAGCGGAAATACGCATATCAAATATTTCAGACTTTACCGTTGCGAAACTCGGAAACCGCAACTCTTTTGAAAAAATGTTCAATTTAAACGTTTCCGGATATGGTCCCCTTTCTAATTTTCAAATCTCGTATTTTCGATTTTCGGAAAAATTTGCCCCTTCCACATAGCTGAAATACATATTTCAGACTGTAGCGCGGAAACGTATGATTATTTTTAAAGATGTCCAATTCAAACATTTCCGGATATGGAATTTTCATTATTTTTGTCGTCTCGGATTTTCAATTTTCGAGAAAAATTGCCCCCTCCAACCCCTTTGGGGGCGGTTTTTGAAGGGAAGGAGATTTTGGATTTGATTTTTCTCAATATGGGACCATTTCTCAAATCTACTATTTCAAATGAAGCAAAAATCGTCTAAATCGAAGTACGTTAACTATGCATACAGCCATAAAAAAAGCAATCTTAAAACAGAATTGTGTACCTTCTCCTTTTCTTGAAGTCGATCAATAAAAAAGAGGGTCTTTACTTAGTTACACCCAGAAATTATCCTATTGATTAATCTTGTTATTAATCTAATTTGGGTCTTTATATTGATTCAGGTCTGAGATTTAAAAGTTATGTAAAAAAGTTACTTCAAAGCAGCTCTGCTAAAATGAAAGTCCTCTACGTAAACAGGCATATTCTTAACTACAAACTGAGAAAAAAACTTTGCGAATCATTGATTGTGCCGATATATCACTAAGTTAATTGTTTATATATTTTTTCCTTTTATTGTGATATTAATTAGAATATTTGGGTAGGTTGTGTTGTACTTCTTTGGGGAATAAAGTTTTGGTGAAACAGGGTTTTGTTTGCAAATTATCTATTATAATAGGCCTTACTGTTGTTCCGAAATGGTTGAGTGTAAGAGTAACCCAGGGTTAAACTTCGCCATTTTGGTCTTGCTTTGTGTATTTACCTATATATAGATTAACCTTATATTTGTATATAGATATTCGTGTTTGAATTAAATACGATTTATTATTATTATTATTAATCAGTAGAATAAACTAATAACTTTATAAGCATCCATAGGAAATAGGTATTCCAGAGGGTTCAAGTCCGGGAATCGAACAGGCCCCCTCAGCATCAATGAAGGATAAAATGCATAGGAGTCGAATCAAAAAGCATATGCTCCGATCCACACACTTGTTCGCTATGCAGCATATACGAAGAGAAAGAACTTCATTTTGAAGCAGCCACAGATGTTTCATAGATAAACAAGGCAGACGACATGTTTTGTCCATTTATATATATCGCTTTACCGCATAACAAAACTCCGTCTCCATTCTACAAACTTTACATTTAATACTGCTTACAAACTTACAATTCCATTTTATAATAGAAATATTGCTATGTGTATCATTCACAACTAATATTTATCCATCTATATAGTAGGTATCTGTCTAACAAAAGTAATCGATGAAATGAATGAAATACAAAGATGTTCATTTATTTCCCATTTCCCATTCAATAGCAGCGACAGGAAAACTTTTGGTACCTATTGAAAAGAAAGTTTCACTTGGAAATTTATATTTCTCATTGTCTTAACTTTTCTTACAATGGAAAATTTGAATTCTAGCTCAAATTTCAGGTAGAGGTACGTTTATTTGGGCATTTTCAATACCGCCATGGCAAATAACATTAAAGAAATCAAAATTTTTATATAGACAGCACAAAGCGCTTATGAATATAGAGAACATTTAATATTTCGTAACCCAACTATTACACAGTTATTTCGAACAGAAGCTGACTTAATACTTTTCTACCTACCTATTCATTGTTTTTTTTTTAATTTAATTAAATTTCACAGAATATTTGTCAAGTTTTACATATCCCTCTTTTCTATATGTTGTAATTATATTTGAAGACAATAAAGGTTCTATTCTATTATATTCTAAGTAGTTATTATATACAATAGCTGCTTTAATAACAAATGAAAATAAAATAAAGTTTAAAATTACAAAGAAAATATTTTTGTTCGATCTTATGATTTTTTTGCGCATAGTAAACATACAACGATTTTGATGATAGTTCTTACTTATCACTCCATGACTTACACACGGGTCCACAAAAGCACAAATCCAACTATATTTCCTAATCTAAGAATCCAACCCTCTATCCATCATGCTACATAATGACATTTCAGCAGTTTTCAAAATAGTATACAGTATTTAAGTAGATACCTAATAGAGACAAAAACCTCAAACCGTACCAACACTTTTTTTATCATTCATATTGTTTGAAGCTTAGGGAGAAGAGAAGATCAGACGGACTTTTTTTTTGTTTTAAATGTACGGAAGTCTAATTTATTTAATTTATTTGGAACGTTCTCTTCATGTAGGTGGCCTTGTAAAGTATTAAACATTACTTATTGGGAAAACTTGCACAAAAATAAAAGGAGATGCAGAAGGATAATACAGACAAGTAATTTCAAAAGTAATAAGCTTTTAACCTTATCAAAATTACTTATTTGTAAGTAGCAACAACAGCAACTTATTGTAAAAAGATTTCATAGAAAATATCATAATTACATTGCATTTAAGTTAAAAATTGTAAAGCATTTTTCATTTTACCATATAATTCTAGTATAATTTTTGGGCAAACCCAAAAGTTATTAAAAAGTCCTTCCATTCCCCATTTATTAACGTTTGTTCAAAACTCTAGAAGTTCGTCTAATAAACCCGTTAACACCTGGATGTATAATATAAATATATTGAAAAGTAATAAAAATCGTCAAAGTTATAAAGATTCAAATAACATTATGACAGATGGCATTGAGACATTTTTATTTATATTGAAAATTGAGAAATACATATTCTAAATTTAATATTCAAGAGTTACATTTATAGATTCACTCGTAATATACCTAGGTATATTAATATATTTATATTCCAGCGAAAGAGTAAACATAGAAAGTGTAAGATGGATCCCGAAGGCTGCTGTTCGTCAAAACAAAATTCCTAGAATTTTATCAACAAAATGATATATAACAGGTTTGAGAGCAATTTTTTTCTGGAAATAATTTAAGCAATCTTTTCAAAATAATCAGATATTCCTGAGAAAGGAAAAATCTGCTCTGCTTAGGTATGTGAATTTGGTTATTTACGTCTTCCCATTTGATCTGTAGCTCTTCCTTGTTGCTTTAGGGAAAACCAATAGTTCTTTCCTGGGAATCGAGCCTTAACATTTTGCAATGTGCATTTTCATCTACAAAATGATATAATTACATTTTTGACCAACTTCCCAAACGGACGTGGTAAACATTTCTACTGTGTGATTTTTTTAATTCCAAGATTCCCTTCCTCCAAAAACTTGCCCCAAGGGAGGTATTTTTTTTTAGAAACCATATGTTTTCATTTAAATTACTTAATTTGCCCTACAAAACCTACCCCTAGTATCAGGATTTCTAAATTTACGCAACGCGAACGTTGAGCTGACCCTTGCGAATCTGGTTAGATACCAAAGTTAAAAATTTTCCACCCAGTAGTTTCGGAGATAACAAACTGTGGGAGACGAACAGACAGGCGGGCAAACCAACATCAAAGTGGTCTGTCTTATAAGTGTTCAATTTTTTAAAGGATGTACAGTACCGTAGAGAGTTAAAGACGACGAAGCCTAAAACTCCAGAAACCTTGTAACAATTGACAAAATTAAAGAATTTTCGTATTC
Source organism: Crioceris asparagi (assembly GCA_958507055.1). Lineage (NCBI taxonomy): Eukaryota > Metazoa > Arthropoda > Insecta > Coleoptera > Chrysomelidae > Crioceris > Crioceris asparagi. Next base: position 117,988,509 of record OY293826.1, read on the forward strand.
AATCTTAATTCAATCCACAAAACTGTTCAACATACTTCTATTGCTTGGAATCTTCCTACATCGAATCAAAAGAAAATAAGCAGTAGGTACTTAGCTACAAATCTGCTAGTCTGCTAGTCTATTATTACTTGACTACTTGGCTTAAATTGTAATAATTGTATTAAGCAAGAACAAAAACATTGTAGATACATCATTTCTATTACATATTGTAACGAAGTACATACCACGTTCGTTCAATTCTCTTTCCGAATCTTTCAGGTCGTTAGTGATTGGGCATAAATCATTAAGACATTTGGAAACTTCAGTTACATATATCTTCTTGCGGAGATCATGGATTTAGAATGTTATCTTGACATCTTGAGTAGTCTTTTTAAGATTTTTTCGTTCGTATTCATTAAGACACAGTGGTCTCACATGCAACCCATCTTATTTACGGGATTATATTGTGCTAAGTACCTGTTGTTTTGCAATGATATTATAATCACTAATCACTATCGCTTGTAAAACAACAGAAGCTCTTGGTAATTTTTATCAGAACATTCAGCGAAGTTTGATTGTTGTAATTTTAGAGTTTGGTCACCTAATCGGCTTCGATAAATTTTTTATTTGACTATTTTTTTTATTTATTGTTCAAAAGTTGATGGCGGCACAGGATTCACAAATTATGTATACAATATAATAATTATCAAAAATCTTATCCTTCCTCATCTTCTTTTATTCACATTGTCATTTTTTCACTAAAGCTAGAAACGATTTTATTAGTTGGTGCACTGAAAAATACAAAATAATATTAATCCTCGATGGCACCAACTTCAAAAGTAACCGGCACCAAGCAATTCAAAGGCAGTATTCAATATCTTTGAAATATCATCAACCTGAGTAAAACGACAACATAACAATTTTATCTTGCTATGTTTCAGTTTAACAGATGTTTAAGTAGGTACCTATTAATAAGTATTTGATTGCAGAATACGGCCATTAGTATAATTGTAGTTACACATTTACTTTTGTTGCACAATATCGAGGTTTCAAAGTGAAGATTACAGATAATACCTGGCAGGTAATATAATTATTCTGAGAGTGACTGCTCTCGGATGGAGCCTGGGAGACTGTATATCTACCACATCCGAACCCTCGTTTCCATCCGATCACCAGGGAAAGCTCCAACAAAATGAATCATGGGTGAAATGGACAGTTACCCGCAAACAGGAAACGATTCGATAACAAGCTATTGCCATATGCCGAGAATGCAACAGATGAGTATATACATACATGTATAGATATTGCGAGACTTATTTATGGGTAAACTCAAATTAAAGCACCTACCGTCTCTACACCGACATAAATGGGGAAGAATCATTTTCAAACATTCCCAGTAATGTTAAGGAATTTCTAACTATTTACAAAACAGTATCAATATTATGTAGATTCGGAATAATATTTTAGGAAAATAGATTTACTTTGAGCTACTACGCGAGCCAGTCGATCAGTAGATAACAGCTTCACGCAATGGATACTCAAGAACTCGACTGTAGAGTCTTTCAACTTCCTTCTGTTGGACTTCAAGCAATAGGTATTGCAGTCACCACCAGCCACTCCACGTTTTGAAGTTTAGAATTTTTTTTTCGGAAAAAATTGTCCCCTCCTCCCTTTCGGATTATTTTAGGGAAAAGTTCATGTTGGATTTTTTTAATGGGACATTTTCTCACCAGAAGAATTACCAAAAAAATTGAACATACTTTAACGTGGGTAGTTTTTCATGTATTTAGGGTTGTTATTCGTTTTAGTATCCATTTGTTCTACTACTTTGTTAGTAGATTTATTCTCGAACCCTCCAGAAAATATATATGAGGTACAATTTGTCACAGTCGGTATTGTCAGTTTGACAAGCGTCTAGAATATTCATCGAACATTCTCGAAGAATATCATGTCAAGATTTGGATACATAAAACCGTGTCGATTATGAGTCACAGTCAGCGAATCAGTTTCTAACAGTCAGTTGATGAAGTAAGATTATGAAAGTCAGTCTATGAAATTAGTTCAGTTCAGACGGTGAAGTCTGTGGCAGTTTAGATTGTCAAAGTGACAAGTCAAGTTGTGACAGTTGTACTACTACGGAAGGTGGTGTACAAGGTGTTGGAAATAAACGTTTTAGAAGCAATTTGCGAACTTTGGAGTATTACACAAGTGAACTCACCCCACAACGTTTAGCACAGGATTAAACGTTACAGTACAGTCGAATTGTATGCCTTCTTCGTTTTTCGGTGTCGCGTTGGTCAAAAATGTCCAAATATCGATTTCAGCTCAAATTGTATCTACATTAATCATGTTTTTTTAGTTTATGTCCAAGATCCTAAAGTTAAAACTTTCAATAGAACGATCAATTAATTCAGAAATACAACAAACTAATCTATCTCTCCGATATTTGAGGTCCTAGAATATTTATTGATTGTATCTGAACAGTAAGTTTAAAATAATATTTAGATTACTTTAAAGCACCACTTAACAGTCGAACATCAGTAGAAATAATTGCGTACATAGATATTCAATTAGCCTGGGAATATAAAATCATCTATTTGTTTTTTCAGATCAATCATTTCCAAGGATTTTTTTAGAAAGAAAATTTGGATTAAATTGCCATTAACAAAAAGGCCGCTATTTCTCTAAAGTGGATATAAAAAAGTCTTAAATCAGGACTGACAGGAACATCACAAAAAAACAACAGTTGAGTTGTTACTCAAATAGTTATTTATTATACAAGGGAAAAAAGTACTAGATTTTAGCTCGAGACCTAAAATCTAATATTTTTCCCGTGTATAATACACAATTTTTCTCTGTGACGGGAAAAACGATGATTTAATATTGAAAAAATATTACAATATATTAAAGTCAGAAGATCATCGAAGTAAAATTTGAAGCTTTAGGTAGGCGACAATTAGACATGCGTTACTAAGTTTAATTCTGTGTTTTGATTGACATTTGTGTGATATGTTTATATATATCTACCCGAAAAAAATTTACTCACTTTTTCCCGTGGGGAAGAAAGTGATATTTTGTCACCTGTCAACAGAGATAAAATGTCAAACTTTTTTCGGAAAAACACATTTTTCCCCCTGGATATGCCAACTTTCTTGGAAAGATACTTGTAGGGTATAAGAACTAAAGTGTTAGAATGCATGTGGGGTTCTTGTTTGTGATACTGTTTCTCTACGCCAATGATTGCATATATTTTTATATTTTTTAAAAATCTGTGTTTGCGTACTACATGAAGAAATATACCTACTAGATGGAGTTTGATGAGTCTGGTCATAGTGATAGCTTATAATATCTTCAGTCACTTTCTGGAATAATCTTCATCCCAGAGAAGATAAACGTTTTACAAAAAGAATCAAAAACAGTTCTCAAAATCAAATTGAGAGATTGGTAGCGACATCTTTTGTTGATGAGTTAGGTGTCACAGGCTCACAAAACAATAGGGCGCAACTAAATACACAAAATACTACACAATATTAATTTTAATCTCCCATTAAAAGTTTCATAATTTTTTTGATTGGACGTATAATTCAAAATTAATTTAAAACAACGAAAAATAAGGTGACTGATGTAAAAGTTATTAAAAATGCACTATTTTTATCCCATCATCAAGAAATGATTACACAAATCGAAGAATTAACTATTCTTCTATTAAGGATTCATTATGAAATCGGCCCTAAGAATTACAGTTTTTTTACCATATTGTACCCTCAATAAAAAATGTCCGTCAAAGCTTGGACATGGTACACATTACATTACACAAATAGGTCAATATATTGAGACAAATTGATCAGCTTAAAATTGAACAAGTTAGTTCTATACTTACAGGTGCATAATAGATAACTGTTGTAAATGTAAATACTGAAACTTTTAAAACGCCATCCGAAAACAAAAAAAAGGTCACTACTAGAATCCTAATTTGCGAAATTTGTAGAGTCTAAGGTAAATGAAAAAACTCAAGAAGATTATCCAAGTGAATATTGTTAAAAATGCACTTAAAATTGTCTGTTTAGGTGGAGTTTTTCACATGTCTGCATGTTTTTTTAAATATTTGTTCGCGACATTTGCACAGTAAACCTTCTCCGATTTTGATGTTTTTTTCATTTGAGAGAGGAGACTTGACAATGGTCCCATATTCATAAAAACTCAAATCCGAAATCTCCTTCCCTTCGAAAACCACTCCCGAAGGGGGTAGAGAGGGTAATTTTTCTCGAAAATCGAGAATCCGAGACGGCAGAATTAAAGATAGGAAAATATCCGGAAACCTTTAAATTGAATATTTTTTAAAAGGAGTTACGATTTTCAAGTTACAGCGATGTTAAAATCTCAAATATGTGTACTTTCGCTATGTGGAGGGGAAAATTTCTTTCGAACTTGAAAATCTGAGAATGACTAATTAAAGAACAAATTATTTCTTATTTACTTTGAACATTTCTTCCATAGAGTTACGGTTTTCAAGTTACAGCAGTGGTAAAGTCTGAAATATGTGTGTACATACAAGTATTACCCAGAAGATGTTTTACGATCTCCAAATAATACTCGTAACAAATACAAGCAAAGAATATACATGGGTAATGGTGTAAGTGAACGTTCAACGATTCGTGACTAATATTACACTCAAAAGAGTGAAATAAATATTTTTAAAAAAAAATTGGACCAACGTTATTAGTCGCTGCACTGAAAAACCTTTAAATAATATGAATTGTATTGGTGCCGGTACTTGTCAAGTTGGTGCCAAAAGTTTTCAATCTAACTGCCACTGCACAAATGGATATAAGAAAAAACTATGATTGCTTTCCAAAAATAATGGTATTTCAGTGGCATGAAATGTGGAAATTTTCAATACTCTAGTATTTTTTTTTAGTCTGTCGTCAGATTATTCATATTTAGGGCCGATTTCATAATGAACTCCTAATGAGAGATTAATTAATTCTTCAATTTGTGTAACTCATATCTTATCGTAATAAAAATAGTGCATTTTTAATAACTTTTACGTCAGTCACCTTATCATTCTTTCTTTTGAAATAACTTTGAGTTATATGTCCAATCCAAGAATTTATAAAATGTTTAGTTTGCTTACGAAATGTGTGTTTTTTAAGCTGTCAATTGAAACAGGACAGACAGACGCACTAACAGTAGATGTTTAAAAAAAAATGTTTATTATTAAAATCAGAATACCTCAAAAGCTGTAATATTTAGGTAGGTATAATTACTCAACCAAAGTAATAGTATTTTTGATCCTGATAAAAAATACAGGGTGTTTTTTAAAATACCCTATATTGCTGGAATGGGACAAATGAGCGCAATTGATTTTCGAGACAAATATAGGGCATTCCAATAAAAAACCCATAACTTTGGTATGCTGTGATTTTATAAAAGGTCCTGTATGTTACGAAATAATTTTAAAATGTGAAGCTCGACTATATCTGTGGACAACAGAGATATCAAACTCCGGAGTATAAGTTGATATAACATATGAGCTCTTCTTTAGGAAGTAGTAAGATAAATCTAAATAATATTTGGAATATCCCATAAAAGCTTATGTTATACAGAAAATCAAATCCATGTGAGTTCAATTTTGTTACAGTTTTTATATTCTTTAAACTTTCTATAAGATTTTTCTGATAAAGATACCAAGAAAATATTTCGCCATATGTCAAAAATATCCGCACAATCAGTTGGTCGCAATATAGCGATGTAAGATGCAATAATGAGCAAGTAAATATAAGATTTAATAATTATTAAAAAGTGAATTGTTGCTTTAAGCTATTTTATTAAAGTGGATAAGATTAGAATAACGACACAAATTGATTGTTGACAATAGAGAGCAGACACCCCTTTCCCTCTAGCTCTGATCAAGAAACTTCCTTTCCACAAAGATAGTCAATTGTAATTCTCATAAATTTATCCTTGACACCGGATCACATCACTGTCTGGAGGTGACACTTGCAAAACAGGTCAAGATTAACTATGGTAGGATATTTTATAATGCTTCATGCAACATCTCAATCTCAACTCCAAATCTTTAGAGAACTTACCTAACATAATAGAAATAACTCCAAATAGAACAGCAACTATAACAAAATGCACTCTCGATCATGCCAAAGTCATATTGTAGCACATCCACAAAAAATAAGCTTTGAACATAGGACACCACCACAAGACACCCCTTCAACCAGATGACAAGCGCCACGCATCGTACATTCTAATAATTATTCCTCTCACATTCGAACAAGAACACAACTACTGCCAATAATAATCACTGATGAGTTGTTACACATTTCCGAAAACCGACTATTTTTAGAGTATATCGAGGTATGAGCAACGCGTTAATATGTATATTGTGTACACCAGTTGCTCAAACAGTAATAATTATCAGAATATTATTAAAGCTGCCGACATTGAAATTCGTTCTATTTTGATTATCATTAGGAGGAGTAACTTGTGATATGATAGATCATGGAGGTCTGATCAGTGGTATGCTCAGGTCCTCGACTCGATTTTCTGGAAGATGTGCCTAGTAACAGACGTGGAGCACGCCACTCAACCAACATGACTACCCCGACTATAATATGAGATATTTAGGGCGTCACGACGCAAGCGTCTTTGATCAAACAATGCCAGGGCCGTCGACACAGAACGATATAGGGGAGATTTTTCTATATTTTCTACAAAATCTTATAAACTATAAATATATCTATACTAGCCATAGTTACTTGATTAATTAAAAAATAGTGTTGGTTTTCCAACATTCACAAATATCTCAAATTAACTAAAAAACCTGAAAATTAAAGTATAGGGAATAATGCGAATATGGAAAGAGGAACAAAACACTTGATAGGATGACCGAATAAAATTTAATATAATCCATTTAAAATAAGCGACTTTTTCCATGTTGAATGTTGGATTGACTTTTAAAGACCCCTTTAGTTTAATATTACTTGTACATAATCTTCGATATAACGTGTTTAAAAAAACAACCTCTTGAATTGTACAGCACCCTCAGTTATCATTTCTAATGTTAGGATACGTTTTCACAAGAATTTTCACTAAGATCAACATATCTCAAAAAGTATGAATTTTTGATATAGGGAATCCTTATAAAAGTAGGAACTAGAATTACAATTTGATAAAAAAAAATATTGCATTCCATTTGAAATAATCAAGTAAGGGTATAACTGGAAGTGACTATAAGTCGCATTATTTTGTTGATAGAGCATATCCGAAAACTTGTTCAAGCCAGTTTTCAGCGATAGGAAGATGAGTGACTATGATGTCTACAATTTAATACTATTTTAATGTATACAGGGTATCCTAGAAAATCGCTAGTTAACAAAATTACCTTTTCTTAATGGAACACCCTTTATTTTATTGGCGATTTGAGCTCCTCTCAAAATTTAAAGGTCACTTCGTTTAAGGTTTACTTTCCCCAGGATCTACGGTTTTTGGAATAAGTAATTGAGAATTCTCGAAAATTTAAGATGTTTGAAAAATTTATATTGCTCTAAGCCAATTTGAGATTTCAATTTCTGTTTTCCGGACGTGATTTGGCGTACTTCAAACAGTATTAGGTTTCCCTATATCCATCTCTTCTGTTTATTAACATATTTGAAGTTTCTTTGAAAGTTAAGTAATTTCAATTAACTGATTTTCATTTTTATCTATTAAAATTTAAACTATATGATTATGATTATTATCTATTAAAATTTTAATTATCTGAATATCACAATTATTTATTAAAAATTATGATAACTGGTCTATGTGATGATCATCTTATTCTATACATATTTTAACTCTCTCTTCAAAGGATTTTCCAACATTTCCGATAGCAAATGCATTTCTTATTCTGATCTTTATGTCTTCTGGCGTAGTTGGTCTTAAATTATAAACAGATTTTTTTAAATACCCCCACAAAAAGAAATCTAGGCATGTCAAATCGGGTGACATGGGGAAGCAATGACACGGACCCTGTCTTCCAATCCATTTATTTGGAAACTTTCTATTGAAATATCTAGCTTCGTGAGAATGTGCAGGAGCCTTATATATTTGCAGCCATATTTTGCTTCTTTTAAATAAAGGATCATTCTCTAGAAGAGTCCAGAAATCAGTTTTTAAAACTGTAGAAAGTTGTTCCCAGTTAATTTTTCTTAAAAAAAAATTAGGTCCAATAACATTATCTCTGACAAAACCCGCAGAGATATTTATACTCCAGCAGTTTTGGTGATCTCAAGTATGAAAAATATGTGGGCTTTCATTATCATAATAATGGAAATTAAGTATTTTCACAATTCCCTTCACGTATGAAAGGTACATAAATACGTGAATAGAACGTAGGTATTAAAAAAAACAATATTTTCGCTCACATGATCCGAAGTACACATGCAAAAGTCCAGACGTTCCTGAAAATCTTGCTCGTACAAATATTGATGAATGGAACCTTTATGGATAGTATTAATGTTTTTTGAGAATCCTCTGGACGCTACCTCTACCTATTGTTGGCAAATTTACCTTAAACCTGTACTGGGATTCTCATCAATGGATCCTTATACCTACCAAAAATTAATTTTCTTATTTCTCAATATCTGCCTTAGATCGGCTCCGTTTGGAGTAGCAAGTATAAGCTATCTCTTGAAACTTGAAATCTAGTTAAAAGCCTCTCGAATCTTCGTTTATCGGTATGTCTTTGCTGTGAATATTTTTGAGCATAAACACAAGACGCCAACAAACAATAACTTTGACATTCTTCTACGGTCAGAATCATATCTACTCTTTCTCTAGTCGAGAAATTCATCATTTTAGTATTAGTTCACAATCAAATAAATAATAAAACTAGCTAAAAAAATCCCGATGGCCTGTAGTCAGCGGAAAGGTAAATTTTTCAAAATTTATTGAATTGAAATTTTAACAACCTTCTCATTGGTATACCTACATGTTATTACATATAATTGTCATAGCCTTGCAGTTAGAGGTTTTTGTTTTGGCTGTTGAATATAAAGCAGACAGGGTTCGAGTCCACTTCAGGGCAGATTTTTTTTTCGCCTATTTCTTTTCAATAAATATACTATATATTTTTTTAATCAGGGTCTATATTAAGATCTCCAGAAAATGTACAATTACATCAAATTTATATTGAGTGTTCATGTTTTATCAATATTCGTTATTTTTCTTTATTAATTTTTATTTTTTTACCTGTGTATTTTATGAAAAAATGCTTTGAACAAAAGTTGTAGGTACTGATTATATCTGTAACCTAAAATTATTTTTAATAATATTTAAACTACGGCTCTTTTTTGATAATTTTTTTAAATGTTTGAATGGTCGCCATTTTGAAACTACTTACCCGATATTGCCCAATAACGAACTCGACCGAGATATTTGAGAGATTGATTTTTGTAGCAAATTTGAACTTGATACCTTCAAAACTGCGACCTCTATCGTGTTAACAAATTTCGTAATATCCCATATATATATATATATATATATATATATAAACTTTTGAACCAAATGTTTTTTTGGACTAACTTATAGACATATAACAACATGCCGTTGAAATTTTTTCGAAATTCAAAAGTGTGAACGATCGCAATAGGTATATTTCTATAAGAAATTTACCTAAAAACTCAAATTTACAAATTAATGTACCATACAAGCAAGGCTATGTCATTACTGTTGACAGAAGAATCTCCAATATTTATTACCTTCAAAAATCCTTAATTGTTTTTAGAATAAAATATTTCCATTTGCTAGTTTTTTTACAATTTTATTGTTCACATTTCTCTATATAAGAAATAGATGTAGGGAAACATAATATTGTTCGATGGCGAATCGAGAAACCTACAAATATGTTGGAAATTATACAGGGTGTTCTATTTAAAATAACAAAGTTATAGTATTGTGAAATGAAGAATAATAGCTCATCCACAGAAACACCATGTAGATTCTCGTTTAATTATATAATGAGCAATCAATAGATCAAAGTCAAGTCCGGAAGAAAGAAATTAGTCAATTGTAGTTTTCTGGCAAGGAGAGAAAAACTTTAGAAAATTAACTAGGGTTCCCTTAGGGTTTAGGCTATAGACAAAATAAATAGATAATTTTCATAATTTTTTGGTTATATTCGGAATTGGAGTAAAAAAGAGGACTTATTTTTCTACATTCTTGTATATTTCAATGGTTTACAAATTTTAACGTCAAAGTTCAACAAAGAGTATAATTAATTAGTTTTAAAAAATATTAGTTAAAGACTTAAAAATCAATATTCCTAGATACAAATTTTATAAGTCAAAACCCAAGAAACTTTCGTAATCTAAAGCTGATTGAGTTTGGCGCAGTTTATACATACTTTTTGGCGCATTTGGCAAATTGGTTTTTCACAATGAAAACAAACATACCTAAGCCGTTCTTCTTTTTTTCTTACAGTGACAGTAAGAACAGTCTTTTCTTTTCCCAAGTTCTTCGACTTTGGCTCTAGGGTTATATTGTTATATTTTTGTTCTTTTATGCCCAAGAAATAGAAGGGTTTCCACTCTTCTTTTTAGTTGCAAAGCAACAAGTTGAAATGCTAGAACTGTCTTTTCATAATTTTTATCTGAAAACTTAACTCTTTTTGACGTACTGGGTCTAGATCCATTATTCAGCAATATCTACTACACAAACTTAAACACTAATACACCATCAGGCCTACGGTAAATATTTCGAATTTCCAGTAATAAAACGTTGAGCACTCATCGATGGGAACCCAACTTGAAAGTACCTGGGTAGCCGACCTCCACTGTGGCCCAGGCGCATAATTACATTCCGTCTGTGATATGAAGTGTTAGTATATATGGTTGTCAAATTGTGATGAATAATTGTTTTTGCCACAATGCGAAAGTTATTTTTCGGACTTTCTTTCAGCCCGGAAAAAATCCACTTTCGCACCTAGAGTAAAAAGATACTATTCCAGCACCAATAGTTTTTTTTAATTTACAGGTTTCCGAGTTACAGCAATAGGAAAGTGCAATATTGTTCAGTGAATCACTGAATATAAGTGAAGGTTCAGCAATTTGAAATGTGCAACTACACCACTATTTCGGACCTACGTTTCGTTCTGTAGATTCGGCTGTGACAGACGAGCAGAGTGGCGCAGCAGTGATCGTATAAGGTTTTGGTATTTTCATTCGATGCACGAAACCTGTACATTTATTCTATTAGGTCTGGTAGTCTTAAAGTTGGTGGAGGTTAAATAGTCAGTGCTGGTTCTCTTAAGGGAAGCAGAGGTCTTGAAAACAACACAACAATCCGTCCTGGCTGGCTTCTTCGTAGCGTCGCTAGGACTAGGCCGAAATTTACACGGACCATGTTGAAGTGGACAAATAAAGTCCGCCTTCAAGTCAGTGGAGGATATGGGAGGATACCCGTATTAATGGAAAGGTCTCGAAGTCGTCTTCATTCGTTGAATGCAATGCTGCGGAGTTCCACTTGGCCTTATAAGCTGATAGTCCTTTCTCCAGCAGAAACTACTTGTATTTCCTTACCTACGACATCAACGGATGACATGAATGAACTCCCAAAATGATTAGTAGTATCAGGCGCACTTGATGCACTGCAAGATAACACTCCTGTTGAAAATAAGAATATATCATATATCATATCATAGATTTCATATCAATCGACGAGAGAACCAGAATGAAGATCTTGGTGAAGAAGAAGCGCACATCCAAAAGTTACAGGAGATTATCCATAGCATGGTAGAGTATTTGCGCAGGTAAAAGAACATGACGTGGACCATCCATGACGGCATGATTCATTTGGGAGGATTACAAAACACGTATTCTGGATGACCAGGTTTACCAGCCCACACAGTAGCGGAGTAGCATAATTTTGTTAGCGTGAGTGAATTGTGAATGTACAGGGCGACGCCATCCCCATAACTCTGCCCAGATGAGGAGGTGTCGACCTACTTTCTTCTCACTTTAGATCGGTGAGGGTTCAGTGGAAGTTGCTTCCGTGGAACTTAACTGATAACATCCCTATGCGGTAGCTAACGATCTAATGCTAGCTTCAGCTGGAACTAACCAGCCACCGATCACCAAATTCGACGATGTGTTACCTACTTACTGTGACAATCTGAGCTAAGCGAGATCCCAGTGCAGCATTCCAGTTCTTGAATTCTCGCTTGTATCACCGGTTCAACAGCAACATCCTCAGCAGCGTTAGTATTTTCAACTCTTACTTTTTCTCAGTATCCTTAATACTTTTGATTAAATCAGAAGTAATATCCAACGTTTGTACCTTAGTAGACCACTTCTCAAGATCGTGATTAACCTCACCTACCAGATTATGGTATTCATCTGTCTTTGCTACCAACTCTGCAAATGACTTAAGACGCGAAGACATTTCGTCGATCATTTTGAGCCTACCAAGAATTAATTGCATGGAGTTTTCGAATAGAGAATTCACATTCGTAGAGGCAGATGTAGATGTAAGGGTGAAAACATCAAGGGAACTATCAAAGGTAATCAGTTGTTTACTTGCTGATGGTTGAGCTAGCTGCACAGTTAAACGTTGCGAGTACACTTTGGGTGGTACCGTTTACGATAGGTACAAATGTCGTGGCTGAGTGGGTAGGGTATTGACTAACCAACCAACAGACCCGGGTTCGGTTCCCGAGAACACCGATAGGATTTTTCTGATACTCAGACTGCTCGTGTTCCGGAATGCAGGCCATGCCGTTAGTCACGGCCTGGTCACGACTCTTATGTGCAACCAGCTAAGTGCGAAATGGGAAGAGTCACCGCTTGCGAGTTAGCTCGTTGGGCAACCTTGAAACCGTGGCAAGGTAGATGAGAAACTACGTCTAAAGGTTGCTGGTCCGTGGGTGAAACGGAAGCACGGGGAAGTGAACTTGTATCTCACCCAGTTTCTGACGGGTCATGGATAGTTCCGAGCCTATTGTCATCCCGTTACTGTAGCGCAGAGGTGGATGACGCATACCAGGCATTCCTATCTATGAGCAATTTGTGGAGGAACGCCCAACACTTAATGACGAGGTAAAAGCAATCGATACCGCGACATCATCGTTGGGGCGATGCTTCTCAACGAGACCAGATGGGAGGCCTCTGCTTATTTCATACCGCTGGTCTTAATGAGTATACGGAGAGCCGGCTGCCTAGAAGACCCGTGAATAAATAGATAAATAGTGTAACGTGGATAGGTAGTCATGTACTTACGGTTGTTATTCGTTCATTAGTTATTTATTCTACTACCTTGTTTACAATAGTTGTTGCTTGCATATTTCATTATGTAGTTCTAGAATTATAGTAGATGTATTCTCGATCCTTCCAGAAACTGTATGTGAGGTACAATTTGTCAAACTATTGTCAGTTTGACAAGGCTCTAGAACATTATTATGTGCATCTACATATTCATAGAACATTCTCGATGAATGCCATGTCATGATTCAGATATATAAAGCCGTGTCGATCACAGGTCACAATCATTCTTGTAAACTCAGTCTTGAACAGTCAGTCTGTAGAATCAGATGTTAATAGTAGTTCAGTCAGTAAAGACAGTGACAGTATAGATTGTCAAGGTGACAAGTGGTGACAGTTGTACTACAACAGAAGGTCGTGTACAGAGTGTTTGAAAATAAAACACTGGAAGCAATCTGCGAACTTTTGAGGCTTACGCAAGTGAACTCACCCCACAACGTTTAGCACAGGGTTAAACGTTACAATAGTAATAAAGAGGATGGCAGCTCAACTGGTTAAATGAAGACCGCCGGCTGGGGTTCGTGGTTCTCTAGATGTATTTTTAGTGTGGCCGTAAGCTTTGTATACAGCTGACAATCTCACAGTACTAATTCGCATCTACCAGCGCTTTGTGCCGTTTTTAAGGTTTTTCCACCTTAAAGAAAAATAGTTTTGAATTTGGTGCCAGATATGAAGTATGTTATAGATAGATAGAACACTCTTCGCACCTACTTCAAAAGTACCAGCACCAATAGAATAAATATTATATTCAATTTTCCATTGCCTCATCTAGTTGGCCCTAGTTTTTGTCAAGTTGTGTATTTCTCATTTTGCGTGATTTGAATGATTTTCAAATATCTCTAAGCCTCCCTTTCGAAGGAGTCCAACACTGAAACTATTGAATTTTTCAGCAAAAGAAGTAAAATAGTCTGTTCTTAATTTTGCCGTCTCAGACTTTTAAAAACTATGAATTGATTTTATTATATGGAATTCAGCTATCCAATATGTTACCATTTAAAATACGCTAGAACTTGAACTTGTTCCTAAAATATGATTTCCACGGGAAGCACCCTGACAGCTATGGGTACTGGTAGGTTCTTTGTCATCCAAATACTTCCCCATTCTAACTTCGTTTATTTGCGTTTTATTTATTATAAACATTTATAGTTAATTGCATTTGCTGAGTTGTGCCAGTATGAACGACTTCCCAAAAAGAGGTGTACAGTTCGACTATATATTTTTTTAAGTAGGTATGTAACCTCGTTTCACATTTTGTTTGAAAGACTGGCTGAGATATGGTGCCAAATTCAAAATTTCAGGTTTTGATCAAGCTTATAACTTGAACAAGCCCTTGGAGTGATAGACCATATAGTTTCTTGAAACATTTATACTTGAAAATTTCTCGATAAAGAGAGAATGAAAAGAAAAATGTTCTATAAAACATAATAAGGAGCATGTTATGAGTAATTCAAATTTGTTTATTTTTTACTTTCCTACGCTACTATACTAGCTGTATAAGGAAAGTATTGTAATCGGGTGAAATTTTCGGTATCGATATTTTTACTAATGTTGACGTTTCAGAGTTTTCTAAGTCTAATAAACATATTTTCAGTCATTGGTCTGTCTGTCGGTCTGTCTGTCTGTGACAGCATTATCATGGGAACGGATCAGTGTATTTTGTTGCTTTCTTTTTTATTTTGTTTGGTACCAATACCATACGTCGGTGGCACTGAATGAGAATCCTGTATTCACTTGGTACTGAGCTATTGCCAAAAAACTGGATTTGCTCAAGACTGTAGCGCGAAAACGGCTCTAAGGATTTTGATTAAACTTGCCTAAGTATTCTTCTGAGAGCCCTTTACCACCCACATACAGCGCCATCTCTGAGAAAAAGCAAAAAAAAGGTCGTATGAGTGGACACACCTTTTTTTTTCATTATACTAAAATGAAAGGCTTTAAAGATAATAAGATAACTCCCCCGAAACTCCTCAAAGTGTAGGGAAAATGCAAGAATCCCTAAGTACTGAAACCCTTTCAAACAAGCCCTGCTCGCACTTTTTTTATTTATGTGTCCAAATATTTTTTTTCTGAAAATAATACGAACACTTTAACAGTATGAATGTTTCGTGCTATCGACAATTCAATTCTCCTCACTCTTCCTATAATTTCAAAATTCAGAGAAAAAAAATGACTAATGAAAATATGGTCGAAAATAGAAAACTAGAACAAAATAAAAAAATATATTTTAATGTTACAAAGAGAAATAGAACAAAACAAACAAATCAATTACACCATGGGTAATCATCTTTCTTATAAGGCGTTAAAGGTAAATCGTACATAAATGGAAACAAGTACTTATTTTTCCTGTTTGATGTATTTTTAATTTCAAAGTACTCTTCATCAAAAAACTTGGGTAGGAACAACACGCCCACTTCATAAGACCTCACATAGGTGCCACCACCTTTGTTGAAAGGGCCACCCCAAGCCGACTTCGACAGATTGGCACTGGTTATCAGAAAGTAGGCTAGCTTGGATAGGCATGGTGAAACGCGACAGTAAGTCTTTATATGGGGCATTGCCCTTGAACGACCATAGGCCTCAGCTTTCCATTGGCTGCAAAAAATGATAGTTAAAAACACTTCACTAACATGAACACAAAACAATAACTGGAAAACTATTATAGTTTGTTTCACGAATGATGGCATTTGCCGTGAACACACGAGAAATGGATCAGTTCAACTGACGGGAGTAAATCAGTGGCGTGACGATTTCGAGATAAAATATTGTATTTCAATTTATTCATACGCTAATTAAGCGAATAATATGAAAGATTTATTATCATCAATAATGCAGAAACAAAAAAGACAAATTTATTGCTTTCGTTATAATATCCGCATAATGAAGATAAAATTTTAAATCAAGCATAAACTTCAGCTGAATTTCTAAGTTTGTTTTAAAATATTTATTTGAATTCTTCGATAGTTTTATTTTCGTGTGCACAGTTAGAACTTTATATTCCTAATAATTTGTTCAGTTTGTTTATTATAAAATATAAGTTATGAATTACAAAGTTTGTTTGTGTTGATGAATTTCGAAGTTTGTTTCAAAATGTTACTTCTATTAAAAAGTTTCAATAATATTGGTTTGCACATTTGTAAGTTTAAATTAAATCTCTGTCGATTTATTGAGTTTGTTGCATTAAAATGCTTCTGATTATTTTTACTGAATTTTAAAGTTTGTCTAAAAAAAGAAACAAACGTTTTAATTTGTTGCGGTGAACTACAGAACTAGCCACTATTATTACAGCAAAATCGGACAGAAACCGATCGCAGCGCCCAAATAAAATGTTTGTTTCGTTTTTCAAACAATCTTTAAAATTCATTAAAAATAATTAGAAACATTTTAATGGAACAGACTCAATAAATCGACAGAGATTTAATTTGAACTTACAAATGTGCAAACCAATATTATTGAAACTATTTAATAGAAGTAACATTTTAAAACAAACTTCGAAATTCAACACCACAAACGTGGAAATTCATAACTTATATTTTATAAGAATCATATTAACAAAAAATGAACTGAATAAATCCGTATATGAGTAATTCAAATTTGTTTATTTTTTACTTTCCTACGCTACTATACTAGCTGTATAAGGAAAGTATTGTAATCGGGTGAAATTTTCGGTATCGATATTTTTACTAATGTTGACGTTTCAGAGTTTTCTAAGTCTAATAAACATATTTTCAGTCATTGGTCTGTCTGTCGGTCTGTCTGTCTGTGACAGCATTATCATGGGAACGGATCAGTGTATTTTGTTGCTTTCTTTTTTATTTTGTTTGGTACCAATACCATACGTCGGTGGCACTGAATGAGAATCCTGTATTCACTTGGTACTGAGCTATTGCCAAAAAACTGGATTTGCTCAAGACTGTAGCGCGAAAACGGCTCTAAGGATTTTGATTAAACTTGCCTAAGTATTCTTCTGAGAGCCCTTTACCACCCACATACAGCGCCATCTCTGAGAAAAAGCAAAAAAAAGGTCGTATGAGTGGACACACCTTTTTTTTTCATTATACTAAAATGAAAGGCTTTAAAGATAATAAGATAACTCCCCCGAAACTCCTCAAAGTGTAGGGAAAATGCAAGAATCCCTAAGTACTGAAACCCTTTCAAACAAGCCCTGCTCGCACTTTTTTTATTTATGTGTCCAAATATTTTTTTTCTGAAAATAATACGAACACTTTAACAGTATGAATGTTTCGTGCTATCGACAATTCAATTCTCCTCACTCTTCCTATAATTTCAAAATTCAGAGAAAAAAAATGACTAATGAAAATATGGTCGAAAATAGAAAACTAGAACAAAATAAAAAAATATATTTTAATGTTACAAAGAGAAATAGAACAAAACAAACAAATCAATTACACCATGGGTAATCATCTTTCTTATAAGGCGTTAAAGGTAAATCGTACATAAATGGAAACAAGTACTTATTTTTCCTGTTTGATGTATTTTTAATTTCAAAGTACTCTTCATCAAAAAACTTGGGTAGGAACAACACGCCCACTTCATAAGACCTCACATAGGTGCCACCACCTTTGTTGAAAGGGCCACCCCAAGCCGACTTCGACAGATTGGCACTGGTTATCAGAAAGTAGGCTAGCTTGGATAGGCATGGTGAAACGCGACAGTAAGTCTTTATATGGGGCATTGCCCTTGAACGACCATAGGCCTCAGCTTTCCATTGGCTGCAAAAAATGATAGTTAAAAACACTTCACTAACATGAACACAAAACAATAACTGGAAAACTATTATAGTTTGTTTCACGAATGATGGCATTTGCCGTGAACACACGAGAAATGGATCAGTTCAACTGACGGGAGTAAATCAGTGGCGTGACGATTTCGAGATAAAATATTGTATTTCAATTTATTCATACGCTAATTAAGCGAATAATATGAAAGATTTATTATCATCAATAATGCAGAAACAAAAAAGACAAATTTATTGCTTTCGTTATAATATCCGCATAATGAAGATAAAATTTTAAATCAAGCATAAACTTCAGCTGAATTTCTAAGTTTGTTTTAAAATATTTATTTGAATTCTTCGATAGTTTTATTTTCGTGTGCACAGTTAGAACTTTATATTCCTAATAATTTGTTCAGTTTGTTTATTATAAAATATAAGTTATGAATTACAAAGTTTGTTTGTGTTGATGAATTTCGAAGTTTGTTTCAAAATGTTACTTCTATTAAAAAGTTTCAATAATATTGGTTTGCACATTTGTAAGTTTAAATTAAATCTCTGTCGATTTATTGAGTTTGTTGCATTAAAATGCTTCTGATTATTTTTACTGAATTTTAAAGTTTGTCTAAAAAAAGAAACAAACGTTTTAATTTGTTGCGGTGAACTACAGAACTAGCCACTATTATTACAGCAAAATCGGACAGAAACCGATCGCAGCGCCCAAATAAAATGTTTGTTTCGTTTTTCAAACAATCTTTAAAATTCATTAAAAATAATTAGAAACATTTTAATGGAACAGACTCAATAAATCGACAGAGATTTAATTTGAACTTACAAATGTGCAAACCAATATTATTGAAACTATTTAATAGAAGTAACATTTTAAAACAAACTTCGAAATTCAACACCACAAACGTGGAAATTCATAACTTATATTTTATAAGAATCATATTAACAAAAAATGAACTGAATAAATCCGTAGAAATTTCAACTTCTAAATTTGCACATGCAAATTAAACAAACGAAGAATTCACACAAACATTTTAATACCAATTTCGAAATTCATATCTATTTAATGTTAACGTCAACATTTTATCTTCATTTTGCAGTTAGTTTATTTGTATGTTACAAATAAATCTTTGCATTATGTGTTCAATAATATATTTTAATCAGCCCAATTTTCCAGTTTGTTTGGTGAAAATATTACACAAAATTATTAAACAAAATGGTTAATGCATCTGAATTTTGAAGATTATTTGAAAATGTTTGTGTAAATTCTTCGTTTGTATAATTTGCATGTGAAAATTGAGAAGTTGAAATCTCTGCGGATTTATTCAGTTCATTTTGTTAACATGATATTTACAAAATATAAGTAATGAATTTCAAAGTTTGTTTATGTTGTTGAATTTCGAAGTTTGTTTCAAAATGTTACTCCTAATTTTTAGTTTGATCAAATTTTTTTAGCACATTTAGAAAGTTTAAATGTCTGCAGATATATTTTGTTAGTTTCATTAACATGTCTTTCTGAAAATAGATTATTATATTTTTGCTGAATTTTAAAGTTTGTTTGAAAAAACGAAACAAACATTTTAATTGAGCGCTGCGAACGGTTTCTGTCCGATTAGTTCACGGTACCAAATTAAAACGTTTGTTTCGTTTCTCAGATAAACTTTAAAATTCAATAAAAATAATCAGAAACATTTTAATGAAATAAACTCAATAAATCGACAGGGATTTAATTTAAACTTACAAATGTGAATACCAATATTATTGAAACTTTTTAATAGAAGTAACATTTTGAAAAGAACTTCGAAATTCATCAACAGAAACAAGCTTAGAAATTCATAACTTATATCTTATAATAAAGATATTAACAAAACAAACTGAACAAATTCGTAAGAATATAAAGTTCTAACTGTGCACACGAAAATTAAACAAACGAAGAATTCAAATAAATATTTTAAAACAAACTTACAAATTCAGCCCCAGTTTATGTTTGATTTAAAATTTTATCTTCATTTATGCGGTTTGTTAATTTGGATGTTACAAATAAATATTTGCATTAAAGAAAAGGCGTTTCCATAGATGAGAATTATAGCGTGAGGTATAGTAATTTATTTTTAATTTAATTTTTAGTGTTAGTTTGACTTTGTTTTGTTTGTGTATTGTTTAATTTTGATATTTTTATTTTGCTTTGTTTTTCTTTCTCTCTCTCCTCTCTCTCTAGTCCGTTTCAGTTGAGAAATTGAGAACTACACAACCCACTCCTCCATCCGGCGCAGTGACTATCCAACTAGATCTCAATATCTACCAGTGGCGTGGGTAGTGGGAGTGGGTAATGCAATACATTTATTCAGCTGCACAGAAACGTCACAAATTTATACACAAAACTGGACAAAAAGACGACCAAAGTGTATTTTCAACAATTTACATTCTAAATTGGAACATAATGATAAGAAATTTCCACTTATATATTTAAACACATGACACATACTGTACCATTTTCAAATGTGAGTCTTAACTAAACTAAGAGAAAAGGTGTCTAATTTATATATTGAAGATGGTTAAGGTAAGTAATTAAGTAACTATGTATACAATAGGGGGTTGGAATTTCCGTCGATTAGATCATTGAGGAGATTACCCGAACGTTTACGCTAATGACTCAAGTAAGTTTAATTTTAATAATTTCGTTTCGGATTGTAAATTTAATTTGTAAACTGTGATTATTTTAAATAAGTCGTTAGGCATAATTATAATTATCTTTATGTAAATTTTCTACCAGTTTGACCTACGTTAGTTTTCGGTGAATCTCCACCAAGTGAGATCGTAAACCCCAGATTTATTTATTCAAAGTAAGCAAGCCTCTGGAAGAGTCTCAAAATGCCGAGTAGCAAGCGATTCTCACCACTAAGGGCGACCACTGACGAAAATACGTCTGTGCGCAGGTTTACGACGTAAGTCGTTCTCAGTTGAAACGCATTAGCTATCATTTGTGAAACAAATTAATACGTAATAAAACGTTTTTACAAAAACTAGGACCGACTTTAGTAGTTCCTGCACTGAAAAATAGAGAATTACATTGGTGCTGGTCCAAGTCAGCGCACAACTTCCAAATTACCAGCAACAGTGGACTTATTTTGTATTTTTCATTGTAGTAACTAATTAAGTCAGTCCTAGTTTTTCAATAAAATAAATATATTTTATGTTTTGTTGTCAACCTGCTAAAGAAGCTTGTTCCTTGTTTGAAAGTTACACATTTTCGCATTTTTACATCAGGCAGATGAGACAAACATTATTTTCAGAAAAATATACTTAGCAGTTAGGTGACCGTTTCAAATAATAATTTTGAAGTTATTAGATGAAAAGTCTTTATTCTATACCAATTTAGATTATATTTTTATTAGTACTAAAACTCTCGCTTTTTCAAGGGTTGCACTTGAAATTGAAAAGATTATTTGATTTAACAAAAGTTATGGGAGTTTACTTTCGACTAAAGAAAGAAAAAGCTGTTATAGGTAGGTTAAAAGACCAACACCAACTTCAAAAGTACCAGCACACAATTAATATTATTTTGAATTTTTCAGGGCAACAACTAATAAAATCCGGTCCTATTTTTTGCCATACTCCAGAATTTTGGAAAAATGTCCAATTTAAATTTTGCCGGATATGGTCTGTTCTTTAAGGTCGCCATCTCTAATTTTCAATTTTCGAAAAAAAATGTCAACTCCACCCCCTTGGGGAAAGAACTTGCTCGATTTCATTTTTTTTACTGGGAACAACTCAAATTAAAAAATAATCAACAAAAAACACGTTTGATATAGGAAACTTGCGAACCGATATAAAAAAACAAGCAAACAAACAGTCAAATTGTATAACTCCTCCGTTTGGAAGTGGGTCAAGAATCAAGTCTTTCAATAATGAACCAATGGAGTGATTTCATCAAGGTCGTACTGTGGTAATGAGAATGCTATAATAAATCATAGCGTTACCAACGGTTCAAATTTGAATTTCATTGTAGAAAAGCATGGGTATTCAGCAACATTCATATATATAATGTTAATATGTTGAATCGACAGTAACATCTAACACGACAGCTATTCTAGATAAAATAATCCCGATGGCCTGCAGTCAGCGGAAAGGTAAATTTCTCAAAATTCATTGAATAGAAATTTTAACAACTTTTTCATTGGTATACCTACATGTTATTACAAAAAAAATGCCGTATGTGTCATAGCCTTGCGGTTAGAGGTTTTTGTTTTGGCTGTTGAATATAAAGCAGACAGGGTTCGCGTTCCACTTCAAGGTAGAATTTTTTTTCCGCCTATTTTATCTCAATAAATATATAATAATAATAATATATATATATATATATATATATATATAATTAATTAAATGAGGAGCTATATATATATACAGGGTGGGGCACCGTATACGACACGGTCTCTCAAGGGGAATCCATACAATATAATGTTTTTGTGATAAACGAAATAGATGCAGAATTTTTCTGGCCACAATCTAAAATTATTTTTATACATACAGGGTGATTCAAAAAAAAGATACATATCAAAGTTATGTTTTTTTAAATTGAATGTCCTATATTTTTTATTATTTTCGGATATAAGAGTCAAAATAAAAGTGAGTTTCTTCAGTATTCCCTATACCTATCTCTTTCCATTTTGAAAATATCCAAAGATTTGTTGAAATGTAAGGTATGAACTATTTTTCTATAATTTCCAAAGTTGCTCATTTTGAACTTGAGCTAAAGGTTTTATCATATTGATAAAGGTCAAGGTTATAGCCTGTATCATATTTCAATATCAAAAATCATACAGGGTGTTGGAAAAATATGGTTGTAAAATTTCAATATAAGATATTGAAAAACTTCGTTATCTTAAATGGAACACCCTCTATATTATTACATATTTTAATGCAGAATTGAATCCTCTTTCGAATTGTATAAGGGTTCCCTATAACTAAACTCAAGGCATTTCTTGAATTTTGCTTCTTTATCACAGTAGGAACATTACCCAATTAATCTGGACAGCTTTGAGGCTGTTACCATGGAAATGTTTTATAACTGACAGTTTTGAAGCGTTTAATTTATAAATACAATTTAAATCAGTGTACTATTCAAATAAAGCAAAATGAAGACTTATCCTATCGAAGAGAGAATAAATATGCTTCTAATAATTGGTGAGTGTCATGAAAATTGCCTATTGGCTTCAAGAGTATATGCTGAAAGATATCCAACCGTATCACATCCAAATAGAGCTGTGTTTGAACGGTTACTGAGAGAATTTCGGAATTCTGGTACTGTATCCTACAAACAAAAAACTACGCTAAAACCTATTGTAGATGATGAAGAAAATGAGTTTGTGGTCATAGGATCTGTTATAGAACACCCTCATACCAGTCAACGCAAAATAGAAAGAGAAACAGGTATTAGTAGGAGAAGCATTTCAAGAATATTGAAAAAATATCGGTTTCATCCTTACCATATTCAGATACACCAAGAACTTTATGAAATGGATTTTAATCACAGACTTGAATTTTGTGTTTGGACTCTAGACAGATTAGGCGATAATGAACTCTTTCTAGATTCAATTCTGTTTTCTGATGAATCCACTTTCCATAATAACGGCCTGGTGAACAGACATAATTTCCATTATTATAGTGATGAGAATCCTCGAATTTTTCGAAATACTAATTACCAACATAGATGGTCAGTTAATGTATGGGGGGGTGTTCTAGGGTCCCAATTAATAGGTCCTTACTTTTTTGATGGCATTTTAAATGGACAAAAATTTCTAAGATTCTTACGTGATAAACTACCCGAACTTTTAGAAAATGTGCATTTGAATATCAGACAGCAGATGTGGCTGCAGTTGGATGGTGCTCCAGCCCATTTTCAAAGGAATGTTAGAGAATTTCTTGATAGGCGTTTCCCAAACAGATGGATAGGAAGAAGCGGCTCGCAAAATTGGCCACCAAGATCTCCAGATCTAACATGTGTGGACTTTTTTTTATGGGGATACATTAAAAACATTGTATATGACACCCAGCCCACAACAGCTGAAAATATGAAAGAGAGAATAAGAGCCGCTTTTCGATCCGTGACACCACAGATGTTGAGGAAAGTTAAAAGATCTTTTGAAGAGAGAGATCAATTATGTATTCAAGAAAATGGACGACATTTTGAACATTTACTCTAGTGTTTCTTATTTTATTATATTTTTATACTGTTATTATTTTTATATCATTCAATAAATGTCTTGTTCTTAATACTTTTATACCGCTACGCCTAGTAGCTGTGTAAGGGAAGTATTGTATTCGTGTAAAATTTTCGGTACTCTGTTTCTACGTTCCAGGGCTTTTTGAGTCCAACAAACATATGTTTTGCTATTGGTCTGTCTGTCTGTATGTTTCTCATATTCGTCAGTATTTGTTTGAGAGAGGTAGAAAAGAAGTGTGAGTGGACTTACCACATTTTTCCTTGGGCTTTCATAATAATACGTTATCAATAAATACTTATAGGTATTTCTTTACGTTTCACAGTATCTATGTAAATGTAAAACGCTGATATTCCAAAAAAAAATATATTAATGGAGTAGTTGTCTTTTAAGGGTAAAACCGACAGCAATAGAATAGTATAGTATCATTACCCGTCAGTTAATTATTTCATATGAGTTTTGAAATTCTAGGAGATTGGATAATAATCGTGAATCAATTAGTACTGTAATAATAATAATGGAATTTAACTATAATAATGATTATTTTAAAACGTCATCCCAATCATAATGGCATTGGGAATATAAGACAGAATTATTAGAGAAGTGCGAAATTGAAGAAATTCGTTGAGTTTAGTTATAGGGAACCCTTATACAATTCGAAAGAGGATTCAATTCTGCATTAAAATATGTAATAATATAGAGGGTGTTCCATTTAAGATAACGAAGTTTTTCAATATCTTATATTGAAATTTTACAACCATATTTTTCCAACACCCTGTATGATTTTTGACATTAAAATATGATACAGGCTATAACCTTGACCTTCATCAATATGATAGAAGGTATAGCTCAAGTTCAAAATGAGCAACTTTGGAAATTATAGAAAAATAGTTCATACCTTACATTTCAACAAATCTTTGGATATTTTCAAAATGGAAAGAGATAGGTATAGGGAATATTGAAGAAACTCACTTTTATTTTGACTCTTATATCCGAAAATAATAAAAAATATAGGACATTCAATTTAAGAAAACATAACTTTGATATGTATCTTTTTTTTGAATCACCCTGTATGTATAAAAATAATTTTAGATTGTGGCCAGAAAAATTCTGCATCTATTTCGTTTATCATAAAAACATTATATTGTATGGATTCCCCTTGAGAGACCGTGTCGTATACGGTGCCCCACCCTGTATATATATATATATATATATAAATATATATATATATATATATATATATATATATATATATATATATATTTAATTAGGGTCTATATTAAGATCTCCAGAAAATGTACAATTACATCAAATTTATTTATATTGAGTGTTCATGTTTTATCAATATTTCTTATTTTTTCTTTATTAATTTTTATTTTTTTTATCTGTGCATTTTATGGAAAATTGCTTCGAACAAAAGTTGTAGGTACTGATTATATCTATAACCTAAAATTATTTTTGATGATATATACACTACGGCTCTTTTTTGAAATTTTTTCGAAATTGAAAAGTGTACATTTCTATGAGAAATTTCCCTGAAAATATTAATATATAAATTGATCAATTTTCATATTTTCATTTCATAACGTTATGCGTAACGTCAACGTTACGAGGCTCTCTTTCAATATTTTGTCATTTATCGTCATTTAACGGTGACGTTACGCATAACGTTGGTGGTACAGCATAGGACTGAATGTCACAATCAACCATCAATTGGGTATTGCGTGTGTTTCTATATTGAATTCTAGTAAGAGTTTAACATTCAGTTTCTAGTTTCATCGCATTAAATGTTTTCAATGTTTTCTCTTTTCTAGAACCATTTTTTCATCCGAAGTATCAAAAATATACATGCCTCTATAAGAGCCTCTATATTTCAAGTCAAATTTGGTATTTTTTTCCAGATTCCCACCAGCGACGAGTTTTCATTTATATTTCTAAGAATAATGAAGAGTATCTCGGTGATTAATATTTTCTGAAAATCAACTTACTGCATGTAATCCTGCAACCAGCGCTGCTTCTCGTTGACTGTTTTTGAATATGGGAGACAGCCACCGCTTTCAGGCCCAAAATAGCCCTTCATTACATTGTCGACACTTGGATACACAATGCTAAGCGTTGCATTCGAATTCATTGGCATTGGGCCGCATTTATGACTTGCAAGGCATCTAAGTATGCTGCCACGCAACCATTCTGCAGGACTCTTGCCCATTGATCCTATACTCGACGATTGAGCTATAATACCCCACGAGAGAGGCCCTTCACTTTGTGGAGTAGTCTTCTGTGGTAAGGAGCAGTGTCGAGTTAGCAGATCGCCGACACGATTCAGGTGACTGCCGATGCTCTTGGACTCATGCTTACCGGGTATGGAGTGTACAAGAAATACGCTAAAATGGAATAATTTTATTCAATGATAACCCAGGGGAGGTAAAATGATAAATGATAAAAAAATATTTACCGAACTTCTCTGAAATCTGCTCTCCTCACATAATCTATGAACGGTTTCAATATTGGCTCATTATAACTTCTTAAATAGTTCAGCAAAGTCGATTTAAAACACGTAGGTGATTCTCCATCTGCATCAGCACTAGAATCTGGTAATTTGGGACAAAGCGGGCTCAGCCATAACCTAGAAATATACAAGTCATACTACGATGATAAACGACCGTAATACTTCTAATCTGATAAATGTTTACCCCTGATTGTAGTGATTCCAATCCTCGTAATACAAATTGGCCGTTGAAACAACTACTCTTAATGAATTATCTTCATAAACATAAATTCCAACTTTTCTGAAAATATAAACGTTCCAACATTAGGTATTTTGAATTTTATTTTGTCATATTCCGTCTGCTCTTACGTATGATGAACACCGAATGGATCCTTCATTTTCCATAATTTATGAGTAACGTTTGGGCAGAACATTTCAATAAACTTTGCCATATCTGGCCAATCATCTCCATATAAGATTGTCAGAGGTTTATTACTAAAAAAGATAGGATATTGATTATCAATTTATCATGAACAATAATTTCATAAATATGATCCAATGATAGAAATTCTCTTACTAACATGAGAAACATATAACCCACCTAAGACCCCTGGCCTTATACTGCTTTAACAACCAGTCAATATCAATCATAAAATTTATCTGTAAGGAACACTGTAAAGTTCCCAAGCTTGGACACAGCAAATCTAAAATTATTCCAGACGAAATTGCTTTGCTCCTATTTTGACATAAAACACACCTGTGAACGTAATGGCATTTGGTTGCTGAGAAGTTTCTGGAGCTTTGATAATGGTTGTGAAAAATAAGTTATATGGAAATGCTTTCTGTAATTTTTCTAGCATTGTGCCTGGTTTAACAGGAAGACTCTCAATACGAGTCAGTGGACCCCTACCAGACGACGTGCTAGCCATGCTATCTAGATCAGGCATGGAATATGGTTTCAATACTGTAGGCAACGAAGAACTAGCGTTAACTTCAACGTTCGATTTACTAGAGTTTCTAGCGTCCTGTCCCACAGGTTTATCCTTACAAGAACCGAGAATTGGCTTTAAAATTTCGATTTGCTCGAGATATACATCTTTAGGTTGAGGAGTACCATCTGGTATTTTCAAATTATCACCCATTTGAATGTAATCCACCACTACAATTTAAATGAAGCTGAATCATTATTTCTAATGTTATATAATGTATAGAATGTTATAGAAATAACTTACAGTGTGGGTGATCATATTGTTTGAAATGATGAGGATTCCTCCTGTAACAGCTATCCGCGTGTGGACAATTTTCTCTCTTAGGTTTTTTAAGAAGATTACTGTCTAAAAAGAACAAACGAGATTACATTGTAGGTAGGAATACATTCTGTAACAAATTCGAATGATATGCTCCACTAAGTTTACCAGAACTATTTTCCTTCTTGCGCTTCAAAAATGCATCCATTATAACAACTAACAATAGATTTAGGACAATAAATATAAGTAGTACAACGGCGAATAAGATATTGTAAATTTAACTGTGTACATAAACAAACTCAAATTTCAAAGGGCGAAGCAATAACTAAGGTTATGTTAAACTTCATCTGGCTTGACTGTCATGTACCTATTGTATAAAAGTTATTTATTCTTTATACTGTGACTATACTGCTATACTGAACACTGAACTTTTCATCGGAATTTATTAGTATTCTGTGGCGGTTAGTAGTCATACAAGCAGAGAACCATATACAAGATACAAGTCATAATTATGATTCTACGAGTTTAACCGGTAAGCTAAATTAATTCAAATGGTTTATGTGGCTTTCACTTACCCTACAATTATTTTTCAAAATTATCATTTCTTCTGGGATTCTATCGAAAAATATGTATTTTTATATTTTGATATTATTTCTTTTATAACTGGTACTCAGCGATCAAAGACGACCCGATCCTATATCGTCTATATAAAGGACGATTTATTGCCTATATTGCAACCCTTAGCCCTTCTTTGAGTTGGGAAAACCAATGTTAATGACGCATTAGTACCTACTAATTATATTATAACAAGAAATATGCCAATACCATCAGAGAATTCTGTGTAGGCAGGTAAGGCCAAATGCAATAATCTTTGATAATCCCAATATAGAGTTATTTGCAAAACCAAGAACAGAAGCATGGTCAATTATCTTTATTTTAGAACATATTTAGTATCTTGTAGAATTTTCGTGGAGACACTTCGTGTAGGTGAACGATTTTAATATGTGCAGTAATAGTACTAATAGTATCGACCATCCAATTGAAACCGATTCCAGTTTATGTGGTATGTAAACTTCTATATCATCTGCGTAGCCCAAATTGGTAAACATTCTGATAGGGAGTTATTATGGGCTGAATTTCAAAATCTCAGAACTGTAATATACCTACTTACTTCTCTTCTTGTCTTTTTCTTCTTCTTTTGTTATTAGTCAAGACTGTTTATGTAAGTAAGTTTCATTTGAATCGTCAACTTCAAACTGCATTTCTGTATATTAATTCTATAATATTTTTTCACCCCGAATATCCAAAGAACAAACGATAATATCTGCTTTTGTCTCTAAAAAACTACATATAATAATGATAATACAATAATGGTATATTTTTTTATGGTATAAGTAATTTTGAAAAATATTTCTGATTAAAAATGAGAGGCATATGTACGGAACAAACTGGAAAAAATCTAGCGTGTACACACTCTCACGACTTTCCTATCGCTCCTTAAAAAAACAAAACAGAAATCAACAAAATCATTAAATTCGTTCCTTTGATATTTTTTGTTGTTTATCCTCCTATAATTTTATTTTAACCTTGGCATAAGCGGCCCATACACATATACTTTATCCGTACCTACATATCAGATACATAGAGATTTGACTCGGCATGTCTGGGATCACTCATTGTTCACTAACTAAAAATGACTTGAGAAAACAAATTTGTCTGTTAATTCTACATTCATAAAGATCTGATATGGCTCGATTTTAGGAACACCTAAATGTTTGCTTATCACAACAAACGAAAAGCTATTGCTTGTGCGGGCATCAACACAGTAGTTTCGGAATATTTACACAAAAAAAGATTGAGGAAGAAATCGGTTATCGCGACGAAATGATTTTAGTCATAGGTCACTTTTAAGAGAGCTGCGGGGAGTTGACGCAAATTATTTCAGAAATTATGTACCAATCACACAGAATGCGTTTTACCAAAGAAGATAAGTAGGTATAGTATTTATCTTCTTTGGTTTTACTATCTATAAAACCTTGTTGAAGAACACTTGAAGAAAAAAGATACAGTGATAAGACAAAGCAAGACTTAAAGTTTTCTAGATGCATTGCAGCTCAAACATTACGTCAATTCATACGACAGACCTGTGAAATACCTAATATATAATCGTGGAATGTAGCTCGGATAAACTGTATTTTTAGCCTTTATTTTCCAAAGGCAAATATGAGTTCTATAAAACCAGATGGATTTCATTTATTTCAGTCACCCATTGCGAATAGCATTTGCCATTGACCAAAATGTTGTGTTCAAAACTATCTTACTTTGGCTTGGATGAAATATCTACAATTTTTTTTAGGAGCTATTTACTAGGCAGGACACAAAGGGTGGTCATAAATAGTATAGGAATAGGTATCATCCCCGTGTATGGGTATATGTGCTGGAGTGCCTCAGGGCCCTCTCCCTTCATCGAGTACATTTCACACTTATATATCAACAAGTCACCTTATGCAATATGTCTTCTTACGCAGCTGACACCAACCTGATGCACCATTTTGACCCAGCCGATGTGCAAAAGGCATCTGATTGTATCAATCGGCAATCGTGACCTAGCTAAAATAGCTGAGTTCTCGGAAAAGCATAATTTAAAACTTAATCCTGTAAAATGCTGTGGGATCATTTTTTGTATGTTAGAATGATAAACCAACTCAAATAAGCTATACACATCAGTTTCTATGGGATAGATATTGAATTAGTCAACAGCATCAAATCACTTGGTGTGATAATCGATGAGAACCTCAAATACCGGGAACATGTAAATAAAATTGTTCGGAAATCATATGCAGCTTTGAAACTCCTTTACTTAAACAGTCCATTAAAAAATCCCTGAGTGAATCATTTGTTATGAGTATTATTGTTGGTTATTGTGATTTAGTTTATTATCCATTCCTTGGGATAGCTTCAAAAATAGAATTCAAAAAATTCAAAATTCATGCTGTCATATCATATTCATTTGAGAAAGTATGATTCTGTTTCTATGATAATTAAAGAACTTGGCTGGCTCACTTATCGAATTTCGATACAATGTTTTTGTTCATTGACTTCTTCTTTCTCACAGTTCATTATATTTGAAAACGAAATTGGTCGTTAAGGAGATCTATCCACTATATGTAGAAAAAAATTACTACCCATGCCTCAGCACTCTACTTCTATTTTTCAGTGCTTGTTCACATTTAGATCAGTGGTGTTGTATAATCAAGGTACAGATAAGATAAATGTTGAATTAATAATTCACAAGACTGATCATTTTTTATTAATTTCCTACTGCTACCTTAAGTAACTATTTAAGGAAACAATTGTCATCGTGTAAAATTTTAGGTTTCAATTTTTCAAAAGATGCTTACATTTCTGATATCCCTTAGCCCAGCAAACTTATTTTCAGCAATTGTCCTACAATTTTGTTGCTTTCTTTGTTTTTTTTTTATTATAGTATCGATAAATCTGTCGCCTGTAATACAAGATGGGCACTATGCTCGCAACAGTTATTATTCAGTAGCCCAGTAAACTAGTTTTGCTCAAGACTTCAGCGTAAAGTTTCACTGTAGCTCATGTATTTACACAGATACTAATAAATTAATCTCATTTGGTTCACACTGTATAAATATCTGACAGGATTGGAATATTCTTTATCAAATAAACTAAGAATTAGATGCAGATTTCAAGTATTAAATAAATTTAACAATAAAAACTCCGACATCATATCTAGTTTTTGAATTATCCCGTAGATCCGAAATATTTCCGAAAAAAATATACACCAAAAAATTCAAATCGCCGGGTCGAGCGATTTTCTTGAAAATTATTAACTGTTTTTTTTATTAGATTTTCCCCTCAATGTATTTATGTAAATAAATGTAGTTATATTTGTTTGATAAGCTAACCATGCCATTGCATATCGAAATTTCTTGAAATAATGTACCTACCAACAGCATTTTGATATTTTATTTATTTTCAGAATATATATTGAATCACTTGGACAATGGCCGAGAATCAAAAATGCCAAACGAAAGTATTTTCGAATCTATCCAATGGCAACAGAACAATTTCAATTCAACAGAATGCAACATCTGTTTAAGGCATAGCAACGAATATTACAGCATAGTAATGGCAAGTAACCAAAAACTAATGAGAATCAGAGACTGTGAAGCAAATCTTCGCAAATGGCTACTCATCAACATTACCAGGAACAGTGCGGAGTACGCTGCTCAAAGAGCCAAGCAACAGACGATATACCATCAGCGATTACCAGAAAATAACGTCCCATTTCTGGATGGCTCTCCAGTTAAATCAACAATAAACTGTGTAGTTGAAGATGAAGAAATGAATTTACTTCTGCAACCAAACTTTTCTATGCAGATTAATTTGGATAATCAATTGACAAATGAAATCAACAATGTGATAGAAGATCATAAAGAGATATTCACAATGCCAGAAAGTTTCCATCTCTTCAGCACCACTCCAAGAAGTTCTAGACTAGGAGGAGTTCCTGGAACCACCAGTGATATTTGTGATAATAACATTCCCGACAGAAGTATTATCAATGGTTATATGGAACATTCAATGAACAATACAACCAATAATAACTTCATGATAAGGAATTCTTCGAAACGACACAGAACAGATGAAGTAAACTTCAATGATGGACATTCAAATACTAAATTCGTCAATCAAACTATTGAAAAGCTGGACTGTGATATAAATATTGATAAAAAAAAAACTTCCAACACATCGAGTTATTTAAACAGTCTGGCAATGGATTTTGAGGTGAATAGTGAATATTCCCCAATTTTAAACAGTTTTACAATTAATTCCATAATAACATGATGTATGAAAATTATTCTCCCTTCTTCCTATTTTGACAATGGTCACAGTATTGAGGAGTCAAAGCAGTAATTCAAGTTAATGTATTGTACCTATGATATTGCATTTTTATTGATTCCCAAATGTGTATCCATATCAGTTTGACCACATTCCTACTGTACAGAAGTTTTTGTTATATTTATTTTATACTGTTTACTACTTTTTATTAATATATCCTTGAACATCAAGAGTATGATTAATTAGAATCCTTTTTAAGCATTCTGCGAATATGTAATCTGGTATAGTTAAAGTTGATATGGGGGGTGCAGAAAGGTAAAATTAACATACAGGGTGTCCGGGAACTAATGGGAAAAAGTCGGGATTGTATCAAGTGAGCGAAAATAATATTAGCACTTTTTGTTATATATACGTCCAAAGATAGAATTTTGTTTTTTTTGTTTTTTCTAAAGGGTCCATTTGGTCTGGATAAAAAAATAACGATTCTTAGAACGTATGTGTACTCTTAATTTAGAATTAACATATAAACATAACTATAATGTTGTTATGACGGACAAGTCCTGAATGGTTAATGATTTCATTTACCTATGTAAATAGCCAAAATGGCTTCCACAAACCTTTAGCTAATGAAAAGGGATACTTAATTAAATTTGATTTGAGAAATGTTAGCAATTTTATTTTATGCAGTACCTATTTATTTAATAAAGTATATTTCAGTGCAAACGCCGATGCGTTCGGTCTAAATTTTTGTAGAAAGTTAATTATTTAATAATTCTGCTGAACCTATTGGAAACAAAGGGCTGCATATATATTCGCCCGCGATTTCCAATATACCTACATACTTCTAAATTTTGATTTAGGCAACAACAATATTTATAAATGATCTCCTTTCTCTTCTGTTCAAAAACATCATAATCTGTTATATTTTACTTAGACAAACTCAATCTGACCTGTTGATAAAATCGCATAAGATAACCTCTAACATGTAATGAGAATAACAATTCTTAACAAAAAACATTCTAAGAGAATATATCGACGATGAAGGTCCTATTGCTTATTTGTATTATAGCCTCAACAGTTTTGGGCATTCAGGGGGCCGTAAGTCAAATGCTAAATGCTACGAATTCCAGTAAGTAAAATAATTTATATAAAAAGTTAGTTTATTCTAAGATTGAGAATAAAAAAATATTTTTAATATGTTCCTCTTGACAAATTTTATCATTATTTTCAAAATATTCACCCTAAGTTAGCACGTTATCAAAAGTTACCGAAACTCCTAACCCAAGATAATATAAAAATATTTCGTTATGCATAAGAATTTCTTAAAAAATCCTACCATAGTGCTCTGGGAGCTCATCCGGAATTTATACAAAAAAATCAGCTTCATACAATAAAATTGAGTTTTCAGAATTTCCAAATGCAGACTGTTGGACCGAAGAATCGGGACCTATGAAAGCACGACAAATGGTAACAGTTGAGGGTTGTGAAAGATACGAATGTTTAGGAAGCGGACATATTGAGACTGCATCGTAAGTTGTAAATGGGGTTTTCAAAAAAATGCAGGTGTTATTAGTTTTCAGAAATATATAAATACAATATATGAAACCATAATTGTAACAAAAGAATGAACAATAATTTCAGATGTGGCTTAAGCGTTTTCGTTGGAGACTGTTCTCAACTTCCAACGGTAGAAGATGTCAAAGATAAACCTTACCCAGACTGTTGCATACCTACATGTAGAAGCGATTAGTAGTCCTTTACATTTTTAGAAAAATACCTTGTTGTGCACAAATAGACTATCTGTTTCAAAAATGTGAAGTAATTTTATTTATAATCAAACTACAAATTGATATTGAATACCTTATGAACTAATCTGTTACTAGTCCAAGAAAAGATTATGATCTAGTACCCTTTCCTCCCTCTAAACCTTTGCCTGGCATCCAACTGTAACATGAATTTATTATTCACAAAACCAGAAGACCAAGATAATTATTTACCAAAGATCTTTTGCACTCGAAAAATGTATTTCGTAGAACCTGACATTGTGTTGGTACCGATCCATCGTCTGTTTTCAAACACTCTCTAGGAGTGCGCTTATGCTAAAACATATTCTAACATGACTTGAGGTACTGGCTCTAATAAAACGACTCACTATTTTACAACAGTCGCTTTCAAGAAGACACATTTTCAAATCAGCTCGAACTCCAGAGCAGGGAGACTTATCAGCTAATGTTTCATTCTGTTCTTCATATCGCATCATTTTCTGAAAAAACATCGGGTTCACCCAAAAATAAAATTAGAAAGAGTATTACTTACGAATAAAAACAAAGAGATCAGTGATGGGTAACTTGAAAATGGATAATTTGATAATATTTGTATGGTTATTATACCAATAATACCAAAGCGGTTATAAGATATAATTTATTAATACCAATCAGTAACGTAAACTCGTAACCTGCTAAAGAGTTAAAGTGTAGGTTTAGTAGGTTTAATAGTTAATAGGTTATGGCAGATGACAGAGAACAGACATCTCTGTTCTCTGGTTATAAAGAGAGAGAAGTAACTTGTAGGTATATATTCTCTGGAAGTAACTCAGAGACCAGAGACACTTATAGTCCGAGATCCCAGAGCGATCCTGACATAACTTATTTTCACAAAGATGAAACCGATTATCAGAAGCGTCTCATGTGCTTTGAATACCTGCGTGCTTGTGGAGCTAGCAGTGTGACACCTGGGCAGGTACCAGGTAAGAAAGGTAACTAAAAATAAGTGTTACTTAAATTTGTATGCGTGATTTTTATATATGTTGTGTAGAATATTATTCTAATGTTGTATCATACCTAAGTGTCAGACACTTTCCATGGACAAAGTGTTGTCAGACGCTTTAAAGCTCCACAAAAAATAACTGAACTCTACTCTCTACATTTTTACATGTCTGATTTTTAAGTATGTTATTAAGGTAACTATTACTAAGTTATATCTCATCAGTCAGACAAATTGTAGTGACCAAATTTCCCCTAAACACAAAAAATATTCAGCCGGGAATATGAGCGCGAGAACACTATGTGCATGCGCCCAGAGTATACCTATATTTAAATATTTTAAAAATATTTACTGCTTTCGATTCAATACTTTTGCATCTCTATTTAATTAAGAGAAATTTCAACAAAAAGTAATCAATAATTAATATTTATGTAAATTAATTTATGGCATATATTTGCACTTTACCGCCAATTTTTGTTTTTTTCTTTTTAAAATAATCCAGTGTAAAGTTTTCCAGTGGTGTTTTCTGAATACTTTTTCGAATCTGTTAATATCCAGTTCACACTCAGACATAAAAGTTTGATGTTTAGCTTCACCGTTTTTTTTCAATATTGAGCAAAAATTTTTCTACAGGTTCCGAAGCCGCTTTACCCGATGAAATATTGACTAAAAGATCTTTTGGCAATTATTGTGAGTCGAATCACTTTATAAATAAATCAAGTGTCGATAAATTTTCGCAGCTGCTTAGCATTATTTTTTATCGCATGATAAGTGAGCTCTGCCGAAACGTCTTGCTCCTTTCGAAGATCCAACTATTATTGTGGATCTGATATCATGACTCTGGGCCCATCGTTGACATGCAGAAATTGAATTTGTGAAATGGGCTATACCAGTGAACTTTCTAGCTGCATCAGCATTTATTGTTTGTTCAAGAACAAGATAAATTGGTTGTTTCGAAAACGACTTATCGGTTCTTCGAATGCCAAAAAAGTCTCCTTGGAATTCTTCGTACAAATTAGGATGAGTTTCAGCAACGTTTAATAAATTTGAGTAGTATCTAACAGCCCGACGAGCATAGTTCTGTTGGTTGCAGATAAAAAATAAATTCGTGATCTTCGGTAAAACGTATTTGAATAGATCAACATCTCCAAGACAAATGCTTCTGGATAAAGTTGAATAGCAGTTGACAAGGTTTAGGTTTATATATTAAATAAAACTACGCTGTTTTTCCATGCCCGCCATTCAAAGTCTGTTGTTTGTAAAAGCAATAATTATTTAATAGTTCTTTCAACTCTTCATCCTCAATAGTAAAAGATGACATTGGAGTATTATGCAGACGCGTAATTTCTTCAACAATTTTATCCGTAACTTCTATATTATTAGTATTTAAAAAGATTGAAAATGTAGAATCTCCAGACCTACTGACATCAATGGATGAAGCCTTTTACACCAATTGAAGTGTTTTTCTTCCTGAAATCCAGCAACAGATTCTGAAGCTGACAAATTACTTTGCACCATGACGTTTGATAAGCCGCAATCCGCTATAAATTTTCCTATTGCTTTGAAGTATGACAGCATAGTATGAAATGGTCCTAAATGAATAAATAGATTGTCAAACTTGGGTGCTTCTGTAGCTTGAATCTGTAAAGCTACTTTTGCTATTGCAAGATCATAAGTTACTTGAATACAAGATTGTTTAAGCTCATCGCAAATTTTTAAAATATGCTCCATTGTTTGCAAAACAGCCGAAGTATTTGTAGGCGATAAATTTACCGGAGTTATGTAAGAAACAATTTGTTTTGGATTATTGTCATTATTACTGATTAAACAATTGTAACCAACCCACATTGTAATTGTAAATTAACTGGCAGTGTTCCTTCAGCTTCATGAATAGAAATTTGTAGGTCAGCAGTCATCTTAGGTCTTTTCATTTATGGTCGATCTTCAACCTCAGTAACCTCCATTGTTCGTCTTTTTCTTTTTCCCGGTGTTCTGGTTCTTCGATGGTGGCAGGAAGTACATTTGAAGTTTTTGATTCATGTGGAGTATCTGAGTCGACATTCTGATAAATTATACCGACAGTGTCGTGTAACGTATCCTTCCCAGTTTTGGTTTCCACAAACCGATCATAATTGTCAAAGGCAACTCCAGTGCATAGATTCGGATTTTTTTGATAACTTCAGGACATATTGTTGATTTTTGCATGGTGTAATAGGTTGCTTCAGTTTCCAGCTCCTCTACCCCTGGATAGCTAATGCAATGGCCGTATCTTTGGATTATGTCGATAATTTTACGACTACTTTTTAAGCTTTTTAAAGCTATTCCAAGTTTGATATGCTTTGAAGTTTTACATTTGCCATCTAAGATAGCATATACAGCGTCCTGACTGAGAGATTGAGCTTGTCGAATAGATTTTTTTTCCTTTTGCTGTTACTTCCTGCAATAAGAGTTGAGTAAAATTGCAATAAATCTTCCGGTACAGAAACTTCTCCATCCTGAAGGTCCTGTACATATAAGTTACTTGGCAATTGTTTTTTCTCAGCTTGCAATACTGATTTTCTCAATAACAAAGTAGCTTTATTGAGAATGTCCTGATCTTTTAAATTCTCTAAAAACTCCTCATCGACAACAGTAATATGTTTCGGAGCAAGTAACTTTTTATTTTGACACATTAAAAATTTGGTGTCTTTCATAAATTCTTTGTTAATTTTACTCTCTAAGTTGTGAGCAGAAAAATTCCCTATCACTTCTTCAGAGTTATCTACTTCCTCTTTAAATAACTAATGTAGTGTCTGTGGAGATAAATGAGAAAGTAATACCGACCTTTATCTATAACATTTTCTTGTATAAAATCACAAACTTGTTTAAAAACAGCTTGATGGTGTTGACGAAGATCATGCCAAGATGTTTTAGTTATATTATTCCTTGATGATATTCTATACGTGTATTCCATTTGACATTTCTTGTGATAGTAAATTTTTGGATGCATTACATCGTGCACTTTCTCAATTGAGTCTTCGTCTTCTTTATTCAATTTCTTCAAGAAATTGTTTTTATGACTCGCATGCAACGGTAGTCTGTTTAGTTTGTGTCTTTTTGTTTTTTGATATTCACATCATTTTCAAAAGAAATATTATGAGAAGAGGAATCAACAATATTGTCAAACTCCACAGGTTCTTTAAAATTAGATGAGACCGGTTCGACTGATTCTAATTCAACATTTGGCTCAGGTTTTACAATAGGTTCAGGTATAGTACTACCTGGACTTAAGTTTGATACTATAACTGAGTCCAGAACTGTAGAAATACTTTGTTGACTCGAGGTAGATGCTGTACATGGATCGTCAGTAGTTATAGGATTACTTGGCTTGATGTCGATGCGATTGATGTATTTTCAACAATACTCGATGAACTCTTTATTTTTTCGCATTTTTTGGCTTCTCTGGAATTGCTGAATAATACTTTTTTGGCAAAGCAGTAAAAAATTTGTAGCATTCTCGATGATACAACTCACCCGGTAAAACTACATCTTTGAATTTTAGGTTAGGTATTATGCGCTGTTACAGACGCCAACTTTACTGTATACCACCATTACCATGGACATCTCACTCGCTCTGAAACGTATGCATAGTGTTCTCGCGCTCATACTGCCGACTGAATAATTTTTGTGTTTAGGAGATGTTTGGTCACTACAATTTGTCTGACTGATGAAATATAACTTAGTAATAGTTACCTTAATAACATACTTAAAAATCAGACATGTAAAAATCAGTAAAGTTCAGTTATTTTTTGTGGAGCTTTAAAGCGTCTGACAAAAGTTCTGGTCCATGGAAAGTGTTTGACAGTTATGATACAACTTTAGAATAATATTCTACTCAACATATATAAAAATCAGGCATACAAATTTAAGTTAAGTAACACTTATTTTTAGTTACCTTTCTTACCTGGTACCTGCCCAGGTGTCACACAGCGACCTCGACAACCACGCAGCACGCAGGTATTCAAAGCACATGAGACGCTACTGATAATCAGGTTTCATCTTTGAGAAAATAAGTTATGTCAGATCGCTCTGGAATCTTACTCAATTATGGTGGTTATGCCAAGAATATATAAAGGGAGGATGACTAACTCTATATCCTGTTCTATAAGCAGAAGTGGCTTTAATAACGTCCCGTGATAAGTTGTCAATTTGGGATGTTGCGCAGTATTTCACTGAGTCTCTATTGTTGTATTTAAAGCCCGCTGCAGACGGAGTATGTTTGGCTGCATGATTGCTTGCTTGTTTTGCAGCACGGTCCGATAAATGTTGCCATGGTGTGTTGATGGCTCCCTTGCATGTGTTGGCTCCATACCGTCATGTATGTAAAACGTCAGTACAGAGAAATATGACTGTGACAAAGGATACAAAATATTGAACATTCTAATCAAGCTCTATTTCTAATCATTATTACAACAGAGAAAATGTCCCAAAAATCAAAAATAACATGTTATCATGTGCAGAATAACTTTTGAGTACGACTCGACTAGTTCCGAGTGCTCCGACAAGGCACGATGCGTGAAAACAATCACCGAAAATAGCACCGGTTACCGGTTCTATCTTCAAATCAGGCACGATTTCAAGCAACCAACCGTGCACGTGATGTCATTTTCTTACACGGAAGCATGCACAGCACCCATGCCCGTCCCCTCAAGGAAACATGCAGCAAAACATACTCCGTCTGCAGCGGGCTTTAAATATTTGTTTTCTTTATTTATCCATAGAGTAATAAATAGCATATAGAGTAGCAACTCTATGATGTAAAAATGGTCTCAAATTCAAGTACTTGACTTGAAATGTTTGGCCGGCGGCTAATTTGATATTTAATAAATCTTAATTTGAAATCATCTTACGTTATTTCATAAATCATATTCTCAATTAATTCCGTAGGTTTCTCATAAAGTAAAATTGTATTGTTTAGCTTTATAAAGAAATCTATGAAATTAATTAATAATATGATACAAGAATAAACAATATTGATGAATACCGGAAAAATAAAAAAAAAATATTAATAAGTATATATTTATTGAATTCTATTTAAAACAAATTATATGTGCAATAATTGCTAAACAATAATGAATTTATGAAAAGTTCAAACATATACATGTCATTTTGTGATACAAAAGTTTATTATGGTCATTAGATACAGAGATAAGTTTACAGTTAAATACCTTTCCTTGCTTAAATCTTAGAAATATCTTTATGATGATAAATATTCGTATTAAATAGATAATTCCTTTGAAATAACTTCTAAGAATTGAGATGAAATCATGAGATAAGTTTATTTTTATACAGATCTTTTACTCATAATCTGACATTTGCATTGCAATAAATTTTGCTTAAGAACTATAATTTCTTCTTATTTAGTAAACCTTTTACTAACCTTCGAGGTATATAGGTATACAGGCTGTATCGTAAAAAACGCCCCACGCAGTAACTTCGTTATTTATTGGCAAATTTTAGAAATTCAAAAAAATAAATGAATGGTTTGATATACTCTACAAGATGACATCAACTTAAATTTATTTGATCTTTGCCCTTAGTGACAGCGATAGTCAACTTTTTTTTTAATGGAAGCATGTGTTTATTTTTACTTCATACGACAATTTTTTTCTAAATTCAACAGCATAATATAACCTAATATTTATTCAACAATTTCTGGAAAAAAGGTAATGCTTAGACCATTATCTTTAACTTGGAGCATGTCGGTCAATGTGCTGTTATCCATCATAAAAATTGAAGTGATCTTTTCACAGTGTTATAAAAATAATCAAAAAATTGACAATTCAGTGACACAATCTGACATTTTTCTAAAGGCAAGTTTTCATATGCGGAAATGAATGCGAAACAAAAAGCGACTTATAAAATTATGTTAAATAATATGCAAATGTTGAATAATAAATATTTAGTTATGTTATACTGCTGAATTCAAAATAAAATTGTCTACAATATGACATAAAATTGAATACATGCTTCCATTTAGAAAAAAAAGTTGACTATCGCTGTCACTAAGGGCAGATATCAAAAAAATGAAAATTACTGACATCTTGTAGAATATATTAAAGCACCCATTTGTTTTTTTGAATTTTTCCGCCAATATATAACGAAGTTAGAGCTTGGGGCGTTTTCTACGATACAGCCTGTATATTCTCTGCTCTAGACTCTAGGCAATCTGAGATCCATAGATAAAATATTTATATACGGAGCTGAGATCGCATACCCTCATTTATCTTCGTAATACAACCGTATTAACTATTGATCATTAATTTTATTCAATTATTAATCGAAAAGGAACTGGAACAATTCATATATTCTGATTGAGCAATTGCTGAGCGATTTTTTGACGCAACTAAATCCAGAAACGTTCGTGAAATTACAAACAAAAATTTAATTTGAGAATATCTTATTAATTATTATCTTTCCGGATTGCGCAATTTCAATTTCAGAATGAGCATTTAGTGAGCAATTTATGTTATTAGTAATTAGTAATATTGAGAAAAATAAAATATCCGCGTCAACTTCTTTCCGGTTTTCGGGTTATTCTATGTTTCTTGTTATCTGCAATCAGAGTATCAGAGAACACTACTAACCTATTAACTCTTACTCTATGAACACTACTCTGCAATCTGCAATATACTACTCCGTATTCCGCAGTATTCCGTATATATATTAAGGGTGTTCGAGCAGGATTTCAAACCAAACTCAAACCGTCAGAAGCATGCGCATTTTAATTTTAAGAAGACGGAACTTCATATGCGCATGCTCCACAATCACGGAACACAGTTGGAAACTGGTCCAAACTACTGCTCGAACACCCTTATTAAGTTGTGGGTTGTAGGTATGTTTTCTCTGATGATAGTTTATCTATGATCTATGGCAATATACAAGAAACCACAGACTACCAACAGACCCGCAAGACAACGTTAAAATGTTATCTCACTATATATCTCTCTCTTTTTTGTCTCTGTCTTTTTGGATGAGCATTGGCAGATGGCGCTAAAGTCGTGAAAATTTGAAATTTTAAAAATCCCCGCGAAAATTGAAAGGTTCCCACCAAAATTTAAATTTCCCGCGGAATTTTTGAGACCCTTTTGAAATGGCAATGTAACTCTCAGCTTTATATTTATCTAGAGATATTTGTATAATTTATTGTATAGAAATAACAATCTCAGATAAATATGAAGGCCAAAAAAAACATTTACCATTGCAAAACAGCCAAATATTTTTAGACAAAATAATAAAAAAACAACATCATTAAATACTTTTATTAAAACATTTCATCAAGCCATAAAATAAATATCTACAGTAATTAACATATACATTACATATAAGCTATGCACTGAAGGTACTCTCAAATAAAATGGATGTCAATACTGCATTAACTGCTTATCACTCATTCGTTCACTCAAGAATGGCATATGGAATAATTTTTTGGGGGAATTCATCACATGTAAGTCGTATATTAGGTATTCAAAAAAAGTATCTGAGAAATGTAGTCGGAA
The DNA here is from genome assembly GCA_958507055.1 of Crioceris asparagi. Taxonomy (NCBI): domain Eukaryota; kingdom Metazoa; phylum Arthropoda; class Insecta; order Coleoptera; family Chrysomelidae; genus Crioceris; species Crioceris asparagi. The sequence goes on from OY293826.1 coordinate 118,031,665, forward strand.
TTGGATCCAGAGTAAGTTGTAAAGATATTTTTTATTCAAAGAGGTATTCTAACATTAATTAGTCTGTACATTTTAGAAGCTGTCATGTTTGTAAAAAGAAACCCAGAACTTTTTGAAGAGCATATAATAAGTCATAACTATGCCACAAGAAATAAACATGATCTACGTGTAGACAACACAAAATACAGTTATGTTCAGAAAAATGTGAATTTTTCAATCATAAAAATATGGAATAAAAATCCCATAGCATTAAGGAACCTAGACGACAAACAGATAAAACAAAAATTTAAAACAATACTTATCTCTAAAGCCTTCTATAGCCTCAAAGAATTTTTCAATGAACATATACCCAACAATTGAACTATCTCATCAATATGTCAGTAATAAATTCTATACAAGTTATTATTTAGTCACTTCATTTATCTTTAGGATTCTAGTTTGTGTTATGAAATAATGTATATGTATTCATTTATTCAATTTTATACCAAATTATATGTATCCAAGTGTTAGTGTTGAGAATGTAATATGTATGAAAATATTTGTTTTGACATGTTCTACAACCCTTTATGTGGATTTTATGGGACCAATAAATTCTATCTATCTATCTATAGCTACCTTATGTTACTTGTGCATAAGTTTTTTTAATTTCCTTTGTTTTGCCTCCTTTTTTAAATCCCTGCATAATCTGTTGCAAAACCATGGGAGTCCTGTAACACAAACTAAATAAATAAATTATTTAAAAATTGAACTTAAAAGCTACCTATTCGACAAACTCCTCTTAGAATGCAGGCTTTAACATACAAATAATGGTCAGGGCACTCACAGAGAAATACAAAATTAATAGTGTCATCCAGACACTTCTCAACAAGACTGGAAAGCCCTTTCTCATGCCTGCTTTTTTTTAATTGGATTTCAATTGACGTAATGCAGGAACCCACTGCAATTACAAGGTTTTCTGAGGGATAAAACAATTTCTTGATATTATCTGAAAATTCCTTGGCTGCAATAAATTGGTTGAATGGCTCCAGCTCATCAGAGGTTAAAATTTTCTGGCATAAAGGGCATGAGAACGTTTTAAATAGCCTTTTTACTATGTACCCTGCAACATAGGCTACTGACAGACTCTCAGGGGATCCAGAGGCCACCATTCTTTGGATATCCACAGCTATAGCCTGTGGGCTGTTTGTTGGACTACTTTCTACTGTGGATGTACTACTGGCTGCAGGTGTAATGGTTGTTGCAGGTGTAGTTGAGCTTCCAGATTCCAGGAAGGATCGAAGGTTGCTTAATATAAGTAGTTCATCCTCTTCACAATTGGCTTGTCTTAAACCTTGATTTGTTAACCCGTTAACAACCTGGGTTTTAAACGAACCGATAAATTGAGATGCTGTCGGGTTTTCATTGCAGCCACAACCGGAACGTATTCCTCCAAAAAGGTTCTCTAGGGCATCTTGGTTTAAGTATCTGGGTCGAAATGATTCTATACCCATAGATTCAAGACTTTCTGTGATGTCGATAAAGGCCTGAAAACAATACATTATCAAAATTTATAGGGTAATTTACAAAAATACCTTAAAGTACATATTAAATTGCTATCAACATTGTCAACAAATAAAATAAAAGCAGTATTTCTTATTACTTTGGATGGAAGCTTGCAGTAACACAAAAAAACAAATTGTTTAATTTTTTGCTATAGCAATAATTTTGTAGAAGTTTTTGGGTTTCCATGTAAAATTAATTATATAATTAAATTGTAAAACTACAAAGGCTGAAGGACCTCAGTCGCTGATCCTTTGATTGTTATATATTTTGATAATCAATTATAATATATCTATTATTAGTATTATAAGTAATAGGTAAAGACCTACTTGTAGGGTAAATAGCCATCCTTTTTGTGATGGAGGTTTCCAAAAATTGGGAGTTGTAGCATCCCCGGGGTTTCTAAGAAAACGAATCTTTTCAATTATTCCCATTGATTGCCTCCAAAATTCTTTATGGCCAGAATTAATGTTTACAGCACACTTTTGGGGCTTGCCGTCAGGTGCTTTTGAGGATGTGGCATTGAGACTATCAAAAATTGCATCCATATCACTCACAAACTTTGCAGTCGCCAATGATCTTGGTGGTAAAGTGCCTAAAATTTAAATTTTGGTTAACAATTATCTGTGTATAAATATTATATTTACCATTTGATACACCATTGTATAGACAGATTCCCACTGAACGACTTAGCGTTTGAGCTGCCACTTTGACCTTCATGGCATTTTGCCGAAGAGGTGCCAGATAAAAATCTTTGATCTTATACAGGCTTCTAAATATAAGTGGTGAGTTCTTATCCTGTTCATAAACTTGAACAATATCTGACCACCTTGCCTGTAGATTAGAGACTTCTGTAGAGGGCAGTATTTCGGAGGCAGGGATTTGGATATTATATTTTCTAAAGAGATTTCGGCTACACTTTAGTAAATGAGGAACATCAAAAATTGTATGGATTTTTTTGCCTTCAAAGTTAAAGGATGGATCAGACTGGGTTGAGCCCATATCTTTTACGGTTTTTACATTTGCAGTGCCCATATCACAAATTGTAGCCACAACAGGAACTCCATTTGAAAATAACGCTGATAGAACTTGTTTTAATATACACTGCAGCCTGCTAGAACCAACTCCACCATGACTAAAAAAAAAGGCAATAGGTTGTTTCCAGGGCCTTACTATACCCTGAACCATAAACACTAGGGCATAGTTGGCAAGCCTATCGGATCTTTCATTGCCAAAATCCTCCAGTCCCTCCAGACAGTCTATATGAGAGTTGTACTGTAAATGCTCCCTTATTGCCATTTCATCAAAGGCAAGTGTACAGACACGCTCATTTTCAGGGATTTTTTTTAAACATTCGCCCAAATGTTTAAATATATGTTCATTTATTCCCACATTGAATGGTATATTTTGAAGCAGAGTAGTTAAAGTCCGTATTGATGGAAGGGCCAACAATTTCCTCAAAAAGGCGTAGCATCTAGGACCGCGCTTATAAATCGCTAATGCAGTCACTTTATCATCAAGTGTCCACCTCCTGCCATAAGGTGAGCGCTTACTACATCTGATTTGCGAAATCATAAAGTTAGCAGTGGAGTGAGACATACCTAAAATCAATGGTTGATAATATACTATATAAATTAAATACATGTAAGTTACCTTTAAAGACTTTATTGTACTGGGGTAATGTTTTCAGGTCTTCTAGCTCTTTGATTTGCTTGGCTCTTGTTTTACAGGCCTTTTTCAATTTTCGGATATACCCTTCTTTACGTCTAACTATGGACACCAATGCTTTTTCTCTTGGCGATGTATTAGCCGAGCACAATCCCTGGATATCTTTAAATAAAGATCTTCGTGTACTCCTAACAGAAAGTGCTGCACTACTGAGCGGGTTAGTGGGTGCAATTACTCTTCTAGGCGTCACACAAGGTTCAACTTGTAGATTTTCTTGCTGCTCGTACAAGTTTTTGCCCTAAAATAATTAAATATATTTTTTACTAGATGTTACTCGCGGGCGCATTTCCTAACTAACTAACCTAACTTAACACTTTAAAACTTACCGGAACTATATTAACTACAATATCAGAGATATCAATCGATACAGATCCACTACATCCTGGTTCCTCATCCAGAGGCACTGAACTAATCAAATCTATAGTATTCTAAAAAAAAATCTTCTTACATATCTATATTAAATTAAATGAATAAATGGGTTGGACTTACTGAAACTATGTTAATATCAATTTCGGAATCATTATCCGATAACGCGATGGACCCAGTATCACTACATCCTGGCTTCTCATTCGCAGGTGTAAATTTAACGAAGTCAACAGTAGGCTGAAAAATAATAATTTTGAGTACCTTTATTTAAACCAAACAATTATTCGGTTGGACTATGCATTGAGTCAATTACTTATTAGTTATATTATAAAAAGGTTACAATAAATTAATATTTATACATAAGAGACAAATGAAAAATTCAAAAACTAATTCTTAAGCTTTCAAGAGAAAACAAGACAAAATTTCAAACATTGATTTAAACTTTGGAACTGTTTTTTATAAACAATAATCATTCCACAGAAAAGCCTTGACTCGTAGGTCTTGATCTTATTGTTGAGAATTGTGTTATTGAATATAAATACTGGTAATTTTTCACTTCGTGATTAGGAAGGAAGTTTTGTTACTTTTACAACAAAGTTATCGGTGTATATATTCTCATTATAATAAATCCTGAATACTAACTTCAATGTGAAATGGAAGTGGCAAAGCATTCCTCTTCAGAGTCTTACGGTTCGAACAGGGTATAAATGATTCACTTGAGAAATGATTCTCACAAATTCTGTGACTTCCAGACATACTGCCTCGATACGATATCCCCACGCATTCCTGCCACATACGACATCTGAAGCAAAAGGAATAAAGTATTACTCAACAGAAAAATTGTTACGGTTTGTCTACAAAAATGTTGAAATCAAGTTTTTATTTGGATATATTTGTTAAAACAAAAGTGAAAAACAAATTTTGTAAAATGATTTTCAGAAATTCCGTAGATCTACAAAAATATCATACCTTTCACGATTTCTAGGAAAACAAAATAGTTTTGTATTATCATCAGACAATCCACAAATTAAACACTTCATTTTGCTGCACCCAGAGATAAACTAAAACAAAATAGTATTAATTTGATACCACAATATAAATCCTAAATTTGTATCAACTAATTACATGCTAATGAAAGAAAACAATATTAATTAGTATTAGATTTTTTCTAATACAAAATAATAATGACTTACCAGTAGAAACAAAATAATCAAAATCAAAATGGAAAATGAGAACACACAAATACTTCGTATAACACAATTTCCACCTACCGAAAGTAGTACGAACTACAAAATTATTGTAGCAGAAAATTATTTTAGACATAGAGCAGAGAATATATACGTCTATATTCTCCGCATAGAGTATATAACAAGAATTTTAGATAATACGACCGCAGCGCTCCTACAAATGAAAACGTTCATGCATGAGTGAAAAGGCCCTATACAAATTTTACTGTAAGCTAAAAAGAGATGCAAATTATTTTAGAAGTGCGACAAAAATCCCTATTCACTTGCGGGTCTGGTTGGTAGTCTGTGCCAGGGCCTGCGCACTCTATTCCGTAAAAGCTTCCAACATTTTGAGCGCCACCCCATCGGCCTGGAAGCCAACTAAAATCATTTTAAGTCATCATAAATTACCCAGATGGCTCCCCTGTTTGTTGATAGATTTTAATTATCAATTTTACCTTGAATGTGTTCGCTTGAGGTTTAAAATTTTAAATTGTGTCCTTATTATTATTATATATTTATATATATATATATATAATTTTATAAATAAGTATTGCTTGAGTACTTACAACATCATGCCTGCCCTACGATGCTGTGTTTATGGTTGTTATGAAAGATCTTTTTCTAAACATCGCTTCCCAAATCCTTCCAAGCAAGATGATGATTCACTTTTAAAAAAGTGGATTATTTTATGTGGAAACAGAAGGTTGAAGGAGGAAATGGCACCTGATAAAATTTACAGTAATTGTAGAGTTTGCGCTGCACATTTTAAGCCTGAAGACTTTGGCCCCAATAATGTGCTTAAAAAAGGAGTCTGTCCATCAGTTAACTTGCCAGGTAACTTAACATTTATATCTATTTTTTATCATGTTTGAATTATAATGTGCATGTTATTACTCATTTTCTTCTCTAAGGTGTGTAATTTTTCCTCTCATTAAAAGTTTATTAATTTGACGAGCCGGTGATTGATATTACTGAAGCATATTAAATAGAATAGTAATGTAATTTGATGAAATTAAGATGCTCAACGACCTGCTCATCTGTGATTTATTATCTATTATTCTTTATCTTTGAAAGGGAATTTGAAAATGTTTCATAATATTATCTCTATCAATACTTTTATTGACAAGTTTTCTTTCCTGAACTGCCCTTTTTTCCTGTCATTAATTGTATTTGTTCTTTAGAACCCTTAGAGCCAGTCGACGATATTCTGGATCATCTTATAACTTACACAGAATCTCCTACTAGGGGCTCTTGCTCATTGAAAATAGAAGAGTCCTTAAACACTGATGACTTAAAGTCAACATCACAAGGAGAGTGTCATCTTAGTTCTCTAGCCGGGCCAGAATTATCTTCCGTTACCTTTCATAACTCTGATGATGATAAGTTATCACCACCTAGTACACCTAAAAGTAGAAGTAAGTCTATTTTTTATCACTTTTGCGTATTTGAATTATTATGAATATTTAATCTACTATTTTAGAACGATCTGACTTACTTGCTGAGGTAAATGTCACGAGCATCAAAGAACTCACGCCAAAAGCCAAACGTCTCTATCGTATGGCTATTGACTTCAAAAAAAGAGCAGCCCTATTGACTAGAAGTCGACTCTCATTAAAGAAAAGATTGGATTATGCTTCGAAATTCACAAAAACCGAATTATTTGAGAAATGTGTATCCACTATGGATCGCATACGACAACGGTTTTTCCAAAGTCAAATTTGTAATTCCGATAAAAAACCTAAAGGAAGAAGATATACTCTGGAAGATAAAGTACTTGCATTAGCTTTATATAAGCAGAGTGCTAGCGGATATAGATTTTTGTCAAAATTATTTGCGTTGCCCTCACGGAAGACTGTTATGAAACTACTGAACCGAATTCCAATTCGTCCTGGAATTCACAACGAGGTTCTAGAAGTTCTAAAGGCAGAAGCAAAGAATTTCAAGAATCCTCTAGATAAGTATTGTATCTTAATGTTCGACGAAATAAGCATCCAACCCAGCTTGCAACCTAATTGGCACGAAGGAAATGTTGTTGGTTTTGAAAACTTAGGATCAAAACAATCCGCGCAAATAGCGAATCATGCTCAGGTAAGGGGGTAGTGAGGTCAATGGAAATAATTTATTTTAACTATTTCATAAGAATAATTTTTAATGTTATGTTGTTTTTATTTGTTTTCAGGTATTTATGCTGCGAGGGATTCATCGCAAATGGAAGCAACCCATTTATTATAATTTAGTTAATGGTGGTACAAAAAAGTATGATATAATGAATATCATAAAATGCATAGTTAGAAAATGCCGCGATATTGGCTTGCATGTGGTGGCCACTGTTTGCGACCAAGGGTCTAACAATCAAGCAGCGATTAATAAGCTTGTGGATGATACCAAAGCAAAATATCTTCGACAAGGGCATGATTTTGTTGACTATTACTTTGAAATAGATGACTTGAAAGTAATCCCATTATTTGATGTTCCTCACATTTTCAAGTGCCTTCGAAATAATCTAATAAATTATAACTTATGTTATAAAGAAGAGGGCTCTAATAAAACTGCAAAATGGGAGCATATTTTCAAGGCCTACCAGCTAGATCCTTTCTTAGGCAGTCTAAGATTGATGCCCAAGATTACAGATTCACATGTGAACCCAGAAAAGATACATAAAATGAAGGTCGCCAAATGTACGCAGGTGTTCAGCCATTCGGTTGCTTCTGCAATTAACGTATTTGCATTTTCAGGTACTTACTTTAAGATATTGAACTAATTATTAGTTTTTTAAAATTGTCATTTATTCTTATTATATTTTCTCTCATTCTAGGAACAACTGTGTGCATAGAGGATGAAATAATAAAATTAGACAAGTCGGCTGCGGATACTGCTATTTTGTTGGACTTTCTGGATAAACTTTTTGATAGCCTTAATGGAAACTCCTTCAATACTGTTCCAGGAAAGAATCTACGAATAGCCGTTACGAGAAATTCACCTCATTTGACATTCTGGGATGAGGCACTTAAGAAACTGGATACGGTTTATTTTCAAAGAGTTAATAAAGATGGAAAAGTTGAAAAAGTGTTACCACCTTCACTAAAAAATTTGAAACAAACAATAAAAAATTTTAAAGAATTATGGAGAGTCCTGCAAGGTTTAAATTTTGAATATATGATGCCGCGGACGTTCAATCAGGATCCTCTGGAAAATTTCTTTGGGCAAATAAGGCAAAGAGGACAAAGAAATACAAATCCAACAGCAATGGACTTTGGAAATTATTATAAGAGTTTAATTGTAAGGCAGCTGACCTCATCCCAATCTGTTGGAGCCAACTGTGAGGATGATAATTCAGAAGTTTTTCTAAGCCTCCAGAGACTTGTAGCACAGGTTTGTCTTTTTATAGTTATACAAACATAAGAAATCACATAAATCACCGTATTCAGACAGTACTTCTATAGTATGAAACTTTTATTTGTATTTTACTATTTTAACTGCTTACACCTATAATAAATTCTCATTTTAAATATTTTGAACTTTTTAACAGGGGCTACCAGAATGTGAGAATGACACGACTTCAGAAGGCTTCTGTACTGTTCCGGAAGATGTGCCTTCATCCTTGCAGAACATTGAAATCCAGGCACTGCGATATGTCTCGGGATACCTTATAAAAAAAGTGGGAAACGTGCCTTGCTCTTGCAAAGATCTTCTTGTGAAGAAGGCATGTCAAGGTAGTGAACCCACTGAGATGTTCACATTTGCCAAGCAATATAATAAGAAAAACCTGTCCCTGAATTATGTTACAGCGTCATTCTTGGAGAAAATGAAAAAAGCGGGAAGTATAATTAGATATATATTTAATCGTGATTTATATAAAATGAATTTAGTGGCATTTACTTTTGAAACATTAATAGAGAGAATACAATTAACTGCATGTCAGCATAATAATATTTTACAAAAATCTATTTTCAATTATTTGATCAAAGTCCAAATATTTAATTACACAAAACAAATTAATCGAGTTATAAGAGGTTTAGATGTCAGACCAATTCCTAATAATGCTCCAATAATTTTTCAAAGTGCTAAGAAAATTAGAAACATTTCTAGGCTGAGGATCCACAGAAATTGATGTTTGATAGAGAATTTGAATTTATTTATTAAGCTTGCCTTCTTTGTTTTATGTCCTTCGGTCCTCCAGAATAAATAATAATTGTATAAATTATCAGATTTTCCGTATAATAAAACTAGGAACATTTTGTTAGGTTCTTTTTTGAGTGGATCTTATAAATATGCACGTTTGGTAATGCCACGGTTCAATTTAATTAATATATGAATATTACATCATTATATCTTTTTCAGCAATAATTTATATTTTTCCTAATTAAGGACCTACTTGTTTTTGTTCGTTCTTATTTCTGGCTCTATTCATATTTCATCGAGACATTTTTATATGTTCTTTTTATCGTGGAATAGGCCTATTTGGGGATACCACGTAATAAAAAAAACGCACCTTTGTTACCCGACCTCATGGGTGGTGTGGAACAGGGTAAGACTTAATTTGTTTATATCTTGTTTGTTATGTCCAAATGATGGTATTTCAATACATTTTTTAATTAATATTTTTGTTTCTTTTTGAACTTTTTAAACCAAAACTTCTACCCAAGACATGATTCTCATAAAAATGTACTTGAAGTTCATATTTATTTTTTAATCTGGATTTGTATTGTGTATCAATATTGTAGCAATTATTTTTTTTTTATATATAAATTCAGTAACCTTGTCTCCTTTTGGTGTTTATTAATATCTAAATATATTATAAAATGCTTATCAAAGCGATTTAAGATCTTGTACTTAGTGATTATTAGTGCTTAACCCAATTGTTAACCTGTGATAAATAGTAAAAATATCCTGTATGTGACACTTGAAATGTATACAAAATTTTATTTCATTTTATATAGAATTAGCTATTACTGCTTTTATAGTATTTTAACTTATTTTAGACGTTTTCCTATGCAATTTTACATAATATACATGTATAGTGGTTTGTAGACTTTTATTCAATAAAATTATTTAAAAAATAGAATTTCTTTTTTTTTTCATCTATAGATGAATATGAAATCTAAATTCAAAAATCCCTCCATTTAGATGGCCAAAATACAGGAATCTATGAATTATTTTTCCATCTTGTTACATAGTAGGCTTCCACGATAAGAGATGGCGCGCAAAATGCTGACAGCCACTTTATATTAGAGTTTCCATTCTATCCCGTGTATATATTTTATCTATGGTCTGTGCAAGAAACCAAAGAAAACATACCTTCACAAGAACCTACAGCTTGAAGATTCGTGAAAAGATTAACCAAGACAGAGAAGGAGAACACTAAATCCAAAACCAAGAGCAACTCTTTTTGAGATATAATGATCAGTTTATAATCTCTGAAATGATAATCGTTGATTAATCCTTTAAAATTAATTTATGAGCAATTTATCTCAATCCTTTAACTATCTTGGTTAAAAAAATACATATTCCAAAATGAGCTCATTAAATATCGAATCTGGGGCTCAGCTATTTTCAAGACTGAACCGAAGATATTTCTTGGATGGTATTAATCCCCAACTATTTCCCGATGGAGGACCTCTGCCCAACCAGATCATCGAGGTTACTGGACCTAATTCCGATATTAATAATGATGTCTTGATAGACTTCATTGTGAAGAACATACTACCTAGCCATTTCAACAAACAATGGAAAGGCGCAAGTGTTGTGTTGATTAACAGCGAGTTTCAAATAAACCTTCATAAAATTATCAAGGTTATGGAGATTCACTTGATTAAAATAAACGTCAAAGAATCTATAATGCAAATTATAGAGAAGTGTCTAAAAAATCTTCTGATTATAAATTGTTTCAGTTTAGATGACTTGAAAATGGTATTTCACAATTTAGAAAGATGTATATCAGAAAGTGAGTTTATGAACTTAGTAGTAATTGATAATATACTCTCATATTATTGGATATCAAAACGAAATAATAATATGGAGAGTTATCATCAGTTTGCTACGAAAATGTTGGAGAAAGTTTATGTCAAGATAAAAGATTTGAATGTTTTGCTTATTTATGGTAAATCTGAAACAACCAATCAAAAGTGTCTGAGTAAAGTGGATTACAAAATAGATGTTCGAGAAGCTGCGATAGGTTTTACTGCTAATGTTACAAATTATGAAAAACAGATTAACTATGTAGTGCCTTTTAAACTTGATAAAATATTACAATTTTGATTATTTCTCATATATATTAAGAAAGATTCTCACTCATCATAACCTAGCCAAACCATTGGAACTAAAAATCTGAAATCCTACACAGAGGTTTTCTTTATGAAGATTACAAGTGTGTATTTATGATCAACGTTTAGAACCGATTTCCAAGGTTTTCAACAATCAGCAACTTGAGAACATGGTAATGGATGAGAGAAAAAACATAAAGTTTAGGTACTATTTTCACCTCGAATTTTCATAAGTCCGACAAGTGATGGTGACTCAAAAGCCTCATACATAATACATACCTATATGGCCACTATGCAGCTAGGAGTTAATGCGCGTCCGTCATTATCAATTCAACTTCATGTCTAAGATGTTCGTACGAAAGTGTCATGTTTGGTAAATTTTATATACAAATGTACCTATTGCGATCGTTCACACTTTTGAATTTTGAAAAAAATCCTTCGGCATGGGGTAGGTACATATAGGTATGTTAATAAAGAATTTCAAAATGATTTCTTGTTTTCCAGTTTTATATATACACGGTGTCCAATTAGTGCGAAATCGGACGATATCTCGTTTCAGGGTGATGCCAGAAAAAAATGTAAGATGCAAAGTTGTTTTCTGTTTTGATGTGCATAGTCAAAAATATTTTCGTATATACAGGGTACTCCATAAGTGCGATACCAGACAAAAATTTGTTATTTTAAATAGAACATCCTACATTTTATTAACTTTTTGGATTAACCCAATGTTTCTACACACATTTTATCAAGCATTACCTATACCAAAATTCAATGGTTTTTGAGATATTTGATATTTTTTCAAAATATTGCTCTTATTGCAGGTACTATTGAAATCAGTCATAATTTATATATTTCCAATCGTACAAGCCAAATCTTTGGCAGGTTATTATTACATAGTCTCCCTTACTTTACTCCCCTACGAAAATCTGATTAGATTCTACAGAATATTCTCAATAGTATACAAAATGTGAGCAATTTAAAACAACTAAATCTTTTTTTAAATGGAATGCCTCAATTTGTTTCACCTAAGTTATAACCTAAGACTTAGGCTTTTTTTTAACGCATATCCTATACCCATCTGTATTTTTTTGATCTTTCCCAAATTTCGGCTTAAAACTCCACAACACTTACATTTAATTCAGAGAAATTATGCTGGGTTGGCCATGGATATAATTATTTTTTGACTTTGACACTGTCAGTTTGCAAGATTCGTAAAAGATAGTTTCAATTCATAATCAAAATGAATTTCTCGAAAGATGAACTGGTAAGAATGACTTATTTTTTGGGGCGCAAGTGATTAAAATTGTTTACTAGCAAGTTGAATTTACGCACAAAGATTTCCACACGCTGAACGCCATCCAAATAGTTTGGTATATGATAACGACATCAGTATGGCACTTTCAGTTTAACAAAGCTAAAAGATTATTTCTTACTAAAGGAAAAACGAATGTATTAATAGAAGTCCATACGAATTATTATGCTGATATCGGCAGAAATAACCAATATCGGGAAACAAAATCTGTTCTGAAGAGAGGCAAGAAAACTTCAGCTATAAATCCTACTGAGCTCGATATTGGCTGCAAGCTAAAGGGTGATAACACATCAATAATTTCACGCCTGAAGAAGCATTACAGAGAAACCTTGGAAGAAAATCCAGATTTGAGTTTTCTTAAACAAGCCCTTGCTACGCCTAGACCACACCGACACAATACTCCGGAAAATTATATTGAGAATGGCTGCCACAGCATCAAACCATGCGATAGATATTAATTTAGCAATATAAATAGCATTTTTACTTTCCTACGCTACTATAGTATCAGTATAAGGAAAGTATTGTAATCGTGTGAAATTTTCGGTATCGAGATTTTTACAAATGTTGACGTTTCAGAGTTTTCTAAGTCTAATAAACATATTTTCATCCATTGGTCTCTCTGTATGTCTGTCTGTGACAGCATTATCTCGGGAACGGATCGGTGTATTTTGTTCTTTTTTATTTTGTTTGGTACCAATATCACTCGCCGGTGGCACTGAATGAGAATCCTGTATACACTGGGTGTTGAGCTATAGCCAAAAAACGTGATTTGCTCAAGACTATAGCGCGAAAACGGCTCTAAGGATTTTGATTAAACTTACCTAAAGTATTGTTCTGAGAGCCCTTTGCCACCCACATAGCGCCATCTCTGAGAAAAAGCACAAAAAAGTTATGCTTGAATAAAATTCCGTATTTTCCACATGTTTCTTCAGATTCTGGCTAAAAGTTTCATCTTGCGAAAAAATGTTACATGACCATTGTGGTTTGTCTTGACATGCTGAAAAAATGAGTGGTAGCACGATTTGACCAGATGATTTTTACGTTACTACCACTATTATCGCCGCTATGTAAGGAAAGTATTGTAATAGTGTAAAATAATTCATTCACTGGAATTTGCCTGCAAGCGGTAGGAAAGTCGTGTGAGTGGACACACCAGATTTTTTTATTTTTGACAATTTTCCTAAGAAAATGTTTCTCTTCAGTTTTATTTAGGAGCAAGGCTCGCTTTTTCAAAGAATCGGAGCAAAACTTGCCAAATGCTTTTTTTTAATTATTAAAAAATACTTGTTATATTTTTAGAACAAATCTCGATACAATTGGTAAAAAGTTTTTCTTGATTTTATGAAAATGGCGTTCCATGCAATAAGCGAGTTTTGCATCAAGGGCACTCATTTCTTGTAGTATTTGAGAATTTGAAATTAAGAAGAATTTACAAGGTTTCTTATCAAAATCGGATTCGAATACGGCCCTGATAATTCAGTTGTCTTGACGTGACAGATGACAGAGACAGAAGTGACAATTTGTTGATTTTGATTTGATAACCAGTCAAAAGTCAAATTAATGTCTATTGATTCGAATAAAAATATTTTATAAAATGAAAAAATCATCAGAAAGTCTGAGTTTGTAAATTGTTAATACATAGATTTAAATGTTGATGTCATAATGGATTCAAACATCCCTCAGATCGCTGCACTTCTGAGACCTGTATCAGGGGAAGTCTTCAGTGGAAAAGGAAAATTATGTTTATCAGGTAGTTACCTCAACAAACTAAACAATGCAATCGAAACGCATATTAAAGAAGACACAAATTCATCATTTCATATGGTACAAACAAGCAACACAAAAATGAATCTTCTTCGGGATCTCCAATTCTTACTAGACCTTATAGAGAAAACAATATGTCTTAAATTAAATCCAGATTTGGTAAAGGATTACAACACCATTGATATTAGAAGATTCAAAAATATCAAGTTTCTTGAAATATACAAGCTTGATATATCATCTGTAGTGGGTTTGCAAAAATTAAGGTCGCAGCTGCAAGAGCTTACGTGCTGTCACAGTTTGAAATCAATCAGTGATGTATTGGACAAATGCGGAAATGATAATAGTTCGCGATATAATTGGAGTGAGCTGAAGAGGGCTGTTTTTTCTTACAACGACATAGAAGAACTGGACGATAGCTTCGAATGCACTATCTCTCTGCACACTCTCGATCTTAGTCACAACAAACTGCGTAAAGTTAGCTTTGTTAACCAATTACCCAATTTGAAATATCTTAATCTTTCCTTTAACAATTTAGATGCAGTACCACAGTTCAAAGGACAGATCAGAAATAGAATTCAAGTAGGTGTTTTTTTATATTAAATATATACTAAATCGTTGATATTATAACACTTGTGATCTTAAAAAATATTGATGGTTTGAAATTCTTTGTAGGTTCTTTTGCTGAATAATAACTTTATTGAAGAACTTTCGCACCTTGGTAGCTTAAGTAATGTCATTCAACTGGACTTGAGTCAGAACTGTCTTCTGGATCACAAATCGTTATTGTCCATATCCCACTTGATATCATTGCAATGGCTCAATCTTCAAAACAATCCAATGAGCTTTCACCCACATCATCGCAGCGTGACGTGTAACTATTTAAACAGAAATGCAGCTACTTTAAAGTTCCTACTTGATGGTGTTGTATTGAATAAGTCAGAAAAAAGTCTAGTTGGATGTTTATATCCGGTACTGCCAAAACAACAGGCTTTAAATTCTTCTACGAATTCTCTAGATTCGCTCAATAGCTCAATAGTCGATAAGCCAAGAAAAATTCGAAATGTTATGATAGAAGAAGAAATTGTTGCTAAGCCCGTAAGTATTTGAGATTAATTTTCTGATGTACTGTGCAAACTTGTGTATAAAATTTTTATTTTTACTTTGTCACCGCTATCCTAAGTAGATATAAGTTAAATTTACTGTTTGTGTATTTTCTGGCTATACGCTTCCTACGTCAAAATTAAATATGAATGGGAAAGTCGTGTGGGCGGAAACGCCGGATATTTTACATAGATATTTGTTTTAGAATTAGAAACTTTTTTTCTAATAACCCTACAAAAATCTTGAAACGCATCATATGCTGACTAGATT
This sequence comes from Crioceris asparagi, assembly GCA_958507055.1. NCBI lineage: Eukaryota > Metazoa > Arthropoda > Insecta > Coleoptera > Chrysomelidae > Crioceris > Crioceris asparagi. The sequence continues at coordinate 118,047,237 of OY293826.1, forward strand.
TTTTGAGTGAAAATTGAGGAAAGAACGCAAACTTATTACTACTACTTACAGGATAAATACCGTACATGATTTAAACATTTGTCATTTTATATTCTAACAAAAATGACAAGGTCGGTAGATGAAAAAATATAATTCAGAATTTGGTTTTGGTAATCAAAAAAAAAAAAACAGAAGGCACTGAAACTGAAGATGATATATGTTTAGAAGAATTCCGACCAAAACGAAATAGAAAAGCAAACCATAGACCTGTTCGATAACTGTTATTAACCACATTAACTCGAGTAGATATTTTGCAGGTGAACATATCCATAGAGATGCTCATATAAACGCAATGTTGCACCTGTCGGGCGAGAGTTCATAAAATTGGTAATTGTAATCCATCAAGCTTTGATCTAAACCTAATTGAATATTTGGGATTATTGGATTGGCGGCCAAACTCACTATAGACTGCAACAGCTGACAAATGCCTAAATAATGAAAGATTAAACAACATGGAGGCATTCGTAAATTCGTACACAGCATCCCCGGGTTTCAGCCAGTAATTCGTATAAATGGAAGGGACATACGAACGAATATTTTTCTACCTATGTTTATTGGAACTTTATGCATTATTTTCAAACTTCTAATCCGCTGGTGAAGTTTGGCAGGCTAATTTTAGGACACTCTTAAAAATTATTATTCCATCAATTGTTTTTAGTAATTATTAATGATTTTATTTTGCAACACAGAATCTATTAGCTTATTTATGACAAATTCTTATCTTGAATAGAGAAAAGATTTTGGTCAAATCTAATACAAAATGAATGTTTATCTGTATTGAAGTTTTGTTAATAAAGTAGGCGCTTATTGGCTAGTTTGTATCTCGTGCTCATTTTTTTATCTTTATCGTTAATAAGTTCCAGTCCAAGAAATCATCTAATAAATTAAGGTTTCTTACAGATTATGCCTGTATCTACGCCAACAATGTCTATACAGCATATGGAATTGAAGAGGCAAGTGGAACAATTGAGGGACCAGTACGGAGAGTCGTGGTTATATCGCGACTCCGGATTAAAGGTACAAGATGCTTGGGATTCGAAAAATCTGTTGTTCTTTCCTCAACACCATACGAATCAGCATTGGACTCGTTATATATATCGCACAATCAAAGTGAGAGCAATACAGACTATCACACGGCCACAGATATCACAGAAAGTCATCCTGAGCCTGAGACTGAAACAAAGACTGTTATGGAAGAATCAACTATTTATAATATTGAGCAAGTACCAGAGGAAGAGCCATCCGATGCTTCAGATGGTGAAGAAATTCTAACAGGTGGGGAGGAATGCATGTTTTTGGTGCAAAATGTCGAATCTCAAAGCGAAATATTTGTGATGCTCACTGCTCACATTTCCGAAAGAGATGTTACAACCAGCAAGGAAAAAGCTCGCTGGCACGTTAACACAGTTATCTCTTGCACAAAAGATGAAAGTGATCCGAACAAAATTAAATTGGAATTTGATACTCTTCGAAGGGATCGCAAACAAAGGATTTATGCATTTGAAAGCGATGAGTGCGAAAGTTTCTATAAGATTCTTATGGAGAAGTTGAATACTTGCAAAATTGACGAAAAGAAAGCTACCTTTCAATGTATGAAGTGTTCGGGAACATTCAATATGAAAACTAACAACACTGTACTAGTGGAGGAAACTGTTGTCTGCCCCAGTTGCTCTAGTAGCTTGGTGGTAGAAACAACGTAGCATTCGGATCTTTGTTACAGGAGAAGGTTGAAAAAATATCTGCAACCTAATGATTCTAGTAGCTTCAACATTTCTCTAAACTGACAAGTTGTTGCAACTATAGTTATGCCAAACAATTTAATTATCATTGACACTTAATACTGCTAACACTTAACAATATTTCATAATACTGGCTGTTAATTTTATTTGGTCTAGAACAATTATGTACAATGTGTGGATATTAAGTCTCACCACTCTATAGAATAAATTATTATTTAGAATAAATGTGAAAAACGGCCGAACCCGTTATTTTTAGGTAAATTTCTTATAGAAATGTACCTATTGCGATCGTTCATACTTTTGAATTTCGAAAAAAATTGAACGGCATGTTCTTATATGTCTATAATTTATATATATACATATATATATATATAATATATATATATATATATATATATAATATATATATATATATATATATATATATATATATATATATATATATATATATATATAAAGAAATCTATATTAGTTCATTAATGAATGATGTCCCACTGGTAGATAATGTCTCAAAGTTTTTGACTACTTCCAGTTGCTTTTGTATAGTTGGATACAGCTTCCACTTATGTGGCGCTGATGAAAGCTAACAAGCTTGAAATCACGTGATCCGCTTCTAGTGGGTGGTTGTATCTGACTAAATAAAGGCATAAAGGTGTAGAGCTTCATCCCTATATATATATATATATATATATATATATATATATATATATATATATATATATATATATATATATATATATATATATGGGATATTACGAAATTTGTTAACACGATAGAGGTCGCAGATATTGGGCAATTTCGGGTAAGTAGTTTCAAAATGGCGACCGTTCAAACATTTAAAAAAATTATCAAACAATAGCCGTAGTGTAAATATCATCAAAAATAATTTGAGGTTATAGATATAATCAGTACCTACAACTTTTGTTCGAAGCAATTTGCCATAAAATGCACAGATAAAAAAATAAAAATTAATAAAGAAAAAATAAGAAATATTGATGAAACATGAACACTCAATATAAATTTGATGTAATTGTACATTTTCTGGAGATCTTAATATAGACCCTGATTAAAAAAATATATAATATATTTATTGAAAACAAATAGGCGAAAAAAAAATTCTGCCATGAAGTGGAACGCGAACCCTGTCTGCTGTATATTCAACAGACAAAACAAAAACCTCTAACCGTAAGGCTATGACATATACAGCAATTTTATGTAATAACATCTAGGTATATCAATGAAAAAGTTGTTAAAATTTCAATTCAATGAATTTAGAAAAATTTACCTTTCCGCTGACTACAGGACATCGGGATTTTTTCAATTGAGACTTTCTGTGACAAAAAATCTGTTTAATTAGTAAGGGGGACGTAGGATGGGTTAGGTTACTAAACGGCTTGAAAAGCATAACTTAAAAATGAGTAAGACTCGCAGTCTCATAAAAATTTCAAATAAAAATGAGGACTGCATCTCAGGTGAAGGAGATGAAAGGAGTGGGAGATTTTTTTGTGTTATAGAATGCCTTGCTTAAGGTAAAAATCGACAGATACGAGCGTTTTCCACCTTTCTTTCACTTACCGTAGTTCTTATGGTGAGGGTAAGACTTGATACCCACCCAGTGCATAGCATGTATATGCATTCAGTGCGTTTAGCAAAAAATAGTTATCGAAAACGTTCGATACTTTCACTAGTACTAACGAAACAGTTTTCGGCGAGAGCGCCCATTCTAACTTGCGTGGCAACGTTCACTACTTAGTAGTCGGGTTTTATTTCTAACTATTTTCCACTAATGGCATACATGTTACATAAGTTCGCTAGCTTATCCTAGCCGATATTTGTTGAGTAGATAGCGCCGTCGTTAACTATTTTCCGCTACAATTTTTTCCAATTTCATTTTGATGAAAAGGGAATTGAAAGTGTCTCGTATCTTAACTAAGTTCGTTATCATTTTATATCTTGTTGACTTTTTATTTGACCCTCCTTAACCGTAATTAACGCTGGAAGATTTGTGGAAGGGCTAGATTTTTTGTGAGTTCCCTATAGCAATATTAGTTTGACTGCAAATATATTTGCTAATTTCAAAGAAATTGTTTAATAATCAATTTGTGACACCTTCTGATAAGTTTTTTTTAAATTTATTATTTCTGGTGTTAAGATTGTTATTTTGGTGGTTTGAATTGAGAAATCTCACAATTTTATAAATGTTGCCTAAATAATGGTGTAAATATGATATGACATTGTGATAATCAAATATGTATATGTGGTTATTTTAATAAAGCTATATTTTTATTTCTTGTGATATCAATTCATATTATTTGTTTTTTTATAATTTTAGCCGGAAATGTATGTTATATCAAACGTACCCAAGATCAAAATCATTCGAATATAAGTAACCGTTTACGCAGTGATTTTTGAAGAAATACTAACTTTGGATAGATTCAAAAGAAGAATACAATTTCACACAAATAATTTATTAAGTAAATCATACATTTGTACGAAGTACAATCAATTTTAATAAAATAAACGTTAATCTGATAATTTTCGATTTTTCATAAATATTTAAATGAACTTCTAACTAATAGATATGAGAAAACGAGATTGCCTAAGATTAATATGATAATATTAACGAATTTTCTCTTACATTAAGCTTCGAGAGAAATTACACTTGATTGCCACGTAAATGATTGCAAAACAAAATATGGTATTAAATCATGTAACTGTTTATAATTATATATTAAAACTTATACATCTCATTATTTCATTTCCAATAATATTTTTTAATAAATTAAATCGATTTGTAAAATAAGATTTTTTTTTAAATTTAATAAAGATTAAAAATATGTTTCTTTTGTTAAGATATTAGAAAACTTAAAAATTAAATTAGGTACTGAATCAACTCTTATTAAATCAGTGTCATACAAACAACAGGCATGAAAAACAAAATACATGGGTATTCAATAATATATACATTATTCAACTTTATTTTTACAATTTCCCACCAAGTCAAAACTATAAAAAAACATCTTTCAAGTATCTACATATATTCAATAAAAATGTTCAGTTATAAAACAAGTTTCATGCCATAATAGATTGAATTTGTTATCACAAATGTTAAAATAAGTTTCCATTGAATTACTTGGTTAGAATTTCAAACATATTTCTTTCAAAGCGTCCACAATTATTGACTATAAGCGGCCAAGAAAAAATATTTTTCATTAGAAAGACTAACAAAAACAAATAATTTCATCGTTCGGCAAATGTTCAACAAAACAAGCAACATTTTCAGTAGTTTTGTAATGATAGCTTTCCAATGAGGTTAAAAAAATATTCGCTGTGTACTGTGTTGCAATTTTATCAGCCTGAACCTTTTTTCGGATGATTTAAGCTTCAAAAAAACTAGTGCAAAGTATAAAGGTTATTCAGACAGTGTTGTTTTTTATTTTGATATAAAAATGATACTTAAAATATGACATGTCGAATAACTCATAATTTTTGCCATCTAGCGCAATTGATCTTTGACATATTATGCTAAGGATACAAATGGACTGCAGTGCATCATTCTGGTAAAGTAAATTAGGATTTAAACATTTCTTGACGTGAAATTGTTCGATTTAAGGACGATGGAATCATATAAAAAAATTGTCAATAGCTTCCTAACTATATGGATTTCTTTGGAGAAAGCGCCTGTTCTTTGTCCAGACACTGATAAGAGTTAATAATATAAATCAATCAACTAATATAACTGAACAATATATATATATATATATTTATAATATACGTGTCTATGCACAGCACATTTGTGTTGCCTACAAAAATATGGACACTTGGGACAAAAACTCCCCGATATTCCATCGAACGAACGCCTTTTTTTGTCAAGGAATTGCCGCTGAGGCTCGCATATGTTTCTTCTCTAAACTGAGGGAATATCGACGACTATACACTTATTATTATAATACATTAAACAGGGATTGTGATATTTTTAAAGCTGATTAATAATTATTGTACTTTCTACCTCAATTTTATTTATTAAATTGTTTTTCGCGAGAGATTGAAACCTCAACATTTTTTTTGTTTTTATGTTTGCAGTGCGTGTGAGAAAAGTCAAAGCTACAGTAGTAGAGAAATTATACGAACGGGAAGGGGGTAGGTACACACTGTCTCTCTATTAGGTTCATGTCGACAAACAAAAGAGAAATCAATGTTCCTTTGGACTGGACTTGACATAGTTGTACACCAAATGACATACAAGCGAGCTCTAATCTTTGGAAACTGCTTATCTAACTTTCAGAAAGATCGTTGTAAGATCTTACAAGACGAATTTACTGCGAAAACAAAAACTTGAACATGGAGACAACATCGAATAAAACTTCTCAATGTAGTGAAAATAGTAATAAAACATAGATAAATAAGAACTTTCAATTAATTTCGATATCTTTGAAGTAGTTCTGAATAACCATAAAGCTTCTATAAGACAGAAGAAAGTTTAAAAAAACAATTAAGATTCACCTTCTTCATCGATATTGTCTCCACAAGATTATAAGCTATTAAGACTATTTCTGAACTTTTTTGATAACATGTTTGACTGTTTCATATTTGTGCAAATTTTGATTCGATATTTTGAATACATATTTTTTGATTTACAGCTGATATTGTATTGAAATTCAAAAAATTTTAAAATATGCCAGCAAACAAATACTTTTTTAAAGCAATCTCATCATGATGTTTCCTGGTAAGAAAAGTTTTTTTTACATTGAAACGGATCAAAATCAAAGTGATCTCATGATTGGTATGATTGATTATTTGCTTATTTTAAAACAACTTATCTGTTGGTCAACAAAACAAAAAAGCGCTGTTCCCACTCGCTTCATATTGACAAAACCTCCTTGCAACTAACTACCATACAGTACTGTATCAATTACATATCTACCACGTTTTACCAAAGTCAATTAAGGGCCATTAGACAAACACATAACAACATCAGGCATGATGATGACGGGCCCTCCTCCTGGGCAAAGGTTTCACAAAGGTCTACCTGGTGGTTTTCTTTCAAATTATCCGTTCAAACTTTGTTACGCTTACATCTGATCTTTGACAACCGTCGAGTCTTTTTTGTTGGTCTCTCTTCCTTAGCCTCTTCGGGCTTCCTTTTGTTATTTTTGACAGGTTCTGGTGTTGTGTTTTGCTCTTCAAGAAAATGTACAAACTTCTGATCACTAACTTCCTCTATAATGATGTTCTCATCTATACGCGGCATAACACTTTGCAGTGGTCCTTGAAAATAAAATTAGCAATATGATATGTTTGAAAATGTTTAAATAAAAATTTCTGAAATTTTTTAGATTAAACCGCTTCAGAGCAGTGGAAATAAAGGAGAGAATGTTCGAGATATATAACATATTGAGACATAGTGTCGCTGAACATTCGGTGATAAAAGATAAAGGTCGTAATTTTTTAATGTTTTCGAGGGTGTGCAAAATTGAACAATATTACCGAGTTTAATATCTCCTGCTTTGTTTGGACTATGGCACTATACTTATTAAAAGGGAAACAATCAAAATCATAATCTCTGTGTTCACCTGCATGTGGCTGGGGTACGGGCGGATCGATCTCCAATGAAACCTCCTGCTCCAGCATTTTGACAAGTCCACTATTATCTGGCTCCAAGCCTTGAGACATCAGCGGCTGAAGATCTTCTGAGGTCTGTGGAATGGAAGCGCCGCATTGCTGACATGATGGCGGCACGGCAGGCGATTTACACCTCCAATATTGCAATTCCGTCTTGCACTTGTTCAGTTCCTGAAGAAGTGCGCTAAATTTGCGCGAGATCTCTTCATTTTTCTTGTCATATTCGTCCAGTCGAGTGGCGTATTCTAATGTTTGTTTCTACAAGAAATTACAAATTTGTGTCTTGATTCGATATCCAAACATAAAATTAAATTATTGATACGCTTCGGAAAAAAGCTACACATGAATCTTTTCAGTTGCCTCACCTGTTGATCAGACAATTGTTTCTGTTGTTCTGAGATCTGTCTTTGTTGTTCACAAGTTTTACGTTTGCAAGATCTGAGATCTTGTCTGAGTAATGACAATTGACTATTATATCTTTTCATGCCTTGTTTAATCTTACGGATCCTCTTGCGTAACACCATATTTGACTGAGGAATTGTTTCAACCAAGTCATCACATTCAAGCTCATCAGTTGAAGCGTGACCACTATCTTTTGAAACTTCTGGTGAAAGAGTGGTAGAATCTGAGAAATAAGGTTCTTGTGAAAAATTAACTATTACACAAATAGATGCAACAAAATGAGAGGAACTTGATTAGGCTAGATATATATTTCAGAGAAGTAACAAATCAATATTCAAATCATCTGCATTCTTTGAGACTTCGTTAAAATACACACTTGTTCTTTCAATAACTTTGTTTCTTCTCACAAACCGAAACTGGGGTGACCTTTTAGCCAAGGTCTATTTGTCAGTATTCTCAGGCCACACAAGTGCCTCTGGCATGACTTAACGACTACTTATGCAGCCGGGACCAACAGTTTTCCATGCCTTCCGAAGCACGCCGCAGTCTTTAGGAAAAAAATCCTATCGGTGTTACCAGGAGTCGAATCCGGATCTATTTGTTGGCAGGCCAGTGCCTTTCCGACAATGAGCTTTGGATGCTCAAATAAGTTAATGTATTTAAATAGCTGATACTTGAAAGCTCACAAAAAATATTTTTTTATAAATCACTAGAGAATAGAACACAATTGAAAAAAAATATATAATTGCATAATGCTTTCAACTTAAGGCCTTACTTGGAAAACTGCCAGAGAAATTGAGAAAATCTGCACTGAAGTAGGCAATCTCCGGTAAATATGGCTCTATCTTCTCCTTGAAGTATTCCATAGCCATTGTGGATAGGTCGAACAACTCATCAGTCACCTTGTACGGCACATCAAGCTTAGGAGTCACCTTGACGTAGTGCAAAATGTGGTATACTTCGTCCAGTATCTCGCCCGGGAAAAAGCAACAGTGCTTCCGTTCGATATGCTTGCCGAAAGACATCTGAAGTAACGTTAATCGCATATGCAGTGTCTCAATGATATCACTTTCACCAGCCAAATAGTGACTGCGACGAGCAGATTCTCTCCTTGGCATCTTGGATTTGATATCTTGGAAACGTGTTAGCATCTGATTTTGCAGACGCAGGAAGGTTGAGTTCAGCATTTGTCCGCAAATTCGGTCAATAGTACGGCATACCTTCGGATGGAATAACAAACTTTTAGAATAACGAAAATGTTGTTGACTATAGAGAGAAAAATGAAGTAGGAAGGAACAATGATGTAAAAGTGTTTTCAATGTAGATGTTGTTAGTTTAAAATCTCAGCTGAGTCCTAGTCCCTAGTGAATCAGTACATACTATATAAATTAAATAACAAACCTATCTTTGATTATTGTAAGAATTTACTAGCTTTGCTAGATGATAGTTGAACCGAACAGCTACTAAAACTACAAAATCGGGGAATTTGTATGGTCTGGCCGGACTTAAATCCGATGTTTTTTTATGGGGTTACTTAAAAAATCATAGAAATTTTGAAAGCACGTATTTGCTGCAGTTAAAGCAGCGGCATTGAACGCGCGTAGCCGCTCAAATTCTCTCAAACCACAACGTTTGTCCAGTGTTTATTTGCTTAAAAGATGTACGAGGAGAAATTCATATGAGAAGTTTAGTTTTGCGACATCAGAGACAAGCGATACCATACTAGACTAGAAATATTCGTATAGTTATGGTCAAAAATAGCGAATTGTGATTATATAATTATAGATTGTGCAAAGTGCAAACGAACCACATATATTGTAATTCTTTAATATCTCAATATATTGGTTCGAATACGAACCAAAAGTGCCAATATCATTTTGGAGGATTTATTTTTAATTCTGAAAACGAAGCATTTTCGTCATGACTTTTCATCGAATAAATGTTGTTTTCACAGACTAAATGGAACTCAGATGAATTAATATTTTATAATAATTATAAATTTCCATTATATTGTGTAATATGAATACCTATAGTTTTTTAAAATAGTTTCAAGCATAAGGAAGTTTTTCATAACGCACTCTTTCATAATTGGGATATTATGTGTATCTATCCTAACAAAACGATGTTTTTTTTTGATAACAAACGCTACCTGGTATTTCGAAATAGAGGTGTCTTATGATGTGTTTAAGGGGCCTCGCTACCAGCTGATCGTTTTTGATGATTTTATCTGTTAACATCCCGGAGGTGAAGTATGAAGGTTGATCCATTAGATATAATACCCGAAAACCCTTATTAAGTGTATTACAGGTAGTTTTAATGAACAGTAGCGGGTACAGCAATATTTGGCTGAAAAATGTAGTTCCACTATAAGTTTTTTATTTTTCATAAAAAAATAATAACAAAGTTTTCAACTTAAACTTTAGAATTCTTATTTTTTCTATGTGATCCGCGATTCTCCCTACTCTTCTCAGTAAGCATACAAAATTTTACCTTGATAGGATAATTAGTTTAAGAGAAATAATGGAACTACGATATCACTGGGTAGCGAGCCCCCTTAAGCCAAATTCAAACCATTACTAATCTCTAATAGTATGGATACCGATATTCAGTGGTTAGCTATCAAAATATCTATAAAAGAACTTGATCTGTTGTGTGGATGTACTTATATATTAATTATTGTCAGTTTGAAAATCGTAAGTTGATAGAAGTACAGACGGTGAACCCCACACACCGTTTCGCACAGGGCTAAACCAAAGAATAGTTCGCTGAACGTTACAGTATCTTCGTTCGAATTTACCGCTACTTCAGGCATTCCACAAGGACCTTTAATCGAAATACTGAGTTTCTCCCCCAAATAAGTCACGCATCAACAATGACTTTCTTATTAATGGTACCAAATCGCAGAGAATGAATGAGACGAAAGATCTCGGTATCATCTTCTAAGGAGTATTCAGTTTCTCTGTACATATTGAATACTTAGTATCTGATTGTTCTAGAAAAATCCGCTTTGCGATCTAGATCTATATGAATTCAATCACTATATTTGTTCGTTTAAAGCTGGAATATGGATGTCATTTAGAATCCAAAGACTTTTTTTATATTCCGATATAAAATAAAAAGAAAAGATCCAAAATAAGATTATTAAGAATTCGTTTTTTAGGTAACACTAGGTCTGGCCCTTACTCATATCCTATTCCAGCCAATTACTACAATTTAATGTGATACCTTGAAAGGCAGCCGTTACTCCTCGGAAGTAATTTTCGTAATTAACATTCTAAGTTCTAAGAACATTAAAAGTACGTGAAATTCTCAAAACCAATGATTTTATTGTACCTGACATAAGACTGAGAAGTAGAGACAATCTATTTCGTATCTTCAACAATTTATCTCGTCGTTAACAATGTTTCCAGACCGTTAACGAAATGGTGAGAAACTGTGATATATTTACTATTTTAGAGGTACTCCTTCAAATGCTCAAATTTAACTAAATGTTACCAGATTAGTAACAGGTTTACCCCTGAAGATGCCAACTTTATTGCGAAACAATTGTCGGGTGACAGTAATTAATAAAGCTGTTGGTGTGTTGTGGTATTTCTCTATTTTTTATATTGTTGTATCTACGCCAACGGTTCCAAATCCCAAACATTAAGAAAGATAAAGTCCAATACCGTTTCCAACTACATGATCAGCGTTGTCTCATCATGTACTTGGAAATCTAGCCAGAACTCTCATTTATCTACTAATAGAGAACGTCTGACAAGGGTGTGCTACTTTGAATAACTTATTTTAGAGTAAATCAAGATAGAAGCGCAAACGAATATTTCTTTATATTTGTAAAAGAATAATGAATAAGTTTGAAGAAATAATCATCAGAAACCGCTCTTCTATCTATCTGGATTTTCAATATAAGAATATAAGGCTCAGAAAATGTTCAATTAACGAGACTGTTATCTGATGAAAACAGTATCGAGAATACAAAGTTCTACCTAATAAAACCAGTTCCAGTGAAACAATAGATATTCAAATATTCACATAAATTTCTTTTAAGTGAACAATTAACTGCTGTTTTCATAATTTCATATCATAAACGTGAGAAATTTTATTACTTATTCATAGCAAACTAGCAAAGGAAGAATAGATAGGCATTAATAAAAATATAGATAATAACTTATACCTATGTAAAAGTAATGATTTGATACTCACAAGTCTTAGTTGGCATATATTTTTAAACTTCAGGTAGCTAAATATTTTTTCTATTATTTCTTGTGGAAGGTCCAAAAAGTGGATCGATTGCACTGGTGTTGAAAACGTTTTGCTACATCGCATGGATCCACTGAATCCAGCAATGGATAGAGGAGCACTATTCCTAGTACACTTTGAGGTCCCCTCAGCAGGGGGTTGATAATTTTCCCCGGATCCATTGTTCCCTATAGTCATTTGCCTTGTGGAAACCATTTTGAAATTTACTAATAATGAGAATTTAAAACCTGTAACAATTGATTAACCCTTAAAATTCCATAAAGACTTCAACAAAGTACCTAACACGATCAAAAGTCGATTAAATTCGAAGGCATATTTATAAAATTCAAAACTGTTCCAACGAATTGCCTGAGAGCCAAATTTTGATTAGATTCAAGTAATTTTCAATATTTCATGTGAGTAACTTAACAATATTATAATTGAATCAGAATCGGTATAGAAATTTCAACATTTTTTTGTGAGTGATGATTTTCCTGAATTTTCCAAGCTAAAAAACTACCAACAATTCTGACTTATATCTAGAATTGAAGTGATAATCTTACCTCAGATTTAACGATTCATAAAGATGGCAGGTTTGAAGCGATTAACATTGAAATATTGAATAATGGAAGAGAAATTAATGAAATATGAAATCAAGAATTGAAAACTGCCATCGAAACTGGCAAGAACAAGAACGAACAATTATTTCAACTACTAAATAATGCGCAAGCTCAAAAGTATAGCCAGTATAGCAGTGTTCTCATTCTTATGCGCGGCAAATAGAAACAAAGAATAATTCAATTTGATATTCATAAGTCTACATTTATAATATATAAGAACCTTCTAAATATACCTCCAAGAAATTGATAAGGCAAACGTTTTAATTAATTTCGGATCAGCAGAAACGCATTTACTTGTTTAAATAATCGACAAACTGCATATTGACGTAACCCGAACCAGTTGGCAATCATTTGGCAACCAGAGAACACTTGGCAACTGGGCATCGGAAGAAGAGTCGAAAATACAAAAGAGGAAGAACGTAACGTCATTTGTCAACTTCAACTAGTCAATTGCCACTTTATACGTCATATTATTTGTTTTTCTTCGTGTCAAGATGTATATATATTTTATAATTAAAAGTAAAGATTAAAAGATTGAGGATTTCTGTTAAAAATGACTACACGTAAACGTAGCGGATCGGGCTCGAAGAGGCAATTCAAGGAAAAAGTAGTGCAAATTTACGAATGCCTTCTGAAAGGAGAGGACATGTCTCATCATAATACACTATATTGGGAGGAGTTCTTCCTTCTAAAACCAAAAGTTGTAACTATAGATATTGAGATACAAAAAATGACCGTTGAGCAATTACTGTCAGCCAAGCAGAATATAAATTTACTTTTTAATCAGTGTGTAGACATTCTAGACCAACAATCATCTATTCGAGTGCCGTACGGAATGTTAACTCTGTGTGCTCTCCTACATGCTATATTCAAAAAGTCTTTGGAGAGTCAAATTGATGCTATTGAATATTTAACTGGGCTGGATAATTTGGTCGTCCAGATTCAAAAATTGTTAAATATATGCCAAACTTATTTGGAGGGTGAGACATAATTTAATAAATTTGAAATTAATTTTGAGTCTCAACAAATTTCCAGGTGAATCCACTGATGCAGTGAAAGGTCTTTGCTTGAAATTAATTCTAATTCTCATTTCTGGTATCGATTTGATAAATCAAAACACTCTTATAGAGTACATAATGATATCCCCCTTATTTGACTGTCTCGTTAAACTCTTGTGTGATGTACCTACGAGGCAGCGTCATGGATATGACGTTGTTCTAATCATAACTTTACTTGTTAACTATAGAAAATATGATGCTGCTAATCCTTATGTTGTTAAGCTATCAATTCTTGATGATGAATTAGCTTTAAATGGTTACAGTCAAGTTATTACTTCTTCATTATCGGACTTTTGTTATCAGTATAATAGTGAGCATGCTGAAAACCAGAATGCATCTTGGTTTTCGTCGCTCACGAATATAGTCGGTAATATGTTCATATCTGAAGAAGGTGGCTTCAGAATGCAACAAGTAAGAGCTAACAATGCTCTTCTACTCGCCTTCTATGAAGCTATCCATTTAAACAGGAACTTTATAACTACTTTAGCTCAAACACAGACTGATACTAGTTCTCCTCCTTCTCCAAACAATACCTTAAATAACACTCAAGCGATCTCTGACCTGGCAAATGCTACTAATAACTTTGATATCACGACGCAGCCCTCAAATTTATTGGTATCATTCTTCCAGTATTGGTAAGTATATATCTAATATATTACTAGATTACAAATATTTCGTTTATGTCCATAGTTCGATAGTTATGCAAGACACAAAAACGGAAGCAGGAACCAATACGGTTAAATTATGTTTTCTTATTCTTGGATGTATAACCGAAGATCAATATGCCAATGCTCTAATGCATGATGTCAATTTGACCTTTAGGGTTCGTCTCCACAGACTGCCAATGAGGCATAGGAAGTTGTCTTCTGAAAAAACAACATCTTCCCAACCGCTGGTATGCACTCTATTGGGTATGTAAATTTCTTATAGAAAATCGTTCACATTTTTGATTTTCGAGAAAAATGCAACGGAATGTTGTTATATGTCCAGTACTTTTAGTAAAACTAATTAAGTCGGTCCATTTTTGTGTAAAAATATTTATTTCACATTTTTGACTGTAACATTAGTCATGAAAATTGTTGAACGTTTACCAATACCAAAGAAGATAGTACTTATCCTATTACCCATGCTTAGCTTGTACTTGTTAATTATTCAGAGATCTCAAAACATCGCGGCGCAGATATATATATTTCAACCTTTACTGCTGCAACTCGAAAACCATAACTCTTTTGAAAAAAAAAATCAATTTAAACGTTGCCGGATATGGTCCCATCTTTTATTCTGCATTCTCAGATTTTCGATTTCGATTTTCGGTGCAAGCGAGTGAAAAAACAAAGCAAATATCAAATTGTATACATACTACATTCTTCTCATGCAGTCGGTCCAAAATTATAAATAATTTCATTCCAGATCTGTTGGTTGAATTTATCTTGAGCCACATGATGAAGAAATTTCCTATGGAGTTGTACATTTTATGTACTGGAGTAATTCAGAGAATTCTGTGTTATCAAAAGAAGTGCCGAATAAGACTGAACTATGCTTGGAAAGAGTTGTGGACTGCCCTTATATCACTTTTGAGGTTCATTCTTCAGAATGAAAATTACTTGGGAAAGAAAATCAACATTTTCGATTTATCAATAAAAGTTGTAAATATACTAAATTTTTTCATCACTTATGGAGACAATTTTTTACCTACTCCTGGTAGTTACGATGAACTGTACTATGAAGTTATTAGAATGCACCAAGTTTTTGATAATATTTACTCGATGGGTAAGATAAATAGTTAACGGTGGAGTATTGTTTTGTATGTCAAACATAAATATGTATATATTTTTATGAAATCAAATAACATTAAACATACGTTAACATATCTTTTCTTCAAGGACTGAGATATTCAATGGGCGATGGAGACTTCAAAGAAGATGCTCTTAAACTCAATAATACACTCTTCAATGTTAGAGCCATAATCAAACATTTCAATCCGAAAATTGAACAGTGGCTGGCATCCGCCAATCTTTCAACGCCCACGGAGGAACAGATTCTAGAGATTGTCAAGAAAAATTATGACAGCCTCACCTTGAAACTACAAGATTTTCTGGACCATTATGAGAGATACTCTGAAAAGCCACATTATACTCAATTCTTCACCAACATGGTGAAGACCATTTTAAGTGATACGAGAAATAACATTAGTTGCTGTTTGTTGAACTTTTCTAATATTGCAAGTGAATATCCTGTAATATAATCGATGTTAGAATAAAAATGTAAGATATATTTTGTTGTACAAAAGATACATTAAATTTTGTGATATAATGTAACGTTTTTTTATCAAAACATATGAAAAATGAAAGTTATCTCCGGGAATATCCAATGTGGAGAATTACTAGTGTTATCGTTACTTATTCAAATATATATTATATATTGTTGCGTATGTGAGTTCGCAGATAAGTGAGACTAATTTATAATTGTTAAATAAACTTTATTTATACTCAAAATAATAGAAAGTACAACTTAACTTTACTATATTCTCACTAGCTTACTCGGACTATTCTATTATTCACACTGTCTTTTACATTCTGTCTCTCGTGCCGACAATTCTCCCATATATATATATATATATATATATATCCGACAAAGGCTCGAGATCATTAGAGGGGCTTCTGGTCTTTGATTCGCCACCCGCCACTGGACTTTTCTTGAGATCCCTTTGTCGGCATTCTAGGAGTAGATGCCGACATGCTGCCGTCGCTCTCATTGTCAACGCCGCTCTCGATATATCCAACCACAGTATAAATCTCGCGATTGCGTCCAAAGGCTGCTGCGACTTTGTGGCCAATACCGGCGGCTGTTCCCCTTGCACGTTACAATATATTCAATTCAAATTCTGGTTAGAACTGGAATATTATGTCCGATATCGGTTTGATTTCGCAATTATCAGCTTTAAAGAATACCCATTGAAAGTTCATTATTTCAGTTATATGAAACTTTCCAGCTACTTTCAATGTAGCAGGTGCACTTAACTAGTCAATGCTTCAAAATTGAAATTTATCGAATTATATGTAGTTTAAAATTTCGTTTTAATTAACTTATAGCAAGGTTTTGTTCGCTGTGAAATGATAAATAGACAGTAACAAGAAAAATATCTATTTCTTTCAACATCAAATATACAATATATGAATCTATGTACTACTTGGTATCTAAAGATAAAATCACAAAATTAGACCCATTTTATCTGAAAATAAAGGATATTAAATTAATTAAGAACAAGTGAGAAAACATTATGGTTATAAAGTTGGATAAAGCAGCACTAAACAGAGTCCCAATAATAAAAATTTCTGCTCGAACTACAGAGGTTGACGGGAAGAAACAGTAATCTTAAGTGAACCTTTATGAAAGTTTTATTTTTATACTAACATTTTAACAATTCAACAAAATTTCAAAATTTTGGAGAATTTCTACTATCTAGATACTTCTTCATAAAAGTTACTTACCTAAAATAAACCCGTTAGGCTCACTGTTGTCCTCTCATTTGTGTATTATGCCTACGTAAAACTTGGAAAACTGTGTCTTGCAATGTTTGTGGTTTGCAGTATTCTTCCAACCAACTAAAAACGCCTGCTGATAGCTCAGAGAAATTGTTTACTGAAACCGAACTGAACGTATGAAATAATTGATCCATTATTGATTGAAACTAGAAATAATAAATAATCATATATATTATTCTGCGATTAATTGTAAGTAAACAACTCAAGTAAGACAGAACTAGTCAGCCAAATTATTTAGAATTGAATAAAATAGAATAAACCCTCACCACAGAAAACTTAACATCATCCGATATTCGTGTCTCAGTGTGCCCGGGTTGAGATTGTTGAGCCTTAACGATTTGTTCATAATTTGTTTGCATAATCCTTAATGCAACTACTTCTTTTCTTAGTGCATTCCTCTCTTCCTCTTGTTTCTTTCGCTGCATCTGTAGGTACTGTATGTAGTCTATAGATTTTTGTAGAACTGTAGCCTTGCTCAACTTATACCCTAAGAATTGAGGAAAATTCATAAGGAACATTATACATAATATTATCACTCAATATTACTTAATCTATTCTCCTGCATGCAGAGTTATCATATGTGAAGGAGTGCTTTAAAATAATAGTCTCACATCTATTTACCTGAAACATCTGTTTGTTGACAAGTTGGAACCAACTCTTGTAAGGTATCATATCCTTTCTTGATTGCATCTCTTCTTTTCTGCTCTGCTTGTGTATGAGCCTCACGCCGTCGTTCTTTATAGCTCATTGGCGATGACTTACTATCAAGATCATCTTCATCGTCTAGTTGATATAGTTAAAATATAGATAAAATAATCAATCAATCATGTTATGATATGAACTACATTACCTGAATTGTTGCCTGGAGCCATATTCACGTATTTCAAATGATCACGAGGCATTCTACAAAATGTATCACAATAACATATAAGCTGATATAAATGTTGAAAATACGGATAAATAATAGATATTGATATTGATATTTATCTATGATCCACACATTACCACAGATTAAACTCCAGACCTCCAAACATAAATAAACTATTTGCTCCAGACTCCAGAGAACACTACACTTTCACTTTACACTACCACTTCACATGTCATTTGATGTCATATGTCCAATATAAATATTTCTTTATACTGTGATATAGATACATAGGTATAGATATAAATGAGGATTGAGGATTCTTGCTTGAACGAACTCCGTATATAGATATTTTATCTATGCTTGAACTCTTAAAGGTGTTGGTTGTGTTCGAACAGTGCTGACAGAAATTGATTCACGTACGTTGCAAACCAAGACCCTAAGGATCACTGACTCTATGGATTGGATCACTGAGCCGGAAGCCGGAATTACAAACAGGTGTGCTAATCTTACTAACAAAATTTTCCTGAATTATTCCTTAAAAATGAAAATCGAAATTTTGTAGTAAGTATAAATTAATCTCAATAATGGGTGGTGACTCGGGGGGAGAAGGTTCTCCCCCCAAGAAATTAAGAGACAATTTAGATGATCAAGGGGATGGCATTGATATAGAAGTTGCTAGAAGTTTAAGTAATGAAGGTTTATCACAAGTCAGTGAAGACCATAGATAAAATATTTATATACGGAGGTGAAGACCACATGCAAATTCCGAGCGAATCTGAATATTCAAGGCCATCAGCCACATTATAAAAAATGACTAGTAGTAACAATAACACATTCCTAAACAAAGAGAAGATATTAAATAAAGAAAAAGCGTTTGGATCTTTCCTAGTAATTATCGAAGCAAGCGACAAAACGGGTAATGTAGGGTCATATAGTTACTTGAGAATTGCCAAAGACATATGTAATCTCAAATTAGATAATATTATAAGAATTAATAATAGGGGTAAAAATAAGGTAGGTGTAGAATTCAATAATTGGATATGTGCGAATAACTTTCTGAACAATCAACATTTAATAAATAAAGGATATTTATCACATATCCCTTTTAATTCTGTAACTAGTAAAGGCGTTGTAAGAGGAACTTCACGGTACAGGAAATTAAAGATATTGTAACGTTTAACCCTGTGCTAAACGTTGTGGGGTGAGTTCACTTGCGTAAGACTCAAAGCTCGCAGATTGCTTCCAATGGTTTATTTCCAAACACTACTGCAACGTGAACTGCTTTTCCCACGACCACTACTGCCTAGACATTGTCTGGTACTTCTTCGACATCTCGATATACTGCGCCTTCTAACAAGACTTTTTCTTCTACTGCTTGATCTCTCTCTAGAGATACTGCTCTCCTTTGAACTGGGTATGGCATCTTCCCTCTTAACACCAGGCTCGATATCTGAGCTGTCTTTGTTAGAGCAATAATGATATTTCTGTTGGGCTCAATTTTCTTTCTTATAATCTTGTCTAATTCTAGCTTGTTCTTCTTCATATTCTTGTCTAATTGTTGCCAGTTCTTCTTCACATACTTGTATAATTCTTGCCTGTTCTTCTTCATATTCTTGCCTAATTCTTTCCAGTTCTTCTTTATCTTGTCTAATTTTGGTCCCTTCTTCTTTATATTTTAGCACAGTCCTGGCATGTTGTTCTTTACGTTCTAGTCTACTTCTTGCCCATTCTTCTCTGTCTCGTAGTCTATTTTCTGCGTCTTCCAATCTCCAGTTCATAAGAAACTCGATAACATCTGCAATAGTTGCCATTTCACCAAATCTTTCGATCTGATATTCACCATATATTTTCAGCAAAATGCGAAGATCCCTTTTTCTGACACCAATTGTAACACTTAACCCTGTGCTAAACGTTGTGGGGTGAGTTCACTTGCGTAAGACTCAAAGCTCGCAGATTGCTTCCAATGGTTTATTTCCAAACACTCACACTCACCTTGACAATCTATACTGTCACTGTCTTTATCGACAGAACTACTATTAACCTCTGATTCCACAGACTGACTGTTATCAACTGACTTTATAAGACTCACTGCCTTCATAAGACTGACTCTGTCCCGTGATCGACACGGCTTTATATACCTGAATCATGACAAGACATTCATCGAGAATGTTCTATGATTATCTAGATGCACATAATTAATGTTCTAGATCCTTGTCAAACTGACAATAGTATGATAAATTGTACCTCACATATAGTTTCTGGAAGGATCGAGGATAACTCTACCAACTCTAGAAGTAAATAATGAACTATAACATGAAACAACTAAGCAAACAAGGTAGTAGAATAAATAGCTAATAAAACTAATCACAACCGTAAGTACATGTCTACCTATCCACGTTACAATATTATTAAAAGCCCTTACCGTATTTTAGATGTGAAAAGATTAAATAGAAGAGTTAAAGAAGACGGCGAAACCAAATACATACCTACTTCCTCATTACTTCTTTCATTTGAAGTTATAGTATTACCAAAGAACATACTATACCAGAAGCGCGGCTGCTATGTAAATATTTCTGACATATAATCTGTGAACGCCCGTTGGATGGCGCTGCGTCTTCGCAAGTACTGTGTAACCACCACAGTAAGGCGCCACGATACTTTGTGATTCAAATTATATCCAATGGATGGCATCGTTGCAAGCTGAAAGCAATGGCCAACTAAACGGAGTGAATAGAGAGCGCTCCAAAGTCGAAAACTCTAATTATCATGAAGAAATTATTGGTGACTTATTTATTAAATAGACGAGAAAGTAGTTAATCTAAATGACTTTTTTAAAAATGGGACCCACTTTATTTAATTATGTACAGAGAAATTCTAAATATTTGATTTCTATAACTACTGCAATATCGAACATGAAAATATCTAGTTATTCAAACAAAATTTATTTTCGTTAAAAAATATTATAGAAATCATCATCATCATCAAGATTCTGAATTTGTGCAAGAGATGAAGTATCAGTATTTCTATTACATCATGATCAGTGTATAGAAGATCCTTGACATAACTTCAAAACTCATGATTTCTATACGATTGATTAACTGGATATTTTCATGTTCGATATTGCAGTAGCAATAGAAAAAAATCTCGAATTTTTCAGTGTCTTATCTAATAAAGTCCGTTAAATTTTTTTAAATTATTTATTTCACATTTTTGAGTGGCTCATACTCGATCATTCACACCCATTCTAAATTGTCCTGTAATTCAGCAACCCTTCAAGTTTTTCAAAAATGTCTCCGAATATAATCTCATCTTTAATTCTGTCACAAAACAAAATCTAAAAGAAATTCCCCCTGTCCTCATTCGAGGGGATATTTTAGGAAGAAGGGCAGGGTAAATTTTTTTTTTCTTTAAAAACCCCGATCTCAAAGCTCCTTCCAATTGAAAAAAAGAATCATTAAAATCCAATCACCTCTACTATAGAAAAAGAGACATAAAAAAGCATACATACTATGGAATTGTGTACCTCCTCAGTTCTAGACGTCGGTCCACAAAATTTATCAGAACCTTCATTAATTATAATGGACAATGCACCGTATCAATCAATACAGATCGAGAAGCCATGCAGTTCTTGAGGAGAATCTACAATTTTATTGTCGATTGGTATATTATAAAACATGAATATTTTAACATTACAAAAAATTGGTCTCTCATTTGATTTCGGAGTGTTGATTTAATGTTTTGTTTAATTTGTAACGAGAACTTTATTAAGTAATTTTCTAGATACATATAATAAAATGTGTACACCTTCTCATTTAGCTTTTTTATTTTGCAAATACAGGTATTTAATCTCAAAAAACTTATAATTGAGAAACATTTATAAAAATATTGTGCTTGTAATGATAATTAGTTTAAATTTTTGTATATTTTCAATATTTCCAATTTTGATAGAATATGTTCATAAATGTTTTAAAATTTTCAATTTGGGATTTATTTTTATATTCCCAACAGAAGCCTGTTTTGTTGCATTCAACCATTTGCAATTATAATAAATTTTGGTTACAATTTTTCTTCATGTAACTAATTTGGCTTGTTTTCCTCTTCAACTGTAGCTTCTGACCTTCCAGTCGCAACTTCAGCTTCTTCTTTTTTGGTGTTTCTTCCTCATCAAATTTGAGTCTCCTCTTTGTAACTCTTGGTGTAGAAGCCTGTTGCAAAAATTTGTTTAAGAACTCTCCATCTTCCTTATTTTTCTTATCAGGTGTAACTTCCACTTCACTAGCTTCAGAAGACCATACCATTCGAAAATCTTTTTTTCCATACGTCTTAGATGGGGTTCTAACTCTTAATTCTGGTGACTTAGGTGACAGAACGTTTTGTGTCCTTTGTGATCTAGTGGGAAATGTTTCCTTGGATGTGGAAGGAAGATCAGTTGGTGGCCGTTGTGTTGCCATTGAAAACGCATTGTCTTCTGCTGAGGCAGGCGCTCGTGGGATAGCAACAGGAGTAAGTCTATTTCTTGAGATACGATTCATAAAATCAGGATCGTCAAAATGCTTCTCACATATAAATCTGTTTCTCAATTGCTGTGAGTCCAGATCCAACAGATTTGCATTACCTGAAAAATAAATAAAAGTGTTTTTACTCAGTAAAAATTCATTAGGAATTAAATCTTACTGTCAAGACTAACAGAGTTGAAAGACTACATTAGAGATGTCCCTCAAGCTGTCAGAGCAGTCAGCAAAACCAAAATCAAATGAAACCATAATCAGACGCTAATTAAATGTACTGATTAAAATTTTAACGCTCCTTTTTTTTTCGAAAAAAAAAAACACATGTTCTGCCAGCTTTAGATAAAGATTAAATGATATTTGGACGCACTGATTAAAAATTAAACGATCTTTTTTTTAAAAAAAAGTTCTGCCTGAATAATCTTATGTTATCAGAGCATAGCCTAAAGAATGTATAAATTATCATGACATCTATATCAAAATACTAGTTTGAATCAATGTTAATTAACTATTTAAAATCCTTTTGATTAAGAAAAACAATCTATCTATCCCTATATTTTTTATTGATGTCTGTTTTTGGCTTTGTTCTGCTGTCTTCATCTAAAGCTGGCAGAATATGTGGTTTTCCGAAGAAAAAAAAGGAACGACAAGTTTTCATTACTGCATTCAATAAGCATCTAATCTTACGAACATGCATTGATATGCATGGAGGATTGACGATGTATTCATTTTTTAGGCTTTGCTCTGCTAACTCTATCTAAAGCTGGCAGAACATGTGTTTTTTCGAAAACAAAAGGAGCGTTAAAATTTTAATCAGTGCATTTAATTTGCATTTAATTAGTGTCTAATTATGGTATCATTTGATATCAAAATACGGTAAATAAAGAAGTTTTATAATTTTTCATGAACTTCAAAATATTGTTAACCAAAATGTGAAACAAATTTAGCAGATATCAAATTATGACAGGTTGATGTTTTTTTAAATGGAATATTATTTCAAATTTGGATAGATCTTTTTTTGATTTCAAATATTTACATATTTATAACATTTCGTTCGGTAGTTTTTCAGATATATGCGTTTAATGTTGTTTGCGTTAAAATGGCCTTTAGAACATAATATTAGTTGCCACAATTGCTATAAATCAACAAACGATGCTCTATTGTCATCTTGTCAAATTAAGTGTTTTATCTACGACGACCATGAGATGGGGTAATAAGAAGAAGAAAAAGTAAATATGGTTCAATTATTTTATTAAAGGCAATTTTAGCGCACCGTTATTTAAAAACTTTAAACGCATGTATCTCAAAAACGGCCGAACGAAATGTTATAAATATCCAGTCATAATTTGAGATTTGCTGCTGTTTTGACATTTTGTTTATGAAAGAATATAAAACTTCTCTTTTTACCATATTCTGATATCTCTTCACATAAACTTTCTAGGTGGGATATAAAAATATACGCGAAAACCCTGCACAATCTCATCTAAAGAAAAACTAAATAAACTGTTAGTTACGCGGAGCTCCCAAGATTCAACAATGGTTGGAGTAGAAGTTCAACGTAAATTGATTTATCAACACCTTTTTCAACAAGTGTTATCGCGAGAAAACTGCTCATTTTAGTTTATTCGGTGGATTCATCTAAACTCACTTTAATAGAATAAAAATATATACATAAAAACAAAACTACAACAGGTGATTATTATCCCTTACCAGATATTGCTACCCATTTTTTTAGGCGGTCTGGATCTTTCACAGGAAATCTGAACATTTTCAGATTAGGGTGAGATCTCCTGGTTGTTCTGCATCTCGAATATGCACAAGACATAGTCAAACTGCAACAATATTTAAATGTAAACAATTAACCTTACACTTATAAATATCCAGCAAACTTAATATATGAATAAAGAATATAGAAATAACAGTTTTATTAGTTCGGAAAATATGTAGGTAGGTAATTGAAAAAGAAAACATTGACCTTTTTGTTCATTTTAAGGAAGTGGTTAAAATTGTCTTACCTGTAGAAAGTTACGCCTACAGGCCACAGCAAATACAAAATGTCAATAATAATTTTCACAGAACTTCACAGGCTAAATTGTCCGACAGCACACGACAAAGTAACAAAATAGGTGCGAAATCCAATTCTAAAACACAATTCCACATTCAACAGAACTCTGACTCAATCTAAACGCAACGGACTGCAAATAGCAAATAGCAAACTTTTCACAAAACACCCTCCGCGCTATACGTTTGACAAGCACGAAATTTCAAGGTCACGTAGACCAGCATAGGTTTGCATCTTCGTCTTCGCTAAAAAAATTCCGTCGAGCCATCTATCGCGATTTCTTGGTACTATTCCTCAGGGCAGAATTTCTCACGTCTACTCCGCTGTTCTAGTATAGTATCTTCTTTGGTATTACCTAGACATACCTATAGATATTTGTTACATGCGTTATAATGTACAAGTATACATCCCTCCAGTTACTCTATGCTTCCATTGCATGATGTTTGGACTCACAAAAAACAATGTAAATCCAAAAGAAGATGCTTTATTTGCGCTGAATATCATGATGAGGAAGAAACATACAAACATTGTAATATCACTAAATGTCATAATTGTAAAAGTAATCTACATAGATCTAACAGTCGAGACATAACGAATAGAATAGAACCATCCCAACGGTGAGCCCATTATATGGAAAAGGAGCAAAAATTTAAAAGGACATACTCAAACACGACAAAAATAAGAAAACCAACGAAAATAGGATACGACATTCTAAGACATAAGGAGTTACTTATTAATTAATTAAATGGACATACATCCAACTCAAAAAACGGGATAGTCATAAATAATCGAGATAATAATAACGGAAACAATATATCAAAAGGGACAATTATCATCAGCAATAAATTAATCAAGCCCACAGGTGCCATTGATAAAGATAACATAACCAAAGACAATGAAAAAATCGAGACAATCTTAGAGTTAATCGCAGTGCTATCACCAGATGTTAGGCGAGAAATTTTAGATTCATTAATTACATCTGTTCAAAACAAAACAATTGAGGAAGCGGAACTAATTCAAAGTAGTTCCGAAGAGTGCTATGAACCTTAGAATAGTTCAGTGGAATATTAGGAGTATTGAATCTAATAAACATAATCTAATTAATCTTATCAATGAATTACATCCAGATTTTATATTACTAAACGAAACATGGCTGAAATCTTCAAGATCTTTCCATATCAAACAAAATAATATAATAAGGAATGATAGAGATGATGGATATGGAGGAATAGCTGTATTAATCAAACAAAACATCAAATATAAAATTATAAATCTTAATAACTCAAAACACAGGATGCCAAATCTTAGCGATCCAAAGTGACAACATTAACATTATTAATATATATGCCACTACGAACAATTTCCCCAATCCAAAACTCGTGAGTGAATGCATCTCCAATTTATCCGGCGAAATTGTAATGATGGGAGATATGAACGCTCATCATTCATTATGGGGTTAGTAATTATACGAACCAAAACGGAAGAAGATTAATAGAAATAATCGAAGAAAACGAAAACATTGTCATGAATGATGGATCGTCGACTAGAATGAACAACCCAGATACAAATAATAGTCCATTAGACATAACCATTACCTCCAATGGATTTAGCTAGATTAGCTGAGTGGAGGGTGTTGAATGATTGCGGTAATAGTGATCACTTTCCCACAATGTGCATCATTGGTAAAGATCAACTTCCTAGTAAACTGAAACGACTCACTAAGGGTAGAAATTATAGAAAGGCAGATTGGCAGAAGTATCAATATCAACTTCAAAATTGGTACAACAATAGACAGGAATGGACATATGAGAAATTAAGGGACAACATGAATGAAGCAGCTGAATTACACTTCAAGAAAAGAACAACACGAATTAGAACCCCAAGGAACCCATGGTGGGATGAAGAATGTAACAAAAAAACTAAGGAAAGAAAACAGAATATCAATGAATTTAGAAACAGTCCAACGTTAGAAAATTATATAGAAGCCAAAAGAATGATAGCATCAAATAAAAGATTCCTCAAAAAGAAAAACAATTAGGGTTCAATTTTTTTTGTTCCACCCTCAACAGAGGATCTGATTCTAAATACATCTGGAATATAATTAGAAGCTTCTCAAGTAAAAATCACTCTAATATTCTTTATAATATGCCTAACAGACAAACAGCACAAGACTTATTACATAAGATTTCCAAAAACATTCAGTTCAATCTAAATTTACAAACACCGATCCAAAAATTTGATCCATTCACCAGAAGCGAATTAGATTTCGCTTTGAGAGATAAAAAATTCACAAAACCAGGACCAAGACGATTTACCATATGAAATGTTCATAGATTTACCCGTCACATATAAAAAGCACTTACTAAAAATCAACAATGATATTTTAGATAACGCTTCTTTACCAACTGATTGGAAGGATATAATGATCATTGGAATAAAGAAAAATACAAAAGCTAACAGTGATATCAACAATTTAAGACCTATTGGACTGGAATCATGCGGCCTTAAAATAATGGAAAGAATGATCAAATTAAGATTGGACTGGAAGGTGGAACATAATCAAATCCTTTCGGACTACCAGATGGGTTTCAGGAAAGGGAAGAACACTATGGATAACATCTCATACCTTACAACATTCATTCAAAGAGCTTTGGGATTTAAAAGACACGTTATGACAATTTTTCTAGACATAAAGGGTGCCTATGATAATGTAAACATAGAAATATACAAATATCTAATTAAATACAATCTACAAGTTAAGCTGGCAAATGTGAGATTCAGGATACTGAAGCAAAGACGGTATTTCACAATAAATGAAGATGGGGACGTACATGGCCCTATAATTGCATCGAAAGAATTAATTCAAGGTTCACCGCTAAGTCCATTGTTTTTTAATATATACATCAGGTCCCTATTCAAGAGTATACCATCACATAGCAAACTGATAGCACAAGCGGATGATTTAGCTGTTTTAATAGAAGGCAGTAATATATTGAAACTCACAATAAAGCTAATCACACTCTTAGCATCATTAATAAATGGATGAGCGAGCATGAATTAGAATTGGAGCCTAGAAAATGTAAAGCGATAATATTCAATACCAGCAAATATAATAACCTGAATCCTCAGATTTATATAGGCCAAGAGAAGGTTATGGTCACCAAAGAATTTAAATATCTTGGAGTAACATTTAATCAGATCTAAAATGGAACAAACATTTAGAAAACATATGTATAAAAGCGAACGCAGGATTAAATATTAATAAGACTTTTTGTAGAGTCTGGTGGGGATCAGACCCTAAAACCATGCTCATGACATTCAAGTCGCATCTAGACTACGGTAGTATAGTCAACATTCCAACAACGAGAAAAAACTTTGATAAATTAAACTACATTTATAACCAAGGGATGCGAATCATAACAGGAACTATGAGATCAACACCAATAAATGCACTACTGGGGGAAATAGGAGAATTAAGCTTACAATACAGAAGGAAAATACTGGCACTAAAATACATAATTAGGAGAATAGATCATAATCCACCAAATATACAAATCATTCAATCGCTGAAAGTGATATGTGATAACAAGGTTGGATATTGGAGAAACAAAAAAAGTTCCGCTACTAATAGAGGCTTTAACCGAAATTCAAAAATATGAACAGGAGATTTACAAAAACCATATTCCTCCCTGCTATAATCATAATCTGGAAACGTTTATATACAAACCATCGATCATACACATTGGAATACAAAAAGATGAGCACATGATTATAGAGAAATTCCGAATTTTTGAAGAAAATAACATAACAATCTCACTTTAGTATATACAGATGCATCTAAAATTGGTGACAAGGTAGGATATGGAATATTCATCCCAGAAAAGAAATTCTCCTTTGCAGGTAGACTAAAGGATTCAACAAACATCACTGAAGCCGAGATTATACCCAGGCTATGAACTTTTGTATAAAAAAAAACTTAAGTAGAATACTAATATTAACGGATTCCCGAATGCTATCAGTAAAATTGGAAATATAAAGACCGACTATGACTTGGATTACATAACCATAGACATCAAACAAACATGCCGGAATGTTTCACTCAAGGGTATTACGTTTAAATTTGCATGGATTACTGGTCACGCGTAGATTGAGGGTAACGAAAAAGCTGATGCGCTGGTGAAGATTGGATGTGCTCTTAATGTTCCACTGGACATCAAAAAGGATAAAAATTCATACATAACTCTGATAACAAATTCAATCATTGCGGAATTTCATAGAACATGGCAACAATACGTCAGAATTAAAGGAAAAAAATATGCAGAGATCCAACAGATATTTCCAAAAGAAAGCCATATCTATCTCGTAGAAACATAACCACTATATCATAGGGATGAGAACAGGGCATTGTCTTACAAGGGAGCATCTTTGGAAAATAGGCAGAGCTGAAGATCCATGTTGCGAATGTGGTGGGATAGAAAACTTAAATCATATTTTGTTGGAATGTCCAATCAATGCCATTCCTGGGGAGGATTTTTATGCAAAATTGGCAAAAAAAGGTATGAGTACACCATTCAGTATTTTAGATGTTCTGAAAAATCTAAACTTTTGTTACTCTTGTTAAAAGTATTATCCAATTTTTGGAATATAATAAGATTAAAATATAATTAATTTAAAAATGATCATAACATTATTGATGAAAAATAATTCCAAACATAATCCTAACCACAAATTCAATATCATAGATAAACTATTTATACATGTTTGTTAATTGTTATTATTGGTCGTGTCCACAGCAGTCAGCAGTGTCTGATTACCAATCGATTAGTAATCAGTAATCAAAAAGTTGACGTCTTCAATGTGACAGCTATCAGAAAACCATAGTAACATAAGCTATATTTTGTTTCAGATATTTCTCAATTCTATTATGGACCACTATCGTTCCGTTTACCACATAATCTTTTTCATTATAAACATATTGAACAGAAAATACGTTTTCTTCCATTTTCAATTCCTCTAATATGTGTAATTGTCGAATTAAATTATTTCAAATCGTTTGACAAATGATGCATCAGTAACAGTCGTGTCCACAAAATACCGATTTTTGATTACTAATCGATTAGTAATCAGGCACTGCTATGGACACGACCATTGTCTATAGCATGATCATTTTACTCGATCGTGGTGTATAGTCGATCCAACTAACCAATTTTAGCACAAAACACCAAGTAAACAACAGAATTACAAATTGGAAGAAGGTTATTGGAGACAAAGTATGAAGTATGAGTATAGCATTGCTTCGAGAAAGACTCCCTGTACTCAACGGACAAAGCTTTGATTCAGTAAATACGTAATCGTAATCTGTAATCAACGGAATGCTGAAGAAAAGCGCCACACGGAAGAAGAAGAAGAATATAAATGAGAATGACAAATGACAATATTCTATTTGACAAATATGGGTGTGTTCAAATAAAAAAACACTATCCAGAAATGAAATTATCATTCAATAATCAATCGATGCAATCAATCGTAAAAAAATAAATGCATGATATTTGTGAACAAATTGGTTGTCTATTATTATCTCTTATTGAATTGTGTTAGGTTTGAAAATATTTATTGGCGCTTATGAAGTATTCTGTGTATCTATGCTTGAATGGAGATTATATAAAATTAGGTAAGTTTTTATCAATTTGACGGTGTCAAACAGCTCTTCGCCTCTTCACTTTTTTACTCTATTTGCAGTTTAATGCTTTTCTCACCAGATTATATCCAGAGACATATATCATAAATATATATATATATATATATATATATATATATATATATATATATATATATATATATTGATTTTGTATTCTTGACTGGTCTTATAATAAATAAAAAGATGTTGTTGGGGACGCAATGATATATTCATTAAAATTCTTTGATTGAAGCCGAGCCTTCGAGAATGTTTATTCTCTTCTTCAGGGCAAAAATCGTGAATTTAAAATAAATTAGCCAAAAACAGGAAAGATTTCATAGCCTTCAATTACAAATGTCATTAATTATATTTTATATATATATATATATATATATATACTTTCTGTCAGCATGACAAATATAAATAATTACATTTATAATCGATGTATATGAAATCATTCCTGTTTTCAGCTAATTTATTCTAAATTCACGACTGTAAGTATTTTTGTAATACTTATTAATATACTAATTAAGTTGCTGTTGAAATAATTTTGCAATGATTTGTAGTTTGCCATGAACAAGAGAATAAACATTCTTGAAAGCTCGGCTTAATTCAAAGAATTTTATTCGTTACCTTCTTCTGACCTTTCCCGGCTTCTACTGATAAACGCAACGGATTTTGATACGGTTTTCACCATCAGTTAAATATTTTTTGCAGGTAGTTCATACATATGATACATTCTAATCAAGTTTTTGTATCGTAGAGAAATTACGATGTTTTTCAATCAAGTCGTCTAAAAATCTGTTTTTGGCCAGTTTAATGTCTTACGCTGGCTATATCTAGAAGATAAATCAAAATATTGTACTATAGAATTGTAGTTTTTCAAATGATGGTATGCATATATATGTCTATCTATTTAGGATAACTCAGAGTAACCTTTTATGTTATTTTCCCTATCCTATGTACCTATTGAAATCTGTTGTATTTATATATTATTCTTTATCTACTGTGTTTTCTTCCGCCTTTGTTGAAATTTCGTAGGGATATCTAGATATAATGTACCAAACTATACGAAAGAGGAAAATATAAGGTAGGTATCCATGTATCCATCCATCTGAGTTTCCGCGGATGAAATGGTGGGCAAAAACTAGTAAGTATACTGTAATACAACTTTTAACGACTCTTGCGTGAAACAGTTTTCAGGAATGATACATTAAGAGTAGGATTTTTTCGCGAGTTACCGGTGATCTGCTGTCGGTAATAGAGCGGTTATACCCCCACCTTAAAATAAACTTGAAGGTTATTCTCATTATGGTATTTTTTATTTTGATCCCTTTACAACAACTCCACCTGACCTAACCTAACCTAACTCATTAGCAGTCTAACTTTCATAACATTAAGTAGATAGGAAGACGCAAGACCTGAGTAGTTGTGTCTGAACTGAGTAAATGATCATGTTCTAAACCTTAGACCACAGACAGGAAAGAGATTCTAGCCACGGTCGTATAATATAAGGTCTTGCATCTCCACTTAAAAAAGTGTCACACTTATTGTAGGCGTTTTTCGTAATTCTAGTTTTGGCCATGCAAGTCGCTGTAATCTAGTGTCGTAGCCAATTTCTTAAATAAGATTCTTGATTTGTACTGTACTGAATTCAAATTAATTTCAGAAACGGTAAGCGAATCATTTATTATATAATAAAAGCGATTAAACGAATGATTGTTTCTGAGATTAATTTTAAACAGATACCAGCCACTGACACTAGCGACCAGCGCCACACCCAAAATGGCTATAATGCAAACTAAAAATATCTTCAATATCTATGACAATTTGGCCTACCCAAACTCCGTGGTGTTGCAAGACCTTATACACACCCTATGATGACAGCATAGGTTTTCTTACGCTGTGCTATGATGCAAGTCTTTAGTCTTTGGTGGTCTAGATGGCGCTAAGGTTTTTTTTTCGGTTAGTTTTTGACTTGAGGAATTTGACTTTTAAAACTTGTAAAAGTTTTGTTTACGTTCTTGTATGATGCATCTTATTTAAAATTCAAAAAGAAATAAGAAATATAAGAAGACGGCGTTGTACATGGGTAAAACGTCGTCTTATGTAAAGTGCGTGCTCAAAAAGATTCAGAATTCATTAACATCACTCAAAATTTGATAAGATGACTTCCTTTGGAAAGAGAATTGAGGTTAGCAAAGTGTTTATATTTTTTTGCTGTAAATTGTGTTATTGAATAATGTTATGAAACGTTTCTATAAGATATTTGTTGTAATCTTTATTTTTGAAATTTTAGGATTATGAAGTCCATACTTTATTGGGTAAAGGCGGATTTGCTTCTGTTTACCGAGCTAAATGTGTAAGGACTGGAACTGATGTTGCTATTAAAATGGTATGATTTGATTGTTGCTAAATACATCAATAAACTGAAATACAAACTTGATCCTTTTAACATTTTTTAGATCGATAAAAAACTCATGCAAGCAACAGGTATGGTAAATCGAGTCAAACAGGAAGTCTCAATACATTCTAGACTTAAACATCCATCTATATTAGAACTCTACGAATGTTTCGAAGATATGAACTATGTTTATCTTGTATTGGAGCTCTGTCATAATGGAGAATTACAAAAATATATTAAAGAAAAGGTATGTTACAAAAATGTGAAGAAATCTAGAATCTCACTAAATTGACAGATCATTTCTACAATTTGATATCCATAACAAATAAATTTCAGACCCTTTGTGAATCGGAAGTTAGTAATATAATGGCTCAAGTTGTTGAAGGTATCAGATATTTACACTCCTATAATATATTGCATCGTGATTTATCTTTATCAAACCTACTATTAACGAAAGATATGCAGGTGGTGAGTATAAATATTTTTTTCACAAAGACCAGATATGCATAACCAAGTTTCAGAAAATCGCTGATTTTGGCTTAGCGACACAATTGTCTAGACCAGATGAGAAGCATATGACAATGTGCGGAACCCCTAATTTTATATCACCAGAGGTGGCTTCTAGGGGTTCTCATGGATTGGAAGCTGATGTGTGGGGGCTTGGTTGTCTTCTTTATACGTTGTTGGTATGTTTTTTGATTTAATATATCTATCTCTACATACCCTAGCTCGTATATGTAGAACTAAAGCTTTTCAGGTGGGTTCTCCTCCTTTTGACACTCCTGCCGTCAAAAGTACTTTGACGAAGGTTGTTATGTCAAACTATGTACTGCCCAGTCATTTGTCTGCTGAAGCTAAGGATCTTATCCATTGTTTGCTGCAAAAGAATCCAAAGGATCGAATGAAATTGGAACAAATTTTAGATCATCCGTTTATCAAAAGAGGAAGAGTACGTATTCATTCCTAAACACTGAGATATAGCTAAGTATTGTTTCCTTTAGATTGTTACATCACATCTTACCCATGATAGTGGTATACATACTATGTCCAGCAAAAGGGATGATAGTGCTTTTTGTGAGAACATGTCTCTTCCCTATACAAATGCCTATTCAGACGCTCATGTAAGACGGAGCAATAGTGATTGTTTACCTTATGGTACAAATCACATACCAAGAGATATGGATAACATGAAGATCCACAGTTATGATGGTGTTTCGAGTAGGGACAGAATACATTTTCATAATAATAAACCTGATTACGTTGGGAAATGCACTAATGATATTATGAATAATTACAATCATAACTATGAGGTTGTTTCGTGCAGCAATCATTCGTGCACATATGAGAGACCGCAGACTTATGGTTCAGGATGTGGATCATTAGGAGAGAGGAGAGCTTACCAAGAACCGGCAATGGTCTCAAGTCACTGTAGTCAGAAATGTCACTGTTCAGCAGATCCTGGAGGAGGTAAGAATACATATTTCTTTGCTTAAAGTCATATGGTACTATTTTGTTTATCTTTTCACGTCTACGAGGCAATGATGCTATATCAAAAGCATGTGTTTTATCGGCAAACTCTCTTCGACTTAGCTGTAAACACAACTGATATAGGTACTTATACCCATATACCCAAGTTTTTAATTCTATGATAAAAATAATTGTTTTTTTGGGCATTTTAATCCACTCAATTTGGATCTATGATTTATGTAAAGCTATTAATCTTTGTCATAAATGTGTTACTGATTTTTAGGTGGTAGTTTAAACATTCCTTATACACCTTCCCCTCAGACAAATTATCAGTCTGAACCACAATGCTACACCGATCCTTCGCATAATCACCAGTACAACTCGAATTTTACACCATCTTCTTCTTCGAGACCAATAGAGACTGGCCATAATATTATGTTAGACAAAAGAAGCAATAGTAAACAGCTAGTGCCTTTATGCTCTAAACGTTTACTACCTACACGACATCTCACTAAAAATGCTGTTTTAAGTATATTACAAGATGGTCAAGTTTGTATTGAATTTGTAAAGAAGAAAGGATCCCTGAAAAAAGATATGGTTTGTGAGGTAGGCGTTTATTAAAACTATTCTTTCACCATGATCAATATGAATTTTTCTATCTTCGCAGGTTATGAAAATATCACAAGATGGTCTTCGTATCATAATGTATGAGCCTGAAGGCGGCAGAGGTGTGCCATTAACCAATGAACCACCATCTCCACCGACACTAGGTGCTGACAAGATATATGGGCTTGAAAATCTTCCTGAAAAACATCAAAAGAAATATCAATATGCTTCAAAGTTTGTGGATTTAGTAAGAGCAAAAACACCTAAAGTGACATATTATACTGATAAGGCCAAATGCTTTTTAATGGAGAATTTGACAGATTTCGAAGTTTGCTTTTATGATGGTGAGTAAACTTTGTCTTTTTTTAAATATTGGGACTATTTTCGGTATCTTTGACCGATATACATTTTAAACACGGTCTCCGCTTGGAAAAACGGAGTAATCAAATTCATTATTCTATTTTTTAGAAGTTATTTCTCAATAAACCACCAAAGTTTGCAACTGTACTTTTATTTACATCAAACACATCAACAACTAATACAAAATACAAACTGAAAACTAACTGTCACATCCTTTTTTTGTCAATATAAAAACTATATGATAAATGAAAATAAATATTCCCAAACGTCACACCTGCTGCCATCTATATATAAACAACATTATTATTCTAACACCCCTTCTCAATTTAAATGTTGAATACAAAACTTAATACAAACATTTAAATTGACAGAACAACAAACATTTAAACGAAATCCAAATACAGAAATGTCAGTTGCTCAGAATACTTGATCAAAACATTTTTCTTTTTCTAGTGGCTTGACTTTGCAACTAACTCTGCTTTCTTCGTTCCATCCTCTTTGATTCTAAATACCCATCTTGTTTCAATAAGTTTCAGATGTCTCGGAAGTTCAGCAGGTATCCAAGTTTTCAAATTTGCATGAGCTTTAAGCTCGTTATTTATAGCTTCTTTCCATTCTAGTAATACACATGCTTCTTTGTAGTTTGAAGGTTCTTCTTTTGTTTCACTCAGCAGGCAATATGCTGCTATATTGCTGAGGTGTGTATGGCACGGTGTATTCCAAGACTATACCATTTTCTTGACAATAGTTCCTAAAGTTATTGGAAATGAACTACCCACCATTGTCGACTTTTATGGCTTTCATTATTCAATGATGCTGAGTTGCCAACTCTCTAATATACTGTATTAGATTTTTGCTCGCTTCGCTTTGTTTTGACTATCGTTAAATGTGAAAAGTCATCTATGATTGTTTGTAAATATTTTGATCCATCGTAAGCTACAGGATTGAATGGACCACATACATCACTGTGTATTAGGTCACCAAAGTTTTTGCTTTTCTTTTTACAATCTCAAAAAGGCAGTCGCGTTCTTTTACCCTCTGTACAAGTAGGACATATTTTGTTGCTTTTTTGGTAGGTTAGCACTTCATTGCCTGGATGGCCCAATCTTCTATGCCATAAGTCACTTAATTAAATAATACATTTTCATTGCTTTTTCAGGGACTTGTTCTATCAACAATTTGTCAGCTTTCAAAATGTCCATTATTATACTGACAATTTAACAAAAAGTGTTCTCCTTTTATTTCTAATTTCTCTTTATCCATTATTATTTTATAACCCCTTGATGTCATCTTTGATGCCGAAAGTAAATTATGTTTCATGTTTGACACTATGAGAGCCTCTATTGCTACTTTTTGTCCACCAAAAATAAATTTCAAAGTTCCTTTTTTGTTCGTTTTCAACACTTCACCATTTGCAATATGTATTGATATAAAATTTGGTAGTAATTCTATGTTTGTCATATACTGTTCTGGCCTGTTTGTTACAAAATGATTTGTTGCACCCGAATCCAAAACAAATGTCACTTTTCCCTTCTACATCCGAGCACAAATTGGCTGCATACAGTTGTATTTCATCCATTATTTCATTATCTTGTTTTTCACTGTTTGTTGTATTTGCTACCTGTGTAGACGGCCACATTTCATGAGTTTGTCGACTTCTATAATAGCCACCTCGTCTCTTTCCATGGCCTTTGTAAGTTGTTCTCATTCTGCCACTGTTGTGGTTACCACTCTGGTAAGTGCTATTGTTTTTAGGATATTTCGCTATATAATGTGACAAACTGCCACACTTAAAACATGCTCTTTCATTTGCTTTAAAACTGACTTCATTGTCTACATAACTTTCTTTGGTTTCTAATTTTAATTCAGCATCCAGTAAACTTGCCGTGACAAAATCTAACTTTATTTGCTCTTTTGTCTCTAATGCAGTTACAACTGCATCATCTTCTTTTAGATCAGTCCCTTGTTCTTTCAGTTCTCTTAATACAGCATCGAACTTGACAAAATGATCCTCTAGTTTCTCTTCAGGTGAAGGTTTGACGTTGATCAACTTTCTCTACAAGGAATGTTTAATTAGTGCACTTTTTCAAGCTGAGCGGTGATTTGTTCCTTAGCACTTTTACTTTCTTTGATTATGTCGAGATGCTTGTCCGATAGACCCTGCACAATTATAGTCTGCGCTATAGGCAGTGTCAATTTTAAGAATGTATTATGTTTTATATTGTTTGTTAAAAACAGAAACGCTTTTACGTCGTCATCTAGGACATAGGACATCTTAGATTTTTATACACCATAGAAACATAGACGTTGATGAGCTAATGATAGCTCAAATAAATTTTATTGTGGAATCTATTGGCATATTATCCTTTTCATTGGATTGGTTTTCGGTTTCAAGGTTGTTATCAAAATAAGGTGGCAGTTTATAATTATATTTTAATTAATGTCATATACCCTGCGAATAATTTGAATAGGATCATAACCTGAAAATGGCCAAAAAAACGATGGTAGACATATAAATTGTTATTTACTAATCCCTATAAAGGTTTCATTCTATTCAATCTCGTACCTATTCATTTTTTTCCAAAGAAGTTCTGAGCAAATCAGGAATTAGAGGATATATTCGAATGCATTGATCTTGAAATAGTAAAAATTAATCTATTGTTTGTTTTGGATAACTGAAAAAAATTAAAGGTCTTGGATAATTTTTGACCGACTTCAAAAAAGGAGAAGGTATACCATTCGGTTGTATATTTGCTTTTTTGCTATTTTTCATCGCTTATTCACATAATGGTATCTGTTTCGCAACAAAAAACAACAAAATAATCTGTATATAATAAGAATTATAATAAATGGCCAAATACTAAAATAACAACAAAAAAAAATTCAAGGTGGAAAGATCACTCAGTCATCCGCTGAAGGAGTAACCATCACTGATGCAAACATGAAAAGGTATACATTTCGCTCACCATATGAATGTATAAACCTCAGCGGTGCTATCGAACTAATGTGGAACCATTCCAAGGAAGCCATGAATCACTGCCTTTTGCTGGAGAGGACTTTGAGCGAACTGCCAAAGCCTTCATTTCCTGTTATTGTTGGCAGAAGACCATCATCATCAACATCATCGACCGCCGCATCATCAGGAAAAGAGAATCAGCCTCAGGCAATTATAGTAAGTACCTACTAGTTTTTACCCGCGACTTCGTCCACAAAAGTTTCATAAAATAATTATCGTTAGCTAGACTTAACCATAACTTTCATTTTCAACCGAGTTTTCATCTGAAGCATAATGAACGTAGTTAAAGTTTTTGAAGGTCATGAGCGTAGAGCTATAATGAGATATAATCAAAAAAGTAATAAGGAATCCTGGGCCTAATCACGGCCTTGCATACAAGACTGGAAAATCTCGTAATAGGAGTAGACTCCTTATTGAAGTTTTAACTTGGTTCGTTTCACTGATAAATGTAGCTTCAGAATGACAATTCTTCCTATGTAAATTGTTGATGAAATGTCATTTTTGTAAATGGTCGTTATTTTCATCAGTTGAACTCAAAATAATTCAAAGATCACAGTGTTTCTTTTCATCCCCAATCTTTATCTATTGCGGTGTAATATAAATTATTACCCAAATTATGCCTATTCCGAGACTGTCTGCTCTTGATGCAAAGTCATCAGCGTTACCAGTAATAGACTGTTATATTAGTTCATGAACTGTTATCAATTCATAGCGCTGCCATCACGGACTGATGACACTCAATACGGATCTTATCTTATTGGTATTGGCGGCTTCATACAATGACATTTTCATACTACTAATTCCAGCACTTTCACGGTTGATTTAATTGAAAAAATAGAATCTAGATTTTTTTCTATCTCCATGCCAAATTTCATCAAATTCATTTCAGTGTTTTAGACGTGAAAGACAAAAACTTTTCTGTTATCCTATGGATTATATGCTGTTTAATTTATGTGTAATGTATGTTTTAAAAGAACGTTGAAATGTTTCAACAGATTCAGAATGTTGTTAGTAATCATATAAAATATTTCTAGCCACCGTATAGTGGTACAATTGATTGTACAACAACACAGGCAATTTCGTTTGGTAACAGCTCAAACTCCCGGGAAAAGAAGGTAAATGTCCCTGGTGTCGGTACAGCTTACCAGCTGCCAAATGGTGAAGTTCAAGTTAAATATGCCGATGGTTCACAGTTGTCAGTCGATGGAAAACATCATATTCGATACCAATATCCAGATGGACGCACAGCCAACTATATGGATAATGATGTAAGTATACTTACTGTATGATTATTCAATTTTTTGACGATAATTCTTTTTTCTTTCTTAACGTTATCAACTTGAAACATCCATTGATTTCCACTATTGAAAATTCTGAATTTATTATAAAAAAATATTGGGTCAAGAACAAGAACTCTCATATCCATACCACACGAGAGACAATAAATCAAAAAAATATATTGAACTGAATTGCAGTTCAGGATCCTTTCAGCTTTGTCAAAATAACAAGAAAACACAACTTTCTGGTTTCAGAATTTTATTTTCCCAAAATAAAATTGTTTTGGTACGCCACTGGCAATATAATTTGATAGCGAATTTATTAATTCCACGTGCAGGCTGGTCTGGTTGCAGATGTCGTCTTCTTCTTCGATGATTCAACAGGGAATAATTTGATTTCGACTCACACTGATTTTTGTTCTACGAGGTCTCTAGGAGAAATGAACTGCCCTTCGTATGAGATTTGCAGTTTATATAGGAAATTAGATTGATCCATCCTTTTTCCAATTATTTGAAGTGCATTTAACTATTCCTCACAACCCGTAACACATGGGTTTCTTCTGGACAGATCCTTGGCATTCCATGCTCATTCCAAGTGAAATTCCTTCTCTTGCTTTTTTTTGTTTGTTGTAAATAGAGGAATTTTCGTTTTTCCTAATTAACTATTCAATGGTATTGAATAGAACCCTTTATTTTCAGTACAATATAATATGGTGTTTAAAGACACATAGAAGAATAATCTCGAGGTTGCCGGTTATATTTAGAAATCCTACTTATGATTAAAATTCAAGTACATATTTGAATCATTACTCAACATTTAATGCCTCACAGTAGATAATGATAAAGTGCCTTATAAGCTAAGTACAGGTTTCAACTCGGTGATTCGATGAAGTACAGGGTGTCCCATTTTGGGTACTTTTGCAGGGTATTTCCGTTATTTTTATAGATAGAAAGGTGCGGTTTTCGCGACAGTGTGCTACTTTTTCGTAAGACTAAAGATGCCGTCAACAAACTTGTCATAGCCCTTTAGTTTTTAAGATTAAGGGCATTTTTGAAAATGTTGCATTTTGGGACCCCCCTCGTATCTCCGTTATCCTTCAACTTATCGAAAAGGTAAAATAACATTCTTATAGATTTTTTCCGTAGAATGTAGTTGTGTAGATAATTTTTGTTACATATTTACTATTTCTGAGTTATAAACCAAACTTATGTATATTTATACACCATGTCTTTTTTTACCTTTTCAAAAATATATAAGAGCATGCACTTTTTTTCAGAAACACGCAAATAAATGACAATTCTCTAAATTTAAATTCATAATTTAATGGTAGGCCATGAATAACTATAATAAAAAATTACCTACGAAGAACGAAGAATTGCATACCTTGCATATAAGTATCTTTTTACAAAGCATAACATTTTCAAAAATATCTATTGAGTTTTTTTATAACAGTAAGTTTGTAACAACAGTTTTGTAGCATAGAGTAATACAACAAACACAAAAAAATTACATTATTAAAAAAAATTTTAAAGGTGACTATTTTTTGCAATTTGTTCACGCGTTTTATATAGTAAACGTACTCACATTTGGATGATTTTTTATTCATTTGAATATTGAACGTTCAATGATTTTCGTGAATAATGTTACACTCAAAAGTGTGAAATAAATATTTTCTACAAAAAATTGGGCCGACTTTATTAATTGGTTTACAGAAAAATACAAAATAATATTAATTCTGTTGGTGCTGGTACTTGTGAAGTTGGTGCCAAAAGTTATCAATCTAACTGCAACTGCAAAAAGCAGACAGTCGAATCGGGGTTCGTCGGTCACAAAATTAAGTTATTAAAAAAAATAAAAATCCAATTTTAAAGATGTTCAAAATGACGACTATTTTCTGTTATGCAAAATTGGCACATCTTTGTAATTCTTTGAACAGCATGAAAAAGAACCATTGGTCTTATTCGCAGATTTCGAAAGGCTAAATGAATTGCCTCTCAAAGTTCTTCTATACTTTCATATCGTATTTTATATACTTCATTTTGTATATAGCTCCATTCAAAAAATTCTAAAATTGAGAGATCTGGTGATCGTGGAGGCCATCTAACAGGTCTGTTGGTACCAGTGAAAACATACCTTGTTGGTACCTATCCATATCTGAGGAAAATTATCAAGAAATGTCCTTAAAAGCCTCTTAAGAGTTATAACTTGGGGCACCATCTTGCAGTAGGTAAACAGCATTATATTTAATGGGATATCTTCGACCAGTGGAATAACTTCCTCAACGATTTCTAGGTATCTATGTGCTGTAAGATCTCCTTTAAAAATCCTATAAACTATATGTCTTCCCAAAATAAAACATGACTCTAAACTGAAAGATACAACTTTGTTTTTTCTTATGGAATATGTACAATTTTAATTTTTAATCAGATTCTACATAAAAAAATAATATTATGTTCATTATGTGAATTTAAGCCTATTCCCAACAGTTGTCGAGTTATGAATTTTTTTCGAAAACTTTTGACAGATAACTACCCTAATTTATATCTTTTGACGTTGAAAAGATAAAGTAATAATACTCAGACGAAATCAAGTCATAATATTGAAGATTAAATTGCACTTGCAAAATTTCATTTAAATTATACGGGGCCTTTTAAAAAAATAAATATGTTATAGTTTCATATAAACATCAATAAGTCAATTTTTTTAAATGGGATTATATGTTTTTTACTACGCCAATGGAAAGACCGTTAAAATTTACATAGGAATGACCAAACAAAATTACAGCGTAACAACAAAATTAATAGATATTAAAGATTTCTTTAATTTTAATCTAAAAGTCATGATTGCGTTTGCCTTGGAATATCAGTTTAAGTAAAATTTTTGTCTGTCGAATTATTAGCTGTCTCATCATCATATTCAAATGTAAGTGCTGGTAAAATATTAAGTTGTAAAAAAAATTCTCTGATTAAAAACAAATTTCAGTACTGAAGGACTCAGAGATATGACTTTCATGCTATGTGAAAATTATCAAAATGTTTTACCACACCATAAGAAATCTTTCACCTTGTGATTTTACTGTCATCTTAAGCATACGCGACCATCTAGGAACACCGTCATGAGGGTCTGCGATGGGGAAGAAAGCACGATATAATCTACTCCTCTGCAAGAAGAGTACTGAAAAAGAACAAGTAATGTTTGAATTTTTATATTGAGTAAACATTTAATATTCAATCCGTCTTTTTGCCGATATCATGACTATCATTCAATGAAACACCAGCAGTTAAGATAGGTTGATTTGGAAAGATTGATAGTATTTTGTAACTGGGCTAGGGCTGGACCA
This sequence comes from Crioceris asparagi, assembly GCA_958507055.1. Taxonomy (NCBI): domain Eukaryota; kingdom Metazoa; phylum Arthropoda; class Insecta; order Coleoptera; family Chrysomelidae; genus Crioceris; species Crioceris asparagi. The sequence goes on from OY293826.1 coordinate 118,090,087, forward strand.
ATTATTAATTTTGTAAAATTTGCCAGATGTATTTTTTCATTGTTTCAATGATGATAATATTTTAATGATCATGACTTTTATATTAAAATTAAAGAAATCTTTAATATCTATTATTATAATAGTAAATTTGTAAGTTTTTTCGTCATTCCTTTGTAAATTTTAACGGTCTTTCCATTGACGTAGTAAAAAACATATAATCCCATTTGAAAAAAATAATGTTTATATGAAACTATTACTCATTTATTTTTTTAAAAGGCCCCGTATAATTTAAATGAAATTTTGCAAGTGCAATATAATCTTCAATATTATGACTTGATTTTGTCTGAATATTATTACTTTATCTTTTCAAGGTCAAAAGATATAAATTAGGGTAGTTATCTGTCAAAAGTTTTCGAAAAAAATTCATAACTCGACAACTGATGGAAATAGGTTTAAATTCACATAATGAACATAATATTATTTTTTATGTAGAATTTGATAAAAAATAAAAATTGTACATGTTCCATAAGAAAAAACAAAGTTGTTCTAGATTGCGGCTATTTGGACAGACCCTGTATACACGAAACTATTTTCTTGTTATAGACCTTTTTAAATCAGATAAGGTTACTTGAAGGATTTTTAGGTAACATTAACCGTAGCCGCGTAAAGCTCCGCAGACGCTTCGGTGAAACACCGTGTATATCCCAAAACATCTATCTCTTTTCTTTCCCTGTTCTGTTTGTTGTATGTTTTTGGACACGGTTGAACAAATGGTCCGTGCTCAACTAAATTTGCTTTTAAACAAGCAAATATTTCAAAAAACTGTTGCCATCTTCCTGAATATGTAAGAAGTATAACGTTATACGTTATACTGATAATAGAGATTTTCATAGCCATAATAGCTTATTTACCTTAGGAAATATAATTCCGAAGCTTCTTCGTTACTCTGTATAGAACATACTAGTATATCAAATTTTTCATAATTATCATACATTGCCATTATACGAAGAAATTGATAGATATCAATTAAATAAAAATACCAAAAGAACGAAAATAAACTGCTTTATAAACCAAAAGTCGATCCAAAAACCGATTAGATAGACAAATATTTGACATTAATTTTTGTTTCTACTCATAAACAATACCATTAAATTATGCATTTATAATGCAAATGCAACATTTTCAAAAATGCCCTGTATCTTAAAAACTAAAAGGGATATGAAAATGTTGTTAACGGCATCCTTAGTTTTACCAAAAAGTCGCGAAAATCGCAACTTTCTATCTATAAAAATAACGGAGATACTCCGCAAAAGTACCCAAAATGGGACACCCTTTACATAGGTACCTCTCTAAAAAGAAATTGTTAAAACTTTCAACTGAATTTGGAAATCTTTTAGAGTAAAGGTCTTTTCAATTGTAAATGTACTGCATCACAATAGTATTACATGTTCATAATTAAGTAGGTACATTATTAGTTACATACACGTTTCAACCCGGTGATTTCAAGAAGTATATGTACTGAGTTAAACACAAACAACCGGGAAAACTTTGAACAGAATTTGTAAATATTTGCAGCATTCATCATAAATTAAACAAACTAAACGCTATAATTGTGTACAAAAATGTGGCAACTATTTGCATTCATCTGGAGAAATTTACAGATGTAATTTATGAGATTTTTCAAATCATCGGCGGCGATGGAATATTTATATTTTTATGAATTTCATAAAAAAATTCGAAATCGTCTTGACTTCGAAAGCGACCAGACAAATAGCTCTGACAAAAACTAAACCGAATTGACTAGTTGATTCAGAACATGCAAGCTCAATTATATCACTAGTAACACTAATAATAATAGAATAAATCATTTGATTGACAATTGAGGTGATAAAATAAAGAGCTAGTTAAATTTAATTAAAAGTTACTTCGTGAAATTGTTTACTTTGTATAAATTGAAGTTATAATTGACAAATAAATATTGTTAAAATAACTGGCATTTGTATATCTCAAATAAATTAAGGGGGGGCTTGAAAATGTTATTTTCTATAAGCGAAGGCCGAGGCGAAAGAGGTCTGGAAACGATCGCCATAAAATTGATAGATAAATGTGAGGCAGGACAATTACAGCCGGGCTCCTCTAGTATATTATATTATATAATCTTGAATACATTTACAAGGTATGCGTATCTAAAAGATAATTACAATCATATCACATATTTTTGAGATCAAGAAGACTGGAAACAAGGAGAGTAAACTTCCTATGCTTCTATAATAATAATAATAATAATAATAATAATAATTAACCTCGTGTACGACGAACATTCGAACATTGACGAACATCTTGACAATTACCTTAAATATTTGTTATCTTTATTTATCTTCGTGATCATGATTTGCTGTCTTTTTAAAGCGAGAGCAGCTTGTTGCGCTCGGCATGATGAGCAAAGACGCATTTACGAAAGATATGCATATGAAATTTTACACGATTTTTAGGGCGAGTATAATCTCCTATTTCCAGTCTTCTTGCTTAAGATATTTACATCATTAAACATGCTTGGACGCTCTACGCTTAATTTAAAAATATTTTATCTTCATTTCATTCGATGGGCTGGTGAAACCAAACTGAATCTCATATAGCGTTTCTGTTTTTGACCGACTTCAAAAAAGGAGAAGGTATACAATTCGGTTTTTTATGGCTGTTCGCGCATTTTACATAGTAAACGTACTCTTTTTGTTTCATTTGCAAGAGGAGAGTTGAGAAATGGTCCCATATTGAGAAAAATCAAATCCATAGCCTCCTTCCCTCCAAAAACCGTCCCCAAATGGGGTGGAAGGGACAATTTTTCTCAAAAATTGAAAATCTGAGACGGCAGAATTAATGAAAATTCCATATCCGGAAATGTTTAAATTGGACATTTTAAAAAATAATCCGCGCTACAATCTGAAACATGTTTTTCAGCTATGTGGAAGGGGCATCTTTTTCAGAAAATCAGATATTCGAGATTTGAAAATTAGAAAAACCAAATCCGGAAACATTTAAATTGAAATTTTTTTCAAAAGAGTTACGGTTTTCGAGTTTCGCAATGGTAAAGTCTGAAATATGTATATTTGCGCCGCGATGTTTTGAGATCTCTGAATAATAAAAAGCAAGTACAAGCAAAGCCTATAACTTTTTGAGTATTACTGAACGTTCAATAATTTTCATGACTAATGTTACACTCAAAAATGTGAAATAAATATTTTTTACAAAAAAATGGACCGACTTTATTAGTTGTTGCACTGAAAAATACAAAATAATATTAATTCTATTGGTGCTGGTAATTTTGAAGTTGTGCCGTTGTAGTTTGTTGTTGTAAGCACCCATGGTCTGATAGACCATGGTAGGCACCAACTCCAAAAGAACCAGCACCAATAGAATTAATATTATTTTGTATTTTTCAGTGTAACAACTAATAAAGTCGGTCCAATTTTTTGTAAAAAATATTTATTGAAAGTTTCGTTGACAGAAATTTCGCTATAATTTGGTGATTTATTTTTAAAGCTAACATCAAATAAACATAGAGATAGAGCACTGACAAAGATGTATAAACTAGTTGACAATTGACTGATTCTGTGATTGAAAAGGTATCAATGACATCTTCCATCTACTGGGAGATATTTTTATATTTTCTCCTCATTATTTTCTCCTATTTGTGATCTTTCGTTATACAATCTATACTTCCTTTCTGTGAAGGAAATCAAAAAAATTCGGCTATCACTCATAAACCTTTATTTCAGATCATTCCTCGAACTATAATGGAAAAATTGCAGCACATGCCAAAAGTACTGAAATATTTGGTGCCTAGCCCTGTTGTACAGAAGATTCACAACTTGAGGTAGAACGCTGGAAGATCTTGACCTTGGTTTTATCAAGATTGTTCTTGAGTCAATTGCAACAATTGTTAATTTTTCATTTGAATTTTTGTGTCAAAATATTGTATGACAATATAAAGTTTGGATTAGAGTAAATACTTACTATTCCCAATATAAGTTAAATATTCAAAGAGTGTATAAATGAATTATTCATATTATGTTATGATATATATAGAAGAGATGTACTTCCAAATAAATGTAATATTATTTATTGATATAGATTTTATATAGATTATTTAAACAATTTTTGAACGTGTAATTTTTTCTGCATTATGTTGCTGATAGTTCTTATTTTGGGCAAGTATCATATGATATAGTGAGCAAAGATGAGAAAACAATAAGAACAATGTTTTGTTTTATTTATTAAAATTCTAAGAACTATGTTCACAGATTGTAAAAAGATTGCATCCAACAGTACGGGCGAGGATGTGTATTGATAATAAATATTTTTGCTATATTCTATGTACATTAATTTACAAACGTGTTGAACAGAGTATCGATGATAGAAACATACATACAAAAAGTAGTTCACCTATTGATATTCATTCTTTTCTACAGAGCTATACTGAAGGCGACAAGAGTTTGCTGATGAATCATTAGAGCAGATAAGATAAATCACATATTTTTGATGTGGTACACAAAGACGCAAAATTTTACCCTGTCTTTAAACAAAGAAAAATGTAGTTTTGTTCACGATGCACATACATGCTACGTTTTTAGCTCCATTTGGTAAAGTTCGCGCATTTTCAACCACTGACGTCACCACTGCGTCGACAAGAGAAGGTAGAACGTGTTCGAGTGGTGCTCGTGTCTTCGGGCTCCTTCGGATGTATCACCTGCCTTAGATTTGGCTTAAATTACTATATTCAATTTGTAATTTGACAGTGGTCGTGAGATCATTGGTTAAAAAGTAGGAGGAGCTAGAGGCTCATGGATGCGCCTCGTCATACCATTGTTTTTATATCATGGTTTTGTTGATACTTGTCAAGTGAAATATTATTTATGTGGTTGGCCTTATATAAAATTATTTTTAACTAATAACATTTTCTCATTTATTCCTTTAATATCATTCTTACAGTACAGTGGGATATTTCGTCGTATAAGACGAAGTAATTCATCTATATACCTCAACTATAAATAATCTTTTCCAAATATCTATACTCTGGCCTACTATGCAATAATAAAATTTGACTAGGAATCTTTATTATCGTAAATAGTTCAACATTTATTTTACTAGCAGCATTCTCTATTATGCTAGATATCAGAGTCAATTTCATATATTCATCTCTTGATATTTTAGATAGCATGAAATTTTGAATAGTTTTGTTTTACAAGAAATGATTTATTTTATTATAAAAAACTATGAATTATATTTTATTTCATCTGATATCACAGTTGACTCAATTCTATTCTATATTCCAAATATAAATCATTATTGTCTGTTTTCATAAACTATTCGTATAACCATAGAATGCACATTTATATTAAGTATATGGTTTACACTATACTTCATTTTAGAGCAGACATTTTTAGAGCCGATTTGAAAGGGATATATCTTGTGTAATAGAATTAATACCAAGAAACGGTCAATAGTTAATATTTGGTTAACAAAGATTGAAAATATATACTCACGACAAGAACAATATACATACAGTTCAAGAGAAAATGTAAAATGTGTTAAATACACCAATTCTATCATGAGAATTCGGATAAAGAAGCTGACATCTATGGTATTTATCCCTATGATTTCATAGAAAATTAGGAACTGTTGTATATTGCCTTATAAAATTGCAGTCATTTTTTTAACTTGCGTTAAAAGATTATGTTCACAATCCGAAGTTATTTGGTATTCAATTAGGACGACTTCATGAGGAAAGCTACTTCTTGACAGCTTTAGCGTCGAAAGAGTCAAATACACTATCATAACTTGGTCTTGTCGCATCATCCAGCGGAAAATCATACTCTGGAATGCGGAAGACAGTTCTTAGCTCTTGCCATTGAGACACATTGAAAGATTTCATGAAGTTTGCAATTTTCAAACCAGGATTTTCATCGGTAAAATCAGGCTCATAAATTGGTGGTTGATAAAAACGCGAAGGTGGCGCCACAGTGGTTTCGTAGTGGTCTTTGTCCGATTGAAATGTTTCGTCAAATTTTGGTGGTAAGAGATCCAAGTTTAGGATAACATCTCCTTGTTGAGCATCTTCCTCATTTGAGTTATCTACAGACTTTGGATAAACTGGTGTTGTCGCCTTGTAGTTTGATACAAAATTGACTATAGATTTATCGTTTACATTTGCCACAATTGCACCAACTAAGTCAGGAGGTAACAGGCCTAGCTCATCAGGTTTTTGACTTGTAGGGTCAACAAACGTGGGATATACTGGTGTTGTTGCTTTAAATTTGGAGAAAAAATTAACTTTAAATGGTTTATTCGGAGCATCTTCTTTTGGAGGGAGCAAACCGACATCATTTGGATTCGGGCTTGAGACATCAACCGCATTTGGATAGACTGGGGTTGTAGCTGCAAAGCTGGATGAAAAGTTGACCAATCCAGATTTCTGTTGATTTTGCTTTGGGGGCAAAAGTCCGAATTTGTCGGGTGCGATACTCGTTTTGTCTACAAATGATGGATAAACAGGTGTAGTGGCTTTAAAATTTGAAACAAAATTAACTCTTTGCTGATCAATCCTATCGCTTCTGTCTTCTATATTCCGATTTATATTATTTTGTTTTGGTGATAGCAGTCCTACTTCATTCGGATCTGGGCTGGTAGGATCTACAGAGCTCGGATATACAGGTGTAGTTGCTTTGAAATTGGATACAAAATTGACTACATTATCGGATGGTCTTTCTGAATTTTGAACACCCTTTGGAGCTAAAAGTCCTACTTCATCAGGATTTTGACTTGTGGGCTCAACAGTACTTGGATAAACTGGAGTTGTTGCCTTGAAATTGGAGGCAAAGTTCACATTTTTTGGTGGTGTGTCATTCTGTTCATTATTTTTAGGCAATAATAGACCTACTTCATCTGGGTTGGGACTTGTAGGCTCAACAGATGATGGATAGACTGGTGTTGTAGCTTTGAAGTTTGAAGCAAAATTGACAATCACTCCTGTGGATGATATTTTGCTTTCTTCCAATCCACTTTTTGGACTCAGCAGACCGACTTCATTTGGATTTTGACTGGTGGGTTCGACCGATGTTGGATATACTGGAGTAGTTGCTTTGAAATTAGATGGGAAGTTGACACCTCCTCCTGATTTCATCTCTTCAAATTGTTCATTTTTTGGAGCTAGGACGCCCACTTCATCTGGATTGGGGCTTGTAGCTTTTACAGACAATGGATAGACTGGAGTAGTAGCCTTATAATGAGATATAAAATTAACAATGAAGTCATCTTGTACGGCATCGTTGCTCTGAAATTCTTTTGGTGGCAAGAAACCAGAACTGTCGAAATTTCTATTTGTCGGATCTATGGAGATGGGGAAAACTGGTGTTGTAGCTTTGAAATTAGATACAAAGTTTACTCCAGGTACAGACTTGTTGTTAGTTCCTCTGTTGGGCGAAACTGGTGCTTTAACTTCAGGAAAAGGTTTATTCTGCCTACTAGCATGGTGTTGATTTCTTCCAGGTGGTTCAAGGCCAATGTTGTTAGGTGATGAGGTTGTATCTTCAACAGTAGAAGGAAAGACTGGCGTTGTTGCTTCAAAGTTTGATTCGTAATTAACTTGTACTTCTTGTCTTGGATTGAATTTTTGTCTATTATCATTGAAAGTATCTGTAAAAAAAAGAAAATGAATATTGTAGGTAATGCACTGAATACTTAATATGCCCTTACTTGTTTTGGAGCTAAAGTCAATAGCCTTTGCTCTATTTTTATCCAGAGCACTATCCACAATGTTGGTATATTCATCATGTAATTGGTGGTTTCTTTGGTCACCCTGAGAATTGTACCGTCTTATCGGCGGTCGGGAACTATTCTTTGTCGACCAGAAAGTGGGCAAATTGTAAGCATCATCTCCTGATTGTGATTTCAATCCCACCGTGTTGAGAGGAGAGAAGATTTCATCTGGAGTAATCCTAAAGAAAATATTTTGTAACAGTTAGAAATGACAAAGTTGCGTTAACTATGGAAAAATAATTAATTTTATTATACCCCTGTACCGAACTTGTGAAAGTGCAAGGAAAAACGATTATATCTCGTTAAACAATAGTGTAAATACCAAGTAATTTTTTTATAAGAGTATTGGAAAGGAGAATAATAAGATCGAAACTTGAGCCAATGATGGAAGAATCACATCATGGATTTAGGAAAGGAATAGATATAGGTATATATGATACAATATCTACAAGCAGTAGAGAAATATGAAAGAAAGGGAAGGAAATCGACTTATAGACTTTATAGGTATTGTATAAATAAGAGATGATATTTGGAATAATTTGCGACAAGGAGGAGTTGAAATGAATTTGATTAAAATGTAGTTCTGAGAACAACCATTTCAGTGAATATTGTAAATGGAGCAATAAAAGAGAGGAAAAAATCTATATGGCGTGCTCAGGATCATTTAATTTTAAGAAGTGTGTTCTAACAAATACTGCCGTACTTCCAAATATATATATATATATATATATATATATATATATATATGTTGGTGTTTTTTTTTCGGGAATACATCCGTTGTTCGTTCCTTATTGGAAATATTGCTTGACGTTTCGCCCAAATCTCAAAAACTCGTTTTCGATCAGAATAAAAATCAAGATAACAAGCTTATGAAGATGCCCAATGAGATTTGGTCGAAACGTCAAGCAATCTTTCCAAAAAGGAACGAACAACGGATGTATTCCCGAAAAAAACCACCTACATATTTTTCCATCCTTGAATCACTTCACCTACATAGGATGAATTGGAACTAGATTAGTAAAATAATTAAACGAAGCTATATTAAAAGGCAAAAACAGAATTGGACGACCAAAGAACGAAGCAGCAAATTATTTAATCCTATAAGTTTAGTATTGAATTGTATCTTACTTAATACAATTATTGATTAAATAAATAAAATTGAATGAACTTACTTTCCTCGTTCAACAGATTGTTCTTTAGATGCTGTCAATAAGTCTGGCCTAGTGGTTCGCATGCCGGCCATCTCACCATCCTCGACAAATGGGCCCTTCTTTCCTATCCTCAAGTTGGCAGAATATGAGCTTTCAGCGGTGGCACAATCCACCATGTACCAATGGTCGCAGATGAGCATTCGTTGCTGGAACAAGGTATTGTTGGGGCAGGCGTAGGTAAAACGCCGACCAATGTTGTCGCACATGTGATATATCTACAACAATTTAATCATAGTCATTGTTACGGGTGACGGGCATAGACTTTGGGTATAATAAGTCTATGGTGACGGGACGTATGATTGTGTGCAGATCTAAGGTACCAGTTCTATTAGAATTAATATTATTTTGTATTTTTCATTTCACCAATTAGTAAAGTCAGTCGTATATTTAGTAGAAAATATTTCTTTCACATTTTCGTCTGTAGTTGCACTTTCTTAATGCTGTAACTTCGAAGCCCTTGAGAGAAGTCGGACATATCTCTTTATTCTTGCCAGATAAAACTTCCAAGTTTAGAAACAAATACCGTATTGCTTTTGGGGAATGGAGGTCTTGGATAATTCAATAATATGGGACCAACTGTCAGCACTATTCTTTCCAATGAAAAGTCTGGTGTGTCCATTCACAAAACATCAAATTTAGTGAAATTTGCTAGAAAGCCAACATAAAAATCGATCAAACAAATCATGTGACCATTTATTTTTTTCAGCGTGCCAAGACAAAGAAAGATAATGATATTCACTTTTGACGTGGGAAGAACCGTTTGGCGAGAATATGAATTAATAGTTATGATAATTTATATAAGCATAACTTTATTCCTGATTTTCTTGGAGATACGTCTTATAGGAGGTGGTTAAGGACGTTCAGAAAAATATTTTAGACAACGTTTATCAAATTCATTAAAGCCATTTTTCGGTTATTGACTTGTGCGAGCAGGGTCCCCATTCTGGGGTATTGATACCCCACAAAACAAAAAAAAGAAATTGGAACAAAATTGGTCTATCCGTTTCTGAGATAATCTTTGCACAGAACGACAGACAGACTGAATGGACTTTGGAATGTGAGCATCAGTTGAAAATTGGACAACGAACATTTGTCATCGCTACTTGGGGTAGCTATATATAGGAAAGTAAAAAGAATCATCAAAACCGAATTATTGTAAATCTCCTTCTTTTGTGATGTCAAAAGAGGAGTTTCAGTTGAGAACATGTAGAGGAAAACATAGTTGGAAGGTCAATAAAAAAAGTCAGTAAAAAGTTCTTAGTCACATTCCTCATTTGAACAGACTATACAGGGTTTAGAAAATTGGCTTATATTTCGATTTCCGATAGGTTTACAAAAATGCTTCAAATAAAAATTTTAGAAAATATATCAAACTATCATAATCAATTTAAGAATAAGTAGTGAATCATGTAATTGATAAATTTGAGTGAGAAAATGTTTTTATTATTCAATTATATTTTTCGACATTTGCATTTGCATTTCACACTCAATTCTATCGCAAATATGCTATATACCTACTGCTTGGCAAATCAAGATAACACTTGATTTACATGATAGAAAGTTAATTCTTCTGATTTACTTTACCAGGACCTATGTGAAGTAAGTGACCATCTAATAAAGATAACTTTGAATTGACAGTTATTTTTTGTTTGTTGTTACTAATTTGATATAAATTTTATTTCAAAAAAATCAACTAAACGCAATTGACTTAATTCTTAGCGAATAATTCATGGCTTCTTGTAATTAAGTAGTAGAGATATGACAAATGTGAGATTCGATCTCAATTTTCGAACGACCTCGAAAAACGGAGAAGGTATACAATAATTATTCATCTGTATGTTTGTTTTTTAAAGTAACTATATTTGCACGTTTTAAATAGTAAAAGAGTAAAAGTGCACCTATTTCGATGATTATTTTTTCATAGGGGTGTTGGAAAATGGTCCCATATTATAGTCCAAATTCAATATGACCGTTCCCCCAAAAATACCCCTGAAGCGTGTGGAGGGGACAATTTATTTCGAAAATTAAATTGAAAGTGGAATCCGGCAGAATTGATGAGAAATAACGTTTAAAAAAAAGCTAGGACCGACTTCCTTAGATCACAGACAATCTATTTTGGAATAAATTGTCTGTGCTTAGAGTACCTACTAAAAAGTGTAAAATAACAACACAAAAAGTTGGTGCAAGTCGGGCTTGCGTCGAAAGGGTTCTATACTTAGAATTTTCTTAAGGTGAAGCCTATATTCTGTATTTTATTCATAATTATGTAATGAATACATTCTGAGATAGAGGAGAAGGCCAATTTTCGGAAATTTTCCCCAATATCTTCTAAACTGTTCCTCTAAAAATTTGAATTTGAGACCATCTTTCCGTCATCTTCATTCTAATGCAAAAATAATAGTAAAAATTGGTGCACGTTTACTATGCGAAACGAGGTTACATACAAAAACAAAACGTACGGGTGGGTGGCCCATTAATAAAGGACGCCGGCTGTATCTTAAGATCCTTTAATGGCACCACCCGGAGAAAAAAAAATTAGAGGTAAATCGGCCAAAAGAAAACGCTGGAAAAGATTTATAAGTTGCTAAGTCTACCGCTAGAGGGCGTAACTCAAACTGCGAACTAAAAAACACTGTTTTATTCAAAATTATCAAATTATCCCAAGTTAACCTATATTGAAAATATTTCTTTTGTAACCTAATAAAATTAGACTTTTTTGTATTAAAGTTTTTTCTCTATCTTGTCAAATAACGAGTAGAGGTAGATACAAATGTTGGTTTGAAAAAAACTGGATAACTTTTTTTTAGTATGACCTTTTTTGAATAACTTTTTGTTTCATTTCAAAATGCTTTTTTGGGCGGTTCAACTGGAACAATAACATTTTGAATTTAATTATTTTCCGAGTCGGTAGATGGCGCTTTATGACAAAGTCGCAGATTTTTATGAATTTCTCGAAAATATGAAATGCAATGGTATTTTTATTTTTAAATAGGAAGAAAAAGCGTGAAAAATTACAGTTACTAGTGAAAAAAGCAACTCGATATGATTATTCCTTATTGACTTATTTAAAAACATATTTAAACCATCATTTTTACGTAATAAAATTAGTGAACACTGAGTATCAGTAATTTTTATTAAAGTTACCTATATTTTATATAACCTACTTTAACAATAACAAAAAAATTCTATTACATATGTCGCTCTAGATGGGGTATTTTAAGTTTAGTGTAATTAAATGACAATTAAACAAAAATAACTGTAACAACAACCTAATAATTTATACAAGAAAATTATAATAAGTAGGCCTTGACATGACAGAAACAAAACAAAAGAAGCTAAAATATAATATATCTTTCATTACAATAACAAAACCTTTGGCAGTTATTTTACGATTTTTCTCTCGACTATTGTATTTTTGTCCCATTTGTTTTTTGTAATTATTTATGTGTAGGTATCTACTTTATGGCATCAGCAAAAAAATCATTGATGCGACCTCTAGCAGAACAAGATCTGATCATATTTACCTGACAGCCGGAGTTGATATCAGCATAATAGCCTGGCGATCTTCCGACGCAGTCAAATCCATTTGACGTCTGAAAAAAAAAGCCATCATTATTAAGATTATAAACATGATAGATCATTATTCTTGTTGCATAAATACTCAACATTAGTTGATGCATTATTTTCAAATTATATTTGTTACACTATACAGATTATTAACATTTCTAAATGTTCATTTCATTAGCCTTGATAAAACAATATAGTGGCCTAAAGTCTTTTGTTTGCCTACAACTGCACCAATTCAAAATTACCAGCACCAATAGAATTATTATTATGATTATTATATATTATTACATTATCTTATATTTTTCAGTGCACCAACTTCTATTTTTTTCAAATATTTATGAGACATTTTATTATAAAAACAACAGCCAATGCTTAATACATAAATAAATTGGCTTTTATCCATTGGCACAGAATTAAGAAATATTAAATTATTTAACAATAAACGTTATTAATATAAATGTTTCATAATTAAGTTTATTAATTTGTTCTATTTAACCATGTCACCGTACCAAATTTTAGCAAAAAACAAAAAACTTATTGCATCCAAAATACCCAACTTATTTTGGTCTCGGAATATGTGATAGTATATTAGAGATACTCTGTAGAATATGGGCTAAATGAAAAAATATTTCGCTATTTGCAACCAGGATACATAGGAAAACGTTTCAAAATAAGCAATTGTGGTCTTTGGTGCGGCACCCGAACGCCCATAAAGTACGAAACGTATATTATTCTCTTCTTCTTCCTCATCCTTGACATTAACCGTCATCATATTATCTAGATGAGTCGACCACTTTTTCCTTATATAATTTATTCTCGAACTCAACAAAAGATCAACACTCATCAATTGACCAAATAGAGGAAATGTCACTGAAATTTCTAAAGAGATCGATAGTGGCATTGAAATTCTTGACATCTATAATAATAATCAATTGTGTATGACGATCGTCTTCAACGAATGCGTTGATTTAGGTACATCTATTTCAAGATGAGATAAATCTTTCCAAAAATTCAAGTCACCAATACGTAGTAAGTACTTTTCAGATGCGTAATAACCAGTCGACAGAGTCTTGGACATTTTAAGAATAACTTCATTCCTATTTTGTTTTTGTGTCTTCTACGACGAATATGGGCCTGAGAAATAAGGTAGGTATAGACGTCACATAGTCATATAAGCAAACGTGGTTAGAATTTGAATGATATTTACGTCTATTATTATTTTAGATTCAGCCCATGATCTTTTCTGCAAAATAGAACTTTATTTCTATCTAACAATTAAATTATAGTTCTGATTTTCTGATGAAAAACTATCTTAATCGGAGTACCAATCTTTCAATTTTTGAATCTCCTATGTATCCGTAACGTGTAAAAACATTAAATCCAGGTACTTGAGTATGAAATAACTACCAATTAACACTGCTTTTTGCTAGAAACGTCTTTAAAATTGTGAGTAGCCTTAAAATTAAATTTGTTTAGTTCACCGACCGACTTTATTAGTTGCTGCACTACAATATAATAAGCAGGTATTTGTAGGTAGGTTCTACTAGTACTAAGAACTGGTACACATATTTCAGAATATTGCTGTTATCTAGCAAACCGTTTTTTTAAAATGGCCAATTTAAACATTGTTGGATAAGGTATCTTTTTTGAAATTTTTTCGTCTTAGATTTTAGATTATCATAAAAATTGCCCACTCTACTCCCTTAGGGGGAAGGAAATGTTGTATTTTTAAATTTGTTCAATATGGGAAAATTTCCCAACACTCTTCTTCCAAACCAAAAAAAAAACATCAAAATTGTAGCAAGTTTACTATACCTACCACAGATAATGGATTCGATGGAGTTCCATTATCTTTGACTATACTAAACACGCAAACGAAAAAAAAACACTCGAATTGTGTACCTCCTCCTTTTCGGAAGTCGGTCAAAAATACAATATCACCTCAATACCTGAGCATTTTTTTTTTCGAAAATCGAGAATTCGAGACAACAAAATTAAAGAAGAAACCATATCCGGCAACGTTTAATTGGACATTTTCTTAAAATAAATATTTAAAAAAAAAATGGATAAAATACAAAATAATATCAATTCTATTGGTGCTGGTACTTTTGAAGTTGTGCAGTTGCAGTTAGATTGAAAACTTTTAGCACCAACTTCACAAGTACCAGCAACAATAGAATTAATATTATTTTGTACTCTTCAGTGCACCAACTGATAACGTCGGTCCATTTTTGACAGATGAACCCCGAACGGAGGAGGTATACAATTCGACTGTCTGGTTTATTTATTTTTTTTTGTTCGTGTGCGCCTTTTATATAGTAAACAAGCTCCGATTTTGCTGATTTTTGATTCATTTTTTGTAAGAAATTTTTAATTCACAATTTTGAATGTTACGAAAATCGTTGAACGTTCACCATTCCATTATCCATTATCCATGTATGCTTTGCTCGTATTTGCTATTATTCATAAATCTAAAACATCGTCGCGGAAATATTTTAGACTTTACCTTCCACCGCTGTAACTTGAAAACCATGACTCTATGGAAAAAATGTTCAATATAAATGTTGCTTCTTCCACATAGTGAAAATACACATATTACAAATTTTATCATCACAGAAACTCTTTAGTTCTGCCATCACGGATTTTCGATTGTCGAGAAAATTTGCCCCCTACACACCCCCTCTGCGGGTGTTTTCTGGATGAAAGGAGATTTCGGATTTGAGTTTTCACCAATATGGGAACATTCCTCAAGTCTCGTCTTTCAAATGAATAAAAAACCATCAAAATCGGAATACTTTTACTGTATAAAACGCGCGCACGAATAAAAAAAACATACAGTCGAATCAAATACAGTTACAGCAGCGGTAAAGTAAACAAAGTATTAACTTCTTAGGTGAACATTGAAAGATTTTGATGACTAATTATACATCAAAAGCGTAAAATATTTTTTTACAAAATATAGTGTCTAGAGTTGATCCTATATGATTTATTTCAAAATCCCATACCATACCTCCATTCCTCAAAGAAATAAGTTTAAAATACGGTTTTTTTTTCTCGAAGTTACAGGCATTAAGAAATTGCAAGACTCTTACCGCTTCATTTTAAATTCACTGAATACAAATGAAAGTTCAACAATTTTGATAAGTAATGAAACAAACAAAAATGTTATACATATACTTATTTTGTACAAAAAATAAGAATGACTTTATTAGTTGATGCAATGAAAAATGCAAAATACTGTATATTAATTCTATTGTTTCTAGTTCTGAAGTTGGTGTCAAAAGTCTTCTGTCTGACTAAAACTGCACCACTTCAAAATTATTATTTTGTATTTTTCAGTGCACAAACTAATAAAGTCGGTATTACTTTTTTTAAATATTGAATCTAGATTTTCTGTAGATATACAACTCTAAGACTACTTGTATTTTAATTTCCTCTTTGGTAAGCAGATACAAATAATTTATTTGAGCAAAACTAATAGATATTCTCAAAATTGATAATGTTCATGTGTTTCAAATCAATGTAAACTTGACCATTTATAATAGTCTATTTTAATTCAAAACAAACACTAATAGAGTAAATAAATAAATAAATAAATAAATGCTAACACGATGCATCACTATCATCTGAGCAATTAATTATCATAATTTGAATAATAACATTACAACCGTTCTACTTACATGAAATGTCAAATGGGTTATGCGTTCAAGGTACCTGTTCTATTATTCAAGGATGGTAGTAGGTAGGTATTGTAATTCCTTCAATTTGAAGCTGTGATGGGCTATTGATACCATTCAAATGGCTGGAGTTTAAGGTTAGGTTAACCTAACCTAACCGAAAAGAGATTTTTGTTGAAAATAAAATTGAAAATGAAAGTTATCTCTCACCAAGTTATGTCACTGCATCTTTATAGAAAAACCTTAATGCTGAGTAAAGTCGCCGGTACACATACGGGGAAGGTTGAGGGCATGCATGGTCTATACTCAGTTTATAGACCATGGAGGGCATGTACCATTGTTAGAGGAAAAGCCACATGGACGGAGAGGAGCTGCTTCGCCAGCTGCGCCTGACAGGATTAGGGAGATAAAAAGCGCTCTCAAAAGCACTGAAGAAGGAACTAAGAGCATGTTTTATACATGTTATGTTAACTGAAGCGTTTGATTAATCAGTTAAAAAAAGACAAGCATGAGTGACCTGGTGGCTAGGTGAGTTAACTCTTGTTAGGTTACCGCATATCGTCGGAGAAAACGGAACAGCCTTATTAGATCACCTGGTGTCGGTTGTTAGAGGAAATGTCAAGATGATTAGGTATATAAAAGGAGTTGAAGTCACAAAAATCGTTGAACGTTCACTAATATCAATGAAGATAGTACTTATCCTGTGACTCAAGTATATTCTTTGCTTGTAGTTATTAATATTAGTGAGATTTGACTACATCGCTGCGGAAATACGCATAAGTATTTTAGATGTTGAAAAATGTTCAGTATAAATGTTGCTACAAATAATTAGGTCTTTTATGTAGTGCCCACAAATTTTCAATTTTCGAAGGAAATCGCCCTCTCCACATAGCAAAAATATACATATTTGAGAATTTCATATGCCTCTATCTCGAAAATCGTAACTCTTTTGAAAAAATGTCGTTAAACGTTTCCGTTATACCACCTCAGATCTTCGATTATCGAGATAATTTGCTCCCTTTAAATGAATCGAAAATTACCAAAATCAGAGCACGTTTACTATACACAATGCGCGAACAAAAAAAGCAGACAGTCGAATTGTATACCTCCTCCGTTCGGGGTTCGTCGGTCAAAAAAAACATGTATGACTACTAACAGGCTAGACGGAGTTGTCATTTTTAGGGTTCCATACATCCGATGAGAAAATGTACCCTAATAAGATTATTCTGCTGTCTGTGTGTCTATCTGTAACAGCATATTTTCTCTAAATCTACTGAACAAAAAGAGATCAGAGTTTGGTGACCGCATCACGGTTAAAGGGAAAATTAAAAAACTGGAAGAAATATTTTATTCCAGTGGATCATGTTATACATCAATTGAAAGGGAGGGTTGAAATTGACCTTCTTAGAAATCCTGAGTGCGGAATTCTCTCCACTAGAGAATAACTCACATTTGACCACATTTTTTGGATGGAACCTGGTGAAGCTAAACACATGCATGCCACCATAGCAATGAACAACCTCAATATAGCCTCATTAGACTAAATGAAAAGTCCGCATTATATACTGAACACGTTATAAACTTTTTGTTTTGGCACCGGCAAGGAGTCAAGGCAAGAATAAAATTTTATCTCGTGTTGAAAAGAAAAAATATGGTTTGTAAAAACTAAATTTGAGCTAACATATCCGATAATATTTCTTGAGATGTCATCCATTAGTAAGTCGCTCGCACAGCTTATGAGCAATGCGCAGAAAAAGGAGTAGCAATGATTTACATAAAAACTGACTAATACTATACAAAAGTTCAGTTCCTTCGTAGATTCAATAACGTTTCTAAAGATTTCATGCAACAATAGAAGGGATGAATCTATTTCTATGTGAAACTCTAAATATAGAATTTCTAAGAGCGATAACGACATTCATTGAATGATTTAATGAATAAATATAACAAAAAATAGGACCGAAGTTATTAGTTGGTGAACTGAAAATACAAAATAAAATTAATTCTATTGGTGCTGTTACCTTTGAAGTCATGCAGTGGCAGTTAGATTGATAACATTTGACACCAATTTCACAAGTACCAGCACCAATAGAATTAATATTATTGTGTATTTTTCAGTGCACCAACTAAAAAAGTCGGTCCAATTTTTTGTAAAAAATATTTATTTCACGTTCACTTAGCATTACCGATGTAGGACTGTTCTTTGATTGTACTTGTTATTATTCAAGAATCTAAAAACATCATCGCGGAAATACGCATATTTTAGACTACCACTACTGTAACTCTGAAAAAATGTTCAAAATAAATGTTGCTACAAATAATCTGGCCTTTAATTTGGTTGCCTCAGATTTTCAATTTTCGAAACAAATTGTACCCTCCACATAGCGAAAATACTCATATTAGAGTCGATTTAAAAGTTTCCGGATATTGTCCTATCTTTAATTCTGTCGTCCATATTTTCGATTTGCTGGAAGGAAGGAGATTTCGAATTAGAGTTTTTTTCAAGGCTCTTCTTTCAAATGAATCAAAAATCATCAGAATCGGAGTACGTTTACTATATACCGCGCGCGCACATACCAACATACCACATATTTCAGACTTTACCATTGCTGTAACTCGAAAACCGTAACTGTTTTGAAAAATGTTCAATTTGAACGTTTCCGGATATCAACCCCTTTCTAATTTTCCAATTTCAAATTTTCGATTCACGGAAAAATATGTTAGAGTATAACGCGGAAACCTATAATTATTTTTTAAAATGTCCAATTTAAACGTTTGCGGATATGGAATTTTCTTTAATTCTGCCGTCTCGGATTTTCAATTTTCGGGCTAAATTGCCCCCACCACTCCCAATGGGAGAGTTTTTGAAAGGAAAGGGCATGTCTAATATTGAAGTTGAGAGTGGCAAGAATTAATACAAAGAAACTAAATATACGATTCGCCATATTATATAACTTGAACAAATGCTTCAAATATGTTTTCATTAAAATAATACATTCAATAGGAAAACCCTACAATCTGCATCTATGCTTACTTTTTTCAAATCTAGTCATTATGTTTACGAACTGACAAAATAGTATAAATAGCAGAGTTTCGAGTTTTTGTTTTAAAAATTATATTTGTTTTGCTGCTTTTGTTACCTTAAAGCCCTTGCACATGGCGTGAGTCGGTGGTTTGTGGTACAAATATAATACAAGTAGAATCATTTACAATAGTATATAACCACTCCGATCGACTCCGTCCCTTTCCTAGTGCACCGTCTTTAAAATGTATTTTTCTATTCAAGAGGATTGATAAAAAGAAAGAAAATTTAAGCTTACAGGTTTTCAAGTTGGAAACTACTGACTTGGTATCAACAACAAGTTCTTTATACTGTGGTATCACTAAATTTACTGTACCTACCTATTTATCTCATTGCCCGCATCTACTATAATTAACAATGCGCCATTAATCACTTGACTCTGAACAAATCTATACCTATTCCAATGGAGTTATAAAAAATGTGGCGCCAGTTAAATCTGAAGAAGTCCAGAACCACTTTCAGCATTGATACAATAATATTTCGTTACATAACTATTCACCAAATGACATTTTTCACATGAAAGTCGAAGAAGTGAAGAATTTCACCAATTTATATACCTTTCTACTACTATAATACAAAACTACAAAAAGGTCACGTTGTATATTCGGTGCGTGGGTTCATCGTGTTTATATAATCGAAAAAAAAGCGAAGCGAAAACGATACAACAAAAGCTTTCTGTCTTCTATTTTTTTTTCCTACTCATTTATCGTAAAACATTATCTAAATCTGACGTTTCAGTGACACTGATCCGTATTGTTAAGCTACTTTCAATTGATTGGATGCATTTGTTAATTTAACTTTTTGTACATTAAAGAAGTTGAAAGGTGTTGAGAAATATTTAATTAGGGTGATAGTGTATCCTAGCCTTCTTCAATAGACTAGAATTTTATTTGAACGATTGACCCATTAATTTTTATTGCTTTGTGATTTATTGTTGTGCAATGAATATTGAGACTATTTGTACATAACTATTATATTCTTTTCAAACCATTTTTTGCGTATATCTCTCAACTCGACATGACTTATGATCGTCGATTAGTGGATTAATGTTCAAATCGAGTTAAATTTTTTATTTCATAATAACAATAAATATTTTTACAAAAAAATGGACATGCTTGAAATGAATGGACACTGTTCAGTCAAAGAAAAGAAGATGAAATGTATCAGATTTAATATTGTATTTAAACGTTTATTCGTTTTTGCGAACTATATTTGTGTGTTCTGTGATCTTGTAGTCACAGAAATATAATAAAGACTATTTCTGTGCCTGTAGTACAAGTGTATATTTAACTATATCGTCATGTTCTAGAGGTTCTACTGGGAGACAAAATAAACTTTGTTAGTGATCTACAATATTTTTGCACACGCCAAATATACAAATGTACCTACTATACGATCTATTTTTTTAAATATACTTAAACCTTATGGAAAACAAAATGCTAACACTGTTATAAGGAGAGTGGAGTATCTATAAAAAAAAAGGAAATTTCGGATTGGAGTTTTTATGAATATGGAACTATTTCTCAAGTCCTCTTCTTCAAACAGATCAAAAATTATCAAAATCGGATTAACTTTAATATAGAAGGCGCGCGAACAACAAAAAAAGGAAAAAGTCGAATTGACCGTTTGGGTTCGTCGGTCAATACAATAACTTGTGTATCATAATTTTGAAAAAGCTCAAGCAAGATACGAAGTTGTTGTTTTATTTTGAAAAAAATATAACTTTGATCTGGTCTACAGTCCACGGAGCTTTATAACAAATCAATCTCCCTATAAGTATGTACGGTGTTTTGTGTCCAGTTGTCGTCTTGAAAATCTCACTAATAATGATATCGACTTGGAATGGTTCCATTCAAAACATGTTAGTCAAGCACTTTTCATATTTTGTAATTTAAGGAAACGATTTACTGAGGGTAGTTCATATTGTTTGATAGTCATACGCATTCCGCTGGTTTTGATATTAACATATTATGATAATCTTATGTCAGGAGAACTGTAAGGTCGATCATCTTTACAACAAGGACTAAACAAAAATGGTAGTTTTATCAGTGCATTAAAATTGAAACAGTCGACAAAAACTTGTAGACATCCTTTTATCTGCCACTACAATCAAAGTCTTACATAGAATTTGTTACAATTATATCTCATAAATTTAGACTGTAGTGTTTCAAATAACGTAATTATATTAAATATAATATTTTTCATTTCCGTCGAATGTGCCACAAGAGGCAAAATGTGAAGGACCATTAAATTATTATTATTTATTGTATCTACCTGTGTGTATATATTTTGTATTGTGGGTACAGAAGAAAGAACACAAATAATAAATCAAGATTTCATCTTATTACGAAACGACCATTCTACTCAAAGTCAAGGCGGTCGTTACTGCTTCGTACATCGGTAACTCTGCAATTTGTAATTTGGATAATCTTCACGTCGTGTAGCAGGCTATCGTTCTATCTGATAAAATGATGGGTAGTAAGTCTTTAAACTTGAGGTTATAATTCAAAAAGGTCATGTACCTTCTCATGTCGTAAGTGCCTACCTCTCAATTGATAGGCTTATTAAGGCAAAAAAAATATTTTCTACCTTTGGATCAAATGGTTTTTGACGTTTAACGACGACAGGGCTGAGGAGCAATTTTGGATAACGAAATTACTTTATTAAAACTAACAAGTTTATGTGCTTTAATCGATACGTCCATCAATCATATGATTTTCGGATTTCAGTTTTTTGTATTAATGTATATTTGTCATGATTAGAGACCGGATTATACGCGATTGCATGTTGGTAGCAGTGGAAACTAGATGGGGTAGGTATGTGGTTCGAAGCTGTGTTGTTCTACAATGAACATTACGAGTCCATCAAAGGTGTGGTAACCAACTTTGATAGTGCCGAAGCTTTGGCAGTTTGTCAATGCAAAGAAGCAATAATTTTTCTTTGGGTGAATCTATTCAGTTAATGAATAAAATACTTCTAATGAACTCCTCATTGCCTGAGGTATTTTCGACAAAACGTTGAAAACATTTTCAACAATAACCCAGTTTTTGAAACTCTGAGTCAGATAAATAGTTTTATTCACGATATGGGTGAAACATGCCACCCAATTTCGAATATTGGCCAGTTACTTCAGTTGATGCAGAAAGGTCGTTTTCTGTTTATACAATATTTTCAGCGATCGAAAACACAATCTTTCTACGGAACATTTGAAACAGTTCCTTATCCTTATCGTAAACAGACAAAACTCTCGTTACTGGTCTCGAGAAAAGAAATACACCAAACTCCTCTTCATAGCTAAAAAGTTACTGTTTGGTGTGCTGTGTCAGCACCGGGAATTGTGGGACCTTATTTTTTTAAAGATGAAAATGAAGAAAATTCCACGGTTAATTCGAATCGTTATGTGAATATGATGCAACCTTTTTTTGCCAGGAGTTGCGGCGTTTTTCTGAAATCATGTGGTTTCACCAGGACGGCGCCACAAGTCATACTGCCCGCGCATCCATGAATGTCCTGCGGCAGATGTTACATGACGCATGATTTCAAGATTTGGTGATCTGGTGATTTTTGGTAATAGGGTTATTTAAAAACCAGGTTTTACATCAATAATCCTCAAAGTATCGAGGAATTACATGAAAATATTCCAACAGAAATTGGGAATATTTCTCCATTAATGTGGCATAATGTTATGCGAAAATGGTGTCTAAAGTAGTAGAATGTTCAAGAGAAGAAGATCATCATCTTTTAGAGACAATTTTTAAAAATTAGGCTTGTTACTACATCCTTCCTCAGTTTCCCTTGTTATTGTAATTGTTATTTTTTGACTTGACCTGTATTTTTTGAAGCACACAATTTTTTTGAGTTTTTCTATCGAACACCACCAAAACCTTACCTATATGTTTTTCAGAGGCAAAGTTATTAAACTTAAACTTCAAAATGTGTCACTGCATTATGGGCCACGACTTAATCCATTTTGCTAAATTTGCACATCTTGATGAATAACCGACAAAAAGGTTCTTGACGAAAAGTAATTTTATTTAATACGAAGATACTATTTATTCTCTGTGATAGTTTGATAAGATAGACGGAAAGTTGTTGACATATTGGTTACGCAATTACAAAGAACATTTGAAGAAAAAAAAAACAGCTATTTGAAAGATTCTGAGCAAATCTTCCAACAGCTCTTAATTTTTAGTTGATAACTCTGATTTGTGAAACAGGGTCGAGCGCGTGTTGATTCTTGAAAGAAGGTTGAAAAAAAAAATCAGAATCCGCAATCTCCAGCGTTCATCCTCTTGTTGTCGTTAACCCACAAAAGGCGAAACAATGTCGAATGCAACGTGCAGATATGCAAATCCCAAAGAGGTGGGTCTCGGATGCTTTACGTTTTTCGAGCGTCTACGTAACAGTTTATTGATGCGTTTGTTGGAAATAAATAGTATAACGAATATGTATATTTATTTCCATTTGAAATATTTCAACTGCTTGATAGGTATTTACCATAACATGTTTTACATATCTAGCCATTGCGTCTTGGTTCTACATTTTTGAATTTGTAAGATATAATATGCAGAAAAAGTATGAGAAATGTTGAAATCCTTTCGATCTTTTGTTCAACTTTTTTCTTCACATTGCAACAAAAATGGGTGTTTATGGTTTTCCCCCATATATTATTTTATAATAACTGCCATCAATTGTCCAGAATATACAATAATCAATCTATCCTTGTTGGTTTATTAGTATCTTATTTTGGAATAAATAGTATCTAAAAAGCTTCTTAATTTAATATTTTCGAGATTTCTCTGATCACTTTATTTTGTCATATTGATGATGATATCGAAATAATCCTAGAACATCAATTATGTTGACATTATTATTATTAACGATATTTTTCGTAAAGCAGGATTTATAATGAAACTATCTTGAGACTCTCAAAAGAAAAAGAACTGCTCCATATTACGAATACTATGAAATTTGTCCAAAAAGTGCATTGAGAACAACGGCGAAATTTTCTAATATTTGCGATAAATTGGGATAATTCTTCCCTGTCTTGTATTTCATTGAATTCAAGTATAATTATTAATTGAATTCTTATGTGAACTCTCGCGTATTTTATAACAATATTCTAGCTTTTGTCCACTATTTCACCCCCTGAAAATTAGATGTATATCTCCCTCCTTCGTGTAGTTTGGAATTTTATCAAAGCCGGTAGAAAACGCCGGTGAAAGGGTATATACAAATAAAAAACAACATATATAGAATTGGGAATACGATGGGTTACTGTGGGAGATTTAGACATATGTAGGCATATAGGATTTTTCCAGAACTACATGTATACCTCCTCCGTTTGGGTTCGTCGGTCAAAAAATAGGATCGACTTTATTTATTATTAATTCTATTGAATTATTGGGTAGTTTACAAATGTCTTCTAGTTATTCACAATTGCACCAATTCAAAATTATCAACACAAATAGCATTAATATTATTTTGTACTATTCTGTGCACCATCTAATAAAGTCGGTCCTAGTTAAAAAAAATCCCGATGGCCAGGAGCCAGCGGAAAGGTAAATTTCTCAATCTCATTGGTATACCTATATGTCTTTACATTTATATATTGCCGTATGTATCATAGCCTTGCGGTTAAAGGTTTTTGTTTTGGCTGTTGAATATAAAGCAGACCGGGTTCGCGTTCCACTTTAAGGCTGAATTTTTTTTTCGCCTATTTCTTATCAAAAAATATACTATATATTTTTAGGTAAATTTCTTATAGAAATATACCTATTGCGATCGTTCACACTTTTTAATTTCGAAAAAATTTCAGCGGCATGTTGTTATATGTCTATAAGTTAGTCCAAAAAAAACATTTGGTTCAAAAGTTTATATATATATATATATATATATATATATATATATATATATATATATATATATATATATATATATATATGGGATATTACGAAATTTGTTAACACGATAGAGGTCGCAGTTTTGAAGGTATCAAGTTCAAATTTGCTACAAAAATCAATCTCTCAAATATCTCGGTCGAGTTCGTTATTGGGCAATATCGGGTAAGTAGTTTCAAAATGGCGACCATACAAACATTTAAAAAAATTATCAAAAAAGAGCAGTAGTGTAAATATTATTAAAAATAATTTTAGGTTATAGATATAATCAGTACCTACAACTTTTGTTCAAAGCTATTTTTCATAAAATACACAGGTAAAAAAATAAGAATTAATAAAGAAAAATAACAAATATTGATAAAACATGAACACTCAATATAAATTTGATGTAATCGTACATTTTCTGGAGATCTTAATATAGACCCTGATTGAAAAAATATATAGTATATTTATTGAAAAGAAATAGACGAAAAAAAAATCTGCCTTGAAGTGGACTCGAACCCTGTCTGCTTTATATTCAACAACCAAAACAAAAACCTCTAACCGCAAGGCTATGACAATTTTAATTAATAACATGTAGGTATACCAATGAAAAGGTTGTTAAAATTTCAATTCAATGAATTTTGAAAAATTTACCTTTCCGCTGACTACAGGCCATCGGGATTTTTTTAATCAGGGTCTATATTAAGATCTCCAGAAAATGTACAATTACATCAAATTTATATTGAGTGTTCATATTTTATCAATATTTCGAATTTCTCCTTTATTAATTTTTTTTTTTGCTGTGCATTTTATGGAAAATTGCTTCGAACAAAAGTTGTAGGTACAGATTATATCTATAACCCAAAATTATTTTTGATGATATTTACACTAAGGCTCTTTTTTGAAAAAAAATTTAAATGTTTGAACGGTCGCCATTTTGAAACTACTTACCCGATATTGCCCAATAACGAACTCGGCCGAGATATTTAGGAGATTGATTTTTGTAGCAAATTTGAACTTGATACCTCCAAAGCTGCGACCTCTATCGTGTTAACAAATTTCGTAATATCTCATATATATTGAACCAAATGTTTTTTTGGACTAACTTACAGACATATAACAACATGCCGTTGAACTTTTTTCGAAATTCAAAAGTGTGAACGATCGCAATAGGTACATTTCTATAAGAAATTTACCTAAAATATATTTATTGCTCTACCATCCAAAGTTTATCCCGTCAGTTATCTTGAATTAGGTATGTACCTACTTACAATTTAATGCGTGAAGTGTGCCAAAGATTATAGCATAACTACCTGGCTGCTTAGATTCACACTTTTAGTACAAATTTTTTGTGTAATATTATTCTACTGAAAATGTTCAGAAATGAATTTTTAACAACTGCTTCGTATAATTAAAATCACCTAAAGTTGATAATAACAGTTCAGTGCATATTTTCACAGATAACTACTAATCAAATTGCGTTGCTAATTTTCTGTGACAACAATATTGTCTAAATAAGATAGATTTTCTGAACATTAAATTCTTACATTCTGAAGATAGTCACAACAAGGTTATTTTTCATAAGGAAAAAAAATACATCGATATTCATTACTACTTTGAGTTCCATTTTGTTACAGCAATGATGTTTGTTTATATCAAAGGCGACATTTTTATGTATTGTTATATGATTTTAAATACAATTGTGCTCAGCTTACCTACTAGAACAAGAACTGATAAGGAGGTAGAAGTTCATATTTATGACAACCATATATGGGGTGATTCACGGTGAGATACTTTTCTCATTTTAGTGAAGAAAACTTGCAGTTGTGGCTGGATCCTTTAATTTCCTAATTTGCCTGATAAAATTAACCGTCAGAAGAATCAGCATACTTTCACGTAAGCTATAGGTCCCTAAATTCGGTTACTTAACGTCTACTATTATACTATAGGTTAAGTTATCAGATTGATTATCAAATATAGCATCAGTCTGCCAGGCATATATCATAATTTCGAGGTTGTTGGCTCTCATCAGCATGTCGCAGGGTGAAGAGCCATATTTGATAATCAAGCCCAATTTGGAACTCATAATTGTATCTTCTTTAGCATACAGCGGTGGAGACTAGTATGGGCGATAGATTAAGCATGTATAATGGAGGATACGAACAATCAGTAATTGTGTATAATTGATAATTAAATAAGGAGTTATCCGTACAAGTCAACCATATTATACTTGCTGATTCCCGGTCGATGGTACCTTAGACGTTAAAGGAAAACTGGCCGTAGAATCGTTCTGAAAATTGTGATATTTAGATGATACGTAGTGATCTATCGACTGAAAATATTTTCTGCCCTGCGACGTTGCCACTTATATCAAAAAGTATAAACTACTTTGATTTTTCAAATGAGACAACGTACATATTATTATTATTTCATCAGATTCTCTATTGCCTTTTGGTTATTTTTTCATAAGATATGTATACCTAGCTGTCCAATTTTTGTAAAAAATATTTATTACACACTTTTGAGATTAACATTAATCAAGATAGAACTTATCCTATCAATCACGTATATTTTTTGCTTGTACTTATTATGTAGAGATCTTAGAACATCGCTGCCGAAATACGCATAATTATTTTAGATTTAACCATTTTACCACCGTATAACTAACAAATGTTATTGTCTTTCATGTGGTACATAGAGATTTTCAGTTTTCGAAAGAAATCGCCCCTTCCACATAGCGAAAATACACATATGTGAGATTTTAATATGATTGTAACTCGAAAACCATAACTTTTTAAGAAAATGTTCAATTCAAACGCTTCCGGATATTGTCCTCTCTTTAATTCTGGCATCTCGAGTTTTCGATTTTCGAGAAAATTTGCCCCCCACCCTATTCGGGGGCGGTTTTCGGAGGGAAAGAGACATCGGATTTGAGTTGTTACGAATACGGGACCATTTCTCCAGTCTCCTCTTTCAAGTTAATCAAAAATAATCAAAATCGGATTACGTTTACTATATAAAACGCGCGAACAAACAAAAAGAAAAAAGCAGACAGTCGAATTTTATACCTCCTCCGTTCGGGGTTCGTCAGTCAAAAATGTTGCGAAGCCTGTATCATGCGATGAAGGTAATGTGGGGAATGTTCTAGCTTTCTTTCTTCCACAAGCTTCTATTAGAAGTGTATTGGAAGCTTTAGGCCTAAGATACCTATACTTCTGTACAAAGAATCCTTGTTACTCACGGGATGAATCCATACAAGTTTTCCAAAGTTAATGCGCTAAAACAAGAAGACTTAATCACAGGATACAACAAACATTTTTAATCCCCACGCTCTCAGGGAAATGGGAAAGTTTAATTTTAATGTATTTTGCTCCCTAAAAGACAAATCATGTGCGCTTTTTGATTTATGGCGAACCATTAAATTCAGCAAACTACTAAAAATTTTGAGTTCGGTGCTGAGTTTTTGGAAAATTTATCATTAAGAGAGTATTGCACCTGTTGGTTTCAACAAGATAGAGCCCCGGTTCATTGCATTGAGGGTGTCACTAGGGAGCTGTATCAAATGTTTGAAGATTTAGACGTCTAGAATCCTGGAAATGGCTGCGAGATCACCCGATCTTACCCCGTTAGATATATATATATATATATATATATATATATATATATATATATAACGGATAATTAATTGCATTGATGAGGTAGATGAAATAAAAAAAGCGATTTTATGATCGGAGAAACGAATTCTTAGATGTTTAGAAAGAAACGGTCATTATTTTGAGAATGTTTTATAAATGTTTAATTATTTTTATCTCTTTAAAATTTGTAATTAATATAACATCTTTACTTAGCACTTTGCCATTATTATTAAGATAATAGAAAGTTCCGATATTCTGATAACAAAGCAATCTTTTGCCTAAATAATCCAATACAAGTTTACAGAATATATCTCTAAACTAGGTGCTTATCTTACAGTATATGTTACTACATAGTTTGTAACATAGTATGATGTGTCTACAGATGTAGGTATAATATGTAATATGTATTAAAGTTACATAACGAAGCAAGCATAGATTTATAGTACTGTACCTACAATCTACTTATCATCACAAAGATGAATAATGAAATTGTTTTGTGCCTAAATCAACACTTTGAATTAGTTATTAGGAATCTGAACATACATTGTTGTGTGAATGGGTGAATGTTTGTTCTCGTTTTTGGGGGTATCTTTCATTAAACTTTCTGCATATTCTTGCAATAATTTGATCACATTGTCCCTGATGAATAAAAGCTACAATAAACATTTATTTAAATAGTATATTTAATTTTTTAGTGAAATACTCTATTTTATATTATTTTTAGTTAAAATAATAGATGTCAAGCTTTTCATCACAATGGTAATCAACATATCCCTACCTACTATAAAAATGCTAAAAATAATTCACTTGACCGGACTATTTAGGTAGAGGAATAAATATAATACATCAATTCAAAGGGATTTTGATTCTCTCTCAGAAAAAAATAATAAAATATCGGTTGTTCTATTTGAAAAAAATGCACTTTTGGTTCTTTATGTGTCCAATGGAAATATCGACCCTTTATAACATAAAAATAAAATCTTCATTGATAACTAATAAACAAGTATTTTCAAAGCTACGACTTCAATTTCCTCGTTTAACAATTCCAAAATTTAGTGTAATGGGCTATTGATTGGAGCTGTTTTCAACAAAAAAAAAGGAAATCGATTAATTTCTTGAAAACCTTTAGAACTAGGTATAATAAGTATCTTAAAAATAACCAAAAGGCAATAGAGAATCTGATGAAGTAATAATATCTAATAATATACAGGGTGTCTCATTTGAAAAATCAAAGTAGCTAATACTTTTTGATATAAGAAATAAGAAAATATTTTCAGTCGATAGATCACTACGTATTGTGACGTGAAGACTTACCCGAATATTGACCTACACACACTCACAAATGTCACAAACATTCCAGAAAACACGGGAGACATCAGAGGCAACGAGAATAAGTCCTGGTCTATTCTCGAAGCCATATATTCAGAAATAACCTCCAGAAACAACGAAAACAGAACTGGAATCATCTAGAGCTTTTTAGTTTAGATATATAATGCTGATGGCAACGACAGGACAGTTAGTTAGTGATAGATAGTCAGTCGCTCATAGATCATAGACAGTAGAAAAGTCGTTTATAGTCCGAGAAATAAGTGTGAATATAAATGTGTATATAGTCGTGTAGTTATTGGTATAAATAAATAAGTGAAAATAAATCGAACCCAGTTTTAATATAAATTCCCGTTACACTATCATCTAAATTTCACAATTTTCAGAACGATCTAATTATCTGTCTTTCTCAAAGGTACCTACCGTTGACCGTGAATCAGCCTGTATATACATATACTCTTTCTACCAATGGTAGGTATAATGCTTAGATCTCTTCATATTTGCACAATTTTTCTCTATTCTTTCATGTCGTACACCAATCCAGTTGTTTTTTTTTTCAGTTCTTCACTCCCTTCTCCAGCAGCTGTATGATTACTTTATCCTCTTGTGTTCCTTGATTTGCCCCTTTTGCGGTTTTTTTTATATCATAGCTCTCCATATTCTCCTAACTTATCTTTTTTGATGTAGCCTCTGAATGTGTCCCCCATTAGTTTGAATATGTACATTAAAATGTTTTCAGTTATTACGGTTGAAATATCAATTGTGATCAAAAATAATTTTGTGTATTCGAGCTATATGAATAAATCTTTTTGTGTGTTTGTGAAAGAAAATTTATAATTAAGCAATCAATAATTATTGTAAAGATTAAATGACACTTGTATCTCTTCTAATCTCTATAAATATCTTTGATTGTTCCTGTATACAAACCTTCTCATTTCTATATTCACAAAGGTTACTTAATCGCTGTGTCGATAAGTTTACAGCGACAATAAATATAATAATTGCCAGATGCTCATTGAAAAATTCCTATTGGTGTCAGAAGATTTTAACAGAAGCGTCGTATACACATTAACTACATTGTAATTTTCCCACTAATGAGCGCTCATTGTTCGCATCATCAAAGGTATAGGTATATGTGTACATCTATATGTATAAAATAGTATTATATACTTGTCATAGCCACATATGAGCAAAATTGAATTACTCGGGTCTCTGAGAAAGGAAGCGAAGATAATATGAGAACAAAAAAAATATATACCAAAACGGTAGCAATGTTCCTTGAACGGCATCATTTGCAATGAAGATGTTATTTACATCTTGAATAATAATTCTGAAGCAGATTGTGTGGTACGATCTCAAGATTTTTATCGATTGAAATTGTTTAGCATGCGGGCAAATAATAACGTTTTTATTTATATATACCGACAAGTCATTGCGTATGAACAATAAGTGTTATCCCAATCTTTATTGACAAATGATATTGAACGCAATGAATAAGCAGCATGGATCACATATTGTACATATAGATACATACAAGGTTTTTCTACTTCAATAGACAAATGTAATAAATTCCTAGTTGAAGACCTCACGTATGACGTCTATTTATTCATATAAAATCCTTTGATGCTAATCATTGTTGAATTCTTGACAGATACCTTTGCAATTGAAACAATCATTTAATCAATCTTTCTTAATGTCTGATGTCTATATTTGTATAGTTAGCGTATTTTTTTGTTATTAACTTATCATTTCCGATAGGAGATTTTAATTTATTGTTGAAATATAACACTGTGACATATATAACGATGATGCAATATCTTTATTAAAAAATATTTATTCTAATATTTTTTCACAAAAAATTGGACCGACTTTGTTGGTGCACTGAAAAATACGAAATAATATTCATTCGATTGGTGCTGATAATTTTTGAGTAGGTGCCTACAATAACAAAATATAACGGCACAACTTCAAAAGTACCGGCACCAATAGAATGAATAAATATTGTTTTTTACTTTCCTACGCTACTATAGTAGCTGTATAAGGAAGAAGTATTGTAATCATGTTAAATTTTCGGTATCGAGATTTTTTCAAATGTTGACGTTTCAGAGTTTTCTAAGTCTAATAAACATATTTTCAGCCATTGGTCTGCCTGTCTGTCCGTCTGTCTGTCTGTGACAGCATTATCTCGGGAACGGATCGGTGGATTTTGTTGCTTTCTTTTCTGTTTTGTTTGGTACCAATATCACTCGCCGGTAGCACTGACTGAGAATCTGTATACACTGGGTGTTGATCTATAGCCAAAAAACGTGATTTGCTCAAGACTATAGAGCGAAAACGGCTCTAAGGATTTTGATTAAACTTGCCTAAAGTATTATTCTGATAGCCCTTTATCACCCACATATAGCGCCATCTCTGAGAAAAAGCACAAAAAAGTTAGGCTTGAATAAAATTCCGTATTTTCCACATGCTTCTTCAGATTCTGGGTAAACGTTTCATCTTGCGAAAAAATTTCACATGACCATTGTTGTTTGTCTTGACATGTTGAAAAAAATGAGTGGTAGCACGATTTGACTCGAGGATTTTTACTTTACTACCGCTATTATCGTCGCTATGTAAGGAGAGTATTGTAATAGTGTAACATTTTTCATTCACTGGAATTTGCCTGCGAGCGGTAGGAAACTCATGTGAGTGGACACACCAGATTTTTAAAATTGGACCGATGTTATTCGTTGGTGCTCTGAAGAATACAAAATAATATTAATTCTATTGGTGCTGTTACCTTTGAAGTCATGCAGTTGCAGTTAGATTGATAACATTTGACACCAATTTCACAAGTACCAGCACCAATAGAATTTATATTATTTTGTATTTTTCAGTGCACTAATTAAAAGCGTTTGTGCAATTTTTTGTAAAAAAATATTTATTTCACACTTTTGAGTGTAACATTAGTCACGAAAATCGTTGAACGTTCACTAATATCAATGAAGATAGTACCCACAGATTTTCAGTTTTCGAAATAAAACGCTCCGTACACATAGCAAAACTACATATATTTGAGAATTTAACATGCCTATATCTCGAAAACCATAGCTCTTTTGAAAAAATATTCAATTTAAACGTTTCCTGATATTGTCCTATCTTTAATTAAACCATATCAGATTTTCGATATTCGAGAAAATTTGCCCCCTCCGCCCCCTTCAGGGGCAGTATTCGGAGTGAAGAAGATTTCGGATTTGCTTTTTTATGAATATGGGGCTATTTCTCAAGCCTCCTCTTTCAAATGAATCAAAAATCATCCCAAACGCGCGAACAAACAAATAAAAAAAAATAAAAAAAGCAGACAGTCGAATTGTATACCTCCTCCGTTCTGGGTTCGTCGGTCAAAAAAATAATATGAATAATATTGATTCCGTTGGTTGGAGTTCGTGCCTACAACAACAAACTACAAAGGACAACTTCAAAAGTACTAGGCACCAATAAAATGAATACTATTTTTCATTTTTCAGTGCACGTCTACAGTGTACCAAAGAATATACTACTGATCCTATTACCATGTATAAGGCTTGTTATTATTCAAAGATCATAAAACATTGCGGTGCAGATATACATATTTCAGAATTTATTGCTGTAACTCGAAAACCGTAACCCAATTTAAATGTCGCTACAGTTTTTTCAAAAGAGTTGCGAAAACCGCAACTCTTTTGAAAAAATGTTCCTTGTAAATGTTGATATCTACATATAATTTCTTTTTTAGGTAAATTTCTTGTAGAAATATACCTATTGCGATCGTTCACACTTTTGAATTTCGAAAAAATTTCAACGGCATTTTGTTATATGTCTATAAGTTATATATATATATATATATATATATATATATATATATATATATATATATATATATATATATATATATATATGGGATATTACGAAATTTGTTAACACGATAGAGGTCGCAGTTTTGAAGGTATCAAGTTCAAATTTGCTACAAAAATCAATCTCTCAAATATCTCGGTCGAGTTCGTTATTGGGCATTATCGGGTAAGTAGTTTCAAAATGGCGACCATTCAAACATTTAAAAAAATTATCAAAAAAGAGCAGTAGTGTAAATATTATTAAAAATAATTTTAGGTTATAGATATAATCAGTACCTACAACTTTTGTTCAGAACAATTTTTCATAAAATACACAGGTAAAAAAATAAAAATTAATAAAGAAAAATAACAAATATTGATAAAACATGAACATTCAATATAAATTTGATGTAATTGTACATTTTCTGGAGATCTTAGTATAGACCCTGATTAAAAAAATATATAGTATATTTATTGAATAGAAATAGACGAAAAAAAAATCTGCCTCGAAGTGGACTCGAACCCTGTCTGCTTTATATTCAACAGCCAAAACAAAAACCTCTAACCGCAAGGCTATGACAATTTTATTTAATAACATGTAGGTATACCAATGAAAAGGTTGTTAAAATTTTAATTCAATGAATTTTGAAAAATTTACCTTTCCGCTGACTACAGGCCATCGGGATTTTTTGATTTGGCCGTGTCATATTATTATCAATTTTCGAAAACAATTGCCCCTTCCTCATAGCGCAAATACACACATCACATATTTCAGACTTGCTCATTGCTGTAACTGGACAACCCGGATATGGTTCCCTTTCTAATTTTCAAATATCAAATTTTCAATTCACGGATATGAAATTTTCTTTAACTCTGCTGTCTTGGATTTTCAATTCTTCCAGAAAAAAAATTATCTAATAAAAAGAGAAATATGATCTCTACCTCCTTTGGGGGTATTTTCAGGGATGACGAATATATTAGATTTTGACAAAAAAATATGTGACCATCTCTCAACATTTCTCTTTTCAAATAAAAGAAAATCATATAAATTGGTGCTTTTTTACTTGATGATTGATGGCACTTTACTCACATGACATTTAATTGACAAAATATATTTCTGGATAAAAGTTGTAGACCATTTCATACCCTAGAACTTTTAGTATAACTTGGTTTCCTGGTAATTTCCATACTGAAGATATATTGGAAATATCTTATTTTAGAAATCATTTTTCCAGGTGCTGGCGAAAGTTCAAAAGAAGGGGGTAAGGATCGCAGGCTATATTGCCAAGTTTAATTATTTAGATATTTGAACCAAAATTTGAAGGATATATCTTTAAGATATTTTTTCAGGTAGGTACTTCTATAAAACTATAATACATAACTATAATATATAATACATAATTAATTACTTATGATTATTACCTATATCTAAAAACAATAGTAGACAACAATATTGCCTTTTCTCGTTTGCAGTCAATTTACAAGAAGAATCATTTGCGAACGCAATCGTGCGTATTCTCGATCATGCTTTAGAAAGGATCGAATTTGTTAAATTGTTGCATGCATGATGTTCACATTAGGGTGAAATTCAAAGAAACAAATCAATTTCAGATACGCTTTTTGAGGTGGTGAGTGACTATACGATTATCGACTATCGATAATCAAACCAATCGGACGTGATGGATTTCAGACAAATAAATACATTAAATTTAAATTACTTCATAGATAGGTATGTGATGTAGGTATCCATGGTCTATAAACTTAGACCATGGTAGGGGTATTATCTACCTATTGAAGCGGAAATAGAACAATATGTTTTCTGCATGTAGATACAAAAAAAGCAGCTCTCTTTGTAAGGATTATGTACCTACTTAGGTTTTTCTGAAAACTATGAGTGGAACCTTTCATTAGATAGGTTAAAAGATGCATTTGAAAACTTTTCTTCATTTAATTTCTCAACTCACCCCCTATATCTAACCCTGTGAAATTTGACATGTCAAATGATTTAGTAAAGTTTTTAATCGTATAATTTATCCCCTAAACCTCTGGAAACAGAATTCGCCTTTTAAGGTACAGGTACGTCTCTGATTAAACCACCGGAATCAGTTGGCATAACTAGATTTTTTGTTCTGTAAAACAGTAGGTATTATTCAAACTGATAAATTTGAAAATCAAGCTAGTTAATAATAAATATAGTAACCAAGCCAATGTATGTATAAGTCTAAGTAATATTGATTTTAATGGCAATTTATTTCATGTTTCAAAGTCAATGTTCTACCAAAGGTATCACGTTCAGATACGTATTACTTTATGGATACACTTTATATATTTACAATTTACTAAGTAGTCATAACACTTATTAAATTAAGTTCAAATCAATAGATAGAGTGAGAATATGGTAGGTTGAAAATAACTTTATTTAGACTGTGGATTAATCAAAGAATAAATTATCCGCGTACATATACAATTTCATGTTCATCTGTTATATAATATCAACAAGTTCCATTTTCATTGGTATTTGACCGACGAACCACGAACGGAGCAGGTATACAATTCGACTGTGTGCTTTTTTTTTGGTTTGTGCACGCCTTTTATACAGGGTGTATCATAGAAGGCATATTCTGTGATCAATTTTTAGTCGATTTGACAACATTTATCAAAGTTGCATGACATTGATAATTCTTTTGGCTATAAAATGCTAACAGAACAAAATAGTAGCTTCAAATATTTGTATCTACTATTTCTTAGGTTTAAAAATCGTTTGCGAATAGAGTTGGAAACGTTCTAGTGAAGGCAAGGGTTTGAAATTGGCATTGCACCTCCTTTCAACCCCTATATTTTTTGTTTCCTTTACATCTACAAAATTCTTTCAGACATTTTGAAAAGAATAATTTCTCAAGAATTGTTTTGCTTTTTTTGCCGATTTTTGAACCTAGCAATTGGTAGATAACTAAATTTCAAGCTATTATTTTGTACTGTTTGGATTTTACAGCCAAAAAATTTATCGATTTAATGCAATTTTGAACGGCTGTAACATTTTAAGGGTGCGTTCTTGTATATAAATAAATTTTGTCAAATCGACTTGAAATTGAGCATAGAATATGCCTTTAAGAGTATGACCATTCTTTATGATACACCCTGTATAGTAATTGTACTCTGATTTTGATTTGAAAGAGGAGGCTTGAGAAATGGTCCCATATTCATAAAAGCGGAAATCCGAAATCTCTTCCCTACGAAAAACGCCTCCAAAGGGGGCCGGCACAAATTTTCTCGAAAATCGAAGATCTGAGGTGGTATAATTAAAAATATGACAATATCCGGAACGTTTAAATTGAACATTTTTTCATAAAAGTTACGGTTTTCGAGATAGAGGCATGTTAAATTCTCAAATATATGTATTTTTGCTATGTGGGGAGGAATAATAAAAATCTGTGGGTACTACATGAAAGACCTAATTATTTTTAGTATCAGTTATTTTGAACATTTTTTCCTTAGAGTTACAGTTCTCGAGTGGTGGTAAAATGGTAAAATCTCAAATACTTATGCCTATTTCCGCAACGATGTACTGAGATCCGCAGTAATAAGAACTACAAGTAAAGAATATACGTGGATAATAGGATAAGTATTATCTTCATTAGTATTAGTGAACGTTCAACGATTTTCGTCACTATTGTTACACTCAAAAGGGTGAAATAAATATTTTTACAAAAAATTTGACTGACTTTATTAGTTGGTGCACTGAAAATTTCAAAATAATGTTAATTCTATTGGTGCTGGTTCTTGTGAAGTTGGTGCCAAAAGTTCTCAATCTAACTGCAACTGCACAACTTCAAAAGTAACAGCCCCAATAGAACTAATATTATTTTGTATTTTTCACTGCACCAACAAATAACGTAGTCTTCAAAGATATATAGTAAGACGATTCTATACGTTGAATGAAGGACAAAATAAGCCTTGAATAAAGAAATATTATTTATTTTCAAGTATTTTTGTGGCTGAATCCAATGTAAGGTGTCTACCAAATAAAATATAAAATACTTGAGATAAAAGCAAAACTCGTTTTGATTGACTGCACCAGGACGAAGTAGGTACCGATTTTAATTATTCTTTTTTCACTGGAAAGATGAGTGTTGAGAAATGGTCCCACATTAAAAAAATTAAATCCATCATACTTATCTTTCCCCTTAAAAACTTCCGGAGAAAGGGATTCTCTTTCTCGAATATTGACAATTTTATCTTATAGGATCAAAACAAATATTCTTTCCAGCAACGTTTAAATTACACATTTTTCCAAAAAAATCAAGGAAAGTGTAAGATTGTTGCTGCCATATTATGAAATCGCTTTCATAACTGAAAAATGGGAAAAAAATATTTCTAACATAAATATTTTCTACAAAATATAGGACCGACTTTATTAGTTGGTGCACTGAAGAGTCCAAAATAAAATTAATTCTATTGGTGCTGGTACTTTTGAAGTTGGTATCAAAAGTTTTCTATTTACTCGCAATTGCACCACCACCAAAAAAAAGAAGCAACATTTCTAATTTTGGAGATAAAATTTAAAAACATTAAGTTTGAAAAAAGAATTAGCTTGGATATTTGATTTTCGGGGGGATTCAATTAAGCGGGAATGCCATTAACCTTGTGAAAATCGAATTATACATAATATATGATTTATAACTGCTATATTTGCTACGAGGTGAATTCCAATGGATGATCATTAATTTGTATGTTAAGATACGGCTTTGAGCTGTGAGATTGATACATTTCAAAATCTTCAGTATGAAATACCAAATTTAATTACACATTTCTCAACATTCTTTTTTCAATAAGAACACTTTTAGCCAAATAGCAAATGCAAACAGCTTCATACATTTTTTTGATTATATAATTTTGTATTTGTCGACTTGTTTGATGGTTGACGTAATGTATGTAATTTGTCAAAATGTAAACACTCTTTTGTGTCTACCTTTCAGTGATATGCTATTATGAAGCAACTATCTAATTGTTCTCTCAAAGAAACTGTAAGTAGGTACATCTTTCCATGGCTAGCGAACTGGTCGACCATCGATTGCCTGAGTTTTAATAAATTTAATAGATAACAACCCTTACATATGTAGGTATTTGTAATTTTTATCAAAGTTCTTATTTCTTTTTAGAAAAAAAATCCATTGGAACTTCATTTAATATGATATCTATCACAAAATAGGTACTTAAAACGATATAAATGGAATTGAACTGAGGATACAAATAGATTTTTTCATATTCAAAAAATTTTGATCCGAACTTATTTAAGATCACCAAGGTGAGTGAAATCATTTTTCGAAACTTTTGAATGAAACATTTTCTAAAAACTTTAAAATCGTTAGAGCCGTTGGAAGCTGTTTTGAAAAAAATTTAAATATTATAAAAATATAGAAAAAATCAAAAAAGTAATTGAGAAAGATAAGAATGCCGGTAAAACAACTGGAAAACTTAAGTATTCATTTGTACTTTATCACCGATTAGTAAACTTTTTTCATTAGATTTTTCTAGCTTCCATCTTTTAGGCTCCAAAACAGTTTGTATGATGATAAACCTTGAATATAGAAGAAATTTTAGAATACTTTCAATTTGTAAATGATCCTTTTTTAGAGCATGTGGAAACCTGATTTTAAATAATATAATAGATACAGTATAGATTGTGCTGCCTTGACAAAATGTAACCTAGAAATGTAAAGAATAAAAAAACTTCTCGAGACGACGGTCATCTTCATTTAAACATGATGAAACAATAATTTACATAATAATTAGCTGAAATAAAGGATGTCATGAATACGAATCGCATTAAACGTTGTAAATAAAAGACGATTTACGATGGTGTTGGTAAGAGATATGTGTTTCCTGGATTAATTAGAAAAATTGTAATACAATGGAATTTAATTTGGGTATGTTATACTTGGAGCAATTAGATGGCCACGTTTATCTGTCTGTTGTTTTTCTGTGGGTATTGTCTGAGTAATTTATTACTTCAAGGATTACACGCGAAATGGATGAGAAATGGGAAGTGTATTAAGTATTGCGAATTAATTTCATCAAAGTATCGTGATCGTTCCAACAGTGTGGTACCCCACTTTTTTCAATTAGGAATAAATGTATGTATGTACTTTCGTTTTGAAATTTCTATTAATTCATTGATGTACTTAGGAGCGCCATATTTGTTTCTTATACCAAGAAATTTCCTTGACAACTATTACAAGATATCGACATTAAAAACCAAAAAGTCCCAGAAAAAACTCAAAAATATTTTCAAATGTGATGAGAAAACGAAATATTTTATAACACCATGACTACACTACTAATACCTTCTTTTTTGACATTTATATCTTAGTTTATTATCGGGCTTGGAATTCCAGAGATTTTTAATAATCTAAATTATCAGAAAAAATCTTGGATCAGTGCAAAATATTGTGCGTTGCACTTTTTTGGCATTTAAATCTTAGTTTATTATGGGGTTAAGAATTCCAGAGATTTTTAATACCTAATCTAAATTATCAGAAAAAAAATATCTTGAATCAGTGCGAAATATTGTGCGTTGCACTTCTTGCAAACAATTCCATTTTTCTGAGATTTGCAACAGACATTTCTTTTATAATTTCAGTACATAGGGTCTATATATTACAAGTCATGATGGCGGATTCATTGATCTTCAGGGAAATACCTATTAAAATTTCTTCATTTATATCTAATATAGAATTGCCCAAATATAAAAGCACTACCTAATTTATATTCTCATCGACCAACTGCTATAATATCGTGATAAAGAAGGTATACCTCCTACAGTTTCTTCAGAAATCCTGTGAGATATCGAGATAAAAGTATTCCTGAAAAATAGCTACACAAAACATTTACGTTTGATTTGAATTCCTATTCCTTAATGCTCTATAGATTCAAATAGTATTACTTCTTCAGTATAACTTTTCCAGAGCCTACCGTAGGTATACTGGCTTCGAATAAATTTTAAACAATTCTAAAATGCTCAAGAGAAGGCTAATCGAATTCCATAAAAGAACAAAAGACCTGTCATTCAACCAGATAATATTATATACCTCCAAAGTTTCCACTCCAGTATTTTTAAAGATGCACAATAAACCTATTATTCATCCAGATATATATATATATACAGGCTGTTGTGATCTAGGAAACTATAGGGAATACGAAGATGGTTAAATTGGGGCAAAGTTGCGCATTTATGTGCTCAACAATACGCCCTTTGAAAATTGCAAATTTCGAGTAGTTCCGAAGATATCCGATTTTCGGGAAATCATTTATTTTTTTCCTGGATTTTCCAACCTACATACAGATACAAAGTTTCACGAAAATTCATCCAGAAATCAAAACTCCCATAGGTATGGGACCCTCCACCGAATAGTCCCACTCGCACTTACATACCATCACATATCCTCTCAACATACATGCATGCCATGAGAATCCATACATAGAGCTCAGAGATATAGGTATGGAACCCCCATTAAGGAGTCCCAGTCGCACATATACATAAAATTATAGTATTGGCATCGGTCCTTTAGAAGTATACAAAGTTTCAAGTCGATCCAATTTTTTTAATGAATTTATAAATAAATAGCTGAGTCGTTGAAAATGTACTTCACTCCAATGAAGAAAAACGAGATATGATAAAACTTTATTACAAGAATGATAGAAACAGTATGAATACATTGGAAGTGTATCATCTTAACATGTAGGTATCCCGAGAGACGACAACCAACAACCCCACCGATCTTTATTCATTTTATTGGATAGGAATTTAGCTGAGCATGGTCCCTTTAGAAAAACCCAGATGAAAATCTGGAGACAGGACTGATGAAGAAACTAAAGAAATCATTATTATAGAGGTATAATTAATCAAAAGTTTTTTTAAACGAGCCAAACCCATCGCGAATTCTGTCCATTGATTTGGACAAATCTGGTTGTTGTTGTCGTCTCTCGGGATACATCTTAAGATGCATTTCCAATGAATTAATTCACACTGTTACTATCATTATTGTAATAAAGTTTTATCATATCTCGTTTTTCTTCATTGGTAAACTCCATTTTCATCGACTCAGCAATTCACAATAATACAGAATGTCATTTACGAGTCACTGATTGGAAAAATCAAAGCCAACTACTTTTTAAAACAAAATTTATTTAATTTTTCGGATTTTTAGGACAACAAGGCCAACTTATGATACATCTTCAAAAAGCTAATAAAAACGGCTATTTAAATTTGTGGAATGCCAATATGGCTCCCATAAGAAAAAAAAGTTCATGATAGTTACACATAGACGAAACGTCAAGTTACAAAACTATTAACACCATTGGAAATTTCCTATTTATTTATAAATTCATTATGAAATAAAGCCGGGAAAAAAATTAAAGATTTTCAGAAAATTCATTTTTAGCCGGATATCTCCGGAATTACTCGAAATTTAAAAAAAATTAAACGACGTATTGTTAAGCACATAAATGCGCAGCTTTGCCCCAATTTAACCATCTTCGTATTCACTATAGTTTCCGAGATTCCAATGGTGAGAGTCGAATTTGAAACAGCCTTTATATCAAATGAAATTCGACATATTTTTATATTAAATGAGCAGTTCTTATATAATATATCAGGTGTTTTAGTTGTATTGTTCCAAAGCAATAGAGCAACTGCAAAAAATAGATCATTATTTTTTGTTTCAAGGAAGCTTTAAGTATATACATTTTCACGCTTCTGACAATTTAAAGGTTGTCTATCAAACTTCACTAATTTCAAAACTACTTTGTTATTTTGATATTTTTTAAATTTGATGTATTTAGCAACAGTCGATACAAACATAGTCTAAGACAAGTATCGAATAAAAAAAACATTCGAAGTGTGTCATGCAAATACGGGAACTTATCTTCGCATGTCTTTACTTAAATCATCTGAAATTGCATAATATTGAAACACCACTTGTCACTTTTTGAAGCAGAAATATTTATTGATGAACATATTAAGTATATTATATAATATATACTTAATTATTCGTTACAATGCACATAAAAAGAGATAAATTGCTGCATACATAAACAAAACTTGTAAATGTTCTGTAACTTTTAAATGAATTTGAAACCTTCTCTCTTAATTGTCTTCTTGTTTCAATTATTGGAACAGGAAATCTATTATTTGTGTTTGAAATATTCACAAAGTAGCTTTAAAAGAATAAATTTTGCTTTGAGTTGAATCTAAAACAACTTTTGACCCTACAGAAGAATATATAACATGGACAGAACAGATTAAAAGATAATCATAATTATCTTTTTTATGATGAATGTTTATGAAATTGAACAATCTTCCAATATAAGAGGCGTATAGTTTTATTTATTATGTGTGATTATTTTATTGCCGTAGAACGTTCGGTGATTTAACTCGATCATACTCATCATGACATGACAATTGATGACAACTAATTGTCACTTTCTTCTAACAAAGATTTGCTGAGACATCGAACCTTTTCGCA
Organism: Crioceris asparagi; assembly: GCA_958507055.1. Classification (NCBI taxonomy): domain Eukaryota; kingdom Metazoa; phylum Arthropoda; class Insecta; order Coleoptera; family Chrysomelidae; genus Crioceris; species Crioceris asparagi. The sequence goes on from OY293826.1 coordinate 118,133,636, forward strand.
ATAGCCTACTTCAAATCACTTTTTTTGGATTGCTCGATATTACACCTCAAGAAAAATGTAATTTTTCCGTACAAGTCAAATGTGTCATTCAAATTTCAAAAGTTACATGCGTTTCTGGCAAAAAGTGACAGAATTTTTCCACAATGCTTGTTTCAAAGGACATTAAATCTGTATGACAAGATTTTTTTAATCAACTGAGATATTGCGCTGGTTACCCTATGTATTAACCTACTTATATTTAATACTCAAATTGCAATGAAAAATTGGAACTAGCTTTTTTTGGGTCCTAAAAATGATTAGTAATACATACTCCGACAAAACAGCTTTTTTGCTATAATTATTCGTTAAATTTCCAATTTATTCGTAACAACTACCTGCTCATAGTTGTCGACGTGGACTCGAACTTAAACTCTTCCTACAAGTACCTAATAGAATTAATTAATTTTCAAACCATTGGCTTTGTTTATCAAGTGAAATTCGATACACCGGATAATGTAACGTGGATAGTTTATCATGTACTTTTACGGTTATTATTCGTTTTAGTATGTATTTGTTCTAATACCTTATTTGCTATAAGTAGTTGTTTCATGTATAGCTCATTAATTAGTTCTATAATTAGTGGATTTATTCTCGAACCTTCCAGAAACTGTATGTGAGGTACATTTTGTCACAGTATTGTCAATATGACAAGAGTCTAGAATGAATAATCATAAAACATTTTCGATGAATATCATGTCAAGATTCCGGATATATAAAGCCGTGTTGATGACGGGTCACGCGGTCACGGTCAGTTTTAAAAATCAGCCGATAAAAGTCAGTCTATGAAATTAGTTAGACGATGAAGTCTATGGCAGTTTAGATTATCAAAGTGGCAAGTCAAGTTGTGACAGTTGTACTACTGCGGATGGTGGTTGAAGATGTTTAAAATAAACTTTTTGGAAGCAATCTTTGGAGAATTACAAAAGTGAACTCACCCCACAACATTTAGCACTATAAGCTGGGGTTATAGGTTATAGATTGCCTCTTATTTGTATGGAACCAATATTTTGGCAGCAAGAACAGTTTATTGTCAGTACAGTTCCTATACATATCTGTTAAAATGATTTTTTTCTCATTATCTCATTTCTAAAATCTGAAATTAACTTCTTCAAGAGACAACATCAATTTGTAATCTTTTACACTATTAAAACATTTTGTAAATTGGTAACTTCACAGATAATCGATGCTTAAATATTTTTATCAATGATAACATAATATTATTAGTCATTTTTCTTCAGATTCTTCTTCAGATTTCTCATTATTCATTAATTTTAATTTCATTGTGACCTCAGGGTTTTATTATGATTTGATAGGTGCTAGATAGTTGTTATTCTGAAAGTAATCTTCTGATTAGTAGAAATATTTTTCTTATAAATGGGCATGAATTTACGACCAATAATAAGAGTCATTACTTTTTCTCATCTCAGTGGTATTTATTGATTTGATGATTGCTTACTCGAATGGGTGATTGGTTAAATACAGGTTCAGACCATGAATTTGATGTACAAAGTTGTTGTTTTGTTACCTTGTTATTTCGTATTTTATTGTCGTTCTCTATTGCGCGTGATAAAGTCGAGTTGGTATTTAAATTTTACCTCTAAAAATATCAATTTGAGTGGTGGTTGTCTCGAAGAGATCAAATAATATTGCTAGATTGAGTCATTATGTTTGACTCACATCGAGAATCGTGGTAGATATACTACAATTCCACTGTATGTACATGAAGTTAGCTAAAAATGACTTGCATATCATCACCTTAAATTAAGATTTAACAGAGTTGGACCCCACACTACTTATTCACAAAGTTCTTCAACGTTATTGTTTGATATAATAACAGACCTATATAGAACGAATAATATGAAGAGATTGATTATTTCAAAAGAAAATACTTTATATTTTCAGTATACACAGATCGTAGACGTTTTCACGCCCAACACCCCCCGACCCCGTCCGTGATAATACAGCCTACCTCTTTTTTACGTATATATCTGAGCGCCTTCCGCATGGACTGCTGTGAAAGGATGCAATTGAAGTTGTCAAAATTGAAAAAGATACTCTTTTGGGAAATACGTATATATATAATAATAAGAATTTAGTTTGTACTATTTTTTAAACGTAGAACACCGCACAATGCTATAAGCAAAAGCAAGCTAAAGTTTTGTAAGTTATAATAAGTTTATCAATTGCAAGTAAATTTTTGTAAAGTTTGAACTTATATATCATATCTAATATTTTTTTAGTGATAAAGTTTATATGGGATTCCCATTTTAAGCGTCAAAAATAATTCCAAGATATTTTATTTGTTTAATGCATTTTATTTTAAATTCATTTGATATTGAAAGCTCCTCATAAGCTGGTAGGAGGTAAATGACATAAAATGTGTTTTCTTCCAGTTTTTGATTGAAAAGAAATCTGCAAATTTTCATCATTAATTCATCCCAGTTTTCTTCCATATATAAGCAAGCTTGATCATCAGTAAAACTGATCACGATAGACGTATTTATGTGAAACATATCATTGATATATATTGTGAACAGGAGAGGTTCGAATACAGTTCCTTGCGGGACGCCATAAGTAACTTTCTGAAAACTGCTGACAATGAGCTGATCTTAAAACAATGCTGCCTGCCAAAAAAACAACTTTCCATTATATTAAGTTCCCTATTTTCAAAATCAAGATTTTGCTAACAGGAAAGCATCTCTTTGTGAAATACGGTGTCGAAGACTTGGTAAGATCGACTAATATGCACATAGCTGGCTTTTTACTATCTCTTGCTTCATATATTTTGACACTTAGGTAAGCTAATGCATCCTGCGTCGATCTGCCCTCCTGGAAAACGAATTCTCTTTCACTGATAACATTATTGCTGACAAGATATGAAAGAATGCGCTTTTTAAGAATCTTTTCTAGAATTTTTGACAAGCTCGAAAGCAACGAGATGGTTCTATACTTATCAACATTTTGCTTATTTCCAGATTTGAATATGAGTTTTTGCTATTTTAAGAGATTTAAGAAAGATGCCAATCTTTTATAAGTAAGTGGACCTTGATTGTTCATTTGAATATTGTTTTAGGATTTGCGAATTTATTTGATCTAAATTCAGGGATTTATTACTTCTTAGGTCAAGTTTTCCTGAAAAAAAAAATCCGAGACTGCAGAATAAAAAAAAATCCATATCCGGAAAAATTTAAATTGGACATTTTTAAAAATACTCATAGGTTTCCGCGTTACAATCTAAAATATCTGTTTCAGATAGAGGTAGAGGGGGCAATTTTTTTCGAAAATCCAAACTAGGGATGTGTATGTGTATTTCCGCGACGTTTTGAAATCTCTAAATAAGTATGACTAACGCATTATCTTCTTTGATGAATTATGAATGATTTTGATGACTAATGTTTATTAGTTTATTAGTTAGTGCTCTGAAAAATACAAAATATTATTAATTATACAACTAACTATAACGGCACAACTACAAAATTACCAGCACTAATAGAATTAATATTATTTTGTATTTTCAGTGCACCAACTAACATATTTCTCAATCATCTTATTACCTACTTTCAGGTCACTAAGGGAGTGTTTTCGTCACCTCGCACATGATACAAGTATGCTCTGCTATTTTTTCTGAATTCATAATTTCCAAACTTTCTAAGTATAAGCTCGAAACAATAATTAGTTACATCGATAATAGTTACACTGCGTATGTAAAATGCACATGCAGTTGAATTCCTATAATTGTTGATCTGATATGAATGAGTTTATACTATTTATATAAACCTTTCATTTTCCAATTATCTTGAAATATAATTTCCAAGTAGTTGAGACCTTTAAGCAGACAAACAAACTCAAGGCTCGAAAATCCTGCTACCATCGTATTCTTACATAATTGTTAATTGTGTGTTGATCTAAAGATAGGATGAGATTAGCGCTTCCATTTTTCCAACTACAATACCCGAGATTTTGCAATAGTATTCTTTCTCTGAAACACACTAGCATTCACAAATGCCTCTTAGTTATTTTGCTATATTAATCATGAGATATAAATTATTTTTCTGAACGGCTTTTAAGGAAAAGGTGCTGGCAAACATAGAGAAAATTCCATAAAAATGCGATGACCACAAGTTGCCAAAGCTATATTACGTCTTCACTCTCAAGAGCTAAAAGTGCCATTGTTTGCAAGTTATGTACCTTCAGGGAAAAATATTTTTTAAATGAGTCGAGGGAATCAATGATGGGAGAAAGTCTGGATACTCATCATGAATAATATTTACTTCCCAGTTCTATTGTGTAGTAGGTTGAGTTACATATAAGAGCAAAAAAATGTTAATTTCTCAATCTTACCTAACAGTATTACAACTATGAAAACTATTTCCTTGATACTTAAATATTTTCTCACAAGAGGCATTTGATGAGGAAGTTACCCTTGAAAATTAAAATGACAAATATATCTTTTTATAAACCGAAATAAATTTAGGGGGCAAAGTCCAGAAACAGGCTTACAAAGGACCTGTATGATCACAGCCTTTGTAGGTTTTTCTAGGAAGAGAAAACTGCAGTGCATAAAATGGTAGGATGTTGTTCTTATATCGACAATTAGACCTGCGTTGTTAAGGAAACCTTTAAAGTAATTACTTTAATCAAATATGTGTTTAATTCTGTAGTTTGATTTAAAAATTGCGAACTTAGTTGTTGATTATTTGTAAAAAATGTTTGATTTCGAGTTTTCTTTCTTCACTGGAGTTAGTAGAAGCAAAGTTTACAGAATACTATTATATATATATATATATATATATATATATATATATATATATATATATATATATATATATATATATATATATATATATAAGTAGTCTGCGTCGGCTCCCCACCCTAGTAAGAGTGAACAAGTGCAAAATAAATAATCTTTAGATGTGTACTTTAAGTGATCTGCAAGAATCCTAAATTTAGTTAACAAACCCCTTAGTTTATTGATTAAATATTTCATTTGTAGGTCCCATTTGAAATGTCTATCGATGACGATTCCTAAATAATTCATTGAGTCCCTTCAGAATTTGTTTATTATTGTCAATATTCAGTGGCCCGAAATTCGGTAGGTTATTTGCGTAGAACGTGAACGGTAAGTAGCAGGTTTTATGGCTGTTAAGTATCATTTTGTTGAACTTTGTTAATGTGATGAAAATCTAGAAACGTAGATTGGTAAAGAATAGCCATATCATCGGTAAAACTAATGATTTTACCCTTTGATGTCATTTCCATAACGTTATTCACGTACAGCGTGAAGAGACGAAGTCCAAGCACAGTTCCTTGTGGGACGCCATAGGTTACTGCTTTTGGTTCTCTCAACTTTCCGTCGATGCAGATTAACTGCTTTCAATCGTTTAGGTAGTCTTTGAGCAATTCGAATATTTTCCTTCTCACTCCATAACAGTTTAATTTTATGACCGACTTCAAAAAAAGGAGAAAGTATACAGTTCGGTTGTATGTTTGCTTTTTTTATGGCTGTTCGCGCGTTTTGCATAGTAAACGTACTCCGATATAGACGATTTTTCGCTTCATTTGAAAGAGGAGACTTGAGATATGGTCCCATATTTAAAAAAAACTCAAATCCGAAATCTCCTTCCCTTCAAAAACCGCGCCAGAAGAGGATGGAGTTGTAGCTTGTTGTTATAGGCACCAACTCCAAAAGTACCAGCACCAATAGAATTAATATTATTTTGTATTTTTCATTGCAACAACTAATAAAGTCGGTTCAATTTTTTTTTAAGAAATATTTATTTAGTAAATGTTCATGGCAGACCGTGTCGGACGCTTTTCAACAAAAATGCAGATAGTAGGAATATTTTTATCCAGAGCATTATTTATTTCTGATGTTAGAGCATAGGTATATTGCATCATCTGTGGATTTTCTTTCTCTGAAACCGTATTCTTTATAGGAAAATATATAATTTTACCATAAATTTGGTAATTCGGCTTTTCAATATTTTTTCGAATATTTTTGCAAATATTGAAAGTGTTGAAATAGGCCGATTGTTGTCAATTTTATTTTTGTTGCCACCGTTATGTAACGGTTTTATAATGCCTATTTTCAAACAATTAGGAAAGCTTCCTACAGTAAAACATCTATTAATTATGAAGCTGAGAGGTGCTACTATTTGAGAACTAATGTTTTTTAATGTTTCCGTATGGAAATTGTCCCATCCAGGTGCCTTTTCGGTTTCAGATCTCGAATGACTTGAAAAACTTCTTTTTCATTTGTAGGGTTTAGAAACACACTACTTTCCATGTTGTTGATATCCTCTGTATAGTTATCTGGAGAAATTATTTTACTTCCATAGTCGCCTGACCTAAGTGTAGTATTTATTGAAATTATTTGCGATGTTATTTTTATCTTTCAGCATTCTTAGATCATTTGATTCCATTGAGTCTATGTTAGTTTTTGCTTTTTTTGAATATATTGTCTTGATACTGTTCCATATGGCAATGGAATTATTTCAACTATTTTTTATAAGTTTATATATCTAGTTTTTTGTTGATATTTATCAGTTATCTAATTTGATTTTTATAGATTCTGTATTTTTTCCTAACTATCACAACAATGGGAATAATTATATGTAAAACAACGAATATCTGCTATCATAACAATTTATAGAAGCAGGTATGTTCGTGCACCATTTTCTTAGATAATGATAGGTGTTGGAGTGCATAATAACTTAATAGCTAATGATATATTCGTTAGTGGACTAACATTTTTCTCAAGACAAAAACAACAATTATCCCACATCACGAGAATATATAATATACGTATTTGCGGAGGCGGATGTTGTGAAGATTTATTCAGCTCTGATTTTTTATGACCGCAAAAAGGTTAATTTAGGTTTGTTTTCGAAAACAAGTTCATTAAAGTAGCACATCAAAGCGAGAGAACTGGATACTCGAGCAAATTTAAATGATAATAATTAATCTTTATATGACTTGTTCTAATTAGATTACTTTGAGTATTTACAGATACTTACAGATTCAGTGACAACTGACAAATTTAAAAAAAATCCCAATAGAAGAAGAGATTAAGAAGATGACCGTGCATTTTGAAAAGTAAATGAATGATTCTATTCTTATTGGAAACAGGAGTGCTGAGAGATGGCCCCTTTTCAAAATCCGATATGATATAAGGTGCAGTTTTACTTTCCTACGCTACTATAGTAGCTGTATAAGGAAAGTATTGTAATCGTGTGAAATTTTTGGTATCGAGATTTTTACAAATGTTGATGTTTCAAAGTTTTCCAAGTATAATAAACATATTTTCAGCCATTGGTCTGTCTGTCTGTCCTTCTGTCTTTCTGTCCGTCTGTGACAGCATTATCTCGGGAATGGATCGGTGTATTTTGTTGCTTTCTTTTTTATTTTGTTTGGTACCAATATCACTCGCCGGTGGCAGTGAATGAGAATCATGTATAGACTGGGTGTTGAGCTATAGCCAAGAAACGTGATTTGCTCAAGACAATAGCGCGAAAACGGCTCTAAGGATTTTGATTAAACCCACATATAGCGCCATCTCTGAGAAAAAGCACAAAAAAATTTGCTTGAATAAAATTCCGTATTTTCCACATGTTTCTTCAGATTCTGGCTAAACGTTTCATCTTGTGAAAAAATGTTACATGACCATTATTGTTTGTCTTGACATGCTGAAAAAAATGAGTGGCAGCACGATTTGACCAGATGATTTTTACTTTACTACCGCTATTATCGTCGCTATGTAAGGAAAGTATTGTAATAGTGTTAAATATTTCATTCACTGGAATTTGCCTGCGAGCGGTAGGAAAGTCGTGAGAGTGGACACACCAGATTTTAATCTGACAATTTTAAAGAATATATCATTTACAGCAACATTTAAATTGAACATTTTCGGAAGATTTTCAGGTTACAGCACTATGGAAATGTGAAAATTACTAGCACCAATAGAATTAACATTATTTTTTATTTTCCAATGCAACAACTAATTGAGTTGGTCCTAGTTTTTGTAAAAAGATATTTGTCAAACATTCGAGTTATTGGTGTGAGTATGAAGAGAAAAAAAATTGTGAAAGTTTTTCTCCATTATGGCGGATGCTCTTATTAGAAGCATTATTTTTTCTAACTTAACCATCCCATCGAAATAATTAATAAATAAAAGAAAATGCATGCCGTATTATAACATAAACTTTGAGACTTCCTTTCGAACTTTAGTTTGGTCTATGCGCCAGAATTGTAATAATATATTATATTTGAGCCAGATGAAAGGCCCTATATTTCAAATACCGACACACCAACATAACTATTCTTGAACCTTATGTGAAAGTACAATCTTGTTCAACATAAAAGTTTTATGGCTGATTTTATTATATTTGTGCTTTATTTGCATAGCACATAGCGGAAATACGCATATCACATATTTCAGACTTTACCATTACTGTAACCCGAAAACCGTATATCTTTTCAAAAAATATTCGATTTAATCATTTCGGGACATGGTCCCGTCCTTTCAAATCTCAAATTTTCGATGCTCGGAAATATTTGCGCCCTTCCACATATATCTAAAACACATATTTCAGACTGTAACGCGGAAATCTGTGATTATTTAAAAAAATGTCCACACGCCCCCTTTGGGGGATGTTTTTCAGGGCAAAGGCATGCCTAATATTGTTTTTTTGGGGTCAATTCTCAATGCTCCTCTGTCAAATGAAAAAAATACCATCAAAATCGGAGCACGTTTACTACGCAAAAGTCGCAAACAAATATAAAAAAAACATACAGACATACAGTCGAACCTCTTCCGTTTGATTCGTCGGTCAAAAACTTAGTCAACTGGTAAGGGTAGAATCAACAGAGTACAAAGATCTAAGAGCAATATGTATTTTACCTACAATGTCCAAAATTTTTTGAAAAGTGATAGAGACTCAACTTCCTAAACATCTCGCTGAATATAATACAAGTTGTACAATTATTGTAGTTAGATAGATATGACTTTTGGCACCACCTTCAAAAGTACCAACCAAAGACTTATTTCAAAGTTTTCAGTGTAACATTAGTCACGAAATACCAAGGAAGATAGTACTTGTCCTATTGCCCATATTTATTATTTGCTTATACTTGTTATTATTCTGAGATCCCAAAACATCTCGGTGGAAATACACATATTCCTAACTTTACCATTGCTGTAACTCGAAAATCGTAACTCTTTAAAACAATTTAAACGTTTCCGGATATTGTCTCATCTTTAATTCTCAGATTTTAGATTTTCGTGAAAAATTACACCTTCAACTTTCCGGGAGGCGTTTTTGGGAGGAAAGGAAATTTCGGATTTGAATTTTTCTAGATATAAAAAAAGCAAATAGTCGACCGGTTTTGTTGCTCTTTTTTATTTTGTTGGTATCCATACCGCTTGCCGGTGACACAAAATGGGCATTCTGCTCAAACTGCTCGCTAGAAAAAAGCTGGAAAACATGTTTCAAATAAGACTGCGGCACGAAAACGTTTTTGATGAAACTTGCTAAAAGTGTTCTCCTAGAAATCCTCTAGTATCTGCTATAACGCCTATCACCTTCACAACATGATACCATACGTTATTATTATACAGCTAAGATTAATTTTTTACTTTTTACTTAGAGTAACTAACTGAGTTACTCACTTATTTACACACTTACTTGCGTTGTTTTGAACTATAGTTTTAAATCGTTTTGTGAGAGATATTTCAAGCGGCTTATGAAATTCCTGTACATTCACATGGAACTTCCATTTTCTAATAATTGTAGATATTTTTGAAATTAAAGGGGCTTAGGTATGGAATTTGATTGAGATTTTTACTATCAAAGCATATCTGCTCTTAATAAGGCTCAAATACTTTTATTTTAAAAAAATATTTAAAGAATTTATTATAAAAACTGAAAAAATGTTTTAGAAAAGTGAGAAACTACATACCTAATTTAAAAGTTATGCAAAAAATCCTTTTTAATTTCATCCATTATTCAAATGAAGTATTTATGTATTTGTATAAATGGTGGATCTTTTCAACAAATCTAATGACATGCTTTCCTTTATTTTTATTCATTCTTAAGAGCTACTGAATCTTATCAAGAATTTTTTTCTATTCACTGGCGTATAAATTTTAATTTCATATTTCCTTATTACAAAATGACTTTCGTCGTCTTAAATTTATAAAAAATATTTTTTACAAAAAATTGGACCGACTTTATCAGTTGTTGCACTGAAAAATACAAATTAATATTAATTCTATTGGTGCTGGTTCTTTTGGAGTTGGTGCCTACAACAACAACAACAAACTACAACGGCACAACTTCAAAATTACCAGCACCAATAGAATTAATATTAATTTGTATTTTTCAGTGCAACAACTGATATAGTCGGTCCAATTTTTGTAAAAAATATTTATTTCACATTTTTGAGTGTAACATTAGTCATGAAAATTGTTGAACGTTCACTAATACCCAAAAAGATGTAGGTAGGTTTAGCTTGTACATAGCGGAAATGCGCATATCACATATTTCAGACTTTACCATTGCGAAACTCGGAAACCGTGACTCTTTTCAAAAAATGTTCAATTTAAAAATTTCCGGATATGGTCCCCTCTCTAATTATCAAATCTCGAATTTTCGATTTTCGGAAAAATTTGCCCCTTCCACATAGCTGTACCACATATTTCAGACTGACTTTTGGAGGGAAGGGGATTTTGGATTTGGTTTTTCTCAATGTGGGACCATATCCCCACTCTCCTCTTTCGAATGAAACAAAAATCGTCTAAATCGGAGTACGTTTACTATGAAAAACGCGCAAACAGCCATAAAAAAATAAAATAAAAAAAAGCAATCTTACAACCGAATTGTATACCTTCTCCTTTTTTTGAAGAGGGTCAAAAAAGAATGATTTTGCAAATTATGACAATACAGCGCCAAAACTACGTAACCGTAACCGATAAAATCGACTTTTTAGTCAGGAATACCTAAATATAAAGTAGATTTTTTTAAGTATCTTTTAGATACACCATGTATTTTGCACGAAATTTTTATTCTACGAGTTCTAGTCGGCCTTCAAATATTTGTTGTTGCCGACATTCTTTTTTTACTCATGTAGTTTTTCATTCTTATCTGACAGTAGAATGATTGCTACTAAATCAATCTGAATTTTCAAATTTTAGTCAATTTTACTACACGATACCGATAAGGTCACAGATGCGGCGACAAAGACTGAAATAAGCAATCAATTCTGATCATATATCCAGACATTACTAGCTAATTATACCATTACGTTCCAACTATTCTGGTCAATCGAGGGATAAAAGCATGATTATTATTATTTTATTTTTTACAAATCTAGGTAGCAGCAACAGCATCAAATAGGTACAACACATGTTTGCAGATTCGCTCAGGTGCGAATTGATTCAAGTACACCGACAGCACCAAAATGATGTAACATGATACCTTGAATTTTACGCAAAGCTCATCATTATCACACTAAGTATAAAAGAGCAACAAGGAAAACAATAATTATTTATCGATATCTCTCCTGCACAAAGGAAATGTCTTAATTGTGTCTAAATTGATACGTAAGCATGTACTGTGCGCAACTGAAATTATCCAGACATTATTAAATCGTAATGAAAAGAGAGATCCTGCAAGTAGTTATTCAACCTCCTATTATTCAATTGCAATTGACCTTTCTGAGTAAGAATGATGGCATTAATATAGTTTGTTCTAGCATACCTACCTACGCGATTGTAGTTTTTTTTTGCAAAGCTGCGCTATTTAATGGGTGAATATTATTCTGGAATCTGTAACTAGGTCATTTTTTCTCATAAATCTCGGATGACACAAACGGTTTTATTAGGTAATACATACCTAGAAACGAAATATATCAAAAAGTGTATCAAATGATCGATGTAACAAGATCAATGGAACCTATAATTTGCATGTATCCGCGTTTTTGTGAATTATGCAAAAGTTGCCAGTGATGTGGAAAATTATATGATACAATTTTGAGTGAGATTGTGTTCCAGATTATACGTTAATGATCATAATTAACTGTGATTGTAATTTAATATATATCAAATATAAAGTGAGTGCTACCGAGTAAAATATTTATTTATTGAGAAATTGATTCCTCAAAGAAAGGGATTGGAATTTTCTTAATAACTTATTTCTGACCGAAGAACACAAACGGTGGAGGTATACAATTCGACTGTATGTCTGCATGTTTTTTTTTTATAAATTTGTTGGCGAGGTTTTGCAGAGTAAACGTGCTCCGATTTTAATGATTTTTTCTTTAATTTGTGAGAGGAGACTTGAGAAATGGTCTCATATTCATAAAAATTCAAATCTGAAATCTCCTTCCTTCCGAAAACTGCCCCCGAAGGGGGGAGGGGGCAATTTTTCTCAAAAATGGAAAATCCGAAATAGAAATTTATTATTTGTTCCAAATCTAATCCCGCACTTCTGTTTTCTTGGATTCGTATAATTTTTTATAAATGTTTTCATCATAAGTATAAAAAATGATGAAATGAATGTTTTGAAAATGATTCGAGAAAATGATTCGATGTGTTGTTTCAATTATTCAAAAAAGTAAAACGAAAATTTCATAAATTTTAATAATGAAAGTTAACGCAAATATTCAAATTGCATTTTTGTGCCAGTCTGTGAAACTTCAAGAAAGTAATCTAGAGGGTGTAGGTCGAGGCTTCTAGCTGGGCAACGTACGGGTCCTTTGTTTCTAATTTATTTATTAGGGAATAATTCATCTAATAAATTAGTAACGTGTCTCTCATTATCAGGTGGTGCACCGTCCTGTTGTCACCATAGTTGATGTCTTAATACGTCCAAAGGTTCTTACATTAAGGAAGCCAATATATTGGTCCTTATTAAATCTGCATATCTTTTGGAAGTAAAATTTCCTTCAAAAAAGGGCGATAATTTTATTGTACCACATACAGACTCATACATTAAATGTTTGTCGTCCCTTAGGTCTTACTTCTTGATTCTGCCTTGGGTTTTCTATTGACCAATAGTATTCGTTACCTATCTCTATTACATAGTCCATGTATTGAAAAATTGCAAGAAAATGTGTTTGTTTTTAATCCTATTAAAAATGTATATTTTGTATCTCTAACACATAAGTTCTTATGGAAAATGCCATCAATATACATTTTTTGAATAAATGCGGTAGATCCTTGATTTTGGGGCACTAGAAGCTCTTAAAATCCGTAATAAAAAGTCCGGGGCCATATTAAAAAAAAACAAAGTTGATGATGGCAGTTCAAAAACACCATCTTGTAGAACAGAAAAAGTAGTAATGAGAATGTGAAATTGATTTTGTTACAATTATTCAAATAGAGTCATAAAAAAAATTATCGCAAATATTTTTTTCAAAAATCTTCGGAACTATTTGGAATTTATCAAATTTCAAAGAGGCATTTTAATGAGCACCAAATTGCGTAACTTTGCCTTCATTTAACCGACCTTGTATCTCTTCTAGTTTCCGAGATCCCAATGTTGACGTGTTCGAATTTTGGACACCCTGTAAACTTGCAATAAGGTCATACATAATTAGAAACTGAAATACAAATAAAAAGTTTTTTTTGTAGAAAAAACATTTGATCAATGCCAATTTTTTTAAGAAATATAATCTTTTTATAAGAATATTTATATCTTACACGTATTATGTAGTAGTTAGTTTGTTTGTATTATTTATGGAAATCTTTTCACATCATCTAAGACAGTGTTACATTAAAATGGACTGGTTTAGATCTTCACCGATCCTACTTCAGACTACTAACGATTTTTTCCTTGACATTTTGAACTGCTAAGTTCGTGAACCATCGACATTTCTCTAGATTCAACTTATCTAATGCAGCGGCAAAAAATAGTTTATTCATTGAGTATTGTAGATCATACGACCATTTCGACACTTAAGCACCTAAGTGCGAGCCACGAGGTCCACACAAAGATCTACCGAGTGAATTTACCGATAAGAAAGAGAATTACTATCTGCCGTTAGTGCTCCATACTACTAATTTAATTTTTGTGCTGTCCAATAACTGATTAAGTGTACCTATCAAAAGTTCTGAATTAAATTAAAAAGGAGGATATTTTATTCAAGATTAGTGGCAAGAGTATAGTTCTCAGGAACAGTAACATCTCTCCAATCACTCCGGTGAAAGTCACAGTAGGTAAAGTATTGATGAAAAAAATGGTAACAGATAAAAAACTAATTTGGAAGCCACATTTAATATCCATCCTATTTCCGATTGTTCCATTATATAAAACTGATGATATATTATGATACCATAGATTTGATAGTTGAATAAGTAATTGAATAGTCACAATCAATATAATAGCAGATTCTTTTCAATATTCCTGATTTGTGATACTCAAAAAAAAAAGATTGAAATCTGATTCAGGTTAGACGAGAGATACTTGAAATGATATATAAAAAATGTGGTGACCGGTTATCTAGAAAAAATATGTTGTTTATCGAAAGCTAAAGATGACTTTCCTTTTCTGTCAAATTTTAACATATTATTTTCATAATTTACATCAAATATCCGAAGACATCATCTAGCACTCGGCATTCGAAATCATTTTTCAAAACAAGTTATGATAATCATTGTAGAATTTCTGGAAAGGAATCCTCATATCAATTTTGGCTACAGATAAATCTGAAAATATGAGTTTATGTTGGTAAATATTTTTACAAAAAATACGATTTTATTATGTGCTGCTTTGTAAAATTTGGCAATTTTACATTTGTGCTGTTATAGGCAGATAGAATCATAATTATTTTAATTAAACTAAACTATTTCCTTTTGTTTGGAAAAAAATATTTATTTCTCATTTTAGAGTGTTTCATTAATCGTTAAATGATCTCTTATATTGATTGATTAAAAAAAAATGCGGTAACATTCTTTCCTGGTGCTGTAATTCGAGAATCCTTGATTTATTTGAAAAATATCCAATTTAAATGTTGCTACATGATCTATTCTTTAACTCTTTCAAATAAGAGTTTCAGATATTTGCACCTAAGTATTTTTGGGGGGTTAATTTTAACAGCTAAAAAACTTTTGCCCTGTTATGCGGAAAAATCCATTCGATGTTATCGTTATATTCAAAAACAAATTCAAACGGCCTTATATCTAGGCACAAATTGCCAGAAAGTTATGTCTGATAGTCGGATTAGTTGAGTCAAAATAACGCTTTAACAAGTGAAATTTTTGAAAAAAAATTGTTTTTATTAGGCATTTAATATTTAAACCGTACCTACTATTGCTATCCTTTTCTCGATTTTAACTATACTTATGAATATGTGTTTGCCAGCAACAGCAATTCCATAACAAATTACTATTTGTCTATCACAATACAAAATTAAACTTTAAATTAACAACAACGTCTGATGTCTGACAACTGCGACATAACCATAGACGGTCTTCCAGAGAGTACCTATATACCAGAGAACGAGACGTACATATACGCTCCATGCTCATGCGTAATTCCAGTGACGCATCCCATTGTCCGACATTGTCGTTCCATGTCGAAAAAATAATGATCTTGGTTGAATGAGATAATTATAATTATCAACATTGGATCATACTTGGAGCTTTACAGGCGGCGAGATGTCTGCGATCTAAGTACGAATTCGAAGTTTCAAGTCTCTAGACTGTATGGCGCCTGAGAAATCGCTGCGGAGTCCATTGATACAAGAACCGAAAGTAATAAAAACTATTTAAAAAATAATAATGACCATATCTAATGCGGCAAAACATAAAACACCTCAATTCCAATCTAGTATACCAACAATTATTCTATTTGAACTTATCACATGTCACATAGTGATGGTACATTAATGTTGAATCTACTATAATATTATGTGAGGTATTTGTTTTGCTATTAATCCGCAACTCCTGTTCTTCAAATAAGATGCTATCTGTTCGCTCACACCTAAAAATCGGTTGCATCACTTTTAATCGTGAGAGAACGGCAATACCTATTATTTGATCTTGCTCTATTACGGGAGGCCTATGAAAATTTTTAACTAGAATTATCAAGGATGCTCGGATGATAATAACTGATAATATATTTATAATAAAATGGTAAAATAACTTTCAATATGGTCAACATAGGTCAAGTGAAAACTTTGTTTAATAGAGCAAAATATATTCTACAAAAAATAGGACCGACTTTTGATAGATGTTTCAATGAACAAATATTTTTTAGCAAAAATTTGACCGACGTTATCAGTTGATGCACTGAAAAATACAAAATAATATTAATTCTATTTGTACTGGTATTGAAGTTGTGCAGTTGCAGTTAGATTGAAAACTTTTGGGACCAACTTAACAAGTACCAGCACCAATAGAATTAATATTATTTTGTTTTGTTCAGTGCACCAACTAATAGAGTCGGTCCATTTTTTTGTACAAAATATTTATTTCACATTTTTGAACGTAACATTAGTCACGGAAATGGTTGAACGTTCACTTATACCATTACCCATGTCAAAGATATGAGTTATCTTTGCCCATGAATAATCTTTGCTTGTACTTGATACGAGTATTATTTGGAGATCTCAAATCATCGCGGCGGAAATACTTCTACTATACACATATTTCAGACATTACCACTCTTGTAACTCGAAAACCGTAACTCTATGGAAAAAAATTAAAGTAAATATTATTATTTGATCTTCAATTAGTCAGTCTCAGTTTTTCAATTTTCAAAAGAAATTGCCCCTTACATAGCGAAAATACACAGATTTCAAATTTGAAAATCGATGAAACTCGAAAACCGTAGGTCTTTTTTTGAAAAAATATTCAATTTAAACGTTTCTGGATATTTTCAAGAAAAATTGCACCCTCCGTTCCCTTCGGGCAGTTTTCGGAGGGAAGGAGATTTCGGATTTGGGTTTTTATGAATATGGGACAATTTCTCTCTCTTCTCTCGAATAAAAAAAATCATCAAAATCGGAGCACATTTACTATACAAAAGTCGCGAACAAATAAAAAAAAACACTTCAAAAGTATTTAATAGAATCAAAATTATTTTATATTTGAAATATTATATATATATATATATATATATATATATATATATATATCCAATTTTTGTGTTAAAATTATTAATTTTATATTTTTGAATGTTGCATTTGTTATCAAAACTGTTGAACCCTCAATTATATTCAGTGATTTCAAAATATAGCGGCAGCAATCCTCCACATTCAGAGTGCTAAAACTCGGAACCCTTTGATTTTAAAAAAAATATCAATTTCAATGTGACCAAAAATAAACTTTTTTTTCAATTTTGCCGGATCAAATGTTCAGTTTTCGAAAAATAAACTCCACTCCTTTTGGGAATGTTTTTGGCGTAAAGATCATGTTGGATGTCTTCTTTAAGATGAAAAATGAATCAAAATCGGAGCACGTTTACTGTGCACAACGAAAGAACAGTTGTAATAGAACAGCAGAAAAAGAAACTCCTCCATTTGGAAGTCGGTCAAAAATGACGTCAATTCGATTAATCAAAGAAAATAACACGTAGGTAGATACTGAATGTAGTATATTGCCCTAGCTATCCCAGCATACCTGAGATGTGTCATCTGTTAAAATACCAACAAGAAACCGATTCTAGATTTCTAATCGTTGATTTTTTTAGTACGAGTTATTATTCATAATTTTCGTTGAAACAGAAATGGGAATAACCAGATGAGGTGTAAATGACTTAGTCATTCAAGAATTTTCCGAATCATCTATATTTAAATAATCAATACCTACCTAATACACTTATATGAGAAACAAACACGTCTTCAAGACAAATTAATTGGAAGATATATATTAATTATCAGTAATATTTCCAAATTTATTTAGCGTCAGGGACTATTGAAATAGTGAAGAATCATCGGTGGAGAATTTATATAAATAATTAACAATTTCTGTAACTTAATAGGGGCAAATTTTTATTCGAATATACAGTGTGTCCGAGAAAAGGATGAGATAGCGTTAGGATCTCGAAATTGGTTGGTTGGGAAAAGAGTAATTTAATGTTATTTTATATCTTGCTTACAAATATTTAATAGCTATTTTGACTTCCCAACAAAGGAGATATACAATTCTCCCGAAAACTGTACAACTCTAAAAGTGTCAGCAACAGAGGAATTAATATTATTTTGTATTTTAGACCGACTTGAAACAGGAGGGTATATAATTCATATAGTAATCGTACTCCGATTTTGATGATTTTTGATTCATTTGAAAGAGGAGTCTTGAGAAATGGTCCCATATTCATAAAAAAAAAATTCGACATCTCCTTCCCTACGAAAACCGCCCCCGAAGGGGGTGGAGGGTACAAATTTTCTCGAAAATTGAAAATCTGAGGTTGTATAATTAATGATAGGACAATACCCGGAAAGTTTAAATTGAATTTTTTTTCAAAAGAGTAACGGTTTTCGAGATAGACGCATGTTAAATTATCAAATGTGCAATGTGGAGAGGGCGATTTCTGTCGAAAATTGAAAATCTGCGGGCAGTACATGAAGGACATAATTATTTGTAGCAACATTTATAATGAACATTTTTCCCTTAGAGTTACGGTGTGAAAATGGTAATAACTAAAATATTCAAGCGTATTTCCGCAGCGATGTTGAGTTCTGAGTTCTGATATCTCAATAATAACAACTACATGCAATGAATATACGTGGGTAATAGAATAAGTACTATCTTCATTGGTATTAGTGAACGTTCACACTAATGTTACACTCAAAAGTGTGAAATAAATATTTTTTTACAAACAATTGGACCGACGTTATTAGTTGGTGCACTGAAAAGTATAAAATAATATTAATTCTATTGGTGCTAGTACTTGTGAAGTTGGTGCCAAAAGTTATCAATCTAATTGCAACTACACAACTCCAAAAGTAACAACATCAATAGAATTATTATTTTGTATTTTTCAGTGCAGCTAATAACGTTGGTCCAATATTTTGTTAAAAATATTTATTATTAACAAATTAAAAATGTAACATGATATGCCAAAATTGTAGTCTATTCAAATAAGCAATGTGATTACAGCATGAGCTAGGAAATTATTCATTGATCTTCCAGCATTATTTGTCATGTTTACAGGGATGTTATGATGATTTGTATTTAATCATAACTTAACTTGTGGATATCAAACCAATCACAGTATAGGTTCATTTATTTTTGTCAAACATTTGGCACGTCGAATGTGATAAATGATTGTTATAACCTATTAAACAGGTAATTAGTTGATTCTAATCAGTATCAAGTTTAAAATTTGACAACGTTGGAAATTTCAGGCGTTTCAACTCACCTGTGACGTAATACAACTTGTTACTTAATGCTATACCTAATATACAATGGAATAATTTGTTGTCAAAAACTATATTTTTTTTTATGGATTTGCGTATTTTTGATTTTTTATTATTTAATTTGGGCATTGTTGGTTTTACAAATCCAACAACAAAAAACAAGTTTGATATGTTGTGTTGCACGCTTGGAATTAAACTGACTAATTAATTTTATTTACTATATTGTTTTCAATCTTAGTTATATATTGTGTTCAAACAAACAACCATAACTTTCTAAGCATAGGTAACATTGTCTGACAGGAAAATCCAGAAAAGTTCGCAACTCAAAACAATAACAAAATATATAAAACATTATTTATTGACATGAAATTCATGAAGATTTATGTAGCTTCTGGTAACTTGGACAAAAATTAAATAATAATTGTAAAAATCAGTTTTCTTAAAAAAACTAAAAAAATGTTTTTGTAAACACGATATAAAAATTCATAAATTACTTAACCTTTCCCCGTTTCCCCTATTCAAGAGATCCATTTAGAGATCCTAATGCATTCTTAGCCTTATTTTTGACTCACTGTATATGGTTTGATTCCCAGATAAATGAGAATACTATTTAACAATTTCCAATAAACCCACTACCAAAACTAATATCATTTGTGAATCTCAATAAACAAGAATCTAATACAGATTCAACATTCCTATTTATTAATATAAAAATCTCATCAAGAGCCTTATATGATAAAATTACGTAATGTTTTATGATTTCTTCTATTAGCATCTTATATCTACTTAGGTGTAGGCGTATTTTATAGGCAGTTATTTTAAATATATGCTGCTCATTTTTCAGTATTAAGCATTTCATTATGGAATGCTTAAAAAAGTTGATCTTTGTTTGCAACACACACCTTCTTATACCGAACTACATAATATAAAATATTTATTCCACTATTTTGCCAATTACATCAACATTTTATTGATACTTCCAGATAAAAATAAATCACATGGCAAGTGGGATAATCAGTTATTATTAGTTACAGCAGGAAGTACTGTTCATATTTGATTAATGTAAAAGGTTTCTCCCCAACACAATTGCAAACGTACTCCGCTTTTGATTCATTTGAAAGAGGAGACTCAAGAAATGATCTTTTAAGTAAAAACAGAAATCCAAAATCTCCTTTTCTTCATAAAACACCCCGAAGGGAGTTAAGAAAACTTTTTTTTTCAAAAATTGAATATCTGAGGTGACATATTTAAAGACTGGACAATATCCGGAAACGTTTAAATTGAACATTTTATGTTTATGTTAAAATCTGAAAAATGAATATGAAATGTAAATGAATGAAAATGAAAATCTGAATTATGTATTCTCGCTATGTGGAGAGGGCAATTTCTTTCAAAAATTTAAAATCTGAGGGAACTACATGAAAGACCAGATTATGTTCAGCAACATTTATAACGAACATTTTTTCCTTAGAGTTACGGTTTTCGAGTTAAAGCGATGATAAAATGGTAAAATCTAAAATACTTATCTATGCGTATTTCCGCCGCGTTGTTTTGAGATCTTTTAATAATAACAAGTACAAGCAAAGAATACACGTGGTTAATAGGATAAGTACTATCTTCTTTGATATTAGTGAACGTTCAACGATTTCGTGACAAATGTAACACTCAAAAGTGTGAAATAAATATTTCTCACAAAAAAATGGACCAACATTATTAGTTGGTGCACTGAAAAATACAAAATAATATTAATTTTGTTGGTGCTGGTACTTGTGAGGTTAGTGCCAAAAGTTATAAATCTAACTGCAACTGCACAACTTCAAAACTAACAGCACCAATAGATTTAATATTATTTCGTATTTTTCAGTACACCAACTAATAACTATGTTCCATTTTTTTCTAAAAAATATTTATCTGTACATGAAATTAAATAAAAGGTGAAAAAAAATACTTCTTATTGGATAGATGAAAGTCTAAAACAAAACGATTCGTGGAAATATTGCATATTTTTACAAAAAAATTTGCAAAAATTTCGAACCATTCAATGTTGCAAATCTAAAAAAGAGTAGGTATTCGAAGGTCTAGTCAGTAATCGAACTGATAGAAAGGATAATCAGCACTGTTTACCTGTAATGTATCTATTGAAAAATAAAAATATAAAATGTTCCAAAGTTATTAATTGACAATAAGCTAATGGAAGAACGAATTTGAAATAGTGACATTTTTTATCAGTATTGTTTGTACATTATTGTTGCAACATTAATCGCTTTTTTACATGACATCTTATTTCAAATAAAAAAGTACCTAATTACAGTTTCAATAGTTACCTACTCCATCTCTATCATATTTGTGAGAGTGAAAATTGTTACATCAGTAATAAAAACAATAAATATATACAATAATTATTATGATAAGTTGGTACTCCATAAAACATAGGCGAAGATGTATATGAAGACTGTCCAGAATAAGATTCACTATCTTCCTATATCAGTAACAATGAGAAATACGAAAAAAAGTGCAGAAATAAAATCTTTCTTTATTTCTTTGATTTTTTTTCATTTCTCTTGCCCTCATGTTTACAGGGTATTCGGTTTTCAGTCTTTCTGATAAAGGTGTGTCAAATTTCTTCTTTTAAACGGATATATATATTTTATTTTTTTTTTGATTGTGAACAAAATTGTATTGCAACTTTGTAGGTATAACAATACCTATACCTAGAATTTATCATTTTCGAAATTTTACGTTTCTCTTTTAGAAAATAAAAAATGAATTATTCGTCATCAGTAGTAAATCCTAACATGAAATAAATAGCCATGATCATAAATCTAACAAGCAAAGATAAGAATTTGTAATCAATCCAACAACAATTCCTGGCAATATACAGAGTGATTACGGAAGCGATAGAAACTTTGAATTGAAAAAAGTAAACTGTCACTTTTTTGGAAACCATTTTTATTTTTGTTTTATACTGTATCTATCAATGTAATTTGCTTAGTACTTTGTTATTTGAAAAAATCGAGTTATCTCTGATTTATGTTTTCTAAAATCAAAAATTTAAATCAGAGCAATCCTATGTCCTAGAACTTTCAAATTAACCTTGAATAAGGGAACGAAAAAACACACTTTGAAATCTCTCATAGTTTTCATGTTATTGCCATTTTTCTAGGATGCTGCAAATGCCATTTTTTTAGAAAACTGAAAATATCATCGAAACCTTCAGACTTATGCCCAACAAATGCTAAACAAACTGACCTGTATTTTTCACAAGGAATTCAAAAATGTAAAAAATACAGGGTGTTCCATTTAAAATAACGAAATGATGGTCAGTTTGCCACCTTTGAAAATATTTTTAAATTGTAGCTACGAATGAAAAAATTAGTTCTATCTCTATAAATCAACCACCAAATACCACCAGCTGCCCCACCCTTTATATGATTTTCCATTTAAAATTATAAGGTTGAAACTTGTATCAGAAATATTGAAAACCGTTTAAACATGAGGGAGTAAAAAATGTAAAATTCAAAGGCATTTAAAAAATTATATTTCTGCAGTTTTTTCGTATCTCTTATAGTTTCTGATATAGGGGGGCAGTGAATCGTTTCCTGGGCAGCCTGTCCATTGTGAATCGATAGTTTGACTGAAAATATTTAATCTTTTATTATTCCCTTGTTATAAATATTTCTCGATAGTCAATTTATGCTTTTTGCTTTTACTTTTCTACCGCTACCGCTAGTAGTAGTGTGCAGTTATCAACAGATGTTTATGTTTCAGAGCTTCCGGAGTCATAAAAAACACTTTCAGCCATTGGTCTATCTGTTTGAATTCTATATTCACCTTCTCCTCTTGGTAAAAAAACTAAAAACAATTAAGTATGTTAATGTTGCCAAAAATGCAAACGTAAAAAGTCTAATGGTCCATTCACACGACTTTCCTATCGATCTCAAACGAATACCAAAGTAACTGTTCCACTTATTACCTGATATTGTTTTTGGACTTTTCTCATTTTTTTTTTCTCTCTTTTCTTTCTTCTTCTTCTTTCTTTCCTTTTACATTTTTTTCTTCCTTATTATTTTTTAATATATATTTATTTATAAATAAATATCTTGATTTAGTGTCAACGTCATCATTTCTGTTGCATATATGTTAAAATTATTGGATTGGATGTTTCCTATTATAATTAAACCACGATAGAAGAACAATCTCAGGCGAGCATTATAATGTTATTAATTCTCTAAATTTCCTCTAGGGTTAAAGTCGTCACCAAAGAACAGTATAATAAGCATGTGCAAATAAGGATGTAAAAAATATCGCAAAGTACCGAACACTTATCATATAGGTATATACTGTGTTATTTATTTTTCATTCATTTTGTGACGTAATAGCTCAGCGAACATACACACGGCCATCGTCCAGACGATTAACATAAATTTTACTTTCTGTATGTAGAAGATAAACACAATATCTACGGGACTATGTCGCTGTGTGAATAAAATAATTGTTTCTATCATATATAGATATCTAATGGACCTACCATTTATTTAAGAGATATAAGTAAATGATTCTTGTTTACATTGCTCTTTTGAAATACCTAACAAAGATAGAATACAAAAAAAAAATTGAAAGGCTCATCTTAGCAAAAAAATACTGCCATCTCAATGTTCTAGGGTAGGTACCATATTTCTTTATTATTCTTTATTTTTTTCCTGTCATATTCATCATCCTAAGAATTTGACATAATTGAATATTATGAATTTTTATTGTGATAACATAGAAATCAAATACCCAACCTAACCTACAAACATGAAGTGATTAACTAAATTTGCATTCAACCACTTTGCATTTTGCTTAGCAAACGTACTCCGATTTAAATGATTTTTGTTTCATTTGAAAGAGAAGAGTGGAGGGGGCATTTTTTTCGAAAATTGAAAATCCTATATTTAAAAATAATCATAGGTTTCCGCGTTACAGCCTGAAATATGTGTTTCAGCTATGTGGAAGGGGCAAATTTTTCCGAGAATCGATAATTCGAGATTTGAGAATTAGAAAGGGGACCATATCCAGAAACATTCAAATTGAACATTTTTTACCTACAAGCTATGCTTATATCTTCTTGGGTATTAGTGAATGTTCAACAATATTCATAACTAACGTTACCCTTAAAAATGTGAAATAAATATTTAAAAAAAAATTGGACCCACTTTGTTAGTTGTTGCACTGGATAATACAAAATAATATTAATTCTATTGATGCTGGTAATTTTGAAGTTGTGCCGTTGTAGTTTGTTGTAGGCACCAAATCCAAAAGAACCAGCACCAATAGAATTAATATTGTTTTGTGTTTTTCAGTGCAACAACTAATAAGGTCGGTCCAATTTTTGGTAAAAAATATTTTATTTTGAGATAGGAGTTGACCCATTGAAAAAAATCAATATTAGACATGGCCTTCCCCTCAAAAACTTCCCCCAAAGGGGAAAATTTTTCTTGAAAATGAAAAAGGCGGCAGAATTAAAGAAAATTCCATATCCGGAAACGTTTAAATTGGACATTTTTTAAAATAATTTTCCGCCTTATACAGTCTGAAATATGTGTTTCAGCTATATGGAAGGGGCAAATTTTTCCGAGGAATCGAAAACTCGAGATTGAAAAATTAGAAAGAGCACCATATCCGGAAACGTTTAAATTGTTTTTTTTTCAAAACAGTCACGGTTTTCTAGTTACAACACTTGTAAAGTCTGAAATATGTGATATATGTATTTTCGCTATGTGGAAGGTGCAATTTTTTCGAAAACTAAAAATAGAGACGGCCAAATTAAAGAAAAGAGCAACATTTAAATTGAACATCTTTTCATTTTTCACTTTAATTGCACAACTTCAAAATTACCAGTACCAATATAAGCAATATTATTTTATATTTTTCAGTGCACTACAAATAAAGTCGGTCCATTTTTTTGTAAAAAATATTTATATTTTTTTATTGTTGCCAGTGTCATCTGTGTGGGATTCGCACTGAATCTTTAAAAGATACGCCACTGCTATTTCTTAAAGTTAACATAATTTTGGAAATTCTCATTCCTTTCTGCGCAATTTTGATTTTTTATGTGACGTGTGACGTATGGTTCTCGAATAAGAAAATAATTTGTTTGCATCTCACCTGACCACTTTTTTGTAATTTTAAATTTATGTAAGAGAATAATTTTTAATGGGCGAAATTAGAATTCAAGTAATCTAAATACAATTTGGATACCATACCAAAGTAATCAGAAAAAAAAACTAAATTTTGAACTTTATATTTTTTCTTATTCAAATCTCATCTTCATTTATCTTATTTTAATATATACATTGACATTTCTGAAATTTTAATGCTTCAGTTTCTTTGTGAAATTAATTAGGAAATAAAATGTTTTCAAATGAGAGTAAATATTTGAATTTTTGATTGGATGCATCACAAAAAAGAGTATGCTTTCTACATGTCTCAGGAGAATATAATAATAGAACCGTATTTACTTTTTTAATAATATGCTTCAGTTCAAATAAATATCATATTATTTTATAGTTCTATCCAACTTTATAATCCACGATAACAAAGTTATCTTTTCAACTATATATGTACAACAAACACCCAAATTTTTCATTGATTTGAAAGTACCACAGAATACACCAACCTTTTGTGCCTTCACCGTAGACCAAAACATCCCCAGAAAGTAGCACATTCTCACTATGTTCGTCCACATCTTCAACATTTGCATGTGGGGTTCTGCCTTCCGCGTTTTTATCTGAATATCGAATCACAAAAGCACCCACGATCACGCAGCCGGTACCACTAGCACACACGCCTTCTGGAGCCGGTTGTTTCAGCAAACTGAAGATATTGCTAATAGCGGCGCCGACAAGCAAGAATGGCTGTTAATGGAGGGGATGTGATGCTTCAGGTCCTATATCCTTGTGATGAAGATGCTGGGAGTCAGGCAGGTCATGGGGTCGGCACTCGCAGAAGAGGATCACCCACGAAGACCCAGATGCAGCAAGGATGCGCCAGATTGGTAGTACCTACCGGAGGAGATTGGTGGAAATATATCGTATTATAAAAATCTTCTAGGAATGAAGAAAAGAAAGGCATTCTGTGAATTCATGGTGGATTGATTCAACTGAACATTGTGAGCCTCGAATAATATATATTATAAATATTTCTTGCAAAAAATTGGCCGGACGTTATTAGTTGGTGCAATGAAAAATACAAACTAATATTAATTCTATTGATACTGTTACTTTAGAAGTTGTGCAGTTGCAGTTAGATTGATAACTTTTGGCACCAATTTCGCAAGTACCAGCACCAATAGAATTAATATGTTTCCCTCAGATTATTAATTTTCGAAAGAAATTGCCCCCTCCACATAGTGAAAAGACATATATTTTAGACATTAACATCACTGTAACTCTAAAACTGTAACTCTTTAGAAAAAATGTTGAATTTAAACGTTTTAGGATATTTTCCTAGCTTTAATTCTGCCACCTAAGATTTTCGATTTTCGAGAAAAATTGTCCCGTTCACCCCCTTCGGGGGCTTTTTATAGAGAGAAGGAGATTTCGGATTTGAGTTTTTCGAATATAGTACAATTTTTCAAGTCTCCTCTTTCAAAAAAAGCAGACAGTCGAATTGTATACCTCCTCCGCTTGGGTTCGTCGGTCAAAATAAACAATAATGCTTCACTCATAGTTAAAAACAATGATATATACGTCTTCTTATACGTCTTCTGGAGCCCATCGTTGCCAGCGCGTTGTCTGGGCTCGACTAACCATCAGGTTCTGTCTCAGGCAAAATTCAACGCTTCAGTTTAAATTTTATCACATTTTAATATTCAATAATTACAGAAAATGAATATCAAAATTACAAAAAAAAAATTATTACAGGGAAACATGAAGAACGGAGACGCTGTGTGCCTTATTTGACCGACTTCAAAAAAAGGAGAAGGTATACAATTCTGTTGTATGTTTGCTCTTTTAGGTAAATTTCTTATAGAAATATACCTATTGTGATCGTTCACACTTTTGAATTTCGAAAAAATTTCAACGGCATGTTGTTATATGTCCAAAAAAACATTTGGTTCAAAAGTTTATATATATATATATATATATGGGATATTACGAAATTTGTTAACACGATAGAGGTCGCAGTTTTGAAGGTATCAAGTTCAAATTTGCTACAAAAATCAATCTCTCAAATATCTCGGTCAAGTTCGTTATTGGGCAATATCGGGTAAGTAGTTTCAAAATGGCGACCATTCAAACATTTAAAAAAACTATCAAAAAGAGCAGTAGTGTAAATATTATTAAAAATAATTTTAGGTTATAGATATAATCAGTATCTACAACTTTTGTTCAAAGCAATTTTTCATAAAATATACAGGTAAAAAAATAAAAATTAATAAAGAAAAATAACAAATATTGATAAAACATGAACACTCAATATAAATTTGATGTAATTCTGCATTTTCTGGAGATATTTATATAGACCCTGATTAAAAAAATATATAGTATATTTATTAAAAAGAAATAGACGAAAAAAAAATCTGCCTTGAAGAGGACTCGAACCCTGTCTGCTTTATATTCAACAGCCAAAACAAAAACCTCTAACCGCAAGGCTATGACAATTTTATTTAATAACATGTAAGTATACCAATGAAAAGGTTGTTAAAATTTCAATTCAATGAATTTTGAAAAATTTCCGCTGACTACAGGCCATCGGGATTTTTTTATTTTTTATGGCTTTTCGCGCATTTTGCATAGTAAACGTACTCCGATTTAGACGATTTTTGTTTCATTTGAAAGAGGAGAATTGAGAAATGGTCCCATGTTGACAAAAATGAATTCCAAAATCTCCTTCCCTCCAAAAACCCCCCAAATGGGGTGGATGGGGCAATTTTTCTCGGAAATTGAAAATCCGAGACGGCAATTAATGAAAATTCCATATCCGGAAAAGTTTAAATTGGACATTTAAAAAAATAATCATAGGTTTCCGAGTTACAGTATGAAATAACATCCATAAAGATAGCACTACCATTTCAAAAAATCAAAATTTTATATCGTGGAATAATTTCCGCTTAATTGCCGTTTATATACCATGAAATCGAAAAAAATCCCTTTTTATTATTTTTAAAAATAAGCCCTGGTAATGCTAACTTCACAGTCAAGTTAGCATTACCACCTACGTAGGCACGTTTCCTTAATTCGGAAAGACAAACAATTTGCGGCAATAATTGCCGCTATTTAACCGTAATCAAATAGCGCATACGAAAAAAAAATTAATTTTGTTTTTCAATAAATAAGATTCTGGTAGTTGCTAACTTGACAGTCAAGTTAGCATTACCACCTACGTAGGTACGTTTTCTTAATTCGGAAAGACAAAAACTTTGCGGCAATAATTGCCGCTTTTTAACCGTAATCAAATAGTGAAATCGAAAAAACTACCGCTTTTATATTTTTAAAAATAAGCCCTGGTAACGCTAACTTGACAGTCAAGTTAGCATTACCACCTATATAGGCACGTTTTCTTAATTCGGAAAGCCAAAATCTATGCGGCAATAATTGCCGCTTTTTAACCGTAATCAAATAGTGCAAACGAAAAAAAATAAAAAAATATATCTTTTTTTTATAATTAAGATTCTGGTAGTGTTAACTTGACATTTTCCGTGGCATTACCAACCCGGCAAAGGAGGGTAATTGTTATGGCAATTCTTGCTGGCATAATCTATCGAATCGTGCAGTTCTTTCCGATTTTTTAATGAAATGCGATAAAATTGAGTTGTCAAAATCGCGAGGTAACCGATCAACTTAGACAAACTTTAATTATTTACGTCGCAACGCCTCTGGTTTAATTTCCCTCGAAATAATAAATAGTTTCACACCTGTGGAAAAACGCTCTGCCATTTTCTGCCGTTCCATGAGATACTTATAGAACGGCAGAAAATTGCAGAGCGTTTTGCCACGCGTGCACTCACCTGTTGAATTCTCATGGCTATGTAGGTGGTAATGCAAACTTGACTGTCAAGTAAGCATTTTTTCCACGTCACTGTTTGATTACGATTAAAAAGCGGCAATTATTGCCGCAAAGTTTTTGTCTCTCCGAATTAAGAAAACTTACCAAAGTAGGTGGTAATGCTAACTTGACTGTCAAGTTAGCAATACCAGAATCTTATTTATTGAAAAAAAAAGTAAAAAAAAATTGTTTTCATTTGCTAACTTGACTTACTTTTAAAATATGAAAACGGTAATTTTTCGATTTCACGGTATAAACGGAAATTAAGCGGCAATAAATCCACGATAAAAAATTTTGATTTATTGAAATGGTAGTGCTAACTTTATATATCCGGAAACGTTTAAATTGAACATGTTTTAAAAAGAGTTACGGTTTCCGAGTTTCGCAATGGTAAACTTGGAAATCTGTGATATGCATATTTCCGCTATGTGTAAGAGTAATTTTTTTCGAAAATTGAAAATATGAGACGATCAAATTAAAGAAAAGGTTATATGTAGCAACATTTAAATTGAGTTACGGTTTTCGAGTTACAATAGTAAAGTCTGAAATATGTGCGCCGCGATATTTTGAGATCTCTGAATAATAAATAACAAGTACAAGCTAAGCCTATATCTTTTTGGGTAAGTATTAGTCAACGTTCAACAATTTTCATGACTACTGTTACACTCAAAAATGTAAAATAAATATTTCTTACAAAAAATTGGACCGACATTATTAGTTGTTGCACTGAAAAATACAAAACTATATTAATTCTAGTGGTGCTGGTAATTTTGAAGTTGTGTCGTTGCAGTTTGTTGTAAACACCAACTCCAAAAGGACCAGCACCAATAGAATTAATATTATTTTGTATTTTTCAGTGCAACAACTAATAAAGTTGGTGCAATTTTTTGTCAAAAATATTTATCCCATTTAAAATGCTTTGCCTATACACGGTCACACTGCATTCTGAATGTGAAACGCAATATATTTTTATTAGTGCACTGGAGAATATAAAATAATGTTAATTCTATTGGTGCTGGCACTTTTGAAGTGGATTCCAAAAATCTTCTATTTACTTACAACTGCACCTACACTTAAAAATTACCAGCTGCACTAGAAGTAGCATTATTTTATATTTTTCAGTGCCCCAACTAATAAAAATAGATTGAGAGTGGGATTAAAGGTACTATGATTTTTTTAATTTTTTTATGAAATCGCTCTCATATTTGATTGGTAAACATGCAAACAATGATTCGAAGTATGTATTTTTGAAGTGGTTTAAAATTAATCCGATAGAATGTTTCTCATACAAATCCTTAAAATATGTTATGCAGAGGAGAATGAGGAGAACAAGTCAAAATATACATACAAACAACAAATAATACCTAATTGAATGCCTTTTTAGTATGACCGGTTTTGTCGAAGAATTAATTATATGTGCATATGATAATGGGGAATTCAAGCATATCTAGCTGGTGCTGGCAAAGTTTTTTTTTGTCCAAATAACAAACTGCTCACATGCAAATTTGATCATCATCATCATCATTGGAGATACGTGTCGATATCATCGATATTAGAAAGTGAAAAATTAGTAGACTTACAGAATTAGTGTTAGTACGGATGCCACTAGCTGAATTAATGTATCAATAAGTAAGTAGGTAATATAAGATTCCATTAAATGACTTTTTACAAAAACTATGAATGACTGTATTAGTTGGGGCTTGGGGCACTGAAAAATACGAAATGATATTAATTTATTTGGTATGTTTTACTGCATCAACTAATAATGTCAATTGGGTTGGTCCTAGTTTTCTTTAAGTTATTCACTTTACATTCTTGACTGTCATCAGAAAACATATCAAATTTAAAACTTTGTATAAATATGTAGGTACCATCATTTACAAATGTTTCGAAAACCACCTTTTCCAAGGGCTCTTACTCTTAAGCCGTTGACGTTTTTGAGAAATGTTCAATTTAAAGGTAAACATCAGAATTCTATGATAGCTCCATTTTTAGATTTTTTTAAAAATATTTCCTACTGCAAAGTAACTATTCACTTGTACTTACTGAAATTAGCAAAATCAGAAGATTTAACTTTTTATGTTTTTTTTTTGTATTCTAACTATTTGAAAAGACATAAAACAACTTTTTACATTAAACAGGAAAGCCATAAAATAATGTGTTCTTTTCGTACTGGTACTTTTGAAGTTATGTTAGTGCACGAGAAGGTATATCAGTTATAGAAGAATTTGAAAAAATACATTTACTTCGATGAAAATGTCTTATACAAAGTACAATGTGTAATAGTAGGAATCTTAATCACGTAATAAGAACTGATATGCGCGATACTTTAGTTTAGCAGTTTACGCATACTATTTTAGAATCTGGCATCAAAATGTTTGAAATGAAAAAAGAAGGTTTCAGTGATAATAAAAACATTTTACTCCTCATCACACCACTCAAAAAGGTATGCCAGGCCTTTCGGGCTAAAAAACATTGGTCGGCCGGATTTTTTCTAAATCTCTATATAATTTCGCACAAATTAACTTAAGAATAATCAAAATCCGCGATGACAGTAAAACATTACGGCCATTTAGCAATATAAAAGCTCATCTTATTCCTCTGAATGTAAACTTTTCATTTTAATCAAAAATTTTCGCGATCACAGAGCTTTCAGGATTGGTGGCTCCCGGACTAATATATATTCAAGCCGGACGGACGGATGGATGGACTTAGTATTTGTTTTTATAGCGGTAATAAAAATACCTACGCATTTTCTCAAATTATCAAATCTCTACCTGCTACCTATTACGATTCATGAGATTTAGCCCGCACACAGACGAACAGACGTACGGATGGAGGCAGTGTTTGTTGTTATAAACAAAGTCAAACTAAAAATTAAATTAAAATTCAATTAATTTACAAAAATATAAAAAAAATATATAAAAATATAAAGATGTAAAAATATAAGGTAATAAGAATAAGAATATACAGCTGTATATTCAGTCAGAAGGTAAACACTAACTAAATCACAAAAAAACAAAAACAAATTATGTACAAACAATAAACCAGTGTGTGAGCTGAGCAGAAACGTGTCTGTGAAAAAAGTCGTTAACTGCATAAAAGGCATTTTCTAGTAGGTATTTAATTTAAAGTTTGGCGAAATCTGGGAAAAGCCGTTATAGATTTAATTTCGTATGACAGAGGATTATACATTACAAAAGACCCTTAGGATATCAAATAATATTCACTAAACCAGTGGGTGTAAGAAGTTTAATTTTAAGTATTAACAATTTTTATCAAAAAAGTCGCTTACTGCATACAAGGCTCTCTCCAGTAAATGTGATTTCAAAACCTTGCGAAATTCAGGAAAAGATCTTATGGACTTGATTTTAAATGGTAGATGATTGTGCATTTTTTTGCATTGTACAGTATAGAGCTTTTAACCAACTCTGAGCGTGGGGTTGGCAGATAAAGATCATGCTCCGTATTTCTAAGCGGATAGTTGTGAGATGGCCTCTCTAGAAGATAGAAGATACGTACTTGCGGATTAAGCATACAGATTCAAATATGAATAGGGAAGGAAGAGTTAATATTTTTTAAAGTAAACCTGGCAGTGAGTCCTACTGCTAAGACTCAATGAACACCGAACAGCTCTCTTCTGCAGTTTGAAAATACGATCAAATTGAGTCGCAAAACACGTACCCCAGAATAGAAGGGCGTATCGGAGGTGCGACTCAAAAATGGCATACTAGACTGTTTTAAAAGTAGACAAGCGCAAAGCAGGCAGAACTTAACCTTTTTGACAAAGCATCGATGTGCAAGTCCCATTTTAAACGGTTGTCTACAATAAGCCCCAAGAATTTCACAGATTCAACGGCCTCAATAGTGGTGCTGTTTTTGAACTTTTGTTTTAGAAACGTTGAGGCATAGGAGATTTGAATCGCACCATGATTTAATCGTGACTAAGTCACTAGATACAGTCCTATGAAGTGTCGTTATATCCGGGTTGCTCCACGTGAAACTGGTATCGTCCGCAAAGAGGCAGATTTCACCGCTAATGTCCAGACTAGCAATGTCGTTGATAAACAGCAGAAACAAAATAGGACCCACTACTGAACCTTGAGGCACTCCATATTCGATTGGCTACGCACTCAAAAGCCTTAGAGAAATCATATACTTTGCTTGTATTTGTTATTATTCAGAAATCTAAAAACATAGTCGCAGACGTCGCGAAAATACGCATATTTTATACTTTACCACTGCCGTAACTCGAAAACCGTAACTCCATGGAAAAAATGTTCAATATAAATGTTGCTACAAATATTCTGGTCTTTAATTTGCCATTTTCCTTATCTTTAACTCTGCCATCTCGGATTTTTGATTTTAGAGAAAATTTGACACCATTTGGGATCATTTCTCAAGTTTCCTCTTTCAAATAAATCAGCATTCATCAAAATCCGTGTATATAAAATATACTATTTTATATAAACATCTATAGCGGCGCACAAACCAAAATTACAAAACTTTCCTTATACAGCCACTACTAGTAGCGTAGGAAAGTAAAAAAGCATACAGTCGAATTGTATACCTCCTCCATTTGGGTTTGTCATTTTTTTTTTCTAAATTTTTGTCAACTTTATAAAGTTTTGTTGTCTAGAAAACATCATCAACTTTGTTTTTTCATAGGATCCAAAACTAAAGCGTACCGTAGTAGATAGTACTTTCTATTACCAAATTAACTATATTGTCACTGGTTTCCTACTGTTTTTCATTCAAGAGTTCTGTTCATTAGCATTAGAGGGAATGACAAAATTAAGCGAATAGAATAAATATTTCTTACAAAAAATTGGACCGATGTTATTAGTTGGTGCACTGGAAAATACAAAATAATATTAATTGTTTTGGTGCTGATACTTTTGAAGGTGTTTTGGCACCAACTTCACAAGTACCAATAGAATTTATATTATTAAGTACAAGCAAAGAATATACATGGGTAATGGTATAAGTGAACGTTCAACGATTTTCGTGACTAATGTTACACTCAAAAGTGTAAAATAAATATTTATTAACAAAAAATTGGGCCAACGTTATTAGTTGGTGCACTGAAAAGTACAAAATAACATTAGTTCTATTGGTGCTGGTACTTTGATGTTAGTGCCAAAAGTTTTCAATCTAACTGCAACTGCACACCTTCAAAAGTACCAGCACCAACAGAATTAATATTATTTTGTATTTTTCAGTGCACCAACTAATAAAATCGGTCCAATTTTTTGTAAAAAATATTTATTGTGTTCTTACTCAAGCTACGGGTTTTTTACTTCCTTAAATAAATTTAACTAACTCCCTTCAAGAACATGTTAGACATTTATATAAATATTTACATTTACTTGAAATATGCATAAAATGAAAGTTCAAATTCACACAAGACAATGTTAAAATCCTTATATTTATTTTCTTTTGTTTATTTGAACTCAACATTCACAAAACATAATTTCATTTTTATGAGAAATGCTCAATTTACATAGTGTTACCTCACCTATTTTGAATGGTTCTATGTAGATACAATTTGGTAAGCCTTGAATCTCGTAATATATTATATGGATTGTTCTAATTAATTTAGAGCTTGGAAATTAAGTATGAGATTATAAATCCAAAGAAACAGTAATTAGAGCAATCTTTTTCTAGACATATATTTTTAACAAAAAATTGGTTATCAATGATTGCGTTTTTGTGTTTATTTTTGAATGAAGTGTCTTTATTAAGAGATCCGCGGATAATCTGAAAGCCAGATAATCGGTTTGAGGATAATCGAAAATTTACTGTATAAAATTATATGCTCTCGCATACATTGCACCTCAATGACCGACGAACCCCGAACGGAGAAGGTATACAATTCAACTGTGTGCTTTTTTTTTGTTTGTGCGCGCCTTTTATATAGTAATCATTCTCTGATTTTGATGATTTTTGGTTTATTTGAAAGAGGAGGCTTGAGAAATGGTTCCATATTCATAAAAACAGAAATGCGAAATCTCTTTCCCTCCGAAAACCGACCCCAAAAGGTGTGGAGGGGGAAAGTTTTCTCGAAAATCGAAAATCTGAGGTGGTATAATTAAAAATAGGACAATATACGGAAACGGAAACGTTTAAATTGAACATTTTTTCAAAAGAGTTACAGTATTCGAGATAGAAGCATGTTATATAAATATAAATATATGTATTTTTGCTATGCGGAGAGGGCTATTTCTTTCGAAAATTACAAATCTGTGTAGACTACATGAAAGACCTTATTATTTGTAGCAACATTTATAATTAACATTTTTTCCTTAGACTTACGGTTTTCGAGTTACAATGGTGGTAAAGTTGAAATATCTAAAATTCTAATGCGTATTTCCGAAGAGATGTTTTGAGATCTCAATAATAACAACTACAAGCAAAGAATATACGTGGATAATAGGATAAGTACTATCTTCATTGGTATTAGTGAACGTTCAACGATTCTAATGACTAATGTTACACTCAAAAGTGTGAAATAAATATTTTTTAACAAAAAATTAGACCGACGTTATTAGTTAGTGCACTGAAAAATACGAAATAATATTAATTCTATTGGTGCTGGTACTTGTAAAGTTGGTGCCAAAAGTTCTCAATCTAACTACAATTTCAAAAGTAACAGTACCAATAGAATTAATATTATTTTTATTTTTCAGTGCACCAACTAATAACGTCGGTCCAATTTATCGTAAGATTTTTTTTTTCAGTAAGTATCTAATGGAAATATAACAGAATAATTTTAGCCGTGCTGCCATTCTGCTTATTTCAAGATAATATAATTTTGTTTTATTGGACCGACTTTATTAGTTCGTGCTCTGAAAAATACAAAATAATAATCATTCTATTGGTATTGGTAATTTTGAAGTTGTGCAGTTGTTGTTAGATATGACTTTTGGCACCAACTTCAAAAGTACCGGAACCAATAGAGTTAAGATTATTTTGTATTTGTCAGTAAAAAATATTTATTTAACACCGTTTGGGTCGTCGGTCAAAAAAAGTCGGAACTGTTTACTGCATAATGCCCGCTAAGGTTATGTAGATACCCATCATTCAAAGGATTCGTTCACTTTGAATTATTAGGGTACCCAAAACTCATATCAATTCTAAAATTTGCTACCAAATGATATCTATAGGTGAAACCCACGAAATAGAAAATGTAGCTCTACGTTAAAAACGGTTTTCAAACAATAATTTCAGGTCTGCATAGCGCTACAAATATCCGACGTTGCCAAAGGTAAGTAACTTACTTATGTTAGATACTTATTTTCATCTTAATATATGTGGTAAATTTTGTAAAGACCTCTTATGAATACCTTGTGTAATAATAATTAATATATTCATGGCTGTCAACCTTTATAGATAATATTCCAATAGATACTTGATATCTACAATTTTAAATATGCACTCATGCGATAAATATTTTTCAAATATGAATGATATTTATGGTTGCCATGGTAAACAGAACCAACTAGAACCATAACTCACATTGATTTATTTTTTTTTTTGTTTTTATATTGTATCCATAGTAACCATGATACAATCATTTCAACAAAAATACCAACTCCCTCGGGGCACACTAGCATGACACTAGCCTAGCTTCAAGTTATTCACGATGTAGGAAATCGCCTCATATTTTAAAAGTGATAAAGTTTTAGTTTTTGGTTTTTCTCTGTCTGCACAACTGCACACCTAGTATGTTCAAGGTGAGTCAAAAATTTGAACAGACTTGAAATTTGATCGATGACTTTTCTTCGCTCTTTTTTTAGCTTTTCATCTTCAGCACACCAATTACCTACATATCTAAAATCAATTAGATACATAGATTACGATGAATGTCTAGGATCCATACCTACAGAAAAATATGAAAATACTTAGATGATAATTTGTGATTTTGTGATTAATCAGGAATTCTTATATTGATATGCTGTAATGACCTTATCGAAATCCGTCCAATTTGATCGTAAGGTAGAATTACCTCTGGAATTACATAGATCACCTGATAATGTAATTGTTATGAAGAATAAATAGTAATGTGAATCTATCAGTTTAGTCATTTCTGGCCTAGAGGAGATTTATAAGATCAAGGAAATAATCTCGGAATGATCTGAATAAGGCTATAGGCTAGAGCTTCTTCGACCTTCGCCATGTAAAATGCTGGCAGTTAATTAATCAAATATTTCAGCAAGAATTTAATGATCTTTGAAATAAGCCCAATAATTCATTACATCATGTATGTCATAATGTCATGCACTCAATGTAGAAAAATAGAAATATATCATCAATCAGCCTTATCTATAGGTTGTGTGAATTTGGATTCAGAAAATTCAGAACCTTCCTCTTTATGAATTAACACAGACAATGGTTGATTCTTTGCCACAATTATTTAATCAATAGTTTTAAGTAGATTTTATGATGGTGATTAAAATGTAATATAGATGGAGGATCAAATCTCACATAATTATTTGCAAAGCCACCTTGACTTTTCTATTACAGGCATAAGTGATAATCTACAATAAGTTTCCGGAAAAAGAACATTTCCAAGAAGAAAAAAAATGATTATTATGCAAAAGGTAGGTAACAGTGACTGATTATAGCGTTTTTTTCTGTCTGTTCCACGGTAATTACATAATACAAAAAGTATTCTTCATTGAAATTGGATATTCGCTACCACTCTTAATATTTTTTTCTGCAGATATGTATTCTAATTACTTATGTGTAAAATTATATGCCAATTAAGGATACCCATTACTTTTAATAGGGATTTATAATTGTTTGTTTTTGACAAGAGTTTAATGGGCTGAGGAATATAGAGATGTTGAGTTTTTCAAGATCCGGCTATCATGAATTTGAATGATATTTAAGTTAATTCACAGACTCTCAAAATAGTATATTACGCACCTAGGGAGAAAAGAAGGACATTCCGCCAATCGCTGGGGGATGTTCCTTGATGAAAAGTTCGATCTCCCACCCTAAATAGTTTTTTGAAATTTATAGGTACGTAGATATCTTTGAAGTAGGAACTTTGAGTCTTCGTGAGTGAGCTGTAATAAATAATTTACCACCATGTTATCAAGACTAATTTATTCTAATCTAG
Organism: Crioceris asparagi; assembly: GCA_958507055.1. Lineage (NCBI taxonomy): Eukaryota > Metazoa > Arthropoda > Insecta > Coleoptera > Chrysomelidae > Crioceris > Crioceris asparagi. The sequence continues at coordinate 118,172,193 of OY293826.1, forward strand.
AAACATTTTAACTCTTAATTTTGATATATACAATGTTATACTTTTAATAATAATTATTAAATAAAGACTGTATATGGCGTAAATGTTAACACTAATCAAAGCTAGATGCAGCAATAATTTTACTTGATTGTTGTTGTTAAATCCATTCTCTATTATAATTGGGCGTTGTTAAAGGATTGATGTGAAATAAACTAGTCTCGTGTATCGACCTTTCATAAACACTTTGATAAATATGGGGTTACCAGGAAGTGAAGTGAAATATGCGCATGCGCACTATTGTAATTTTGCCGGGAGAGAATAAGACAAATTTGGGACCAGGGACTAGAAACGAACTTTTCATCAAGGTGTGAAAAAATAGGTTTATTTCCACCAATTATCGTCATATTGAAAAAATCTTTGCAAATTCTTAGGTAGAATGAGGACTGTAGAAGCAGCTATACCTAGTTCTCTATCAACTCAAAAGATGTGTGAAATAAATATTTAAGAAAAAATAGACCGGCGTTATTAGTTGGTGCACTGAAAAATACAAAATAATATTAATTCTATTGGTGCTGTTACACTTGAAGTTGTGCAGTTACAGTTAGATTAATAACTTTTGGTACCAACCAAGTACCAGCATCAATAGAATTAATATTATTTTGTATTTTTCAGTGCACTAACTACATAATAAAGTCAGTCCAATTTTTTGTAAAAATTATTTATTTCGCCCTTTTGAGAGTAACATTAGTCACGAAAATCGTTGAACGTTCACTAATTCCACAGAATAAAGATAGTTCTTTATACTGTGCTAATACCAAAGAAGAGAGTACTTGGAGATCTCAAAACATCGCGGCAGAAATAAGCATAAGTATTTCCGATTTTAGCATTTTACCATCGCTGTAACTCGAAAACTGTAACTGTAAGGAGAAATGTTCATTACAAATGTAACAAATAATTTGGTCTTTTATGTGCTTCCCTCAGATTTTCGATTTTCGAAAATTGCAGCTTTACCCCCTTCGGGACTGTTTTTTGAAGGAGAATACGGGTTTGAGTTTTTACGAATACGAGATCATTTCTCAAGTCTCCTCTTTCAAAAATCATCAAAATCGGAGTAGGTCTACTATATACAACGCGCACACGAACCTCGTAGCCCTTGGTATGTCTGTCTGTATGTCAACATTATCTCTGGAATGAATGGACCAATTTTGTTGCTTTATTTTCTGTTTTATAAGGTGTCGATAAGTCTCATTGGTGACCCAGATTGGGCATCTTGTTCTCACTGGTTGCTAAGCAAAAGCGGAAACACGTATTTTGTTCAAAACGGCTCTAACGATTTTGATGAAACTAGTCTAAAACATTCTGCTTGAAGCTTTTTATCACCAACTAAAAATAAGGAATCTAGGAGGGTTATTATTTTGACCGATATGTACGTGGGTGTGTCATAGACTTAATAATAAGGTCTATGGTCTATGGGGTGGGTATATAATATGTTCATGTGTTCCCTTCTTCTAAACTGCCTACTACTATTACTATTGCTATTACCTATAATTTCTATATAGCTGTTGCTCGCAGTTTTGCTTAGACATGCTCCCGATAATTTGGAATAATTACTAAAATCATGCCTCAGATGTGAGCCAAACACAATTTGGCAAAAAACTTCAACAATAAAAATATAAAATTTAACAATAATCGAGGCCTACTGAAACCATGTGTGTATTTTGAACAAATATCATCGATAATATAATGCATTCCAAGTTAAATTTCTACAGGATTCAAACTAATCAACCAGTCGGCTTAAGATGTGATTATTATTATTCCCATGAAGGCGAATATCATTCTAATAAGATGCGTGAATTCAGTAACACAAATAATATAACAGCCTCCTCCAAAATCTGAATGATGCCCTATATCTATATATTCTCCAAATACCATTAATAACAAGCAACTTTTTCATAAGGGCAGTAATATCAAATTGAAAAAAACATTTCCTTTATTAATTTAAATAATTATGTAAGTAATTAAAAATTAAAATTAGTCTCTGGAATGAAATCTGATATCAATTATCGATGACTTCTTTTATCATTTAGATGCATCAGTGATGTAATAATAAGATTGGATTAGAAACTGAGATCAGAATTTATGTGATTATTCGAGTAAAAGTGGAGATGCTCTCTACAGGATGATTATCTAATAGGACATTCTCTGATAAGATATCAACAACTATTTACATATTTATGACGCATATCACCCATAAGGTATTTGTCTTTGGCTTTCTTCTTTTTAAAAAAATAACATCGTTGTGAAAGATCTAGATTAGATACACGTAGAGATGGAACTGTTTAGCATTGTAATAAACAATGTGAGTTCCCAAAAACATTCCAGTGTAGTGAACAGTACAAAGGAACCTCATCAGCCGATGCCATATTGTGCTGGTGTTGCAATGGTAATGCCAAATACGCCAAAAATAACACGTTCCTAAAGCTAGCAGAGCAAAGTGAGCAGAATCCAAAATACATGGTGCTTGTAGAGCTAATTAAGTGCTGTATTCCAAAATTAAATGCTCTTAGAGTTTTTCGGAAAATGTCTGCTTTGCTTTGAAAAATCAACTTTTTGAGAAACTCTTATTTGGTGCTTGTAGAGCTAATTAAGTGCTAAATAATTGTTGTATTCCGAAATTAATTGCTCTTATAGTTTTTTTTTAAATGGCTGCTTTGCTAGTTTTAGATCTAAAGCTAGCAGAGCAATCTTTAAAAATCAACTTTTTTGGGAACTTCTTTTTTAGAGCTTGTAGGGATAATTAAGTGCTGTATTTCGAAATTAATTGCTCTTATAGTTTTTTCGCAAAATGACTGATTCGCTTTTAATAATCAACATTTTAAGAACGTTTTTTTCAAGACAAATGAAAAGGACAATTTTGCTATTGTGTTGTTGTAAGTTGATTTTTATTATTTACTCTGCTAGCTTTAGATCTAAAGTAGGTATTTTTCAAAAAACTATTAGAGCAATTAATTTCGAAATACAGTACGTAATTAGCCCTACAAGAACTAAAAAAGAAGTTTCCAAAAAAGGTTGATGTTTAATGTTTGCTCCGCTAGCTTTGGATCTAAAGCTAGCAAAGCAGCCATTTTTCAAAAAACTGTGAGATCAATTAATTTCGGAATACAACAATTATTTAGCACTTAATTGGCCCTATAAGCACCAAATAAGACTTTCTCAGAAAAGTTGATTTTTAAAAGCAAAGCGCACAAAAATATATTTGTTACGACATCACATTACAAATCTTTGAATTTCTCGAGTTTTCTATACTACAGTATGTATGTATTATATACAGTGCGTTTCAATGAAAACTATCCACCCTAAATAACTTTTGATAGAAAAATTTTCACGAAAAACGCAAAAGCAGGTCAAGTAAAATTTCTAGGGGGACACATTTTTGAATATTTATATTGTGTAACTTGCATCCCCCTCCACCTAGGTAACCCGCCTCCATTTTTTTAAATCCTCATCAAACAGATTTCAAAAATTTACAATACTTAGGGTACAAAGTAAATAGTCTATGAGCTACAGGGGTGTCTTTTTGTATAGGTACCTTATACCATTTTAATAATTTATTATGACAGTTATTTGTTGAAAGTAGAATTGTCACTAATTTCGCCTTATAAACCAAACGGTAATGTCAAAATAATTCAGTTAATTGTTGATACAATAAACTATTCAGAATTTGTTATTGCAACCCATCCTATTGTGAAAAATCCATTTGAAAATTCATCTGTAGCTCATAGACTATTTATAGACTTCAGGTATTATACATTTTTGAAATCTGTTTGATGAGGAGAATCCAAAATTGTAAAAAAACTGGATGTTCCATTAAAAAAAATGGAGGGGTGACCTAGGTGTTGGGGATAAAACTTACACCTAGTATAAATATTCAAAAATGTGTCCCCCTAGAAATTTCACTTGACGTGTTTTTGCGTTTTTCGGGAAAATGTATCTATCAACATTTATTTAGGGTAGATAGTTTTCATTAAAACGCACTTTATATAAACCTTCCTCTTCAATCACTCTATCTATTATATTGAAAACGGCATTAAAATCCGAAAACCGAACAGACAGCGAAAGCGACTTCATTTTATACTATTTAGAGATAAGGTCTATCCATGATACCCATCGCCTGCTAGAGTCGAGCGAGCTCGGTATCATACCAAAAAAACGAAAATCTATCTATCATTTCCACAGCAGGACATCAGTATACATGCGACAATCACTTATCTATGGCAAGACAACTAGAAAGACCCACAGACCAAAAAGGAAGAAGGCTAATAATAAATTTAGATCAATTGAAAACTTATACTTACCATTAAATATCCACTTCAACTTCATCCAAAGTCAATATAATTACTTATATATATTCAAGATTATTTCAACAGCTAATAAACGCTCATGTGTTTTTACTAATGTATCTTCTTTATAGAAGTTTTTTGTGTATATTTTGGAGTCATCCACATTTTTATAACCTTCAGAAATAGATAGGTATATAAAAATATTTGACTATTCAATTTTTTCGCAGTTTATTCTGGATGATCCGTTCGTATAGAGCTCCAGGTATAAATAGATTGTATAAGTTGAGTGAAACAAAAACACAACCAATATCTAAATCATCACCCCACTTCAGATCACTTGTCTCCATTCTATTATATATTGAGTCGCTGAAAAGTTCAACAATTATGACCAATTTCTGTTTAAGACTGTTCATTCTTTATGCTGCTATCTCATATGGTAAGATATATAACAAGATCATAATTGATGTTCATTAATTTCAAGTTCTCGTTACTCTTAGGAAACAGTTTGCAATGTTATCAGTGCAATTCTAACATAAAGGATGCTTGCTTCTACGGCAATCCAAGAACTCTACCTCAGTTCAACTGCAGTGCGAATGATACATGTATCACATTCAAATACAAAAGTAAGTTTAAATTGATAGTGTATTTTCTTTCGATATTTAGAATAAAAAACGCAGAATCAAAAACATGCTGAGTCTTTGACGGACACATAGAGCGAGATAAAAGGGACTTAAATTGGCATTTAAATGAAAAAAACATTTTTTTTAAATAGAACCGACATTACTGGTTAGTGTAATGAAAAATACAAAATAATATTAATTCTATTAGTACTATGGTTATTTTGAAGTTGTGCTGTTAAAGGTAAAGGTAAGACTTTTGGCACCAAATTCAAAAGTACCAGTACCATTAAAATTAATATTATTTTGTATATTTTTCCTTTTGAGTGTAAGTCATCAAAATCGTTCAAAATTCACTTATAACAAAAAAGATAGTACTTTGCTTATAGTTAATAGGATATTTTAAAACATCGAGGAAATACTTACTTATATTTCAGATATTACCAATGCTATAACTCGGAAAGCGTATTTTTTTTTCAGACACGTATAATTTAAATGTTCCTACATATAAATTCTTCTTTAATTTGGCCGTCTCATATTTCCCATTTTTGAAATAATTTGCCTCTTCCACATAACGGAAACACACATATTTCAGACTTTATTACTGTTGTAACTCAGAAACCTATGATTTTAAAAAATATATTAATCAAATTTTCGATATTAGAAAAAAAATGCTCCGTCCACCCACATTGGCAGAAGTTTTTGTGGGGAAGGACATGTTGAATGTCTATTTTTTTTCAATGGGACCAATTTTCAATAATCTTCTTTCAAAGGAAGAAAGAATCATGAAAATCGAAGCAGACTTCCTATGCAAAATACGCGAACAGACATAAAAAAACATGCAGACAATCAGTCGAATTGTATACCCGCTCTGTTTGGCAAAGTCGGTCAAAAATGCGAGTTGGGCTAGCAAGGAAAATGAGTGAAGGTCTATATTTTTTTTTATTTTTTTAAAACTTACGCTCAGTGTTCTCGGAATTAAGAGAAGAATGGTCAATTTTGGAATACTTTCCTTAATATCTTCATTTTAGGATTATCACTCCTAACAACATGATGCGCTTGAAAGATATTTTTCTACTCATTTTCTGATTAGTTTCATAACATTAACCCCTTGAATCCGCAATAACGTTAGCTAACTCCGCCTTAGCTCGTAGCCTGGAGATAGGTGAATTTATCTGTTTTTTATTTCTAATATTTTTAGTTTTAGGGAGAAATTTTTTGATAACATTTAAATCAATGGGATTTTTTTAAGAAACTCAACCAAGATATATGTGCCATCAATTTTTTAAATCAAATTTGAACTCGATACCTTTATAAATGCGATCTCTGTCGTGTTCACAAATTTCGTAATATCACCTATCTAAACGAGCATCTACATATTATAGATTATGTGTATAAACTTCCGACAAAAAAATGGTTTTAGTCTTCTTTACTGACAGCATGCCGTTGAATTATTATATACCATTGCATATAAGGATAGTTTGTAAAAAATGACAATCAAATTCTTTTATTTTAAGAAATAGACTAGTAGGTGTAGGTACGTTCAAAACCAAAGTTGAAGAAGATAACTAAAACGATGATATTGAAAGAATTACTCCGGTGTTGTCAGACTTCTGAATAGACCTGAAAACAATATTTTTTTGAAAAACCCTGTTCTTCTATCATAACTCAACAGGTATGAAAATTTCTTATAAAAAAAATTTAGGATCATTTGTCACCCGATTGGCGATTTTTGAGCAATTAGTCAAAGCCACATATTTAATAATTCGTCGAAACATTTTAGAACAACACAATTTTAAAAAAATACCTTGCAAGCTGCTCAGTTCTGCTATTAATTGCTCAAAAATGACTAACCTTGTAAAAAAAGTTATAGTTCCAAAGACATTTTGAGATCTGGGGTATAATGAAATAAAAAATATATGTATTATTTCCGCTCAAAAATCCGGTAACACCAGAATATTTACTCAATTTTCTGCTTAAAGACGTCATATAAAACATCCTAGGTCGCAATTTGCAGCGTCCTGATTTTCTTAGGGAGATATCAGAAGTGTGAAACCAATTTTGCAGCTTCGAAAGACCTGTGCTTAACTGCGTGATACTAGAGAAACTTTATTTAGTTTTTGACTAACTACTTTTAAAAAAATTATTGTAATGGACATATAGAAATGACGGAATTATTTATTTATCAAGTTTATTTATTTATAAACACCTTTAATATATCTTACACTACACTATCGAGTACTATGTACAATTTATATTTACTATTTACAACCGTATTCGAACCGACCTTTATTTATTTATATTGTTGGTGGCCCCCTACTAGAGACCCAACTACACAGGACTGCCGTACTGCACCGTACTCCTGATCTCCACCATACTTCGGTCTCCACCGTACTAACTCACTCAACTACACTATCTAACTGACTAAATATACTCCGCAGCAAATCCTCTCCAATATATAGGCAAGCCCCCTCCATCTCGAAGCTTCCACCGGCATCTTCCAACGCCCCGAACATTCCTCCGATAGTGCGAACTTACTATAGATGTATCGAGGTATAATCTTGACCTTGGCATGTATCGTTGACTAATAGCAGTATACCTTACAGTGTAAGGAACGAGTGGCATCAGTGTAAAGCTGACACTCATATCACCCTGGCCCCACCCAAGGTTACTAGAATAGTAACCTTGGGCCCCACCAACGTCCGTACTCAACGTGCTGCCTCATAATGGCGTCCACACTATATCGCAAACTCTTTACAGTATCCTATAGAAAAGTTATATTATTTTAATGCAGAATCCAATCTTTATTGTGAGGACAGCATTCCGTCGAGAAAGAGGTAATCTTTGATGGGCCTTGAGAAATTCCTCACTGATTCTTTCTCCATATAGAAAACAAATATTCCCATTTCGTTATACCTTGAGCCCGAGCTCTTCCATCCCTGCTTGAAGTTGAAGCTTCAAGAGCTGCATCTCCTCAATGACGGGCTTATGGTACAACATTACTTTACAAAAACTGTTTGTCACTCACTTCGATTGCTGCCTGAATACCGCTTGGTACATTCCCTGTACCTTCCTCAAATGCACCTTGTTTTTTAATAAGAAACATTTTAGCAATCATTTTTTGTGTTAATGTGTAATTTTGAAACTAATTTTTATATTTAAGAAAGACCTAAATAAGCTCTTTATACAAATTGTCATTTATTTTTTAGGATTTATTATCCATCTGAAGACGAACCATTTGGTTTGAAACATGTAGACACTATTGTTAAAAACAATTAAAAGATGATCAAACAGAAGTGGTGAACAATCAGAAATGAAATTATAAATGTAATGTCATTTTCATAACATTCTATAGGTGACTGAGCCATAATAAAATACAAGAATTAAGTCACAATAGAATTGTTTTGGTCCTCTATGGAAATTTAAAAATCAAATTAATTTTCATGGGAAAGTCCATTTCTAGAAAAATCTGATTTCCTTCATTTTTTGGTTGTTGCTGATAACAAGAGATCTATTGATCCTACAGGGTTCCACTTGTGCTTAAATTTCAGATAAATAACAGCTCAACAACTTCATATTTTTATGTTTTTTATCAAAGGTGTTGTGTATTGTGTTTTGTTCGGAAGCCTTCAATTAAGAATGTTTTGAAAAAACTAGATTTTTGAAGCGCTGTTACTCAAGACTAATTGAGCAGCTGCGATTGCGTTCAGATTGTAACAAGTTTTGTTTAGAGTATAAGTAAAAAGCTGCAAACCTAGTTTTATACTATTTGTATCTATCTTAACACAACACCAAAAAATTCAAAAGGGTGCAATATTTAACGAACTAACGCAATTTCTATTTGCACGGAGACTGGCCTATTATTAGTTAATTCTGACAACTTTACCTTTAGCTTATTCAGCTTATCAATATCCGCACTGTATATGTGTATTTTAGTTACAGATAATAACAAGAATTCCTACACAGCTACAGCACGGGGTTGTGATCAGCAAAATATCTGCGATACTCTTATGCGCAAAGGCAAAGTAATTGTCACTGCGACAACTCAAGAAGGATTGGTCTGTGATACATGTACAACTGACTTGTGCAACAGCGCAAATGGAAATAATATGAACATTTTCTTTATAACAATTGTTTTTATTTTTTTTATTATATACAATATTACAAAAAACTGTTGATTCAAAATATCTAGCTCTTATGTTTGATTATCAACAATCTTAAATAATAGAACTCATTGTTTTCGTCCAAATTTATTTTTATTCCATTCCCACAATTATATTCGTACAAATATTTGCTGTATGAATCTTTTGACAATTTCAACAAATTTTCAATATCATGATCACTTAATAAATTTGGAGATCTTGAGAAGATTGAGTAGAACATCTGAAAGAAAACTTTCCTAGTTTGCTCACGCAATGTATTGAAATTACTCAAGGAACATATTTGTTTCAAAACAGTCATGACCATAAAATTAAAATGAGAGTTTTGTAGTACTGTAGTGATTCTAGAAAGTATTGTGATAATTCTCTCAAGAACCACTTGGTCATGTTTGTCATTCTTAGAATCACCCTTTATTCTATGCACCTCATTGTAAATAATTGTCAACAAAGAATGGTTCTCACACAGCATTTTAATACCTATCGTAAGTGCGCAAGCAGCTTCGATGACATTCAAAATAAGACCTTTAGTTTCCCAATCGCACAAACAGCTTGAATAAAGTTCCATAAACAATTTAAATGCCATTGACCTCTCTAAATAGGTAAAATCTTTTTCTGTTCTCAACCCATCCTTCATCAATTCCAAGATAAAGTTTCTGTGATCCTTGAAATTGATATCGGAACTGTGCAGGAACGTGTAGAGTTCCGGTACTGATGCAAAATCCAAAGAAGATTTTGCTGTCAAATGTTGTGACAATGGTACATACATTACATGATTGGGCTGAGTTAATATCATAGCCATTCTAGCCAAGTAAATGGCCGAGAAAGTATTCAATTTGAAATTGGGAAGGATTGCAGTACCTAACAGAGAGAACAGATGATAAGTATTATAGCAAATGTTCAATGACATAAATATGTAGAAATAGAGCAAGGTCTTGAAATATCTAGAGCAAAAGAATAAGTGTCAGTTCGTTAGCTCAATTTGATTCCTGCCTATTCAATTCAATATAAAACTATTACCTTTGCACACTGCTTCTATATAGCGGATCCATAACAAGTTATCTTTGCCACTATGTTTGGCTTCTAAATGGAAAAAGAACCTCGACAAAACGTGACAAGCAGCCTTTCTTACATCCTCCTGTTGACTGCCTAATGCAACTATTGTTAAACTCAAGGCACCTAACGAAACATAATAGATACATAGAATTTGATGTCATGGCACACGTATTTATTTGCATTACCTGATCTGGTGAACTTATAGGTTTGTACTTGTTGTTCAGGGGCGAGAAGCTGGCTGAATAGAGGTAACAAGAACATGATGTCATAGCTCTTAATATCTTTGGTATTGAGAAATTCTGCATCGTCCATGTACAAATTCTCAACTAAGGGATAATTAAGAATGGTACTTCTAATAAGATCGTCTTGTAGAATATCTAAAACGTCCCCAGTCTTCGGTTGCCTTAGCAATGCCTTTTCGATGCTATGTCTAATGGAATAGTGTGTTGCTGCAGCACTTCCCCATAAAAATGGTTTATAGTTGAAGAATTGAGTTTGCTCAGCCTTCGCCTCATACCTGTAGTGGAACACTTATTTAAATATAGACCAACACAGGTTGCAGAACGTGATCAAGAAGTTTGGACAAGGAAAATTTAGAATAACGTATAATGATTATGCAAGGTCATCAACTTGTACTCCAGAGTTGGATATCTTTGTTGTTCTGATACATACAAAAGAAATTTTCAATAGAAATTGTAGATATGATGAAGTTTCACATTTTAAATTTGTAATATAAAGGGTGTTTTTATAACGTCAAAGCATATCAAAGTTGTGCTTAATATTATATTGGATTTCAATTTCAATTTCATTTTCCTATACCGGCAATATAGGCTTTAGTAGGTTCTACTGAGAAATGTTCAAGATATGGCCCCTTTTATGAAATAGTTTCAATGAGTTCGAATCCAAATTAACAACTACAACAATTAAGGGTTATTCTCTCTATTTCGTAATAGCCTAGTTTAATTAGAAAGCAGCCCTGTAAAATACAAAAACCTCTATTCTTCAACAGAGATTTTCAATAATGTAAAATGTCTTTTCACTTTTAGATTAATTTAAATAAAACTGTTCATTATTTAGTGAATAATAAATAATATTTAACGTACGCAAATCATTCATTTACAGAATTAAAATTGCTCACCTTCTCAAAATCACCAGAATCGTTCTATCACATTTGTTCACCATTGCCTTGTAACTAGCCAGAAGCAAGGGTACATGCGACTTATCCATCAGAGTTTCCCATATCTCACACAACGTTCTAAATAGAGTTAATATTCCTAACTTTGTTTCATTGTGTTCACCAATCATACGATCTACAAATTCTGAATGTGAAACTAACATATCCATCAAAGTTTGAGCATCTTCTATATGAGTAGATCGCGCCAGTAGACGTAACAAATTATTAAACGTTTTCAATAATATTGCATTTCCCGAAATACCATATTTCAAACAAAATTTATAGTACACTTTCAATGTTTCATTATTTGCAATATTTTTCATGTCTGAAAAATTACCACCATCTATCAACAGCATCAACATTTCATCAAGTAGTCCAGCAATATGATTTAATCTGTTTTCATCATTTTCGTTCTTTAAATTTCGCTTGAATAAATTAACTTGTAGATGGATGAAAGTTAGGATAATATTATAAACTTGTTTGTCTGTAAGAACCTCAAGACACTTTTTATAAATTGTACTAAGAAGAGTAGCATGGAATATTTCAGAAACTTCAAACTTCTGTACTTTCTGGATATAAACTTGGCAATTTTTAATTGACATACATTTTTCAATCAAAACTTTCATTCCTCCGAAAGAATGATGGAAATATTGACCAGCTTTCTGAGGTTTTTGTAAAGCTTTAGTTAGAGTGGGCTCGATCTTTTTATAAATTTCTTCAAGAATATTTTCTTTTACTTCTTTGTCCACCAAAGATTTCAAAATAGGAAACAGAAGTGCCTTCTTTTCACAAACTAGATCTAAATGTTCCTCTATCCAATTTAAATGCTCTGTATTACTCTCTAATAAAAATTTTGTCATACGAATTATCTCAGGAGTTAATTTTGATGTATTTACGAGACTAACAAAGAAATTTTCTCCCAAGTTTTTGAAATGATGCGGAAACGTTTCCAGATATTCTAACAGAGTATTACAAAGATTGGCAACATCGACTTCAGCAGTTTCATTGGAGAGTATAAAATAGGATATCAAGCATTGTAAGTCTCCTGAATCTATTGGGACACGAGTTTTATTACATTTGCTATCTATTCTAATATTGTTCAAAGAATATATCAATATATCTGAAACAACTAAACAGATTTCTTTGCAATTGCTGAAATTTTTGCAAAAGAATGCAATCATCTCTCGACACCCACTAGATTCTATTTTAAAAATTTGTAAGAGTTCCGAAAAATTGGTCACATTCTCATACTTTTTGGGATTCTTCAATATCTTGAAAATGTTGTTGGAAAGCTTCTGTTGAAATACTTTCAAGAATTTTTCAATCTCAATGTTATTGTCCAGTAATATTTTGATCAATTTGATTAGCAATTTTGTCAAGGAGCTTTGGGAATTATCTTTAGATAAACTAGTGAACGAAACATTCCGAATCAAAACAGGGTGACATAATAACATTTCTAAGAATGTATCATCAACAAATCGTTTTTGTATGGAAAAAGTTACAAATTTTTCACAATTTTCTGTAACAATCTTCGTCAAGGCACCATTATTCACCAAATTTGTAAGGTAGAATAGACTCATTGTAAGCAAATTCAATGGCAAATTTGCATAAACGGCCATATCAGCTGTGTTAAGTAGTTCCGTTATGTCTCCTGTTAGGAACTCCTCACTGAATTCCGCAAAGATCTTCAAGTTACACTTAGTTTTTGGCAAAACACATAATTCTGTACACCGTTGCCAACATAACAGATAATGCCTTATACCAGTTTCAAAAGAATGATGTTCACTCAATATATCCACAATTACATCAACATCAGTTTGAAGATGTACCAAATTCATAATAACAAAGTCCACATACATCTTTTGCTGCTTTTTGATTTTCACATCTTGCAATATAGTCAACAGACCTAGTATCATGGGGCTCAGAAATCGGTGTTTGATGAATAAATGCTCGTGATAAAGCATATCCATGTTTTTCAAATTATCGATTGTTTTACTGATATTTTCCTCACTACCTTCAGATTTCTTGGAAAGTCTATTAAGGAAATCTGTGCTATTTTCATCAACAGTCTGCAGAACTTTTATGATAATTTCAACCACTTCAGCATCGTAATGTTTTAAATTGAGAATGCCGTTTAACCATATATTTATTTCGTAATCGCAACCATCGAAAATACCAGTATTTGAAAGTAATTTATTTAATACATTCAATGCTTCCTGGCTTTTGCTTTCATAATAGAATTCAAGTAATAACGGGAAAATGAGCTCAAACATATCAGACTTGATGGAAAATTTAGTCTGATCTACGTCAATAAAAACTTTCGCAGCTTTCATAATTATCTTTGGTAAGGTGACCATGTCGCTACTGAAAATATTCTTTATTTTAGTAACGATATTGAAAATGTCAATCGAATCCATAGTATCCAGAAGCAGAGGTGATAGCTGTTTGTATGAATCAAGGGTATCTAAAATTAATTCAAAGTGCCTCTGTAACACAACAGTATCTTCGGTAATAATATTTGGGTCTTCAAGAATCTTCAACTCATCGTACATGTTGGGGAAATGATTTCTCACATGACTCTGAATGGATGTGTGCAATTTTTCATAGCTACTTAACGTGAAAAAGCTTTTCACGTATTTCAGATAGATATCTAATGCTCTGAGCATTCCTAAATATAATGATGTAACGTGCTCTTTAACAGATCGACAGGTGCTACTATCACCGGATAAAATTACTTTGATAATTGGGGCTGGTGCTACAAGGCACTGAATAACTTGGAACATCTGCAACAATCAAAAAATGCTTAGTTTTTTGCATATACATACATATCTCATAATATTATAACATACTTGATAGGCATTGAGTTCCCTTGAACAATATTCGATGCAGCTGGGTTGAAGATGTTGTATCAATTTCTTTGCGAAATTGACAGCGTTTATCCACTTTGGGGTGTCTCTTGGCTCCAGAAATTGTTTTAAATTATTCCATACAGTCTTAGCAAGATCTGGACATGCCGCACAAATTTTTAACACCAATTCAGATGCATATGAATGATCCCAAGGCCTATAAACACCATCAGAGAAATTTTATAGAAAATCATGAATTCAACAAAAAAAATACAACACAAATAACTTTGTACAAAGGGAAAATATATTTTCGTACGTATTATTTGAAGATCTACAATTAGCAACATATAAATTCGTTCGTATTGTTACATTTAGTAATATATTGGTATTACACCAAATATCACCTTATGAATATCTTACCTATCTAGACTTTCAAGAATAGTATACAAAAGTGGGTTCTGATTTTTCTTTCCTAAGCCCACCAAGTTATCCTTGAAAATGACACCATATTTTTGAGACGTACATAGAACCAACAAAAATTCGTGGACCGCTTCGTTCACTTTTGTCTTGTCCAGAGAGTTAACCTGGAATAATTTTTGTGACATCAGATATCCTCATCAGGTATCACTGACCAACACTTACATTCACTTCTATATTCTTGGATCCCTTTACTTTCTGACCAGATGGGCCTTTCCAATTGTACAAATTGACAATTTCTTTGACAATCATAGTGTTAAATGTCTTCATTTTAGATGTCTTAGATACAGAAGGATTTTCCAAAATGAATTTTCTCATAGCTGATATAACAATGCAGAGATTATCAGCATCGTCATATTGTAAACCACTTATTATGCTGGTTATAAATCCCCTTTTTTCCAGTAATACGGAAAGTGCTGGGTAATGACCATCAACAAAAAATGCCGTCAAAAAGTGAATAAAATGGTCACGAACGCTATTTTTCTCTCCTGTATGCTTTGTGAGAAGTTCTATATTTGTCGTGTGAAAGTTCACATGTAGCAACACATCTTTAGCTAAAAACGACGAAAATGTTACTATAGCCGTCAGAAGTTTTAGGCAAGATTTTCTTTCAGCAGTCGTTGAAGTAAGACCCAGCATTTTATTTATAACAGTGACATAGTTACTCAGTAGATACCGACAAGCTTCATTTGCCCCGCTTTGATAATATGGGGAACTTATGGAAATTTTGAGTAAAATGTGAGTAATGATATCAAAGACCAGTGTTGGTGATATAGAAGAATCCACTTCCAGTACTTGAATTAGCTCCAGGCAGCTACCTCCATTATCCAAATACTCCAGTATATTGCTATGTTTTTGTTTATCATCTTGAATTACTCGTAGAAAATCTTGAAGTGCTGAAAGAACGAAGATATCCAATAATTCGAGACATAACTAAAAAATACCACTATAATGATGATAATGCAAATACCTGTTGCTTTATATGCACTTCTGAGATTGTTTCTGAAATCGGAAACTGAGAATCTTTTAATTTCTTTCTTAGGTTCATCGGATTCATCATTGCTCAAAGCTCGCTTATTTGTTGGATTACTTTCTTCACATTCGATCTCTGCCATGTTTCAACACAAAAAGAAACTTGAACCACTCTTTGGATGTCTATTTTGTTACCTTCAGAAAAAAGAATATAACAAAGGAAATTACCTAAGTTATGGGTAGGGTTTTACTGTCTGTATCCAAAACTCCACCTTCTGCTTACATTTATATTCCAAGGACTAGGTATACACCTAACAGGGATGCTCTAACAGAGGAAACCATGCTTTTTATAATTTAATTTCGAAAATACAAATAAACCAACATAACCTCAATTACCAAGAAGCATGCACATGCACACCATAGATAAATTCCCTATGCTGGTTGTCTCTGCCCACAGGATTCTAATAAACACACCATGCTCATACTTGTTTGTCTCTGCTCATAGTTCTCATGTTCTCATACAAAAGATTTTTGCTCATACCTTGGAGCACAGAGCACAGTATAAAGAACATAGAAATAATACTAGTACTAATTCTATGATACAGAACTATAGTTCTTGGAGGTTAGAGGCAAAGAATAAATTCTTTACCGGAAAGAAGTTAGCGCGTACATTTTGTTCTTCTCAATTATTACAAATATACATAAATTGCTCACTAAATGCTCATTCTGAAACTGGAATTGCTCAAGCTCGAAAGTTAATAATTATTAAGATATTCTGAAATTAAATTTGTGTTTGTAATTTCACGAACATGTCGCTTAATAATTAGTATTTTCGGGATTGAGTTGCGGTAAAAAATTGCTCAGCATTGCTCAAACAGAATATATGAATAGTTCTATGTTTTTAGATTGATAATTGAATAATATTAATGATTGATATTTTTTTAACGCGGTTGTAAAGCTATGACGTCATCATGGTATATTAGAATGGTGGTAGTATCCATGTCAGCCATGTCTTTATTGTATTTATGTGATAGCAGCAGAGATAACCAGTACTGGATCAAATTGGCAAATGTGCTTTATCATTATTTTCAAGCTGATGTATATTGGTTGTATGTATTTAGGTCAAATGTTGTATAGACTTATCCTTTATTATTTAGGTAAATAACTCAATAAAGAGAATTTCAGACACAGATTGGAGGTAGTATTCTCTGGACACAGATGAGTGATGCCCGTGTTAGGTTTTGGGGGTAGTGTTCTCTGGTTAGGTTAATGTCCCTGTTCGTGTGTCAAGAAGACTGGAAACAAGGAGAGTAAACTTCCGATGCTTCACTATGTAGCCACATGAGATTACAGAAGTTGCATATCATAGGGTGGGTGGACATTGACGAACATCTTGACAATTACCTTAAATATTTGTTTTCTTTATTTATCTTCGTGATCAAGATCTGCTGTCTTTTTTGCGAGAGCCACTTGTTGCGCACGGCATGGTGCGCAAAGACACATTTAAAAAAAATATGCGTATCATGATATACATATGTGTATCGTGATGCGTATACAATTTTACCCGATTTTTAGGGCGAGTTTAGTCTCCTTGTTTCCAGTCTTCTTGCTGTGTCTCATGAAAAAGCAAAGTTGACATTTACAAGCTACACTTGCACAAAAGCATGGAAGACAGAGACTACCAATCAGAGAACACTACCACAGAAATAACACCAGCAATCAAGCATGTTGACGTCATAGCTTTACAACTTATTGAAAAACTATTAGTCATTTTAATTTTATTCTATTATTTATCGAAAAACATAGAACTATTTATATTTATATGATTGAGCAATTGCTGAGCAATTTTTTGACGCAACTCAATCAAAAAATACTAATTATTAAGCGACATGTTCGTGAAATTACAAACAGAAATTTAATTTGAGAATATCTTATTAATTATTAACTTTCCAGCTTGAGCATTTAGTGAGCAATTTATGTATATCAGTAATATTGAGAAAAATAGAATACCCGCGTCAACTTCTTTTCGGTAAATTCTTTGGTTGGAGTTGGAGGTAGTGTTCTCGTTCTCTGCTCATACCAGAGAACACATCTCCAAGCTCATTCCTACCAGCAGACAACACATGAACAAATATAGAAAGGACGAGTAACACGAGTAGTGGAAGTAGCACAAAAAACATTGGGTTATCGTATGTCATTTCGGTGTGTTGCGCAAAATCCCGCTGCGCATCCTTGTGTAGTATGGGCGAACGAATCTTAAATACAACAATAGACACTCAGTGAAATACTGCGCAACATACCAAATTGACAACTTATCACGGGACGTTATTTCAGCCACTTCTGCATATAGAACAGGATACAGAGTTAGTCATCCTCCTTTATATATTCTTGAGACAACATTTGGGCGATTTGGGCACAGTATAAAGGACTATAACTATATGGATATATATGGATTTCAGATACAAGTATACAAGGTATATAGGTATATATTCTCTGGGTACAAGTGTTCTCTGATCAGAGACGTGTCTGTCATCGTCAATTTCTTGTTCTGATTTATAATAATAAATAATAATTAATTATATGTTATTGTTTTCATTACTTTTTACCTTATATTTGATATTGAGATAAATTTTGAACAAAAATAATGGATGACATAATTACTTTGTCTTCTGATGAAGAGACACCAACACCACCTAAGAAGGTAAAGAAATTATCATACTAGGTATCTACTTTGCGAGATAAATATTTAATACTTTTACAGAGAATTAAACTTATAACATTGAATACAAACCAAATTTCGAGAGTGGTTTCTGACAAATCGGAAAAAGAGTGTAATCCATGCTTTAAAAACATTATCGCTACCACAAACTTAGGAAAATCTGGAGATGTGACCATCACACCCCTTAAAAAAGATAATGTTGTCGAATTGTCTGATGAAGAAGATCCAATAGAAATTGATTCTGATGGAACAGAGATAATTGGCTCTCAAAAAAGCAATGTAAATAATGATGATGCTCCAGGCTGTGATGACGATTGTTTAATTATCAATGAGAATGAAGTTAAAATTAACGTGGATCCCAATTCATCAGTTGCAACGGTTCAGACTAATCACACATCCCATGAAACGAATAGCATCGACGACTCAAACGCAAATGAACCGAATGATTTATTAAAGAAAGAAAATTGCGCGGAAACAAGTGTTGATCCTAATGGTGCTAAAATATTTGATATTACTCATTCTAATGGTAAACAGGAATCAGACGGAGTGGTTGATGAGAATCAGAAGGATAATGTACATGCGTTTAATTCCACAAATGAGGACCAATCCAAACCAAAGACATCTGAGTGTTCTAGTCAACAAAAGCCAACAAATAATTTCGAAAAATTTTTACTCATTTGTGAAAGTAACATAAATAAAACCAAATATGAAAGTATGCTGTCTAAAAAGATAGCCTTTTTGAGGTATCGATATAAAAAAATTGAATCAGAAATATCAAATTCCTCACATTTCCAAAAGCTTTTTGAAGAAAGTGCTAAGATAGCTATGACATCCGTTGAAGCTACAATTTCCAGTTTTAAAGATGTTTTCCTTCAAATAAAAAAATATTCCGACTCTGATAGCATAGAAGTGACAGATGAACATTTAAAAAAACTCAAAAAACTAGATAAAACTATGAAATTACTTCTCAAGAAAATAAAAAAACTTGAGAAAGCTGAAGTTGATTTTGATACAGAAGAAGATTCTTCATACTTGCAATTGATACGGTAATGATATATATATATATATAATATATTTTTGTAAAATCGCTGTTAAACCAAATATCATCTTCAGGTACATAGAAAGATTGGATAAAGTGAATAAAAAATATTGTGAATTGCTCAAAAGAAACCCTTATTCTGGAAGACTTACTTATGCAAAACTGGATTTTGCCGATTCAAAATACAATGAGATCAATTTAGCAATAAGTAAGAAATTCAAAAACAACAAGATGTTCCCTACATTCATAGATATGAAAGACTTGATAAAGAAAATATCATCGGAAAATAATCTGAACTTGACGGAAGAAACTATTGAATTCGAAAGTTAGTATATTTTAGTAACGTTGATAAATTAATTTGATGAATGTATAATCAGGTTCCAAAGTATTATTTGAATTTTTATGCTTGGGTAGCTGAGTAGGGAAAATATGTATTTAGTGATATACTTTTAGTAGTAATTTGGGAAATATAATACTAAATTAACCCGATAAATAAAAAAAGTGCTGGAATTAGCGAAGACGGAGCCATAAAAAATGTAAGGGGAAGGAAAATCAGCCTGCTGCTTTATGTTGTAGTATATACAAGCATTGTACGATGTTGCCACATTAAGTTGTTTGTACGGACATCCGATACATGAAGTTAAATTTGTCGGAATAAATTAATAAATAAATAACATCAATGAAATATTGATAATACGCCATCAAAGTAAACAGTTTACTATGTAGTTTGTTTTTAAAAACACATTTCATAATCTTAAAGCAGTAGCGAATAGTGATAATTTTTTTTTACAGGTAGACATTGTTTCAAAAAATTGGGAGAATTATTACAGACCAGAAGAAGAAAGGAATTATATGATAGCCATTGTTTGTATATGAACTATGAAACAGATCCTGCTTTAAACGATGATGGACTTAAAAGCAAGCTCGATGAGAATTATAAAGATGGTCAAATGAAAATAGATAGAGTATGCGATGAGTAAGTGGTTTCTTTAAGTAACATAACATAGACTGAGGTATTCATAAACAAATCTTAATTTGATAGACTGTCACTGTAATAATCAACAAATTAAAACATTAAACTATTATCGAACTAAGGTTTGTTCATGAATAAGGCAGTTAATCTCTCATATTTTGTACCTGAATCAAATATTTTTATTTTTATAGATACGCTCGCCAGCAAAGTTGTTCCACTACTGAACCTGCTCTTTCTGAAGATTCAGATCAAAGTGATTTTAGTCACACTGAAGATGACAATGAAAATTCCACATTAATTACTAATAGTGACGCATCACCATCATAACTTTGTATTTTGTCGACGTGAAACAATTATAACAACTGATGTACGATTATTAATTTACATGTAAGGAAAAATATAACATATTGTGTGAATATCTCTAATTTGAGTTTATAGATCGAAAATGTTCAATATGGTTATAATCGTACTTTTTGTTTGCGGTCTTTTACTGCCATGCATGTAAAATAGAAAAAATATAACGTTTAAGTTCCAACAACATTTAAACGCAGTTAACAAAAGTATGCGCTACTTTTAGGGTAAACATTGCTCAGTATTAATGCTTTATTTTTGGGAGTAATAGAAAATATTATTTTCTGTTATATTTCCAAAATGCCGAAATACTTATTGAAATTCGGTAAGTAACAGGACGAATTATTGATAGAATGTAAGAAAAACCGGTTTTCTTTGATATCAGTGACAAAAGTTATTGAAAGACTATATTTAGCAACAAACTCTTGATGTGTGCTCGTATACCTAATAATTTTTTATTGAAAAAAAAACTTTTTTATCAGATTAGGTATATTATTATATCAGTATCGTAATATTGAAGATTAATAATTTTTTGCCTAAAGATCAGGTTCTGAATTCTATGGGAATAGATTTAAAATTCAGCTCATATTCGTTGCTGAAACAGAGCGCGTGTTCCTAAATTCGATCCAGTGTTCTTCTGGCCAGTACAGTGTGGCATATCTTGTTCTATGCATTCTTGGTACAGGTCAGTGTACATTATGGAATTTAGGAACACAAGTAGAATTTCTTCCGCCTTGCGCTATAGGTGCAATACCGGACGTAATGTCTCAGTATGTCGTGATAATGGGTTTGTAGTTCTGTCAAGAGTGCTGTTCTGAATATAGTAGTTATTTATGTAGGAAACCTTCGTAAGAGTGTTTTTGTAAAATCATTGAATTTTCTTCGGGTTTACATAAATTAAGGTTGTCATGTCAGCCTCAACACAAAGTACGTTGAACTGTATCGTAACTCGGACCGTTTCGATTCGCCAAAGAACAACGAATTCATTCATGTTACACTTAGCAGCCTCAATGCGTTACAACAAGGAAACTTTTCCTTGGTGTAAAACTCTGGAAGCTATGGAGAAAACGATCACTTGTAATACACTTATAAAAGCAGTTCAAGAACTGTACAGAAATAACACGATACAAATAAAATGTTCCAATAAAATTACAAAAGTATTTAAGACAACCAAAGGCCTTAAGCAGGGATGTTGTCTGTCCCACACTCTTCAAAATATATATAGAGGACGCTCTCAACAACTGGAAGAGGAAATGTAAAAACATGGGAATACCTGTAAACGTCAAGACCATATATACGTTGAACTTTTCCGACAATCAAGATAAAGAGGACCTAGAATATATGTCTCGTAAAATTAAAGAAGAATATGAGAAAGCCGATTTACAGATGAATGTGGGCAAAATGAAATATCTATGTGTAGGCCGTAGGCAACGAAACAACAAACTTAGACCTAGGTGAAAATGAGACTATAAAAGGATGTGACAACTACAAATATCTAGCAGTAAGATTTGATAAAGATGGACGAGGCGAGAAAGACATCAGGGAGAAAATAGGTCAAGGCAGAAAAACTATAAAACGAATGAACAATATATGGTGGAATAGGGAAATATGGAGACATAGAAAATATGACATTTACAACACAATAGTTAAAAGCATTGTACTGTACGGGTCAGAAACATGGAGATGCAACGAAGCAGACAAAAAGAGATTTAACTCTCTAGAAATGGACGCACTACGAAGATCATGCCGGGCATTAAGAATGGAAAGAATTAGCAACGAAACAATAAGAGAGTTAATGGGCAACCAGGAAACAATAAATGAACATATAAATAGAAAGCAGATAGTTTTGTTCGGACACGTGAAAAAGATGCCAGAAAATCGACTACCAAGAATAGCACTAGAATGGACGCCATCAGAAAGGAGTTAACCAGGGAGACCAAAGAGAACATGGGGCCAAGGAATCAAAAAAGCAATGAGCGAAAGAAATTGAGAGAATACCTTTGGCAATACAGACACGATTGGAGGAAAAGTCTGTAAATCGGACAGCGTCGCCGGACGCTATGAAACCGAACAATTCTAAATAATACTCATTTTCTAGATTTTGTTTTTTTTTTCGATAAAGCATAAATTATTTTCTCGACACTTGCCGCGGAGCGAGCGCTAGCACATAATTGCCGCTCTTGACCATTTTCGCTTTCTACCAATAATATTTTTACAAAAAATTGGACCGAGTTTATTAGTGGGTGCACTGAAAAATACAAAATAATATTAATTCTATTGGTGCTGGTACCTTGGGAGTTGATGCCTACAACATCAAACTACAACGGCATATCTTAAAAAGTTCCAGCACCAATAGAATTGATATTATTTTGTATTTTTCAGTGCACCAACTAACAAAGTCTTCGACAAAATAACGTGTATATTTCGAGCAAAAAGTATTCTAGCCGCTCTCGCATGACTGCTGCGTGAGGCGTAGCCGAATATAGTTTTCATGTACAGGGCAAACATGTAATTTCTGTTCTTAATATACTAAATAGATGAATTTAGAACAAAGAGGCCTACAAGAACCTAGAATAAAATATGTATATTCATAGGTATATTGTCATTTGACAAAAGTAAGTTGACTATCGCAGTTTTGACATAATGTAGACATAATTTGTTATAATAATGTTTAATAGTGTTTGTCGAGCAATCTGAAAAAATAAAAAGGTTTACAGGTTATTTGATATTAGCAGAGAATATACTGGCTGGCCCATTAATAAAGGACGCCGGCTCTATTGCAGGATCTGTTAATGGGACGCCCCGGAGAAAAAATGTCTTAGGGGTAAATCGGCCAAAAGAAAAAAGCTGGAAATTCATAACTTGCTAAGTTTACCGCTAGAGAGTGCAACTCACACCGCAAAGTTAAAAAACACTGTTTTATTCAAAATTATCCCAAGTTATCCTATACTGAAAATATTTTTTTGTAAGCTACTGAAAATAGGACAACTTTTTTATATTAAAGTTTTTTCTCTATCTTGTCAAATAACGGGTGGTGCAAATGTTGGTTTAAAAAAAAACTGGGTAACTTTTTTTTGCTATGACCTATTTTGAATAACTTTATTTCATTTTAAAAAACTTTTTCGGGCGCTTCTACTGGAATTATAACATTTTGAATTTAATTATTTTCCGAATCGGTTGATGGCGTTTCATGACAAAGTCTCAATTTTTTATGAATTTCTCGAAAATTTTAAATGCAATGGTATTTTTATTTTTCAATAGAAAGAAACAGCGTGAAAAATTACAGTTTCTGGTGAAAACCGCAATGATTATTCCTTATGGACTTGTTTAAAAATATGTATATTTAAAACTTCATTTTTACGTAACAAAATTAGAGAACACTCTGAGTATCAGTAATTTTTATTGAAGTTACATATATTTAATATAACATGCTTTAATAATAACAGAATCTTTATTACCTACCTATGTCGATGTATATGGGTTAATTCAAGTTTAGTGTAATTAAATGAGAATTAAATACAAATAACTATAACAACCTAATACTTTATACAAGAAAATTATAATTAGTAGGACTCTCGTTAGGCCTTGACATGACAGAAAGGAAACAAAAGAAGCGAAAATAAAATATATCTTTCTTAAGAAAGATTGTAAAACAATATCAAACAAAAACTTTGGCATATTATTTTCCTTAGTTATTTTATGATTTCTCTCTCGACAATGTCGGTTGTCCATAAGAGAACCGAATTTAGGAAAAACCTAGGCACGTAGAGCTAAATAACTTAGAGCCTAGAACTAAAATTAAAAAAAAATAATGACGTCTAAATAAGTGCTCAAAGTGACGTCCGTCCTGGGCAAAAAGCTGTAGCCTGCTGAAGGCAGTTACCTATTTTTAATAGTCATTTATTTGCACTTAACTTAAATTACCCAATTTAGAGCGTCATAGGTCAGAGAATAAGTCTGTGATATATCTAATAAATACTGATACTCTATTCTCTAATTTTGTTACGTAAAAATGAAGGTTTAAATAAGTCTATAAGGACTAATCATATCGAGTTGCGGTTTTCACCAGTAACTATTATTTTTCGCGCTTTTCCTAATAAAAATAAAAATACTATTGCATTTGAAATTTTCGAGAAATTCATAAAAATCTGCGACTTTGTCATAAAGTGTCATCTACCGACATGGAAAATAATCAAACTGTAATGTTATTACTCCAGTCAAAGATAATTTAACTCATTCCAGTTCCATTATCTTTGCTCCAGTAGAAGCGCCCGAAAAAGCGCTTTGAAAGAGACAAAGTTATTCAACATAGATCATACCAAAAAAAAAGTTATCCAGTTTTTTTCAAACCAACATTTGCCCCTCCCTCCACCCGCAATATTTTCAATATAGGTTGATTGAATAAAAGTGTTTTTTAATTCGAGGTGTGAGCTACGCTCTTTAGCGGTAGACTTAGCAACTTATAAATATTTTGCAGAATTTTCTTTTGGCCGATTTACCTCTAAAATATTTTTTCTCCGGATCGTCCGATTAACGGATCCTGAGACATATCCGGCGTCCTTTATTAATGGGCCACCTTGTACATATTTTCTAGTATTAGATACGTAGGATTAGAACAGAACGAATTTTCTTGTTATGCACACAATGGCGTAACAAATGTTTATAAGTATCTCAACATATTTAAGGGTAAACATCTCTGTTTCTAGGTCATTGGGTATAGCCATTTTATTATAATGATGGTTTCATCAAGTAAAATGGGTGAGCGCGGCTTAGTAATAATAATAATCTAATAAATAGTAATTAATATATATTATTCAACAAAATTTATCTAAAGCATATCTAATCACGTAACCATTGCCGTAGGAGATAAAGTAATCAAGGTGTTGCTATTTTCAGCAAGTTCAGCAATTGATACTCTTCCTCTTTGTCTTATAAATTTAGCTACTGCTTCCATTTCTTGAGGTGAAACGTAAATGAATTTGCCTCGATCATCGATAACACCTGTAAGAATATCATCTTTCTGCAAATCTTTGATCCTATCAATCGCTGCTTGGGTTTTTAATTTGAAGTGTACAGCAAGGTCTTCAATTAAAACTACTTTTTGAGTCTTAATATAGTTGACAAACTCTTGAAGAATATTTTGACTCTCTGTTTCCTCTGCTTCGAAACCTTCCTCCTCTACGGAAAACGCTTCTTTCATTTTCAGGTACTCTTCATATTCCTTCTTCTCTTTTTCTTCTTTTGTTTTCCTCTCTAATTCCTCTCGGCGCTTTTCTTCTTCCCTTTCTTTCTCTTCTGATTTTTTCCTCTCTTCTTCTGCCAGTTCAGATTTCTTCTTTCTTTCTGTTCTCAACTGCTCTTCAGCTTCTCTAGCAGCTTTCTTTTCTGCTTTCGCTTCCAATTTTGCTCGCTTCTTGGAACCAATCTTAGTATCTAATAATTCTGAATCATCTTTTTCAAGTTCTTCTTCAGGCTCTGAATCATTTACATCTTGTCTTGCCGCTACAAGTGAGAAAATACAATGACAAACAATACTTATATGTAACTAAACGTATTACCGTTGGCTCTCAATCTGGCACCTCTGTTTCTAGCCATTTGGGCTCTTCTCGGTGCACCATCTCTTACTCTATTAGGTACTGCTCGTTGCCTCTCAGGACCTAGAGAAAATTATACTACAATCAAAATACTTATTAGCCATATGTTTCATGAACTTACCTTGGGGGTATCGTTGTTTAGATTTCAAATAAAAAGTAAGACTTATAACAACAGCCAATAAAGCTACTGCAATACCTAATAGAACTCCCAATTCCATAATGTAATCGAATAATCAAAATCAATCTTATTTTTATCAGTATTGTTACTTGTTACACTTTTATTTTTGTAGCATAGAACAATATAAACCTTTGTTGTAGTTTCTCTGTTTTATTTACAAAACTACAGAATATGAATTTCAATCATAGAGTAATATTAAAGAATGTCAATGTCATTCATAATCAGAGAGAACTTTATTGTATGATCTCTCTGGTAATAATTCATAATCACGCCTTTTTTTGGTCATATGAACTATTTGATACTCCATGGCTATTTCTGATATGTGCCCAAGAGTATATAAAAAATACAACATATAAAGCATAGAATACTAATACATAATATAAAGTATAAAGGGACAGAGACAAGTTGTCAATTTGGGGTGTTGCGTTCACCGGTCATATCCATAACAGTGCCTCATCACCAATCGCTTACTAATTGTCTCTGTTACTAAATCAGTAATCAAAAATCGTATCTAGTGGACCCGACTGATTACCATAGAGCACTATCATTTACTCAAGTCTTGCGACTGGAGCTTTGTTCATGGAACTGTTAACGTGTTGACCAGTTGACCCGCCAGGATCGCATCTGTAGAGGGATAAAGCTAGGTTCATATAGTCGCGAATTTGCGAAAAGCGAAATCGCAATTCGCGAAAATAAATCGGGTTTTATTTCATCAGTTCATACAGTTTTGAAATTTCGCTAGTTTTTTAGGGACATTTATGTTTCCAGTATTACAAAATAGATAGCATGAGAAACTATAAAATGTTTGAAAAATTTGAACATAAAGTAAATACCATATATTGAATAAATATTTTGTAAATACATATTCTCAATGTTATTGAAATAGAAGTAAAAAATAATTGAGATAATCGTATAATTAATTGAGTAATTACTTAGATAAATAAAATTATTTGTGGACAGGTAGAATATTTAGTATGATAGATAGATATAGAATACCTATATTCAGTATGTTTCTGAATTTGAGCCATATATTTTGGTTAGTTCTATACTTCCTATTATTATTTTATTATGAAAGAAGGATACAGTTTCTCTTTGCGTCAAAGACGAGCAGTTGCCGCTTATCTGTTATTGAGAAAAAAGAAAAAGAAAATTGTAAGATCTATAGGAACATGTGATATATTCAAAAATAGAAAAACTCAAGGTGCATATCACAATTTGGTCCAAGAAATGCGAAATAATGATCAGAGTAAATTTAGAAACTATCACAGAATGACTGTAGAAGACTTTGATCTATTATTGGAGAAACTTGCTCCAAAACTTTCCAAAATTTACCATTCTCGTGAACCAATATCACCTGGGGAAATGTTATCAGCTACGCTAAGGTGTTTATTACTGAACTAAATATTGTTTAATTTATAGTGATTATTTGGGATAATCATTTATATTTTCCATATCGCAAGGTACTTAGCAGCGGGTGTTAGCATGAGAAGTATATCGTACAGCTACAGACTAGGAAGAAGCACAGTCACTAATATTATAAGAACAACATGTTCGGTTATTTGGGATACATTAAACGAGGAGTATTTACCATTCCCTACTGAGGAAAGTTGGAAAAAAGCTGCTGAAGGTTTTGAACATAGATGGAATCTTCCAAACTGCGTCAGTGCAATTGATGGCAAACATATCAGAATACAGGTAGATGTAAAATCTATCTAAAATCTGTATTTTGTGTTTTTCGAGCTTTTTGTTTCAGGCTCCTCCAAACACCGGTTCCGATTTTTACAACTATAAGGATTTTTTCAGTATTATCCTATTAGCAGCATGTGATGCTGATTATTGCTTCACAGTAGTCGACATTGGTGCAAAAGGCAGACAAAGTGATGGAGGGGTATTTAGAAATAGTAATTTTGGAAAAAAGTTCTTCTCAAACACTATCAACTTACCTCGTCCAAGGCGCCTTGTAGAAAATACTGAACCAATGCCTTACTACTTTGTGGCAGATGCAGCCTTCCCTTTCTGTGTTAATTTAATGCGTCCATATCCTGGGAACTTTTTACCACAGAATAAAAGAATTTTTAATTATAGGTAAGTGAAGTGAATTATTGTGAAACTAAAGGATTTTATCTTCTTTGATATTTTAAGATTGAGTCGAGCTCGTAGAGTTATTGAGAATGCCTTTGGTATTCTAGTTGCAAAATGGCGAATTCTAGAAAGGCCCATCATAGCCAAACTTGAGACTATCGAAAAAATGGTGTGCGCACTTGTGTGTCTACATAATTTCCTTATAAAAGCAGATGCTAATAGGGTTGACCAAATAAGATATTGCACAAATAATTTTGTAGATAGAGAAAATGAAGAAGGAGAGATTATCTCTGGGTTATGGAGAAATGAAATTAATTTTCCATTAGGTGATGCTGGAAGAATGGGGGGAAATGCATATACTCAGAAAGCTAGTGCAGTACGAGACTTCCTATCAGATTATCTGGTACATGTAGATCCAATTGACTATCAATGGACAAAATAAATAAATAATAAATAACAAATATGAATTCGAATAAATCATTTATTCTCCTTGTCTTCCTCATACTTCCAATATAAAGAGTATGCCTTATTTATTAATTCACTTTCGGCTTCCATCCTTGCTCTCATAGGTAATTTATCTAATACAGACTGAATCGTCAATAAAGCCGAGCATATAGTAGGTGGCTCCGACCTTGGTTCCTTGAGAATATTTAGAAGCAGCTCCTCTGTCTCATCTGCAATTAATTAAGCTTCTGAAATTATCACAAGCCGACTGAATATGTTAGGATATGAATGATGCAACAATATATAAAATTAATAGGTACATTCGCTCCACTAACATCAACTGACTACAGCTACTATATTGATGGAATAAATATTCTCTATACTCTTACCACACTTTCTCTTTCTCTTTGTAGAGGCAGTTGGAGTTGTAGTCAAACTTCCCCCAGAAGTCTGTGATGTCCCAGCTACTAAAATAATCATTCTTATTAAACCTGTAATGGTAATGTAGAGAATAAATCAAATTATTAACATACCTTCTTCTGAGAAAGTACTGCAATCTTGGCTTGGAACGTTGGAAGTTGTGGTCTTAGGTAAATTTTTACTAGCTAAAAAATACATACTGTCGAAATGTTTCCATATTTTTTATCTAGACTTCCGGAGCCCGATGGATGATAAGTTCTAAAAATATAGTTTTATGTAGTAGTTTTCTGGCAAAAATATACCTAAATTTCATAGATATATTTACATACTTCAGATGTTTCAGGAAAGTGTCTTTCAAGTTCTTCCATTTCTTCTCCATGTAGTCTATAGAGTATTTCTCATCGAGATCGACATAGATTTCCTTCCACATTTTTTCTCTTATTTCTTTGCTTCTCTTCTTAAGAGGTAAGGTGTGATCCCACAAAGCGGGTCTTGCTTGAATTTCTTCAATTAATCTCGGGATCACATCATCCGACTCTACTAGGCTCTTTTCTCCTTGATACAAGTAACATATGTGGTCCTGATATTGGTCTAGAGATATCTCACTGCCGCATTCACCACATTCGACTCGAGACTAGAAATGCCATTGTATCTTATTTTAGTTCTATTGTTAAAATATACAATATTTACTACCTCTTCTTGGCTCTCGTCCATCTCGAAGCAAATTTCAAAAATTATTAGAACCGCACAAAAAAAACAAATATATTGGTTAAATCAAATCTCTGAACGATGCACCACATAGAATAGACTAATAAAGAATGCACCATTTGTAAATAAAAGATAACCTCATTCATAACCTCAAACTCTCTAACACATTACAACGAGAAAAACATAAGCAGCATCATGGAACAGAAAAATGGTCGTGTCTATGAAGAATCCGCCAAATAAAATCGCAAAATATTGAAATCATTCCAATATTCCCGCCCCCCAGATTTTAAATTTTGCGAATTCGCGAAAAATTGAACTAACTTCCGGTAAGTTTTCCCGCCAATTTTTTTATTTGAAATCGACCAATCAAAAACGACTTCGCGATTCGCATTTCGCGATTCGCAGCTATATGAACCTAGCTTAAGTGCTACTGATGGCGAAGAGTTACGAAGAATACCTACTCGAACTACGCACGCACAAAAGCTCATCATTTAGCGCCCTGCGCCTATTCTTACTAGAACTAATTTACCAAAGAGAATTTACTCTGATACGAACTGTGATATATTTTATCTAAGGAACTATGAACCATAATTTAAAAAGCCTTTATATTATTTTCTATGATGCAGAGTATTGATTTAACTGACAGAAAAGGCAAAAACGAAAATGATTTTAGACCCTGATTGATACTCAAACATTTCCCTATTAATCAAGCAGCTTGTTGTGAACCTAGGTACGTACAGAAGTACGAACAGAGTCAGTTTATTATAGCAGTCAATTGGAGACATAAGTCGAAAGTAGTTGAAACGCGATAGTCAAAATGACAAGTAGTGACAGTTGTACTACAACAGAAAGCCGCGTACAGAGTGTTTGGAAATAAACCATCGGAAGCAATCTGTGAACTTTTGAGTCTTACGCAAGTGAACTCACCCCACAACGTTTAGCACAGGGTTAAACGTTACAATAACAATATGATATAGTTATTATAAATGTGAATACTGATTCTGGGTTGGTTGTATTCCTCTTTGTGAAAAAAAATCAATTTTTTCAAGTAAAACTGTAATATTTCAGGAATTATGATAAGTTATCAAATTATAATCTACAGCAAAGATCTATTGAGAACTTTTATTACTAACAAATAATTGTGATAACCAACACATTTTTCATATTCTCCAGCATTTTAATATTTTTTATAATAATTTTCAAGTTTCTAAACTTGAGGTATATCCGTGCATTGTGAAGAAATATGAAATATCTAATATATAGGTAATTTACAAAAAAATAAGTTTTTTCAACTCAACTTCGAAGCCCTGAACAGTGATGTAACTTTCTTTTTATTATTTTTGCTTTCCACCCGATCTAAATGCGCACTGGTATTACACGAGTGAATGTGTACTTTCCATTGCTTTATACATTAATAAAATGGATAATTCACCATTCTTTGTAAATCTTCTCATTAAAGTACTATTTAAATATCGGGTCACATTCAAGAGTACAAGATGGTATGACATAAATTTCCTTCACATATATTATACCTGCCATATCAGCTGCATCATGCAAAATGGTATGTGGTAGTATATCGCCGACATTAAATCGCTAGGGAAGGTGTTTGACTCATGAATATAATTAATATCTAAAGCATTTGTTTTCACAGCTAATGGCATTATATATTTGCCAGTTGTAATCGAAGCGATCTAGGTATATTTTTTTGTCGGGACCGGGCGGGAAATTGTGGCTATTTTATCCACATCTATATCCCTATAATTTGATCCTTGAATTTTTATGTGAAGCTCATTATGGGGATTGCGAGTTTAGTACGCATGCGCGAAAGGGGAAGTGGCTTGGAGTCACATCATATGGTATCCATGGTTACATCACAACTATAAGGGTGTTCGAGCAGGATTTCAAACCAAACTCAAACCGTCAGAGGCATGCGCATTTTAATTTTAAGAAGACGGAAATTAATATGCGCATGCTCGACAATCACGGAACACAGTTGGAAACTGGTCCAAACAACTGCTCGAACACCCTTCATGTCAATGGTAAGCGCGATATAAGAAGCTCTGTAGACAGGAGATTCAACTGTCTATACAAAACCATGTGACGCTCTGACTCCGCAAACGACGGCAGGGTCGTGGCCTATTAAAATCGGGTCTGCGCGCTACGTTAGTGAGCACGTGTCATTTGCCTTTGATGTATTTTTAAATTCAAATTCATGTCAAGGAAAATCTTATTGTTTGACGTTTATTAGTTTTCAACTTTATATTATGGCTCACGTTTGTTGCATTGAATAATGTTCTTGCAAGTCGGAGAAATATAACAGTAGACTAATGGCATTTTGTTTAAGAAAATCTTCTTCATATCAGTATTTTTGTTTATTGTAATGAATAGTTAATAGTTACCTGCAGAATTCTCAAAAATATCTTACGTGGTTTGATGCTGCGGTCATCATTTCAAATATGTAAAAAAGGTAGAGCAGCTATGAAAAAAAAATTATTTGAGATCTGCATATCGAGGACAGATGCTTTGATCCAAATAAATCTATAACAATATTGAGAGACGGTGTCGAAGAGAAAGATATTAAGTGCAAATTGAGCGAGAACGACAATACGAGTTTAGAACCTGTTATGAAATGCACAATAAATACATTTGGATCGTTTTTTAAATTCGGAATCCCATAAAGACAAGAAACATTACTTAAATATTACTACCAATTCAATACCCTTTACAACGATTTTACTTTTATGAGAATAGATAATTAAAGCAGATCTTATCACTGTAATGTATGTATATATTGTAATTGGTAATTGTTGTATAATAATAATAATAAAAAATAAATAACAATTCTTATGCGTTATGCTATCCAAACGATTTTCATACCTATATTATAATACGATAGGAGGTCATTTGCTATCTGTTCATATTTCGCATAATCGCCGCTCTACCACATTTCAAGTCACTCCATAGACAAAAAAGTCGCCCACTTTTTAATGATAATTTAAATTTTTTTCTGGAGCCCGTTTTATATTACAGTTCAGCGCGCCTTGTTTCATGTACACTCAAGCATCAAGTTTAAAATATAGCAGGCTTTACAAGCAATCATCAATAGTCAATGAGGAATGTAATTTTCTAAAAGCTTATGTTGATCTTTACGCATTCTAAAAGCTCTATTATCTAACCTTATTTGAATTTCACTATTTCACTTCACAGAGAGACAGAGAACATAGATAAAATATACAGGGTGGGCCAAACTCCTGTATTTCTTCGATATTGGCTGAACTAAAAGATATATCATAAAACAATTCGACAAAATTTTGTTCATGCAGTCTATCCCACAACCTAAAAATATTATAAATTATACAGGATGTTCCATTAAAAAGTTACAGGGTGCCGACCTGTTATTTTAAATAAACACTCTGTATTTTATATGATATTTTGATTAAGAATGTCTTTACAAATACATTTTTGCTGAAACTATTTTCTATCTAATAACCAGAAATAAACTAGTTTTTTTACAAAAACATAAATCTGCAGAAGGTCAAATGATGAGCTGTCATGTGATTATCTTTCAGTATTTCAATACATTTTTGAATGATACCGATTTACCATAGTATGGACTTTCTTCCAGCAGTTTTCGTTACAAAGTATGCTGTAGCTCTTCTTAGTAAAAGAATGGTCAAATTGAAGAACTTCGAAGTACGATAACTTCGTTTTTTTAAATGGAATGCTATATTTTTCAATATTTAAAAAGAAACACTATTTATTTTTAAGTCGTTTCATATATCATGTTCTATAGTCAAATTAAGCCATTTTCTTGAAATTTTAGATTTATTCAAGAAAATACCAAATTTAAAAAAAAATAGTAATAGCCTATTCTTAATATTTTAATAAGTGACGTTTCTGTCAGAAATTTAAGTACTTCATAAAAGTCTTAAATTTGTTTCCAGTTCCTGTAATTTTCATAAGTTTTTGGTATTTCGTTAAGTTCTCGTTTGAATAAATAAATAATAAATAATAAATTTACTACCAGTAAATTAGGTTTTTCTACCCAATTCTTCCATCCATCATACGTACGAAAACTAAAAATTATACATCACCTTGCTACCCGTACTTACATTACCACCATTTCTAGTATGACAAATCCAAATGAAAATGAAGGAACCGGGTAACCGGTTTCTTCCTAAGACATGAAAAGGGTTCCTATGGTTTGGGCAGAATATAGAAAATGTATCAGTACCCAATATCATGGAAATGAGGTTAGAAATTCCTCTAGAGACATGTACTATTTAAATATTAGAATAACATTATTTTCTTAATTTGTTATTATTATAAAGTGGAATAATTGCCCATAATTTTATTGAGAAATCCTCCCATTGTGCAATGCATTGTGGGGCATGAAACCCTATCACATAAATTGCAAAATGAACGATGAATACACATAAGTACTCAATTCAAAGTTGCAGGCAGAATATTATTATCCCGAATTGAACAAAAAACACTGACAGAAACGTCACTTTTAATATAATAAAATTTAAAAATAATCATAATTTGGTAACTTCTTGAATAAATCTAAAATATCAAGAAAATGGCTTAATTTGACTATAGAAACATGATTTATGAAACTAATATTGAAAAATATAGCATTCCATTTAAAGAAACGAAGTTATCGTACTTCGAAGTTCTTCAATTTGGCCATTCTTTTACTGAGAAGTGCTACAGCATACTTTGTAACGAAAACTGCTGGAAGAAAGTCCATACTATGGTAAATCTGTATCATTCAAAAATTTATTGAAATACTGAAAGATAATCTCATGACAGCTCATCATTTGACCTTCTGCAGATTTATGTTTTTGTAAAAAAACTGGTCTATTTCTAAAACTGTTCATTTCATAGAAAATAGTTTCAGACAAAATGTATTTGTAAAGACATTCTTAATCAAAAAATCATATAAAATCCATGGTCTTTTATTTAAAATAACAGGTCGGCACCCTATAACTTTTTAATGGAACATCCTGTAAAATTTATAATATTTTTAGTTTGTGGGACAGACTGCATGAATAAATTTTGTTGAAAAATTTGTATTATATCTCTTATAGTTCAGTCAATATCGAAGAAATACAGGAGTTTGGCCCACCCTGTATAGTAGATACGGAGACAGAGAGACATGGAGGTGCGCACTTTCGTTATGCGCAGACCCGATTTTTAGGCCACGACCCTGCTATCGTTCACATCGTCACCCCCTCCTCAGGTGTTATATCTCCTGTTTAAATAGCTTCTTAGTGTGATAACATAATGACATGTCCCACCTCAGCCAAAAAAAGTTCATGACGCATGCGCATATCGCAAGCTATCCCCAGGTCTTTGGCTTCATTTTTGCTTATCCAATTCATCCAATTTCTTCATTGCGAAGGCTAACATCTCACAAAAATGACATCTGCCACTATATTCTAATTACCTTTTCCCTGGAAAAATCATACTAAGTATTAAATTTTCTATTTACAAAAAAACGCAATTCATGAAGACGGTCCAGCAGACGATGTTTGTGGTTTAATCCACTGCTCTTCTATATCTGAAGTTGTTTTTGTAAGACCACAAGTTGTACCATGTTTTGTAAGAGCTTGTGTGGTGAAGTAATCTTCGAAGCTTATATACAGCATACAAAAAGTAGGCACTCAGTGGTCGTGTCCACAGCAGCAATTTTTTCTCGGCACTACAGTGCCGGATTAGCAATCGCTTACTTACGGAAGCCCGGCGACGACATTCAAACATTCATATTTCACAGTTCTGACTTCAGTTTTCTTACGTCATATTCTCTGTTGTGACGTTACACCAAAGAATTATTACTCCTATTTTATGTTCTAAGTAACATCCCCTTTTCTCAATTTTGCAGTGCTATCGTTAACATTGACATTTGAACAAGACTCTAAGCGACCCACTTGCTACCTATGCAATTCGACCTTCGATTTCAGACCTGTGATTTTACGACCTTGGGTAGAACCCATATACTTTAATTTCTATACCGCTAGCATTGTGGAAAAAATAGGCAAAAATCAAGCCAAAGACCTGGGGATAGCTGGCGATATGCGCATGCGTCATGAACTTTTTTGGTAAGAGAAGGGACATGTCCCTATTTTGTTACCATGGATACCATATGTGGCATACATATGTAACTCCAAACCACCTCCCAAAACTTTCCCTTTCGCGCATGAGTACTAAACTCGATATCCCCATAGTGACCTTCACGAAAAAATCCAAGGATCAAATTATAGGTATATAGAATTATGTGGGACTGGTTTGAACCGCTGCTCGAACACCCTTATCATATGGTATCCATGTTAACATCACAGCTTACCAATGGCACGGCTTACCAAATAATCTGAGCCAATGGTAAGCTGTAGTAACATAATGACATGTCCCTCCTCTTAGCCAAAAAAGTTCATGACGCATGCGCATATTGCTAGCTATCCCCAGAAATTTGTCTTCATTTTTCCGTATTTTCTTTCACAATGCTAGCGGTGTAGAAGTTTAAGTATATGGTTTCACCACCTTTCTGTATGACTAATGGTGATTTCGAGATTCAAAACGCAACTAGCTTTGTGTTTAGCGAGACCAATCGAAACCTGCCGAACTTTCAAACGCACCAATCAGGTATCAGAACTTTGACATTCGGTCATCAAAACGCGTCGTGTGTTTCCATCTCGAAAACACTAGTATTTAGAATTTAGAAACTCGCTGAGATTCCGCTAAATGACAGTGACAGTCATAAGTCATAAGTTTTAAATTTAACGGAAATTCTCTCTACTTTCCAGTTAGACAAAATACAAAATTTTATTTACTTTTATCAGAGACAACCTCTGCTTTTATATAAATATAAAAGGCTTACAAAGTACAGTGTGCGGGGATTGATTGATAATTAATTTTCTCGAAAATCAATATGAGTAATTCCGATAAGAAATATCAGTTCTACAGAAAACCAGTTGTTAGAACGGCTCCTGAAATCAAACATACAAAAACAAGTTTAAAGAGAATATACAAAGCTAATCCATTATTAGAGGATACTTGTGAATTCAACAGTTCTATCGTTGGAAATAAATCCAAAATTCATACACTCAAGAGGTCTCAGTCCTTACGGAATCCTTCAGTAGCTATTGTCAAAAATCCTACATACAAGGATTCTTTGATTTTTAAGAAACCAAAAACTGAAAGGAAAATTGACATAAGCAGAAGACGATCACTTTCAGCAGGGAATATTGAAAGGAAACTGGGTAGGTATTATTTTATGCTTTGTATAGTACAGCTAAAATTTACTGATACATTCAAAATAACTGTTATAAAATATGTATTAATCCTAACGTGAATTTCTCTCACTAAAATTTATCGGCAACGTTGTCAATTTATCATTACAGACACTGTAGCGGACTGCAAGAATCTAGGATCCACAATCACTCAGTCGGAAAGGGATTTGTTACATCCAGAGAATAGACAGTCTTCAAGTAGAAGGTATAACATAATCAAACCAATGAATTATTTATATAAATAAAAATTCATTAAAATTGAAGGTCAATATACCGAACTAGCACACCTCTGCCATCTTTAGATGATTTGGAGAAAAGATTGCATGCATGGCTTCTAAAGAGGGGTAAGAGAGTCGCCCCGTTCAAAAAGCTCACTTTCTTTGTGCATGATATTGAAGATAATAAAGAAAACTTAGAGACGAGGTATGAACTGAAAGGGAGTTACGAAGATTTACGTATCATACATGGAGAAGATGAAAGAAATGCAAATATTGATATAAGTTCGATTGCAAAGGAGGCCCTTACGAATTTAATCAAATTGGTTCAAGAAGTGAGTATTTATTATGCAAAAGTTAATGTCAATATCTAACATCCAAATCTAATTTATTAAGTAAACTTAAGCGTAGAATTATAAAAAAACTGAATTATATTATTAGGGATATCCATTGACATGCTGTGAGCAGTGGCTTTCGCTTATAAAAGAAAAAAACGAAAAACTCTCCCAGGAACCTGAATATTGGGAGTGTCGGGCGGCTATAGAAGAGTCTCGAGGAAATTTTGGTGGGGCCGTTGATTGTTATAGAGAAGCTATTGTTACAGGGGCAGAAGTGAGTTTATACGAATTTACCAATTGATTCATATCAAATATATTTCGTTGATATAATATCAAGCAAGTTTCATAAATACCTATATATATATATATATATATATATATATATATATATATATATATATATATATATATATTATTAACAACATTTCGTTCATAGGTAAATGAGGTAGACAAATCACTAAATGCGCTATTGAAAAAATTTAGCGTTCTGGACATAAGCCCGAAATTAGCTAATGGAAAACCTAATCGCGAAAGGGCTAAGATTATTGAAGATGCCAAAAATGTATTCAAATCATCAATCATCAAATTTGCAGTAGCGTCCAAAAAAAACACCGAGTGAGTACATATTTATTAAATACTATAATTGGAATGAATATTCATTTCTTTTCGTAGCAGAGACCATCAGCTCAAACTTGTTGCTACTCCGGTACGAAGAAGCACAAGAATGTCTCGTAAAAAGTATTTTACTAGTCCAGGCATAAATCTTATGTCTTCTCTGAAAGAACTGGAGAGTCCTGAGAGGAAGGTTTTAGAGTTCCATGAAAATAAAGTGCTTTTATAAGAACAAAATAACATTTATTTATTTTTTGTATAGTATTGATTATTTTGTTAGAACCTATGTATTTTGACCTAGTGATTTTTTATTGTATTATTGTACTGAATGTTTGTTTTTTTGAATAAATTGAAGAATGTTATTCTATATATTTATTGCACCGAAAGGGGGGGCTACAGCGCAAATAACATATTTCTCTGCTTATATTTGCGTTCGTTCTTACAAGACTAACATTCTTAAATTATACCAATAATAATTTGAGCAAACATATTGAGGACCATCACCAAGTAAGTTAACAAAAATTAATGTTTTCTTTTTTCGGGAAGAGGCATTATGGGTTTGGATGGAATCGGGGATATACTGACCAGGACAAGAAACTTCGATGATACGAAACAACTGGAATATCGTTGCAACAGAAGTAATACCCGAGGTGATAAAATGTATTAATCCTGCTCATAGGTATTAATGATAGTATTTTAGGATAAAAGAACAGAACAGAAACATCTGGAGGGTGGAGGGACAATTAAGTTGTAGGGAATTTATCATTCATTCTTGATAGTAGGATTTTTTGAAAATGGTAATTAATGCCGCCCCGTTTGTGTTTCTAACAGGTCTCTATGTTTTGGTCTATTACCGGCAACATAACAGTCACCTTACAGAAGACTCATTTTGGTCATGTGTATATAGTACCTAATTATAAAGCTGTATGTCTCATGTATCTTATTTATGTGTTGTGTAATATTTGGCTCTATAATTTTTCAAC
This sequence comes from Crioceris asparagi, assembly GCA_958507055.1. Lineage (NCBI taxonomy): Eukaryota > Metazoa > Arthropoda > Insecta > Coleoptera > Chrysomelidae > Crioceris > Crioceris asparagi. The sequence goes on from OY293826.1 coordinate 118,211,759, forward strand.
TCTTGTAAGATTCTTACTAGTAGTAATCGAACTTGGTGTTTTTGTTCAAATAAATTTTCTAATTTTATATTAAATGTTTGCGTTTTATTAAATTACGGATCTTAAAATAAATCAGCTAAAGGACAGTAGTGGATCTACGAATAGGCGATGGGGGTCTTGAGTAGTTAAAGAGCACTACAAGCAGTAATGCCGCATATAATAAGTTAAGTTTTGTGAAGATTTTAGGAGCGTCACTTTTGGTATCATGTTAGTGAATTTATAATTTGAATTTAGCGGAACTAGTGAGTTTTTCTTTTTTAGTGACTTTTGCATTATCCCCTAAATTATTCAAGTTGACAATACGGAGGTTCGGTGTCGTCTCTAATTATAGTTGGAGGCAGTTCTTTGTCTGACCTAATAAGCAATGTTTGCGCACGCGCATTAGGAGCGAAATAAACCATTTCTATCTCTCTTTAATGGCATCACTTTCCACTTGTGTATTATATGAGACGCTAGCCATATAGGAGTATTATATATATATGAGTACACGATACACATACAACGTTAGACTAGGAATCTCTTTCCTAGTCTAAGCATACAACGGTATGCTACGTTTTGAGCTCAATATGCCTACGTATTATGTATATTTGTGTAAGTCTCAGAACTAAAAGTTGAGAGTCAGCAAACCATTTCTATCTATCTTTAATGGCATCACTTTCCACTTGTAAATGATGAGACGCTGGCCTAGTAGTATTATATACATGAACAAATATAAGGAGGACGAGTAACACGAGTAGTGGGAGTAGCACAAAAAACATTGGGTTATCGTATGTCATTTCGGTGGGTTGCACAAAATCACGCTGCGCATCCTTATGTAGTATGTACGAAGGAAGCTTAAATACACTCAGTGAAATACTGCGCAACATACCAAATTGACAGCTTATCACGGGACGTTATTTCAGCCACTTCTGCTTATAGAACAGGATACAGAGTTAGTCATCCTCCCTTAATATATTCTTGATTATATATATGCGTTGGGCTTTCTCGGTTTGCTTGGGTTCCGTGTTCTCTGCACTTTAGTATTCCGTAATCTAATTCTCGCTCACACTAGTTCTGTGGGTTTGATTTTGGATTAATTGGTAATTTCATGACATGTTTCCAGTTTTCAGAAAATTTAAATCTAGCTGTTGATCTAAATTAACAGGTAAAAGTATTAGATAATTCTGATAGTAAATATTAATGGCTAATCAATCACGAGGAATATGGACCACCGTGCTTAGAAATTTTATCAATTCATTCCGACCTAAACAGATAAGGGGCAACAAGGTTGGTGAAGATTATTTTGGAAATATTTATTATGAGATACCAGCAGACCCAGCCGGAGGAAAGAGAAGAGCTAGCAGGTGGTTTGATCCACCGAAGCCGACGGGTGATTTCATGCAAGAGATGCCAGCTGAATGGGAATCTTGGTTAAGAGGTTAGAGCAATAATAGAATTTATGAACATCATATTCTATAGTTATGATTATTTTCATATTATACTTTATTAGAAGGTCATTACGTAAATGTAGGATTATTTTGCAAGCACAAAAATTCTGACCATTATTTAATATAAAATAATGGTACATAACTGAAACAATTCCATGATTTTATTCATTATGTATTATAGGCAGAAGACAAAATGTTCCAACTGAAGAGGAACTGGTGAGAAATTTAGCCATTATGCAAATGAAAAAGAAAAATGCAATTGAGGTTGATGCTAAAGGTGGAAAAAAGACCCCGTTGCCAAAAGGTTATGAAACGTTCCCTAATAAGCCCTCGGAATTTGAAGGCGTTGCTGGAAAAAAATAGACAAATAATATATTTCTTATATGTAAATAGAAATTTCAGATTACAAAGTCATTGAATTCATTTAGAATAAGACTGCTCAACTTTTAATAGTGGGGCGAAACGGACGGTTCATATAGTTTTGGCGTACCCCTGATGGTTGGATACTATTTAGTTTACTAATAAGACTTGTGCAATAAATAAAAAGGAGAAAAAACAATGTTGTGAACTATAATTATTATTTATTTAAATAATATGTCAAATAAACAATCAAAATTGTATGTTTCTGTATAACTTTAACTTGAATCTAAATCGGTATAATCAATGTGATTTCTGACATTGTTTCTGTTGTAATAGTTTTTTTTATATTAGGCGTCAAATCAGAAGTTGATAGTAACACTAAATCACAAATATCAATCATGTTGTTCAGTTAGTGATGTGCGGTATTTGTTTTTTTACATAATTAAGATCTGACAAAATTTTTTCTTCTGTTGGTACTTTCCAGAAATTCGTAAATTTTTCTTAGGAATGCTGTTCTTTTGAAGAAATTTTTTCGGCAAAAAGTTTTTTTTAGCAGAATCGCTCAGAAAGCTCATTATGCTGCCTTGTCTTGTAGCAAGTCCGATATATTTTCCAGCTTAGAGCTATAGCATTCAAAAATGTACATATTTTTGGTAGGTAAATGTGTAGATCAGGTTCCAAAAGATTTTTGGATTTTCTTGCTTAGTTTTGTATTGTAGAAACTCATGCAAAAGAAAATTTTAAGGCGCCAACCTCCCAACAAAGTTATGGGAGGGTGAAGTGAATAGGGGTGCTGGGTGGGTAAAATAAGTGTTTTAGGACTAATTTGGCAAATATAGTACTAAATTAACCCGATAAATAAAAAAGTACTGCAATTAGCGAAAACAGCCATAAAATAAATATAAGGGGAAGGAAAAAATACTATTTATATGTTGTAGCACGGCCATTGTGGGATGTTGCCACAGTGACACATTTGCCCGGATATCCGATGCAGAAGTCGAATTTGTAGCAATTAAGAAGATAACACTACCTCCAAGAATAAAGTAATAAAAAAAAAATAAATAACTCAATATTAGGTGAAAATATTGAATTTAGTACAGCTCTTAGATGTTTGCTCAAGTCACTGAATTTATCCAATTAAGTTCCCTGTATGTAAAACAAATAGTTCTTGTAGAACTGACACATGTTAAAATAAAAATAATTGAAATAAGACGTACAAAATTTGTCTCTGCAAACATAATCATTTTATAGTTTCATTTTAGTTTACTCCAGTGATTTGGAAATCGATAAATCTCAACAGGTTATGGTTATGGGCCCAGATCACACAGCTGCAAAAGTAACTGAAAGAGGCAGTCAGTGACCATTTGTTGTATGCGGGTCAGTTGGCGTTTTTCTTTGTCGTGAGTTTTGCTTCACGTAGATCAAAGAAAATAGGACTTTCAGCGTGCGGAGAATTTTCGTACTGAAATTGAAAACTAAGTTTTTTTCTAGATTTCAAAGCTGACAAATTCAAAACCAAACAAATGGAGACCGAAAGACTAAGCATTGAAAAACTGGAAGGCATCCAAAACTGGTCGATGTGGAAGTTCCAGATGCGCCAAATTATGGAAGCTGCTGAAATCTTCGACTACGTCGATGGAACAATCGACAAACCAATGGTTTCAAATGCAAATTACGCTACGGATATTGTGACTTGAAAAGAGGCAGATGCAAAGGCGCGGCGGACGATTTCAATAGCATGTACCAAGCAATCAATAAGGTTGATCATGAACTGTGAGACAGCGAGTCAGATGTGGACGGAGCTCACAAGTACGTAGGAGCAAAAGTCGCAAAACAATGTGTACTTTCTGCAGCAAAAGTACTACAATTTTAAGAAGGAACCGTCAGATGATATGGCGACATTTATGTCAAAATTATTAGAAATTGTACAACAGAGATCAGGAGATCATTTCTGATTTAATGGTTATTTCAAAAATTTTGAACACGATGCCTGCCGAGTACAATCATTTCAACAGTGCATGGGAATCAGCGAGTTCGAATGATTGGTCGCTAACAAATCTGAGAGCGCGATTAATGGCGAAAAATACGTCTCAAGTTGGTGGAGGTGGAAGCGTTGATGGCCATGCGGACTTTACCAAAGAGAAACAACAAAGGGCGAAAATTGGCAAATGACAACAAAACGACGAATAGAAATGACAAGCCGAAAGGAAAATGCGAAAAAGGCGGCCACTGGAAGCGCGATTGCCAAGAAAAACAGAAAAGCTTAAGAAGAAAGTTCAAGCGACGCGTTAATGTGTTACACGGCAACAAGTGAAGATAATGATACTTGGATTTTCGACTCAGGTGCAACTGAACACATGATCTATCGGCTTGAGTGGTTTGAAAGTTTTGATGAGATCACTGAACCAGTTACAGTTGGCAATGGTGAATAGATTATGGCTCGGGGTAGAGGCGATATTATTGCATTCAATGGAAATGAATGGATTCGTAAACGAGTTATAGACTCGTGCCGGATCTGAGGAAAAATTTGTTCTCGTCGGGAAAAGTAACCGATCGTGGATACAAACTGAGCATGGACAACAAAGGCTGCGAACTGCTGAAGGATGAAGATGAAGCGTTGTTGCAGTGGGAGTTCGTCGAAAGGACTTGATGCAGATGATGTTCAGAGTAATTCATCGGACCGAACTGGAGTTTGCAGCAAACGTGGTAATCAAGAAAGCATCGCTTCGTTCATGGCACGTGCGACTTGTTTTTATTGATGGCCTGTATATATGGATAACATCATCGTTACAACTTCAAAAATCGTGAGGAGAAGTCAAAATAATTCACAAAATCTTGGTGATTTTGAGGCAGACGAGAAGATCGAATTTCCATATCGTGAAGCAGTTGGAAGTTTGATGTATCTAGCCGTAGCAACCAGACCAGATATTATCTTCGCTGTTTGAAGTGTAAGCAGATACCTTGAAAAACCAGCTGGAGCTTATGTGAACGCAGTTAAGCGCATTTAAAATACATCAAAGGTACGATGGACAAAGGAATTATTTTCGAAGGTGGATATGATTTGCAGTTTTGCGGGTAAACCGATGCGGACTATGCTGGAGACATTCAAACTAGAAGGTCGACGTCAGGTTACGTCTTTATGTTTAGAGGAAGCGTCATCAGTTGGGGATCGGCGCGGCAAAAATCAGTAAATATGTTCAGACGGACGATCAGGTAGTGGTTATAATGACAAAAGCGCTATCAAAACTTAAACATCAATATTTTTTTAAGTTGATGAGTGTCATGCTAAAATAATGTAGAGTAATTTGATTAATTTTGATTTAACGTAGAGTTGAGATAATCATGTTCCTGTAATTAAATTTGTTGTTATTTTGGTGAAGTTGGCATTGAATTGCAGCATAAAGTGGGAGTATTGAATTTAGTACAGCTGTTTTGCTCAAGTCACTGAATTTATCCAATTGAGTTCCCTGTCTGAAAAACAAATACCTAGTTGTTGTAGAACTGATACATATGTTAAAATAAAAATAATTGAAATAAGACGTACAAAATTTGTCTCTGCAAACAAAATCATTTTTATAGTTTCATTTTAGTTGACTTTAGTGATTTGAAAATCGATAAAACTCAACAGAAAATAGTAAACTTTAGAATTTTTTACAAGCAAAAATGATGTGAACGCCTTGTCTGTGCTGCGTCAAGAGTACCGGGTACATAGTGGCACCCCTGTGTTTATGCCATGCAGGGCGATCCGTGTCGTGGGATGAAGATCCTGGTGGCTGAGTCGGCCCCGGTACTCGCTTCGGGAGGCCGGAAGTCCGGCAACACTCCTCTGGCCCTGAGTTTCACTAGACAGACGGTCAAGACTAACCCACCTTGATCAATCGGCTGTGCTGTCCCGTCAGAGGACCGGCTGGGTGAGTCCCTAGGGAGCATGGATCGTGCGGCAGGGGAGTGGGGCGCCGGTACTGCAAGCGACCACTCCTACTGTCCGTGCGGGACTGGTACCGGGGGCTATATCTCTGGGGTAGCCCTGGCGCTGATACAGCGTCCCCAGTGCGGGCTCCGTAGCGGGTGGGGAGCCCGAGGAATGAATACAAACTAGGAGCTATGGACACCATGAAAACTTTGGAGCAGCAAGGAGGGGCTGCGGGTGATCTGGCCACACCAGTGGTACCAAAAGACCCTCCGAAGAAGAAGAAGCTGTCAGGGGCAGCAAGGAGGCAGCTGCAGCAGGAGGGGGAGGGGCGGAGATGCTCCCCAATCAAAACGAAGCCTAAGTCGGGCGCGGTTACTGAGGGCATGAGCAGGAGTAAAACCCTGCCGGCTCAAAGCGGTGTGGCGACCGGAAAGCGCCAACGCTCGCCCGGTAACACGCCCTCACCTGGGACTCGTCCTGGAAATAGGGCGAAGGCCGGTAAGCAAACGCGCGCCAGGCAGACAAAGTTGTCTTGGCGGCACGGTCCTTCAAGGAGGCAGTGGCCAGCCACCTCAGGCTGGCCATTGTCGTCCGGTCGGACCAAAGCTGCCCCCTCACCGAGGAAAAGGCAATCTTTATCAAGAAGGGGCTCGGCCACATTGTAAGTAACACGCTGGATACGGCGCAGGAAGCTCCCACTTTCATAAGTTGTGGCTTCGCAGCGGGAGCACTGACGAAGTTGCACGCGACATTCTGGTGAAGGCAGTCGAAGCCATGGAACCTCTGTGTGAGGGAGCAAGGCTCACCGTACTGCAAGAAGAAGAGCTGCCTGAGCTAACCAAGGCGACTCTCTGGATCCCCGGCCCTCCTGTCGAGACTGGGGTCCTGAGGGGGCGCCTGGCTGCTCAAAACCCATTGGCAGGCATACCAAGGTGGATACTCTTCCAAAATGCCGTAAAGGAAGAACCTCAGGGCAAACTCTGACAGGGAAGCGTACCTAACGCATTTGGAGTCTTCCATGGGCAATGATGGGGCGGCCACTCAGATAACGTCTGTAAAGGACCTAGACAAGCGAGTCAAGGCACTCACTGAGCGGATTCTGAGTGCTTATGAGCACGCATCGCCCTTGAGAAGGGGACAGCTCAGACCTGGCTCCGCCACATGGTGGAGCATGAGTCTTGAGATCAAATGGACTCACCTGCGGAGACTCTTCAACAGAGCCTAGTCATGCCGAAATACGTCCAACTGGGAGGTCTACAAACTATACCAAAGGTCGTATAAGAAGGAAATTCGCTCAAAGCAACGGGAATTATGGAGGCTCTTCTGTAAAGAGACAGAAGGTACACTTGCAGCATCCCGACTGCTTAAGGTGATCTCCAAAGATCCTAGACAAGTGGGCTGTGTTAGAAAGGAGGACGGTCCACCTATACTGACACTGCTATAGACACAGCAAAAACACTTCTGTCAACACACTTCCCAGGGTCAATATCACTAGGGAACGTTACGGAACTTCCTCACAACTCGAGATGTCCCTCTGCGGAGGACTGGCAATTGGCGAGAGAAGTCGTAAATCGAACCGGAACAATACATTCTCACCATATAAGTCATCAGGTACGGATGGGATTTTCCCGGGTCTCCTTCAGTGGGGATTGGGAACTGTACTGGACGAACTGGTGGCGTGCCTTGCATTTGCACACGTACCCGAGAAATGGAGAATAGCCAGGGTAGCCTTCCTATCGAAACCAGGACACTCGTCCAATTTACCTTACCTCGTTTTTACTGAAAACATTGGAGAGACTTTGCGACGGCTGGATCAGGGGTAACGTCTTAACCCAAAGACCGTTACACCCCAAAGAATTCGCCTATATACCAGGGTAATCTACGGAATCCGCTCTCCACGTTCTGGTTCTGGAAAATGGCGAAGACTCCCTAGGAGTCTTCATAGAAATCGATGGTGGGTGCGTTTGATCGAATAACTACCTTCGAAGCAGTCAACAAAGCTCTTCGGGACAGAACCGTACCGTCAGGTTTGCGCAGGTGGATAAGGAATGTACTCGAGAGCAGAATAATTGAAATTAGTGTCGCAGGCGCAACTGTCTCAGGGAGTGTTACGAAGGGCTGTCCTCAGGGAGGGGTACTCTCCCCCCTGCTATGGCATATAGTAGTAGACGACCTCCTAACGACCCTGAACGACGAGGGCCTCTACACCATAGGATATGCGGATGATATAATCATAAATATAATAAAGTAGAGGCTATGCTCTTTACCAGAAAACGAAAGGTAGGCGACATAAAAATGCCTACACTAAATGAAATCCAGCACAAGCTTTCCAAAGAGGTGAAATACTTAGGGGCGGTTATCGACAGAAAACTGACCTGGGGAAAACATCTGAACAGCAAGCTGGACAAAGCCAGTGCAGCTCTATGGCAATGTCGAAGAGTTGTAGGTAAAAGCTGGGGCCTACCGCCGTAGGTCACCCTATGGTTGTACACAGCAGTGATAAGGCCCATGATATGCAACGGTTCAATAGTTTGGTGGCGGCGCACCAAATTAAAAACTGAGGACAGACTTGCGAGACTACAGAGATCTGTCTGCATCGCAGTTACTGGTGCCATGAGGACCACACCATCCGCTGCACTAGAGGTGTTGTTGTGCTTGCCACCCCTAGATCTATATCTGCAGGGGGCAGCACTACTGACCGCCCTTCGTTTGAAAGATGGTGGAACATTAACGGTGCACAAGAGCGCGAAGTCATACAGCCTTCTTGGAGGAGGGCCTCGCCCGAATACCACTCCTCGAGGCCAGCTCAGACCGCATTGCATCCCTATTCAGCAAATGCAAATACCCCGTTTGTTGGGAAGAAACAGACCCACGCACTGTGCCGACAATAGACGTATACACTGATGGGTCTAATAAGGACTGTACAGGCATAGGAATCTTCAACCAAGACCTGCAACTGTCTCTACAACAACCACTCGGGAAGTATACCACCGTATTATTATAAACAAAGTAATAGCACTAGCTCGAGGGGCTAATGAGGTCTGCATGAGCAAGGTGCGAGGATGAGTAATACGCTTCTTCACAGACAGTAAAGACGCTTTAAAAGCGCTTGAAAAGGGCAGGTACGACGCGAGAACCACGCTGATCTGCCACCGTGAACTGTCGGAACTAGCGAATGGAAATGTGCTGGAACTAGCTTGGGTGCCAGCACACGATGGGAATGAGGGTAATGACAACGCGGATAAGCTGGCGGGTGCTGCCTCTTCGGGAACAATGTTTGGGCCCGAACCGGCAGTACCCATCACACTGCACATCATGGCTAACCTCATTAAAGAGGACACACACCTCAGACACTGTCAAAGGTGGAACTCAATTCTGGGCTGTCGACAGAGCAAAAACTTCATCACGGAGCCATGCCGAAAACGGGCCGAAGATTGCCTAGCTTTGCCCCGGGCCAATCTACGCTCACTTGCAAGCATCTGGACCGGGCATGCTGCGCTAAGAAAACACCTACATACAATGGGTGTCATCGACAACCCGACATGTCGGGCATGCATGGAGGAGGAAGAAACAGTGGAGCATCTCTTCACAGAATCCTACATTCGTAAGGCCATCCTTTGATTGAAGTGGCCGGATCTGACTAATATCAGACGAACCTCGCCTGCGGCAATTCTGAGATATTTGGACCAGGTTGTCGGGATACTCGGGGAACCGTAGGTCTGAGGAGCAAGGAGGAGAGGCACAATGGGCCGAATTGGCCTAAGTACCCGCTTTGGCACCCCTGCGTCAAATAATAATAATAAAAAAATAATGTGACCGCCTAATCATTTTTAGCGCAAACAGATCCCAAACATGCCCTAAGGCAGCTGTCAAAGTGAAATTATTGAGATCCTTTGGAACCTGATCACCACATTCAGGTTCTTTAAATTACCTACCATTTTATATTAGAAGAAAAATTGTATTTGGATTCTTCAAAAATATCCTAAAAAGATTCGAAATCAAAGTAAACAAACTATTTAACAAATGATTTTTATTACAAAAAAGCTGGATTGCACCACCACCTAGCCTATATAATTTATTTAGATTAAGAATCTGAATGTACAATCTTGTAAGTTATATCTTGAATATCAAACAATGAAAGGAATATGTATATTGCATAACAGAAGTAACAACTTTATTCAGACATCTCGGTAAAACTTACGCAGTTAGTTGCGAAGATTATGAGATATTTCAGACAGTTTTGAATGTAAATGTGAACATACTTTAGGACAATATATTTTTTTACCACATTCAGACTCAAGTTTGTTATTGCAGAAACGAATTGGAAAAGACTAAGAATCTACTGGCAAGATTTCCGAGCGAAGAAGTAATTAGAACATGGGCGACAAACTATAAACTTATTCATTGTTGCTGTTTGAACGAATCTTCGATATAAATGTTTTGTGATATTGATAACTGCCTGAATAATCTTTCTGAACATTTTGGTACACTTGACAATGAAAAAGAAAATAGGATGCAAAAGGAAATTTGTAGGTAACAATAAACAAACATGAAATAGTTCAACGTGATGGAACATTAAAATACCCAAGTACATTTCATTTACATTTTACATTGATAGAAAGCTAGGTTTGTTTGCCTTGAATGAGCTCGGAAATGATTTGACTAGGTTAAATTAGGCACTTTCACATTTGACATCAGATCTATTTTTCTTTTTTAAAAAAGATATATTCACAAACTTGATTTCAATTAGTTCTCTTTGATATATAATTATGAAACTTCTGTCATTTAATATAAGAATCATAGTGCTACGGTAGTACGGAATAAGTAGAAAATACTTATTTCAATAAAATGAGACTACCTCCTCAACATCATAAGACTAGAGATAATTATTAGAGTTGTTGAGACAACAACAATTTGTTTAAAAACATAACATATATTTAATAATTAGTAGCCAAAACAGGTAAGGCAATCTTTTTAATAAACTATATAACTATTTTCCTTGATATTTCTGCTTCAAGAATTCTGATATGATGATAATGTCTGAAACAATCTAATCTTTTCCCCTTCTTGAAAACATCGCTAATCTACATTACATGCTTGCAGTTAAATTCGATTTAACTGTTGGTCTTCAGTATTTGCTATATATACAACAATGGCAGTCGATACAAATTTACAAAACAATCTTAGGAAGAACAGTTAATTTCATAATTTATATGAAATTATGGAATGCAAAAAATAATCTATACATTTAAAATAAATACTAAAATAATAGAAATATAAAAATAGATACGTTGAAGTAAAAATCTAAAATTCAGTATTTACAAAAAGATCCCAATAAAAAAACAGTAGTATCTTCCCTACACTATTTCCCAGGGATACCCTGCATTTATGAGAAAGTCTATATTATATATGATTACTGTGATTACAATTGTCACAATGGAAGATTCTAAGATTGCTTTCTGAAATATGTCGAAATTGGATCTACACTTCTTATATATAATTATATATTGCACAACCTCTTTATTACGTCATTAGCCACACCTATCTTTCTTGATGTTCTTTAGCCTGCCACTTAAAATCACTTTCCATTATCCACATTTGCCCTTCACTGTAATCGCAGAGTTTTAGAAGAGGTAGGTTGTTGTCGCTACTGTCTGGTTTTGTTAAACAGCTACCAGTATTCACGTGTTTAATCATTTTTGTCTGTGAACAAAACAGTTTTTATTAAATAGAGTAGACATGAAAAACAAAAAAAAACATACATCTACATTATACATCCATGCTTGATTGCCACCCATACCGTGACATCGAACAAGTTTGACAGGCCCAGTTCTGCTGCTTGCATCCAAACAGTTATCGTCGGACATAATTTGTTGCCGTTTCGTATAAGCAAACACCTGATTACCACCCAAGTGATGACAGAAAGTCATGCCAAGGTTTTCACCAGACTTTCTGCCCATCGTGTCGAGACATGTTCGAGACTCCATATTCCGTATCTTCAACAAAAATGAATATGTCATAAGACAAATTTGATTATGTAAATAAAATTTACTTACATCACCAAGATAATAATAATCCAAAGGCATCTGTGATTCTGGATAAACATTCTCCAGATACCATCTAAAACTCTTACACTGGAGTTTTTCTCGCAGTTTTAATCTAGCAGTTATATCGCCCACAGGAACATTTCTCGCACCTAAATAAGAAAACAAAATTCATTTACTTATTGCCATGTGATATTGTACACTTTGTGATATAGAACCTCAGTGAAACTAATAACTATAACAAATAATTTGTTGGTGAGACAATGTGTTTTGATGAAGAAAAGTGCTATACACTATACATGCATTTTACATAACATAATGAGTGAGATTTAAAGGTAGTTGCGGCAAAACATTTTTTGGCAATAATGATTCATTTGAAAAAACAGATACCTGCAGAAGTTAGCTGTGGGATCTTAGACTATTACGTTACAGCCAACGATATAGGCTCATGCAGGTGCTCTGTCAGTGTTGCAATTCAACTCATTTGACTATGGGTCGTATTCCGTTTAATCAATATCCATCAATGTTATGGGCGCGCTTGCGCAGTGACAGTTTTAGTGTATGCAGTCACGTGTATTCGATCTTTTGAACTTAGCCGAACCCTACAGGACGCTTTGAAACGTGAACGTTCAAAACTTAACACCGAAAATTTTACCCGATTACAATACTTTTCTAAAATATCTACTAGTGATAGAAAGTTAATTATTATTTAAAAAAATGGTGGAAGATAAGCATATTTATATGATAAAAGTGATCTGAAAGTTACATGCTTCAAGATTATGTAGGTACTGTTGTGCGAAATATGCGTTATCCATAGATCCTAGTCGACTATGGACACAACCACAACTGGAAAATTGTATCTTTTTAAATTTCTGCCATATATCGTCAGAACAATCGATATCCCGTAGTATATAAATAGCAATCGAAATCTTATTATCTACATTCAGGGCGTATTTTTCGCAAATCACTCTAAATTGTCACATAAGAATATAAAGAAATATCATTTCAACAAAGTGCCATAACTCAACATTACATTTTTTTTAATTTTTAATACTGAGCTCAATACTAGCGTGCCAAGTTGTCAGGGCATATTTAAAAAAGTATATGAATAATCTCATAATGTTCAACTGAGATAGGAATATTTTGGATAAATTGTTGATAGTAGTAGTTTAGGTTCACTGCTGAACTATGTTAATATGTGTAACTTATTCTATCAATAATAATATATTTTACTATTGAGTTCTGCCAAATGGACTTAAGCTAACTATAAAGCGGCGAAAGATGTTACTAAGATACGGGAAAAAGTATTAAGCAAGCAATAGTTCCTTGATTCTAACTTGTTAACATCCCAATAATTGCAATACTCGAAATATTATGTGTACGTATATCAAATTATTGATAACAGCGTTTTCTCTCAAAATTCTTTTTCTAAGCTATGCACCAGTATAATCAAATATTGCAATTATATTTATCGTTTTTAAAATCTCACAAACAAAAAGTCAAACTCTGACATTTGAATATTTTTTAAAAAATCCACCAGATTTTTTCAGGCTCCTCTCATATAACAGATCTCAATAGAAAAATATTACTGATTTCTTTTGATCGAATAATAATTGTTGATTATCGCTTATGAATAACAAGACAACACAACAAGTTGAAGAGAACAAACATATACAAAACAGCCACAGTGCTTCAGATGGAGATCCCAAACATGCCTAGATAATGTACAAACAAAATGATGTGATGACACAAGGAGACAACACCTAAGATAAAATGAAACTACAGAAGGATTTGACATTTGACTGACAATAATTGACAAAACGGGACATTGTGTTTGGCGGAAAATAGTTATCGACAGCGCTAGAAAAGAATCCAGCAACCGCTAAATTTTTAACATTGCCATCTATTTTAGCTGATAATTTTCCTTAATAGTATCGAGCGCTATCAACAGTGAATTGCCGCCAAACGCACCCAATAATATTTCTCAGATAATATGTCTGAATTAGCGAGAATCATATCAAATCCTTCTATGTTGGAAGAGAAAAAGCATGCCGTTAGAAAGAGAGAGAGAGATGCTATTATTTGGACCTGGGTTAATGTTATAGTAGAAGTCCTTCCACTGGTCCAGCCACACTTCGGCCAAACGAGCATTGTTGTGATTAACGATGCGGGAAGTACCACCTGGGAAAGAGTATGGCGTCGATTTGCGGAAGACGTGTCCCACATGGGAGCACGTGGCGATCTCGAGCTGTCCACCGCACATCCACACCTGCATAGCCACCAAGCAGAGGTGGTAGAAGGGGGGGGCGATGAAAATAAATACATGCATTTATATTAGTTGTTCAAGACAAAAATAATGTTAGTAGACAACAGTAGCACCTTCTTAATTTAGTCCAAGAGAAATCATAATCGATACTTATTATATGTATAGGTACAGAATGTATATTAAGTCATAACTTAACCCCTTCCTATATATATATGAAAAACGCTTGAACCCTTCGATTTTTGTTTCAAGATATGACAAAAATATCTTCACCTTTCCCACCATAATGTTGGGGGGGGGTCATGCGATAATTCATTTGAAAAGTGTCTAACAAAATATCACACTAAGAATAAAAATTGAGAGGTTCCAGCGTTTCTACTTTTGTTTCAAATATCGTAGTTTTTAGGTCGGGGGGCTAAGACTTTATATCTGTCCTATTCCCGGAGGTAACCCACTATGTGTTTTATTGATGATATCGAAGAAAAAAACTTGGGACATATAACAAAAAAGGGGTTCAATTTATTTGAATTTACATATACGGGACCTCCATTATCTTAGATACAGGTATAGAGTAGGCTAAAGAAAATGTCACCGTTTTTTCTTTTTGTTTTCTATTTTCATGCAATGTACAGCGACGAGCGTGCGTTAGCCGTATATGGGAAACTATACATGATAGAAGTATGAAAATTCGTGTACGAATATTTTTGATGAGGGCGAATTGAATGAAAGTATTTATACATTCGAGGAGCTTCCGGTTAAACCGGAAGTGATCATCATTTGTGTTATTTCAAATGGAAAGTTCCATTTTTGTTCCATTATTAGATTTTGAATCAAATTTGAAATGAACTTTTACTAATAAACTCTATTCCAAAAATTTACGGTTTTCGAAATATTTAAATTTTTTTGAAATTTTGAAAAAAAAATATATCAAAACTTTTTTCAATGTAGTTCAGTGATCAGTGAAGAGAACTGAACAAGATTTGGCTATCACATTAAAAGTAGTTTACATCATTTAGCAGTAAGATCAAAAATGTTCTAAAGTTTAGTTTTAAAGGGTGTTGTAAATTGAGCTACAATTATGAACATCTTGTAAGCCTCAAATTTCGATAAATTCAAATGGTACACCCTGTATTTTATTGACGTATGTTATTCACACGTTTATCATCTTTCGTTTCATATTAGCATTCCCTAAACCTAAACAGTTTCTGAAATGTTTTAACCAACTAGGAAATTCAACGTAAAAGCTATGACATACTGGATTTTCTTCACCAGATATCCATGGATTAGAAATCTACTGTTGACAATTCTGTCAGTTCAGTTGGTAAATCAGTTTATTTCAGTGTCAGTTAATATGTTAACAAATTTTCAAAGAATAAATATTGTAAAACACTATGTCACGTTCAGGATTTACGAACGAAGACAATTTAAACCTAATAATCAATTTTGGAGAATGTCAACGAATACTGAATAGTTGGACATGTCTTGTAGATAAACGCCTTTTATTTTAGAGCTTAGAGCAAAAGAAACAGCTCATCACAAAGGAATGTCAAGTATTTTTTAAAGCTAGTGTAGGCAGCAGGCAAACAGGCACAATTTGTTCTAGAAGAATTTTTCTAGATCCATTATTAAGTCGATGTTCTTACAAAATCAATACTTTTTGACTTTTTTCAATACTCCGATTAAAATAAAGTTAAGAAATAACAGGAACAATTAATTGTAATATTGTTCCAATAATGTATCAATGCAACAAATGTTCAAAAACGTTCCCATTTTGTTCAAGACAAGCCTAAACTCTTGTCTGCACAGAACGATTTGTTGCTTCCTGGATAATATTTGGATCCATTTAATTGAACGCTTCTATAACTATATTTTTGTTATCTTTATCCATAAAGCCGTAATCTTCCGATTACAGAACAAAATCACAGCCTGTATGATAATACATAATATTTTATGCTATTATTTCCATGACTTGTAAAACATCCAATAGCAACCAGTTTAATTTAATTAATTAATTAATTAATTTAATAAGCAATATGGCGCCACGAAATGAAAACGCTGCTGAAAATAGCTGCAAAAAGTGTGTAAAAGAGGTGAAAGTTGGTGTTAAATGTTATAAATGTTCATGTAAATATCATCCCAGCTGTATCCTGAAAATTCACGGCATGTATGTAAACGGAGAAAATATTATATGTTGTGAAGACATAACCTCGAAACAAAGGAAAACGGAACAAGAGGTACAACAGTTGAAGGAACGTCTAACGAGCATGAATGAGGTGAGCTTCGAAAACTCTATAAGCCAGCGATGTGTTGTAGAGACGGGAATTTCTGGGGTATATGAGGAGTGCAGTCAAGACGTTTTGGGGGATGATTTGACGACTTTGATGGAACGGGATGTTGCCGAGAAAATCAAAGACACTGAAATAATGTACCTGAAGAAACTTCTTCAAGAAAAATCAAACATGGTCGAAGAATTGTTGGACAAAACTAAGGTACTGAATAAATGTATTAAAATATTAGAAAGAGTAAATGAAGTCGAAAATAAAGTTACAACAGAGCCATCTAGAAGTGAGAAACCTAAACCAACTAACAGCTGCAGTTTATCAACTAACAAAAGCCATGTGGAGACATCTAAAATAATCACAGGTGATGAGAAATTATTGGAAAAGAAAACTGTTCCTTCTGTTTTGATAACAGCAGTGAGAAATCTGGAAAAATCAGATAACTGTACCACAGACTCAACAAAACCAGACGTTAGAAAGGACAAAGCAGAGAAGAAACCTATGGACGAAAAGAAACAGAAAACTTTGCTCGGAACTGATAGAGGAACCTACAATTTAAAAGCGGCAGATCGTAAGGCATGGCTGTATATCGGACGAGTAAACAAAAACTGCTCAGCAAACGACTTATTAGAATTCCTAGATAGCAAACTGCCCCGTAAAAAATTTGATGTACATAAGATATCAAGTGACAACAGTCCTAGTTCATCATTCAGAGTGGGTATGGAGTTCGAATTGTTGCAAAATCTGAACCAGGAGGACTTCTGGCCCCAGGGTATAAAAATAAAGAGATATCGTTTTTTTCGAGACCAAGGAAAATACAGTAGATCACAAAAACAACATATTCAAACTTCTCAACATTAACATCAGATCAATAAATGGTAAAATCGAACAACTTGAAAAAATTTTACTGGAAACGAACGTGCACGTTGCCACGATAACGGAACACTGGGTGAACAAAAATAACATTAGCATGTTATGCATTCCGGGATATGAAATCAAAGCATTTCATTGTAGACAGGACAACTATGGTGGTACCCTCATATTGGTCAATCAGAAGCTTCAGGTTAAAGAGCTACCTCATGTGGCGGAGGGCTCAGCTGAATCTGTCATAGAGATATGCGGAATTTGGGCGAAGGAGTTGAGGTCGATCATCTTGGCAATATATAGACCACCCAGAGGATCTATAGACGAATTCCTGCTAAGATTGAGAAACTGTTTGGAGAGGTTGATTATTATGAACCTGAAACAAAAGCACATATTCGTCTCAGGTGACTTCAACATAGATATGTCCAAAGATAGTAAGGAGTCAGGAAAATTAAAAGAATTATTCGAGGAGTTTGGCCTGGAAGGAAAGTTCTTGGAGCCATCCAGAGTGACCAGTACATCGCAATCACTGATAGACAACATCTTCTCTGACTGTGTTGAAATAGAGACGAGGACATTCGAACCCCACTTATCAGACCACAAAGGACAACTTCTGAACTTTAAAGTAAGAGAGATAACACCACTTCAAAAATTACACAGAAAACGGAACAGAAGCATAGGCCATGGTAACATTGAAAAGTTCAAGCTTGAACTCGATAGAATTAATTGGAATGACGTGACAACTGCTGAATCAGCAGAAATAGCTTTTGACGCATTCTGGGAAAAATTTATGACAGCTTTCAATAAAGCATGCCCAGAAAAAGAAACAGTCATTCATAATAAAAGAAGAAAAAAAACAGCCAACACAGATAAAGAGGTCATAGAGATCAAGAAAAAATTAGATATATTGGCCACGGTATGTGAAGTGAGGGGAGATGATGTAAGTAGAAGGACATACAATTCATATAAGACAAGGTACAGGGAGAAACTGACAGAGATCACCCGAAGTTTGAACCTAGAGAGGATAGAGAGAGCTGAAAATAAAATGAAGATGATATGGACGGTGATAAAAGAAGGTATTGGATCCAATTCGCAGATGATCAAACCGATGAATACAGTTGATGAAATTAATAACTTCTTTATCAACATCGGGAAACAAACTGGGGAGACCTGTTACAATTCCAGTCTAACACCAGAAGATCTCCTAAGAAAATGTAATAAACAACCAACTGATTCCATTTACATGAAAGAAATTACACCGGAGGAGATTGAAAAATTTACAAGTACAATGAAGAATAAGAACACAAGAGATATATATAGACTGTCAACAAAAGTTTTGAAGCAGATCATTCCTAAAGTCTCCATACCCATGAGTGCCGTGTTTTCGAGATGTATGTCAGAAGGGCATTTTCCTGACCAACTTAAGAGGAGCCGAGTAAATCCCATACACAAAAGTGGAGACCCAGGAGAGATGAGTAACTTCCGTCCGATTACAATACAACCTGCCCTATCAAAAATTTTGGAAAGTGCAATGAAAAGTAGGTTCACTAGCTTCTTCAAAAAGCAAAATATCTGGAGTGATCAACAGCATGGCTACTTGGAGGGCAAATCTACAACAACAGCATTGGCAGAAATCCTCAGAAAGATCACTCAAGCCATCGATGAAGGAATTAAATGTAAAATATCCTCGTGCGATTTAAGTAAAGCCTTTGACACCATTGATCACCCGCTGCTGTTGAAAAAACTGAAATATTATGGGATAAGAGGCGTAACTCTGAAGCTAATCACCAGCTACCTTGAAAACAGATACCAGAGAGTAGAAATCGGTGAAGAATGCTCGAAATGGGCATTGGTTACAAGAGGAGTCCCACAGGGATCCATATTGGGGCCAATACTTTTCTTGGTATATATGAATGATCTTCCTGCAAATATGGAGCAGGTAGACACAGTCATGTTTGTTGATGATACGAACTTCCTTAATGTAGCCCGTAACCAACAAGATCTAGAGAAAAATACTAGAACAACGTTAATAAAAGCTCAACAATGGTTCGATGCAAACATGATGAGGATGAACCCTGGAAAAACCCAGTCATTATGTTTTTTACCGGGAGATTCTGAAACCAACCACCTAAAATTCCTGGGCATACAACTCCAGTCAGACCTGAAATTTACACAGCACATTAACGATCTGGGGAAACGTGTCTCGAAAGGAATCTTCGTAGTAAGGAGAATAAAACAGTTAGTTGGCCAGCAAGCTGCAAAAGTGGCATATTTTGGTTTTGTTCACTCAGCAATTGCATATGGTATATTAGTATGGGGAAATATGCCTGGAAAAGAGAAAATATTTATAAAACAGAAAATGGCTGTCAGGATAATATGCGATGCTGATCGTACAACTAGCTGTAAGCAATTGTTCAGGCAGGAGAACATCCTCACTTTGACTTCCTTGTTTATACTTGCCTGTGTCACTTATATCCACGACCACAAAGACGAGTTACAGAAGAATAACTTTAACCACAACTATGGCACCAGAAATGCAACCAAGCTCATCGTTCCCTTTAACAGACTGTCATCAACACAACTAAGTGTAAATCACACAGCAGTGAAGATATATAATATGTTGCCAGGAACGTACAAAATGCTAAGTAGGAAGAAAATTCGGACAATACTTAAAGAAAAACTGGTTCAAAAAGCTTACTACACATTGGAAGAATACTTCACAGACCCCATAGACTGATTTTATACATATTTATATATATATATATATATATTTACTGTTTGTTAACATTGTTAAAAAGTTGCCCGTTATATACCTTTATGTGCGCCTTCAATTTGTTAATATTTTTCGTGTCTAGTATCTACATTTTTGACATAATTCTACTATGTACTGTGTATGACACCCCATGTATGTTTTTGATGGGTTAAAAATTGTATAGTTGTAGTAGTGTACAATTTACAATAAACAATAAACAATAAACTCTATTGCGCATGTTTTCCTTACGTAATTGGGTTGGCCTAGACCCGAATGTTACCCCATATAAAAATCCATAGGAGTGAGATCTGGCGAATGCGGAGGATATATGTGTAGGGCCATTGTTGAAAATCCACTGATTTCCAAACATTTCATCTAAAGTTTGCTGGCCCTCCGTCCATTTGGCAAAATAATGGAGTATCCTCGGAAAAACGACGTATTGTTTCAGCAACCACATTTTGGAGATCCCATCAATAACGTTCTTCATTTAAATTTTCATCATAAAAATATAGACACAGAATGAAGTTATTTCTTATTGCACAGAAAACATTAAAACTCTAGGACTGTTGAAAATTTCTTTCACGTGTTTCTAAGGCCCAGAAATGAGTGTTACAATAGTTGTATTGTCCATTTTCAGTAAACTTCAGTTAACTACATCTGTCCAAATTATATTCTTCAAAAAATCTACATCTTCTTGTGTTCTTGTCAACAGCCATTCACAATCACAATCTAACAAATTTTGTACTAGACAGTATTTAAAAGGACGTCACTTATGTTTCGCAGAATTTTATGAAAAGAAGACTTAGAAACCCTGAGTTCACGTTCCGAATCTTTCACAGAATTATTGGGATATGCGTGAAAATACGCTAGAACTGTAATTTCCAGATCTTCATTTTTAACCACTGGACAATCCAAACTGTCTACAATTTTGAAATAGCCGATTGATAATATTTCTATTTGGCCTAGGTCGATCTGGATACCTTTCAGAATAAATTCGAAATGTTCTATCCATTATCCGATTACATTTTCCAAAAACAATTAATAGATTAAAATTGTCTTCATTCGTAAAGCCTGAACGTGACATGTGTTTTACAATACTTATTCCTTGAAAAATTGTTAGCGTATTAGCTGAGATACACTGATTTATTAACTAAACTGACAGAACTGACAACAATAGATTTCTAATTCATGGATATCTAGTGAACAAAATCCGCTCTTGTTGAATTTCATAGTTGGTTACAATATTTCAGAATCTGTTTGGGTATAGGGAATGCTAATATGAAACGAAAGATAATAAAAGTGTGAATACCATACGTCAATTAAATACAGGGTGTTTCATTTGAAATTATCGAAATTCGAGGCTTACAAGATGTTCATAATTGTAGCTCAGTTTACAACACCCTGTAAACTTTAGAACATTTTTGATCTTACTGCTAAATAATGTATACTATTTTTAATGTGATAGCCAAATCTTGTACAGTTCTCTTCACTGATCACTGAACTACATTGAAAAAAGTTTTGATATATTTAAAAAAAAATCGAAATATTTCGAAAACCGTAAATTTTTGGAATAGAGTTTACCAGTAAAAGTTCATTTCAAATTTGATTCAAAATCTAATAATGGAACAAAAATGGTACTTTCCATTTGAAATAACAAAATGATGACCACTTGCGGTTTAACCGGAAGCTCCTCAAATGTATAAATATTTTCATTCAACTCGCCTTCATCAAAAATATTCGTACATGAATTTTCATACTTCTATCTTGCATCGTTTCCCATATACGGCTAACGCACGCTCGTCGTAGGATTCCCTGTATATTGGGGTTTGCTCAAAAAATAGATTGAGACTAATCATATAAAAAGTGTGAATACTTTTTTGCATCATCCAATCTTGTTCACATGGTCTTCATATGTAAATTTTCTATATGTTTTCGGAAATCAGAACGTCCAAACTCTAATTTATCCAATGATCCGATTTTCAGTTAAGGCTCCATTTTTCAGGGCTCACCTTTTTTTAAACTTTTCTCCCTGATTTTAACCGACTTCTAAAACGCGGGAGGTAAACAGTATTCAAATGAACGAACATTTCTTTGTTTTTGAGATAATTTCAATCTATAGATTTTTATTCCAAATTATCATTTCGATGGACTACTTACAATAATTACAATAGAAACGGCTTTTTTCATTTATGTAGACTGGAGTAATAAGCCTGTATTCACTGAACACTTGGGGCAATTAGAAATAATTTTGCAGTTATCAATTGACAGCAAGTTTAAAGCGGAGTTAAGCAAGTCGAACAATTATAATATTAGTATTTCAATACCTACATATATTTCTTAATGGAATACCCAAATTTGCATTAATCAATGCCTTCAGTTATCTTTAGAATGAAAAGAACGTGAAAGAAAGTGTACATGTTTTTTTTAATACGAAATCTCCACCAAAACACATGATGTTAGCTCCAGAAACATGCTCTATCTATGTAATATTAAATTATGAAAAAATAAAATGTATTTTGAGTTTTTTAATATTAACACCATCAAATAACAATCATGAATTTCAATCTAAAAAGTTTAATATGTGTATGATTTCTCTCGTCATAGAAATTAGAAGACGTGTACTTTTGTTTCAGGACATTTGTTGGGAGTTATAATATGTTTTGTTAATGACAATGTATACACCCTGTGTCTGATATTGTATTCGGTAAAATTGGAAAATTGCCTCGTACGGCTACCATATAAATGTAATTCATTTAACCATATGAATGCGTGATCATGCGATGTTTTAATATTTTTGCAAGCAATTAGCATTCGCTTGACTTCATGCCAAATAATGTAGTACATAGATCCAAGTTGGAACCGTGAAATTAATTCATCATTATAGCAGCATTAATCTCAACCACAAATGTTTATGTTTTTCATATCAGATAACTCAAGATTGTCTTAAATTTAACATCATCTCATGTTATTTATGAAAGTAAACCTTATATTCACGGTTAGTGTTCTATTCTTATATGTTTAGAAAAAAAAAACAACTGACATTTCAGTTCTGAAAATTTT
Organism: Crioceris asparagi; assembly: GCA_958507055.1. Taxonomy (NCBI): domain Eukaryota; kingdom Metazoa; phylum Arthropoda; class Insecta; order Coleoptera; family Chrysomelidae; genus Crioceris; species Crioceris asparagi. Next base: position 118,234,760 of record OY293826.1, read on the forward strand.
ATCGGTTATACCGAAAGTAGACAAAAGCTTTCTTAATTCAAATGGAATACTACAGTTTTTGATCGCCTTAAAAATGGAGGAGGTATACAATTCGCTTGTATGTTTGCTTTTTATAATTTTTTTGTATGGCTGTTAGCGCGTTTTGCATAATAAACGTGCTCCAATTTTGATGATTCTTGTTTCATTTGAAAAAGGAGCATTACGAAATGGTCCCATTTTTAGGAAAACCCACATAAGAAATCTCCTTCTCTTCCAATAAACACCCCCGAGGGGGTGGAGGGAAAATTTTTCGCGAAAATCGAAAATCTGAGAACTCAAAATTAAAGATGCGACCATATCCGGAAAGTTTAAGGAGTTACCGTTTTCGCGTTACAGTAGTGGTAAGTCCGAAATATGTGAATTTCCAATGCGATCTTTTGAGATCTCTGAATAACAACAAGACAAGCTAAGAGTAATACATAGATAATAGAATAAGTACTATCTTCTCAGGTATTAGTGAACGTTCAACGATTTTCATGACTACAAAAAATTGGATCGACTTTGTTAGTTGATGCACTGAAAAATACAAAATAATATATATTCTATAGGTGCTTATACTTTTGGAATAGGTGCCTACAATAACTAACTACAACTGCACAACTTCGAAAGTATAAGCACTTATAGAATTAATATTATTTTGTATTTTTCAGTGCATCAACTGAAAAAGTCGGTTCAATTTTTTGTGAAAAATATTTATTTATATTAAACTCTGATTGAATTCCTTCATCAAGACAACTTCAACTACAATTCTCTTTAACTGTGATAATTTTCAGATAATACGTTTTTTAATTCGCGTGAGAAAGAATTAGAAGTCTTGAGCTTAGGTCACATAGAAACTCTTTTAAATATATACGTTATTTGACCACAAATGAACAGGACGATGTTGAGAAATGTTAAAGCGGTTGAACATTAAAAGAAACCACCAAACTGCCACTGTAGGTAACAATGGGGTAAACAAGAGTTTTGGCGTATTTCAAAGCGTACAAGTCAAACCTCAGTGAATGACATAGTCTAGTGTCTTAGTTATTCAACAGCTGAAGCTGACATAATCGCGTGATTTCGGGTGAGGTATAATAATAATAAAAAATCCTATTTTTGGCAAACAGTTCTTCACTTACCAAATTCGTTGTCAAAATGTTCCATTGGTATTGATAATCTATTCGGTAAAATCATAAGTGTTATCGAGTCTTGAAATTTTATAAGAATTTATGCCATTTGGAGTTACTGCCTAATTCCGGTATAAGCGGAAGTGAATGTGATTCACTATTATTTTAGTTTAATATTACATTCTCAAAAAGCATATATCAGAACTAAAATGTGAGTAATAACCTCTAAGAAACCAAATGGCCTGAAGCACCCTTTACATGAGGTATTAAATAATGCTGGAACTGATTTGTTTATAAATATAAAAAACTCATTCATTCGTTATTGTAAATATTGAGAATATACTTATAGAAGAGTGTTAAAAATAGCAAGCATAATATATTTATGGGGTCGATTAAAAGATAATGTTAGTAAAAATCTATGAAGATGAGCCATAGCATAAAAATAACTTATTCAATCCATATTCCCATAGAGTTGGTTCCAGCTGCCATGATTACGATTATTATTCTGATACAAAAAAATATTATAAAGTGGTCTCGTTCAAATAATATCAAACCTGGATTCATGGCATAGTAGAAGTCCCTCCATTCATCCATCCAAGCCTCTGCCACTCTGGCGGCATTGTGGAGTACAATCTTCGATACACCTCCAGGGAAAGTATAAGGGGATTTGTCACGAAATACGTGGCCTACATGTGAGCATGGAATTATTTCGAGTATCCCACCGCACTGCCAAACCTACGCATTTGTCGTGATAAATAAGGTCTATTCATATATTAAAAACACTTTAACATCTATAGCATTTATGTGTCAATGAAATTGGTGTGGTTCAAAATAAAATAAAATGGTGTGTCCATTTACACGACTTTGCTACAGTTGCCTTTCACTTAACGAGGCGCAATATGAATTAATATACGACAAAATTAATTTGTGCTATGTTACTCGAATCCTGTCATACAGACAGCCGTATTTTAAAAACGATAGGACATCCGTGTTTGATGAATAAGAGAGAGACAAACATAAAAATTCCAGAGGTTACAAAAATGTGCTGGTTGCCAGAAATGAGTTTTTTTTAAATATGTCACTGTCATCTTTTAATTATTCGTTATTCGTTGCCAATCTGTCATTAGGTGCTTGTCAGTTTGAAGTAGGATCTTTAAACTATTTTATTAAACATTACAGAAAATCAGCTGGCTGTTCCAAAATTCAAAACATTAGCCTGGCCAGGGTTAAAATGGCCTTCGAATATTGACAGATATATGGACTCGATATTGGAATATGACATTGACTGATGACATTATTTGAGCCTAGCCAGGCTTATGTTTTGTATTTAGGAACACACTGCAGGTGTTCCCAACGCGTCATACTGGTTATTACATTTCATAATTGTTTGGAACCTCTGGTGCTAGTGATTTGATTAGGAAATTATCAACCGCCGCGTTAAGTGGATGGCAACTATACTGCTCTCAAACGAATTCCACAGCATATTTATAAAAACTGTATGATCAGATCGTATGAGCATTCATTTTTTTTCAACGTGCCAAGACAAACAACAATGGTCAAATTCAATTTTAGAGTAGAAGGAACCATTTAGCCAGAATATCAATAAACAGGAAGAAAATTAAGCAGTTAGGAAAATAGACCATTTATTTGAACATAATTTGTTCAGGCTTTTTCTCTTAGATACGCGTTATACTAGGTGGTGACGGGCTTTAAGTAGAATTTCCAGGGATAATAATGCATACGATTTTTTCAAAATGGTTTCACTATCGCAAGTGTATCTCCTCAATAGACACGATGCGTAATAGACTTCATAATTAGAAAAACTGAAAAGCCCTTGGTTTCAAAATTCATAATTTGACAAAAAATACGAAAAGTATGATGCAAAACTGATTGGAAAATGAAATATGTAACAACAACGAATATACGCTCAATTCTAACCAATTATAATCATAAACGGACAGTGTAGATTACAAAATTTTTTACAACTCGTATAAATTAATAATGAGTCGAAAATAATTGGGGTGCCGAAAGACACAGGGTGATTGGTTGAATGAACTAAATATTCGCTAGTATCAACGACACGCGAATGAACACCTATTTTTATGGAGTATTATAAAAAAACAAACTTATACCCTGAAGCTCATTTCCAAGTTTTCGCCACCCCAAATGTCCATTCCTTCATCGTATGAACCAAGTTCGTAGAAATAATCCTTATCAATGGAAAATAAACCACCAGCCATTGTGGGAGTTCTTAAGGGCGCTGTTCGATCTCCATTTCTACGATCCATTTCCCTCTGGGGTACTCTATACCTGAAATTAGAAAAAGAGATTCACTTTGTATGTTATTCAAGAAATAGAATATAATATTTCAAATACCGGTAATCCAACACAATTTGTATGTAAGAACTTTTGAAGAAGCTGCTATTAAAAATTGCAAATTGGCAAGGTTCATAATTTTTCAATGATTAACATAAAAAAATGACGGTAGGCTATTTGTTAATTTATAGAAAATTCACGAAATTTGAATTAGAGAGGAATTCTGATGGAGTGGAATTTCTTAGTGAAATTCTGCTTTATCGGAACCCTTTATGCTGAAACGTAAGTCAATGATTTGATTGATACAAGTGTTTTATTTATAATATTGCCCTAATTATACAGTGTGATTTAAGTAGGGCAAGTATTAAGTGTTGGAAGTTCTTTAACTTGCAGTCGGATTATATACTTGAAATTTGGTAATCGATCCTGTCTGTCCTACCCACAAATAATATCTAAAATATATTGTGTTCTACAGTTATACAGGGTGTACCAATAGTCGGTACCAATTTCTTTGTTTCAAATACAAACCTATATGTTTTCCTCACATTGTTTGATTAGCGTTTTTATTATATGTTGAATCAACCCAAGTTATGTTGACTTCTCTATTACACGTTTTGATATAATGACAATTTTTATAAAAATCGCCATAGTAGTTTATCGTTTAAAACTAGGAAATCCAATTGTCGGAGCAGTTATCTGCAAGTCTATGCTAACTTTTGATGTTTCATTGATGGTTCTATTTTGTACGGTATGGGCACAAACGATCTTCACATTTCGCATTCAAAAATTGTGAAAAACTTAAAATTAAGGTTCCATTCGAATTTGGATTCCCAATTTTGAACTGTGTGCAAAACACAGTTTTCTTTTTTCTTCATGAAGTACTACAGCGGTAATTCTCCGCATGCGCGAATTATTGGCCATTGAATACCTCTTCCAAGCTTATGTAGAAGCAGTGTTCTCTAGTACATGTCATAGAACATAAAGAAATTGATAGACAGACAGCCATTAGCATGGAATTATGTGGACACAGGCATAGTTCATTAATGTGGGGAACTAATATAATAACCTTTGAAATATTTACTTACCATCTGAAGTTCAATTTCCAATTGAAACCACCCCAAGTCATATCGGAGGCAGTTATGTATTCAAACGTCTCATCGGAAATGACATCAATAATGGGACATACCACCGTTTTCCTATTTTCAACAATACGGGCCAGCAGTGGTTCGAGCCAGCCCTCTGTGCATTCACAATGAGCATCTAGGAATGTTATTACTTGTCCTTTTACATGTTCTGCACCTAAGAGTCGAGCCCTGATAAGGCCTGATCTTTTCACAGTACGTAGAACGTACACAGGCACCGGTAGTGTTTTGACATATGCCTCGAGCTTTTTGCCCAGATAATCTAGAAGTCAGTACGTACATTAGTAGTTGGCTAAAGGAATTCGGCAATTGTGATTGAGCCGATTTGTTATTTTATGACCGACTACTCAAAAGAAGGTTTTTTTTGTAATTCTCACCTCTTTCACTCGCATCATCTACAAGTATTATTTCTTTGAGTAAAGGTCTAGGAGATCGATTGATAACACTCCAAACGGTTCTCAACAGTGTTGACCAAGCTTCATTATGAAAAACTATCACAATAGATGTTGTTGGCAATAGTTTCGGGTATTTCTTGCTCTTACATCTAGAATAAATATCATATTTTTTTACGGAGAAGCCATCATGCACAGTATTCGATAGGCTAAGATCGCATGTCCTATAACATATCTGTCACTTAAATAAGATAAATTGAGTTGTGAAAGTCGTTGGTTGTAGGAGAGTTGGTTGAATCGTGTTACCATTCGAGTGGCGTTATGTTGGACCCTCTCAAGGAGCTGGATATCTTTTACCAAATAAGGGGGCCAAATCTGGATAGCATATTAAAGGTGAGGGCGGATATACATTTCGTAGAGTAGACTGAAGAGTCTTTTATTTAGACGGTTGAAGCATTTGTTACTTAGGTAACTACTAACTACGACTGTTAGCTTTTTTAACAACGGCTGTCACTTAGTTCATAGCGGTGAGTTGTTACACCCAACATGTAACACACAACATTTGCCGACATTCAGAGGTATGGTCCATGTTTCACCCCAGACACAGAAATAATTAAAATCAGACTGGAGATCAGCGTGACTTGTTAAGTGATTTTCAAAGAATTTATTTACTGTCGTCTGTGAAAAAAGCGTGATCAGAGTGGAGAACAACAGACATTTCATCTGCCAAAAATAGTGTAGATCCGAAAACAGAGCCTTGGGGAACTTCTGACTTGAATTGACTTGATGGAAATGAGAATAGCTGGGATAATGAAGCGATATTCAGTCTCAAGAAAGCGGTTTTGGATAAATAATTTTAGGTTTGGTCTCAAGGACTATTATAAGAGTTTTAATGCGTGTGTATGCATATAAAAAATGATAAGTCCATCATTTTTAAAAGCAAAAGAAAGTACATATTATAATATGATTTAAAAGTTGGATGTTTTTATGTTTCTATTTATTTATCTAAATAAATAATAAGTCTAAGCAAATATAATGAGTAAACAAAATATAACAATATAAACATTTTAATAATTTCAATGACAAACAAAACAAAACAAATTGTGTACAAGGCGATAGATAAGAAATTTGAAGCTACCATAAAATTAAAAATTCAACAAAAATAATTACATATAATACATATCATATAGTAAGGACCTAACAAAGAAATTTGGAATCAAAACGGAATTGTGAAACATTTTTTTTTTGGAAACAGTGGATTATGTCTGTCTTTGAACTAAAAACACGCGAAAATCCCATTATTCCACAGATGATGAAATTTTTGCTTGTTTACTTTGATCAACATATGCTACTGATTTTGTTATTCAAGATTTTTATCTACAGTGATGAATGTTGCACAAAAATGATAATTTGATGAATTTAAAAATTGGTATAATAAATAAAGACAAACTCAATTCAATATAAATATATTTATTTCCAAAACCGAGAATAATAATAAACAACTCACCCTTCCATTCTGACATCAGTTAAAGATCTATTGAGTGAGATCATATCACTAGCCATCAGATTGAACTGATTGAGCTTGAATTTTTCCTTCATTAAGGCTTCCTGGTCAGCGGGCACATACACCGGCTTGCCTTTTTCGCCCACCCCGCCTGCCACCGGAAGGACAGTTGGGGCGGGCCGCCATCGCTTCAACGTATTAGGAGAGTATGTCAATGCCACACCATTATGAAGGCCGCTATTTGACCTGAAAAAAAAACCCAAATAAATACAATAATATAAAATTGATTGAATTTTTATGCACTAAAGTGAAAAATAATTTTCTCGAAGAGACAATCTTTAAGATTAAGGTTGTACTGGGGTACCAAAGGGGTAGTGACGCGAATACATGGCATTGTATCCTACTTACGTCACTTAGCCTCTCCTACTCAGTCGCAATTTTCACCCCCTAGAGGTGGACCTCGGTAACCCGAGCAACCCTTTCTGGGACTGGGTAAATATCCTCAGTGGAGGACAGGGTACGGGCTGACGAGAATGGAAGCACCAATCGTAATTCTATAACACCATCACACAAAGGGGAAGCAGAGCACAGGGGCTGTTAAATATATCCGTAAATAAAAATATGGATCAGGAATAATCAAAAAAGGGCTTTATATTCACACCAGCTTTCCGCCTGCATAGAACGACATCGGGAGAAACTGAGTCAGGAAGGCGCAGACAAGAACCACGACGAAGAAATAGATGATGAAAATATTGATATATGATATATAATATATGATATATCCACAGAAGAAAGGACTTTCAAGGAACAACTGGACCTCACCCTGAAACAGAAAGAGCTTGTAAACATAGGCACCCGACTTATATACCACGTTCAACAGATCCAGAAAGAAGATAGCATTCTTAATCTCAGAGAGAAAATAAAAGAAATGGAAGCAGCTAAAAACCAAAAAAAGATTGGTTCACAAGCTGACAGCAAAGACATTCAGATAGAGTAAGAGAAAATAAATGATATACTCTATTCAGAAAAAAGCTAGGAAAATCTTATCAAAAGAATACATGAAAAATGGACAGAAGGGAATTATACTGCAACAAGAGTAGAGACAAAACGACCAAATCGGAACCACTGGAGCCAAATGTCAAATATACCCAATTAAAAAAAACTTGGATATCCCTTCCAGAAAAAAAGTCATAACAAAACCCTTTTCGTAGTTTTAAACAACTAAGCTCACAGATAGCAGATGCGACTTCGTTTCATTTTATTCAGAGATGGGTAGACACAAAGAAATGTGAACGGCACAATAAAAATATGTCATACATATAGTTATTCTTTATGTGTAAATATATGCACAATGTCTTAAAAATTAAATTTTATCCTGATATGACCTCACACAGATTTAGTATGCAGTAGGAATAGCTACTTGTCTTTAATCGAGTTTGTTACCGGTCCCCAAACATCCACAACGCGGCTGTATCCCCGGGACCCTCGATTTTTGTTTTACACAATGCGCCTGTGTGACTGATTTAATACAAATTATAATAGTTGACGTTTTCATAGTTAAAAAGTAGCAGGTGACAACAAAGCACTGCTCTCATCACGGACATTATGGCGCTATTGTTTTTACTCAACCAAATTTTGTCGGGCATATTAGATATTAGATAAAATTCATGTTTCATTGCAGCTCCTCATAAAGATCAAGTTTAATTTAGTTTTATTGAATATCTTATGAATTAAATTTTTTTCAGAGAAATGGTATTAGGATTTTTGAAGAACTGCAAACAGAACTATTTTGGTATTTTTTTTGTTTTTCAACAATTTAGCTTTTTCGAATATCTTATGCATTACTAAATCGAAAGCAGAATGTTAAATAACTTTCCATAGAACTCTTACAATACCAACAAGAACTTCGAACATAATTGTTTCATTTTTTCTATTTTTCCACATTTCTTTGAAAAATGGAAGGCATAAACAAATTCAGTTTTTTTTTTGAATATTTAAGGACTCTTAGAGTTCTAGCGAGAACTGCAAACAGAACTATTATGGGATTTTTTTGATTTTCAACAATTTAGTATTTTTCGAATATCTTATGAATTACTTACTAAATAGATCTACAGAAAAATGTTATGAGTATTTTTGAAAGAACTCTGAAATCAAGTAAATACTAAAGAGAATTCTTAACAGAACTGTTGTGCGACTTTTTATTTTTCCAATGTTTTTTGCGAAATTGGTCGTTATGCTCATTTTGGTATTTTCTAAATTTCTCCGATGATATATTTAATTTTTGCAATAGTGGTTGCTACTCCCATTTTAGTATTTTTCATTTTTCTCACATAATTCAATAGAACTATTTAAAAATCATGGAAAGCACTCTAGAATATGGAACTATCTAATATCTACTTACCAGGAAACCCGATGAAATATATATTTTTTGAAAATAATAAAAAAAAACAAAGAGGCAGATAAATAGACTGAGTTCCGAATAACAATATAAAACTTAGTATGGTTCTAAGGTTCTAATAAAGAGAAATCATTAAAAAACTGATGTAAAATTAGTAATTACCTACAATATAAAACTTAGTATGGTTCTAAGGTTCTAATGAAGAGAAATCATTAAAAAACTAATTTTTCAAATATTCAAATATCTCATGTGGGATACCTCCGAGAACTTTTTTGAGCCACTACTTTCTGCAATATACTTGAACGATACATATAATAAAAGTACAGAAAAATTATGGATTAGGTAATATTCTCCTTTACTGATAACAATATCTGGGCGACCGAGCTTTGCTCGGGTAACACAGAATCTATGAGTGGATCTACAAGAGTTACTCTAAAAGTTCAAAAATGTGCATATTTATAGTTTAAATGTATTGCGATCGGTAAATATTGCTTTTATCATTCATATGGCTCAAAATTTAAAGATTTCAAAATAAATATGAATGTGAAACATACCAGAAGTCAGCTGTATCACCAATCGACTTCTCAACCCCCAAACACTATACCTACATTCTGAAACTTTTATCTGCGGAGCCATTCTTGAAATAGCTAGTATGGGCCTCGAGGGTCGCACCGATTGAATATGAAAGTATCGTCAATCGATTTCTCGACTACGAAAACCCCTTTTTGCTAATTTTCACTGCTAACCCTTCCTTCAAATAGCTAATGTGTACCTTAAGGGTCACAATATACCTATTAAATATGTACAAATGAAAATTTCCGATTAAATTATTAGAAACTCATATTAACATCTTTTATTTAAAAAATGAGTTTCATTAAAAAAAACTTAAAGGTGAACAGAATTCGAACCGAGGAACTCTAGATTAATACGCGGCAACTTAACTATAGGACTATTTTTCCCTATGGTGTTATCGGGTTCATATTGATATCTCACATAAAATCTATAAAACTCGCAAAATGAGAATATTAATTGCTGAAAACGATTTTTCTTGTGAATGTGAATACAACCAATCGATGCAATACACTCTAGAACCCATATATATGAATTTCATCGAAATCGGTAGACCAGATTCCGAGATAAAATTTGCATATACAAGCATTGCTCGTTTAATATAATTAGATACAAAGATTATACTAATAGGTGCTTGAAACTCATGTCACCTACATGATATTCAACAACTGCAAAACAGTATAACAGTATAATACAGCTATAATTGTTCGAATTTTGAGAAAAAATAAATATCTTTTCCAGAAAGGACTTTTATTTTATAAACATAGATACGGACCATCTCTAATCTCTTAGAAATCCCCTTTCAAGTGAAAAAGGAACGTCAAAATAAGATGGGAAACCACATAAAGCAAAAAAGAGGTACTTAACATGTACAAAGAGAACATAAAGTCGGTTTGAATACCATGAAGTCGGGCAGAAATTAGAAATAATGAATGATATTTTTTGGCGGGGTTGGGTATACTATGAAATAAACCTCAATGTTTTTTCTTGGAACTACAAATTAAACATTTTGTATAATGAAATCTCAATTAAAATCATCTAAATTATTATGAAACACCAAATTAGCCTTGACCTTTAAGAAATATAAAAATCATTATAAATATTGATTAGTAACTGTTATATTATCAAAACTGATTGGAGATGATGTGAAAGATGAGTAATTTAATGTATCCATTATCATGAAATCACAAATACTTTCTGCATAATAGTTTACATTGAAATACAACCTTAATAACCGAATCTGATTTATAAGTTAATCTTTCATCATTATTACAAGAAAATGAAAATATGAATATACCTACTTTCTATTATTTATTATGTTTATTTCATGTTCTAAAAGTACTGTGGGCTTGATGAATGTTGTCGCAAATAGGTAAATTGGAAAGTTGGTTGCAACTATTAACATAATACTAAATACTATTGATAAGAGGAGATAAACAGTTTTATAATGAGGGATTCTGTGTTTTATAGGAAATTTCTTTGATTATTCAAACTATTCAATTATTTGGAAAATATATAGTTATTTATAGATAAATCAAAAATTGGCCAATATATACCTGGATCAGAATGTTAAAGACGGGGTATCTGACTTATGTATATCTACTTAAAATGAATTTGAAAATTTGTCCAGTCCTGCTAATGATTTTATGATATGTATAAATTAGTGATGCGAAGTACCTATTTGCTATATTTATTCAAGAGTCTGATACAATATAAGCAAATTATTTCAAATAAACTGGCAAAAATATGAATTATGAAAAGTTGAAAACATTGAAAATAACTTACGTTTTGGAAGATACAGATACGATTCTGTTTTCGGCTATATCAGCATTCCGTTGATCATAGTCGTCGTTGTTAACCAAGGCAAGTGATTCTGGCCTAGAGTCTTCGTTCTTCTTACATGCACCTCCTAAACATTCTGAATAGAATGATAAAACAATCACATCCAGCAGGAACCAAACTAGAGATGTTAAAAGGATAACACGGCAAGTGTGAATTCTCAACTTTCCATATAACATTTTCTTTCCTTTATTTTGAGAAACGACACATCACTTGATTATACCACACAAAGTAGGAATTCCAGATTTTTTATTCAAAAACAACTTTGGAAATGCCGAAACTTTTAGGCATATGTTTACAAGATATTGGTACTAAGAACCTATCATTTCCAGACCGTGTCTACTATTACATTACACCGATTTTATTCACAATATTAGCAGTTGAGGGTTAGTACCAATTTTGTATTGCCTTGTACATATTTCATTCGCACCTGCATTTACACGTAGCACATTCCCCTGTCAAAACATAAAAGTCAAAATGAAGAATCAAATTTTCAGACTAGTGCACCTGCGCGCCACATTGGTAATTACGACAAATTGCTTCTAAAGGTGCGTTCACATGGTGGGCCATGCGACAGCTCTGTCAATATTAGTCAACGGCACGGAATTGAAAACCCAATAAAAAAAATGGAAATACGATACCAGAGACGAATAGTCTGATAATGATACATATGAACAATGTGATTGTGATTAAGTCATCAGCTAGAGACACACTGCACAGCACAGGTCAATCATCAATTCGTTTAACCTTACTTTCTCGCGAATTATATTTACTATTTTACGTATATTTTTGCCAATTCTGAAGGATGTTAGTGTTTAGTAGAATGCACGGATGATTATATACTATTTGAGATTCAAAAGACTTTCAAATCGAAAATTACAGTTAAAAGTCCTAAGAACACCATTTTCCCTTTTTTCTATTAACACATAATTGAAAATAGCGTCTTACGCCTCAATTTTATTGAAAATTATGCGAACATATATCTATTTTGATTTTTTGGCCTTTTATAGCAAAAGCCGCTAAACTGGACTATTACCGATAATTTTTTATTGACCTTCCGGTACCATTTTTTTTTAGAATGTATACCAATAAATGAATAAAGACTTTATTCATTGATGTATGATTTAGTTTGAATACCCATCGAGTGGGGTTTCGTCACGTTTTCTGACGTCATCTGCCATTCTACGCATGTCGTAAATAATTTAAATTAAATTTTAACTCCTAACCCCAAAAAACTGACATATTTGTAAAGGGGTTAATACATATACTTGAACTTCTATACCGCTAGACATTGTGGAAAAAAAATGAAGCCAAATACCTGGGGATATCTAGCGATATGCGCATGCGTCATGAACTTTTTTGGCTAAGAGGAGGGACATGTAATTATGTTACCACACTTACCATTAGCACAACTTATTTGGTAAGCTCTGCCATTGGTAAACTGTAATGTTACCAAGCCATTCCCCTTTCACGCATGCGCACTAAACTCGCAATCCCCATACTGAACTTCACAAAAAAATCAAGGATCAAATTATAGGTATATAGAATTATGTGGGCTAATCTAATATTACTTTCAAAAAGAAATGTTTGACATTAAAAGTCAAAGAGAACAAGAACAAACGTCAAGAAAACAATCAGCCGATCTGATCGAAGACATGTTTATGAAGTTAAAAGTTTATTTCACCTAGTTTACAAACGAAAGAAAGAGATATAAAAGGTATGACGAAACTCCATACGATGGGTATTCAAACTATAGTTGTCTCTACGTTGAATTGAAATTTTTATGTTTTAAGTAGCATCCCTCTCTCCGCTTCACGGTCGTAAAATCACAGGTCTGGAATCGAAGGTCGAATTGCATAGGTAGCAAGTGGGTCGCTTAGTCTTGTTCAAATGTCAAACGATAGCACTGCGAAATTGAGAAAAGGGGATGTTACTTAGAACATAAAATACCTTGATATTATTGAAATGTTATGAGTTTATGAGCGCCGAATAAAGACCTATCGAGATGGAAATATGTTATCCAGGCGGCAAAAATTTGAAGCTGAAAAAGAGTGAACTACCTGCCAAGTGTAAGTGTTTTCTGCTACTGGCAGACATAGACAACCCAGAGAAAACATACCTCCAAACTACTGGACGCAAACGAATTATTTTTAAGCTCATTTCAAGGCCTCTCAGTATGACCACAGTATAAAGAACTATTTCTTTATATTATACTGTGGTATGACCGTGACTATCATATCAAACAGGCATTCAGCTGGAAATATCAGGCATACCAACTTATCTGTGACGTAATAAAATTGGTTACCTTAAATGCTCACTTTATAAACCATGAGTTAAATGGATATATCTTAGAATATAACTGTTACAAATCTATTATTCATCATATTTCTTAAGTTGTACGATTTTTCAGTGACCTCAAGATAGTGTTTTCTGTCTGGTGATGTACCAGAGCCGAACGCCGAACCTATGTATGCGCGCAAATACGATTCACCCAGTTGAATAATAAATTTTATCAACAGTTCATAGTTCTTATCATAACAGATGTAAAATAAATTTCCCATTCTAATTTTTTTTATACATGATAGAAACAATCATCTTGAAAATTTATTACATTTTATTACACACCTACGAAAATATATCTGCTCCTTTTAAATGATTTTTTGTAGACATATTGTTATATTCCACTTTCTGAGAGAGTATAGAACTTGGAAGGCAATTGAAACAAAATAGTGCTTTTTGTCAATTTGTTTTGAATAAATATTTATAAATCGATAATTTGCTAAGGATAACAGATTAAAAAAGAAACGAAATTTATTTAAATCTAATTTATAATACAAACTATACACATTCATATATTTTTCGAATTTTATACATGTATATGTACAGTGATATTTATTAATACAATGCTGAACAGAATTGAAATGGGAAGGCAAAAGTGTTGGTATAGTTTCCAATAGGCTTGAGCTTACGCTATTACACCTTTAGATACCTACACCAAAACAATAAAAAATAACACAACATAGTGCTCAAAAAACGCGATGCTCATTAAGTTGGCGTATTATTAGAATTGATCAATATATAATCAGTAACAATATTCAATAACTATAGGAATAGAATAGTTTTACCTTTGGTGAAAATAATGTATAAATATAAAACTTTCTTACTTCACGTAAAATATACTATGTTGTAATGCATTTGGGGGATCCCTCAAGTGACATGTTTGTCAAAAGGATAACCGGGATTCTGTGAACTGTGAAAGCAATAATGATACAGCTTACACTAATTTGATTTTTCATGCTCACAAAGACTCAACAAAAAAAGCAGTGGATGAAAACTGATTAATTTTTACTGGGTATCAATAATTCAAAGCATAAAAGGGTAATTTTCGTTTTCTATTAGTTATCTTTTTACATCTAAATTAATTTATGATCAATTAAATATAACAGCACAATACCATATTTGGTGTAATAACAAAACATTACACATGTATAAAATTCCTTATTATATATACTATATTATATGCCTGATCATAAAAAATATCATACAGGACCATTCACAAAAATTATACACCGTCATCATCATTGCTACGTATCTTACGTAGAAAAAATGAATGGTATATGCGTGATAGAGTCGACATAATCAATTCTCAAAAGAATTCGTCCAAAATCCTGATTTTTTTTTTGTTAAAACTGGAACCCACCCATTGGGACTGACTGATCAGAACTGAACTGGTATTGCTGATGGTCGCTGTCTATTGATGGGGCAACATTTGAATCTTCTTCCTCTGTTCCAAAGTAGTGTTCGATAATATCGAAGGCCTTCTGATAAATTTCCATGTTCTCGTGCGATTGCAGAAATTCAATTTTGTCCAAACCTAAGAAAAATTTGATGTTTTAAACATGTATATAAGAAAAAAGGTAATTCTTAGGCTTATTTCAGTAAAATTCATAAAAATCTACGTGACTATGTGATTAGGCATAATAAAAGATTATATGAAGTGCAGAGAGCTAAAATTAATATTCAATATTTGTTACAAATATGAACATTAAATTGAATAAAGTAAATTTTCGTCGAACAGCCATTTAAAGTTATTGATATATCGAGTTGCCAACTCAAATGCTCTGATGGTGTTCGATTCTTGACCATCGCATTTTTTTATTTTTTTTAAATTGACAATATTCAAAAAAATATATGCAATAATTATAGGGGTATACTCTTTGACAGAAGAAGCTAAATAATGTACAAACTTTAATTAAATACGGAAATAGCGTGCATGCCGGGGGGAGTTCAATACACAGGCTTTTATGGGTCGTTTCTCGCCTTATACGATTGCATCATTATAGAACTAAATAACTTTTTATTCTTTCTCTATTCAGGGATAGTCTGTATATAGTTGGATAAATCAAATGGGCGATTGAACCCCAAGAAATCAACCAGAGATTAGAGTAAGTGAGACGCAAAAACTATATATACTTATATCAGCAGTACATCTCAAAATACAATCGGAACCATCAGCGTATTTTTCACAAAAATTTCAAACTCACCATAACACTCCTCTATAAGCACCGCATAAGGATTTGTGCCATTCTGCAGTTTGGCATCCTGTTCACCTAATCTCAAAATATGCTCCAATCCGTTGAGAGCCACCTGTACAATCTTAGCATCCATTACGGTTAATAAATCGCACAACGGCCCTATACAATTTTGTCCAACTAGATAACGGATCTGATCAGGAGTGCCACCACTGGTCGCATTTGTTATGGCCCATGCTGCTTCTTTGCGAGTTTTAAATTCAGCCTTACCTAGGATTTCGATAAGTACTGGGAAAATATTTGCATCGATTACAGCCTGAAATACAGAAAGGAGCAAGGTTATTATTTTTTTTTGTAATAATAAATAATCAATTCTAATACAGTAAAAAAATATATATTAAAACCTGTATTTGTTGACGATTGCCTGCTGTTATATTACTTATCGTCCAGCAAGCCTCCTTCCTGATTGATTCCTTTGAAGATGATAGAAGATGGTGAAGACACGGCAATGCTGAGCAATTAAGGATAACTTGTGTCTGAAGATCATCTCCTGTTACGATATTACCAACTGCTCTAAGAGCTGCAGACACAACATTTGGTTGCTGTGCCATCAACAATTCGACCAATCTACGACACACTCCAGCATCTACGACAATCTACAAAAAATAGACCATTAGCATTACGGCAGAATTATCTTTTAGAAATTGTAAATTCAAAAACAATATGATATGATCGCTACTTACTTGAATTTTTTCATTTGGTCCATCAGATAAATAGCTCAATGCCCAGCAAGCATCAGACAGAACATCAGGATCTGTATGGAATAGCAGTCTAGCTAGTATGGGTAAACATGGGGAAACTTTAGAGAAGTCTGGAGGAGGATTTTTACCCCTGCACAGATTTGACAGAGCCCAAACAGCATTTCTTGTCATAGTCAAACGGTTAGATTTGCTTATCAATCTGAAAACAATGTATCAACAATATAAATAGATTTGGTAATTATTTCAAGAATACGTTATTTGACTTTTGGAAAGAGAAATAATATGAATGTTCGGTGTGTCATTAAAAGAACCTTATAATAGAGGTAGATTTAAGCAAACAAAAGTTATAATTTTCAAATTGTTTTTTTTTGTTATAAATTTAAAACGGCTCATTTGAAATTTGGTATACTTCATTTCATTGTTTTTGCGTGTTCTAGTAATAATGACTTATCTCTTTCTGATATACAAATATGTAATGCGCATGTCAAAGAAACCATTCATTATAAAAAAAAACGACGGATTAATAAATATTATCAGTCAATACAAAAAATTACTTGTTACGTAAATCACATAACTAGTAACACTTACCGTTTTATAGCGTGCGCTTTGATTTATAAATAATAGTCAAATAAAATTGTCATTTTCAAGTTTAAGTTAAGTTTTTCATAGAAAATCTCTATTTGAGAGCATATAAGATAGCGTAATGGAAATGCAACATATAATATGGATATTGAGAAGATATTGACCTGTTCAGAATTTTGATTGTTAATAAATTACTAAGAATTTATTTATCGTTGGGAGATTTGAATGAAACGTAAAAAATCTGGTGTGTCCAGTCCCAGGACTTTCCTACCCCTCGCAGGCAAATTTCAGTGAAAAATAAATCGTCCGATCGAAACGAACAACAATGGTTATATTACATTTTTTTGTAAGAATCTGAAGAAATATTATGTAGAACATGTGGAAAATATAGAATTTTATTCAAGCATAGCTGTTTTTTGTGCTCTTTTTCAGATATGGCGCTGTATGTGTGTGGTAAAGGGCTCTCAGAAGAATACTTTAGGGAAGTTTAATCAAAATTCTTAGAGGCGTTTTCACGCTTTTTGGCTATAGCTCAGCACCCAGTGTATACAGTATTCTCATTCAGTGCCACTGGCGAGTGATGTTGATACCAAACAAAATAAAAAAGAAAGTAACAAGCCGTTAAAAATTTATAACAAAAAAAATATTTCGCACCAAAAATACCCAACTTTGAACTAAAAAAGTAATTTAAATCAACTAATTTTGACCCAGGGAAAATGAATGTGGAAGCATTTTGTAAACATTTCTCAAAGACACCATCCTATCTATTTAATAATAATAATTACTGTAAGAGAGGTACAAGTATTCCTGAGTCCAACACGTGATCTCTACATTCTGGTGAATCCCCTGCGATGTTTCCTAGAGCCCAAACTGCTTGTTCCTAGAACAGAAAGTATGCCTTAAAATCTAACTACATAAATATTAGCGTTTGTAGGAGCTTAAGTTTATTTATTTTCTCCAATACCTGAACGTCTTCATAAGCACTTCCTAGGAGATTTATAAAAATAGGGACAGCTCCTGCCTCTATGACCATTCGTGTTTGTTGAGATGTACCAGACGCGATATTTGTCAATGCCCATGCAGCTTCAAACTGAACAGAAAAATGAATTGTAGCACATCGTCATCGATCCTGAACATGTTAAAACGAATTACCTGAAGAGTACAATTTATTGTGTTCTGAAGAAATTCCACAAATCTTGGGATGATTCCAGTCTGTATCACTTCATCTATTGGAGGATTTGGTTCACGGCTCAAGAGTTTTCTAAACTTTTGTGTTGCTGCTAATTGGCATTCCGGATCATTGCTATACAGATCTCGGACCATATCTTCCGTAACTCCAGGAACTACAGGAGATGATACATCATTGTCCAGCTAAGAAAAATATATTTATTTTAAGAAAACCTAGATATAAAATTGAATTGAAAGAATAATGTCAATATCAAAAATGTACCCCAATTAATTTAGTATTCCAGACTACTACTTTGTGGTAATTAATTAAATTAGGATGCAATGATAATGAAATACATACTTGTAAGGGATCCTCGTCTGGCAAAAGCTGATCAACGTTCACATTTCGCCTCTTATTCAATTGCTGATCCCGCTTTTGTTTCCTTAATTGAACACCCTCCTCTTCACGGCGTCTTCTCAGTTCTACACTGTCTAAGGCAGTGTTCTTATAACGATGTTTATGACCAGAACCAGACATCTGAAATAATAGTTTTGACAATTTTAGATCCAACTCTTATCTAACTGAATTCAATTTTTAGAACTAATATGAAACATTATTGACTTCCCTACAGAGAGAATCGAATAGTAAATTATTGAAACGATTTAGTAATATAATCATAGAGATAATAATTATAATACAGTACCAAATATTGGATTATTAATTTTGTCACAATACTGTCAGATATGGGATAGACAGGTAGATGATATCCCACTTGGAACGAACAGAAAGCTCTTAGTAGAGTGATACTTACATTGAAAATGTTATGATTACTCGTTAAACAATAAATTCTATCACCACCATTACCTTATTCCAAAGAAATTTTATAAAATTGTGCTAAAACGATGAGGTTCAGTTACTGGGCTAATGACAATTGACAGAATTGACATCAAATGCAATTGACAATTTGACGGTGAGTAAATGACAGCAGGCATAAAACAGATTTGAGTCATGTCATGACTAGACGACACAGAGAGCATAAAAAGTCTGCATTACATTTCATCATTGTGCATTTCGAATTTTCTTTGTTTAGGGATATTGATGAAAATTTATAAGGAAACGAATAGAAAATGTTAAGAAAATATAATGAACATCTTGGTGATTTCAATAATATCTACTTGGATCGGTGATGAGTGGGACCTAGTAGGACTGGAGTCTTTTTCATATTCCACGATAAAGATCAAGAATGTTGCCAAACACCAAAAATACGGACCACACATAAAAATCGAAACTTGCATTCGAAATTGATGGAAATTTAAATTTTGTGATATTGATCAGGTTTGGTAGAGATATTGATCAATATATTGACCATGTGAGGAGGTACTTCAATATTTCGATCCATATTTATTTGACAGGGAGATATGAATTCACAATTTCTATGGTATATAATGTCCATAAAAATTTCGTAAATTATATCCGATTGAAGATTTGGCTGGTTTAATTTTAACTTGTATCGATAGCTCTTGATTAGTTTAAGTTTAATTATTATTATACAAAAATGAAGTATGTCGATTATAATAAGCAAGGAATGCTTATATTAATTTTAATTGAAATTTATTGTAGAATTCTTGTCGGTATTGGCTTTCTCTAAAAATATAAAAAACGTTGAGAAGTAATGAAAAATGTATTATCAGTATCTAAAATTTAATACTGATCCTCGAATTTACCACAAATCTGGCGATTTAAAGTAAAGCTAAAATATTATAAGTTTGGGACATTTGCTTGCATCCATTCGAAGATAGCTGAATCAAACTCCTTTATCTAGGTATCCTAGAGTGTTTCTCTTTCATCATTTATTTTTGCGATGAGACTTAGTAAAGAGAGCGTTTATTTTATTGATTATTTCTTTTTTCTTTCTAACGAATAAAATACATACATAAGTTGCTGGTGACATCGCAATGAAGTGCAAGAATGGAAATGTTGTTATGCTGAAAGGAATTGATAATTATCAATTATCATTGCTCATGTGCATTCGTAGAAATATTTAATGATGTTAAATATTGATGGTCAGGTATTGATCAATATATTCACCGTATAAAGGCTCAAAGCCACTTATTAATTATAATAAAATCGTGATTCGTATCATTGATATCAGAATTTTCAAAGCACTACGGCTCATTGGATAATGATTATAATAATAGAATAACTCTATAAAAATGATATTTCAAAATATTATTTCCTCAACGTACAGTTAAATAGGTGTATATGGCAACAAGAAATCCGCTTTAGTAGCCTTGTGATGTCATCTACAGGCGTGGTGCTGGTTGCGGGGAACGGGGTTTGGCTTAGGTAAAAATTGGCATGGCTGAATGTATCCTAAAACTGAAAGATGAAAATATACAAATCCTATAAAAATGTGTTATCTTCGAAGTGTTAATTAATTACCCGTCGAATCGATATTATTTAAGTTAGGTGAGATAAAACATTATTATTATCTTGTATTTAGAACAGCACAGGTTGTTGGTGAGAACTTGTATATTTGACATTTCCTTTCACTACAGTGCAATATATCAGTCATAAGATGTTTGCTTGAAGATAGCTGAAAACCTTATTTAACTTATTTTTTGTAATGCTTTTGGATGATGCACCCTGTTATTATATTTAATTATGACCCGGATCAGTCGGATCGGTGATGATCTCATTCTGACTTTTCTCATAATATGTTTATTGCCAGTGCCATATTTCTCATTAAATCAGCTTATTGGTAGAAACCACATGAATTCAATTTAATTTCAGGTGATGTGATCTCGGCAGTATAGACACCTTTTTACCACTAAGAAGTAAAAACATTGTGATCATGTAGTAAAGTGATAATTTAGATAAGTTGCTGAAAGAAAAACAATCATGTCGTTTTTTAATAATATCAGAAAGGTTCTCCATTTCGGTGGAAACGATGCGAAAAAAAAGAAAGTGTATAACAATGTGCGAATGGACTGTGATCCCGAAGAAATATGGGAAATGATAGGGGAATTGGGAGATGGTGCTTATGGTAAAGTTTACAAAGCTCAGCATAAGCAGACAGGTCAGCTGGCAGCAGCGAAGATGTGCCGATTGGATGGGGAAGACGATCTTTCAGATTTTATGATTGAGATCGACATTTTATCTGAGATAAAACACTCCAACGTAGTTGAGCTTCATGAGGCTTTCCAGAGAGAACAACAACTTTGGTTGCTAATTGAATACTGCGATGGAGGAGCATTGGATAGCATAATGACAGAGTTGGAGAAGCCTCTCAACGAGGAACAAATTGCTTATGTGTGTCAAAATATGTGTAGGGGCTTGCAGTTTCTGCATAAATCACATGTAATCCATCGAGATCTGAAGGCTGGTAATGTACTGCTTACTATGGCAGGAGGCGTGAAGTTAGGTGAGTAGGATACTCTTATAAATATTTAATTTTGATGTATATAGGGTGATTCGGGAGGTAATGGAAATATTTTAAGGATATTCCTAGGAAAAAAATAACCTTATATTTGCAAGACTAATTTTTATTTGTTCCAGATAAACTAGTATTAGATAGAAGGTTTTGTTTGGCGAAAGGAACCAACAAATACCTTTAGAATAACATTTTTAATCGTTTCTAAATAGAATCATTTTCTGCTTTATTAATACAAATGAATGGATACAGTTTACAGAAAACATGAATGGAAAAGCAGCTAAACATAAGAATATTATTAGTAGAAATTTTCATTTTATCTAGAGAATATCTGGTGGAATTTTGATTATTTTGTCTTTCTTAAAGTAAGAAATACAGCAAATTTTTTAGATACAAATATAAAACTATAAATAAATTGAATTGAGGGTACATTTTTGTAGTAAAATAATGAATCAAAATTCATATTTCAATTTTTTTTTCATCAGTTGTCGTAAAAATTGGAAATATGAAATTGATCAAAAATAAATGAGGTGCGCCTATGGATAAACATTATTTTGATATTCATAGGTTTATTTCCCCTATTCAACAATATCACCTTACCACATTTCTTCTAAATCCCATGAGCTGTTAGGAATTATAAGATTTCAAAATTATAATTTTGGGGCCGAATAGTACCGAAAATATCCATATTTCTAGTCTTGCTTTAATCGACTTATTTTGATCTCAGGAATATGTGGTAATTCCTTCCAGATACACCCTATATATTAAAAAAGTGAAATTATAGATACATCAGAGTCTAGTTATTCTACAATATTATTGGAAATATTTAGTTGAAACTAAAAAAATACAAATGGCATTGGTATTTTAATTTTTGCATCATTTATTCAGTTCCATTGAAATCGCACAAGTTTTAATTTAATATTGCAGTAGGAAGGTATATTTGAAGTTAAAAATCAAATTGTACTCTTCTAAAAGACTCATTACTTAAATTTCAGAAGTTTATCGATAACTTTAAATCTCATGAAACATAACATGTGACAATTTAAGTGATTTGAAACAGCTCCGATTATATTCTATATCAATATAATTCCTATAATTTTGAAACTTAGCTCCATGAAATATTCATCTTGGAAAATAAATATATTGTATAAACATTTTCAGTATCTGTTTGCAGAACCTTGTAACACATTATATTTGTCGGGACCCGATTGTAGAATTTCCTATATCATGATGCGACCGAGCATTAAGCATTTCATGAAATAAATAGCTGTCCATTAGCCAGGTCATGATATGAACAACTAGACGTACGAATATTTTCCCTTCAATTATGTTATAAAAAAGTTATAAGTATTAGCCACTGCTACAGCCGCCAAAAATGAACAAACAATTGTTCATGAAAAAGAAGCTTATGGCAGGCATAGCCAAAATCAACCCTTTTAGAAAAAGTTGCATATTTCACATTTTTGATTTGTTCAAGAGTCACTCAAACAATTCTGAAGTTCCGAAGGTTTCTAATTCAGAAACCCTTCAGTTAACTCGTTCTTGGCAATCTTTTTTGGAGAGACTTTTTGATGCGAAAATTATAAATTAATCTAATACTTTTTCCTTTTTGACCGACCGACCAAACGGAGGAGGTATACAAATCGACTGTTTGCCTTTCTCCTTTGTGTGCGCGCTAGTAAATGTACTCCGATTTTGACGATTTTTGATTTATTTGAAAGAGGAGACTTGAGAAATAGTCCCATATTCGTAAAAACTCAAATACGAAATCTCCTTCCCTCCAAAAAACGGTAGTGGGGGTTCGAAAATCGAAGATCTGATACAGCAGAATTAAAGATAGGACAATATGCGGAAATTGATTGGACAGTTTTTCAAAAGAGTGTACGGTTTTCGTGTTGCAGCGATGTTGAAATCTCCGTGAAGTTGGAGCTAAAAGTTTTCAATCTAATTGCAACTGCACAACTTCAAAAGTACCAACACCAATAGAATTGATATTATTTTGTATTTTTCAGTGCACCAACCGATAACGTCGGTTATTTTTTTTTCAAATATTCATTATCAAGTCTGTCAAATATATTATTTCTGAAATTAAACCTATGAACCAATTTTTCAGTGAGTTTTGAAATACATATCATAATTTTTGTAATACTTTATCATTTAAGAAATATTTTCTTCTTTTCATTAATGATATGGCCAAACGTTGATGAATGGATCATGAAATATCACTGTTTCATGATATGGTCGGAAATTCCATGATCGGGCCATGACAAATTAAACAGGCAGATACGTATTGATTTGAAGCCGTATTTGTTAAACCTGCTTAAAGAGACTATTTAAAAATCGTTTTTACATAACTATTCCAAGAAGAGTTTCTCTTTTCAGATGAATGAGCTTTTCATTTTTTTTATTGAATATTTTCTCAAAATTTTGATATTATAATAAATTAACATTTAAAAATGCTTCTTACTCCTAGTTAGATTCAACATTTTTCTTTATCTACTTTATCTTTTTACGATTAATCTTTGTTAAAGAAAATAAGTACATAATCATTATCTGCTGCATCTTCTTTGGATTACACAACATCAGTTGTAATTCTGATAGGTACTTATTTGCATAAGTAACAATATAACCGTGAATGCTAATAAGTAGTTGGCTATCAGTATTTCGTATGACTATTGATTATTCTCTACCGAGCCGATGCGGCACCTCATATTACATAATCGTATGCAAATATGTCTAGCCATTTTATTTTCTATCAAATACATAGTTAATCCTCAAATACTTTATTTTAGTTGTCACAATCGGCTGTTCATATAGGATATCCTGAACCTGAACGCAGTGATAAGAATTCTAAATTTATATATATTCAAATTATTAATCATAAGTAGGTATTGGTTAATGATGTAATCATCAATTGATATTTATTTATTTTTTAATTCACAAGTGATATATATATATATATATATATATATATATATATATATATATATATATATATATATATATGGATTTCAAAAATTTATGTTTACAAGTTTGCGATCATGAGAAACTCAATACTTCACAATAATTTATTAAGTGGAGGTGAATTAACCATACAGGATCTTTGATATGTATGAAAACAGTAGCTTATTTCCTTAAAATTAGTTAGCTGATTGCATGGTTTCATAGCGTATGTTTCTAAATTCCATCCTGTATACTTGGCCAGTACGGTGTGACATATTTATTTACATACATTTTTACAAAAAAATTGGACCGACTTTATTCGTTGGTGCACTGAAAAATACAAAAAAATATTGATTCTATAATAATAATAATAATAATAATAATAATAATAATATTAATATGATTTTATTTAGCAACTAGTTTTTACAAGAATATAGTAAATTTACAATTCAAATGATAATTTTTTCTTTCAGATATTCAAATAGCTTTAAGTTCTTAAACTAGGTGATCCTTTTATTTTCTCAGGCAAGGAATTAAATAATTGTTTTCCTTCATAAAATATTTTTTTTTGCTGAAAGGATTTTGTAACATACTGTATATTATAATTCAGTTTTGATCGAATATTATATTCAAAAAAATTTTGCCTCTTTTCTAAGAGCTGACATAAATAAATATGTTGGCATTTGTCCATGTTCTATCTTATATATTAGCACTAGATTCGACATCTGCACTATCTGTCGAACAGGGAGCCAGTTGAGTAAATCTAACATAGTTTTTATTGCCGTATGTTTACTTGAGTTTGTAATAACTCTCAGTACTTTATTTTGCTGAATTTGCAGCCTGTGAATGTCCTCCTGGGTACAAGCGATCACTAGCGAACTGCAGTACTTGAAGTGCGGAAGAATAATCGTGTTATGTACTAACATTCTGGCCCACTGTGGCAAATTACTAGCGATACGTTGAAAGAATCCAATTTTTTGCCTAATTTCTTACACAAATAGTCCACGTGCCTCGAAAAATTTAACTGTGGGTCCAAAATAACTCCTAAATACTATTGTTACTGGTACATTTGATGTTGGTGCCAAAAAACAACGGCACAACATCAGAATTACCAGCATCAATAGAATTAATATTATTTTGTAGTTTTCGTTGCAGCAACTAATAAAATCTGTTCAATTTTTTGTAAAAAATATTCATTTCACACTTTTGAGAGGAACATTAGTCATGAAAATTGTTGAACGTTCACAAATACCAAAGAAGAAAGTACCTATCCTATTACTCATTATAGGCTTAGCTTGTACTTGTTATTTATTATTCAGAGATCTCAAAACATCGCGGCGCAGATATACATATTTCATATTTTACTGGTGTAACTCGAAAACTGTAACTCTTTTGAAAAAACGTTCAATTCAAATTTTCGAAAACAATTGCCCCTTCCACATAGCGGAAATACACATATTCCATATTTCAGACTTAACCATTGCCGAAACTCGAAAACCCTAACTGTTTTGAAAAACTGTTCAATTTATACGTTTCTGGATATGGTCGGGGCGGTTTTTTGAAGGGAAAGAGATTTCGGATTAGAATTTTTCTAAATATGGGGCAATTTTTCAACTCCCCTCTTTAAAATGAAACCAAAATCGTCAAAATCGGAGTACTTTTACTAGGCAAAACTTGCGAACAACCATTAAAAAAACATACAGCCGAATTGTATACCTGCTCCTTTTTTGAAGACGGTCAAAAAATAATTATTATACAGGGTCAACCAAAATGTCATAGGAGTAACTTTTTTTAATGAAAACCTCTGAATACCTACCCAAACTAAAACGCTCTAAGAATACAATTTTTTTATCTATTTGTTAACAACTAGGTAACGCCTTTATTGAGACGATATTAACAAAGAAAATTACGACAATTGAGCTATGTCACACATAAAATAGAAAACGAGTGCTGTGCCGAAAATCAAAGACTGTGTAAATTGTTCTTTAGTGCGACAGCTAATTTTATTGAAACGTATTCATTCAGTGACTTTTTTATTTTTGGTCGTATTAATAAGTGCGCGTATTGGAGTTTTAACTGTACACATTAGATTGTCTACAATTCAGCTGTGTCCACTCACACGACTTTTCTACCACTCTCTCTATGACCATTCATTTTTTTTTCAGCGTAGGTACCAAGACAAAGAATAATGGTCATATTCAATTTTGACGTAAGAGAACCGTATTGCCAGAATATCAACAAAAATTTGGAAAACTTGACAGTTTATTAGAGCATAACCTTTTTCACTGATTTTTCTGATAGATACGTGTTATAGTAGGTGGTCCATTTATTCCCGAGATGATTTTACACGATTACAATACTTTCCTTACTAGGCTACTTAGGGTAACGGTAGAAAAGGGAAAATTGAGATAAGTACCTATCAACGATTTGTAGTTTTAAAAGAATGATGGTGGTGTGATGCATAGTTGAATATTTATAAAATTGTGTTTTCCACCTATCGTAATCCGTATAATGTGTACAGAAAAAGATAAAAAAATGGTTAATTTCATAATAAGATACATAAAAGAATCGAATTATTCAAAAAAGTTTCATAGAAATTGAAGCTAATATCTATGAATTAAATAAAATTAGCAAAAACTGGAAAAAACATTGCTTTTCGGCTTACACTTGAAGATGGTTTGGAAAGTTTGTGTTTTCAACTTCTATGCTAGAAAAATCTTCTCTGGCATAGTTGTCTTGTAAGCAAGTACTCAAGGGTTGTGTTCCTACTACAATTAAGACTTCTTTTATTCAATGTTTATAACTGCTCAATCCTTCTGTGAGAAGTTAATGTAATAGTCCTTAGAGTCAGATACAATGGTTTTCACCTACATAGGGGTCTCTGTAAGTTATGATTTTGGACAATATCGAAGATGAACTAGTAATTAGCTTACAATGAAGTAATATCTAGTGATATGATATTATTATGACATTATATATTTGTCAATAGTTTTCTAGTTTTTCATACTGTTCATCGTGTTATTCAAATAAAATTGCTTTAAAACTGAAATATAAAACTTATAAAACCTTCACATCATCAAATTCTTGGAAGAACTTAAAAAAAAATATAAAAAGAAATCAATTTTATCGTGACCAAATTTGGTACAAATCATGGTGAATTTTTCTAGTGGATGTTATATAAAGTTATTTGAAAATGGCGGCCGTTGAAAACTTGAAAATGAATTAAAAATTGATTATTATTTCAATGTGACTAAAAATAACTTTATTGACCTTGATCATTATTGTTTTTTCTGGAAAATTCGTTGAAAAAACTAAGAACTATTGTAGTTTAGCTATTTACTCTGTACCGTAGTTCGAACTGTTATTCATTGCCGTCATCTAATTTGAAGTGTAGATCTACTGGGAAATTCATATTGTCGAGGGTTGCACCCATACAGCCATTGATTTATTTGTTACTTGTTACACATAATTTCATTCATGAAGACCTTTAAAATATATATAATTACTTCGTAATGTATGAAACCCTTGACACTACTCGTTTTTCTTTTTTTCCAAATAATTCTAAACATTTCGACGCCTTGAAATAATGTCGCATATTATGACTTATCTTTGACTTTTTATATTTTAGCTGATTTTGGTGTATCTGCAAAAAATAAATACACTCTTCAGAAACATGATACTTTCATTGGAACTCCCTACTGGATGGCACCAGAAGTCGTCTTATGTGAAACTTTTAGAGACAATCCATATGATTATAAGGTATTTATATATTTTTTCTTATTCGTTTTTCTTAGAATCTTTATCTTTTATTCATTTGATTAGAGCTTAAAAATAAATCTTTACAATTATTGTATTAATATGTTTATTAATATTCGTAGGTTGACATTTGGTCCATGGGCATTACACTTATTGAATTCGCCCAAATGGAACCCCCAAATCATGAAATGTCTCCTATGCGAGTGCTACTGAAAATTCAAAAATCTGACCCCCCAAAGCTCGAGCAGCCGTCGCGTTGGTCAAAGGAATTCAATGATTTTGTCGCTCGTTCTCTTATCAAGGATCCTCAGAAGAGGCCAACATGCGAGGAACTCCTGAGACATCCATTCATATCAGGACACATAGATTCGAAACCTGTTAGAGACCTTTTGTTAGAATACAAAGCGGAAGTGGTAGAAGAAGAATTGACAGATGACGATCCGGAAGTAAGTAATTGCTGTTGTAATTCATCGAATTGTTGCATAAGAGAATCTAATGTTGAGATGATTGTTTTTTTCTTCTTGCAATGGACTGTTTTACTCAGTAATCCTGCTTCACTTGCAATAATTCAATCATTATTATATCACAAATCATAATGACTTGCTAATCTTTTGAAATGAGACGAGTTTAGGTATCATTTATCCATATTTTGACATTTATATTCATACATAATATTTTCTAACATTAATATAACTGTGTGTCAAAGAAAGGGATAGGATAGCATCTCGAGATTGGTAATAGTTGATGGTTTCTATGAAACGATACTTCATTTTGTAAAACTGAAAAAGTTGTTTTGATGAAGTTTTTTACTTTCTTGTTTGCTTTTCTGTTAACAGCTATAATTTTTTCTATAAAAGCGATATAAAGGAAACATCACATTGTCTAACTTTTCAATCGACTATATTACCGTTCTCGAGATAGAAATGCTGTCCCATCCTTATCTTGGACACACTGTATATTCACCTCTGGTGTTTTTTTTTATGCTGGTTGGTGGTTACTAATATTATTCCAAATTACAATTATTGGTAAATAAGATTTCTCTAAATATTTTTCATTCTAAACTAAAATGTATTTCTCAAAACGTATTCATTTATAAGAGAATGGCCCTTATTGTACAAAAACCTCTATTTATTCAATTGACAATTTACTCAAATTATTGTCTTATTGCTGGATATTTATAAAAACATTTTGTAAATATTTCATGCTCAGCGTGCTAGAAAAAGTCGGAAAAATAAAAAAAATCTTTATAAAAGAATTGGTAAGTATCATAAAAGTATAAATCTTTTTTCGTTATAGTTGATTTTTTTTAATATTTATAATTAGTACTGATACGTTTACACTGGACGCATTGCGATGCATAATGTCATGTTATGTCTAAGCTGTCATTTTATTTTTAGCCTAAAGTGCAGAATTGTCCATGAAGCACATTAACTAGATAAAACGAATTCAATAATATTCAAGATTGTACAAATCATATTGCCTTTTTAATTATCTATTCATAGATTACGAAGTTATTCATCAATTTATGATCAATATATCAATATTTATTAACAACAACAAATATATCTTCGTCTTTTTTATTGAAGGTATTGTAGCATAAATTTTAGGTGCAGTGAACATGCAATTCACGGACTAATCTGTAATATTTTTACGTACATGGTCATCCAATATAAGTGTCCTACTTTTCGAGTAAAAAAAATTTGTTCTCTCAAACGACTTTTCGACCACTCTCAAACGAATTCCATCAAATATAAAAATCGTTTGATCAGGTTGTGTGATCTATAACTATTCATTTTTTCATCGTACCAAGACAAACAACAATGGTCATATTCAATTTTAACCTGGATAAAAATGATTAGCCAAAATATGAATAAGTAAAATAGAAAATTTGACAATTGATTCAAGCCTATTTATTTTTTTAAGTAGAGGGTTTTAAGCAGAATGCTTAAGTTGATTTTCATCAAAATCGTTAGAGCCGTTCTCGCCCCACATTCTTGAGTGAGATACGTTTATTGCATAGCAACCAGTGTGTCACTGGCGAGAGTTATATTGATGCCCTACAGAACAAAAAAGAAAGCTATATCAGAACC
The DNA here is from genome assembly GCA_958507055.1 of Crioceris asparagi. Lineage (NCBI taxonomy): Eukaryota > Metazoa > Arthropoda > Insecta > Coleoptera > Chrysomelidae > Crioceris > Crioceris asparagi. The sequence continues at coordinate 118,265,331 of OY293826.1, forward strand.
CAAGATAAACTTTTGACAAAGACAGACAGGCTAGTTTCTGAGACTAAGTTTTTTTGGAGTCAGGGAACCTTGAAACGTAATCGAAGGAATAAGGAAATAGAAAATAATAGGAATGTAAAAAAGATCAAATGTATTATGTATGGAACGGTGTGTGTAGGGAGAGGGCCGAACGGCTTCGTTGGCTAGCAAGAATTCGAGATATCTAATTTTTGAATACTGTAACACCTAAACGTGCTTGAATTGACAGTGATTCCGTTCCGAAAAATAGTCAAGTACAATATTATTTCTCCTTTCCAAAATGCTTTTACATACAAAAAAACGGTAGTTCTGAATTGTTTATCGATCTCTTTCATAAATGCTTCTTGTAGGTTAAGCTGATTTTTCGACGTACGTTTGGTGTATGAAGCATCCATTCTGATTAGAAACTTCAACAATATATACGCGCTGTGGAATAGTGTATCTCTTATTGTAAACAATGCAAAATTTGATAACTTTATCGCAAGGAATTTGAAGAAAATACACAAATAATAAAAAATAGGACATTCTTATTGGATTACCCAATTGTAAAACTCTAAAACTAAGCTTGTATTATGTACCTACATTGTTTGCTCTCCTCAAAATCGATCAGTAAGTAAGTTTATTTCTGTTTCCTTTTTGAGATTGCAAATTATCGCTTCAGCGCGCAGTGTGAATACCACTTAACTACCAAAGAAGTAGCAGATAATTGACAAATAGAACAGATGGTTGTTTATTATAGATATGTGAACCTCATGTGTGTATATCTCATTCATTCATCTGTTGAGTATTGTAAAATTTAATGTTTTCACGGCTTATTTGTTATGCATGCGGCTCCCCTGGCCCCCCTGGCATGCCATTGCAGGTGAGAAATTTCGATTAGTCGAAATGCATGCTTGATTTCTGTATTTTTCTTCCCAAATATTAAAAATAAGATTTTGATACGCCATTTTGAGTTATCTTCAAACTGCTAGTAGTTCAAAAAATTACTGCAGTCATTTATAAATATCTCATGGACCCCATCTACATTTCAACGTATTGATGAACCACATTGATCAACATAAAACAGACGTATATGGTAAATATGTTCAATGTCCTCAACAGTGCATCGGCAACCGTGAAATCGTTCAATATAAGCAACATGTTAACGTGTGAATGGGGCCAATTACAGGATCAATTATTATGTATTGAAATTTAGCGAAAGCTTTTTAGAAGGCATTCACAGATACATATTTTCATTTCGCATTTGTAGAAGTTCACTAGATTATTTCAAATTTTGCTTTATTTTATATAAATACTACTATTGGTGAGGAACATTTCCCAGAGTTACCTGACTTAAATTCAGGTTATCCTAAAAGTATAAATTTTTACGATGATTTATATAATATTTAATTGTGTGTTTAATGGTCAGGTGAAAGAATGTAACAGATATTCGGTTATTATTTTTAGTATGTGGAGTATTCGGCTACTTCCATACCATCCAAAATTGGGATGGATAATAATGGGTGCGTTTGGCGGAAAAGAGCTATGATGGCGCTAGAGAATGTCGGCTGCAAAGTGGTGATCATTGGCATAAGTTGGCAAACGCTGTTTGGTCGAAAACGGTTCCTTTAGCGAAAGCAAAAGTAGTGAGCGCCGTCAATAGCTATTTTCCGACAAAAGCACAAAATATTGTAATCTAACTCTTTTGAAACAAACATATTGGGTACGTTTAGTGGGAAAATGGGTATCTTCGGCACAATATAACGCCAGAAAATAAACTAGCCGAACTAAATTTTTAACAGTGGCTATTATTTTTCGCCAAACGCACCCACTATTTATCAGAAGACACTGCTATGAAGAGTACATTTTTTTTTCAATTCCAACAATGATGATGATTCTTGTTCCACTGCGGTTTTGAATGTTTTCACTTTTAAATACATGTTAGGACAACCGCATCTGTATTACAAATTACGAAAGAACAGGTCTTCAGATCAATTTTAACTTTAGCAGTGCAGATTATACAGAACCTGGTGACTTTAGATTAAATAAAATCATAGTACAATACTGGAAACTATTATTTTGTAATATAATTAATTTGAACATATTGGCTCATGTTCAAATATTTCCTTTGCAGGACAATCGCACCTCCCAAGTCCCTCTAGAAATAGAAGATGATGCTGTTTCTATCATAAGTAGTAAAGTAGATGGCAAAGGTAAGACCTGGAATTCTCTTAGAAAATTAGGTCCATTCGAATTTTTGAGTAGAAGAAAAAACTTTATAGCATATACATATTTATATTTTCAGTTCCTGAACCGCAACCAGTACCTGTTATGGCTGAAAAACCTGCTCAGGCTCAAAAGGATGAGCCAATCAAAACTCCACCTGTGGATCAAACTACAAAACAAGTAGGTGAAAAAGTCAAATCTATGCACATTGACATAATGATCCATTCTCGAATTACAAATTTTGCAAATCTGTATGTTTTGAGTAAGAGTCTGAAGCCATCGGAAGATGGCTATGAGTGTGTTCAAACATACAAATAAGGATATCTACTCCACAGGGTTATTATTTAAAAATGAATAACTAGTTGCTATCGCATTGTGGTTGAGTTGCAGTTTTAATCTTACTGCCAGTTACGCGTATTACATGAAGCAGTCACTTGTTGATAATGCAGATCTACGAAATATTTATAGCTCACTGCTGTTCTGTAGAGGCATCACTGTTTTCAGTTACGATTTAATCACATTTGCTGGTCACGTGATGCGAAGATCAAGTTTGTTGGCAACAATTTCATAATTCACTGCAGTCGCGTCGCAGTTGCATGTTACTTAATAAGCTAGCCGGACCATTGGAGGCTTTATATCGAACAGAATAACTAATAAGCGATTAATGTTAATTCTTTTTCATTTCATATTTGAAATTTTTTTTCGTTTTGAATGTCTGGAAAACAAATACATATGTAGTGATATCGAGTCATATTCATGATGAATGTGGTCCAGGATCCGGAATGAATGAACACTTGATAAGGCTTGCAAAAAAAGTTTACAGGGTTTTCTTCTTCAAGGACCACAGGTGGAATTTAAAATAAAAATCATTGTAAAACTCTTCAGTTTACAAATTTCTATTGTAATGTTTACAACGTATTACGGACAGGTGTGCGCTTATTCCATTTCAAAATTATTCTTAATATTTTAAAATTTCTGAAGTTATTCTCGAGCGTTATTATCCAATAAATACAGAATTTTTGTATAACAATGAAAGTTATGTACAATTTCTATTTGATCGCTTTCAGTGGGCCTATAATACTTCCTTGTGGTAACCCTTTATAAGCTGGTAGACCACTCGAATCCAGCCTTATATATATTTTTTTGAATTTTTGCATTCTAGCCTGAGAAAAAGGAGGACGTGCAAAGAAGAACAGCTCGTGATAAAGGAAAAGCTCCTCCCCCTCCACCACCACCTCAACTGCAGCAGCAGGTACAGCAACCATCACCACCACTTCCTGTTGTTGTAGTTGATGAGAATGAAGCCAGCTATGACAAGGAATCCGCCCTACCGACTCCTCCATCCTCACCTGTCACTCCACCACCGACGCCACCCACACCTTCTTCTTCATCATCAAATACTGCGAACGTTGAAGATATACCACTGCCACCGCCATTACCCACTAGCGCAGTAATTAACGATGTCAAAGTTGAAGAGAACAAGGAGCCTGTTAAAGTTTCCAGTATTGCTGACATAAAGCAGGTAAATTTCACAACTATTTTCTTCCACATTTTGATAATAAAAAAAACTTATTAATTCCATAGCGTAAATACATATGTCTATAAGATCATTATTCCGATCGATTGGATTAGAGCTAAGCTCACATGTCTACTATTCAAGCTTTCATTTGGTATATCCTTTCAGTAGCGTCCCACAGGGAATCAAAAGTTGGTTGCTATATATTGGTGATCAGTTAACAACGCACCTATCGTTTGTGTGTTTATTAAAGTCGCTTGTGGGATACCAGGAAGCCACCTCCTGGAAATATTTTTTTCTACGTTTCCCTGAAAGTGTCATAGTCATTGGCAAATTCAATTTTACTGTATACTTTCGACAAATGTCCTTTACCTTAACGGAACTAAAACGATACTGGTATATTTTGAGTATAATCTCTTCTGAGTATGTATTGTAAGGGCGCATATGAACATAACCAGGAAATTAAACTTAACTGAACTAATTATAAAATATATGAAGAATCACACTTTCAATACTAATACTCTGATATTCAAGGCTTTGGAGAATCAATTGAGTAAGAGGCTTTCCCAGGAGAAAGTCCAAATGCTAGACAAAGTAGGCGATGTTGTAACTGTTACCAGTTCTGCTGCATCAACACCAGATGATAGCTTACATTTTGCTGTGTCTAGTCCACAATCAGAGAGAAACAAGAACACTTCAACAATCACTATAAATTCAAATCTGCCAGATACTTCGAATAGTTTAGCATCTAAAATCAGTCAAGTAAGTAGAATAACTTTAAAAGCAAACTTAATCTATTTAAATAACGTTTAACTGTGTGATCTCATAGAGCCAATAGTTATTGACTATAGCGAAATTATCTGGTGTGTCTACTTACACGATTTCCTATAGCTCTCTCACAACTAGTTATTAATAAAAAAATATTAATATCATATTATGTATAATTGTAAAAGTATTTTAAAAAACACACAATTTATAGGTTACAGTAGTCACAACACATCCACCGGTGATTATCGATAACCCTATCATACCTAGACCCAATTCTAAATCGCCCACTATTAGTGGCAATGAAGTTGTTATTATCTCGAATGAGACCAACAAAACCACTCATTTGGAATCTTCTTCGGACGAAGACTTGTGTCCATCGTTGGATTCATTGGAATACCCACCACCGAACGAGTTCAGAGATAAACCACCGCTCAAAGGAAAGAAATTAGACGAGAGCGAAGTACTGATTTCGAATTCTAGTTATGTTATAGACGATTCTGGATTGGATATATCTGAAGAGAATTCAAAGTTGCTGGATACCAGTCATGTGTCTGTCGTGAAAATTGATGAAGAAAAGGTACAAATTTAATTGTGGGAAAATAATTCAAAGTTTATTTTCAACTTAATATATCGTGGATAAATAGGTAATACAAAAATTGCAAAACTCATCAGATACATATATGGATCGTGGATGTGTCCGAAGTTTTGATCAAGATCAGTTATATTTTAACATTTCTCAGTAAAAATCTACACATCTTTCATTTTATTGTCAAGTGTTTTGGTGTAATTTGTTGGAAAACTATGCTCATTCTTTGCCCGTTATAGGTGCAGGTGAAAGACTCAACCTCTTATTTGGATGACAAATCAGTTGAGTACCAACGGTCAACGAGTGATCTTTCAAATACCTCATCAGGTAAGACTGGAAGTACTAAGAGTGATTACGGTGATGGTGAATACCGCGGCACATCAATTATCCTTGAAGGTGTGGAAGCGGATATCAAACAACATCGACAATCGCATGAATTGAATGGACGCATCGCCAGATCGATCAGCAGAGAAGAAGTCTATAACAACAAGAAGCAGATCAACGGAAAGATTTACCCTGATAGTTTTGAATCCACTATGTCTGACAGGTAATTTTTTTATCTCATCACCTTCTTTTTCTTGATTAACAGTTTTAATTTAAAGGTCACACAGCGATTGTGGATCCGTTAGAAGCAACGACAGTCATAGAAGGCCTATTTCGGTAGCCAGTAAGAGTCTAGAACATTCTGATGTTGAAAGCATCTCCATTGCAAGTCACGAGAGCAGATGCAGTAACGACAAGGAGAAAGATCGAGCTTCTACCAATGGTAGGTTGAAATAATGTGAAAATTTCGAAGGAATTCCCAAGAATCTCAAAAAAGTGATAAGTGATTTTTTTTTTTATTATTTTGTTTTTGACTTGTCTGATCCGACAATTGTCATATATGGCATAAGAAAGCAATTTTTCTTCAGTAATAAATAAAATTATAATCTCATTTTCAGTAGTTAGCTGTTTTTTATGCTCAAAGGTTTTTCCTGATTACTAGTGGAGCTTCGCACATTAATCTTATCCGCTTTTAATAATTCTTCTATTCAACAGAGAACTGCTGTGAAAATAACCTTACAAATGGATAGAGGGATATTTTGATTTCAAAAACTAATTCTATTAGCACTAGAATAATAAACATAGAAAGTTTGAATCAATCAAACAGATTTTGCATTCAAGCTATATTTTTAAGAATTATGAGAATTTTAAAGTTGGTTAAATTGATGATTCATGTGATATTTGTAAGTTTGTAAATTACTAATAAAATAAATACCTTGTATATTGAAAGCATCGTCTAATAAAATCGGTTCTAGCTTTTCAAAAAAGATAATGATGGCTATTTTTGCTTTAAAATTTAGTTTCCCGGTATTTTCGCCACCACTTGGTCTGAAAACTACATTGGTCTTCTCCTTTAGTTTAACGTAACCTTTTTGCTTGTACAGGGTCTTTGATTATATTTACGTGGCTATCTGGAGCCTTTATTTTTGAGAAAAAAATGTTTTATATAAAAAATGTAGTTTGTTTTTCATATTATCTTTTGAAATTATCAGTAAAAAAATATTGTATTTAAAAAATTGAAAAAATAGGCAACTTCACTTTTTTTAAATGGAACATTGTTATGTTTTACAAATTTATTTATTTTATATAATTTAGTTTTTATTTTTGTTGTTTCCATGGCTGTCTTGATTTACCCAAATATCATCAATATATATATACATATATATTAGAAATCAGAGAAAAATATATTTCGTTGTAGCGCATAATATACAGGGAGTTCCATTTAAAAAAAATGAAGTTGCTTTTATTTTTCCATTTTTTAAATGCGATATTTTTTTTACTGATTATTACAAAAGATAATATGAAAAACAAACTAAAATTTTTATAAAAAACATTTTTTTCTATCTTCAAAAATAATGGCTCTAGATAGCCAAGTAAATATAATCAAAGACCCTGTACTTATTGTCAGTACTACTACGGCATCAGGAAGTCATTATATTATATTTTTCATTTCCAGATATTGATGAGAGCGATGATGTAGTTGTTTTAAGAAAACCTCCCAAGACCAAACAAGAGACGATAGCAATGCAAAATCGAAAGACTAGAAAACGGACAAGAAAATTTGTCATCGACGGTGTTCTCATCACAACGACCACTAGCAAAGTTATATATGGAGACGAAGAAAATTATAATCTTAGCGATCCTCATATCGATAGAAAACAAGAATTACGGGAACTCAAGTATCTACAGAAGCAAGAACAGAAACAGTTCCAGGATTTGGCGACCAAAGAACAGACCGCATCAGAACAACAGGATCGCAGATTCGAACAGGAGATTCAGAATTTGGAACGTACATATGAAAACGATTTAGAAATGTTAAGTCGCCAGCAGAGGTGTGTGATGAAAATCCTCAATTTCTATATACTTTGCTCTATAACTGTTACATTTGATGTTAGGTTACAGATTGAACGTGCTGAGGCTCATCAAGATGCAGATTTGAGAGCCACTTCAAAGAAGATCCGTGCTGAACAAGAGCGTGAGTTGAAGTTGTTCCGTGAAGGATTGAAACAGGAAGTGAGATTGCTCAAATGTGAAATTGATTTATTGCCTAAAGAGAGGCGTAAAAATGAATTCAAATTACGTAAGGATAAGATGGATGCTGATCATTTGGAACGAGAGAAAGCATTTTTGGAAAAACTTAATGAAAATCATGAAAGCTCTCTGAGGAGGTAAGAAACTTATCTTTAGTAATAATTTAATAACTATTGATGCATCTTTATTTTTTAAGAGTTACAGCGCTAAAGAATTTGGAGAGTATAAGGTTTTTTAATAAACTCAAAAATATTAAATAAATAACTTTTATTCTATTGTCACTGGGACTGCAAACTGAAAAGTCTCTCGTGAATCAATCAAAATGTAATTAAAGACTAGGTTTATTTTAAGAACCATAAGAATTTTGAAATTAGTGTCAATATTCTTCTATCTTCCTATAGCTGAAACTTGCATAACTTCAAAATCTCTATGATTTTTTACCGACAAACCATGTCTGCATGTTTTTTATGCATGTTCGCGCCTCATAAATAGTAAACGTGCTTTTTTTCATGATTCTTTTTTCCTTTGATAGTGGACTATTGAGAATTGATTTCATTGAAAAAAAATCGACATTCAACATGTCCTTCCTCTTAAAAAAATCTCCCAATGGGGGGAAAATGAAAATATGAGACGACAAAATTAAAGAAGAGACCATATCCGGTAACGTTTAAAGTGGACATTTTAAAAAAAAAAATAACAGGTTTCCGAGATACTGCAGTGGTAAAGTCTGAAATATGTGTCCGCTGTGTTGTGGAGGCTATTTTTTGAAAATTGAAAATACGAGACGGCCAAATTAAAGAAGAGATTATATGTAGCAACATTTAAATTAGATTTTTTTCTAAAAAATAGGTTTTCCGAGTTACCGCAGTGGGAAGTTGAATAATTTGATAACTAATGTTACACTCAAATGTGTGAAATAAATATTTTTCATAAAAAATTGGGGCGGCTCTATTAGTTGGTACACTGAACAAAAAACAAAATAATATTAATTCTATTAGTTCTGGTACTTTTGAAGCTGCCAAAACTACCTACTGTACAACTTCAAAATTACCAGCATAGCTCTGTTTATAATGCTATTACATATGGAATGTATATTATTTTGAAATTTTCAGTGCATCATCGAAAAAAGTTATTTATCTTGAATAAATGTCTGGCATTTGCAATACCAGTGGTAGAACTGCAACACAATAATTTACTTTTTCAGATTAAGCGACTCTCATCGAGAAAAGATTGCTCTAATGGAGAGGCAATTCTTACAACAAAAACAACAGTTAACCCGAACAAGAGAAGCTGCGCTCTGGGAAATAGAAGAACGTCAAATACACGAGAAACATCAACTGATGAAGCGACAAATCAAAGAAATTTTCATCTTACAACGGCATCAGATGCTTACAAGGTAATTATCAAAATATATATTCAACTCTTATTTCGAGAGATTTATATATTTATTTTTCATTTCACAAACTTTCCTTCGAGCATATTATTTTAACTGTTTTTTTTAAAGTCAATAATGAAGCTTGTTTTTTCTCTTTAAAGACATGAAAAAGAAAAAGAACAGATAAAACGAAGAGCCATGAAGAAAGAGGAAGAGCTATTGAAGAAGCAACAAATTGAAAAACGCTCCCTTCCAAAGAGGATAAGAGCTGAAATGAAAGCAAGAGAAGCCATGTTCAGAGAATCGATGCGTATATCGATATCTGCCAGCAATGATCCAGAAGCCGAGAAGAATAGATTCAAAGAGGTAATATGATTATTTTTTAATGAATCATTTGTTTTTATATATGTATTTAATTTTAATTGTAGTTCCAAGAGAAGGAAAAACGCCGTTATCAAGCCGAACAGCAACGTTTTGAAAAGAAACATCAAAGACAACTCGAAGAATTGCGGGCCATGAGTGATACCACCATTAAGGAATTGGAGCAGTTGCAGAACGAGAAGCGCAAAATGCTTCTCGAACATGAAACACTTAAGCTGAAGCAACGTGAGGAGGCATTCAGCATTGAGTTGAAAGAATGGAAGGCCAAACTTCAACCGAGAAAAAAGGTAAAATTGTTTAAAAAATCCCCCTGCTTCTTAATTCATGATTTTTTTCTAATTAGCACCTAATACTTATAATAATTAATGATGCATGATTTTTAGTGGTGGAAGGTGAAGAAATATGATAATTTTCTAATGTATTAAATATAGTATAGGGTGGCTGCTTAGTACGGGGATCGAAGGAGTTCATCATTGACATTGTTAAGGATATGCAGATAATGAAACATTCTGGGTAACCAAAAGTGCATATTTTAAAAATATTTTCAAAAATTGCCAAAAAAGCACGGAAATAGGAAATCCATTTTTCTTCCACAAGTTATCTAAGAAAATACGGTGAATACTTATACATTGTTTTTATGAAAGGACCCGAACCCACTGGCGGGTCACTTGCTTAGAGCCGAGCCGAGCGAGCAGGCCATGCGTGTGGTCCATCTTCAGGCCATGCGTATGGCACACCTTCAGGCCATGCGTGTGGCCTACCGTGACCATTCCAGCGATCTTTGTATGTTGCTGTTAAAAATATTGTTCACCCTGGATCTTCGAAACAAAAGGGATTTAAAAAAATCATCAGAGGACAAATCATTCTTCTACTAGGCCAAGGGAATAACCCCTTGAATTTTTGTCGCATGTTTATTTAACACCCTTTATAAGTATGATGAATAAGAAGTCCAATTTTAATCTAAATAAATATCGGGTAGAATCAGGATCATCTTATATTGACTTATTTTTTGATAAACTACAACTAGTCGAATCTTCAATCATAATTTTGTACTTAAATTCCTCTTTAGCCATTGAAGCAGAAATCTATCAAAATTATTCATTTTTTTACCTCTATGAATAGTTGTTTTCTATAATTTTTATATAAATTTATTTGCCCTCTTCACTAATGTCATTACCTCTATATTATTGTAAAAAAATCGGTACTTCAGTAGACTCTAGGCGTACCCACAATACCATGCAATGATGCAGTCATATAAATCGAGGAACAATCCATCTAAGCCAAATCGAACTCCCCCCAGGGTACGTCGCCACCCGTCGGTGAGTTCGCGGCCTCAGGGATTTGTTTGACTGCCAAATTAGATATATTTTTTTCAAATTTATTTTTTTATTTATTTATTATCTAATCATCACTCACTTTTTTGTATTTCAAAGTTCACATTGTAACTCTTTCAATAACTCCTGTTGTACTTTTATTTTTACTTTCAAGTAGTGATTTGATATCCTTTTTTGTATCTCAATCAATGTTATTGGTTTTGAATAACATGTCATTTAAACTATATATGATTCAATGCTTGTGTCCACAGCAGGCATCTGCTGCTAGGGCTAGCTAGCAGGTTAGCGGAGCTATATAGCGGCATATCTGACAGCTAGCAAGAAACTCAACTTATATTCACCAGATACAATTTAAAAATTACCTTATATAATTTGATTTGAAAACATGATATTTCATCGTCGTTTCGTATATTCGATTCATTTATTCGTATATTGAATTGAAATCAAATATTCTGCATTTTTCTTGTTACATCTTTGAATTTCATTTGTTAATATGACAGTTAGCTTAGCGCAAACCAAAGTTGTGTCCAAGTACAGTGTGTTCCTAAATACAAACCATTAGCCTGGCCAGGGTTAAAATGGCCGTGGAAAATTGACAGATATACGGACTCAATATAGGAATATGACATTGATGACATAATGATGACATTGGTTTGTATTTAGGAACACGCTGCCAGATTTCCGGTAACCTGCTAAGTAGTAGGTGTCTGCTGTGGACACGGCCATTACAACTTGCATTTTGAGTCAATGAAACAACATTTTTGCGAAAGTCACAGAACTTGATAAAACTTTGGTGCTCCTTGGCCTTCATTTGTTATATATATATAGATATAAATATCTAACACCCCAGTCCTTAATTCGATTTTTTCACAAAGCATGTAAAAACACATGCAGAAAACACGTACAATCTTATTACTATGAATTTACAGGTATAGTATATCTAAATATATAACAAATGAAGGCCAAAGAGCACCAAAATTGTCAAGTTTTTTCACTTTCGCAAAAATTTACAGAATACGCCTCCTGAGCAAAATATATCGGACAAATGCCTAAAACGTTTTATTTAGTCAGGGAGATCTGGAATATAAAGATCTGATCAAACCTGTTTACAATACATACTTTATATGGCTACTTCTGATAGTGGTAGGGAAATAAAAACGGCAGTGGTAAGAGTCAAGGAATTTCCAATAAATCGTTCAAAAATGCCGTTCAACCGAAAATAGTTTTGCTTCATTAATTTTTTTACTGAAAATTCCATATTTCTTCAACTGCCAATCAAAAACTCATATATAACCTTGCTACTAACATATGCTGACTTATTATAGAAACTTGAAGAGAAATTGTATCACGAACTGTGTTCAGCCAAATACATCCGTTATTTCCCGAAAGTTGTTTTACAAGAACCTGGATGTTCATCCACTGATGTGGATGAACTTCCATCGCAACTAAATGCTGCGTCAGTTCCGTCGAGCCCTGTGTCAGTCTTGAAGGACAAATCTCGAACTGGTTGGGGTCACCAACGTACCTGGAGTACCAGCGCTTAATCTGGTTGATCATCGTGTCTGCGCTCTTGGTCAGGTCAGAGCAGCTTTCCACCAACTTGAGCATTTTTCATCGAAAATTCCTAGTACAATTTATCGGTGGTTGAATGAGATGTTGCATAAATAACTATCTCTGTAAATGAATTCACTATTTAAAGCCACCGGTGAATTCTTCTATGAAGTTGGTTATTTGCTAGTATGTGTTATGGAACCTTCGTTTTCCTTTGTTTCAAATTGTTACTCCTTCGTTCGATCTGTGTGTGAATGTTTTTTGTGTTGTACTTCATTTGTATGAAATATCTGTTATTCCTATGATCCTGTAGTATAGTTAAGGTTTGTGTTTATCATCATGTTTTGTCTTTTATTTGTGCTTTGGTTTTAGGATAGTATCAAAATGATGGAAATTTCACGAGTATTGACTATAAAATATTTCCAATATTTGACTTTTCGAGGTCGCACTTTCAAATTTTTCAATAGTCTACACTTGTTAACGGATTTCTCGAAATTTCTTTATCATTTTGATAGTCTTTGCATGCAAATAATTCCTCGAAATTGATTTATATTTGTTTTTTAAATTTTTTTCGATGCTAAACGATAGTCTGATGACTATCTCTTTAAAGCGCCCGCTTATGAATATATCGTATTTGCAAATATGTAGAATGTAAAGATTTCTCTATTAATCGACCACCCCTGTTTCAGGCAACATTTGATTAATCGAGGTGGTCGAAAGGTTTCACTGTATTCGTTCGAATTTATTTCGATAGTCTTGAAACCAATTAATATAATGCAAAATATTTGTAACAGTGATGTATTAACTAAAAGTTTTGATTTAAAATTTCTTGGATTACTCTTTAAAAAAGTCTTCTAATAAAAGTAAAGTCAAAATTTTTTAAAAATTAACCCTGACAAAGAAAAACAAAAATTTCAAAGATATGTGTTTGGATTCTTAGACCGCCAGCAATCCGTATAAAATATAGAATGAATCGAACCCATTATTTCAGAGTACTTAAAATAAAATCTCATTTGGTAATCACATGCGGTCCACATTGTCCAAGGCATTTTCTTACTCTGTCTAGGTGTATTATTAATTCTTTAAGTCATGTTCATGTATAAGTACACAGAAGCCATACTGGGTTCGATTGTACCCTTTTTTTTATTCTGTAGTATATGAAGATAAACATATGAGCTTAAGAAACAGCCTTTTTACTGACGTCACTGATATACACGTCAATTTAATTTATATCTATAGATTTAGATGAATGACTTGAATACCCTCAAATGATATATTATTAGAATTGCAATTACATATTAAGATTTTGTTACCTTTTAATCTAAATGATTCCAGAAACTCGAGGAGGCTTTCGCTCAGCAGCTGGAAGAACAGGAAAGGATATTTGGACCGATTACGCCGTTAGTATTACCGTCCGATTTACCTGATCTAAATACTGAAAGTTGTAGTCAAATTGGCATCGGTTCCAATAGAAGTAGTTTATCGTCAGTTTCAGAAAGTTAGAATTCAAACAATTTCAGTTGATTGAATAGAGAGCAACTAGGCAGAGTTCTGCGTGTTTTGAGACCGAAGTCGTATATTTGTATTAGTACTTATCGATTGCTTTAAGATAGCAACATTGACTTTGATCAAAATATTTATGAAAAGATGTGTAGTTAATCCGACATCAACAAACACAATATAGATTATTTTTGAAGTGTACATATATATACTTTTACACAGACTGAATATTTTAATCTAGCTGTAAGTAATATGTATGGATAATTCGAGGAATGGCTATATATGAGAAATGATATTACCGAGTCCATCTACTTAAATGTTGTTTTCTATTTGTTTTTGGATATTCTTTTTAGTTTCTTTTTTATTTTCGTTTTTTTTTCTCACATGGTAAGCATGTGAATTGAGTTTTGGTACGGTGGGGTTACTAATACGAGGTGTAATGATGTCACTTTTCATTTAGTTTCATGTCTTGCAAGAAGTCCTATCACATTCTCCCTAATTTCGCAAATGCCAAATAGATAATATTGCTAAACTCCAAGATTCTAATAACTTATTACTATTTTGGGCGTCTTTTATTCTTGATTATATACTAAAAAAATGTTAATTAGTTTGGATTTTTCCATCTATATAATATATCTTCTATGAGAATACATAAATAAAATACATTTATCGTGTAATATTCTGAAATCTCAATGTGGGCATGTTTCATATTTTCTGAAAATACTAACAAACAATGCATTTTACACCACGGTCTGAGTATATATATTATATTATATTAATGTGTATAATTTATGTTGAAGTTTTTATTTAGTAATGTATATAAACTTAAGATGTTTGAAACTCTTATGTTGAATAGTGAACTTTAACTTGATATTTACTATTTTGATAAAAAATGTACAGTAAGTGTATTTTATTTTTATGTGCATAATATTACCAATAATTATAAACTTCCAAATAATCAATTTATTGTTTTAATTATTTAGTTGTAAAGCTGTTGATGAGACGATAAATCGTTACGATGTATCGGTACAACTGAACTTTGTGTGAATGACAAATTGTTGTAGATTTTTGACTGCACTGTTAGTCCATTTAATTGCACAATTATATACGTTGCGATTTAACGAATCGTCTGCAAGGGGTCTTAAAAATCAAACAAATCGTCTAGAGTAGCGAAGAAAATCGCAACTATATTTAAATCGGTATAAAATCAATACAAAAATAATATGTAATATACCTATTGGTTGTCCCCTAAATATATTTTCAAGTGAAGTTACGTATATACAAAGTTGTGTAGTTTGGAAACTATACGGTCCTGTAGTCAAAATTTGAAAAACCGCTTCTCTTTAAAACGACTTAGGCGATTTTGTTGAAATCTTATATGTTGACATAGTTTATTATTGCAAACAAATACATATCGGAATCATAAATCGATTCATATGCGTGAATCATTTCGCATGGGCTTAAATATAAGGTTGATTTTTTTACCAATAAATAATAATAAATAAATTTTATGGTTTTTAGAAAATTCGGGATTTTAAGCAATTGCTGTAGTCCTGAGAAAAACTACCGATTTACAAAAGATATATCTTCCCTTCATATTTTAGATAAATCATATAATTTTTCCTTGAGAATAACATTGGGCAAAACATTGAAAGATAACTTCATTTGTTATAGAAACTACAACGGATTTTTAAATTTCACAGAAACTCAAAGAATAATTAATACTTATCAAGAGAACCTGTAAATAAATTACCTTGTTAAAATTTCGAACTTAAACCCCGTTTCTTCTTCTTATATTGGCGGTTAAATTTTAAATCTGTGGTTATTAAAAAAAAAACTTCATCAATGAAAATTAAATAAAAATCTCATGAGCCATTTCAAATACACAGAGCTGGACAAATTCGAACGGACGATAGGATTTTCAATTCATATTGCCCCTATGTGTTGAGAAGAGTCCTTTTTGCCATAACGACTCTGAAAATAAAAAACATTCTACGAATAATAAAATTAAAAATAAATAAAACATAAAGGTGATTTTTGAAAAATATACTAAAAACTTACATTATAAGAAATTAAAAAACAACTTCTGAATAATAAACTAAAATGTAAAAAAACTACAAATCTAATGTAATAAAGGTTCAAATAAACCACCTTGTATACTTTATTTGTACCCCGCTTCTCAATGTAGTGTATTCAGATGATCGCCTCCTCTCAACACATTGGGGCAATATGCATTGAAAATCCTATCATCCGTTCGAATTTGTCCAGCTCTGTATAAAAAAAACTCAATTGACTTCCGAACCGGATAGTTTGCAAACTACCGCTTATTTTCATCTGAGGAAATACATGGTAGTAGTCTAGGGACATTCGGTATATCAATACAAGAATACAAATACATATATATCACACTCTAGCTCTGCTGGATCTCAGACGATCTCTAGCCATGCTGACTATTTTTTGATAGATTTTTGGATAAGGTTCTAATACATCATTGAAATCTGATTTATCAAGAATAAAAAGTTCACATGGCGTTATGGCAACCACTGAAGCTGTCCTTGGTTCTCTGTAGATCAAGGAAATTTCACCAAAATGTGCTCCATCCTCTAAATGACAAATCTCTTTTCCACTAGGGGAATAGATAGCTACAGTTCCATAATAAATGAAGAACATGCATTGTCCAGCAACTCCGGCATTAATGATGGTGTCACCTGATAAGTAGATTTCTGATTTTAAATGCAACACCAATTTTTGCAGCACAGTACTAGGCAACTCTTTGAAAAAATCCACGTGATCTATATGATTCCTCGTGATGTAGAGCAAAATTTCCTGTTTAAGTACAGCTGAGACCATCTTGTTAATTTGCGTCTCATTATAAAATTGATTTTGGAACTTGAAGTCAAAGAAGATGAAAAACTTGTTCCTCAAATCTACTGGTAGACCCTTATACTTCATGTACTCTTCGAACTGTTGGTACAGACTGTCATTTTTACTCTTAGCGCTGGCAAATTTTTTCCAAACTTGCATTACTTGCGCGAATATAAATAATTGGAGACAGTAACCAACAACCATGAAGCTTATTGAAATTAGAACTTGAGCAATATGTTTTGGGCGGTGAGCATCATAAGTCACCACTAGCAGTTTGAGAGTTGCTGAAAAGTATCTTCGATAGGGCTTTTGCTTCCAGTTGATAATCTCAGCTATGAATCTGGAATAGGGTTGTAGCATTTTATTTCGCTAAATATTGTCTTGGTACATAATAAAATTAGAGATAAACTCAGGTAGGTCTCATTGAAACTATGAAGTATTATTGATTTTCACATTCGATTATTGAATATGGTTAATCTGAAAATATGATTTACCTGTCAACAAAGTTTTCAGTGTGGAATATCAAAGCATAAAGCCAGAGCAGAATTATAAGGAAAATCAACATCGCCCTCATACCTTTGCCAAAAAAGCTGGAAATATTATGAGACATCTGGAATAGCTCCAGAGCAAGCAACCAGCGTGGCATTCTTAATATTCTGACACCTATGAAGAGTCCGCTATAGTGGAGTATCCGGTGTAGCGTATGATTTTGTGGAGAAATGAAGACAAACGGCAGAATGTAACCGTGAAAATTGGACATTAAGTCAACGATGAAGTAAGTGCTAAGATATTTCAATGCGATATATGCCGGATTCAGTATGGTCTTACTATGTCTTGTGTCATAGTAGCCAGTAAAAAATATTTTTATCATATCTGCAGTGAGGATCATGTCTAATGCAAATTTGAAATACAACAGCTTCATGTCAAGTGCATCGAATTTGTATGCCGAGATGATTGAAAGGAATATAAACATTATTGTATAGATGGTGCTTATCAAATACTCCCAGTGAAGAGCCAAACTACTAAATGGGTGTATAATATATTTGTAGTTAGCTAGGTGGCGAACTTCTTCCCGCTTTCTTGCCGATGTTGATTTGAAGTAGACCTGCAAATATTTCAGTTAATGTCTTACCCCTCAGGGTATGTCATGAGGATACTGAAATTGGTAGATAAGCTTATTTAATAGTGACTTTGTCCTCAATAATGATTATAATTTGTCCCACAAAATTTGCTAATTTTTTGAGTCGTTTGAAAAACTCACCTCAGAGAACGGATGTTTAGTGCTGATCATGCACATTCTAGTTAATTTTCTCCTCAAAACTATGAGAAGTCCGGAGTCGATAAAGTGGTTGACTGTTGGTGTAATTTTAAACGGTAGGGTACATTCATGTGTATCCATTGTTAACTGCTGGCTTTCTTTCTTAGTGTGACAATATCTTGAATATTTTGCTGACAGTTCTCTCTTATCGCTTGGGAACTCAATAAACAATATATGTCTTCTTGATTTCCCTTTAGTAAATATGTCATTCTATAACGTCCCCAAGGAGGTAGATAATACAGCCCAGGCTACAGCCTATATATTATATATGACTACACCTTAGACATAGAAACTATTAGACTGACTCACCTCGTATATGTACTGAGAGATTAGAGTAATTCAGAGGTTTCAAAAAATATCGTTGTTTAATTAAATGTTTTTGTAAGACATATTATTAATTAATTCTAGCTTGCTGCACTCCTTCGTCATATAAACTTGAACTAAGTATTCCAAATATCATACCTCTGTGACCACATTATTCTTAAAATGGGGTTCAAAGAATTCACGTTTTAATAATAATGTATTAGGTGTATTTTAATTAATTCACGAACAAAAATATTTATATATCTTTCAGCTATATTTATACTTCAGATATGGAGAAATACCTACTGGTCCTCTGCAGGTGTAGCCTAATCTATTTTTTTGGAATTTACATTTCAATAACTGAAACCTTCCTTCATCATTATGCAAATCAATATTTTATATAAAATAAAATAATACAAATTGGATTTTTTCCTTGATAAATGTACCACTTATCAGTTAACTAAATAATAGAATATATCTATTTTATACATGAACGTGTTACTATATTTTACATTTAATAATAAATAGAAAGAATAGATAAGGTAATGCCATAGGTTTATGCTGTGGTAATGCTTTCGTAGTAGAAATAACTTTCAAAAATTGACGTATTGTTGGTTGCATATGTTGTAGGGAGAAAATTGGTAAGCAAGTTCCATGTTTTTTTTTAGTTCATATGGAATTGGAATTGAGGTTATGTCAGTAACGTTGCTGTGTGAATGTGGTTGGTGGCTGTGATTGCTGTGATTGATGTTGAATGTTGATGTTCGTTCGCTTTTCAGAGGTGCCCCACTTTTCCTCTTAATATCTACTGCTGCTGGATATATTCATTAATTATTTCGTTCAACTTTAGTAGTGTGGTGGCTGGGTGCAGTTCATAAACTTAAAATACATAGTTTTCGCTACAAAATAATTAACCTATTACCAACGATTGTATACTTGTAATAATATTCGCTACCAAGCTATTCTTGATTTTTGGTAAGTCAATTTTTCGAGTTTATATTTTTTATTAATACTTAAATTGACTATTGTCTAGCATTTTTCACCATTAACAAAATGAAGGACGTAATTGATGTTATGGAACTGCAACGTGAAAAGACCAGGAAAATAACACCCACTGATTACAAACAACTGGACTTTAATAATGGATTCACTCCGGCTAGATTTATTTTCGAATGTGGAGTGAAACTAAATGGACAGCCACTAACTCTGGCCACAGCTGCTGTAATCATGCATAGATTTTTCAGAGAAGTTGATCCAGCAAATTATGATTGCTTTGTAAGTAGACGTTACTTTACCATGAGACTATAATATAATATGTTACCAGTTCCATTGCTCTTATATCTTCAAGTACTTTTGGGTGGTGGATTTTATAGGGGGTGCAGTTTAATTGATGCGGATTGATCTACTTACGTAAACCAGTCAAAAATGTAGTTTGATTATTGCATGATTCTTTATATTTTTTTGCTCACAGATACGTTTTATAATATGGACATCCTTAGTATTGCTAACGATCTAGAATACCTATCAACAAAATAGAAATGTCTAATCCAGATCTAAATGCATTCAATACAATATTTTCTCTGTTAATAACTTTATTGATAATATTTTTCATAGAGTCGAAATTTATATTTGAGATGGATATGAATTTAGAAAAATATACATAGTAAGCAACTTCGGGATTTAACATTTTTCAAAAACTTCAAGAATTTAGGGTTTTTGAAAGGCTCAATTTGTTACCACCTAGTGTATATTAGAATTACTGAATATAAAAGTAAATAGCACATATTAATAAAAAATAAGACATTTCATTTAATGATGGATTTAAAAGAACTACTTTTCATTCAAGAGACTTGCAAAACTACCAATCTCGTTAATGAGGTCATTTAAGGAATTTAATTGTATCTTGAACCAGTCAAATCGCGACATTTTTTAGGGAATTCTTACCAATATTTAAAATGCCTAAATATATCATATGATTCATTTCATTTTTCAAGAGCATACCACCAATTTTATTAAAACTTAATCAGCCATCTTAAATAAATTGTTGCGAAGAACTTCCAGAAAGTTTGTTTACTATATGCTTACTGATATAGACAATGCAAATATAGTATTAATACGCTAAATTATTCATTGACTGGTATACATGGAAGGTCATTTGTTGTGTCGACATTATTGGGATTGATATAGATACATAATGTTGAAGAAATTATATTGATTTTGATAAGAATTTTTTTATTAAATATTTAAGATTATTTTTCTTTGATAGCTTTCCTATGACAGTATGTCAAATTGAAGCTGTTTGATACATATCAATAAATAAAATTGTTAAATATTTGAGGGGGTGCTTAATATACAGGGTGGGGATTTTAAATGGAATGGTGCTTATAGCGGCCCTGCGAATAAGATTTTTAAAAAATCCAAAAATACATCCTCAAAGATTTTTTATGGAGTTGGCTTTGGTCATATACAAAAATGGGGCCCCCGCAGCCCTAAACAACTTTATTTTTTCAAATTAGAAGACACCACTTATGGCACCTCTTTGGAAAGCATATTGAAAAAGAAATTTTTCGATAAAACATCTGTCAAACCATGTGCCAGAAATGCAATGAACAATTAGGTACATTAATAATAACATTAATACTGGAAGGTCACCTTTTTAGCGTAACATTTGTTGAAAATGAGCCCCATTAACCTCTTGGCACAGGCCCAACCGAAGGTAGAAATCTCCCCAAACTTCTAGCGTGTTTAAACGTATCTCTTCTGCCCGAATCCTTTGCCTTTAAGTCTTCCAATTTTCTAGATAATGTAAATGGAGACCTATATTTCAATTTTCTTCAAACATTTTTAATACCAGAACTCCAAGGAATATTCCCTATTGATGGAAATCTAGACCAAAGGATAGTTTTCAGCAGGATGGAGCTACTCCCCATTTTTCAAGAAATGTAAGGGAATTCTTAAATGCTGCATTTTCGAATAGGTCCTTAGATTTTTATTTATGGGACGATTTAAAAGCGAAGGTCTATGTCAACAGACGTAGAAATCTGAAATACTTGACTGCAAGGATTTGGACAGAGATACGTTTAATCACGCCAGAAGTTTCGGGAAGAGTAAGGGAAGAGTTTTACCATTTGTTGGGTCTGTACCAACAGGTTAATGGGGCAATTTTTAACAACTGGTACGCTAATAAATATTTTTTACAAAAAATTGGACCGACGTTATTAGTTGATGCACTGAAAAGTATAAAATAATATTACTTCTATTGGCGCTGTTACTTTTGAAGTTATGCAGTTGCAGTTAGATTGATAACTTTTGGCACCAACTTCACAAGTACCATCACCAATAGAAGTAATATTATTTTATACTTTTCAGTGCATCAACTAATAACGTCGGTCCAATTTTTTGTAAAAAATATTTATTTCACACTTTTGAGTGTAACATTAGTCCCGAAAATCGTTGAACGTTCACTATACCATATAAATGAAGATAGTACGTATCCTATTACCCACGTATATTCCTTGCTTGTAGTTATTATTGAGATCTCAGAACATCGCTGCGGAAATACGCTTGAATATTTTAGTTGTTACCATTTTAACACCGATTTAACTCGAAAACCGTAACTCTAAGGACAAAATGTTCATTATAAATGTTGCTGCAAATAATTATATCTTTCATGTAGTATCGACGGTTTTCGGAGGGAAGGAGATTTCGGATTTGGGTTTTATGAATATGGGACCAATTCTCAACCCCCTTCTTTCAAATGAATCCAAAATCATCAAAATCGGAGCAAGTTTACTATATAAAAGGCGCGCACGAACCAAAAAAATCAAAAAATAAAGCAGACAGTCGAATTGTATACCTCCTCCGTCGGGGTTCGTCGGTCAAAAAGGTGACATTTCAGTATTAATGTTATTATTAATATAATTCTTCATTGAATTGTTGAAAATCAGTTTTCTGACACATGGTTTGACAGATGTAAAAAAAAATGTTATCGACAAATTTCTTTTCCAATAAGCTTTCCAAAGAGATGCCACAAGTGGTGACTTCTAATTTGAAAAAACAAATTTGCTTAGGGCTGCGCCTCCTCTTTGGGGCCCCATTTTTTTACATGACACATGCGAACTCCATATTAAAAAATCTTTGAGGAATTTTTGTGTGAATATTCAAGGGGATTCGAGAATGGTTTAGATTCACAATTGGATCTGGTAGATGGCGCCGTTGTCGGTATGTCAAACGACTGGACCGATTGGGATGAAATTTTCTATTTATATTCCAATAAAAAAATAATTTTCGGTTTTTTAAATGATGAATTTTTTGTTTGACAAAAAAATAATTTGCGGTTTTTTAAATGATGAGTAAATGTAATATAAAATTTCATTTATGCTTTGCAATATCAAATCTTATCATGATATCAATATTATTATTATTATCTGTTTCGAATTGGGAAGTGGATTTTTTAAATTTGTCAAGTACGTTTCACATCTAATTTGATTATATACATTAACTCTCTTAAATTAGTACAACCACGTGTTTGTAATTTTTCAACATGAACTACTCGAGTAATAGTTGTTATTAGTAGGACTTAACAGATGCATATAAATGAGAGGTTTTATTCATCAATAAAAACTATGTCAATGTTATTTATATTTATGCAAAAGATATCACCTGCTCACGTAACATCTAGAGGGATTTAATATATTATGTTTGTAAAAATTTAATTTTCATAAAATTAACATTTGGTGATACTTTATTATTAGAAAAGTTATCAAAATACGATAATTTTATTGATGCGTGTTTCTTTATCAAATTAATGGAATTTTCTTCTAGCGAATTGATTTTGTACGCATAGGTTATCACTGAGATTTTATGAAAATTATCTCACTAATATTTGTTTTTGTCTACGAAGGTATAATCTAAGAATAGAAATTCTTCCACTCAGATTTCTATGAATTTTGATTTCCGTATAATAAATAAATAAATATTACATAATTTATCTGTTTGTTTTAAAAATACCAGAACCAGACAGGTTTTGTTGATTGTTTATACTTCTATATAAAATTTAATTTTGATCTGTATGTTTGAGGTAGGTGTTCCTATTAGAGTTAGGAAGAAAAACGTACAAATCGAAGATACTTTAGACAAAGAAAATATCTTAAAAGGTTCACAATTCATTTACAATCTGGAATCCTGAAAATAGGGCTAATAATACATTTATAATCTTAACGGGCACAAAAAAATAGAATTTCATTGACGGACTTAAATATAAAATCGAGCTATACTTGTATATAAATTTACTTGGGCTATCTCCCAAAAGGTTTTGATCAAATTTGGTAATTAGATTTCGAAAAAAAAAAATGCAGAAAGGGGTTTTCAGATTCGAGAAATCGATTGGTGGCCCAGATATTAAATTTCTTAATTCCTCAATAGGAAGTTATTTTAATCGGTCCAATTTTAGAAATTTCTAAAATATGACACATTTCCACGTCTTAAGGCTCATACTGTACTCTTTTGCAATTGTTCTTAGGAATAAGTCTATGTTTTGTATTTTTTTTTGTAGAATAGGAAGGATTATAAAAATCTGGAATAAAAATGTAGCAGTTGTGTCATACGTCATCGTAGATTTGTTGACTGCATTTATGAGTTTGGCGTGCAATTTACAATATATGCTTTATTACACTTTTATAATTACAAGGGTGCGAATAACACACTGAATCACCTGGTATATTATTAGATTATTTCGAGATTGTTGATTCGCATAAGCATGCAGTAGGTAGAGGAATTATTTTTGGAGATCATATGTTTATCTGCAGAACTATTTTTGACAGGATTTTTTTTCTCTGACATGGGTTTCGCCAACTAAGTTGACATCTTCGGAGGTAGCTTATTGTCAAATTTCTTAGGAAAATACATGTTGGTTTGTGAAGCTCTATTGTTGGAATATGGTGGTACAAAAGTTTTTGATGTGTTGATTCTTTGTGCCGGTGTTAATGTTGTTACATGATTATTGAAATAGGGATTTGGATAGGGTTAACAGTGTTTGTTCCCGGAAAAACTCTTAGGCGCCCTTTAGCTAGCAGGTAATATGAATGGATAATTGACGTCGTATTTTTTCAGTTGATTGCAGCCTCATCCCTTTACCTGGCCGGCAAAGTGAAGGACGATCCATTGAAGATTAGAGATATCATAAATGTATCCCATAACACGCTTCATAGGGGCAGCAGTCCTTTGGAGATTGGCGACGAATACTGGAATATGAGAGATGCCATTGTGCAGGCAGAGCTGTTGATAATGCGGGTGCTCAAGTTCGAAGTTGGCACTATTCATCCGCATAAGTACATGCTTCATTACCTGCGCTCCATGGAAGGATGGTATGTGATGTGATATAATATATATTTTCCAGGTGTAATAATCCCGTAGGTGTATTTGAAAAAATCTGATGTGTCCACTCTCAAGACTTTCCTACTGCTCTTAAAAAAATGCTATATGGCCAAATTCAATTTTGACGTTTTGCCAGAATATTATGTTTAAACACTTGCGGTTTGAGTTGGTGGAATTATTTTGCAACTATAGCGAAAAGATGCCCATTATGTGTTACAAGCGAGTGGTATCAATACCCTACAAAGCAAAAAAGAATTTGTCCATCGATTTCCTAGATAATCTTGCCACATAACTAGAGCACAGAACGGCAGCCAGGCAGACATAACAATAAATAAAAATATTTTTTTAGAATCAGGGGACCCTAAACTTTGGTTAAAAACTTATAGCCACTTGAGGTAGCCGTAGGAAAGGGCGCCAAAACCTTTTATCATTACACTATGGCCTATGGCTAATATCTAATTCTGAATTTAAAACTATAATAACATATAACTAATAATGAAATATTTTTCAGGCTGGGAAAAGATCAGTGGGAAACCATACCAGTCGCTAGAGCTGCGGCCGCATTTTTGCAAGATTTCCATCATGACTCCAGCATACTTGACTACAATCCACGACACATTGCCATCTCTTGCATTTCATTGGCTCTTCAATGCTATGGTGTTCAGTTGCCTCTGATTGAGGACACTGATGACGAATCTTGGTATAATATTTTCGTAAAGGATCTCCCCAAGGAAAAGCATTGGGAGATTATGGAGAAAATCATGGAAACATACAATCGCGACCCAGAAACAGCCTAATTACACAGCAATACTATGTTTTTGTTTAGTATTACCAGCACATTGAATAATAATCCGTGCCAATACTGTGGTCTCTAATCAGATTTGATATGCCGGTTATTTTTAATTGTGGATTTTTCAAATACTACTTGTTTCATTCCATTTTTGAGAATGTTCTTGATGTAGGTGAATTCCTTTTCTTCAATTTTCCTGAATACTGGAAAAATGGTTTATTATTCAATGTTTCCTTCATATAAATGATATATGAATTTTTAAAGAACTGATATACTTCTCATGTTTTATAATAAAATAACTATTGTGAAATAAATTTTTATATTAACTATGAAAGAATTATGAATCATTGTTGTCGTCTCTTAAACCTTAATTGTGGAAGAGATTACTGCACTGGTTAAAAATGGAATTATTCAAGGGAGAATATTTTGTTCTACAGCGCCATCTAGCCGCCAGCATCAAAGTAGATGGTGTTATCCTTTTATAATATTCTGTCTCAATCAAACATATCATATTACTTCAATGTTTGGGGTAACCTTTTTTGAGTATTGCCCTAAAATATAGAATTGTAAGGGAAAAGAAAAGTATAGTGCTGCCAAATGACATTTTATTAAATAAGTGAATGTATAACTAGTGAGCATACTTACATTTGCTGATTTTACACTTAAACTGTAAAGAGACTGAGCACAGTTATAAAGAGAGGTTCGTACTTTCCAAAGCATCAAGAGACTTCTAATGAATTAATTGTCTGCAAAAGTTATAAGATAACGTCTGATAAAAAGTAATGAGACTTAAATTATAGATCACTGATAAGAAACTAGTCCAATAATACGATAATGTAAACTTCTAAGAATGAGATGTAATAATTGAACTATCCATCTTACCTTCAGTTATCAGAAGATATAATTGATTATCATAATTATTCACATTTATTACTTAGGAAAGGTAAATAAGAATTTTTAAACTAAACCATTTAATTTGGTTACCCAAGTAGAACTCGGTGTTCCAGATATTTTCTTTCAGAAAGAACATCGCTAAATAGTTTTTATATTATTGCAACATGAGTACTTAGATTATAAAATTTTCTTTTGGAATATTGTCATCAATCATCTCCAAAGTACGAGGAAATTTGCTTCTATAGTTTTTTCCTATTCATATTAAGGGCGGCCCTGAATTCGTCCCAGGTAGTACCTAATTTCTACAACCATAATTCGCCCCCATACTAATTACGGTCCTTTAATCTCCTACCAGAATTTGTCCCCGGACAAGAGATTTATACTTTCTTGGAAATATGAATAGGTAGTTGCCTATTTAAAAACAAATTCTACCAAAAGTGTAAATTACTTTTAATTCACATTAGATTGTTATTTCATTCTGAAATTACATTTCTGGCTAAGAATTGCATTTTATTTAGGTGTGAGAAAATATGGAAAGCTTTGTCAGTGAGTGAACGTGAAAGTTATGTGCTAATTGTAGTCTGTAAAATTTACCAAACAGAAATTCTTAAAATGTGGTGAATTTGCAAAAATACGCGATCCAGTAAGTAGACGTAAGCTGTGAGTTGCTAGGAAATACTATGAGTATAAAAATGGATCTGTTTCAAGATTTGATTTTGTAAAATGTAGGTATAGCTTATTTTAATAAAAGTTGAATGTACTTGTATAAAACACAAGCAGACATTTTTGTTACTTTACAGATTCTTAAATAAACATATATACCGATTCTTAAATAAAATGTGTTTTGTGGTACTTACTGAGTTTTTCATTTATTATAAATATATGGAAAAATATTTTATGAAAAGAGTTAATCATAAGTAGATATATTGGTGATTCATAATGCGATAATTCAAGGATCTATTTTTGAGGATCTACTCTTCTTGGAGACGAGTTTAGGCCAAGCATACTTTTTCAGGTAAGAGATTAACTAATTACTTCATTCTATTTCTGGGGACGAGTTTTGGTACGTCCCATATTAATAGGTTTTAAATACACTCATTTAACACTCTGATATTTTTCAGTACTTTTGCACCAGAGAACATTATCTCCAATTTCACCCTAACATTTTGGAAGTAAAAAAATCGTATGTAAAGTAAATGAGAGATTTCGAATGAACCTAAACGTGGACGTTATAAATATCACTAGCACGAGTTAACTTTGAATCGCTTTATCTCAGTAAAATTGGACCAGAACGTCTATTTGATCCATCAGTTCAAAGGCCACAATTTCATTGATTTTCTTGGAATACATGCCTTATATTTCGTAAAAGTAATGGAAACAATTTTATATATAGAAAGTTGAGGAAATGATAATTATTATGTTTCAAAGTTATTACTTAGATTATTAGTTTTGAAAATATTGTTTCGATAGTTCACAATATAAAAAGTATTCTTGAGAAAATAAACGATTTCGCTCGTTTATTGAGTGGTAATAAACTTATTATAAAACAGTAGAACCAAGTGTGTCTGTACAAAAAAGACTTTTTCATGATTCCTGGTCATATATATATATATATATATATATATATATATATATAAAATGGATAGGGAACTATAAAAAAGGCAATAAAATACGAAACAACGATTTTTAATTTTTATACATGTCATTTTATTCGCGGTCATCTCTGAAATGACAGAATGGATTTTAATGCAGTTTCATTTAAATTGGATGCCAGGAAAAAAAAACCATAAGTTGAAACCAAATTCCAGGCGAACGAAGTCGCAGGTAAGAGCTAGATGAGAATATAAAAATAACACTTTTCTGAAAAACGCAATAGGTAATTTTATAGTTGTTTATTATTCTTGGGTGCCAAATGAACAATAACCCTATATGAATACGCCCCTTTAGGCCAGCATTGAACTTCCGAATTTCCAGTAAATAGAAATATTCCCATAAAATATTTAAATTCATAGTTTTATTACTTTCCTACGCTACTATAGTAGCTGTATAAGGAAAGTATTGTAATCGTCTGAAATTTTCGGTATCGAGATTTTTACAAATGTTGACATTTCAGAGTTTTCTAAGTCTAATAAACAAATTTTCAGCCATTGGTCTGTCTGTCTGTCCGCCTGTCTGTCTGTGACAGTATTATCTCGAGAAGGGATCGGTGTATTTTTGACCGACGAACCCCGAAAGGAGGAGGTATACAATTCGACTGTCTGCTTTATTTTTTTTTTGGTTCGTGCGCGCCTTTTATATAGTAAACGTGCTCCGATTTTGATGATTTTGGATTCATTTGAAAGAAGGGGATTGAAAAATGGTCCCATATTCATAAAAACGCAAATCCGAAATCTCCTTCCCTCCGAAAACCGCCTACGAAGGGGTGGTGGGGGCGAATTTTCTTGAAAATCGAAAATCTGAGTTGGTATAATTAAAGATAGGATAATATCCGGAAACGTTTAAATTGAACATTATTTCAAAAGTGCTACGGTTTTCGAGATAGACGCATATTAATTATGTATTTTTGCTATGTGGAGAGGACATTTTTTTTCGAAAATTGAAAATTTTTCGATACTACATGAAAGATATAATAATTTGTAGCAACATTTATAATGAACATTTTTTCCTTAGAGTTACGGTTTTCGAGTTAAATCGGTGTTAAAATGGTAACAACTAAAATATTCAAGCGTATTTCCGCAGCGATGTTCTGAGATCTCTATAATAACAACTACAAGCAAGGAATATACGTGGGTAATAGGATAAGTACTATCTTCATTGATATGGTATAGTGAACATTCAACGATTTTCGGGACTAATGTTACACTCAAAAGTGTAAAATAAATATTTTTTACAAAAAATTGGACCGACGTTATTAGTTGGTGCACTGAAAAGTATAAAATAATATTAATTCTGTTGGTGGTGGTACTTGTGAAGTTGTTGCCAAAATTTATCAATCTACCTGCAAATGCACAACTTCAAAAGTAACAGCACCAACAGAATTAATATTATTTTATACTTTTCAGTGCACCAACTAATAACGTCGGTCCAGTTTTTTGTAAAAAATATTTATGTTGCTTTCTTTTTTATTTTGTTTGGTACCAATATCACTCGCCGGTGGCACTGAATAAGAATCCTGTAAACACTGGGTGTTGAGCTATAGCCAAAAAACGTGAATTGCTCAAGACTATAGCGCGAAGGCTCTAAGGATTTTTATTAAACTTGCCTAAAGTATGCTTCTGAGAGCCCTTAACCACCGACATTATCTGAGAAAAAGCATAAAAAAAAGTTATGCTTGAATAAAATTCTGGCTAAACGTTTCATCTTGCGAAAAAATGTTACATGACCATTGCTGTTTGTCTTGACATGCTGAATAAAATGAGTGGTAGCACGATTTGACCAGAGGATTTTTACTTTACTACCGCTATTATCGTCGCTATGTAAGAAGAGTATTATAATAGGGTAGAATTTTTCATTCACTGGAATTTGCCTGCGAGCGGTAGGAAAGTCGTGTAAGTGGACACACCAGATTTTTTTTAAATGATGTTAACAAAAATTATATAATTAGAAAAAAAAATATCTAATGACTTTTATATAAAGAGAAATTTGTTACAAGTTTTTGAAAAGTTTCAATGGCCTTATATACTCATTAATCCTATTTTATGTTTATGGATAGCCGCCGTCACGAACCCATTAATTGATCCATCAACCTTATTATTCAATTTCGAACAATCGTTATGCGACCAAACTTCACGATAGAATTTCAAAAGATTTTTTTTTGAAATCACCATTTCTTGAACGACTTACAAACGGAGGAGGTATACAATTCGACTATTTGCTTTTTATGTCGATTCGCAATTCGCATAGTCAATGTCCTCCGATTTTGTTGATTCTTTTTTCATTTGAAAGAGGACTGTTGATAGTTGATCCTTTTGTAAAAAATACAGATTACCGTCCTTCACTCAAAGTTTCCAGAAAACCTCACTTGCACAGAGTATCATACAAGCAACCATAAATTTCTCTTTACCCTTTTTTTTGCTTTGACCAGTAGCTGCCATAATTCTATTGATGAAATATGATATCATAATGATGATTTATTGGCTATTCAATCTTAAATATGTTTTTTGGGATACCAGCATATTCATACACAAGGGACTAATATTTTGCACAATCATATATTAATATTAATGCATTTGCATTAAGATTTGAATCGAACGTTAATTCAATATTCTGAGAAATTTATAAAATATTATTAATGTAGGAACAAAATATTGATAGATAAATTTATACAGTTCATAATTTGGTTCTTGAATCTTCAGTCCTCTCTAAATAGACCCAGTGGATATCAGGTTCATTAAGCTAGCACAACAAAAGTGGCACACATCAATAAAATTAGTTTACTATAAATTCAAGTATATTTAGTGCTAATTTAGTACGCAAAAATAAAATTTATAACACTTCTATTTTTGAAATTACAGGCTATACTGCTAGCTTAATATTAAGTGGGCACACTTAAACTGAATATGATCAAGTTTGAGAAAATCTGCTTTAAATAATTTAGTGCTAATTTAATACATTTGGAAAAAAAAAACTCTTCATTTTTGAAATTTATGGTCAAGTGTGCTAGCTTAATATTAAGTCAGTATACTTAGATGAAATATGGAGAAAATCCAAAGCTATTCGTTAGGAATAATTTAGTGCTAATTTAGTACACAAAAATAACAATTATAACTCTTATTTTAAAGAAATTATGAGCAAGTTTGTTTGTCATTTAGCTATTCTGTTAGGTCTTGACAGACACTATAGATTGTCTGTGACCTTTTCAGTATGAAGTAGGAATTCCATAGCCTAGGAGGTATCTTTTCAGCTATTTTCTACTCTTCTGGCAAAACAAATTTAGATTTTGCAAAATATTTTTATATGTATTACACAGATGCCTATTCCTCCATATTTCATTTAAGTGTGCTGACTTAATATTAAGCAAGCACACTTGCCTATAAATTTCAAAAATGAAGAGTTATAATTTTTTGCTAAGTGTATTAATTTAGCATTAAATTATTTAAAGCATATTTTCTCAAACTCAATCATATTCAGTTTAAGTGTGCTCACTTAATATTAAGCTAGTAGTATTGCCCGTAATTTCAAAAATTGAAGAGTTTTAAATTTTATTTTTGCGTACTAAATTAGAATTAAATATACTTGAATTTAGTACACTAATTTTATTCATGTGAGCCACTTTTGTTGTGAGCTCCGTAGAGGTATGTTTTCTCTGGCTCCGTATATAAATATTTTATCTATAGTTGTGAAGATATCACTCTGTCTCCCTCCATCATATGGTAGTCGAATGTGCTGCCTACCCTGAAAATGTATAGGACATAACCAATAACCAGAGAAGAGAGCTTCTCTGACATAAGTATGGGAAATATGAATATGTCTTAAAATCGATCGATGTCACGACCAACGTTAGGTAGCGCCACAGTCGGTCAATATTTTGATTTTCCTATTCCCATCCCCACCAGGCCAAAGCCGTGTATGATCTTTCGCGCGAGCAGACGTCACAAAATTATTTTCGTATTTTTGGGGAAACGCAGCCAAAAATTTGCAACATCCAAAGGAGTTGCGATTCGATGGCGATACTGTAAAGGCTTAGGCGATAAAATAGATAGACGATCGAAATGACGGAACGGGCTAGGGGCAGCGGTTACGCGACCACCACGAAGATGACAAACGATTTGGGCCCAAGGAAAACATTGCTGATTCTGGTGATAGTGGTTGGATGCTTTGCGGTGCTTTGGCCCAAAGTTTTCTACCCCATGCTAGCTGGAAGCGCTAATCAGCACATTAAGCCCAGCCCCATCGACAAGACTACAGGTTAGATAAATATATACGAATATATAATTGTCGAAAAATGTGCAAATAAATCGGTACTTTTTAGAGATATATTAATTAGTTAATTCTAAATGGAAATACCGAGAAAGGACAAAAATAGTGCGTAATCTTTCTTATTATAAAAATTTAGCACTGGTTTTTAGGCGCCCTCACGCTGGATGCAATTACATATATTATGGAATAAAATTATTTTGAGTCTTATTCTAAGGAATTATAGAAAACGCTGTAACAAGTCGATTTTTGTACTTAATTGTACATTTTGTATACTAAAATTCAAATATGTATACTTACTGGTTGGCGCACGTAGGTCCAGCACAGATACACGATATCACTTATTTATCTTATTAACTTATTATTTTATTTACCCATATACATATATATCTAGAGCGACTATCAGGCTACTTGGATGAATTAGCAAAATAATTAATCAATAATAAATAATAATTAGGTTCGTTATGTTTTTATTTTTTTATCAAAATTTCACATTATTATATATATATATATATATATATATATATATATATATATATATTATTCACGAGACCAAAAATATTATAGTTCCTTGAAGTCATCTTATTGAACAGCTTCTAAATATTACACCCTACTATCCCACTTCTGATACCAGTAGTGTAATGGGTATATAAACAAGACTGGGAATTATTTATGTGCACTTAAACTTCACTTACACTATAACAATATCATTGATTATTTACACTTACACTATGTATTTATTCACTATATTTACAATAAATATGTACAATTTGTATTTACTATTTACACTTTTTACAACTGTTCATATTTCAACGGAGCCCTATGATTTTCCCATAGTTGGGACCTGACTGCACCTGACTGAATTCCGTAGGAAATCATCTCTATTACAAACGCAAGCTCTCTCCATCTAGAAGCTTCCACGAAGATCTTTGTATGTCGCGGACACTCCACCACGAACTCAGTAGATGTTTCTCGATAAAAATATGGCTTTGGCGTGTATCGGGGACCAATGGTGGTAGGTCTTACACTCATGCCACCAGGGCCCCACTAACGTAAAATTAAATTGAGACCACAAATAATTTTATTCCATAAGTGGTTTGTATATAAAATCGTATAGTGCGCCTGTTGGTTATCCTGTAATTTGAACGATCTGGTTTATCAGGACGATGATTCGTAGTTCTTAGCAATGCTCCAACGATCCAGTAAAGGGCGCGGAATTTGATTTACTGTTAAATTATTTATTTACGGATTAATAAGTTTAATATATGAAATAAATTTTAGGTCTGAGCCAGAACATATAATCTCAAAATTTGGACCATTGAGGCTGGTCTGTTTTTGAGTTAATTATTAGTTTTAAATTTACAAATATCAGAAAGAGCAGACCAACTTCTGCTGGGCCATCTAGGGTACTACCTATAGAAAAGGTGCTTATCATAAGACGATATCTCTTGTTTCTGCTAAATTCATACTATTAGAATTAGCTTTTGTTTAGTAAAAAACTAGAAATCGTCGAAAAATAAATCTCACCAGATATTCTTCAAATAACTCAATCAATCATACTTATTATTTATTGCCGTTTTCCAAGTTAAGTTTTTTGTAATTTTTGTCTGTAGCTTATTTTTGAGACAGTAGGATATGATTTGGCCATTGAATTAAATAAGTATACCAAAATCATAAGAGAACCGAATTTAGAAAAAAGCTAGGCACCTATAATAGCTAAATAACTTAGAACCTAGAACTAAAATGAAAAAAATATTAATGATGCCTACAGTACTCAAAGTGTCGTCCGTCCTGGACAATACAAAGCTGTAACCTGCTGTAGGCAGTTATTTAATACCCCCTTCTAGAGCGACATAGGTTTTTTTTATTTATTGTTAAAGTAGGTTCTATAAAATATAGGTAACTTCAATAAAAATTACTAATTACTGTTCTCTAATTTTGTTACGTAAAAATGAAGGTTTAAATATATGTTTAAATAAGTCTTATTCAAAATAGGTCATACCAAAAACAAGTTTTTTTCAGACCAACATTTGTACCTCCCTCCACCCGTTATTTTACAAGATAGAGAAAAAACTTTAATACAAAAAAGTTGTCTTATTTTCAGTAGGTTACAAAAAAATATTTATATATATATATATACATATATATATATATATATATATATATATATATATATATATATATAAAATATTTATAAATATATATATATATATATATATATATATATATATATATTTATAAATATTTTTTTGTAACCTACTGAAAATAAGACAACTTTTTTTATTAAAGTTTTTTCTCTATCTTGTAAAATATATATAATATATATATATATATATGTCTATATATATATATATATATATATATATATATATATATATATATATATATAGGTTAACTTGAGATAATTTTGAATAAACCGGTGTTTTTTCATTCGTGGTGTGAGTTACGCCCTTACAACTTAGCAAATTATAAATATTTTCCAGATTTTTCTTTTGGCCGATTTACCTCAATTTTTTTTCTCCGGATCGTCCTTAAAATAGTGTCCCATAAATAGTGGAATAACGTTATGTTGGTAGATAATAGGGTCATTATCTAAATGAAAAACTAAAATTTATTGTTAATTATTTATGTATAACATTTTAATTAGAAAGGCGCATAGTTTCTCAATTCCCTTAACCAACAAAAAGTAGAGAGATCTACTATTTATAAGAATGTCTGTTGCATCATAGCCCCCAAACTGATGGATCGATTTTGATTTAGTTTTTTATGTTTGAAAAGTTTCTTGATTGAGAATGTTCTCTATCTAGGATCTAGTTGAGTTTATCGGGGACATCTGTTGATCTTTCTGTGGCATGGTAGCTCCCAAACGGTTTTATTTTTTCTCTCTTTGAGGCAACGCGCCGTCCAAATGGATGAATCAGTTTTGATTTAGATTTTATGTTTGAGAGGTGACATGATCGAGAGTGATTTTAATTAGTTTTTTAAATTAAAGTATCGTAAGTCTAGACCGGATGAAGCGATTATGATTCAGTTTTTTTTTGAAAGGTGACTTTATTGAGATTGTCCTAGTTTTTACGTCGGATTTTTTTAAATCTAATATATTATTAGATAGTGAACACCTCCATCACTAACATAACGTTAGTCCACTACGTTCTTATCACTTATATTAACCCTGAAAGGCATACGTAAGTACGATGGCCGACCCTGTTCAAAAATATCATTATAATCATGTCTTGCTTTCTTTGACTATTAGTGTAATTTTATGGTGTTTATGGAAATTCCTATCTTCTTTCTATTGAATATTTTCAAAACTCGACAAGACGAAGAGATTCAACGAAAATGAATATCAGTATAGGTGAAATTTGAAAATTTACTATCTGTACGCCGTTCAGGATGCTGTGACGTCATATCGGAGAAGGACGTGAGTACGATCAAGATAATGTCGGAGCTGTGCAGCACCATTATCCAAAAAGATGGATCAGAGGCATCTCCCACAACTGGGCGTGAGATGTTGGCCAGATGTAGCAACGTCATCTTGGACACGTGCGGTATCGACATTTCCGCAGTGCTGCTGGAGAAGGTACGCCTCGGCCACACCACCAAGCAGATCCTCGACCAGGTGAGGTCGCTCAATGGCTCATTGTGTCTCAAGTACAACTTTGGTGTGGCCCCTTGGAGGCTAGGGGTGCCACACAGGATTCAAGCGAAGGTGTCGCCTTCTTTCTGTAAGCGTTATGTGGATTGGAGTTTTGCTTTGGCATACTAACATATAACATACTCATACTATCTCATATGATATGATACTACTAGTAACAATGGGTGATTTTGAATTGTTAGTTATTCTTTTTTATTACTGTGATTTTTATTTTAAAAAAATAGGAAATTCAAAAGTCATTTTGAAGTTTGCAAACATAAAGCTGTATACTTTCTGTTAATACTACGTAAGAGAATATTTGGCTACTGTTTGAGAATAAAAGGTATACTAGGTATAGTTCTTTTCAGAATAAATGGTTGGCTACGTTTTTAGGTAAATTTCTTATAGAAATATACCTATTGCGATCGTTCACACTTTTGAATTTCGAAAAAATTTCAACGGCATGTTGTTATATGTCTATAAGTTAGTCCAAAAAAACATTTGGTTCCAAAGTTTATATATATATATATATATATATATATATATATATATACTATTCTCTGTGGAATTCTTGAACCATTATATATAATTTTATTTTGGATTTATCTTGGGATTTAGGTTCGGTTGCACTAAAGGGGTCAGATATTCATTGTATATTTTAATTTAAGACGTTTCGCTTGGGGCTCCAAGCTTCATCAGTTATAAAAAAACATATCACTGCTAAAAATATTAATAAAATAAATGACAAAAATGAAAACATATAAAATTACCTTTCGTACCTTAAACACCTATAGGAACAAGTTTATTCTTTATTGTAATTAATCATTTTTCTTTTTTATCATGTTTGTTCTTATGGCATGTGTTGATTTTTATGACGGGTCTGTTTTTACGCTATATATGTTTTGAAAGTCAAATATAAAGACTGGTGTATTATGTTTGGTGTGTATTGTTGTGTCTATGCTACCATCTGTTGTAGGTTTATCAGGAACTCTTTTGCTATGGTGGTTGTGGTTTATTTGAAATTGTGGAATGGAAGAGGAATATTATTTAACAACAGTATTAATACAAACACTTTGTAAAAAAGAGAGGAGATGGAGTTTCTTTTTATTAAATAATTTTGTGGTATACTTTGCAGAGATTCTTAATGTCAGTTTTATCATTCACTGTATTGGGGTTGAGCTTAATATGAATCATTTCAAGAAATTCTCTTTTCTTTGTGTCTCTTTCGGTTGCTAAAATTTTTATATTATTGTAGTTAAATTCGTGTTTGCTTGTTTTTTTATGTTTATTAAGAGCTGTTGCAGAATTTTTTGGATATTTGTGTCCGTTTATTCT
Source organism: Crioceris asparagi (assembly GCA_958507055.1). Taxonomy (NCBI): domain Eukaryota; kingdom Metazoa; phylum Arthropoda; class Insecta; order Coleoptera; family Chrysomelidae; genus Crioceris; species Crioceris asparagi. The sequence goes on from OY293826.1 coordinate 118,302,569, forward strand.
ACCTTCGAGGTGTTGGGAGGTTTGTCCAATGTAAACCTTGTTACAATTTTCTCCATTACACGAGATTTGGTAAACTACATGTGTTTTTTTGTTGGTTGGATTATCAGTTTTTAATTTGGAGAAAGTTATTTTGTTTAGGGTATTATATCCCTTGTGTCCAATCTGAATATTGTATGGCCGCGTAATATTTGAGAGTTTTTCCGATAGTCCTTTAATGTATGGTAGTCCTATATGAAGAGATTCAGGATGATTTGTGTTTGTTTTTTTTGGTGTATTGTAAAACTTATGAATCCTGCTTTTAAAAATTTTATTTATGATGGCTGATGGATAGTTATTATTAGTTAATGTTTTCTTGGCTTTTTTAATAGCTAAAAGTCGGAATTCTGGGTCGGATAGTGCAATCGCACGGTCTGCAAGGCCGATGATAACAGATTTTTTCTGGGATAATGGATGGTGAGATTTATAATTAAGATATCTACCAGACCAGGTTTCTTTTGTATACCAGCTTGTTCTTAGAGTTTCATTTATTCTATGTATCGTCATGTCAAGGAAATTGATTTTATTATTATTTTCTAATTCAATTGTGAACTTTAGCTTAGGATGGAATGAGTTGAACATTTCTTGGACATAGTTTGATTTTTCCTTTGGAATTAATAATATGCAGTCATCGACATATCTGCGATAGAGTGGCAATTTGAAGTTTAATTTGGGTATTATGCTAGATTCAAGTTCTTCGAGGACAAGTTGTGCAACAACACTAGAAATTGCAGCTCCCCTCGCACACCAAACATAATACACCAGTCTTTATATTTGACTTTCAAAACATATATAGCGTAAAAACAGACCCGTCATAAAAATCAACACATGCCATAAGAACAAACATGATAAAAAAGAAAAATGATTAATTACAATAAAGAATAAACTTGTTCCTATAGGTGTTTAAGGTACGAAAGGTAATTTTATATGTTTTCATTTTTGTCATTTATTTTATTAATATTTTTAGCAGTGATATGTTTTTTTATAACTGATGAAGCTTGGAGCCCCAAGCGAAACGTCTTAAATTAAAATATACAATGAATATCTGACCCCTTTAGTGCAACCGAACCTAAATCCCAAGATAAATCCAAAATAAAAATATATATATATATATATATATATATATATATATATATATATATGGGATATTACGAAATTTGTTAACACGATAGAGGTCGCAGTTTTGAAGGTATCAAGTTCAAATTTGCTACAAAAATCAATCTCTCAAATATCTCGGTCGAGTTCGTTATTGGGCAATATAGGGTAAGTAGTTTCAAAATGGCCACCTTTCAAACATTTAAAAAAAATTATCAAAAAAGAGCCGTAGTGTAAATATTATTAAAAATAATTTTAGGTTATAGATATAATCAGTACCTACAACTTTTGTTCAAAGATATTTTTCATAAAATACACAGAAAAAAAATTAAAAATTAATAAAGAAAAATAACAAATATTGATAAAACATGAACACTCAATATAAATTTGATGTAATTGTACATTTTCTGGAGATCTTAATATAGACCCTGATTAAAAAAATATATAGCATATTTATTGAAAAGAAATAGGCGAAAAAAAAATCTGCCTTGAAGTGGACTCGAACCCTGTCTGCTTTATATTCAACAGCCAAAACAAAAACCTCTAACCGCAAGGCTATGACACATACGACAATAGTTTGTAATAACATGTAGGTATACCAATGAAAAAGTTGTTAAACTTTCAATTCAATGAATTTTGAAAAATTTACCTTTCCGCTGACTACAGGCCATCGGGATTTTTTTTACCTGGGACGTTTTTCCAGAGGTCGGCCATAAACATGCAATAAACTGTCGGTCAGGGTCGGATAATAATAAAGCAGTATAATAATATTTAAATATCTTTTTTCTACGAAATAATTAACATATATTCATGTCTTTAAATATATTATAGATATAAACTTACAATGTATGTGTAAGATTACTTGTTTCCTAAATACCTCAATAATTTTAATTTTAATTAAATTACCTAGGTACCTATATTATATACCGACATTAATATATAAAGTCCGATCCTGTGCTGGATTTGCTTGTGGATTGTGTACATAATGGCAATACACCCGGTAGTTTTATTGCAGTCATAAAGACCATACCATTGATTGTGAAAAGAACTATACTCATAGCGTAAAAGGGATCACTTCAGGAGAAAGATCTACCTTCTTCGATAATATTCGTGAAGAATTTATCTATCACTACTAGTTGCAATGTGCTCTCGTATTTTAAAATGTCACGATGGCTGAGTGGGCTAAGGCGCTGGAAGAGCGTTCGTAGCTTGCCACAGCTCATCGTGAGCGCGGGTTCGAATCCCGCCAGAGCCATGGTTGTTTGTAAACTGGACCCGTGCACAGGTATCCTGTATACCTCTTCGGGATTGTATTCCAGATATTAAAATTAAAAAAATAATTAATGTTAGCTTAGTGTGTACTCCGTCGCCATATAAGCTTATTTAGCTATTCCAATTCTCATATTCTGCTTTAACCGCAATATTCTTAAAATGGCTCCCAAAAAATTCTCATATATAGATTAGGGCTGTGCTTGTAAAGGCAAAGTTATCTATTTTACGCTTCATAATTGCAAAACATTTGTTTGTTTGTGAAAATTTTCCGAAGATTGTTTTATTATTCAGTAGCTGATTAACATTGTAAAATCGATCAACAATAATTTTAATTACATAATCTTTGTTTTGTAAACAAGGTGGCCTAAACTGAATTATCCAGGCTCTATAGTTCATATACTGGCTATGGAATTTTCCTTATACAAGAACCATAGTTACAGCTATGACTGTTCTTTATTTCTAAATGTTTTGTATATTTCGCCTTATATATTAGACTTTCCGGTTTTCGGTTTTCGTTTCAGTTGATGAGAAAATGAATGAATTTCAAGTAAATTACAAGTTATCTGCATTCCCGATTATATGTAAATATTTATATGCAGTATGTAAGGGTTGAATTTCACAAGTTTTCTTTTCTATAGAAAATTGCATGATTTGCAAAATTTATTAAAAAGTTTTTGAGCAAACCCCTCCTTATTTTGGATATTTATTAAATATACCGAAAAGAGAATATCTTAAATGTTAAGATAACACCTAAAAAATCTGTATAAAATGTTTTTAGAGTTATTTAGTTTGGCTCAAAAAGGCTGCTCCATTAATGTTATTTAACAAGAATTAGTTTAAATTCTGGCTGACCATCAAATCCTTATGAGTGTAACGAAATTAGATGAATATACCTAAACCTATTGCCCCTCTTTCATTGGTTATTTCCTGGCAGCTCAAATCTTATTCAGTAATATCTGTAATCCATATCCTAATATACCAAAGCTCTACCAATTGATTTTTATCACAGATTATTTATTCTATTCAAATAACGCAAGCATTCATAATTACGTACTACATAACTCCGAGAATTGAGAATCAATTGCTATCTACTAATTTTGTCATATTACTCACAAATCAACAACATGGTTGAATGGGAATCAGGGTTGCTAAAAATATCTCCGACCACTGCATATCGCCGATACGATCATCCAGACATTTTTATCTGATATATTTGTGTGTTAATACACGTTGATATATTTATATGTTGTAACAGTTCTAACACATATTAAATTCGAATTCCATCCAGTAATTTATTATTTATTACAAATATCCGACCATGAATTATGTTATTGTTGGATAAAAAATGTTCTATTGAAAGTTCATAAATCAAAAATCAATTATATTGTAAGATTTGCATCTCTTGTGTTGCGTGAATTGCAATTTTTTTGGTTATATTTTTTATGTACATTCAAGGGATGGAGATGAAGGGCTGGGCTTTCATATCGGCAACACGGTCGCTGGACAATGGCCAATAAACGGACATGAAAAAATTGTGTACGCAGCCTTCAAATTACATATAGAAAGTCTACTGTCTAAAAATCTTTTTAAATGTCTTCAATCTCTTGATGTTACACAAAATAAATATTTCACAGAATATGAATTGTAATATAAAGTTAGCGTTATCAAAAATGTATTTTCAAATAGCCCATGCTGCCGTATTATACTAATTTTATTATTGAATTGTTTTTTGATTTTCTGTTCTTCATGATGCTTCCTAACCATATTTTGTAATTCTTATAACATAATAATATTATTAACAGGATTTTGTTTTATTTTCAAGCAGTAAGGCAAGAAAGGCCGATTCACCTAAGATCCGAGATGGTACATCCTGCGTTCAGGGAGAGGGGTAGAGCTATCCCTCAGGCGCAAACTCCACCTCCAGCCAAGCCAACTCCCTCAAAAGTGATGCCAGGCAGGGTGAGTTTAAACTAAACTGTAATAAACTAACATGACATTTAAGGATAGAAAACTATTAAAGAAATGATGGAAGATAGAAGTGACGTCATAAAATTTTCGCCATTTCAAAACGATAAGGCTGTACAAAAGTTCAACTCAATAATTGGTCCAGTTATTTGTAGTAGCTTTTGCCTACCTATCTGAGAAACAAGAACTACACACTGATTTGCGTACAACTCAATTTTTAGACAGGTGGAAAAAATATTTTTTACAAAAAATTGGACCGACTTTATTAGTTGGTGCACTGAAAAGTATAAAATAATATTAATTCTATTGGTGCTGTTACTTTTGAAGTTGTGCAGTTGCAGATAGATTGGTAACTTTTGGCACCAACTTCACAAGTACCAGCCCCAATAGAATTAATATTATTTTATACTTTTCAGTGCACCAACTAATAAAGTCGGTCCAATTTTTTGTAAAAAATATTTATTTCACACTTTTGAGTGTAACAGTAGTCACCAAAATCGTTGAACGTTCACTAATACCAATGAAGATAGTACTTATTGTATTACCCACGTATATTCCTTGCTTGTAGTTGTTATTATTGAGATCTCAGAACATCGCTGCGGAAATACGCTTGAATATTTTAGTTGTTACCATTTTAACACCGATTTTACTCGAAAACCGTAACTCTAAGGGAAAAATGTTCAATATAAATGTTGCTACAAATAATTATGTCTTTCATGTACTGCAAACAGATTTTCAATTTTAGACAGAAATCGCCCTCTCCACATAGCGAAAATAGGTATATTTGAGAATTTAAAATGTCTCTATGTCGAAAACCGTTACTCTTTTGAAAAAATGTTCCATTTAAACGTTTCCGGATATTGTCCTATCTGTAATTATATCAACGCAGATTTTCAATTTTCGACAAAATTTGCCCCCTCCACCCCCTTCGGGGGCGGTTTTCGGAGGGAACGCGATGTCGGATTCCCGTTTTTATGAATATGGGACCATTTCTCAATCCTCCTCTTTCAAATGAATCAAAAATCATCAAAATCGGAGTACGTTTACTATATGAAAGGCGCGCACAAACCAAAAAAAAAAAAAAAAAAAAAAAAAAGCACACAATCGAATTGTATACCTCCTCCTTTTGGGAAGTCGGCCAAAAATTCATCAAATGCGAGACGATCGAGCGTGGTTGATGGTTAGGTTCCCGAACTTAAAATTTTCGTTTAGGCTCTCTTGTAAACTAAGGTTGAAACCCTATATTTTGTAATTTTAATAAAAAAATAGACTCAGTTGGTTTAGAGATAAGGGAAAGTAGTTAATTTTTGTTTAATCTCCTAGCATGATTTCAAAATAACACATAAAATATATTTTTATAAACCATTTATGAGTCGTTTAATTTGCTGTGTCACATGATGCGTTTGAACTTGAATTTTTTCTTTTAATTTTCTAATTCGTCTCCTAATTCAGCATAAGTACCTACGTTCCAAATTTCAACATCTTTTGTTCGGACTGTAACCTGTAACAGACGGACGTACAAATAGACAGAAACATGAGTACCTTTTACAAGGGTTCAGCTTTTCATAGGATATACAGAACGCCCTAAAAAACTAAAATAGTAGGTAGTTGAATTTTTCTTCGTTCCAAAGTTCCGAGCCAAGAACTTATTATAATTAGTACTCCGTATAAGTTCTATAATTGCCACAATTTCTATTTCTTCCGAATATAATTATCTCATACCTTGTATCATATAACAATTCATCGAAAACTAATCCAGACTTTTAGAGTAATTTCTAATAAGGTCTCTACAGCAACATATAGATCCAAATTCCATCATAATATCTACATCATCTCGAATTAATCGAAATTTCAATGTTTATTTGTTATTTGGAAATAGGCGCTTCGACAAACAAGTCTCAAGCCTTAGCTCGACCGATGCCGCACTTTATAAATATCCTTTGGACACTTCCCAGCAATACAAATGCCTAATTTTAATACTCCATAGTTAATATGTGTGTAAATTTTCATATCTTCTAGTACATACTATTTCTACTGCCGGGTTTGGAGTAATTTTAGCAAACGGAAGCAAACTGGATGAACTCGCTTACAAAAATGAAAAACAAGCAAAACCTAGCACAGAACGTGACGTTAGATTGGAAAATCTATTATAAGTCGATATTCAGGGGGATACTGACTTAAAATAGAAATGTGTAATTCCCGTCAATCTAATTAAAGTTATTGTAATAGGTCCGTTTTGAAAATTGGAATAGGTATCTAATATTACAAGTGCCCTTGTCTCTCCATCTTGTGCCACAGGCAAGCCGGCTCAGTACGTCACCTGATAAAATAAAGGACCCAACAAAATCTGTCTATTCATTCATGAGATAATTTTGAAAAATACAGACAGGGGCTCAAAAACTTTATTTGGGGTGAGGGGGCTTCCTCTAGCTCTTAAGTACTGATCGATTTAAAAGTCATGGTATGCTTTGGCCCGAAGGATCAACTGTTCGTTGTTTAATATAGTTTTACTTTTTAGATGTTTTGACCTAATTCACAAATTCTTTTAATTTTATAATTAATAAGCCCTACAATGAGAATTCGGTTATCTATACTAATATATAAAAGACTGACCACTCACTCACTGATTAATCACGATCCTGATCGATGAAAAAAGCTAAATTTTGGCAGACAGGTTGATTGTAATGTGTATAGGTTCGATAAGAAGGGATTTTTCAAAACTCAAATTCCGGGGGGATGAAACCGCCCTTTAAATTAAACAATATATTTTAATTCAGAAACTATTCGTTTTTAGGAAAAACGCTTGAACACGTGTATTTTATTTTATTTTTTTACTCATTCTAGGATTAATAGAAAATTTATACATGGTGTTTAAAAAATCGGATCATTAATTAATCACGATCCTGGTCAAACCGCTTGAAGTAAAAAGCTTAAATTTGGCATGCATTGTAGGGTGTAGAGGTTCGAGAAGAAGGGTCTTCTCAATTCTAAAATTCCAGGGAGATATAACCACCCCTTGAATTAAACAATTTTCTTTATTTCAAGAACGATCACTTTTTCGGAAAAACGCCCGAACACGTCTACATTACATTTTTTACATATTTTCAGATTTCTTAAAAATTTGTGTTTCAAAATATCGGTTCGCTAATTATTTACGATCCTGCTCAACCCGGTTGACGTAAAATAGGTAGTTTTTAGATACCGTAGCGCAGCACGGGTATTCAGCTAGTTTAAGAGAAATGCAGATAATTTTTATCCATTTTTTATCGTATATATGGAAATCTAGAAAGTTGCTTAACTCAATGATTTACACATTTAGTGAAAATACTGTGTATACGTATACTTATATTTTTAAAATAGTGGTTCGGAATTATGATCTCCTCTTTTAGCAGTCCCTATTTAAAATGTACAAAGAATCATCAGAATCTGTTAACGTTTACTGTACACGCAGTGTGGGTATATAGGGTGTCCCACGGTCATGGCCTATTAGAAATTTCTGGAGAACGACAAAAGCTATCGAACTGAAAATTTTATGGCTTCTATTAGACATTTCAAACTATCTTTGGAAAATATTTTCATAATAACAACTGGGACACCTCATATTTCCATACATTTTTGAATTCTACACAAAATTATGAGTAAAATAGATATAACTTTCCCTATACTTAAAGTTAACACCCTGTATTTTGTTGCACTAGCATATGCAAAGTTAAAATACCTTTCTATTGATGTAATCACTTCCATATCTAAAGCTGATAGATTAAAAGTTATTGAACAACTTCCGATTTTTCAACAATTATTTTGTATTACCTTAACTTTGGAACGCATCAAAACGGTAACCATAGTTACCACTTATTTATGTCAGTGTCAAAGTGGAAAATTAGAAATTGTCTCTTTCATAGTTTTTTTATTGAAATTAATCACAATCATGAATCGATAACTTTTAAGATATCAGATTTAATTGCATTGCTTCATCAGGGGAAATCGGAAGAAGACGATTTCTTGGAGCATTTTTTTGGCCCTATTGAACAAAATTATCTAGAATCCGGCAAAATTTCTTTGCAGTCATCAGCGGCAAATTCGGATTTCGGGCGTTAAACGTCCTGCATGTTCTCGCGACAATCCTATTGCACTCTCCATAAATTGCAAAAAGGTTGAGCAGATCGGCATTTGTGTATTCTTGACTCATGATTGTGATTAATTTCAAAAAACTACGAAAGAGACAATTTCTAATTTTACGGTTTGACACTGATATAAATAAGTGGTAACTATGGTTACCGTTTTGATGCGTTCCAAAGTTAAGGTAATACAAAATAATTGTTGAAAAATCGGAAATTGTTCAATAACTTTTAATCTATCAGCTCTAGATATGGAAGTGGTACATCAATAGAAAGGTATTTTAATTTTGCATATGCTAGTGCAACAAAATACAGGGTGTTCTATTTGAAATAAGAAAGTTATGAACGTTAGAAATTAAGTCATCTTCACATCGATTTTTCTCTAATAATTTCTCAGGAAATTAAGAAAAATCATAACGAAACCTTTATAATAATGTGCAGAGATTCCAAAAATTCAAACTCCATGTTTGTCAAGCAAATAACAAAAAAGTTATGACATATTTTCCATCAACTCGCATTTGTCGATTTTTAACGAATAAAATTAAATAACTCTAAAACTATTAACTTTAAGTATAGGAAAAGCTATATCCATTTTACTCATAATTTTGTGTAGAATTCAAAAATGTATGGAAATATGAGGTATCCCATTTGAAATAACAAAGTTGTTATTACTTCCGGCAAAACCGGAAGTAGGTAATAATAATAATAATAATCTTTATTGCAGATATTTATCATACAATTGGCGAAGTCTAGCTATTCAACTTAACCAAGTGATTTTTTTATGAAAATATTTTCCAAAGATAATTTGAAATGTCTAATAGAAGCCATAAAATTTTCAGATCAATAGATTTTGTCATTCTCCAAAAATTTATAATAGGCCATGACCGTGGGACACCCTGTATAAATATAATATTTGAAATGTATCCCATTTGATCAAAAAAATTGCTCATATCCCGAATATTTTAACTTGAGTTCAAGTCAGCACTATCACATCTTATAAAGAGATAAAAAACAAAAGTAACGTTTTTTTAGTTCTTTAACGTCATAACTAATTTGCGACAAATAAGTTACAATACAGTCGAAAATGTACTAAATTTTATGTTTTTAGGGGATTGGTAGTGCTAACTTTAATATCCAGTTAGCAATACCACCGAAAAAAAACTAAAAGTGCGAAAAAAAATTAGTTTTCATAACAAATTTACGACAACTATGCGACAATTAATCAACTTCTCGTCGAATCGAAATGCGATAATGGCAGTGCTAACTTTAAGGAATTTCGAAAGAACATTTGAGTAATTTCATTATCAAAATAATGTTTGTATTCATTCAGTTCGTGAAAATAATCACCAAATATAATTTTTCCAGCCTGGCCCCATCCCGGCAATGCGTCCCACCATGGGCGGAGCAGGCCACATGGTGGCGCCTTCCAAGCAGTCCACTGGCAGTATGGGCCTCATCATGCCCATATATACCATCGGGATCGTTATCTTCTTCACCTACACCGTTATGAAGGTATTGTAATACTATATTTCTAATGAAATTGACTGCGTGCACGTGCTTTCATTTGATGTTATTTTGCTTACAGATTGTTTTCAAAAAACAGCCTGAATCGCTGTATCCCGACATACAAGCGGATCCAATATTTAGGAAGGAGGTGTTTGAATCGAATCGTGGCCACCTCAGCTCCAGGACGGCAAAGGATGCTGCCTCCAGTAAACTTGGTAAGGCCTGCGAGTCCATCATTTCGGATGTCATTAAAAATCTCTCACACTTCAAGGATAGATATCAATTTTCATGTTATATGAGTGGACGATATCAGATGAATTTCGAAACTGCTTGGCCATCGGATTTGATTTAAATTAGACATACTCAAATCCAAACATATGCACATATCTTATTAAAAATTGTTGAAAATGAATAATCAGTTGATTTTCGACACCTTATGGTTGACATTGGTTTATATTTCACATCAAATATTTAATAAATCGGCTATTGTATCCGGGTGTAACTAAATTCTGAATGAATCATTATATTTCATACCTTGGATCAGATATTTTATCGTTGTTTATTTATTTATATGTTAAGTAAGTTATAGTTGGAGTTTTGCCCACTTATTTAACGTCTGGTAATAAATACAATCGAAGTTATTTCAGTATATAGGCTGGTGGTACTCGATAGAAAAAAATCACATTTCATACTTCAGTAACAAGACAACAAGGTAACTATATTTTATTCGGGACAAAAATCTGATTTTGTGTCAACTCACAAAATATTTCAATATTTTGCTTGACAAATCGATATCTGTGCTTGGATGTAATAAATAAGGAAAACATATGAAGTGTACTAACGACAGATTTATTTTTATTTAAAAAAAATCTTAAGAGTTGGAATTTAGTAAAAATTGTTTCTTGAATTTGATAAAAATGAGGATAAAAGCAGCAAACGTTTATTATGAATATGAATGCTTAATTATTATGAAACACTAAGTATATAGGTTAGCACAATTCTCCAAATCTGCCTTTTGGCTTTATTTTTTATAGTTCTTGATATATTTTTTGATTATCTTGATATATACATGAATTAAGTATGTATTATTTTGTTTCTTTTTCAATTTTCTGCTGCTAACTTCAATTTTACAAATTCATTTATTTTCTGGTTTATTTATACAATCATGCTGCATTTAAAAGGATGGAAAGAACATGACGCAAGTAAGTTGAAAACATGTGCTATATTATCATTCAGCACAGCAACTAATTTTTGTGAAAATCCCCTCTCGCTTTAATACCACTTTAAGCCTTTCCAAATTTATCTTATTAGTTTTTCATCACATTTTCACATTTCAATTCGCTTTTTTGTAGATGTTTATTTTTCTTTCCAACATTGGAATCTTTTTTTTCATGTAATCTAGCAACTCTATAGATCTCTTTGTTAAATCAGAATAGAAATAATAGCAATAACCTTCAAATTGAATTTCTTTTGATTTCATAATTTTAATTTGCGTTATACTACTGCGTTCTTCTACGAGCCACCGGCACGACTTGATTTGCAGTCACGGCGAAATTATCCATGACCCAAGACACATTGCATGCATAGTGCTGTTAAGTGAATAACTTTATCGTCGAGTTTGATTTAGTAACATCAGAATATCTTCTCTCTGATGAGTAACAATAGCAAATCCAACTGCCTTGAGACAGATGTGGCAAACAATGGAAAATAGTCCGGTCATATAAAAAAGAATTAACATCGTTAGTCCCAACTCGTTACTTAACGCATTTTGTCGTGCCTTGGATTGGCTCATGGAAAAACGCTTATATTTTGTTTACCACTATGCCCATTATTATCAGTTGCTTCTTTTACATCTCATATTTTCTTCATGTTCACCTCCATCCCACATTTCTATTTCACTATTTTATTTTTATTTCTATGTTTGATGTTGTACAGGAGGGGACAGACAGTTCAACAAAGAATCCTCAATCAAATTAATTAATTCTTGTGAATCTTTTCAGCATGTATAAACAATATTTAGAAAAGACCTCTACTCATAAGATTAATTTGATGAACTGTTTCCCCAAAACGAATAAGAACAGTTTTAATTTTCAAGGTTGTTCTATAGCTACGTTTTACAAGTAATAATTAGTTAAAAATGATTAAAAGTATTGCAATTCAAAAATGCTGAACTTGGAGAAGAATATCTGATCATACTCTGTAATCAATTATCGCGTCTCCAAAATTGTCAGAAAATTTTTTATTTTATTCTTTAATTTATTATTGATAAGATTAAGAAATAATTTTTGTGTCACCCCAAAATGCAGAAAAGGTAACAATATAAAAAATGTCGAGAAGTCAATTATTAGAATTATTGGTAACTACATTGCAAATTATGGCAAATTGCAAACCGTCCATTACTTGTCACATGTTGCAAAATTATCAAACTGATATTTTTTTGTATTGATTATAATATTGAGATCGCTTTCTTACAGTGTTTGTTGTTTTCTTCTCTAGATGATTCATTTAGTTAATTGTTTTCTGACAATTTTGCTCATCAATTGTATCTAGAAATTAACAGGAAATCAAACCAATTATGTCAAAGCAAATGCTTGCAGAGGAGAAGAAGGCGGTACTTTTGTTTAGAATTTGATGTTATCGTTGACAAAGCCGAAAATAAGTTTATGGATTAACACAAGAATTAGATTAGAATATTGATAAAAATGATAAAAAAATATATCATTGGATCACTGCTGATTCCTTCATGTTAGTTGATATTAAAGGTAGATACCTGAAAGCCTATTTCAATGCAATATGGCTCCAACTCTTGACTACTGTTTTATGACCAATGGACTTTTATGCAAAATTGTACAATTTATACTCACGCTCACTCTGAGCAGAGGTGCCGCTTTGTCAGATCGGCTTTGCGTTTCCGGGGAAATAGCGGACCGTATAAGATCTTGTCATGGCAACCCCTGCCCTTCCCCAGATTGTCTGTCACGTGTTATGTCCTTAGGAGACGCGGAACTGGATCAACTGCGCAGACGACTGCGTGAGACCGAGATGGCCATGGAGCGCATCGTCGAACAAATGGCAAAGGTGCCGCTAAAAATGCAGGTGCGCCACCATACACTGCCCCTCCTGTCCTGCACTGCCTATCTATATGCTAAGCAATGCTTCGCTTGCTTTTGCATTTCCGCCAGCTGTATCATGCGCCGTTTTTTGTTTCCTTTTTTATTTCTATGCATGCTTTCTTCTCCTTTCCCAACCTTTATAAGAGTCTGAGAATTTTGACAGAGAAGCGAATAATTTTGAAGGATTACACGACGAATCTATGGCTGTTAGAAGCTCTATTTGAATATAGTTTCTTAGCTTTTATGGTGTATCCATCAAATTTACGCTTCGTTGTTGAAAATTTCTCTACCAGCAGCCGATCCTGTCTCTATGGAATCAGTTCTAGGGATTGTGTACGTACAAGATCATTGAATGTTATCGAATTCACAATTTTATAGCGAAATAATTTATTGGGCCTCTGGAGATAGGTATTTAAAATCCTCTGATCACCTACTTCAAAGTCCCATAACCTTTACAAAAAATAAATTATCTCTGCTTTAAAAAAAGTGTATTTACTGTTGATTGTTGTGTTCCATGTTCCTTTTGATTAAAGAAAGGAATTACACATCCTCGGTAACATTCTAATAGTTTTCACAACAATTACAGAACGGTTTCACATATAACATGATGTTTCTAAGATTGTCTTCAGTGTGTCAAATAACACACATGAGCTTCAGCATTTCTCGATTCAAATACTTTAAAATTTTATTCGTAGTTTTTGAATGTTATCAAGGTACACTTTATCTTCATGTAAATAATGTTTCTTTCCCACACTTTGTATGGTATGGTGTGATATAAAGATTTTTGAAATGAATAGTCTCAATATCAAGAAGAGTATTTAATAACATAATCATTTTTTTTATAATTTATAAGATGATAAATACTTGAGTGAGTATATGTACTAGGCCATTTTGTAGTCCGAGAGCCAGATACTTGGATAACTTCCTATGGGTCAACAATAAGACCACTTTCGAAAGTGATGAAATATAGCGTCACTTCCAATTTTAGTTTAGTAAACAATACATTTTTTTCAATTTTCTTGTCATCGAAATTGTTTTTTTTTTCACCAAACAAATTACTCTGGTGCTACTTTATCGCCTACAGCTTAATATATTAAAACATAGCTAGGTACGAAGTGGAAGCAACTATATATGGAAACACACTGCATTCGGCGTCGTGCTACAGCGCTTATGTTCTTTTTCCAGTTACTCCAAACCATCGAACGCCCCTGCCGCATTATTTCCATGGCTAAACTTAAATTTGTCAAGCTGTACAGGCTCTTGATCCAATTATAAGTCACGAAATCTTCATGTTAATTACCTGCCTCTATGCTCTTAAGTTATACGGTATAGGAGAAATATGTTCTGAATTGGATCGACAATATAAAAACTATAGGATGCCGAGACCATCTAGCGGCAAATCACAGAACTAAAGTATGACTGATAAAAACAAATAAGATAATAGTGTTGATATGAAAAATGAATAAACAATAAAAAAAGAACCAATTTGTCTTGAAGTTGCTTAGTTTCATTAGCTATTCAATTTGTTGAACGTTCACTTATATTCAGTATTCCACAATTTAGCGACAGCAATCTGGCACAATCGTAGGGCTGTAACTCTAATGTTTTTGTTTTTGAAACATGTTCAATTCAAAGATTTCCAGAAATATTATTTCTTTTTTTAAATTTAAGAAAAATTACCCCGTCCACTTTTGGGGAAGTTATATGGAGGAAGAACTCGTTGGATTTCTATTTTTTCGATGGAACCATCTCGCAGCAGCCCTTTTTCAAATAAAAAAAACAACAAAATTCAGAGCACTTTTACAATGCCAAACGCGCGAACAGATATAAAACAAGTGAAATTTTCAAAAATTAAAAATAGTTCTTATTAGGCATTTAAGATTTGAACCATAGCGATGAGTACAACTGCTATCTCCCCTTTTCTTGATTTGAACTATACTTTGTATATTATATATATCTGTACTGTTTATCTACCACAATACAAAATTAATCGTGTAAAGTGTAAACAAAGGTTAGGTGTTCCATGCCCGTGCGCAATTCCAGTGACGTCCGAGATTGTCGTTCCATGTTGAAGAAATAATTTGATCTTGCTTGAATCAGACAATATAATTAATCATTATTGGATCACACTTGGATGAGTGTTAAGCTTAACAGGCCGCGAGATGCCTCCGAACTAAGTACGAATTCTAAATTTCAAGTCTGTAAACCTTATGGGGCTGGAGAAATCGCTGGGGAGTCCATCTATACAAAGAACCGAAATTAATAAAAACTATTTAAAGATCCCGATGCCTCGTAGCGAGCGGATAGGTGATTTTTTTTGATTTGTATTATTTTTAGTAAAGAAATGTTTTGAAAATATTGAAATGAAAATTTTTATTTATACGACTGATTTTTCTAGCAAATTTGAACTTGATATCTTCAAAAATGCGACCTCGATCACGTTTACAAATTTCATCATGTATGTATATACAGGGTGGCCAGAAAGTCTGGAAACATCTGATTTTAGGCTAAACTATGTCGTTATATTTAAACAAATATTCAAATAAAAGTTTTTGTCGAACATTAGCTCTTTTTAGTGACGAACTTTGATTTTCAACAGCAATGTTCATTTTCTAAATGTGATGTCATCGGTGTTTTTTTTTAATTTGAATTATATAGTATTAAATGGGAGTGCGAATTGTGGTTTTTTAAATATTTAATAAAATATTCCATATTTTATCAATGTTAAAGTATTCAGATTTTTGTGATAAATTTGCTTCTTGTTCATCAACTAATAAATATTTTTAGTATTCCTCTAATGTTATTATTTTATCTATTGCTTAAAAAAACTACAGGCCCCATACCCCATATCATTTAATTTGTTGTGAAAGTGTATATCTGAAAATGAAAAATATATACGGTGATAAAAAACACTGATGACGTCATATCCCAAAAATTATTGTAGCTATTAAAAATCGAAGTACTTCATTAAAAATGAGCTAATGTTCTACAAATGTTTTTGAATGTTTTTTAATAAATATGTATAAATAACTAATAAAGTCGTTCCAAAAATATTTATTCCACACTTTTGAGTGTAACATTACTCATGAAAATTATTGAACTTTCACTAATACCAAAGAAGATAGTACTTATACTATTACCCATATATAGGCTAAGCTTGTACTACTTATTATTCAGTCAGAGATCTGAAAACATCGCGGAGTAGATATACATATTTCAGAGTTTACTGCTGTAAATCGAAAACCGTAACTCTTTTGAAAAAAACTCAATTTAAATGTTGCTACCTACATATAATCTGTTCTTTAATTTGGCCTTCACATATTTTCACTTTTCGAAAAAAATGCCCCTTCCACATAGCGGAAATACACATATCACATATACTACTTTACGATAGCTGTAACTCGAAAACAGTCTGTTTAAAAAAAAATCAATTTAAACGTTTCCGGATATGGTCCCCTTTTTAATTTTCCAATTTTGATTCTCGGAGAAATTTGCACCTTCCACATAGCTGAAACACACATTTCAGACTGTAACCTATGATTATTTTTAAAAATGTCCAATTTAAACGTTTTCGGGTATGGAATTATCGTTAATTTCGCCCTCTCGGATTTTCAATTTTCGGGAAAAATTGACCACACCACCGCCTTTGTCGGAAGCTTTTGAGGGGATGGGGGAAAGGGACATGCAGACATACAGTCGAATTGTATATCTCCTCCGTTTGGGTTCGTCGGTAGAAAATACAAACAAATCTTTTCTTAGATACTGTTAGTGTTGAATAGGTGTCAAGACCTAACTACTTATAAATGATACTTCATCTCATGCAAAACATTCAAATTTCAAATTAATAGTGACATTATAATAAATATTATGATGTAATTTTTAGTGCATCATATAATTAAGTGGGTCCTACTTTTGTAAAAATTCGATCATTTATAAACTTTTATTTGTCGGAACGAATCCAACTTTGAAGAAATAAATGTATAATTAAAAGTACATACTTGTTAAACACATTCTATTTGACCGTCAATATAAATAAGCGTTCTGAATGTGTACAATTTCTTGTTTTCAGTAAAGTAAGTTAGGGTACATTTTATTTTCAGTACATGTAATAATTTCAGCTGAACTTTATCGGATATTCATTCACTGAAAGCAACATTGCCTTTTGAAATACTTTTCGGTCTTGTAAATAATTTTATTTAGGTATTCTCACTACTTAGATGTCTTAGAAATAATTATTTGTAGAATTCTACTTTAGTTACTTTACTACCGCTACATCAGGTATTAAGAAAAGTATTGTACTTAATCCAGTACAATTTTCCGTGTCCGGTTTTCGATAGATATTTACATTTAAGGGTCCATTGAGTCCAAGAAACATATTTTCAGCCATTGGTATGTTCTGTCAGTGCCAAGATTACCTCGGGGACGGATACCGCTCGCGTGTGGCACATAATCCTGCTCGCACTAGATTGCTGCGCAATAGCCGAAAAACATTTTTTGCTCAAGACTGTAGTAGCGCAGAAACGAATATTCTTCTGGAATCCCTTAGCCAATCTCTCAATGCGCATCTTCGAGCGATTTTTTTCACTGTTTACTCATATTCTAATACGCTGAAAAGAGCTGTAAAACAATCATTTGCGTGGAGTTACTAGAATTTTTCGTCTTGTCACGCTGAAAAAATGAATGCAATTAGTTTGAGGGAGGAAAGTTGTGTAAGTACATGTCATATGTTAGTTCCGTAAACAGCCACTAGAAAAATCTTCTCCCTACCAAAATTATAATTATCAGAAAATTTTGTTTGCCAGCTTTATAGCTGTTTCATCAGGAAACTAGAATATGTATATCTCAGTGAAATAAATATAGAGGGGATTTTTTCCTAAACACCTAAAAGATTTGTATTATACCATACTATATAATAGAGTGTGTTGACTGCTGATGACACGTGCACACCCCAAGTGTATGCGTTCTCTATTCCTAGTTGTGAACGCTGTATCTGCACTACTGGAAGAGGTCGACCAAGAGATAGCTTCCCGCAAAAAGACACAGCCCGAGGTTACCGAACAGGTAACGTTTGGTGGCGCCACCTGTTTGTTTATCATCGTCTTGTCTGTCTGTCCATCATAGAACCTATATCAACATGCGGCAAATGTATAATTCAATTAAAATAATTCAAAATGTGTTTTGGACGTTTATTTCTAATATATGTACATACCTACTGCACAAGTGTATTACAATTGAAAATAATGTAAGAAAAGTCATATAAAACGTTTGATATCAGTTCTGAATTACCTAAACTTTTGTGTGAAATCCGTAACAGCTTCTCAGTTGCCGCAGACCGAACTATAATTACAGCAAGATTAAGCTCAAACTAAAGATTGGTCTCTATAGATTTAATCTATTAAGCAATTTTTTCTTGTATCCTTTTTTATTGTATATGTACATTTGTCGACATGTTGATATCATTTTGCATAAATAATGTACAAAATGTTCCAAACTCTACTCTGCGTATGCTTCTAGTTTTGCGATTTTAGATTTTCTTGTAGAGAAAACTCCTTTAGTTAGCTTAGAGTATACAATTTATAATTAAATTCGTATGGGTCTTATTTGAGCAACCAAATATAATTTAGAATATTATAAAAGATGTGGCTTGGTAGTGAAAAACTTGTGTTCTAGATTATAAGAACGTATTCAAAACATGTTACAGTACTAGCTTTAGCGTTTTTTGTTTTAATTCCTGCACAATTTTCGTGAATTATTTAAAAGACGGTTTTTATGATATTCTGGTTAAGATATAAGAATACGATATATTATCTATAATGGCATGCGTTTTCCATTTTATTAATTCATTCTAAACCCCTTATATCTAAGTTATGTCCAGTTTATCCCAGAAGAACATAACTTTTCAGATTTAATTACAAAAATACGTTTTGTCAGTTTTGCCTTACAACTAACCCATATGAGTCAGTTCAGTATAAATGTTTAAGCTTTTTTAAAATGAAAATAGGACGTAGTGGCTAATGGTACGGTTCCGAAGCACGAAGATGAGCAGCCTTCGGTTAAAGTTCTGGGCATGGAAACAAGAGCTAGTTGCGAAGGTGGCAAAAAATGGTCGCGATCTGGATCTCCAGTCCTGCCGACAACACATGCTGTTCCCAAAGAGCCAACTACACCTCCCCAGGTGGGAACATTTTGTTTAATTCTTCGACTGAAGATAGAGTTGAGAGTTGGTCCTTTATGTTGTTACAGGAAATATACTTGGAGGGATCTCTGCCTCCACAATCTCACCATCTTCTGGTGTCTGATTCTGCCACCGAGGCACAAAAAATGAATTCTGAAGAGGACCCAGCAGTCGTGCTAGCTGGTAAAATGACGCTGTCTGTAATTAGTCTCGATTCGTCAGGTAAGTACTTGTAGCTCTTACAAATAGGGTCTACTTGGCTCAGATCGTCTTCGTATCGTTTCTTTACGATGGATGGACTGTTGGTCATCGAAAAATCACAATTACCATAAAAAGTGTGATACTGTAATATGTAGATATATTTATATTTAGTTCAAGCGTGATAGGGATATTTCCTTTAAAATGAAGAACTTGTGTTAGATCTCTAAGCAGTAATATTGACGCAAATTATTCTCAAATTATAGTTTTGTTTTACCGAATATCATTCTGAAATTTATTCTAGAATAAATGCCAATTGTGTCTTGATGAGGAAGAAATGTCTTTTGTTATAAATTAAGACCATAGAAATTGTAACTTTATTTTGGTAGAATAAATTTAAAACTTTCACAAAAAGTTTATTTCATTAAAATTGTATGAGTCCATTTTGTTTTATTACTTACCGGAAGTTTCTTCAGTCATTTCTATGCATTTCATTATGATCTTTATATCATTTATCATTTCCATGCCTATCCAATTCGAAAATTCTTCCCAATAGTTGTCTTGAACGTAACCAGTTTAAAAGTTAGAAACTCCTTTATTGTATCAATATCTACTGCATCATATTTACTTTTTGTCATTGATGGTCTCATTTTTGGAATAATTCTGGGATTTCAAGGAAAATAATATACTCGTACATTGATATTGTTGAATAAAATGTAGCCAAACCCTTACGGGTTCTTCTGAATGTGGACAGATCTTAGCTCGAGAAGATATATGGGATAATATTCATTATGTAGGTATAATTTTGTGTGTGTTATGTAACCCCCCTTAACGTTTGTTGGTAATAATATCACCTCCTACTAAGCAAAATACTTCACATCCGTTGAAATGTCTCACCTTCATCGTTAATGTCCAACAATAAACGACAATAGCATGTAGTCTCTTAAACACATTTATTCTAGAATAAATTATAGAATGTAGGATCCCATAGAATTAACAAGAATTAATAATGTTACAGAAAACGGTGCCGAAAAGTTAGAATCTGTCGATAAAATACAGGAAGATACGAGTAGCAGCAATGTGTCGGATGACTATGAGAAAATTGACGGTGAAATCGATGAGCAGATAAATAACATTATAGCACAAGCACAGGAGATGGAACTTGATCAAAATTTATTAGATGAAATAAAGAAAGAACTTAGCGAAATCGGGGTTGAGAAAAAGGATACTCTAATTGTAGATACTGCGGTAGATGAATCAGATGCAACATTAAAAGTGGATACAGATGTTGGATTCACTGAAGAAGCAGCACATATAGTGACTGATGAAAATAAGAAATGTGTTGTACAAGAGGAAATTAAGCCGGAACCACAGGAAAAAATATTACACCCTGTTTTAGATAGCAATAATACAGAAAACCTTCTTGTGACAGATAAGAATGAATCAAATTCAGAAGAAGAGGAAGTTTTAATCGATGAGATTCAAAACAAATCACTTGAAACAGATGATAACCAAACTGGTTCGCAAGTTATTCAAAAGCAAGAACTTACTTTTTTGGTATCTGAAAATGAGGAACCAAAAATGCAAATAGCAGAGGTCATCGCTGTGGAACAGTTAGGTGAGGATAAGGAATCCGAGCACGTTACACTCAATGAAACAGAAATTTACAAAACTGATAGAGTTCTAGATGATCAGGACACTATAGATAGCCAGATGCGACTCTCTTCCGAGAACACTCCTAGTGGTGTTGAAGAAACAGTTCAAGATGTAATCCTAGAATCAAAAAATGAAGAATTAATCTGTTCTTCTCGTCAACCTGGAGGTGCTGTTACGAACGAGGAGGAACATCAGGAACCCATATCGCAATTGGCTGGAATCACCAGTGTTGTTGAGTTAAATGAGGATAGAGAAACTAATCAAAGGGATGCACTCAAATCCGATAAAACAGAAGTTGAACAAAATAATATTTCAGACAGTTTAATAAGTCAATCTTCTGTAAAGACTAGTTCAGCTGAGCAAAAAGCAGAAGTAGCAGTAATTCTAGAACCAACACATGAAGAGACTGGTTCCTCTTCTGGAGCCGGAGATTTTGTGAAGTTAAACGAAGCTATATCAGACCTAGCTAGTGAATTCAGGCCTATATCTAGTAATGCATCTGTTTCTGACTATGAAGCGGCCAATGTTGAATCTGAAGGAGATGATGAAGAAGAGGAAGTTGAATATGAATACGAAGAAAGCGATAATGAAGATGAGGAGATTGTGAACTTGGAAAGATTGGCAGAAGATGGTAATTCGAATGGGCGTTTGAACGGGCACCGTCAAGAGCAACCTAAGAATGGAACGAATGGTTCCAGTTCGGCAGAGGACGATCTCTCAGATGTAAGCTATTCCTACTAAAAATACTAAAATGAATATAATTTTGTTGTATTTGTGTAGTTTCAAATTCGAGATTAACATGGCGCGACTGATTTAGTCAGTTGCACAACAACATGATTAAGGGCTTTGTACAATTGGAGATGTTTTCATCAAAGAAGAACATGATGCGCAGGGACGAGAATTCGTCTAAACATGTCCATTAAAATATCAAACAAATGGTACGAAGACAATGTGTCTTAATGACCTACGTCTTTTCAGTTCAGATAGTACTGTTTAAGTGAAGATTAATATCTAACTTATTTTCTTGTTGAAAACATATAAAAATATTTATCTATCTTGTTTTGTTATTTTCATGTCGAAGATTCACAACCCGATATACTTACCCTATTCATAGAAATAATCTCTCGGTTGTCGTTAATGTTCGTTACAAGACGATTTGAGTTCGATGAGTCACCATGTTCTTCTTTCTTGAAATATTTTCAAAATTAGATTTCTGTCTTATTGCAACTATTATAGCAACTTTTTGCTAGGATGAGAATGTGATGAACGAGGAAATAGGCGAAGAAGAAGTCGAGGAAATCATAGAGTATGTCACTGACGAAGAAGAAGAGGACGATGCAGATGAAATAGAAATAACCCATAGAAATAATATCAATCATTTTAATAACAATGCGATCTAGATTGAGTGGCCAAAAGACCATAAATTTTTAATAATTAATACGTCTGTAATTGAGTATCATTACTCATTTGTTATTCCATGATCTTTTATAACAATGTTTGTTTCATAGCTCTAGCGAACTTATAGCTATTAAAAAAACATAAGTGCGTATTCACTAGTTGTTGTTCTCGAGTCTTAAGGTAACTTTTACTAATTTGTTTTATCTCGTTATTTATTGCGTAATATACTGATTAGTCGAATATTGTTATTATATAGAAACAAAAATGTATTTGAAATGTATTAAATAAATGAAACAACTGTTCTTCTTTGTCTCAATTGTCTATAAAATTGATATCAAAGAAAATACATATCAGTCTACAAGATTCAGTTTTTACTTTCCTACCGCCACTCGAAGTAAGCAATGAAAGTATTTTGGTTATGAAAAATTATTAGATTTTCAACAGATGCTAACGTTTTAGAGCCCAATGAATCCAAAAAATCTCTGTTAGGTAAATTTCTTATAGAAATGTACCAACTGCGATCGTTCACACATTTGTATTTCGAAAAATATTCAACGGTATGTTGTTATATGTCTATAAGTAAGTCCAAAAAATATATATAGTTAGTTGATGATTATCCTGTACCAGTCATATTATGATATTTTTGAATATGAATTCAATTGATACATAATCAAGATGATTATATAACATCATTCTGGTAAATAACTAGATTACACTAGGACGTCTAACTGTGCCGACAACAACTACTGCGAGGACAAACACCCTTACCGCCATTGAATAACGTCAACAACTGTTAGGGCAATACTTACAATTTCACATTGTCACACTATTTTAATACCACTATAAATGTTCAATCAGATTGATTACCAAACAAAGCATCGCCACCCAAATATCATGATTTCAAGGTTGTTGCCTATCTTCAGTTTGCCGCAGAGTATCGAACCGTGTCTGATAATCCATCCTTGTTTTGAACTCATATTAGTATCAATCTTAAGCGTGCCGCTGACGGTGGAGACGAATATGAGTGATGCATTGAACACGTATAGTGGGTGGATATAAGCATCCGGCAAGTGGAATTGATCAATTCAAGATTATCCTGTACCAGTCATATTATACTTCTGAATATGAATTGAATTGATACATAATCAAGATGATTATATAACATTAGCCGTTTCTGGTAAATAACTAGATTACGTTAGGACGTCTAACTGTGCCTACAACTCGGTTCGATGCTCTGCGGCAAACTGAAGATATGCGCAACAACCTTGAAATCATGATATTTGTCTGGGTGGCGGTACTTTGGTAAACAATCTGATTGAACATTTATAGTGGTATTATGCAATATTGTGACAATGTGAAATTGTATGTATTGCCCTAATAGTTGTTGACGTTATTCAATGGGGTGTTTGCCCTCGCAGTAATTGTTGTCGACACAGTTGGACGTCCTAGCGTAATTTAGTTATTTACCAGAAACGGCTGATGTTATATAATCATTTTGAATTCATATTTAGAAATATATATAAATGGGATATTGCGAAATTTGTTAACACGATAGAGGTCGCGGTTTTGGAGGTATCAAGTTCAAATTCGCTAAAAAAATCAATCTCTTAAATATCTCGGCGGAGTTCCTTATTGAGCACTATAGGGTAAGTAGTTTTAAAATAGCGACCGTTCAAACATTATAAAAAATTATTAAGAAAGGGCCGTAGTTTAAATATCAAAAATATTTTTTTGGTCTAGATATACCTAATCACTACCTACAACTTTTGTTCGAAGCAATTTTGCATAAAATGCACAGAAAAAAAATTGATAAAAAAAGAAATATTGGTAAAAAATGAAAACTCAATATAAATTTGATGTATTTGTACATTTTCTGGAGATCTTAATATAGACCCTGATTAAAAAAATATATTTAAATTATTGATAAGAAACAGGCAAAAAACAGTCTTGAAGCGGAAACCGAACCCTACCTGGTTTATATTCAACAGCCAAAACAACATCTAACCACAAGGCTGACACTTGCGGTTAAAAATGGTCAATTTGGGTGTAATGACATGTAAGTATACCAATGAAAAGGTTGTCCAAATTTCAATTAAATGAATTTTGAGGCCGTCGGCATTTTTTAGTTGCTTCCTTTCTTCAGACTTCCGAAACGGGGGTGGTATACAATTCGTTTGTTTCTCTTCTTTTGTCTTGTATGAGACGGATCTCTCAAACCCATGGGCAATATAACCACCTTTTATGAAACTTGCCTACAGAAAATAGTTCTGCCTAAATATAATTCCATTTTATCTAATGGTTCATTCGTATTTTGCATAGACATAATATTATATTATATATATTCTTTATATGTCTATAGTATTTTGGCTCGACATGAAAAAATTGCATCACCATTATTTGGCTTGGCAGGCTGGTAAATAAATAATTTGTTAGTTATCCGGACAATTTTCAGATTCGGTGGAATTTGCGAGAGTAGGAAAAACGTATGACTTGACACACCAATTTTTTTGTTACTAATTTGTGGATACAACAATCTCATTGAATATTAAAATATCTGGGCGATTGATCAGGATATGGAACCGATGATCTCCAGATTACCAGGCGTGAGCTTTACCAATGAGCTACTCATGTTGCGTATTGTTAGTGGCTCGCATCAACATATCATTTATGATCTGCATGGGATGTAAATCAAAAATTTTAATTGCTGAAAACGATTTTTTAAGTGAATGTGAATACAACCAATCGATTCAATACACTCTAAAACCCATACATATGAATTTTCATCGAAATCTGTAGACCAGATTCCGAGATAAAATTTGCATATATACATATATATACACAAGCATTGCTCGTTTAATATAATTAGAACAGAATACAAGCATTGCTCGTTTAATATAATTAGATAGATAAAATAGTTAAGAACACAATAAAGTACCTACGTAACTAATTATATTTCAATGAGTGGGACTATTACTTAGGGGTTCAGAGGACCAATAGGTAATTTGATTCAGTTAAATGGTTACCAAATAGAATGCACTGGAATAATCAGCATTAAAAGTCTTAAATATTTTATTTACAAATAGCTAGTGACAGGTGTTCAACGATTTATGTATATCTATAATTTCCCATTCGTCCAGTTACCTGGTCTTTGTGCAGTCAGGGTCCAATCAAAATCTCTAACACCCATGTTCATCTTGGGAGTATCTACATGTGGATTGAGTGACCAACCATTCTGTTCACAATGCTTCCTAATAACAGCCAAAATTCCTAGCAACATACCCATGTTGAATCCAACGATGGCTCGTTTAGACCACATTCCAAAGACACTACCAGCAGTGAAACCGCCAACGAACCAGTTGATCACGTCATCCTTGCCCCTTATGTTGGTAGAAATATTAGTGGCACAAACAAATGCACTGCTTGATGCCAGGATGGGCCAACTGAGGTGTGAAAATCTAGCAACAGTAGGGATGAATCCTCTGGGGTAAGATAGTAACATCACGTCAACAGTGCCCACAAAAATAGCCGCTTTGGTGCTCGGTTTTAAAACACACCATAATTTCTTGAAAGTGTCTTGACCATCGGGGGTATCAAAATATCGGTAAGGCTTTACTTGAGACATTCTTTTGTTTAATTATATAATTTTGACATCTGAATCCAAATCCAAAATCTCGAATCGCAAACCCTAGTTTTCTCTGTCATCTGTCATTACTTTGTCATATGTGATGTCATGCATCTTCATCAGAGAAAACCATAGAATTGAAGCCCAAGGTTTCTATCAGAGAACAGAGATGTATGCGTCGCTGTTCTCCACGGTCCGAGTATCTCTACAGACCGTGGCTGTTCTCTGGTTTCTATATCTAAAATCTTGGTCTATGCCAGAGTGTCTCTATCTTAGAATAATATTCTAAGGTCTCTATCTATACATCACAGATACGCACATTATTATTATTATATGGTTGTGTCTGTTATGTAATTATTACGCATTTCGCATGACAAAATGGCTTAAATTATGTCATCAGTCAATGTCATATTCCTATATCGAGTCCTTATATTCTTGATCGAGTCCATATATCTGTCAAATTTCGACGGCCATTTTAACTCTGGCCAAGCTAATGTTTTGAATTTTGGAACAGCCAGTATATCTCTGTTCTTTTCTCGTTGAAAAAATATTTTCAAATTTTGATATATTTCAGATTATCCTGTAGAATCTGTACCCTTTATCGATTATGTCCGATACTGACACAAAAGTTGTTCAAGGAGAGACATGTCCATTAGTTTTCAAAAAAAGGACTTTTAAAAATAGAGGAACCCGAAAAAGACTAGTTTCAGATTCTGAAGGTTAATAAATTTCTGCTGATTACTTGTTTTCTAATGATATATATTGGTTAACGTTCAACGCCTTTTCAGAGAAAAGTGAAAATGAAGATCAAGTGGCTGTTAAACAGTTTAAACGTAAAATCAAAACTAATCCAAATGTACAGTCTACCAATAAAAATCAAAAAATAAGCAAAGGTTCTGGTGACGATAACTCATCTTCAAAAAGTGACGACGAAGATGATTTTAGGGTCAATTATAAATCAAAGAAATCTGCTATGGCAGCTGGCCCGTCAGATCAAGGAGCTACAGCAATTGTGGTAAAGTTTTTATTTTCTAGAATTAAAAAATGAATTCATTCCATTTGAAAATAGTCTGTGAAATCTGTAGGAAATTGACACTGAAAAAGATAGAGATGCTCAAGCATTATTTGAGAAGCGTTTAGAAGTTAATAAAGAGTTGGAGGGTAAGGAGGACGATAAAGTTTACAGAGGGCTAAATAATTATACTCAGTATTACAAACCGAAGGATACAGCTGCAGGAAATGCTAGTTCTGGTGAGCAATAAATATTTCTCATATGCTTTCAGCATTACCGAAAATATTCAATTACACGTTTTTTTGGAGTTTATTTCATTATTAAACTTTTTCTTGTAGGGTTAGTACGGAAAGGGCCAATCAGGGCGCCAGAAAATGTCAGAGCAACAGTCCGTTGGGACTATCAACCAGATATATGTAAAGACTATAAGGAAACTGGCTTCTGTGGATTTGGGGACAGTTGTAAATTTCTCCATGACCGAAGTGATTACAAACATGGATGGCAGTTGGAAAGAGAATGGACTGAGGGTGAGAACGCGTTCGTCCATTCTTTCTAATAAGAATCTTATATTCTTGAATTACTCACTTACAGGTAGTTATGGTCAAGAGAGTGATGATGACTCAAAATATGAAATACATTCAGATGAGGAAGAATTACCATTTAAATGCGTAATTTGTCGGGGAAGTTTCGTTGAACCTGTTGTTTCAAAGTTAGTATACTGCATTAATTTGTGCATTTTAAACTGAGAATTGAGAATGCAGTGTGGCGGGGTATAGGCAATATATTTTAAATGGGAAAACGGCACGCATTGTTGCCGTTCTTTAAATTTATCTGTGAATTATTTTTTATAATTTTGATCTCCATTATTTACAATAATTAATTGTTGAATATAAAAATGTCGCGATTAAATTTAAACCCATGCGGTGAAATCTGCCTGAGACAGGACCTTAGTTGGTCGAGCCTGCCATAAGAACGAGCTGACAGCTGTGGGTTCCATAAGACGCCACATTGCATTCTCTGTTTGAAACGGTCTATAGTTATGCAGATATATCCTTGATAATATGCAAAACTGACTTGAAAATTATTTGATGAAAGAGTATTCGCATATATTTCAGGTGTAAACATTACTTTTGTGAGAAGTGTGCCTTGGAACGATTCAAGAAAACTACACGTTGTTTTGTCTGCAATGTACCTATAACCACTTTCAGTCCTGCCAATAAACTCATAGCAAAATTGAAGAATTTGGATCAGGAAAAACGTGACAGAAAATCAGACGATGATTCTTCCAATTGATATTTAAGAGAGAAAAATGAATATATATATATTTAACAATATTCTGTCATTTTTATCTAGGTCAACCATAGTATAAGTAAACTTTAGGTAGTATTATTCAGCTTTAAAAAATTTTCCCTCATCTGTTAATTGATTGAAATCGTATATTGAAAAGGCTCATCTATAGTAATATATATATATATATATATATATATATATATATATATATATATATATATATATATATATATATATATATATATATATCTTCCTATCAATAGAGCGTCCGTATACGGCTCTATTACACATCAGTGTAATTCTGGTCAAGATGATCCCCTTAACCGATGGAACAAAAATTGGAAGGACGCTCCATGCACGTCCCAAGAGATTTTAGATTGATATTAGAATATAATTAGTTCGATATATCTGGCGCAGCGCGGCGCTAAATATTCATTTTGAATACGTTAACTTTCATTCCATCGCGTATTGGGCGTCCGGCAATCTGGCAACAACGAAACACATGAATTTCATTTCAACGACTTTTCCACTCATATAGGGTCTTCTGATATACAAGCACTTATAAGTTAATCGTTTGTGATCATGTGGATAAACCTGGTGCCATTCGAATCTATAGAAGAAAAAATCGCTCTAGATAAAAACCATTCATTGAGATTTTTTTTAATTTATACAATGTATTTAAATTTATTTTTTTTAAAATCATTATTCAATGTATTAGGAACAAAGTGAACTAACAATACGAACAATATTGACGTACTACTACTGACAGGCGTTTCATTTAATATGGAGGACATAAACTCTATCGTATCGTATTCCGAGGATATAGACTAATAAGTCATATTCGACAGATTCGTATTCATGGTGGCATTTATACTAAGACCAATTTAGATTTCCTTAACATTTGTGTAAAAGATGTTTGCACGAAGATAGATGCAGAATTAACACAGCTTAAAAATATGAAAATTATTTTTTGTTGTGCCTACAGATCACCGGATGGTGATAGTAATTTTTTCAAAATTATCTGCACAGAATATTATCAGATAAAAACTCAAATAATAAGGTACTGGCTGTCGGTGACAATTAGAACTTTAAGACTTAAAACCAATGACAATAAATCAACTGAATGCAAAAATATTTTTTATCACATGATATGCTAGAAAAAGTTATAGAGCCGCACTTGTCCGACCATAAAGGAATTTTATCATGTGTCGACCAATGTCAAAAAAATCTATCTCAGGTTTCACAGCATTAGATGAAATGATCTGAAATATATGCCATTTAGATCCAGAAACAAAAGCTGCTCATTTAGTTATCTCTGTCAGATCTTTACATATCTCGTTTTCCATAAAAAAAGGTATGAATCCCTGAAAATAACTTTAAAATGTTGAGATTTCTACGTCCCTAAAGCTAGCAGAGCAAAGTGAGCAGAATCAAAAATACATATTTGTTACTTGTAGAGCTAATTAAATGCTGTGTTCCGAAATTAATTGCTCTTATAGTTTTTTTTTGGAAAATGGCTGCTTTGCTAGCTTTAGTCTAAAGCTAACACAGCAACCTTTGAAAACTTACTTTTTTAGAACTTCTTTTATAGTGCTTTTAGGGCTAATTAAGTGCTGTATTCCGAAATTATTTACTCTTATTTATAGTTTTTCGGAAAATGGATGCTTTGCTTTTAAAAATCAATTATTTCGGGAAAATCTTATTTGGTCCTTGTAGAGTTAATTAATTGCTGTATTCCGAAATTAATTGCTCTGATATTGAAAGAAATTGCTGCTTTGCTAGCTTTAGATCTAAAGCTAGCAGAGCAACCTTTGAAAGTCATAATTTTTCAGAACTTTTGTTTTAGCGATTGTAGGGCTAATTAAGTGCGGTACTCCGAAATTAATTGCTCTAATAATTTTTTGAGAGAGAACGTTCTTTTAAGACATAAAAATGTCAATTTATCTATTGTGGGGATATTTATAGCTTTAAAGGTACACCGGGCAACTTGAAAGTACTTAATTTTATGTCATGCATTTTTAATTCCACTTTAAAATTGAGAATTTAATGGTTTTGAATTTATTATCTCTCCCAATTAATAAATGTACAATTCTGATACTAAAAAGCTAAGGGATAAAACTTAATTTTTGTAGGACCGGACTGTTTTCGATTGCTAACCATATATGTTCCTACGACTGTAAGATAGGTTTACCGGTGGATAAGTTCATTACTAACCTCGTCGGTAAATACTTTTCTTACCGATATAATTGTTTTGGCCGAAATATTATAGAAATTAATTTAGGGATACAGCACTTGATTAAATAACATAGGAAATATGTAAATTTTATTGATTTTTTATAAAAAATACCTCAAATAATGGTTACTAATATAGTTTATATATCGGGGGTATAGATTATATGTTTTTGCTCTGATAGCGACAATCTCTGCCACTTTCTAAAAACTATAAGAGCAGATAATTTCGGAATGCAGCATTTAATTAGCAATTAATTAGCTCCACAAGCACGAAAAAAGATTTTCTCGAAAAAGTGTTTCTTAAAACAAACAGTCATTTTCGAAAACTTTAAGAACAATTGAGTTTGGAATACAGCACTTAATTAGCCCTATAAACACTACAAGAGGTTCTCAAAAAGTTGATTTTTAAAGGCTGCTCTGTTAGACTTAGATCTAAAGCTAGCAAAGCAGCCGTTTAAAAAAAAATATAAGTCCAAATAATTTCGGAATTCAGCAATTAATTAGCACTTAATTCGCTCTACAAGCACCAAATAAGATTTTCTCGGAAAAGTTGATTTTTCAAAGCAAAGCAGCCATTTTCCAAAAACCATATGAGTAATTAATTTCGGAATAAAGCACTTAATTAGAACTTAATTAGCCCTATAAACACTAAAAAAAGTACCTACTCAAAAAAAATATTTTTAAATGTTGCTCGGCTAGCTTTAGATTTACAGCTAGCAAAGCAGCCATTTAAAAAAAACTATAAGAGCAATTCATTTCGGTATACAGCAGTTAATTAGCACTTAAGTAGCTCTGCAAGCACCAAATTTGTAATTTTGATTCTGCTAGCTTCAAGGACGAGACAATTCTTCTGATATTAAAAATGTAAAGTCACAACTAACCCAGGTTCATACTATTGCCGAAGTGACCAGGACGCTCGAAAGCTTCGAATTACTTAACATTAACAAATCGAAAAAAGTGCAGTTTAATAATAAGATAATATCTGAATCAAAAATAAGCAAAAGTCAGTCTGGGGAATAATAAATTTAGGTAAAACTAATAACCTAAGGAATGAGAGCAATTTATCCGCTGAGGACTTTGCCAACTCTTTTTAAGATTGCATAAACAACTTGATGCAAAATTCTGCGAACTTTGTTGCGAATCTCTTCGATTCTTAGTTAATCAGAAATATTGAACATTGTTCATAAACTGAAAAATTCTAGAGCCGCGGATAAATAAAAATGTAGCGATTTGTTTACCGAATCTATTTAATCTTCGTAAAGTTACACCTATCTATAAAAAGGGAAATACTGTCAGGTAACTGAAGCTGAATGTAGATAAAGATTATCAAAGAATGGCATATTTTGCTATGTTCCATAGCATAATAGTGACTGTATGCCTTGATAATCTCGAG
The DNA here is from genome assembly GCA_958507055.1 of Crioceris asparagi. NCBI lineage: Eukaryota > Metazoa > Arthropoda > Insecta > Coleoptera > Chrysomelidae > Crioceris > Crioceris asparagi. The sequence goes on from OY293826.1 coordinate 118,334,650, forward strand.
AAATACATGTCACAGACAAAAAATATGCATTGCACAAAAAATAGTAATTCGAATAATAACATCCATCAAATATTATGATCACTGTAAGCCATTGTTAAAAAAATTGAACATCCTGCAATTACCATGTTGCTGCATTTTGGAGTGCCTGCTTTATATAAAAAACATGTCAAAGAATCCAGCACAATTATGTTCACTCTTATAATACAAGAGAAAAAAACTATATCTGTCCTCCATTATTCAGACATAGACACATAATTCCTATAGATTTCTGGGCATAAAATTGTATAATGCTTTGCCAAACAATTCAAAGATAATAATGTCTTGTGCATCATAATAAAAAAAATAATTATAATAAAGTTTAAGGAACAAAAAGTCAGATGAAATACTATTCGGAGAAACAACCAATACTAGGCAGCCGCTGGCAGTTTCAAAATACGAGAAATATATTTTAGATTACATTTCATCATCCCATTCCACTGTTCATTTGGCAATAGCGCCGGACGCTGTATCTACTGTAAATGAAATAAATATACAACGTATGGACGCTCTATTGTTTGTAAGATTGAAATTATTATATACATTGGATGCCCAAACGGCTATAGAATGTACGTAATGTAATGTAATTCTATAGTTTTATTATTTGTATACATACCGATGAAGATGAAGCAAAAACATACCTGTTAATCTTGAGATGGAAACAAAATTACTGCAATGAGAATGACAGATAAACTTCGCACAAGTGACAAGCGTTATTATATGTGAAAGTCTTTCCCAGTCTTCTTGGTCTTACATTAGAAATTTTCTAGTCTAAGCCGAAAGTACTACTGGCATCTTCTAATATTTTATGAATACAAGCATACGATAGATTTCTTTGGATTTGAGAAACCTTTTTACTTTCCTATCGTTACTCTAGGAAGCCTAGTAAGAAAATCGTGAAAAATGTTCCGTGTCCAATTTATAACAGATGCTGCAGAGTTCAATGAATCCAAAAAAACACAGTTTCGCCCATTGGCTGTACTTATGTGCCTAGATTATCTTTGGAACGGATATACTGATTTTATTGCATTTTTTATTAAATTAATTAAGAATAACAATAACAGTCTTGCTATAGCTATCACGATTTTCAGCTGTCGATAGACGCTGTCGCTATGCAAAGGCTAGGCATTACCTAAGCCCCTGAGAAGTTGTCCTAATCTTTATTTATCTATTTTAGAAAAGCTATAAGAACATAGAATATAGCCTATGTCACCCACGCAGATATAGAAAATTCAATAAAAAAGAAACGATTGACATCGGATAAGTAGTTTTAGAGATTTTTGTAGTCATACGGAAAATATATATATATATATATATATATATATATATATATATATATATATATATATATGATTAAGGACTTTTCCGTATGACTACAAAAATCTCTAAAACTACTTATCCGATGTCAATCGTTTCTCCGGAAAATATATATATATATATATATATATATATATATATATATATATATATATATATATATATATATATATATTGATTTTGTATTCTTGACTGGATTTATAATAAATAAAAAGATGTTCTTGGGGATGACATTTGTAATTGATGGATATGAAATCTTTCCTGTTTTTGGTTAATTTATTCTAAATTCACGATTTTTGCCCTGAAGAAGAGAATAAACATTCTCGAAAGCTCGGCTTTAGTCAAAGAATTTTATTGAATATATGACTGCATCCCCAAGAACATCTTTTTATTTATATATTTTTATGTAGTCATACGGAAAAGTCCTTAATCATATATATATATATATATATATATATATATATATATATATATATATATATATATATATATATATATATATATATGATTAAGGACTTTTCCGTATGACTACAAAAATCTCTAAAACTACTTATCCGATGTCAATCGTTTCTTTTTTATTGAGTTTTCTATATCTGCGCGGGTGACTTAGGCTATATTCTATGTTCTTATAGCTTTTCTAAAATAGATAAATAAAGATTAGGACAACTTCTCAGGGGCTTAGGTAATGCCTAGCCTTTGCATAGCGACAGCTGATAAAAATCGTGATAGCTATAGCAAGACTGTTATTGTTTTTCTTAATTTCTTTATATCTTTATATCTTTGTTTATTTTAATGTACTGATGTTGAAATCAAAAATTAACTACTTGAAATATTTCTCCTCTTAAATGTTTTTTTCGTTGAATGTTTTTTATAATGTGATATGTACGAGTTTTTGCTGTACTGAGTGCTGCAGCAAGCCTCATAGTATTAGGTTAATACCATGATGTAAAAAGACACCATGGGTAATACATTGTGTACACCATAAAAAACGTTGAATTTCCAATACAAAATAATGAACTTGATTGAAAATTCAACAATCCACAATCTACGAAACTGTTTACCCGGGTAGTGCCGGGTAAAACAGCTAGTTACAATATAAATAATTTGGGAATATAATCTCTTTCAGTATATTCCTGTTGATACATTAATTAATAATCAAAATTTATCTCGTCGCGTTAAATAACATTTGGCGAGTACCACAGAACAGTATACTACAAGCCTCATAATAACAGACATCAATGTTTATTACAGATGGGACGTTTTGGCGCTGTGTTCAATTATTACAGAAAAATAATTGTAACATTAATTGCGTATATATACAGGGTGATTTTTTAACGTAATCATTAGGAGATTTTCACTTAAAAATGGAGAAAGAAATATGAAAATTTGAACCTGGCTTTATTCTGGTAGATCTATCTACTTTAGGATTATTTTGATATTATAATAATTGTTTACACCGGGTGATCCAAAAGATAGGTCGAAAAATAGAATCTAAAAAACGTCAAAAGTCCGTTTTTCAAATTGAAACCCCCATTTTTAAAACTTTATCGTATTAAGCAGAAAAAATAAGGGTTACTTTGAGTAGGTTTGTCTATACCAAAAATTAGTAGTTTTCGAAGTAAATGGCAATTTTTCGTTTTTCTATGAAAATAATAACAACTGTCAACTGCGATTTCAAGATTTTCATTGTTAACAGATTTCTTTTTATGTACTTTAGCCCTTACAATTCCCAAGCTCCTGAAGTTTTCTATAATTTTCTTAATATATTTTGGTGGTGGTTTCTGTTCTATCGCGTCACACATTTATTACATGTTCTACAAATAAACATTTTTACTTGCAGTCAAGAATAATAAATTAATTTTTATATTTTTTGTATGATATACAGTTTGCCCTATATTCCGCACACCCTATCTATAACTTTTTCATACTTAATGTTACAAACATTTCAAAGAGGCAGAAAATGTTCAGAGGCTCTAAGTTTGCTGAATGCATCTAATTTAAAAGCAGGGTGATATAGAGGGTTTTTGTCGATCAAAAACTACCAAAATTCAATATGTAAAGTAATTATAGTTGTTCAGACATACTATAACTTATTCTTATATTCAGTACTAGCCGTTACTCGCGTCTTCGTCCGCACTACCTGCTAGTGAAAATCATGATTCGATGTAAAAAATGAAGGGATATTCTCAACTATACAACCCGTCACCAAAACGTCCTAGACCGATGTTCATTATATTACTGCTACGACTGCAGAGATATGTAAGCAGGTAAGTAAACTGAACTTTCCCACATGTGTTAGTTTAAAAAATCGAAATATTATATTAAATCGCATCGAATTATGAATATGATATTTGGCTGACTCTTAAAAAAAAGTTTCTACAATAAGTAACAAAAACAATTCCGAAAATTGATTTTAAATTGTAAACAAGTATCTACCACAGAAAGTAAAATTAATGTCTGCAGTACCGGGCTGTACTGTTTTATTCATAGAATTAATTAATTCTATAGTTTTATTATTTGTATACATACCGATGAAGATGAAGCAAAAACATATCTATTAATCTTGAGATGGAAACAAAATTACTGCAATGAGAATGACAGATAAACTTCGCACAAGTGACAAGCGTTATTATATGTGAAAGTCTTTCCCAGTCTTCTTGGTATTACATTAGAAATTTTCTAGTCTAAGCAGAAAGTACCACTGGCATCTTCTATTATTTCATAAATACAAGCATACAATAGATTTCTTCGGATTTGAGAAACCTTTTTACTTTCCTATGGTTACTCTAGGAAGCCTAGTAAGAAAATCGTGAAAAATTTTCCGTGTCCAATTTATAACAGATGCTGCAGAGTTCAATGAATCCAAAAAAACACAGTTTCGCCCATTGGCTGTACTTCTGTGCCTAGATTATCTTTGGAACGGATATACTGATTTTGTTGCATTTTTTATAGCAATTTCACATTAGTTATGCTCAAGTTAGCTGTATTCTTTTAACTGTTTATTCATATTCTGTTGTTTGCTTTGGCACGCTGACAAAAATGAATGGTTTAACAACTTAATCAGACGATTAAGTGCAGTAAAAAAGTCGTGTGAGTAGACACACCAGATTTTTTTCTATTTCTTTTGGATCCAATGAAATGATAAATGTAAGAACAAAAATCTGGTGTGTCCACTCACAGGAACTTTCATCTTAAATAAATTCCACTGGATATGGGAATCTTCCGCTCATGGGTATTTCTCTCTAGTTTGATATTTGGCAACCAATCTTTTACAAACATTTGATTTAAATTAATTAAAGTTACATTTTAATATCATTTTGTCTATAACAAATTTTTCTCTCGAATATCTCAAGAACCAAGAATTATGTCGACGTTGGACTAGTTTCATTCGATGCAAAATTATGCAGTAATGAGATTATTAAGCTTCAATCAAATTGTGTCGACAATATGACGCTTGTCGAAACTCTTTAAAATCTTAAAAATCAATATATTCTTTTTTCAAATGGTATAAGCATCACGAACGGTAAGGATTTCATACCATATTGGACAGTATGAGCGCCTTATCTTCAACTAGTAGACCATTGGCACCGTTCTTGATACTCAATATACTGTAAATAGTATTGACTGATTCGTATTTCTACCAAACAAATACATACATATTTAATATTTTTCTCATGATAATAATGAATAAATAAATAAACTAAACTTTCCGCTGGTCGACGGATTTTTTAAAATTTCCCTCTATATGATGAAAGGTTTCTAGAGTGAAGTCCGAGGTTCACATCCATCTCCCATAGTTGCTGGTTTCTAAATAATGATGCTTATAAGTGGAACAATACATTTTCTTCCATATGTCTATTTATGGGGACAACTTCAAACAAACTCACTACCAAACATATCAGATATTGAGCACACATTATGTATATGGTACTTAGATAATATTTTATACAATACATTCAGATAAAATACAAAGAATATTTATATACCTTATAAATATAATATATTAGCACTTCACCTTGGCCTTAACAAAAGACAAAATATACAATATATATATGAACATTATACCTTAATTAATCAAACATACACACATAATTACTAATTACCTTTCAAAATCGATATATTCATCTTATTCACAAATAAAAGTTTTTTTTGATTTAGCACACAATATTCACAAAAGTCTACATGCATTTTTGAGGACGTTTTTCTTCTTTTTTTTGTTGGGTCGCAATATGATGGTTCCATTTTGACTTTTAGAAGAACGACTAGGGCTGAAAGCACCTGTAATAAATATTGAGATAAGATTCGCATGGGCTCTGGTCACAATGTAAAAAATGACTTATAAGTATAGGTTTATAATTTTTTTGGAGCACATTTATACTTACTAATAGTAAGGGCATTAGGGCCGAAGGTATTGGGCGATGGGAAGTAGTCTAACTCTTTGGGATCGTGAAGTTCTGCAAGGCACTGCGATGCAAGATGCCTGAAGACGGCTCCGACGTTGAGGTCCTCTTTAACTGACGTTTGGATAAGACGGCAACCGAGAGCTCGAGCCAGTAGATCTGCCTCCTCCCTTAAAAAAAACAGATAATGACAGCACTAGTAAAATTCACGAAAATATTTTTTAAATGTGCTCATAAAGATATTGAATAATTGAAATAAATACTGGGTATGGCAAAATGTATTTTCAAACGTTTCGAATTTTTCAATAAGAATTATTTTTAATTTGGAGTAATTGACTGGATTTTTGCATGTTACTCAACCGTAGACGATACTTTTATCTCATAGAATTCTAAGAAATGATGGTGACGTTTTGGTGTTCCTCTGGCACTTTCTCTGACTATTTGGCTGCATATTAATTAGTTATTATAAAGTAGCAAATAATAGATAAAATATTTAGCTCACAATCACGCACTTAACGCTTCCACATTTCATAAAATGTAGTGCCTACAATTTCCGATTTCGAGTTTAAGATCAAGATCCGATATTTGCTTATTTCTTAACTTGTGTGATGATGCATGTTCCCCCAACATGCAGATAATAGAGCTCAGGGTTTGCCGGAACTGCCTGAGTTGCTAAAACTGCAACTTTACAGCGAATAGTTAGCTGGCTATATTAAATATTATGTCTGCTTGCCTAGGTACAATCCAGTCAGAACAGTTGTCCTGTTGTGTCATAGTATGACATCTTTATCGAGTTTCTTAATGGACGTCGTAAAGATAAAGATGTCATGCCATGACGTAACAGCACAACTGTTCTGACTGGAATATACTTCTATTTCAAAATTCATTGTATTATCACAATGCTGGAAGAAACTTGAAGATGCAGAATCTATTAAGAGCAAATGTTTTAGCATGATAGATTAATGAAAGACTAAGTACTTACGGACTCACTACGCTGTGCTCCATTAGATCTATCTTATTTTGTACAATCACAGTCGGTATTTCTCCACATTCGTTTTCTACCTAAAAAATAAATCAGAAGTAGGTATCTGTGATTAAATTGTTCTGATAATAATTCTGTAAATGTTTCATCAATTTATTTTTCCATGACATTTAGGAAAAAATAGACACCAAAAGAACAATCTAGATTTTTTTATCCAATGCCTCTTTAAGATTTTACTCTGGGTACAAAATTTTGCATAAAGTCACATTATGAAGCTAGGTCCGATCTAGGAATATTTCATCAACATATAGAGGGTGAGATTTTAGTGTGTCCACGGTCGATAACTCCGTTATTATAGGCATAAACAAAAAAAGTTTTTCACAAAAAATGTGGGCACTCTCAATTTCCGTATTTTGAAAATAATGAGAAAGGTACTGGATGTCCTAAAACATAGTGACAGATCATTCTTATGTTCTTTCTAATGGAAAAAACATATTTTATATAAAATTCAGCAGTCGTGAACAAAATCATTCACAAACATAAGATACCTACATCCTTACCACATTCAGCTAAATCAAGAGTTGAATGTGGAGGATTATCGACATAGATTTGCTTTTTTTAAATGGTTTCTGAGAGATCTTTCTTTGATTATGTACTTGTTGGAGATGAGGCTACTTTTTATCAAAATGGAACTCTAAACAGGCATAATTTTCATGCAACAAGCAATCCTTATTTCACAAGTCATAGTCAAATCAGGAGGTCTATGAACGTTTGGGGTGGAATTGTTGGAGACCATGTTGTTAGACCACATTTTTTGATAGTCGAGTAAACGGTGAAGTATATCTGAATCCGGCAAAGAATGTGGTTTTTAGGGGAGAGTGGGGGAATGCCGCCACCTTAAGAGAAAATGTCTGCCATTTGCGAATCGTCCAAGCTATTGTAGATTCGTTTGTTTTGTTTTATGAAAATAATTTTTTTGAGGAACATTGACCTTGCGGTATTACCCAGACCTGCTGGGCAATACCGCCACCCATACCGGGTAATTCCGCCATATGTGTAGTTTGTGATAATGTCAATAGCTTTGTTGGTCAGATGGAAAAATAACGCATTTATTATGAAAATAAAATAAACATAAACATTTTTATATAAAATATACGTTTATAAACTTATTAAAAATTCTTAATGAAATAAATTAGGAAATTGATTTAAACAATTCTATTGTGTATAAAAGTCGCGCAAGTAATTGTTGGCACTATCCATGCCACTGCAGGCTTTGTGGGTCCATTTGCCACACATAACGCATCGGTACGGTTCATTTTTCCCAGTTCCGTTGGCGTTACACCATAAACATATGATATGATCAGCAAATAACCTCTCCTGTTCCCTTCGTTAAGACCGGTTTCCTTCCCATTATACCCCCTCCTTTACTCCTAGATTATAGTGGATCTCTTAGTGTGCTTCTTGGAATGTTAAACTGTTTTGATTTTCATACACTATTTACTGATTTTCCTTCAGCAACTGACATTATAGCAGTAACGCTGACGGGATTATACCGCCCTTTAATAAAACAATTCTATGGTGTATAAAACTCACGCAAGTAATTTTTGGCACTATCCATGCAACTGCAGGCTTTGTGGGTCCATTTGCCACACATAACTCATCGGTACTGTTCATTTTTCCCAGTTCCGTTGCCGTTACACCATAAACATATGATATGATCAGCAAATAATCTCTCCTGTTCCCTTCGTGAGGACCCCACTTTCCCTACTCCACGATTGATTTTTCTTATCTTTTGAACCCCTCAGTATAACCCAGTATAACTTTATATGAATGTAATCGTAAATTCTGAATTTTATATAAAATATATAACATAAGAATGATCTGTCACCATGTTGTAGGGCATTCTGTACATTTCTAATTCATTTCAAAATATGAAAATTGAGAGTGCCTACATTTTTTGTGAAAAACATTTTTGTTTATTCCTGTACTAACGGAGTTATCGACCGTGGACACACTTAAAACTCACCCTGTATAAGAAGAAACAACATATATCACTTTAATATTTCTACACAATTCATAAATCTCGCTATTATTTTTATTTCTTATCATCTTTATCTGCGAATCCCTTTTCAGTTTGGATAGAAGCAATTTTACTTTATAGAAACACACTATAATAAATTATATTTCAATAATATGGCCACGGTAAAATTTCAGCGAGTATTACAAGTATGTAGATATAGGTAATTATGAGTCACTATGAAAAACATTTACTCTTGTTAAATTACATTTGCCAACATAATTTATGTCAAATTTGTATCAATGTGCAGATACATTTGAAGTCCTTTACTTACCTACTATTTTGGCTAAATGCCAAAAAAATTACAACAGTTAAAATAGATTTACGGTAAGCCAATTCACGTGTGTTTTGTTGCATATTTATTCATAAAAAGTATCAGGTCAATAATATTTTTGCGCAATTTGTGAGTAATTTTGTCGAGGAAAAATAGAAAGAATAACAAAGTAAACAGGAAATATCAATCAAGCTTCAAAAATGTTCTCTCACTTTTAGGAATAAATGTAAACGACGACTTTTGCAATTTTCTAGCAAGATTTATTCTAAATATCTCGTTATATTACAAAAATCACAACAGAGGTAATATCGACTCCACTAGAAATTCATACAAAGGTACCATTTAAGAATAAAAAATTGAAGAGATATGTAAATTGGTTTAAACTATTAGATAGATAATCTGTGAATGATCCATAGCCAAATAAATGAAAGAATACGGCTTAAATGAAGCTCTTCTACCTATGGACCAGTGACCAGTGGTGTATCTACACATTCCAAGTTTTTACTTGATTTTCTATTCAATCTTTACCTTTGTTTAAATTCTTACGTCTTCTTTCTTTGCTATGAAATGCTTCAAGTTCTAAATAGCTCCAAACGCATCCTAATCTTAACCTTATACCTACTCTTTAATGTTTTTTGCTCTCCAGTAATTATGGATATGGATATTATAGACGCTGGCGATGTCAACTTGATTGGCGTACCACGTGTCAGATGACAAAATCGCTTATAGGTATTTATCTCTGTAGTGTCTTCTATGTTATTAATAAAACTCCTTTCGGAATTATTTCAGCTTTTAGATAGATTAGCACGGACAAATAAACAGACAGGAAAAAAATGCCTTTTTCTGTTTTACTGATGTGCAGAAATGACCACAAGAACACAACAATTGTTTTCATCCCAAAATAATAGACAAACACTTGCATGTACAAATGTACGTATAGATCGAAATCATACAAGAACTTTATCTGGCAACTAGACTAATCTCCTGTCAATTATTGAATGGTAAATAAATCGGATACACTCTAATTATTACGTACTTTAAGTTTCCACGAATGAGCTGCTTCAAAAGAGTCTCTATCAACTGTGGAAAAGGCAAGTACACAGGCTTGAGCACCTCGATAATAGGCTTTGGTGATGGCATCGAATTCCTCTTGACCTGCCGTGTCCCATAACATCAGCCGAACCTCCTCTCCATCAACTCTGTAAAACAAAGATGTTTGATAGAAATTAAATCCAATGTTACCAAGACTTCAAACAAATACATTTTACATATATTTCTGCTCTTTGTTTTTTTTTAGAGTTGATGACTATAGTTGCTTGAAATACAGGGTGTTTCATAAAGAATGGTCATACTCTTAATGGCATATTCTATGGTCAATTTTAAGTCGATTTGACAACAATTATTTATATACAAAAACGCACTTTGAAAACTGTATGACCCAGGTTACAGCTCTTCAAAATTGCATTGCAGTTGGCTGTAAAATCCAAACAGTACAAAATAATTTTAAATTTTGGTATCTACGAATTCTTAGGTTCAAAAATCGGCAAAAAATGCAAAAAGTTTCTTACGAAATTATTCTTTTCAAAATTTCGAAAAAAATGCTATATTATGTAAATGAAACTAAAAATATGGGGGCTGAAAAGGGGTGCATACCATTTCCACCCCCTTGCCTTCAATGGAACGTTTCAACTCTATTCGCCAGCGATTTTTGAACCTAATAAATGGAAAATACTTCAAGCTATTATTTTGAATAGCCAAGAAACTTATCGATGTAATGCGACTTTGAAGGGCTGTAACCTTTGAAGGGCGCGTTTTTGTATTTAAATAAATGTTGTCAAATCTACTTAAAATTGACCATAGAATATGCCATTAAAAGTATGAACAATCTTCACGAAACATCCTGTATAGCGAGTTCGCTATTTTTGGACAACGAACCAAACAAACAATTCGATTTTTTTTATAAATGATCGTACCTTAAGATAGCAAACGTGCTCTGATTTTCGTGATTATTTTTTTCATTTAAAAAAAATCGACTATCAACACAAAACCTTCTCCCAAAGGGGGTAATTTTTTTTCGAAAATTGGAAATTTGAGACGACAAAATTAAAGAAGAGATCATATCCGGCAACTATTAAATTGGACATTTTTCAAAAAGAAATATTGATTTACGAGTTAGAGCAGCGCTAAAGTCTGAAATATATGTCCTTCTGCTATGTGGTGGGGGCAATTTTTTTTCGGAAAATTTGAAAATAAGAGATAAATTAAAGAAGAGATAATATGTAGCAACATTTAAATTGGAGATTTTTTGATGAAAAAAATAACGGTTTCCGAGCCACAGCAGTGGGAATGTTTGAAATATATGTATTTCCGTCGCGATGTTTTGAAATCTCTAAATAATAACAAGTACAAGCAAAGAATATATATGGGTAATAGAATATTGTAATACTATCTTCTTTAGTATTAGTGAACGTTCCACGATTTTCGTGACGAATGTTACACTCAAAAGTGTGAAATAATTTTTTTTATTATAAAATTGGACTGACTGTATTAGTTGTGTACTGAAAAATACAAAATAATATTAATTCTATGAGCAGTTGTAGTTAGACTTAAAACTTTTGGCACCAATTTCAAAATTACTAGAACCAACAGAATTAATATTATTTTGTATTTTTCAGTGCCTCAACTAACAAAGTCGCTTTTTTTTAATATTCATTCTATTACCCGTTAATACTATTTTTTCATCGTTCGATATAAATATTAATTTTTCTACAATATATTTTTATTAAATTACTTCTTCAAATGATCTAAAAGTATTTTTAATTCTCATATATAGGTATCTTAGTACTCGTACCAATACAACTGTTCTATGTTCTCTTCAAAATGTTATTTAGAAAATAAATTTATTCCAATGAACAAAAATCTTCTTGGCTCAAAATATTTTTGGTATGTAAGTATTTCTGTTGGAGCGAAATTCGATCGAGTAAGAGAGATTTCCAGGATTTTATAAATTATTTTAAGAAAATTGACAAAGCCCTCACATATTTTTTATAACGATCACCTCAAAATATATAGTGATTTAGAAAGATCTTAAAAATTTCCTCCCAGCTCGATTGAAGGAACTTACTCAATTTGCCTTTCTAGAAAATCTACGCCTATGGTCTTCTTGTAATCCTTAGTGAAAGTGCCTTTGCAATACCTCTGGATCATACTAGATTTGCCTACTCCACCATTGCCCACAATGACCACCTGAAGAAAAAAAACTTATTTCAATACTAGTAACTATTTATTAAGCGTCAATACTGAACAATAAACGATCAGATCGATAACAATAACCTATATTATGATTAATTCAACAGAGTTGCAAATTCACATGTTGATGTACATGACACATTTGTTTGTAGTATGATGGAGGAACATAAAAAATTAAGTTATCCTTTATCATGAATATAATATTTATATTGTTATAAATAAATATATCACTAGGTACTATGCCCTTGTGTTACGACCCTTTCATTATCATTAAGTCAGGCGTCTTCACGAGTTGGTGATGTGAGAACTCTGTTCAGTATTCCAACCATGGACACAAATCTATGATCCGAACTAGTCCTGTTGTTTTCTTACATGACTAATATAAATTGCTTCAGGGCTGTATCCTGTATCTACGACCCTGACCACAGACTGAAAAAATCAGGTGTGTCCACTCACACAACTTTCCTACCGGTTGCAGGCAAATTTCAGTGAATACAAAATCGTCCGATCAAAACGAACAACAATGGTCATGTAACGTAAAGATGAAACGTTCAGCCAGAATCTGAAGAAACATGTGGAAAATACGGAATTTTGTTCAAGCATTACTTTTTTTGTGCTTTTCTCAGAGATGGCGCTATATGTCGGTGGTAGAGGGCTCTCAGAAGGATACTTTAGTCAATTTTAATAAAAATGCTCAGAGCCGTTTTGGCGCTATAGTCTTGAGCAAATTACATTTTTTGCTATAGCTCAACACCCAGTGTATACAGGATTCTCAGTCAGTGCCACTGGCGAGTGGTATTGGTACCAACCAAAATAAAAAAGAAAGCAACAAAATATAACAATCTGTTTCCGAGATATTGCTGTCACAGGCAGACAGACCAATGGCTGAAAATATGTTTATTAGACTTATAAAACTCTGAAACGTCAACATTTGTAAAAATCCCGATACCGAAAATTTCACACGATTACAATACTTTCCTTATACAGCTACTACAGTAGCGTAGGAAAGTAAAAAGGTGTTGGATTACATATCCAAACATATAATTCAAAAGTAACGCACCTCTGTCTGGGTATTTCAGGAGAAGGTACATACATATAATCTTGGAATAAGTGAAAATAAAAAAAATCCCGATGGCCTGTAGTCAGCGGAAAGGTAAATTTTTCAAAATTCATTGAATTGAAATTTGAACAACCTTTTCATTGGTATACCTACATGTTATTACATAAAATTGGTTACGTGTCATAGCCTTTCGGTTAGAGGTTTTGTTTTGGCTGTTCAATATAAAGCAGACAGGGTTCGCGTTCCACTTCAAGGCAGAATTTTTTTTCGCCTATTTCTTTTCAATAAATATACTATATATTTTTTTAATCAGGGTCTATATTAAGATCTCCAGAAAATGTACAATTACATCAAATTTATATTGAGTGTTCATGTTTTATCAATATTTGTTATTTTTCTTTATTTTTATTTTTTTACCTATGTATTTTATGAAAAATTGCTTTGAACAAAAGTTGTATGTACTGATTATATCTATAACCTAAAATTATGTTTGATGATATTTACACTACGGCTCTTTTTTGATAATTTTTTTAAATGTTTGAATAGTCGCCATTTTGAAACTACTTACCCGATATTGCCCAATAACGAACTCGACCAAGATATTTGAGAGATTGGATTTCGTAGCAAATTTGAACTTGAAACCTTCAAAACTGCGACCTCTATCGTGTTAACAAATTTCGTAATATCCCATATACATACATATATAAACTTTTGAACCAAATGTTTTTTTGGACTAACTTATAGACATATAACAACATGCCGTTGAGATTTTTTCGAAATTCAAAAGTGTGAACGATCGCAATAGGTACATTTCTATATGAAATTTACCTAACTAGAGGAGCAAATCCTTATCAAGGATCAAGTCAGATGGCTATTAAAGTCATCAAAAGTCAGGAGATGACCATCTAACGAGTATTGAGCTTGAAAAGTAGAACTGAAAATTCTAGTAGACCAAAATTGAGTGAAAAGGTATACCTAAAGCTAACTAATAAGTAGGGTACTAGAAAATGCAAAACGCGCATCTGAGTATCTGTCAGTGAATGGCTTCTGGACCTAGAGAAACATACCTATATATAGAGATGATAATTGAAATGAGAAAACAAGGGTCAGAAACCTCATAAAAATTGTAAAATGGGGCTGGTCATGCAGTAAATATATAAATAAATAGAATGCAGAACTATGCGGCAAGGAACCAAAGACGGTTCTAGACTGTGTTTGTGTTACCTAAATCCAGGGTGGAGAGTTTAGTGAGGTCAAGAGGTCCTTATACCAACTATCAGAGGACAAGTAAGGCTTGATGTCCATATTATTTCAAAATTACTGGGAAACATTATCAATAATGATATCATATTTTGAGAATATACAGGCTGTTTCAAATTTGACTCTCACCATTGCGATCTCGGAAACTATAGGGAATACGAAGATGGTTAAATTGGGGCAAAGTTGCGCATTTATGTGCTCAACAATACGCCGTTTAAAAAAATTGAAAATTTCGAGTAGTTCCGGAGATATCCGGAAAACAACGAATTTCTAAATAAATAGCACATTTACATTGCCACTTTTTTCACTCTTTCCAATGGTGTTAATAGTTTTGTAACCTGACGCTTCGTCTATGTGTAACTATTATGAACTTTTTTTTCTTATTCTAATTTGAATTAGCCTCGTTGTCCTAAGAACCTGATTTTTCCATTCGGTGACACGTAAATGACACGCCGTATTATTGTCAATTGCTGAGTTCTCAAATGAAGAAAATCGAGATATGATAAAAGTTACAAGAATGATAGAAACAGTATGAATAAATTGAAAGTGTATCATCTTCACATATAGGTATCCCGAGAGACGATAACCGCAATCTTTACTGAACCTATTGGATAGAAATTTAGCTGAGCATGGTTCCTTTAAAAAAACCCAGACAAAAATCTGGAGACAAGATGGATGAAGAAACTAAAGAAATAATTATAAATGAACTATAATTAATCTTAAGCTTTTCAAATGAGCCAAACCCATCGAAAATTCTGTCCATTAATTTGGACAAATTTGGTTGTGGTTGTCGTCTCTCGGGGTACCTCTTAAGATGATACACTTCCATTGAGTTTAGTCACACTGTTTCTATCATTATTGTTATAAAGTTTTATCATATCTAGTTTTTCTTCATTGGAGAACTCCATTTTCAACGACTCAGCAATAATTGACAATAATACAGAATGTCATTTACGTGTCACCGATTGGCAAAATCAAAGCCGACTACTTTATAAAAGTATTTTTTTTAATTTCTCGGATTTTTAGGACAACAAGACCAACTTACATACATACATCGTCGAAAAGGTAATAGAAAGGGCAATTCAGATTTGTGGAATGCCATAACTCCCATAAGAAAAAAAAGTTTATGATAGTTACACATAGACGAAACGTCAGGTTACAAAACTATTAATACCATTGGAAAGAGTGAAAAAAGTGGCAATGTAAATGTGCTATTTATTTAGAAATTCGTTGTTTTCCGGATATTTCCGGAACTACTCGAAATTTTAAAACTTTTTAAACAATGTATTGTTGAGTACATAAATGCACAACTTTGCCCCAATTTAACCATTTTCGTATTCCCTATAGTTTCCGAGATCCCATTGGTGAGAGTGGAATTTGGAACAGCCTGTATAGTAGGTATATCAGGTGATATATGTATTCGATATTTCAATTATTATGTTTCCCTTCTTGATTCTTGAAATATGTATTTCAAGACAAACTCGGTCAACAAAAGTTTACCAACCAGTTACCAACACTTCCTGTATATAATCGTTGCTGTTACCTTCATTGAACAATATCCAATCTACTCTGCAGAAGGTGTAACTGCAGATGAATTTATTCACCAACGACAATCAATATTTTGTAGACGAAAAAATTGAGCGAAAACAATGGTCCATTAGAAAGTGTAGATGAAGAGAACTCGATAATAATTGACAAAGTCATTGCATTTGTTCGTTTAGCCTAGATGTAAGTATTCTATGTGTAAAAAATACCACAGCTCAAGGCATTCCGATGATTATGATGATGATGATGAGCAATTTAACAAAAAGTACATCTATTTACATATCTGCTTTTAAGAGAGTTTGTTTTCGTTTTCTGACGACCAAGTAGCCAGGGCTGTAAATTAAGGCGGCTCGCACACCAGTGATATCGTATCTCCATTATTTCTCCTAAACTAATTATCCTATCTGGTTATATGGGTCAAATTTTGAATGCTTACTAAGAAGAATATGGAGAGCAGATTACATAGAAAAATTAAAATTCTAAGATTTAATTTAATTTTTTTTTTATTGAAAATAAATAATATGATCCGCGCTTCTACAATGAATTCCAGGCATATTTGTTCTTAAAAAAAAACTGAAAGGGTTATAATGGAATTAAATTTTTCAGCTAACTATCGCTGTACCCGCTACTTTTCATTACCACTACCTGTAATACACTACCTAAGGGTTGTCAGGTATTATTTCATATGGATCAACCTTCATAATTCACCTCGGGGACGTTAGACTGAAAAATTCATGAAATCTACATCTGGGTAGCGAGGCCCCTTAAACCTATCCGATAAGCAGAACTTCTTTCAATGAGTTTACCATCATCATCCATACTGCTCCACTGGTGTGTTATTATGTAAATCATATGTTAATAGCAAGTTGAATGTCTTGTTCAGTGGAATAAATCCGGAAACATTAGAGCTCATATATATATTTGCTTCATTAAAAACTATCTAAAGATAGACACGCGTCGAAAATTAATTCATTTATGGTTTCTTACAAAGTTATATTCTGGAATCGTTGTGGACTAGTGGGAATTTAACATACATTTTTGATAAACTGGTTGAGAAAACTTTATATCTTTAATTAACAATAAATACTATTTTAAGATATTCAAAGCGATAGAGCATAGGCATAAATTACCATTTATTTATCTTTGATGGCTGTTCTGTTAGTCTTTTCAAGTCAGTTTCGTAAGTCAACAAATATTCTAAAATAAATATTTCTTACAAAAAATTGGACCGACGTTATCAGTTGATGCACTGAAAAGTACAAAATAATATTAATTCTATTGGGTACTGGTACTTTTGAAAGTGTGCAGTTGCAGTTAGATTTAAAACTTTTGGCACCAACTTCACAAGTACCAGCACCAATAGAATTAATATTATGCTGTACTTTTCAGTGCACCAACTGATAACGTCGGTCCAGTTATTTGTAAAAAATATTTTTTCTTGCTTCGTGGAACTCTGAAACTTAAACTTCGGACACCGAAAATTTTACATGACCAGAAGAATTCTTCCCTCCCATAGCTACTTGGAGTAGTGGTAAGATAATAAAAATATTTTTACTGACGACCATATTTTCTGATTTTTATGACCGGTATTCGGAAGCTACTTCTACGATCAAGTCCATTAATGAACTCAACTGAGATCTGCTTTAAATTTCTTTAAGAAATGTATCCCAAAAGGTGATTACATATATAAATAAGATATGTGACCTCATGATATTGAAATGCTGGAACATTCCAAGAATTGAGAATATTCTCAAACCTGCCTAAAGAAATTTCTCTTTGGGAAAATATTAATCAGGAAAATTTATTTTCATCCCGGAATTTTACAAACTGTGCAAAATTCGACAAAGTTTTGGTTTTAATTCTTAGCTATTATCTTAGTGGAATCTTGATTTTCAATTCATTCATTACGAACAAAATTCAGATGTCGCATATCAAATAACGGTCTTGTATTCTGACCTCAATGGATAATTCATAATTGAATTATTCTTGAATTGAATTATTCTCAGAGCTACCTTCCTTCAGAATGCAACTGGCAAGCAACCTGCTGAAAATTGACAACATTCGAATCAGACAAACTTTTATCTATTTCTGAACCGTATTTGTAACACAATAATCATACAAATAACTCAACATTATCAATGACATAATAATCCAGGGTTTCTGTACTCTGTACTGAGTTCCTTCACCGACATGAAGCTAAAAATGATGTTTCTCGTGGATCTAAATCAGGAGAAGTGTGCTCATTTTGATCGCTAGTGTTATTGACCTATGTATGTATGCTGCTGGAATTGCGGAATCGAGTAATAAAAAAAACATATAGCTATGTAAATAAATAATCTCGCATACCTATAGGTATAGTTACTTTGAACGGAAATCTAATTTTAGGAACCACACCAAATTATATTTATATCAGAAAATCTAATTTAAGATTGTATATACAAATATGATTCATTAGATGTTTACCATGATTGCATTTCTCCAGAAATCGAAATGAAATCCAATATATGTATCTCGGTAGTAATAAATCAATATTTTCTTTGAAAAATTATTCATCCGAAAATTTTAAATTGAATTACGTTGGTCATCAAAATATACAGACTGAAATTGAATATAGGTACCTATGTATTTATTTGTTCATTATTTCGCCTACAAGGTCCTTGTATTTATAATGCTGTACTTATATAGGGAACTTACTAGACATGAGTTGTACTCAGACTTGCCACATTTTTTCAAATAACGAGGGCTATTATCCATAATCCAACCGCAGTCATTCATCAACAAAGATTAATCAATTATTATAAGCCTAACAACTGGGTTCAATTGATGCTTTTTTCTATACCATTGACGATCTAATACATACAGTATATACTCGAGTATCCGAACCATTTGTTCTCAGTTAATCAAAAATCGGGATAACTCCTCTGTTCGGGACTCGTCGTTCAAAAAATTTAAAATGGAGAGCACCCCCATACATAAAACGTGATTTGTGATATTTTCGGTGTTTTCTGATCAATTTTAACAGTCTCTGCATCTCCGTAATAGGTAAACACACAAAATTTTTGAAAAGTAGGTGATATTATAGCAGATAAAACAAATAGAGAAAATAAAGTTAAAAATTAAAAAAAATTGTTCGATTTTATTAATAGCTGTACCTTTTGAACCGTATAAGATAGACAGGTCTGTAGGATGGTATGGGTGTGACTCCGACTCGCACTTGGTCGATTTCTTTCAATAATAGGGCTTGGTATAACTTGGAAAGTCTTGAAAATTTTGTGATCTCTTCGTTCAATTTAGATTTCATTCCCCGCAAAGTCATGTTGGTGGCGGGTATAAAATAAATATTGGTATAGTGAACTCGTAGATTAGCGGATAAATTAAATAAATAATAGAATGACAATATAAACAAAAATTGATTGATCTTGAACCATTGATTAATTTTATATTTTAGAGTTTTTATACGTGGAACTGAAATATATAGAGTGTTTCAGGAGAAATCGTTTTTATAAGTACCAACCTTCATTTTTTTATTGCAAAATTAGTACAGCTTTTTTTGTACGACGAAGATAGATCACAAGATTAAAATACTGTAACGGGTATAAAAAAAATGACTGGGATTAATTTATCTCCAAATTTATTTATTTATACTGTACCTATATCTTATTGGCATTAGAATCACAAATTTGCGTTAAACGCATATATATATATATATTCGTAGAACATCATTTACATAAATAATAATTCTCTTTTTTTTTCTGAATAAGTTGTTTACGGTTTCCGTGCTGAAAAAATCTATTTTCATAATGTTGATTGGTGAAACACAATGTTGATTGACTATTTCCGAAACGTAAACATTATGGAAATCTATCTGTTAACATAACTCGTAAATATAAAACATTCAAATAGTAATACCGGAACTTTGGAAGCTATTTGTTGGAAGAAATAAATATATAGCAAGATCGAATGATGTGCAATGTTTCTAATTCCAGATACGATGGGGAAAAACGTTGATAAATTGGGAGCGCTCTAGATAATAATTTGCAGTACAGTGCGAAGAGCTGACGACCTGAAATTTCTTGAAAATTCTCATGAATCATAGCATACAGATCCCAAATAAAAATTTTCCAAATAGGTTTTACGTTGAGTTTGAATTAGAAAGAAAATTATTCAACCAGTATTGTACAATAACCGATTTCCAGCGAGGATGTCAAGTACCTATTAGAAACAATAATTTCCTATCATTTTCATTCGAGCGTAGGCGCCACATAATCTCTCTCATCTATCCAAAACTTGGCTTTGCCCAAACTACCACTGTACGTAATAAAGCCTGTTTACATCGGCTCAGACGAGAAACGAGAAATTATAGCCTGAACAGTAATGTTGACACACTTTATCATTAGATTCGTTCTTTATCATTGTCGCTGTCAGATATCTACAACATCTTGAAAATCAAAATACCTATTCGGACAAAAAATTGAGACAGCTACACATATCTCGATTTATTAAAATGGAATATCACATACTACCAGTAGTAGTCTGTGGAGAATATGATCCAAAAATCCTTTGTCACTTAGATTAAAAGCTTTTCAAAATGAGACAAACTTGACCTGGAGACAATGAACACATAATAATTAATCTTCTCCTACAGGATAGCCTTAGAGATTTTCAATGGCCACATCTGCTTACCTTTACCGGCAAACACATCCATAATATATAAAAATATCTTTGTTGAAGCAATCTAATTTTCGGCTGACAGCTGGTGCTCGGCAGATGACTGTTATGCGTTCAAAACCAAAGGGCCATGGTGTAATTTTCTGTCTCCTCGGCCATTTATACCTATCCGTAATGTGCATGCATAAAAAATACGTAACGGTGGCACTAAAGGTAGAATTAGTAAAACTTAACTTGCTGTACAGTCATATCAAAAGATTTTCATGGTAAATTTCTGATAAAAATAATATGTTATTTCAATTTTCTGATTTATAACTAGTATTCCAATTTTAAGGGCAGCGTTACTTGAAAATAAAACATCTGCAACATTTGAACATTCCGTTTTTTTTGTGAGAACTCACCTTCAGGGCCACTTCGAGTTCTTCTTCTCTCATGGTTTTAGGCACGTGGCCCGTAGCCCCTCATTAGAGGTGCTGAGCTCATCGTCCTTCTGGTATTATCGGAACCCTGAAATAACCCAAAAGATTTAACAATTTGCATCTTTTATATACATTTCTACAACTTTTGCTAATTTGCAATCGTTCAACTAATACACTAACATGCTAAAGGCCAACAGAGTCAATAATATTAGACATTGACGCCAGCAGAAACACAAACATAATAAGCGTTTTAATAACGAAATGTCAATTTCTGATACGTGATTGGTGCGTTTATAAGTTGAGCTAGTTTTGATTGGTTTCGTTTAAAACAATATCTAATTGTTGTGTTTTTGAGTCATTTGAGGCTTGAGAAATGGTCCCAAATTCATAAAAACGCAAATCCAAAATCTCCTTCCCTCCGAAAACCGCCACGAAGGGGGTGGAGGGTGCAAATTTTATCGAAAATTTGAGGTGGTATCATTAAAGATAGGACAATATCCGGAAACGTTTAAATTGAACATTTTTTCAAAAGAGTTACGGTTTTCGAGATAGAGGCTTGTTAAATTCTCAAATACTTATATGTATTTTTGCTATGTGGGGAGGGCGATTTCTTTCGAAAATTGAAAATCTGTGGGCACTACACGAAAAACATAATTATTTGTAGCAACATTTATAATGAAAATTTCTTTCCCTCGAGTTACGGTTTTCCAGTTAAATCGGTGTTAAAATGGTAACATCTAAACTAAAATGCTTGAGCGTATTTCCGCAGCGATGTTTTGAGATCTCAATAATGACAACTACATATACGTGGGTAATAGGATAAGTACTATCTTCATTGGTATTAGTGAACGTTCAATGATTTTCGTCACTAATGTTACACTCAAAAGTGTGAAATAAATATTTTTTACAAAAAAATGAACCAACGTTATTAGTTGGTGCACTGAGAAATATGAAATAATATTAATTCTATTGGTGCTGGTACTTGTGAAGTTGGTGCCAAAAGTTATCAGTCTAACTGCAACTACTGCACAACTTCAAAAGTAACAGCACCAATAGAATTAATATTATATTGTATTTTTCAGTGCACCAACTAATAACGTCGGTCCAATTTAGAAAATTGAAAATCTGTGGGCACTACACGAAAAACATAATTATTTGTAGCAACATTTATAATGAAAATTTCTTTCCCTCGAGTTACGGTTTTCCAGTTAAATCGGTGTTAAAATGGTAACATCTAAACTAAAATGCTTGAGCGTATTTCCGCAGCGATGTTTTGAGATCTCAATAATGACAACTACATATACGTGGGTAATAGGATAAGTACTATCTTCATTGGTATTAGTGAACGTTCAATGATTTTCGTCACTAATGTTACACTCAAAAGTGTGAAATAAATATTTTTTACAAAAAAATGAACCAACGTTATTAGTTGGTGCACTGAAAAATACGAAATAATATTAATTCTATTGGTGCTGGTACTTGTGAAGTTGGTGCCAAAAGTTATCAGTCTAACTGCAACTACTGCACAACTTCAAAAGTAACAGCACCAATAGAATTAATATTATATTGTATTTTTCAGTGCACCAACTAATAACGTCGGTCCAATTTTTTGATAAAAATATTTATTTATCTCGAAATTATCAATAACGTCAAAGATGGCACTGCGAAATTGAGAAAAGGGGATGTTACTTAGAACATAAAATACCTTAATCTTATTAAAAAGTTGTGAGTTTATGAGCACAGAATACTGTGATGAATAATATCAAGACCTACCGAGATAAGAATATGTTAACGGAGACAGTGAGAATCTTCTTACAACTTTGCAGCATCCTTTGAATTGGTATTTTTATATTTTAAGCAACATTCCCCTTCAATTGCGAACCACGCGGCAGTAATTGGAAGCTGAAAAAGACTCGAAGCTAAACGAACCACTTTTTTACGCTCGTTTCAAGACCTTTCTGTATGACCGTGGTCGTGGGTGAGCCAGGTGTGACCGAGGCGTAAGCGGTTAGGGACAACTTGGTCACCACGAATTAAGTTTTGCCACGGTTTTACTAAAGGTTTCACTTTGCGGAGTTTAAAGGTGGATTCCTTCCAGCGTTTTTGCCAGGCACATTATAAAATAAAAAATGTTATCGTGTTATAAAGATCATTTTCCACTGCTTGAGATGTCGTTGACGAATTGGTATCGATTGTGGCTTATTTAGCTTTTCTGTCCATTTTTTGCTTCCCATTATCCCAATATGTACCACAAACGAATAGCCAACACGAATTTGAAAAAAATATAGTTTTAAATTTCTGTTAATACAGATTGTTTGTAAACATTTATGACACGTTTTTTTTTTGACCGACGAACCCCGAACGGAGGAGGTATACAATTCGACTGTCTGCTTTATTTTTTTGACCGACGAACCCCGAACGGAGGAGATATACAATTCGACTGTCTGCTTTTTTTTTTTTTTTTTTTTTTTTTTTTTTTTTTTTTTTTTTTTTTTTTTTTTTGGTTCGTGCGCGCCTTTTATATAGTAGACGATCTCCGATTTTGATGATTTTGGATTCATTTGAAAGAAGGGGATTGAGAAATGGTCCCATATTCATAAAAACGCAAATCCGAAATCTCCTTCCCTCCGAAAACCGCCCCCGAAGGGGTGGTGGGGGCGAATTTTCTCGAAAATCGAAAATCTGAGTTGGTATAATTAAAGATAGGACAATATCCGGAAACGTTTAAATTGAACATTTTTTCAAAAGTGTTACGGTTTTCGAAATAGACGCATGTTAAATATGTATTTTTGCTATGTGGAGAGGACAATTTCTTTCGAAAATTGAAAATTTTTCGATACTACATGAAAGATATAATTATTTCAACATTTATAATGAACATTTTTTCCTTAGAATTACGGTTTTCGAGTTAAATCGGTGTTAAATGGTAACAACTAAAATATTCAAGCGTATTTCCGCCGCGATGTTCTGAGATCTCAATAATAACCACTACAAGCAAGGAATATACGTGGGTAATAGGATAAGTATTATCTTCATTGATATGGTATAGTGAACGTTCAACGATTTTCGGGACTAATGTTACACTCAAAAGTGTGAAATAAATATTTTTTACAAAAAATTGGACCGACGTTATAGTTGATGCACTGAAAAGTTTAAAATAATATTACTTCTATTGGTGATGGTACTTGTGAAGTTGGTGCCAAAAGCTATCAATCTAACTGCAACTGCACAACTTCAAAAGTACCATCACCAATAGAAGTAATATTATTTTAAACTTTTCAGTGCATCAACTATAACGTCGGTCCAATTTTTTGTAAAAAATATTTTCATTGCATCAAATAATAAAGTCGTTCCACTTTTTTGTAAAAAATATTTTTGACCGACGAACCCCGAACGGAGGAGGTATACAATTCGACTGTGTACTTTATTTTTTTTTTTTTTGGTTCGTGCGCGCCTTTTATATAGTAAACGAGCTCCGATTTTGATGATTTTGGATTCATTTGGAAGAAGGGGATTGAGAAATGGTCCCATATTCATAAAAACGCAAATCCGAAATCTCCTTCCCTCCGAAAACCGCTCCCGAAGGGGTGGAGGGGGCGAATTTTCTCGAAAATCGAAAATCTGAGTTGGTATAATTAAAGATAGGACAAGATCCGGAAACGTTTAAATTGAACATTTTTTCAAAAGTGTTACGGTTTTCGAGATAGACGCATGTTAAATATGTATTTTTGCTATGTAGAGAGGACAATTTCTTTCGAAAATTGAAAATTTTTCGATACTACATGAAAGATATAATTATTTGTAGCAACATTTATAATGAACATTTTTTCCTTAGAGTAACGGTTTTCGAGTTAAATCGGTGTTAACATGGTAACAACTAAAATATTCAAGCGTATTTCCGCAGCAATGGTCTGAGATCTCAATAATAACAACTACAAGCAAGGAATATACGTGGGTAATAGGACTAGTACTATCTTCATTGATATGGTATAGTGAACGTTCAACGATTTTCGGGACTAATGTTACACTCAAAAGTGTGAAATAAATATTTTTTACAAAAAATTGGACCGACGTTATTAGTTGATGCACTGAAAAGTATAAAATAATATTACTTCTATTGGTGATGGTACTTGTGAAGTTGGTGCCAAAAGTTATCAATCTAACTGCAACTGCACAACTTCAAAAGTACTATCACCAATAGAAGTAATATTATTTTATACTTTTCAGTGCATCAACTAATAACGTCGGTCCAATTTTTTGTAAAAAATATTTATTAACTCAATTTATTAGAAATCGTTTGTGACACAAATATAATAATGAAATCGTCTGTGACTCGCTATTGTTTTAGAAAAATTTAAATTGATTTCAAAACATTCTGGAAGGATAATGTACAAATATACTTTGATTCTCTAATAAAATGGTTTCGGTAAGTTCAGGTATGTTCTTCCATACTATAATTACTTATACTATGGTTCTTGGTTAGTGTAGTTTGTTGTTAGTTTTACGGTAAGAGAATATTATACAGTGTGTTTTAGATGCAGAGAAGGTGAAAACGGATTTATATGACCATTGTTCTAAATCATTAAGGACGATTTGTATCATAGCAAGTTGTTCATGTTCTGCAAGTAATGACGGAATAATCAGTGTGGATGCATCCTTTCAGGGGTTAAGGGCGTCGATAATATTTTTTCCTGGGGGGGGGGGGTAAAGGCTTGATCAAATGTTCAATATTGGCAATGCTAAATTGATATAAGTCCCCCTTTAACTACGGCACAGGGCTTTTAGGATTAGGTAATGAAAGAAAAGGATTTAGTACGCATTATAGAGAACATATTATATTAGAAACAAAATAATAATTCTTTGGGCAATACAATTACATTAACATAACTTAACACTTAAAACAATACTAATATTCTTTGGAAAGAAGTCAGGGTTACAAAGGAAAGGAAAAAAACTTTAGGTAGGTATTTATAAAATGAAATCTAAATGCCTTTTTTAATTTTGGCAAATCTTTCTATTACAGCATCTATATTTAATTGAGATTGACAATATAAAATTTTTGCTTTCGTTAGTATTATTTGATAAAAAATCTGATAAACATTCCTTAATTGAAAAATTCGAACGAAAGAGATGGATAGAAAAGAGACTATGCACCAATACAGTTTGTTTAGAACTGTGTAAGACTGGTTGCCGAAACTGAGCGACAACAATGCGAAGGCAACATAAATTAAAAAATATCCTAAATATTTATTTAGGACATATTAGGTTACTGTTATTGATTCATTGTAAAAGAATAAAAATATTGTTTACAAAAAAGTCTATTCTTGGGGGGCGGTAATTACCCCCAGTACCCCCATATCGACGCCCTTGTCAGGGGTAGCTTCAGGTTTCCTAATATATATCGTTGATGGCAATGATGAAGAGGGATGGACTTATAACCTAACCCAGGGGTATTCTATTATTAATAGTATTTTCGCTAGAAAATACTCCATTTTATTTGACTTTGAATGACCTCTCCCTTGGTGATCTATGTTGTAGATATATCTATTCCCGAAGGCCCCATGGTGGTCGCATGGAGTGTTTTTACTGTATTTACCTACTAAAATAAATTTCTTTAAATTAAATTATTCTGATCCTACGAATAATGATTTGTAAAGACTGTAGAACGGTTTCAGCTTTGAATAAAGATTAGAAATATTTTGCTTCCAATTAAATATTCTGTTATTAGCATCAAATAATGGCGTTATAAAACATAAATAAAGGAAATTCAATTAAATTTCAAATTGAGAACATCGGGTACTATGTAGATTGAAATTAACTTTCAAAACGATACAACCGCTCTTATAAATGTAAAATAATTATATCACATTCACATACAAAAGTGAAGGGAATCTGAATATACCAACTGCGGAACCAATTTGGTGGTGAATTAATCCCGATATTTTTCCAATAAATTTGAATTTATTTTACGAGTAGCATGCCCAATAGTTATGCAGCCTACCGGTTATAATTATTTCAGTGTATTTAGGTTATTTCCTTGTTGGACAAGTCTCTAGATATTCCATAACTATGAACAGAACTCAATACTATAACATATACAGGGTGAGTCGGGAGGAATGGGCCTAACTCTAAGGGATCTATGCATCAAACTAATAAGAAAAAACTCAAAAGTTCTTATCCAATATTCATTTGTTTTCAAATTACGGCGTTTAATAAAATAAATATATGGGCGACCGAGCTTTGCTCTACCCTAAAGTTCAAAAATGTGCATATTTATAGTTAAAGTGTATTGCGATCGGTAAATATTGCTTTTATCATTCACATGGCTCAGAATTTAAATATTTCAAAATAAATATGAATGTGGAACATGCCAGAACTCAGCTGTATCACAATCGACTTCTCAACCCCCAAACACTATACATACTGAAACTTTTATCTGCGGAGCCATTCTTGAAATAGCTGGTGTGAACCTCGAGGATCACACCGATTGAATATGAAAGTATCGTCAATCGATTTCTCGACTCCGAAAACACCTTTTTGCTATTTTTTACCAAAATCTGCTGACCCTTCCTTGAAACAGCTAATGTGTACCTTAAGGGTCGCAATATATTAGATATGTACAAATTTCCAATTAAATTTTCGGAATCTCATATTAACATCTTTTATTTAAAAAAACTTAAAGGTTATTAGTTGGTGCATTGAAAAATACGAAATAATATTAATTCTGTTGGTGCTGGTACTTGTGAAGTTGGTGCCAAAAGTTATCAGTCTAACCGCAACTGCACAACTTCAAAAGTAACAGTACCAATATAATTAATATTATTTCGTATTTTTCAGTTCAGTTCAGTTTCATTTCAACAAATAACTTCGGTCCATTTTTTGTAAAAATATTTATTCATTTTAGACTCGCAACGTATACCTACATGTTTATCGTATTCAAGTAAATAAATAAAATTGCTAATCTGTTTATTCATTGTGAAGTTTTTGTCTTAATTTTGTTACTGCTAATATTTCAGAAATGTAACATAGACGTTAATCTATACCTTTAGGTGGAAATCCATGAAAAATTACTAGTCTATGTTAAAAAAAAAGATATATTTATTATATAGTGATTGCAATGTTTCTGACTTGAACAATTTTGAATCAGTGATTAATATCAACAAGTTCCCAGTGGTGGCCATTTAATTTAAATAATGATCTATAACAAGAACTCTAAAATTCAAAAGTACGCGCCATCTTAATAAATATCGTAATAAATATGAGATTCAAATTCCAAAGTAAGTTCGAACAACCATCCTACTACTATCATAATTTTTTCAATTATCAAATGGAGGTATAAGTAACTAATCACAAATATTTAAATAATGCTGATTTTGATTCCTCACATAGGTGGTGGTATAGATATCCAATAATAATGAACAGTGAGAAAGTATTTTTTGTAAGTCGACAAAATACCGTACAACAGTGATAGCAATTTATCGATATCATTGATTTCAAGTAGACTTCCAACGTAGCGTTTGTTTAACTAACTAGTTGTTGTACAATAATTTACATAAATATTTTCTTTAGGTATTAATCATTTCGCTAACGGTTTATACATCTAGAACAAGATTCCCAGAAATGGGTACGAATACAAACTCACCGTTGAATATTAACTTCATTTTATGATATTATTTGAGCTGTTATGTCGCATATTTAAATATCAATAAAAAGAAGAAAAAAAGATAATTAATAGTGAAGCTCTTTGGAAGATTCCAAACTTAACACAAGTAATAATTAATGATAAAGCAATTAATAGAAAATATATCTTGAACGAACATAGTCAGCAAAAAGTTAAAATTGCTGTTGGGATAGAAGTTAGAATCTTAATACCTGTTCAAAAAAAAACTGATTTAAATTATGAAAAAATATTTTTTTAAATACTTTTCAAAAGAATAATTATCGTTTTTGACAAACTTCCCAAAACAGGGAAGGTATATAATTTGATTGTATGTTTGCATGTTATGTTTGTTCTCGCGAGATTTGCAGAGAAAACGTTCACCAACTTTACTGTTTTTTTTTATTTGAAAAAGGAATGCTGATATAATTTTAAATCATCTCAATTGTCCATATGAAGTGTGAATTTAGTTAATAACTCATGGCATGAAGCCAAACTTAACTATTTATTGTTTTGTGAGCTCGTGTATTAATTATTCAGCAACAGATGTCTGGTACTACTGGTATTATTTCGTCAAATTACAACAGACTTATTATATGTATATTTTGTGAATTAAACTGTGTAACGTGGCATATATCAAATCTCTTTTTCTTTTGAATAACTATGACAGTATTTCCAATTTAAATTTGTATGCATTATCTTTAGATAAGGATTTTCAACTTCCCAGTTATTGCAAGGATTTTATTTTCCCAGTAGGGCCCAATTTTACAAAATTCTTAATTTTACGTATTACCACGATTTAAGGTCCTTAGAGTTACATAAGTGACAGTTCAATGTTGAGTATGTACTTATGTAGGGATGTAGACGTCTAGCAAAGCAAAGTGAGCAGAATCCAAGATACATATTTGGTACTTTTAGAGCTAATTAAGTGCTGTATTCTGAAATTAATTGCTCTTATAGTTTTTTGGAAAATGGGTGCTTTTCTAGCTTTAGACTAAAGCTAGCACAGCAGCCCTTAAAAATCAACTTGTTTGAGAACTTCTTTTTTAGTGCTTGTAGGGCTAATTAAGTGTAATTAAGTGCTGTATTCCAAAATTAATTGCTTTTATAGTTTTTCGGAGAATGGCTACTAGCTTTACTTTTAAAACTCAACTATTTTGAGAACGTTCTTATTGTGGGGATATTTATAGCTTTAAAGGTACAACGGGAAACCTGAAAGGATTGTAGGTAGATTTTCTTAGGTTAGTTTACCTACTTAATTTTAGGTAATCCATTTTTAATAACTAAGTTCGTTACTAACCACATCAGTAAGTATTTTTCTTACCGATATAACTGTATTGGCTGAAATCTAATAGAAATTATAGCAATTAATTTCGAGATACAGCATTTAATTAATGAAAATAAGAAATTTTATTGAATTTTTTATACAAATTACCTCAAATAATAGTTACTATTATAATTTATGTACCGGGGCTATAGATTACAGGCATATTCATAATCAAAACTTAGTACGATACTAAATTAAGTGCGGCGGTCTAACCTTAAATTAGATTTATGACTCATATGTCAGTGTTATGGTAGGAAAGTGTTTTGTTTTTTATTTTAATACGATACTAGCTAGTACCGAACTAAGAGTGGATTATGAATACGCCTGTATATGTTTATGCTTTGAAAGCGACAATCTCTGCTACAAGCACTAAATAAGATTTACTCAAAAAAGTTGACATTTGAAGGTTAGGTTAGGCTAGCATTAAATCTAAAGCTAGCAAAGCAGCCATTTTCCGAAAAATTATAGGAGCAATTAGTTTCGGAATAAAACAGCAGTAAACAAGAAGTTATCAAAAAAGATGATTTTCAAGGATAGTGCTAGCTTTAGTCTGAAGCTAGCAAAGCAGTCATTTTCCGAAAAGTAAGACCAATTATATTCGGAATACAGCACTTGATTAGCTCTATAAGCAAAAAATATGTATTTTGGATTCTGCTCACTTTGCTCTGCTAACTTTAGGGACGTGGGATGTAGGATGTTAGTGATATCGACCTCCGACTGATTTCATTCTGTTCTATTGCGACCATATTTATCATGAGAATCATTCGTATACAGATCAAGGTAAATTTCGTACGGAACTCTTGTATATATTTAATTGTCCTCATCAAATTTCAAATGTAAATCACCTGGAAAGTTCAACCCCGAACAGAGGAGGTATACAATTCCAATGTCTGCTTTTTTTTGTTTCGTGTGCGTTTTATATAGTGATCGTACTCCGATTTTGATGATTTTTTATTCTTTTGATAGAGGAGGCTTGAAAAATGGTACCATTTTCTTAAAAACGAAAGTCCGAAATTTCCTTCCCACTGGAAACCTCGCCACCCGAATGGGGTGTAGTGGGCAAATTTTCTCGAAAATCGAAAATCTGAGGTGGTATAATTAAAGATGGGGCAAAATCCGGAAACATTTAAACTGATCATTTTTTCAAAAAAGTTACGGTTTTCGAGTAAGAGGCATGTTAAATTCTCAAATATGTGTGTTTTTGCTATGTGAGAAAGCGATTTCTTTCAAAGATTGAAAATCTGTGGGTACTACATGAAAGACCTAATTATTTGTAGCAACATTTATAATGAAAATTTTTCCTTAGAGTTATCGAGGTTATCGAGTTACAGCGGTGGTAAAATAGTAACATCTAAAATACTTATGCGTATTTCAGCAGCGATGTTTCTAGATCTCAATAATAATAACTACAAGCAAAGAATATAAGCGGGTAATAGGATAAGTACTGTCTTCATTAGTATTAGTGAACGTTCAACGATTTTCGTCACTAACGTTACACTCAAAAGTGTGATATAAATATTTTTTACAAAAAATTGGACCGACGTTATTAGTTGGTGCACTGAAAAATACAAAATAATATTAATTCTATTGGTGCTGGTACTGGTGAGTTTGGTGCCAAACGTTATTAATCTGAATGCAACTGCACAACTTCACAAGTACCAGCACCAATAGAATTAATCAATGACATATTAACAGAGATAGACAGAACACTGCATGGATAAAATACGTTTTGTTTGCTGACAACATCTTTATGGGTATGGGCCATGGGGGTGAGCTGTGGAAGCGGTCAGAAGGGGGGATACAATAGTTTTAACTAAACCCCGCCTCACTGCACTCGTTTTCTTCGCATAGAAAGTATGACACCAGTGATGTCTTGTTTTTTTAGGTTCCATTTGCTATACGTCGAAATAATTAATACCACAAAATAAATCTCGAGTCTGGAGAAAAAAAGTCAATGTCCGAAAGTTGCATGTTTCAGCAATATTATTAAATAGGTGTGTATAATTCTTTTTTAAAGTCTAGGATTTGAAAAGCGCAAATAACATAAAAATCTCTTTAATGAAATAACTATGATTAGGTAATAATTTCTTAATTTTCTTTCAAAATTCAAATATATTAGTTAACAAATTTCAATTTAGACGGGCTACTTACCGATGAAAAGTTACTTCTGAGTTCGTGGATTCTATTTTATTGCACATTTTGCAACCCCTACTCATTTTTTCAAGTTTTGAAACCAAAGAATATAATAGAATATTCAAAAACAACCAAAACAACACAACACAATATATTGTTTACAGTTCCGTTTATCTCTGTTAATAGGTCATTGGAATTAATATTATTTTGTATTTTTCATTGCACCAACTAATAAAGTCGGTCCAATTTTTGTAAAAAGTATTTATTTTAATAAATTTTGAAGTATCGCCTACTTGATTCAATCAAACATGTCGTATAAATATACTAAATTGAATCCTCAATTGCCTATATTCATACAGGGTTAGTTCAAAGAAAGTGCCATTACCCACAAGTCAGCAAGGTATGTACCAAAGTTGGCCATTAGTAGTTTCTGGTTAATAAAACAGCTTCGTTATGAGATTTTATATCGAGAGAAATCGAAGACCTGCAGCCAAATGCGGCCTGAAGACATCGACACGCAGTAGTAGTAGGATATAGCTTGTGTGCATTCTTACGCCCCGCCAACCAAGGCGCAAGAATGCAGGCAGAGCTCTCTAAGAAGAATGTTACAATTTCCCAACACATTACTATCATGATCGTACAATGTATATTGTAATCGCGTTTCGAAATGTAGGTATTATATCTCCCTTTTGGATGGTATCCAAAAACTATCGAGTATACGGCCTATTTGGCAAGCACTATTTCTAACTTGTTATTCTCGATTCGTTTCAAAAGCAATCTATCAATACCGCAATCGTCGGTGTTAGTCTTTGCTCATAATTATTATTTTATGTTAATGCAAGAGCCTGAAAATAAACGAAGAAAACATATTATTCATCAACTTTTTACAATAAATATTTTTTACAAAAAATTGGACCGACGTTATCAGTAGGTGGTACATTGAATGATACAAAATAAGAATAATTCTATTGGTGCTGTTACTTTTGAAGTTGTGTAGTTACAGTTAGATTGATAACTTTTGGCACCAAAAACCAGCACAAAAAGAATTAATATTATTTTCTATTTTTCTCTGCACCAACTAATAACGTCGGTCCATTTTTTTGTAAAAAATATTTATTTCACACTTTTGAGTGTAACATTAGTCACCAAAATCGTTGAACGTTCAATAATACTAATGAAGATACCTAGTACTTATCCTATTATCCACATATATTTTTTACTCGTTGTTGTTATTATTGAGATCTCAAAACATCGTTGCGGAAATACGCATAATTATTTTAGATGTTACCATTTTACCACCACCGTAACTCTAAGGAAAAAAATTCCATTATAAATGTTGCTACAAATAATAAGGTCTTTCATGTAGTAGCCACAGATTTTCAATTTTCGAAAGAAATCGCCCTCTCCACATAACAAAAATACACATATTTGAGAATTTAACATGCGTCTATCTCGAAAACCGTAACACTTTTGAAAAAATGTTCAATTTAAACGATTCCGGGTATTGTCCTATCTTTAATTATACCACCTCAGATTTTTGATTTTCTAGAAAATTTGTCCCCTCCACCCGGGAGCGGTTTTTTTCGGAATGAAGGAGATTTCGGATTTGTATTTTTATGAATATGGGACCATTTCTCAAGCTTCCTCTTTCAAATGAATCAAAAATCATCAAACTCAGAGTACGATTACTATATGTATAAAACGGGCGAACGACCAAAAAAAGCAGACAGTCGACAGTCCGTTCGGGGTTCGTCGGTCAAAAACTAGGAGCGAATTTATTAGATGATGCAGTAAAATATACAAAATCATATTGACTCTTTTGGTGATGGACATTTGAAAGTATGAGTTATATGTAAGACTTCTAGCCATTCTTAGTTTTTATAAAAAGTTAATCATTTCATAGTTTTGAGAGACAAAAAAATCACATAGAATTTACAGTACATGTGTAGGATATTTAAAAATTTTCGAAAACTCTCACTTTCAAGTGCTCTAAATCGAAAACTATTCAAATTTTTGAAAATGCTAGAGAATTTAACAACATTTGCTTTCCCCTAATAATCCCCTCCAAAGGCTTTATTTAGGGGGGGGCTGATGTTCGAAAAACAAAAATTATATTTGTTTAGTTATATGAAATAAAATACATCATTTACAGTATCTCTTAGGTACATTAAACAAAAAATCTCATATTAGATGCTACTATATCTTGAAATGACTGTGCTAGTCAGAAAATACGTTTAAAAAAATATACGACCTATTACTAGAATTTAAAATATCAGAGTATCGCGCAAATCAAATAAAACGTATTTACAGAAAATACATAATGTTAAAGCACTATAACTTGATGGTGCCAAGAGCCCTTATCTCCACAGCTTAAAATTTTTATGATTTTCAGATAACCGCGGTTCCGTAGTTCCTCTTTTCAGTACATTATCTAATGAAGTAAGACTTTTAGTTATTTTATGATTAGAGTCTACAAGTATTTTGACGATTTGTGTCCCCATTTTAATATTACCCCCATTTTTTCTTAGAGTACTGTATAATGGACCAGTTATATTCAAATCATTTGGCAAAAATAATACAATTTTCACATGATCCTTGAAAATTATTTTTTTAGTATGTAATTAGTAGAGCATATTTTTAAAACTGTCCCCAATTTTGTTTCATAATATAACCTTGACATTGTTCTTGTCAAATCTTTTCCAGTCACTGTATTATCGTTTGTTATATTCATTGTTGTTCTGTGTTCGATATACCTAGTGTAATTGTGAGAAAAAATACTGAGAAATATCCCTTTGATTATTCGATAATAGCAATAAAACTTTTAATGAAACAGTTCTATTTATATGTATGACTGTTCAGATAAATAAATTTACTGATATAATACTTTCTACGAAACTACGAAAACATTTGTAATGTTTTTTAATGTTAGAAAAATTCGAAATTCTCAGTTGTTAGTCTCGTACAAAATGTTTAGTTTAATTATGGAACATATATTTTTATTATAATTTATTTTAGTATTTTTCTAATATCCCGTATTTTTTGGGGCAATGTTACAAACTGCCCGTTTTGGTATACATATACAAGTCATATCTACTGATCATCTGGTGTAAAATATTGGCAATGCATCATGGCCCGAAGCCATGTTTCGACCTTGCTTCTCGTAGTTCTGGTTGAATGACCCGAGAATTTCTTCTGATTCACCGACACAGATACAAATTTCTGATTAAAAGAAACAGTTACGATACATCCAGTCATCACATATAAATACATTTTTGCAAATTATTGCAATTCAAAATCACGCAGTACTTAGATAAAAGATCATTCTGGGATGAATCTATCTGTCCGTCCGTCCCTCTCAGCCTTTTTTTCCTCAAAATCTGCTTAAGTCTAATTTCAAGTCTACATTCGATAGGTACTTACACAGAGTTAGCAGAACGCATCAGGAATGTAGTACCTTAGGATAAATAAAGTAATTTTGACGAATGATATGACATATCAAATAAATTACAGGGCTTGTTATGAGTAACAAAAATATATTCTTAGTTTGGAAAATCACCTGTCCTATTCCCACTGAGCCTCAGCTAGAAAAAAAACGGAGTCTAGGTTTTCACTTATCTCCGTACGTGAAAAACCTAACTTTAGTTTTCTGGATGGTTTCGTATTTGGGATTTTAATCGGAACCTTCCAAAGGCAAGCTCGATTTGCACTTGACCTTTTTAGGGTTCCTTACACTTCTTGATGAACAAACGGATCAGTCTGTCCGTCTCTTACACCATATGTTCATCGAATCTACTGAATGGAAAATGTTTAAATTTGAAATTTATATAGGGTTAAGTGACGGCATCACGCACGTATAGAAAACATAAAAACAGAATGACTGTATTAACCAAAATCGCTCGACCCCGTCGATTTTTGTTCGTATTTTAGAGTTTATATACGTGAGACTGAAATCATTAGAATTAGAGAGGGCACCTCTTATATATGTACGATCAGCTGGATTACCAGATTTAAATCCTCTTGATTTACTTGGAAGATCTCTTTTCATATTGGTTCTTGGTTTATGTACCTAATGGATCAAATAGCGAACCGTATAATGTCGCCAATGTTGTTTAGACCTTCACCCTAATCTTCTACGGGTAACTTAGCAAAAACCTTGCAAAATTTGAGGCGTTTGCAGGGAAAATAGAATGATGTTTCTAATTAATAATCTAGAACTACGAAATATTCGTTAACTGTTGTTAGTTCTATTATAGTATTATAAAAAACTCATACTATTTTATTGGTAAACCGGTAGGTTTTACATTTTTAATCTTGTCAACGTGAGATAGGTTTCTAGACAAGTTATTTCATTTTTACTTTCCTACGCTACTGTAGCTGCATAAGGAAAGTATTGTAATCGTGTGAAATTTTCTATCGATATTTTTAGAAATGTTGACGTTTCAGAGTTTTTTCTAAGTCTAATAAACATATTTTCAGCCATTGTGTGTCTGTCTGTGCCAGCATTATTTCGGGAACGGATCGGTGTATTTTGTTGCTTTCTTTTTTATTTTGTTTGGTACAAATACCACTCGCCGGTGGCACTGAATGAGAATCTTGTATACCTACACTAGGTGCTGAGCTATAGCCAAAAAACGTGATTTGCTCAAGACTGCAGCGCAAAAACGGCTATAAGGATTTTGATTAAACTTGCCCAAAGTATTCTTCTGAGAGCCCTTTACCACCCACATTCAGCGCCATCTCTGAGAAAAAGCACAAAAAAAGTTATGCTTGAATGAAATTTCGTATTTTCCACATGTTTCTTCAGATTCTGGCTAAACGTTTCATCTTGCGAAAAAATGTTACATGACCATTGTTGTTTGTCTTGACATACTGAAAAAAATTAGTGGTAGCATGATTTGACCAGAGGATTTTTACTATACTACTGGACACACCAGATTGTTTTGAATCTTCGGGATAATTTCTATCATAAAATGAATTATAATAATATAGATAGATAATAAGATTCGGCTAGAATATATCGTTAAAAGTTTATATTTGTTTATTTGTTTATAAAACATGATTTCTTGTTTATGTATATGCTACGCTCAAAGACCGAATTTGGCCACTTACCGAAATGTTTCTTGCCTATAACGCAACGTGGACATATGTGTATAGTTCCTTCTTTAGAATAAAGGTAACGTGACTATGTCCACATCGCGTTCTGGCTACGAATTTCGGTTAGTGGCTGAATTCGGTCTTTGAGCCTAACATATATACTAGCAAATGCCCACGGGAATCAGTGGAGTCCCCAGACATGTAACATCCAAAACCAACTCAGTAATGACACCGATATCGGTTCCTAGATATAATGTTCCACCAAAATAATGAGACCAATATAGAATTTTATTTATTTAAATTTAAATTTATTTAATCCATTCGACCCCTCAGGGGATGATAAACGGAGAATCACGAAATACATGTTATTTGGTTTTTGGAGTACCTACTCATACGAAGTTTCAAGTCGTAATGTCTTTTTTGACCGACGAACCCCGAACGGAGGAGGTATACAATTCGACTGTCTGCTTTATTTTTTTTTTTTTTGGTTCGTGCGCGCCTTTTATATAGTAGACGATCTCCGATTTTGATGATTTTGGATTCATTTGAAAGAAGGGGATTGAGAAATGGTCCCATATTCATAAAAACGCAAATCCGAAATCTCCTTCCCTCCGAAAACCGCCCCCGAAGGGGTGGTGGGGGCGAATTTTCTCGAAAATCGAAAATCTGAGTTGGTATAATTAAAGATAGGACAATATCCGGAAACGTTTAAATTGAACATTTTTTCAAAAGTGTTACGGTTTTCGAGATAGACGCATGTTAAATATGTATTTTTGCTATGTGGAGAGGACAATTTCTTTCGAAAATTGAAAATTTTTCGATACTACATGAAAGATATAATTATTTGTAGCAACATTTATAATGAACATTTTTTCCTTAGAATTACGGTTTTCGAGTTAAATCGGTGTTAAATGGTAACAACTAAAATATTCAAGCGTATTTCCGCCGCGATGTTCTGAGATCTCAATAATAACCACTACAAGCAAGGAATAGACGTGGGTAATAGGATAAGTATTATCTTCATTGATATGGTATAGTGACCGTTCAACGATTTTCGGGACTAATGTTACACTCAAAAGTGTGAAATAAATATTTTTTACAAAAAATTGGACCGACGTTATAGTTGATGCACTGAAAAGTATAAAATAATATTACTTCTATTGGTGATGGTACTTGTGAAGTTGGTGCCAAAAGCTATCAATCTAACTGCAACTGCACAACTTCAAAAGTACCATCACCAATAGAAGTAATATTATTTTATACTTTTCAGTGCATCAACTATAACGTCGGTCCAATTTTTTGTAAAAAATATTTTAATATTATTTCTCCATAACAAAATGTTACCCGCATTTTACCCCTTTTAAGATTGGGATTTCTGGATGTAAGATGCCATTTGTCCTTTTCTGTACCTTCAAAAACGTGTATGCAAAATTTCATGATGATCGGTTAAAGAGTCAATGCGTAACTAACAGACAAACATACTCATATTCGCATAAGATTTACTATTATATAAATATATATCTAAACATTTGTTTGTCTATTAGGTATTAATTAATGATTAAACAATTTTTGGATCTAGGCTGACCTTAATTTTGCAGATTATTTTACGTTTTTTGGCTAACCAATGACCATGACTTTCACGTTTGCATCTTTTCAGTCAATTTGAATACATTATGTGGATAGGTATGGTTGCCCGCGGCGTCTTCGAATTCGAGTTTAATGTTTGGATAAATGTATATGTATGTGGTTCTTCGATGGCATCACATTTAAGACGCTTGCCAGCTGTTGTCGCATGAGACCTTTCTTTTATATGAAAGGATGGAAATGTATATTCTTCAAATATGTTATGTCAGAAGATAAGTTTCCATTGATAAAGGGATCGAGCTTAATCGCTAGACTTAGGTAATTAATTTTCTCGATTGAATAATATAATAGTTTTTTTTTAATATCAGCTCTCCTCAGATCATGAAATCTGCTTGTTGTTGCTGTTCACAACTGGAGAATTAATGTCAAGAATATTGATGTTGGTAATATTGGGTAGCATTTGAACTGGCAGCTCTTTTTTATATACATGGTGTTTAGAAAACAACTTTGTACCTACTTGTAAATATTTCCGGTAAAAGTCTTGCTTAGCGGCTCTTGCTACAAATGCCCTAAAAAATCAATTATTTACAAAAAATAGATGTATGTTAGCATAACTTTTAATAAAATTGAGGAGGAAGACGCAATTTTTAATGAATTATTAATAAAGAGTGGAAAAATGGTGTTCTTAGGGCTTACGACTTTTAGCTGGAATTTTCGATGTGAAAGTATCTTTTCAATCCCAAATAGTATATAATCACACTTTGCAATTAAACAGTAACATCCTTCAAAATTAGCAAAAATATGCGCAAAATAGTAAATATAACTTCGCGAAATAGTAAGGTTAATCGAATTGATGATTGACTTGTG
This sequence comes from Crioceris asparagi, assembly GCA_958507055.1. NCBI lineage: Eukaryota > Metazoa > Arthropoda > Insecta > Coleoptera > Chrysomelidae > Crioceris > Crioceris asparagi. The sequence continues at coordinate 118,374,599 of OY293826.1, forward strand.
CATTAATATCAATGTTGCCAACGCTGAAAGTATAACTTTCGCAACATTAGATTATTTTATGAATTCCATTTCCAAGAATATTATCTTTATAAAAAATTAATGACAATACCTTCCAGTAAAGTAATCAATGAATTCATATTTCGAAAACCTGCAGACAAAGTTTGTCCCCTTCGTCATCAAAAGTTGCCATAATTTTTCGTAAATTTTAAACATGAAACTATACCTTGAGAAACTTAAAATCTAACCACTTGGTTTATGCTTTCGTTATCGAATATTTCAAAAAATGTTTAATATCCCAATCGTTATATTGGCAGTTTTTGGCAACATTGGAATTAACAGTTTTTAAACGTCAAACACACTGCACAAGTCAATCATCAGTTCGTTCAACCTTACTTTTTCGAGAACTTATATTTACTACTTTTAAGGATATTTTTGTTAATTTTGAAAGGATGTTAGTGTTTAATAGAATGCAAGGATGATTATGTATTATTTGGAATTGAATAGATGCTTCCAAATCGAAAATTCCAGTTAGCAGTCGTAAGCCCTAAGAACACCATTTTTCCCTTAATTAAATTTTCCTCTCAAAATTCTGTATTATCAGAGTTATTCAGCCATATTCATAAGCAAACTTTTAAATTTAAGGTTAACACTAATCTAATTTCGTTGGAAGTTCGGCAGGTTGTTCTTGATATTTTATAGAATATGTTTGAACATATGATTTTATCAAATTTTGCAAATTTTGCAATTCAAGTTACTATCCTTGTTATTTTAGAACATTATTTTGAATATTAAAGCACTATAACTAATTGGAATTAATAGTTCTCATAAAAATGATGTTATTTGCCTGTGATTTAAAAAAAAAACTGGTGTCACCACTCCACACAATTTTTCTTCCTCTCAGAAATTTCATTGAATAGAAAAATCGTCTAATCGTAAGACTATTAATTTTTTCTAGCGTGCCAAAACCAACAACAAAGATCATATTCAATTATGACGTAGGGGACAAACCGTTTAGCCAGAAAATGAATAAGCAGTTCGGGAATTTGATACCTAGTTCATTTGTGCACAAGTTTTTTCCTGTTTTTCTAAGAGATATGCCTTGAGATGGTGGTAAAGATCCTTAAGAAGAATGTTCTAGACAAGTTTCATCAAAATCGTTAGAGCACTGTTCCGTGCAATAGGTGACCTGTATTGATATCCTACAAAACAATAAAATCGGTATAAACCGTAACAACAGACAGACAGACAAATCAATGGCTAAAACAACACCGAAAATTTCACACGATTACAATAGCGTTAGGAAAGTAAAAAATGCTTTTCCTACTATTCTAGGATCAAGATCTAAATACTACTTAAATAAGTAAATTATTTTTTGTCTTTTATATGTTAAACAGTTATTGGAAAAAAACTGGTTATCATTTTTGATTTATGGATCTCTAAAAACGGGACCAAATCATATAGTCATTATGTTTTATATGGATTCTGAATATCATTTATAATCCGTTATACTGAGAGTCATCATAAGCATATGTTTTATATTTCTGTTGATCGGATATCGGATATTATCTTTTGTGAACTCCTATATTTTTTCCACTATTGGCAACTAAATTAATTTTCTCCTACACTTGTTTAATAAGGTATTGACACTTTCATAACCTTCTTCCAAATTGAAAATTCTGCTATGTTAAGATACTCTATTGTTGTTATAGAAAAAAGCTAATATAACATATAGCCATTTTGAACCTGTTGATTGATTATTGTTCTATCATCCTCCTTCAACGAACTAATAAGATAATCCTCCAATTGATTTTATCGGATGATGTTATTGAGACAAGGGCTGATATTTTCAAAATATTCCTTTTCTAACATGCAAAAATTATTATACTAACATAGTTGTACCCTACTGAATTGTGAGATTGTGGTTCAACTATTGAGCAATAGATGTCGCTCCGAGAACCATTCTTTCAATTTAATTTTGATATTTGTTTCTGGTTCATTTCGACTAAACGCTTAGCTTCTCGGGCATAAAAGTTATTCTAGAACTTAACTTAGAATATAAGCGTCACTATGACCAATTTTACTAAAATTTATGAAGTACCTATTTTTCACGTAGTCGCAGAACATCGAGAAAACCCCCCACAGATTTATTATATGTAGATAGTAAGCACTCTAGGTATTGACATAATCTGACATTTCATCATTGCATCATTATTATTTTTTCAAATGAAAGTGCAAACATAATTAGTTAAAAATGTCATCCTTGTAATAGTTTCTTCATACCTAGAAGTGCTATTGAGTTTCGAGAACAAATAACAATACTTGAAGAGAAAATGTCTTCAAATTTTCTATACAGATGATAAAATAGACATGTGATTATGAACCGTAAGTATAAGTGATCCAATCACGTAAGTAAGAGTAGTAAAAAACTGGATACAAGGTGAACCATGGTTATTTTTGGAATGCTGTTCCAAGAACGATAAGTTTCAATATATTATTGGCTGCAGGGTGACAGGTAGCAAGAACTAGTTTCACGTAGCCTAGTTTTTTAAATGTTTTTATTTAGATTGTCATCTTGGGTATGGTCGGATGTCGGATCATATTTATCACTTGAGAAAACAAATTATCTAATCAATGAAAAGATAATTTTCTAAAGAAAACAAATCATGATGAGACAACACAAGTTTATCTAAATTTTTAGCAAAGGTGACACTTTCTCTAGAATTTGAGAAAAAAATTACGGCATTGTTACGTTTTAACAAGCATGGGATTGTTCGTAAAATTGCTTCTCAGTCTATTGTTAGAAGCAAAACAGAATAATTGAGGATGATGCATAGAATTTTTTTAGTACATTTTAACAGCATAAGAAAGTGAATGGAAAATTATATTAGTTGTTCGAGATAACTCCTTTACATAAATCAATGGAGATATTCCGATTGCAATTATCTGAAGGTAGGTAATATTTGTAGATAACATACAAGGGAGATCTGTCGGTAAGTATCCGTAGGTATTCAGTCAATATAATAAACATACAGAATTTACATGAACAAATACTAAGCGAGGAATTCTTCTATTTGATAAGTAGCCAATCTGAAATATAAATGATTTTCATTCTTCATTCATCAAGTCACAGTATTAATCAAGGTGAAGAGGATATACATATATGTACATGTCTTGAGTACCAAACTGAAAACAAGTGAAATTTTTGAAAAAAAAACTTGTTTTTATTAGGCATTTAAGATTTAAACCGTACCGATGAGTACCTACTATTGCTATCCTTTTCTCGATTTTAACTATACTTATGAATATGTGTTTGCCAGCAACAGCAATTCCATATTCCAAATTACTGTTTGTCTACCACAACACAAAATTAAACTTTAAATTAACAACAACGTCTGACGTCTCACAATTGCGACTTGCGACATAACCATAGACGATCTTCCAGAGAGTACCTATATACCAGAGAACAGAGACGTATATATACGCTCCATGCTCGTGCGTAATTCCAGTGACGGATCTCATTGTCCGACATTGTCGTTCCACGTCGAAAAAAATAATGATCTTGGTTGAATGAGATAATTATAATTACCAATATTGGATCACACTTGGAGCTTAACAGGCGGCGAGATGTCTGCGATATAAGTACGAATTCGAAATTTCAAGTCTCTAGACCGTATGGGGCCTGAGAAATCGCTGCGGAGTCCATTGACACAAGAACCGAAAGTAATAAAAACTATTTAAATAAAGAAAGAAAATTAAACATTTAGAAGTATACGAAATGAAACGCAGAACCCAGTATAGCTCAAAAAAAGATAATTTTTTGAAATTCTTTTTGATTTAGAATAACAAATTATCTAGCCAACTAAATGTGAACAAGGGGCCTAATAAATTTATTCGTTGTGGATAACATCCGCAAAAACGGCACTCCTCATCTACCAACGCCACACGAAGGAAATGCTAATCAGACATAGCGAAATAAGATGATCAAACCTCCATTCCCATTCTCTCTAGACCGTGACTGCCACAGCACTTATTATGATGGAACATAGATATACTTAGTCCAGAAGCTGGCGAGTATATTTGTTATCAACTCACGTGCAATAAATAATATTGGGTACAGTTTATATTTTTTCATTTGTTGCCATAGTTTTAAAATAGTTTTTAACCTCTAATAGTATAGATACGTCTAGAAATTCTAACAAATATTTTTTTATAAAAAAATGGTGCAATGAAAAATACAAAATAATATTAATTCTATTGGTGCTGGTATCTTTGAAGTTATTCAATTATTGTAGTTGAATAAATGACTCTTGGCACCAACTTTACATGTACCAGCACCAATAGAATTAATATTACATATTTTCTATTTTCAGTGCACCAACTAAGAAAGTCGGTTTGTCGGCTTGTTCCTACTTGTCACAAGTAATTTGGAGATCTCAAAAAATCGCGGCGAAAATACTTATGTACACTGTACACATATTTCCGACTTTATCACTGCTGTAACTCGAAACACTGGAAAAAATGTTCTACCTATGTAAACGTTGTTACAAATAATCTGGTCTTTAATTTGGCATTCCCAGATTTTCAATTTGCGAAAGAAATTGCCCCTTCCACATAACGAAAATACACATATTTCAAATTTTAACATTGCTGAAACTCGTAGCTCTTTTGAAAAAATGTTCAATTTAAACGCTTGCAGATACTTTCTTATCTTTAATTCTGCCGTCTCGGATTTTTATTTTCGAGAAAAATTGCAGCCTCCACCTCCTTCGGGGACAGTTTTTGGAGTGAAAGAGATTTCTAAATTGAGTTTTTACGAATATGGTACCATTTCTCAAGTCTCCTCTTTGAAATTTATCAAAAATCATCAAAATCGGAGTACATTTACTATATAACAGCGCGCGCACAAACCAAAAAAAAAGTACAGTTGAGTTGTATACCTATTCCATTTGGCTTCGTCGTTCAAAAAATCTCACAAGTCGGTAAGGAACCATGCAATGATAATTTTTGTTATTTTTTTAATTGAGCAAGAGATACGGTAAAGTCGGTCCTACTCTTTGTAAAAGTTATTTATTTCACAAATTAGAGAGTTCCCAATCATATAACTTTTTCAATAAATATGTACTTCGAAAACGCCACCTTCTAAGAGCTCCAACTCGAAAATCATCCTTTTTCAAAATATCTAAAAGATATCAGAAATAATGATTTTCTCATCAAATTTAAAACACCAAATACTTGATCTACAAGAAAAAATCCTTCTCTACCCTCTTTGAACGATATTTTTTGGAGATAATATATAGTAATCGTACTCTGATTTTTATGATCTTTGATTCGTTTGAAAGAGGAGGCTTGAGAAATGGTCCCATATTCATCAAAACGGAAATCCAAAATCTCCTTCCCTCGGAAAACCGGAGAATTTCCTAGAAAATCTGAGGTGGTATAATTAAAGATAGGACAATATCCGGAAACGTTTAAATTCAACAGTTTTTCAAAAGAGTTACGGTTTTCGAGATAGAGATATGTTAAATTCTCAGATATATGTATTTTTGTTATGTGGAGAGAGCGATTCCTTTCGAAAATTGAAAATCTGTGGGTAGGTACTTATTACATGAAAGACATAATTATTTGTAGCATTTTTTCTTATTGTTACGGTTTTCGAGTTACAGCTGTGGTAAAATGGTAACATCTAAAATACTCAAGCGTATTTCCGCAGCGATGATTTGAGATCTCAATAATAACAACTACAAGCAAAGAATATACGTGGATAATAGGATAAGTACTATCTTCATTGGTATTAGTGAACGTTCAACGATTTTCGTGACTAATGTTAAACTCAAAAGTGTGAAATTAATATGTTTTACAAAAAAATGGACCCACGTTATTAGGTGGTGCACTGAAAAATACAAAATAATATTAATTCTATTGGTGCTGGTACTTGTGAAGTTGGTGCCAAAAGTTTCCAATCTAACCGCAACTGTACAATAGTAACAGCACCAATAGAATTATTATTTTGTATTTTTCAGTGCACCAACTAATAACGCTGGTCTAATTTTTTGTAAAAAATGTTTATTTGAAACGATTTGTCGGCCTTCTTTTGAATGAGAGGAGAATTCGATCAAAAATGGAACTATTATTAATAATGGGAATGATTATCTTGAAAAAGGGTAATTTGATTTTTCCTATTTTTTATCCCGAACCAAAAACAAGAATGCTTTTAGACTGTTAGGCTCGTTTAGATTCGTTCAGAGAACGGTGAGAGAATTTTATAGGATATAAACAATAGCATGTTTTTAGGATTCTGTACCAATTTGGTGAAAATGGGACCCTAATAATGAAACTCCGCTGTCCGTCCGATTCATGAACCTTAATAGACAGAGTGCTGAAATTTTTAGAGAATTTGTATAAATAATAAGTCTATCAATCTGACCTTCCGTCTGTCAGCTGTCTGTATCTCATGAACAGTAGTAGTAGGTGGACAGTGAAATTTTGCTTTAAAAAAGTTACGGAATCGGCCGCATGTTATGACTGTGTCATATATAAGCTAGGTATTTGTTCAAATAATATATTATTCAAGCAGATCGATTTATACGAATTATTTTATACATGTATTGGTCGTACAAAAAAACAGTAAACAATCCTTACCGTTTTTGATACTTAATATACTATTTATTCTGATCTATTCAGTGCAAAACTAAAAAATATTAGTCTGAGCTCACGGACTAAAACTAGAATAACCTACACACACGGCAAATCATTCTAATTTACACTGGAATTTGTAAAAATCAAACTGTGCTTGCTATGTGCATATCAACAGTTAGAAGCTATGCAAGTTGTTCGATCTTTTTGTGAAGTTATTATCGTTCTAATGATACACATTTGCTTAAGAAGACGAGAGAGAGAGAGAAAAAGAGAACACAGACCAATACATAACAGACAGGTGCTGTGCTCAAGAAGACAACAAAAAGCAACAGCAGCAGGCATCATTTAAAGAAAAATAATATCACCTAATCCACCTTTGAGTGGATAGTAGGTAACTAACTACTCACATTTTGAATTAAACAATCGCCGTGTCTTTAGTACCTGCCTGTGAACACTAGCACTAGTAGGGAAGTTGAAAATAAACAAACTTCAGTTACGAACAACTGTCAAAATGTCTTGTACAAGTTTCTTCGAAGCTGGGTACTACGCTATTCGCCGGTAGTTCCTACCTCCGCCACGGTACTATATATACTGGTTGCTGGTCGCGTTAAAAGACTTTGATGGTACACCGAGGAGAAGAAGAGGACAACGAAGAAGTGGAAGCGAGAGCGCTGTCTGTTCTGGGAACCTATGGTGGAAGGCGAGATCCACCTGGCCTAAGGGCAGGTGTAGACTAGAGTAAGCTATACGCCCATACAATAGACATGTATTGATTTCCGTTTTTTATGCTCTGCTCGGGTTGTCTAACGATATACCGAGGGTAAGTAGATCATCTTTTTGGGGGTAATTATAGTACCCACCTACCCAAACCATTGACAAAGTAACTGAGCTTATTTGTTTTCCTTAAAGAATATAAAAATAAAAAATTTCGCAATCGAACGCAATATACCTACTGCCTATTTACATAAAAGATCGATTCATTCTGTTCTAGTTGGCAAATCAAACTTACAAATATCCCTCGACCGATCAATTCGGGACTGATGTATTTTCTTCTGTAGCCCAGACCGATTCTCTTGGTAGGTTTCTTCTCCAAAATACGCTCATGGGCACCCAAACAGCCATAGTCTTCCAGATGCTCGATGGTCTGTTTCTGGAGTTTTAGAGCTGCAAACATGTGGACAGGCTTAAACATAGTAACACCCTCATCTTCTACCAGCAGATACGGAACTCGTCCTGATAGGACGTCCCTTGTAGCTTCGACTGGTATTACCATCTTGTAACTGTTAAGAGCAAATGGGAAAAACGTCTATGAAATATGCACTGATCTACAGATTCCGTTGGTTTGTACGGAAAACAATGCAATTTGTCCCTTTCATTTGTTTTCTTCTAATTATGCTCAATAATATATTGTTTTATTCTCAGTACTTATTCTAGAATGGTTTGGTAATATCACAATACAAGGAGTGTTTGTTCTAGACCGAGTTTTTTATACGGTCGATATTTATCAATTTCGAATGATAAAATAATATGCGATCTGATAAGATTATCAATTACATACTTCTGTTGCATATTGCAGGGTTCTTCTTCATTTGAATTTAGCAACACCAAGACCATATCGGTCTTGGTCTTGCTTTGCAAATCCCTAATTTACAGTCCGTACAAACCATATGAATAACCAATTCAAGGACAATGATTACAAAATTCCTTATATGACTTTTGTCCCACCTTGCAATAAGCATTGGTAGTCTACGTGATTCTTCCTCTTCCTCCTCTATGCCCCTTAAGCGGTGCTCCGCTGATCCCTCAGCATCGTCGTCCGGGTAGCTTCCTGTTTCTGGAAATCCTGGTGGAGGTGTGGGTGCTGCTCGTCCGGTGGGGATCTCAGCCTCTTCGGTATGCTTTTTCTTGTACTTCAAATATACGGGGCGATAAAGATAGGATCGCGGATGACGCAACGGGTCCATCTTATGCAGGTACTTTTCTGTCGATTGATTTCTGAATAGAACAGATTTTGAAAAAAGATTATTTGAGAGTTATTAAAGATTTCGACCGTTAACACGATTTTATGAATGAGTTTAACTAGAGTATTTAATATAAGAGATGAGAGATAAAAAACTTGAAAACCCCAGCACCTTCAATTTAAAAACTATCCTGAATATAAATGAGAATTTACAAAATAATTCAAGTTCTAGTGTAAGAAGGATATTTCATATAGAAGCTGAGAAACTAGAATACTCAAGCATCTTTAATTTAAAAATATTTCAACTGTGAACAAGAGCTTATGAATGAGTTTAACTAGGGTATTTCAATCATATATATATATATATATATATATATATATATATATATATATATATATATATATATATATATATATATATATATATATATATATATATATATACCTTGTAGCTACAAAGGCTGGTAAGGTAAATGAACAGGATAGATATATAAAACAAAAATGTATCTCACCTGCGACGAACAAAACAAAATATCAACTATTTCCGTCGCAATTAAAAATAAACTGTTAAACTTGACTGGCAGTGGTCGAACACAGAATGACAATTAAGGAGAAGATTGGGATATCTCAATGTATAATTGAGTTGTTGTCTATATTTATACGGCCCAGGAGAGGACTCCGATTGCCAAATACGATATCGTGGACGACAAAGGTCCTAGTAAACTAAAAACATTCGCAATTTTTGTCTGGAAATTATCCGATATGCTCAATATTTTCGACAAATTGCTATGAATATCTAGGGTACCCAGTTTCACAAGGTAAACACAGCCAATTTTTTAAAAGCTTATCAATTACCCTCATTAGGTATTATCATTATTTTCCATCAGTTGTTATCATCGAACAGGTATACTTTTTTGAGAGATCCGCAGATTAATAAACTACTGTTATAATGATCGGAACATATTTTGGAAAGAGAGACACCCGTTTATTAATTTATGACTGATTTTATTATTTTTAGGGAAAGTTTACACCGCTGGGGTTGATGTCATGAACTATTAGCAGATAGATGTTATGAATAAATTAAAAATAAAATGAACTGTTTTTTCGTAAATAAGACTCAAAAAAAGTTTCGGAATCCTTAGAGCCGTTTTTAAAATATTTGAGCCTATGTGTACGGCGTATAATTAGCTTAATAAGATAAGATAAATAAGCTTTCTTCAAAAGAAAATTTGGTTAGATTCTTTCAAAAATTACAGTTAGAGGACTAGAACGAGCTCATTCTCAGATTTTAAATTTTAGAAAATACTTATCTAATCTACTTATCGAATATATTGAGAAATTTGAAAAATATATGGACATTCACTGTTGAAAGTATAACAATATAAAACCAAGGAAGGTTAAAAGGATCATTAACACTAGAAGTTATGAGTATAGGTAATATTTTAATTTGGTGAATAATACATTTTTGCAAAATAGTTTGCATCGTATGAATCTTCTTCAGAACCCGCTATAATTATGAAACTATCCAAAACTCCTATATCAAGACTTTGCCATATTATTTGTGCATGCTGTATTTTCAGGTGGTTAGGTCGCGTTTGAGTTTTTGACGAAATTTCGAAATCATTTTGTTTATCAATTTTAATTAAAAAAAATCTCTTGAAGTCACTTGAATGTTGAAAAAATTTAAAGTGCAATTAATTCTATTCTTCTGAAATATCTGCAATCTTCTTCTATTTTCTAATAAATGTTATTTGCCCACTCTGTCTGTCAGATATCATGTATACCCAATCACTTATTCTGTTCTAGAATGATGACATTTAAAAAATAGATCCAATCCACAGTGGTGTGATCTTTGACGAAGAACGTGGGCATCTGCCAATCTTCAGCACGAAAAGATCAAGACATTCGCATGTTGGCAGCGGTTACATTTATTTCAGGTAGGTAGGTGTAATGCGAATTGTTTAATTCCCAAAGTAGATCCTAAATGTCAAAGAGAATCAATTTAACCGGAGGTGAATATAACAAGACGCATTTAAATTAGATACAACCATTCGTTTTTTTTATATAAATAATATATTTAATTGGTGTACTGAAAAATACAGAATAATGTTTAAGTCCAATGATAATGGTAATTTTGAATATTTGCAGATTTAGATAAATAGAAGGCTTTTAGTACCAGCATCAATAGAATTAACTTTATTTTTCAGTGCACCAACTATTAAAATCAATCCTATTTTTTGTTAGAAAAGAACACATTCAGTGATTTCAAAATATGGCGGTAACACACTCCTAGTATTTTATCTCGGAAACCCTTGATTTTTTTCAATTTTCTATTTAAGTGTTGCTTAAAATGATCTTTTCTTAAATCCTGTCAGATAAATTCGCGAAAAAAAAAATTACCCTCTGACCCCTTTGGGCGACATCAATGAACAAGCATCCCGTTTATGAAGCTTCATTATATTATGTTCTTTGTTGTATTTGATTCTGTTTAGTTTTTATTAATGAAGAAATTATCTTTTTGGGGGCAATGATGACATGTTTAAAATAAATGGATTTTATAAGGTACTTAGAAAGACGACATCATTTTTTCTGCAACCTAGACATCAGAAAATACCACCTCATTTTACTCAGAACTATCCTTCGCTATTCCGCTATCTTCGGAGATGCAATGCAAAAAAAATCGATACTTTGATTTTTGTTACCAGAAATAATGAAGTAATAAAAATGAAAATACTGTCTCATTGATTATTATTGATACGTAGAAGTTTCATTTTCCGAAAAATATTAGCCTCTGACTTCCGAAGCCACTGTCCCGGTCACCATAATTTTTTTATTAAAAATGTCAAAATTGTCTATCATGCAAAAAGCGCCAACCGTCAAACAGACATAACAAAGTGGTCAATTCCGAATCGCGTTCACATGGAAATGATCCTGTAAACTATAAGTAAAGCCCTATATTCTGTATATATAATATTTACATATTTTAATTTTAGTAACTTCGCAAATAAGGAAACCACTGTTTACTTACATCAATTTTGCTCAATATTTTTGACCGACGAACCCAAAACGGAGGGGGTATACAATTCGAATGTGCTTTTTTAGAAGTAAACGTGCTCCGATTTCAATGACTTTTGATTCATTTGAAACAGGATAAATGGTCTCATATTCGTAAAAACTCAAATCCGAAATCTCCTTCCCTTCAAAGAAAACCCCCGAAAGGGACAATTATTCTCGAAAATCGAAAATCTGAGGTAGAAGAATTAAAGATAAGACAATATCCGGAAACGTTTAAATTGAACATTTTTCCAAAAGAGGTACGGTTTTCGAGTTACAGCGATGTTAAAATACAAATATGTGTATTTTTGCTATGTGAAGGAGGCAATTTCTTTCAAAAATTGAAAATCTGAGGCAACCACATGTAAGACCAGATTATTTGTAACAACATTTATAATGAACATTTTTTCCTTACACTTACGATTTTCGAGTTACAGCGGTGGTAGAATGGTAAAATCTAAAATACTTATGCGTATTTCCGCAGCAATGTTTTGAGATCTCTACATAATAACAAGTGCAAGCAAAGAATATACGTGGGTAATAGGATAAGTACTGTCTTCTTTAGTATTAGTGAACGTTTAACGATTTTCGTGACTAATGTTACACTCAAAAGTGTGAAATAAATATTTTTACAAAAAATTGGACCGAGGTTATTAGTTGGTGCAGTGTAAAATACTAAATAATATTAAGTCTATTGATGCTCATACTTGTGAAGTTGGTGCCAAAAGTTATCAATCTAACTGCAAATGCACAACTTCAAAAGTAACAGTACCAATAAAATTAATATTTTGTATTTTTCGGAGCAAAGTAGGTCTATTTTTTTGTAAAAAATATGTATCTAGGTATCAAGTTCAAATTTGCTACAAAAATCAATCAGTCAAATATCTCGGTCGAGTTCGTTATTGGGCTATATCGGGTAAGTAGTTTCAAAATGGCGACCAAACATTTAAAAAAATTATCAAAAAAGAGCCGTAGTGTAGATATCATCAAAAATAATTTTAGGTTATAGATATAATCAGCACCTACAACTTTTGTTCAAAGCAATTTTTCATAAAATACACAGGTAAAAAAATAAAAATTAATAAAGAAAAATAACAAATATTGATAAAACATGAACACTCAATATAAATTTGATGTAATTGTACATTTTCTGAAGATCTTAATATAGACCCTGATTAAAGAAAATATATAGTATATTTATTGATAAGAAATAGGCCTTGAAGGGGAACGCGAACCCTGTCTGCTTTATATTCAACAGCCAAAACAAAACCTCTAACCGCAAGGCTATGAGACATACAGCAATTTATTTGTAATGACATGTAGGTATACCAATGAAAACGTTGTTCAAATTTCACTTCAATGAATTTTGAGAAATTTACCTTTCCGCTGGCTACAGGCCATCGAGATTTTAATGAACTGCGATATATGATTTTGTAGAATCTAAAAAATCACTGTTTCACTTGCTTTAATGATCAGTTGAATACCCATTAGCATATAAAATATACACCATAGATCAAGAAGACTTAATCAATTTTGAGAAGCAGAAAAAAATCAGTAAATAAACTCGATCACACAATATCCTTTAAAATATGCCTCATTTATATTATGTTAAAAGGCAATAATTTTAACATTCTGACAAAAGGACGGGGGAATATTTATTAATCAATCGTTACTTTTCTGTCATGCACTAGAAATAACTTTTGAAAAAATCGGAAAATTCTCTGAGCTGTGCCAAATAGTCCAGTCGACGGGAATCTTTTTTATTAATTGAATTTAAAATAATGTTCACAATTGACAGGATCATTCGAAATTACTAAATATTGAGTTTCTTTGATATTTTAAAATTGTCCAAATTTTTTCAAAATATTCTCTATAATTTATCAAGAATATGAGACCTTTTTACTTGCTATTATTGCGTAAAAAAATACGAAAACTTTAAGGTGTCAAATTTTCCACCAGCATATTTCAATCAATTGAAAATACTTTAGTCGACTGTACTATTGCAGTTTATTAAAGCAAAAATGTGTAATTTTAGCGTGTTGTGATGTTGTGACTCACCTTTGTCGTGTTTGATCCCGAAATAAAGCACTTCGGGAAACTTGTGGTGGGCGTAAAATTGTTGTGTATATTTGTGGTTTTCTCTCTTTTTCTGTTTATGGGATTCTGCTTATGACTTTTCCAGTTCACGTACACAATTTAGACAACAGAAAATACTTATTTAAAAAACAAAAAACATTCTCACACATAAACCGCAGTAAATCTTGGATCGCATTCGGAATTGATAATTTCTGCTGAAAGGAGATCATTTATTTTACAACAGATTAAAAAATTAACAAGAATCACCTATCAAGTCTAATTGAATACATTTCAATGAATAACAATTTTTTCATTCAAGTTTACTACATTTATAATTATTGGAAACACTGAAAAAAATTATCTTCAAAGGTCCTCTTATATTTCTTCATTTTATACCAAAAATTATAAATTATTCTAAAAGTGAGGGATTGATCACTTCATAAATCCCAAAATTACTCCAAAAAACATCATCCAACAATCATATGTCTTGGCGAATGCGATCCTTCTCAGAAAACACACATCAACCCTTACATAATATATAAACATATAAATTGTATATTTTATTTACATCGTGTCCACGTGCGTAGCATACGAAAGACTCATGCATTTTTTCGATTATTCAACAATTTTCGTAACCTCCTTACATTAGTTTTCGCCTTAAGGTATGTCGCTGAGTCGTCACCCCTTTCGCGGGGTACATCACCTCTGTCGCGCACGCCGCTTAGGTACTCCCCAATCCTCTTCTCGCGGTTACGGTTGACGGAAAACGCCGCCATCATGTGCATCGGCCGGAAGTGCGTGGCGCCCGACTCGTCCAGCAACACGTACGGCACCCGGCCCGATAGAACGCCTCTCGATGCATCCCTGGGCACGACAGCCTGCAGGGTGCCTCGCGAAACTAGCACAGGATATTCCAAATTGGATTTTCTCACCAAAAAGTCCTCAATGGCCAATGTGTTTTGCCGTTTCAGCAGTCCAAGCGGCACTGTTCTAGAGTTGTGCAACTCTCGCAACTCAGATACAAGGGATGCACTTTCACGCACTAATTGCCGGATTCTGGGATCAGCTCTGGCACGTTCCGGGTCCTTCTTGATTCTTGTTATGGCCGTTTTCAGAGAGTAGTCTCGTTCAGACAGCCGCTCGATTAAAGTCGCTCTCTTGAGCATTTCTACGGTCGGATCGCTGAAGTTTTTGGAAAGATTTTTCGATAGCTCTTCAGCGATATCATCAAGATCCAAAGCCTTTGCAAAGGCCAATGCACATTCTTTGGTTTCCATAAAGCGTTCAGTGTTCCGTATTTTCCTATAATCTTCATCAACAGTTTTCTTGGTTACTACAACTATGGATTTACGTAGAACCTTTACCGCTTCATCTTCTGACAAACTTCCTTTCACGCGCAGCTCCAAATAATCTCTCAGCAATTCGAATATGCCCTTTGAGATCTTTGCAAGTTTGTTGAAAGCGTTATTCATAAGATCCTCAGGTCCAAGAATCTTTCCCGCAATCTCCAAGAAATCCTGTGACGTCATATCATCTTTGATTAGTCTTCCAAGCATTGCTGCCTTTGTTTCCTGGATTATACGAGTCAGATGCTTAAAAGCTGTTTTGCAGATTTCGTCTCTATCGAATTGTGTCTTAGCTAAATTGAGAAATTCACTCATCAACTCGGTGTCGTTCTTTAGCGGCCCTGTTAGTATATTCGCAATTGTTGTCATGGCCAACATTTGGTCTTTCGGTCGATTTTTGAAAACATCATTGGCCGCCACCAGGGCAGTTTTGTAGAGTATCTTGAATTTCTCTGAATTCGCATCGAATCTTAGATCCATATCAGTTGCATCAGGGTTTGCATGTTGCAGGTTAATATTATCCACACGAAGGCTATTTCTATCTCTAAAGTTCGATGATCTCCTAGTCATAGTCAGCAAGACATCAGCTATTCTATTTATAGCATTCTCGTCCGCGTTTATTTTCGATGCCGCTTGGAGTGCATCTTTTTCGGTGACGTACGTGACGAGATTGTTTTGGCTATCGTCGTGCCGCTTCCGTAATTCCTCAAGTTTCTCGTTCAACAGTTTCTTTTTCTCCTCCAAGTTGGATAGAATATCACTCATGTCGTCGAATAGTTGTTGCTTAAGCTGTTCGAGCTCCAATCGATGTTGCTCATGTCTCAATCTGATAGCTTCCATGTCAAGTTCCTCAATTTCAGAATTATCGAATGAATCGTTTGATATCTCAATGGATTTTTCTTCACTTTCGGATTCGTCGGTAAACTCATCGATAATTATCATTTCTACATTTTTAAAAGCCTCTTCATCCACTTTTTCATCAATTAATTCTTGTAGGTGCTCTTCCTGTTGTCTCTTGCGTCTGACTTTCCTCTCGCCCTCTGGTGGGGGTGGTGGACGCTCCTCAGGATTCGAAGCAAATGTTAACGTACCATCATTTGTGATAGCAGCCTCAGATGCTATGAACATGGGGTCTCTCTCTTCTTCTCCAAGAATTAAACCACCGACAAGAGTTGGTCGATTATCGATATTTGTAGTGATGCCAGGGACATATTCATCGCCAAATTCTTTATGCACCGTCTGACCCGGAACGAATACTTCACCTTCTTCAGTAAGCACCATCTGGCCACTCACAAAACACTCTTTGCCAGAGGGCAAAGTGACTTTGACGCCGCTCACTTTTCGTTTCTTGTGATGCTCATTTGTGGACACGTCTTCGATTTCATGCAAACTGGCGTTTCCTAAACTCCTAATAAGCTCCGGTATTTCAGTAAGAGTGGGCAATTGATTGAGCATCTCTGGGCCACGACTAAGAATAGTTTCGTTGACATTTTTGGTAGCCTCAAGATTATCCACTTCCATCTCGATGACTTTTTCTTCAGTCGGCTCAGATACCTCATCTATAACCTTCTTAGCTTCTGACTCGAATTTATCCCAATTCATGTTTTTCATGTTGCGCTTCATCATCTCTTTATAAGCTTTAGAGTTTTCCCACTTTTGTTTTTTCTTCCGCTTCATAATTTTTTTAAGCTCTTCTTCCCATTTCTCTTCGCGCATTTCTTTTTCTTCGAAGATCTTGGCGAGTCCCATTGTGTACTTGCCGTGATGATGGAACTTCTCTTGTTCTTCGTCAGTAGCTGCCTCTCCACAAAACAAATTATTATCTTCACCCTCATAGTAACGTATTTCCATGGGGACTTTTTTTCTATTTTTAAGCTTTACGATAATTTTGTCATTTTTTTGTGAAATTAATACATCAACTATTTCACCATTTCTTAGAGCTCTTTCGAATTGATTTGAGAAAACAATGTTATATTTTTTATCATCAACAGAATAAACAAAAGATTCAGAATCTTGTATGCCCATCAAAATATCTAGCAAATGTTTATGAGATTCGTTTTCAGGATCAAAAATGGGTGTCATGTAAGTATAATCTTCTGAATTGATGTGCTTTACTTTTTCATTTTCAAATTTTTTTTGACTGTGATGAAGCAAAACGGGTATGTAATGTTGAGCTTTGGCTCCAAGTAACCATTTACCTGTAATTCTGAGAGTTCGCAATGCTTCCCTTGGGGTAAGTGGCTTTAGTAAAGGTAGGTAAAAGTTGCGCTTGAAAATCTTACTGGCACCAGTAATTTTACAAAATGACAACACATAGTTGACCATTTTGGATATGTTTCGAGGATAGATTAAGGCACAAATAGAGACAATTAAACGAAACAAAACACACAACAAATAAAAACTGCACTTCACAGATTAAGAGAAACAATCGATAACTTTTTAACCACGTTTAATACAAAGCAAGATTCGAACAAAAAATAAAAGAGTTTGAACAAAATATAATTTAACCAAGTCGTATTGTAAGATCGAGTCGTTATGCGGCGCAAGATGTGCTCATCCCGGCGTCTTCGTTAAAACTGACTGGCGTCGGCTTCGAAGGTAGGCACAGGCGACGTCTAACGTCTCGACGCTGGCTGGTTCTCGGGGGCGTCCAACGACTAGAATCGCCTGATGCCGAAGTCGTTTCCGTATGCATTCAGAACGTGTTGGTATTTCAACAATCTAGTTGCATTCTTAGCTTTCTCCAAGATATCTTTCGTCTTGTCGTCGTCAAAGAACGTACCTTTTTTAATACTTTGTTCCAGTTCCTCCAACTTCTGACTTTTCACTACTGGTGGTATGGGCTCGTATTTTGGTTTTTCAAACTTCATTTCTTTCATCTTCTTTCTCATCTCCATACGTAACTTGTCTACCCTGCTCTCGTCCTTGAGGATCTTCTCTTCAGCCCTTTGTTTCATACGCTTACGCTCCTCTTCCTCACGCTTCATTCTCTCTTGTTCTAACAGCAGCAAAGGGTCCTCCATAGGTATCCACTGTGGTCTCGGTTCCCTGGGTGGAGGTGTAGGCTCTTTTTTAATTTCAGCAATAGGAGCTCTTTTCTTGACTTTTTCTTTTTTCTCTGGCTCAGGCTCTGCAATAACTCGTCGACGAATGACGATCTCCTCATCGTACTTCTGCCTTGGCTTGGACTTCGGTGGAGGGGGAGGACTATCGGAGGGAGTGCGCCGTCGCCGTCTGGGCATATCATCCTCTGTGGATTCGAATTTCAGTTGTCCTTGTTCGGTAATCGTCGACTCTCCAGGTAGGAACATGGCGGGGGATTCCTCCTCCCCCATTACGAGGCCGGGAATCAATGTTGGCTCCCCATCCATATAGACAGTGATGCCGGGAGTATAATCGGGGACGCCCTCCTCGTTTAATATCGTCTGTCCGGGTACAAAGACTTCGTTTTCGTCCGTATTCACCATCTGACCCGTTACGAAACATTGTTTGCCACTGCTTGGCAGTGTTAGTTTTACGCCTGACACGTTCAGGATCTCACACATATCGCCAGTTTCTAGGTTCTTTATCACTTCTGGTATTTCTTTCATTACGGGCAACTGATCCAGTACCTCTTGACCTCCTTGTTTTAACTTCTCAGCTACATTAGTAGTTTTTTCCATATCGTTCACCTGCATAGGTATGTTCTCATCACCAATTGCCTCGTCCTTTTCGTCGACGATATCTTTGGCATCTTCTTCAAATTTATCCCAATCCATTTCATCTAAACAGCCTGATAACATTTGTTTCCAATCGGCTGAATCAGCACCCCTATGCTTCTTTTTCTTTTTATTAGCCAGACGCATCATCTCCAGTTCCCATTCTTCAACTCCCTGTTCTTTAGCTTCAAAAAGTTTCGCAATTGACATTATCTCCTTACCATGATGGTGCTCTTCTTCAACGTATTGCCTGGACCAGCCACTGCCTCTGTATAATGGTACCTGGCCCTCAAACGGTGCTACTGGAACGGTAATTTTAGCACCGTTATTCAGTTTGACGCAGATTTTTTCGCTTCTTTGAGCCATCGTGATGTCAATTATGGTCTTGTCTTTGAGAGCTTGTTCCATTTGTGAGTTGATCACAAGTATGCATTTCTTGTCTGGTACCTCGTAAATGTAGTGCTGTCCTTTGCCTTTGGGTTTCCTGCGCAATAAGTTCTGGAGCATAGAATGATTCTCCATGTTCTCATCAAAGAACGGTTCAACGTAGCGCTCACTCTCACGCTTCTTGACCCGCTTCTTGATGACAGGGACACCTTTCGGTCGCCTATTCTTTTCATATACCTTCTCTTGGTAGGGCTGTAGCACCGGGATGTAATGTTCGATTCTATTTCCAAGAACATTCTGACCGGTGATGATCTTTCTACGCAAAGCATCCTTTGGAGAGAGCGGCTTCAGTAGAGGCAAGTAATAATTCCTTTGGAAAAGCTTACTGGCTCGGGTTATCTTGCATAAAGAAATCTTTACGTTTATAGGCATCTTGCTGCCGAATCACAAGTCGGTAGGCTCTATTCAACCATCACAAAAATAAAAAATCTAGCAAAGTACTACAATTATTATTGCGGCCACGGCACAATTCAGACCAAGTATCCCCGACAATGAACCAGATTATGAAGTGCGTATGTAGGTTGACGAATATGCGGATGAGTACTGATTGAATGCTTGGCCCGATTACCGATATCGAAATAGCCGCAAGATTGACCTAGTTGGTACTTTGCCCAAACTAGATGACCGATCTCCATATGCGGTGGCGCATGATCCCCACCGTGTCAAAAATGCTTCCATATTCAGGGGGATCGAGGCAGAACTTTTCATTGCGGTCTTTATTTAGGAATTTCTTGTGATCGACATCGAAAAACTTGCCTCGTCTTATGCTCTTCTCCAGATCCTTTAGTTTCTCGCTCTTTATTACTGGTTCCATAGGCACGTACTTAGGCTTGGGTGGTAGTGATTCCCGTAACTTTCTCACCTGCATCTTAATAGCTCGCCGCTTGTTATCTATTGTAACTTCCTCCTTAGCTTTTTTCTCATTGAACACTTCCACACGCTCTTTTTGTTGTAACAAAAGATCTTTCTCCAGAATTGGCACAGTTAAGTCGTACAGCACTGGTTCAGTAGGCTTCAGCTTCGGTGACGGTAGCGGTGGTTCCACAAGAGCCACGGACATCTTCTTAGGAAGAGCTCTAGGACCACGTTCACGATGCTTGGGACCCATATTTTCGGAGAACTGTCGCTTCGGCCTCTCGTAAACCAACTCTTTCTTTTCACGTTTGGGGGGCGGCCTCTTCTCCTCCTCTTCGTCCTC
Organism: Crioceris asparagi; assembly: GCA_958507055.1. Classification (NCBI taxonomy): domain Eukaryota; kingdom Metazoa; phylum Arthropoda; class Insecta; order Coleoptera; family Chrysomelidae; genus Crioceris; species Crioceris asparagi. Next base: position 118,395,014 of record OY293826.1, read on the forward strand.
ACTGCTTTGCTCCTCCTCCAATTCCACTTCCTCTACCTCTTGAGGGGGGGTGCTGGTTGCTACAATATCGTCTTCTGTTTCGGTGAATTGGAGCTCGCCCGATTTCGTGATCGTCGACTCTCCTGGCAAGAATACAGCTTTATTTGGATCGTCGCCCATGACCAAACCTGGGATGAGAGTTGGCTCATCTTCGAGCATGACTGTGAAGCCAGGCGTGTACTCTGACGCACCGCTTTCGCTTTCGATAGTCTGACCTGGCACGAATAGTTCACCTTCTTCCGACTTGACCATCTGGCCAGGGACGAAGCATTCTTTTTTGTTAGACTTCAAGTTAATTTTTAAGCCCGAAACGTTAGCAATCTCGGTTATTTCACCCTCATCTTTAATTATCTTCAAAATTTCTGGAATTTCTGGCATGGCGGGTAACATATCCAATACTTCTTTTCCTGCTGCCAAGAGTTTCTCAGTGACGTTCTTTGTTTTGTTCATATTATCCACTGCCATAGGAATTGGTTCGTCGTCGACAACGTCGTGTGCTTCCTCTACCATGGTCTTGGCATCCTCCTCGAATTTGTCCCAGTCTATGTTGTCAGCAGCGGCAGCCATCATGGCCTTCCAGTCTGCTGTGCCTTCACCTCTCTGCTTCTTTTTTCGTTTGTTAGCCATCCTCATCATTTCCAACTCCCATTCCTCAACTCCAGATTCTTTAGCTTCAAATAGGCGTGCCACTGACATTGTCTCTTTGCCGTGATGGTGGGTTTCTTCAACATCCTTCCTGGTCCATCCCTCGCCAGCGTAGAATGGGGCATTTCCATCATAAGATACATACGGTAATGTAATTTTATGATAGTCTTTCAGAACTACCACGATTTTCTCACTTCTCTGAGCAATTATCACGTCTATAATATCCTTGTCTCTGATGGCACGCTCCATCTGATGAGAAAACACGAGCGTAAGATTCTTATCTGGAACATAGTATGTGTAACATTGACCTCTACCCTTGGATTTTCGGCTGAGGAGATTCATCAGTCTGACATGTCCATCCATATCTTCATCAAATAGGGGCATCACATATCTCATATTGGCCTTCTTTCTCTGACGTTTCTTACCCATTCCCTTTCGTATGTACTTCTTCCGTGCCATTCTTGCTTGGTACTCCTCCAGAACGGGAATATAGTGCTCCATCCGGCCAAGAACATTCTTTCCGGTAATTATATGACGGCGTAAGGCATCTTTGGGTGACAGAGGTTTCAGCAGTGGCAGATAGAAGTTGCGTTGGAATAACTTACTGGCCCTCGTGATCTTGCACAGCTGAATCATAACATTGAGCGGCATGTTTGTTTTGATTTTTTGCTCGCTTTTTCAAAATAGAAATTGAAGCGACTTATCGGAACTCGGCGCCCGGCGTTTTTTTCGTTATTATATCGAACAAGTCGTCTGTATTAGTTTTGTTTCGCGTTCGGAAAACAACTGACTGAAAAAAGTTTTCGGCAAAGTGGTGGGGTACGGGCTACTCTTGAAATTATTTTTATAGCTTCTACGAATCATGACGGAGCTAAGTGCTATCAGGTGCAATCAAAGGCTTCAGTCGAAGTTCAGCATCTTTGTCATCCGATATGACTCAGGCCTGTGTGAAATAGCGATTACAAGTAATAATCTAGTAGATTTCTTGTTAGTCAGAAATGCCCTACGGGTTAGAGTTCGCAGTGAACATCCAAGAATAGCTGTTAGTGACCTCGAAGACCTTATGAATGAGATGAGCTCCATTATGATAACCACTGCGTAATAATAGGTAAATGTCAAGTTGTAGTCATGGCCCACTTGCAATGCTTATTTTTACCTGGTATGTTGTTTTGAATGGGTCCCGTTACCTTGCATTGGTAAACAAAATGCGCAGCGGTCCATTCGTTGATGCTTTTATCGTCTAATGTCCATTTAAATTGTTCAGACATACCACTTTTATTTGAAACGATCCAAAAGACTAATGGCATATAAAATTAGATGTGAGGTATCAGCAAATGAAGCTGGCGGGAAATGTGACGAATTGGCATTCGGTGATAGATTGAGTCGAAAGTTATCAACGAGTGTAATTATAAAGCATTCGGTATCAAGAATAGCAATACGATGATTAGAAATAGAAAAGATCTAATGATATCATCAGAATTTATAACTTTTTTTTTCAGAGAAGAATGGAGGGAACAGTTTCAGTGATGGGTTAGTCATGAAGCGAGGTTTCAAAAAATCTATAATTCTTTAGATATGGGATAAGTTCCACTAATTTTGTCTGATACTGATACCTGTTGTATAATATATAATATGCATGTTGAAGGAATACAATACATTAACACATAATTTGCAAGCTGTCATAACATTTAATTTTTTTTAAGTTATCACCGGTTAGGCAATCCTTTATTGCGCATGAGTAGTAGGGAACTTAACTTACCGCTTACTGGTAGGATCCAACCAATGAAACCTATGCTCGTACATACTTCTCCAGCTCTTTATACAAGGTGTCCTGGAAAATGTGGGGAATCTCTCTGATTCAGATTCATTAAAAATGAAGATTACAAGTTCCCATAAATGCTTGCCCTAGCGGCCTTCCCCACAGAGATACCGCCTCCTAAAAGACGCCACTGGAAAACAATTTTTCTTGAATAACTTTTAAACTGCTTAATATAATTTAATGAAAATTTAATATGATAAACAGTACTAAGGACCTCTCAAAATACTGCCCTTAAAACATAATTACCTTGTTTAGTTTACCAGGGGCGGACTAGGTTGTACATTTTAATGCTGACATTTTTAAAACCCTGTATGGCAAGGAGTTAAAAAAAATTGGATACCTTGAACATTAAGCTAAAGAAAAGGTACTCTTGTTCATTGTCGATAAAATGAACCGTTTTAGAGAAAAAATATAGTAATAGAACCATAATTTCTAATTTTTTTGTCTGCAACAAATACAACTTTTATCAGTATTAAAAACGCGCTGTTTTTTCAAACGTTACTATGACGATATTACTATGGTACCTACGAAATGTTAATAAATATCTTGCATTGACGTGTGCATTTTAAATCTTGACATATTTCATAGCGTTTACACGTTGATCATTTACTTCGATTTTATTTATTGAATTTTGAATATCTTGGTAAATTTAATTCGATAATGGGATAAACATTTGACAGTGAGTATGCAGATATGCATCTAATGAATGGTCTTGCATCTTGTAATGCTTTGGAAGCAAGAAGGTTGTATGAAGAAAGATATCCTAATCCACAGTATAAATATTTTATCTATACTGTGTCCTAATCGGAATGTTCCAAATCATAAAACATTTCAGCGACTTGACCAACATCTAAGATAGACAGGAGAGCGATTCCAAGTTAATAAAGTAACATTATTGACTTTCTTTAATCATTTTTAGGAACTTTTTGGAAAACAAGTACTGATGCTGGTGTGGCAAGAATAGTACGTACGGTGCAATTGGAGAAAAATATTTTGGATAGTGTAGCTGATACTCCTTCAATAAGCACGCAAACATTAGCCGCGCAGCTTCATACGATAAAAACGATAATTCATGAAGTACTTAAAGAACAGTTGTTACACCTTTATCATCTGCAAAAAGTGCAACAACTACTTCCTGAAGATTTTCCTAGTGGATGCCAATTCGCAAAATGGCTGTTAGATCAGCAACGAACAAACCGAAACTTCATTAACACTATTCTTTTTAAATAGTTTGTATAACTTTCGCTTCATGTATCAATGGAAATTTCGAATTCTAACTTAGATCGCAGACATCTCGCCGCCTGTTAAGCTCCAAGTGTGACCCAATATTTATTAGTTATAATTATCTCATTCAAGCAAGATCACTTTTTCTTGGACATGGAACAACAATGTCGGACAATGGGATCCGTCACTGGAATTACGCACGAGCATGGAGCATATATATACGTCTCTGTTCTCTGGTATATAGGTCCTCTCTGACATATCGTCGTATATATTACTCTATGGTTAATAAAAACTATTTTTAATTTTTTTTCAAAAATTCTACTTGTTACCGATGAAGTAGGGTTTAACAAAAATGGGATGGTCAATTTACATAACTCGCATGTATGGGCTGATGTAAACCCTCATGGCACTGTTGTTCATCATTATCAAAATCTGTTCCAATCAATTAATGTATGGGCAGGAATAATTGTAAAAGCTACAAATAATTAAATTTCTCCACAATCAGCTACGTCGTTTGTAGTTTCAGGGACAACAAAAAAATATTCATTTTATTCCACGTAAATTACTTTATTGGCTTGATAAAATTTACAAAAATTATAAAAAAATATGTTGACGCTACAAAAAACTACAAACAATTGTTAACATATTTCCAGAAAAATGCCATAAAAACATAAAAAAATGTAGGAGTGATTATTTTTTTTTCGTTTTTAGGGTTTTTTGAAAAACTACAAACAAATAAATTTCACTACAATCATCTACGTCGTTTATATTTTCTGGATCAACAAAAATTTTATTAAATTTATTCAGCGTAAATTAGTTTATTAGCTTGGTAAGATTTCAAAGAATAATAAAAATAATCTGTTGCCACTTAAAAAAACTACAAACGATAACACATTCCCGGTAAAATGACATAAAAACATAAGAAAATGTAGGAGTAATTCATTTTTTCTTATTTTTAGGGTTTTTGAAAAACTACAAACAAAAAATAAATTTCACTACAATCATCTATGTCGTTTGTAGTTTCAGGAACAATAAGAATTTATTAAATGTATTCCACGTAAATTAGTTTATTGGCTTGGTAAAATTTAAAAAAATAATTAAAAAAATCTGTTGCCACTACAAAAAACTACAAATTATTCTTTACACATTCCCCGAAAATGCGATAAAAACATAAAAAATGTAGGAGTGATTATTTTTTTTCGTTTTTAGGGTTTTTTGAAAAACTACAAACAAAAGATAAACTTCACTACAATCGTCTATGTCGTTTGTAGTTTCAGGAACAATAAGAATTTATTAAATTTATTCCACGTGAATTAGTTTATAGGCTTGGTAAAATTTAAAAAAATAATAAAAAAAATCTGTTGCCACTACAAAAAACTACAAATTATTGTTAACACATTCCCCGAAAATGCAATAAAAACATAAAAAATGTAGGAGTGATTATTTTTTTTGGATTTTAAGGGTTTTTGAAAAACTACAAACAAAAAAAATTCACTACAATCATCTATGTCGTTTATAGTTTACGAGAATACTTTTCAATTAATATTATTTTCAAGTCGCATTCCAGCGTGACGGAGCTGTTGGATAGGCAGAGGAGGTTTCATTGCCTGGCCTCCACGGTCTCCCAACCTAACGCCACTTGATTTTTACCTGTGGGGTCTTCTCAATACTTTGGTGTATTCCTCTCCGATTGATACTAGGGAGTAATTTTTTTTCATTGTAATTTGATAAGGAACAATGCTGGGTTGTTGCGGCGAGTACAGCAGTCCTCTCTTCGTAGTGCCCGCGAGTGTATCAGAGTTCACGGAGCCCATGTTGAACCCTTTTATGAAGTTTTGCAAGCTTCAGTGAATTCAGGATTAAAAATAATTTAGTGTTTGATATATGTACATTATTACTTTCCTACGCTGTAGCTGTATAAGGAAAGTATTGTAATCGTGTGAAATTTTCGGTATCGAGATTTTTACAAATGTTGACGTTTCAGAGTTTTCTAAGTCTAATGAACATATTTTTAGCCATTGGCCCGTCTGTCTGTCTGTCTGTGACAGCATTATCTCGGGAACGGATCGGTGTATGTAGTTGCTTTCTTTTCTATTTTATTTGGTACCAATATACACTGGGTGTTGAGCTATAGCCAAAAAACGTGATTTGCGCAAGACTATAGCGCGAAAACGGCTCTAAGGATTTTGATTAAACTTGGCTAAAGTATTCTTCTGAGAACCATTTACCACCCACATATAGCGCCATCTCTGAGAAAAAGCACAAAAAAAGTTATGCTTGAATAAAATTCCGTATTCTCCACATTTTTCTTCAGATTCTGGCTAAACGTTTCATCTTGCAAGAAATGTTACATGACCATTATTGTTTGTCTTGACATGCTGAAAAAAATGAGTGGTAGCACGATTTGACCCGAGGATTTTTACTTTGCTTACGCTATTATTGTCGCTATGTAAGGAGAGTAGGTATTGTAATAGTGTAAAATTTTTCATTCACTGGAATTTGCCTGCGAGCGGTAGGAAAGTCGTGTGAGTGGACACACCAATTTTTTTTAGATTGTAATAATTTGTAATAATGTAATAATTTCAAGAAAAACATGGCTTACATTTCTAAAAAGCAATTTTTGTTAAGGTGTCTTTTAGAGACAAAACTGCATTTTTAAGAATCTTTGTAATTTTGTCGGATTGAATAACCTAAACTGAAACTTTTCTGTTCCTTGAATGACTTTCGTACCAAACTTTGTTGCAGACAAAAAAATAGAAATCATGGTTCTTTTTAATAAAAATAAAACATTACTTCCTGTATTATTATTTTTCTCGAAAACGGTTAATTTTATCGACAATAAACAAGAGTACCTTTTCTTTAGCTTAATGTTCAAGATATTCAAATAATTTTTTTTAACTCCTTGCCATCAGGGTGTTAAAAATGTCAGCATTAAAATGTACAACCTAGGCCGCCCCTGGTAAACTAAACAAGGCAATTATGTTTTAAGGGCAGTATTTTGAGTGGTCCTTAAATATTCAAAAAAATTGTTTTCCAGTTGCGTCTTTTAGGAGGTCGTATCTCCGTGGGGAGGACCGCCAGGGAAAACATTCATGGACACTTATAATCTTTTTTAATGTTCTATCTGAATCCGAGAGATTTCCCACATTTTCCAAGACACCCTGTATAGATACACCAAAATTTCAACCCTTCACATAGGTACACTTGTACCGCAGACTCTTGTATATCTTCGTATTTATGTAATTTATCTTGTACTGTTATTTTGCTATCAAATAAATCAGTAATAAAAACTCCTACTCATATTTCAAAACGCATCCCAACACAAAATATCCGAAATAATACATAGGCACTGAGTAAAGGGGCCTAATTTCGGGTATCTTTTGAAAAATAGTGATTTTAGTATATTAATGCATCGGAATATCCACGACTTTTCTAAAGCAAAACAAAAGTTAAAGCATTTAAAAACAAAATAAATTAATGCACACCTATTCTAAATAACTGCAGTAATAATTCCAAAAAATATTATATGTTCTCGGTGCAGAAAAAAGTTGTCAATATTTTACGTGGAAGTCTGAAAATTACCGTAACGATTAGAACGTCACAAAACTCGGTGATAATTTTCAAAAATTACTTTAGCACCATCTATGTTTTATAAATAAAACTAAAATATGATTACAGGAAATATTATCAACTTCGAACTAAAAATTTCTTGAAATCAGTATTAGGCAACTATTCGATAATTAGGCCACTTTAAACAACAAACTAACTCTTAATAAAAAAAACTAGCTAACAATACTCCCGATGTTGTCATTTGTCAACCATAACCAACCATTTGTTTGGAAGCAGACGGACACGGTAAACTTATAAACTTAACTTAATAAAATGAAATCTTATATCTTCATATTTTGCCGCAATTGTCCTTATTAACAAAAATAAATGATTATCTAAGGGAGGTTGATCGAATATGTGGTCATTGAGGGTTTCAAAAATAGTAGAATTTGAAAAATATTGTAAAACCATATTGGACAAATGCACTGCCGTATATTGTCTTGTTCAAGTCTTTCCACCACTTTTACCAAGGCTTGACATATGAACTTATCAATTATAAAGCAGATTTTAACTAAATCAGCGGAAGGTTAAAGCAAACCATCTCTATTTTTAACTGCAATGAGGGCAAGTGCAGCATGCATTCGCGCGTATGATGTTCATACTTCGCGGGTTGCCTATACTCCAGGTAAATTCACTGCCGCGGTTTGCACTCTAAACTAATGCTACCTCCATACCCTTCTATCCTCCTTGATTAGCATGGAATTATGTAGACAGAGGCTTAGTACATTCTGTTCAAAACAGTAACATTTCAAATGAAAGTAGCCGTTGAAACTTCCCGCCGCGCATGCGGAGAACAATGTTCGCTTAATGCAATCGTCTATACTACTAGGAAATATAAAGGAGTAGTTTCCTGTTGTTTTCTCCATCGCTGTACAAACGCCTTTTTGTGCCTACCACCACAGTATAAAGAAATATACAGTAGTCCAACTCGCGGCGAAACCTTTGATTTTATTGAATCAAGGTCTAGAGCTGGCGGCCATGTTTTAATCTTAAAAAGTCAGGTTTGTACTCGAAATTAACATTAACTGTGGCAGGACCCTAATTAAAACTTATTGATACAAAATTAATTCATTGAACTGATATAAAAGATAGGTAATAAATTGGTCCATAAAATAATGTTGTCACTATTTGTTTTAAATTTGATATTGTTGGTTATAGTTTTCAGAGTAGGTATATAATCAAAAATCACGAGGATCTATAAAATCTCAAGTTGTATTTGTTTTGATTGCTTTATTTATCGTTCGCAAAGTAAATTGATAATAAATTCTAGTGGAAGTTGTAGTCAGAGCCATTGTGAAAAAATGCAAGGTTAATAACAGTTCTGTAATAAAATTTATTGAATAAATATTAATACCTATCACAAATTGTTCCATACAATCATTTTTGCTCTATTTTTAATTCAAAATTCTCGTTTATAGTTCTTAATGTATAATATAATGAAACACGGAAGAATAACTTCAACAAATAGTTATAGGACAAAAAATCACAAGAGTCTTTAAAATCACATGTGATACATTCTAAAAGAGTTTTTACAATATTCGATTTTATTACATCATGAAAAGATGTTTACTTATCAGTGCTACAAAGTAAACATCAGGTAAGTATCATTAAAGAAACTGGTATTTTGATGATAGGTAACTTTTGAAATAACAAAATATTCGGTCATAATCAAGCTCATCAACTGACCTTGCATATTTGCTACATGTATCGAAATCATGAATTCTAAGGCATTTCTTGATCAGATAACCTGAAATATACCTATGTCATTATCAAAATGTTGTAAAGGTTCACTTTCTTCGACGGTGTCTTTGATATTATCTTGAAAATCTACGTTTGATAATCTTAATAGCATTCCATCGGTATCCCCTTCACAATTCTCTGTTCCAGAATTCCTGAAGTCATTCAAAAAAGCCTTATTTTCAAAATATGCCGAACACAGTTTGAAGGAGGTTAAACACCCACCACGTTCCAATCAGTCCAGCAAATCATTTATATTACAGGCCAGTAACCAGATTTCTCACATAGAGAAAGAAATAAATTATATCAGTTTAGTTCAGAAACGTTTATATTTCAGTAGACATGATAACACCAACAAATAAAAAATTTAAGTTAACTGTTTTTATCTTTCGGGAAATAAAAAAATCTGAATTGTAGCTTTTGTTGTTACAGTTCTTCGCAACACACACATTTCCACCTTTCGACATTTTGTAACAACAAATAATACTTATTATAAAATACAATCGAGATGATAATATGGTCAATCAGTATACAAAAGAGAATTCACGGACGTCACTGTACTCCCACGTAGAATAGCAGCAGCAATTCTACTCGTACGCATCTGAATTCTCAAGGTTTTAAAATTAAAACATGGCCGCCACGTGCACGCTTGGGTATGCACGGTTTTACCCCTTCCATGAGAGTTGGAAATACTGTATAGTTTAGTTGTAGGTATATATTCTCTGAGTTTAGTATAGTTTACTGTGCTACCACGAGGTATGTTTTCTCTGGCTACCACTCTGCTGTCTGCAGAGAAAACATACCTCCAAAGCTGTCTGATTCACAACCACTTACTGCTTATCAAGCGATGCTTGTGGTCAGTATTTAGATAACCAGCTGCCGTCACTGATAAATACTGACTAACTTTCAATTATTTTTATTAATTTTGACTCATATTCTCTGCCAAGATTTGTTATAAAATCTTGATAATCAAGGCAACTCACCAAACAGCTTTGTGTATGTATGCAATCATACCATTCCATATATGTCACGGTTTACCTAGAGCGCTGATCTACACTTTTACCGACCTGCTACCTTCTGTTTAACAATTTGGTTACTTATTTTCAAAATGCTTACTTCGACACGTTCCAAATGATAGAAAGATGATAAACATTCTAGTGATTATAAATCAATGTACTCATGACGACCGTCATGACATTTGGCAATGCAGATTTAGTTATTTTATTTTTGCAACTAGATCTAATTTTACTCGTACTTTCTGACTCTGAATTCATTCTGAATTCTGAACTTTACAATCACAACAGTTATTGATCATTTATTTCGGGTGATGTTTTCTATAATGTGATCTTATAATAACTGGAATTATATTTGTTTATTCATATTATGGAAAGTAATTTGTGACTTGTGCAATCGATTAGAAATTACTATTTTTCAAGAAATATAAATATAGAGAAATGGCGACTTGTGCCTCTCCAAAAAACGAGACACTTGTGCTTGAGAATGGCTTTGAAAATATCGAGGTGAGGATGACGCAAAATTTTATTTTTAGATTTAGACTCAGAAATATGTCTAGAGTTAATTTTTCAGATAAAACTTTTTGACGCTTAGATTTGATAATTAATTTTTATGTTCCAAGTCGAAGCAAAAAAAACTGTAGTTGTCAATGTCAATGTCAAAACACGAGCGGCAACAGCCAAGCTCTTTTCTTTTTCGTTGATTGTTCTTCGGTCGAAGTTGGGTGAATATAAGTTTCAAGATTATTCACGCGCCTATTTAAACTGTAACGAACCGTTTACGTTTCATCAAGGTAAATTGACCATGTACCTGATTAATGATGTTCAAAACACAAATAACTTTCCTGAAATGAAAGAGATTTACAAAATCACAAATGTGCACGTGTTGTAGAATAGCTAAAAAAACCGGTGTTTGATTCAAGTTTTGTATTTCAGGCAGACACATCCAAACAAAAGATGGAGATCATGGAGGTTGCCCCAACAATGAACAATCACGTAGCCAAGGAAGGAAAAGAAGAAAAAATGGAGGATATACCAGCTGAAGAAATGACCTCAAGAGATTATTATTTCGATTCGTACGCCCATTTTGGCATTCACGAAGAAATGTTAAAAGATGAAGTACGCACCCTGACCTACCGAAACTCGATGTATCATAATAAACATTTATTCGCTGGTAAAGTAGTCATGGACATAGGCTGTGGTACCGGTATACTTAGTATGTTTGCAGCTAAGGCAGGAGCCAAAAGAGTATTAGCCGTCGAATGCTCAAATATTGTTGATTATGCTAGACAGATAGTGGAAACAAACAATCTCGATCATATAATTACTATCATCAAAGGTAAAGTGGAAGAAATTACTCTACCGGATGGTATTGAGAAAGTCGATATAATTATTTCTGAATGGATGGGGTACTGCTTGTTCTACGAAAGTATGTTGGATACAGTTTTGTTTGCTCGTGATAAATGGCTGACTCCCGATGGACTCCTTTTCCCAGACCGTTGCTCTCTTTTTGTAACTGCAATTGAAGATCGACAATATAAAGATGAAAAGATCAATTGGTGGGATGATGTTTATGGTTTTGATATGAGCTCCATTCGTAAAGTAGCTATTAGCGAACCTCTAGTAGATGTTGTAGACCCAAAACAAGTGGTAACAGGGCCCGCTCTAATAAAAGAAGTCGATTTATACACGGTAACCAAGCAGGATTTGGAATTTTCAGCACCATTTACTCTCTCAGTGAGACGTAATGATTATGTCCAAGCTCTTGTAACATATTTTAACGTCGAGTTTACCAAATGCCACAAGCGTATTGGATTCACAACGGCCCCAGATGCTCCCTACACACATTGGAAGCAGACAGTGTTTTACTTTGAGGATTACATGACTGTGAAGAAAAACGAAGAAATTAACGGAATCTTCACTATGAAACCCAATCCAAGGAATAATAGAGATCTAGATTTTGTGATCGAGCTTAACTTTAAAGGTGAACTTGGAGAGGTTCATGAAACCAACAGATATCGCATGCGCTAGTATCATATTCTGAGTGCTTAGAATATTATTTCTACCACCACCCAATAATAGCATCCATACCAGAACTGTTTTTCGAGCATTTTATTTTGAACGTTTCATATTATTTTTGATTTTTCTTTTTCTCATTGAAACGTATTAATTATTCCCGATTTCCAGTGTAGGATTATGCGTAAATTCTTATACCGACTTTAGCAAAGTTAATGATATGGAGTATAGCTTCAATGTTAGAAGACTACTTATCTTCATATCTTCTAGGTTATCTTGTAATGAATGATCTGTGAATGACTTTTTTTTCTATTCTTAAGATGAAAATATTTAACCACCAATAAATTTTTAATTTAAATTATCTTTTGTTTCCAAAATCCTTTATTGTACATAGTTGTCGATATATACAGTATATTTTTTGACTGGCTAGACCATCGTTTTTGACGTGTACCTGAAACAATATAGAAAGTACCTACTGTCTATACCGGGTGTCCCACTAAGGCAAGCGAGGTAGGATAATAGGGAAACCGTGAACCCTACGAATTCGGGAAAAAAATTCATAAGTAAATCGGATAATAGAAAATCAGCTAAAATATTTTCAAGATACATGAACGTATTGTTCTAGTGCCGGAAATGGAAAGTTCATGAAATTTTGCGTAATTATAGTCTCCATACTTTTTCCGTATTTTTGATTATAAGGGTGGGGGGAGCTGGGAGACAGTACTTTCTTGAACCGCTGTGATCTAGACGTGTTATCCAAATTTAACGAGTTTAGTCTTGTTTGAAAGATAATACAACGCTTATTTCAAAAATAATTTCGGATGTGTTCGCAAATTCACACTTTTACTTCTAGAGGGCGCTGAATAACCAATATTTAGTTTTCATCGTTTTTTGTAGAAAAATTAAATAGCACGATACATTTTTTTATTATTGGTATTAAAAGCCATATAACATATACATTTTGGCGAAAACCGCGACTCGATATCTTTACTCGTTTTTAAATTATTGTAAAGTGTAACCTCAAACGAAACAAAAATACTGATAAACTGGTTAGAAAGAAAATAAATAAAAATGTTTTTGTTGGAAAATAGCTAATCCGAAATACCAGCGCATAGCTGTTATCATTACATGAGCAGTAGCGTGCGGTGGAATCTTAAGTAAGCAAACCACTCACAGTACACATTTACAAACACTCTTTTTACTTAATTGTCCAACATTTTCAATGTTATCCCCGACAGCCGAAGCTGACGGTAGTTTCTTGTCCATGTCCGTATTATTAAAATTATTAATTCACTCAAATAATTATTTTTATGTTTTATTTTACGTTGTTAATAATCGACTAATGTTGCTTAAATACATAATTATGTTTTTTTATCGTTTTTTCCTCGATCAAAAAACCATTTGTTTCTATGGTCCCAATTATTTTTTTATCAAGAATTAATTTTACGCTAACTTAAGAACGAATAAAAATAATCTAGTGGTCTATCGGCGGTAAAATTGCCCAGCTATCAACATTTTTAGGGATATTTTGATTAAAGTACCTAAAGGAATGGTTGCAATACTATTTTTTTTACTTAGTGCTTACCTAACCTAACTGAATAAGCAATAAGTAACTTATATCTTTAAATAGGTAGTGATAATGATTATTACTTTCTTAATAAAACATAAATATCAATTTTACAATAACTCAAAAAAAGAGTAAAGATATCGAGTCGCGGTTTTCGCCAAAACGTAGCTAATTATATGGCTTTTATTACCAATAATAAAAAATGTATCGTGCAATTTAATTTTTTTACGAAAAAAATGAAAACTGAATATTGGCTTATATCTAGTAAAGTTGTGAATTTGCAAACACATTCAACATTATTTTTAAAATAAGCGTCGAGTTATCTTTCAAACAAGACTAAACTCATTAGATTTGAAAAACACGTCTAGAACAATACAGCAGTTTAAGAAAGTAGTGTCTTCAAGCTCCCCCCACCCTTATTATAAAAAATACGGAAAAATTATGGGGACCAAAATTACGCAGAATTTCATGATCTTTCCATTTCTGGTATTAGAACAATACGTTAATATATCGATTTTTTGAAAAAAGGTTAAATTTAATTTATACCATGGTAATTACTCCACCTAGCGGCCATTTTAGAAACTTGAAAATATTTTAGCTGAATTTCTCTTGGCCGATTTACTTATGAAATTTTTTTTCTCGAAGTCGTAGGGTTCTCGATTTCCATATTATCCTACCTCGCTGACCTTAGTGGGACGCCCGGTACAATGAGATGAATCAGCACAACAGTATTCTAAATTTTTGATAATGCAGAAACTTGATTGTCTCTGAAATCTATCACAGAGATAGCAATTTTGCGACAAGTTTATGAACCAGATATCTTGAGGTCTTATTAAAGAATTTGTTCATTCTTAAATAAAAATTCTCATCGTCCCTTTTGAACGACTTTCCAAAAGGAGATATCCAAATCGATAGTTGATTTTTGTTAGGGATGTCATATTCTTCCCCACTTTAAAAAGGTACCAAAAAGTGCAGATAGATTTCCATCGATTTTGAAATTTTCAATATCCAAGATATCCTTACCAACAAAATCGTCAGGTGGAATTAAAAGATCATTCCTGGCAAATTATAAATAGGTCAATTTTTCAAAGAAAATAGCTGATGAATAAAGATTTTAATCACTAATGAACTACTTAATCGGTCAATTCTAGTTTTTGTAAAAAGTTATTTATGATCTCTGCAGTGTTTTTTACCTTTATCAAATCTTCATTTGTACTGCTGCAAGCTGCAAGGAATTTGACACATGAAGATTTCTCTTATTTAATTAATAGAATAATTTCTCTATTCTGCCATAACTGGAGAAAATGTCATTAATTTATCGTTATTGTAATTTGAGAACGCACTTCGTATAGGCGGTCGTGAGTAGCTGTAATGTTCAGCAAGACTCTGTAATTTTGATGGCATGGAGACGATGAAGATGCATGAAACCTTCGACGCTGAAGATGGTACTGATTCCAGGCTTCAAATACAACAAGAAATTTCGAATCAGCCCTTCCCATGATTTCCGCCGACTAATAGGATCAAACAAAATACCTGGATGACACCTTCGCATCCTCAAAAGGTCTAGTGGTGGAGGATGGCTTGTCCAGCGGCTATCAATACCAGTTTGCCTTGTGTTGTGCTGTTGTGTGGTTTTTTGAACTAAGTAGCCAACACGAATTTGAAAAATTTATATTTTTAAATTTCTGTTGATACAAACCGTTTTTAAACGTTTGTGATGCGTTTGTTTTTTCTTGTGACTCAATATTTAATGAGTTATTATTAACACCGATTAGTCAACACATCTTGAAAATAGACCTTACCTTTGAAATCAACTTAGATTTTTTTTTAAGAATAAAGAGTCACCGATTTCATAATTATATTTGTGTTTCACAAATGATTGCTGATAAATTGAGTAGAAAATAGAGAATATAAGGTCTATTTTCAAGACGTGTTGGCTAATCGGTGTTAATTATTTAAATATCTAATAATTAAATATTGAGTCACAAAAGAAATCTAACGCCTCGCAAATGTTCACAAACGATCTGAAATTTAAAAATATAATTTTTTCAAATTCGTGTTGGCTAATCGGTTTATGATCCATTTTTATATACTATGGAATAAAATTCATAAAATATACAAACATACAATTATCTGCTTTGACCGAAACTATTAGTAGGGCTCAAAAATCGAATGACCGAATTAATTGGACGGAATATTACGGATAGCGACATCTGTTGCTGCATAGTTAATAAGTAGTCCCAAGCTCACAAAATAATAAGCACCTAAATTTGGGTTCACACCAAGAACATGTCTTATTAATGAATTTATTCATGGTTCACATCATGAATTAACTAAGTTGACACTTCACATTGATAACTGAGGAAATTAATCTATTTAATATATATATTGTCTAATAAATTCGTACAAAATCGACAAGCTTTACAAACTATGCGTTGACGAAGTCACTGGCATCTTCTAGTAATATATATAAAAAAAGATTAGCACACGTTTTGTTGTAATTAGGGATCGTACAACCAGAAATGAGATTCTTAGCAAGATGTAAACCATATATTTATATTAGTAAATATTGATTTTGATATAATACGTTGATAATCGTTATTTTATGTAACTCAATAGTCGACATTTCTCTCATTAATCCATACAAATGATCGAATTTAATACCACACTAGTGTCCAAGTGGATATCTAGAGCAATAAAAGAATTCCGATAATAAACACCTAAACCTTCAAAATATTTTGTCTCTGCGCTTTGAAATCGCTTCTCAGTTGAATAAAGTTGTGCAGAACTGATTTATCCAAATTCACCTGAAATGGAATAAAAGAGAATTACAACGTTTGTAAATAGTGCAATTGATGTATGTAGTATTTTTAATACCCATTTGGAATAACCCCATCCTTATTTATCTATAATGAGATAAAAAAAATACCAATAAAAATGAAAGTCGATTACAAATGAGATGTTACGTCAAAGATTTGATGGTTAATTTTATTAAATATACTACAAAAATGGACATTCCGATGAATCCAAAAAAACTTATGCTTAATGTAGTCAGTTATTTTCAAAATGATTTAGGATAACGATTTGAGGCAATACAAAAAGCATCTGAAGCCCTGAAAGCTAAATTTACAAAATTTATTCCAGAAGAAACCTATTGTATAAGCTATTTACCGATAGTTTATGGAAGAATCACCAGATATTCAGATTTCAAAAAGTTTTATATATTTGGAAATTAAAAAAATTGGCTTTTGCTTCAAGACATTAAAAATTTAAAAAATATTGGACATGCCTGGAATCAGGTTGAAGAGAAGTTTATCTTTAAGGAAATACGAAGTTGCTAAAAGGAGAATATTTATAAACAGCTTTCTGGATGAAACATGGGTTTCTAGCAAGCGGGAATAGAATGATGTGACAAGATGACAGTAAATTTAGTATTAAAAAAAATGGAAAGTGTATAAACAGGTATACAATAATTATAATAATATATTATTTGGCTTGTTGTTTTATATTTTATTATATTGTAACATTACGTCCATAATAATTATTATTTTCCATATCCTTCAATGCCCTAAGAATAATGTGTTCGATGTCAGATATAACAAGGTCGTAACTAAATTCTATTCGTGTCCTTAAGAAGCGATAAACGTTAAGTCACTAACTTCCAAAATAGGTATTAAAAATTCTATATACTTAATACTATATATTGTGTTGAAGTAATGATGTAAGGAAATGGAAATCATAAAATTACAATTGTTTCTTACCAATGAATCTTCGGAGCAAACTTGTTGAAGATTCTCTGGCTTTACCAACAAGAGATTGCAAAGGGCATGTAAAGTTTCAAACAGTTCCGTTACTAATGGGCCCAGAGGTTTGCTGCACGATCGATATTCATTTAGATCACAAATTGCTATCATTGCTCCTGAAAATAAATCATTTATTCAATAATAAGGATTTTTACTTATGTAGACACTATCTTAATGGCTTGTTTATATCTATCTACCTAGTCCCCTAATGTATTGTCTGGTATTCATAAACTTTGCCTTTATAACAAAGACAGCATCTGATTTAAGTAATTACTTGATAGCCAACCCTATTGAGAGCCCAGTCGGGTTTGTCCATAGACAATGTCAATGGGTTTGTCATATATCCCTTTGAAAAAAAATATACCATTGCTCAGAGCTCTAACCTTTAACAAGGGTCACTGATAGTCTAAATTCAAAATAGCGACAAAATTCTAACGGTGCGTTAGCAGTAATTTTAAATTAAAGGTAAAATAGTTTTTGATCTTGGCCACTGTCAAAGTTTCAGTTGTTATAAAAACTTAAACCTTTATCGTGCGATCCATATTTTTCGAATTGAACGGAAAAATAATTATTGCATAAAGGGCATATATATTCATAAACAAACTTATATACATATAGTATGCATTTCGATGTAAAGCAGGATATTTCGTTATATGTCAAAGACGCGTGAAAATCATGAAATAAATATATACACCGTGTTCAATTCGGAACCATATGGAAAACTTTTTTATTATTGGTTTTATCAAAAAAGTTATTCTTTATAAAAAGTTCTGCATAGTCCAAAACTTAAAACGTAACCATTCAGATATCATTTTTTAATCCGTATACGGTATGAGTCACAAAATATTAATTTTGCTCAAGAGTAAAGTAGGTACCTTTATTTTTGAAAATATACAAAGTTTTTATTAAAAAGATTGAATAATTGAAAACTATTGTTAGATATCCGATATTATCCATCAGTCATGAAAAAACGTAATTTTATTATTTTTATTAACTTATGTGTATAAGCATTGATAATTTACGTCTACCAATAAACATTTAATCCAGGATGCACTGACAGAAAACTTCAAATCGCTAGTTCATTTTATAAAATACAAGAAATGGCGGCTCTATCAACTATAGTGAGCAGGCAAATGGAACCAGTTTTGATTGTGGGCGATAATCATGAAACTCATAGTGAGGACACGGAATTGCAACCTAAAATCTCATTGTCATTTTATTTATACCAAAAATTATTTCTTATAGCTCATGGATAATATCTGACAATAGTTCTCAATTATGATCAGCTTTATTAATAAAAACTTTCGATATTTTCAAAAATAAAGGTACTTTACTCTTGAGCAAAATTCATATTTTGTGACTCACCTCGTATACGGAATAAAAAAAATGAGATCTGATGGTTGTATTTTAAGTTTTTAACTGCAGAACTTTTTAGCAAGAATGAATTTTTTCATAAGACCAATAATAAAAAAGTTTTCCATATGGTTCCGACTTAATTGGACACAGCTTATATAAAAATAGAACGTATGGAATTTCATTTGATCATATTTTCTTCCAGAGATGCAGTTTGAAAGGACGATCAAGGGCTTTTACAAAAATACTTTAGTTAAGTTTCATTAAAATCTTTAAAGACGTTTTCGGGCTTCAGTCTTGAGTAAGACACGATATTCGGCTAATAACTTTTGTAATCTTGGCACAAACCGTATGGCAGAAAATATATTTTTTGGTTTCAAGGCAATCGTGATGAATATTGGTTGAAAACCGGACATCAAAAAATGTACACGTTACTTTCCTTAAATATGACATAGCTACTTGGGGCAGCGGTCTGAAAATAGAAGACTATAAAATTCTTCTATGAATTGAAGTATCTGCTGTTTTCTTGACACACCTGGGATATAAACGCATATACGGCACTAAAAAATAATAAAATAATTTGGAACCTTTAGATTATAAACGATAGAGAATGTACCAGCGCATACCATCACAAATTTTTAAGAAAAAAATGTACCCACAATATTTTTACTAGTCTATGGTCCAGCCTAAGACATATTCATATTGAAGATGGAATAAAATATCTGGATAAGGCGTAGACATCGGAAAACTAAATCTTATTCACCTGGTGTGTCTTCTCACATGACTTTCCTACCGCTCTCAAACTATATGCACGGCATATGAAAACCGTCCTAGTGGCTCGTGCGAGCGTTAATTTTTCCAGCGTATCAAGATAACAATGGTCATATCAAGTTTTTTCGCAAGACGTAACCGTGTGTTCGGGGACTTTCCGATAACTGTGGCACCAAGATTTAACGGTGTTTTCTGATGAAACACCCCAAAATAAGACGAAAATCACGAATACTCCTTTTTTCTCAATAAGCTTGCGGCATGTTGGAGCAAAAGGGGAGTTGGATGGGAAAAAAACACGTTTAGAAGTAAATAAAAATTCGTACTAACCAAGCAAATCACTGTAGACACGGTCTCAACAAGGCATTTTAATCATAAATTGCCATGTTGCAATATTACAATGTAATCAAATTTGACTTCTTGGCCAGCCGCCATATTGTAATTACTAAAATAATCTTAGAAAATGGACAAACGTTTCCATACGATTATAAATACACTATTGCCATTTAATTCATTTTAGAAGAGGAATTATCATTAAGTATTCTATGCTAAGGAATAACATTAAATACAGATTTAGTATTTTGTGGTTGGCTAGGTTTGTGTTTTGGTAACAGGTTTGTTTCCTTAATATTTGCTATAGAACTACATTTTAAACTTCTATTTTGTTTATTTATAATTTCAGTGCATGGTGTCATTGATATTTATTAGACTGTTGTTGGCTAGGTTTGTTTTTTGGTAACAGTTTTGTTATTTTCTAAACAACTACATTTTAAATAAAATAAGCTGTTCCGTAATGTGATACTATCAATTTACTTGCTTATAAATTATTCTTGTATGAAATACTTCGAAACCTAAAGAAAGTACTGATATTTCAAAATATTCAACTGTTTATTGCTAGATGGTACAGCGAAATTTTTCAAGAAAATACTTCGTTGGGACGGTTTTCACAGTGTGATTTTAGGTAAGTATGACTTCTTTCATACCTGTACATGCGTATTTTTCCCCACCCAACACCCCTTTTGCTCCAACATCCCGCAAGCTTGTTGGAAAAAAAGGGACCAATATCTCTAAATGGTGACAAAAACTGGAAAATTGGTATTCTTGATTTTCATCTTATTTTGGCGTGTTTATAGAAAACACCGTTAAATCTTGACGCCACAAATATCGGGAACGAGCCGTTCGTTTTTATAGGAAACCTTTTATAAAATTAAATTTCTATTATCTATGTTAAAATAATGATTGCTCAATACCTGCAGTATTATATTGGAACTGCAACATATGCTCGTATACAACTCTGTGTAGCCTAATGCCTAATTCTTGAAGAACTGCCGTGACGTTATTACCATCCAGATTCGTTTTAATCTCCTTAATAATTCCACTTATGTAGTTGAGGACAGTCCGACAGGCCTGTCAATGAAAACAGAAAAAAAAGATATACAAAACTTTACGTTCAATTATATGTTTTTTGCTGTCTTAAACTTGAATCTCAGCGGGAATATCTTTTTTGTATTCATCGTTAGTGTACATAAATATCTGTTAATTTGAATACTTATTAAAGATTACTTACAGGTGAAGCAACTGTATCAAAATCATCTGTGTCCGGTTTAAAATCACTTTTCTTTTGTTCTGTTTGTAAATATAACTTGACCCAAGTAGTGGCAGCGTTCAAACACCTCATAAAATTAGCATTTTTTATGATTAACAAAGATAACAATCATATATCATTATTTTGAATTAAACACTTTTTTTACTCAACGCAGAATGCTCACCTATCTAGACCGGTATTCACCTTCCTTTCCATATCCTCTAGAACAAATTTCTTTTTTTGGAGACAATCATTGTGTTTCTGTGTATTTCTAAAAAAGTTTTCGAAAAATAAACTATGGCGGGTAAAGAATTTAAAATAATTTCAGGAATAAAATTGATTTCCCAATTAATGCTTTCGACAATATTTTCTATGTATTTTCACTGTATTTACTATTTTTCTGAGATAACGTAAATGCGATATACTTAAAAATTCATATCAATTTAGCTTTGATACAAACAAGATGGTCAGGTCATGATCTCAAATTCTATAGCTTAGAAAGAATTACATTATTTTTCATTGTTCCATATAATATGCCCTCTATTGAAAAAACACGAAAAGTACTCACTCAACCATAGGAACAACAAGATCGAGGAACTGTTTCTCTACCAGATGCGTAATATTGTTACTTTGATGAATAATGGTGAAAAAGTGCAAGACCGGTGGATTCCTTGGTCCTTCTACGACTGGTACAGCTTGAAGACCCAATTCTACAGCATAATCTACATGCTCAATCAAGAGACTATTGATGAGTCTATCAAGTATTTGAGTAGCATTAGCAGCATGCTCGTTGAGTTTTGACAGCTGAAACAACAAAAATAAAAAGTGAACAGCTAACAACTCACAGTGTTCATAAGATGACGCTTTATCAAATATATTTTTGAATCTGCTAACTATAAAATTTCATCTACTCACCAACTGGCATCTTTCAAATGCATGTTTTGTATCTTGTAAGATCATGATGGCTAATTCTTCAGATAGAAACGTTTCACCACCGTAATTTTCAATTTGAGCAATATTAATATTGGTTCTTGTTCCAATAACAGCTTGTAGATCGCGCCTTAAATCCTGAAATCTTTGAAAATATACTTTAACCAATCATTTATTTAGAAGATGAGTCTGTAAGTAGACTCTTGGCCCGAACTCGAAATTCTTTATGATATTTATATTCACTGTTATTCAAGATGAGTAGCCTATTAGACGTTTCAGGAGAACAAGTGGGAATATGGAGCTGCAAATTCGCAACAACGAATATATATGCCGGTTATACCGGAAGTAGACACTAAATTGCTTATTTCAAATATAATGCTATATTTTTTATCAAATTGTCATTCTACTTCCTATTTTAAGGTAACTTTTATCACGATTCCCTATATCAAAAATTCATAGTTTTGAAATATTTTGATTTTAATAAAAAATCTTGCGAAAACATATCTTAACAACACAAATAATAACTATGGATGTTGTAAAATTTAAGCAGTTGTTTCTTAATCACGTTATAAAAAAGTATATGTCTTTCATTCTGGCCAGTAGGCGTATGCTTACAGAGGATCCTTTCAACACATGAGTAACTGATACCTATGTCACTCACCGCACTGTGGATAGATGCTAGAGGATGGGCTTCAAAATAAGCCAGAACATTAATTTGATTCTCTTCATTGTCAGTAATTGGCTTATAATTATTACCTTTGCTTTCAACGAACCCAACAAAAGAAAGTTCGATTCGATTCTTCTGAATTTCTTCTCAGTCATTGTTGGCAAATTGGGATATAATTCATTAAATCGTCAGCACGTTCTACTAATAACTCCGTTGCACTCACCATGTAAGACAAATTTATAAAATGAACATTTGAACAATGGTTTTCCATATTTAGAAATATGAAATAACTTTAACACTCTTATAACTTTCAAATATATAAACCACTGAGAGCTTTTCATCATGACAGGCCAGAAAATACTTTCAAATGACATGAAATTAGTGTTGGTTTTCCAGCATTCACAAATAACTCAAATTAAGTTTAACGAAAGAGAAATAACAGATAGGATGACCGAAAAAAAATTATTATAATCCATTTAAAATAAGTGACTTTTTCCATGTTGAATGCTTTGAAGTTTGGTACGAGCGTTATTTATTTATGTTGTACCGTATTCCTGGTCTTCACCATACCCCGGTCTCCAGCGTACTACCGGTCTCCACAATATCACCGGTCTCCACTGTACCGCCGGTCTTCACCGCATTAGCGGTCTCCACCGTATTTACTCAACTAATTCACCGAACGACCGGACTGATTGAACTCCGCAGCAAATTCTCTCCAATATATAGGCAAGCTCCCTCCATCTAGAAGCTTCCACCGGCATCTTCCAACGCTCCGAACATTCCACCAATAGCGCGAACTCACTAGATGGATCGGGATACAATCTTAACCTTGGCATGTATCGGCAGTATGCTTACATTCATACCATCTGGCCCCGCTAACGTCCATGCTCGTCAAGAGTCAAGATGCTCCGCCCTCTGACCTCACAAATTGCACATGCTTCCGCACAACGGCGTCCAAACTATATCGCAAACTCGTAACAATATGTATTCGCAAGAATTTTCAATAAAATACAAAACTTTCCTTACTAGGCTACTTAGAGTAATGGTAAGAAAGTAAAAAGGACACAGATCTGTAATAAAATTCTATTAATATTTTGTTATTTCAAAAGCCATAACTCTGTTTGTAAGGAAAGAATTATGGTAAAATATGATATAAAATTGTATTTTTTAATGTGTTAAGTATATATTTTTGACAGACTTCCCAAACGGAAGAGGTATACAATTCGACTGTCTTCGTTTTTTGGTTTGTGCGCGCGCTGTCTATAGTAAACGTACTCCGATTTTGATTTATTTGAAAGAGCAGAATAATATTTCTCAGCAATCCTCTTGTAATTTTTATGAAATTGGTAAAAAAATGGAAGGAAATGACTCACCCGCCAGATTGAATTTGTTTCTTCTGATGACCCTTGGACTCATAGTACTTATGAAGATTACTGGAACAACTTTCCTTGAGGCTTTTTAATTCCATCCTGTGAATTTGTATTATAAGCAACCAAACTTAATTCATTAACTGAAATTCCGAAAACTTACGTTATATAATCGTTGATGTACTTGTTGAAAATATTGGTAGTTAATTTTCCTAAAAAGTTCTTATCGTTACCCATATTGAAAACTGCTAGGTCATGAGAGAGCTGGTTGGTTCTTAAAAACACAAATAAATCTCGTGAGGTGAGTTACGTCGGAAGAAGTTTTTTTAAGTTTAACAAATAGTATTCTTAGCTGAAACTCACTTGGAGTACAACTCATACAACGTTTGCAAATATCCGTAAGTACCCAATTTGGAATTGAGTCTCTGCTCAATATGTTCGGCTATCTTCAGTTGGTAGATATTCAATACAAACTTGGCCATGACTTGTTCTGGACTGTTGAATACTTTCTGTATGATTTCGTAGTTATACTTACAGAGGGCGAAAAGATGACCGAACACGTCTTTTGTTGCAAGACAACCCTGTAATCGATTTTGAGATTGAATAATATGTAAATAATTACAGATCAGAAGCTTTCTCACCACTTGACTTTGGTCAATATAAGCATCAACACATTGAGAGTAGCCTTTAAATTGTGATAATACAATGGCAATTTCTCTCATTCTCTTCAAATCTTCGCTATTCATGGCGTTGACAAAGTCTTCAATCAGCGACTTCTCTATGTCACAATACTTTCTTTCTATTTTTCGCTTAACGCTATCAAATCTACCAAAAAAATACACATGAGATAATTCAGATTATCGAAAGAATCTACATGATAAAAACAGGAACTTTTCCGTATTTGAATAATGTTCAAAGAACATTCATGTTTTATATTTCATATAAACAATATCCAGACAATATGTTATGAATGAAAATTACGAATTACATTTGGATTTGCCTTACTTGGGTGGTAGATCCTGTGATATCAGATACAATTTCTGTATCATATCTGCGGCCTCATCAATCTGCAATGGGTAAAAATAGGTGAATAGTTTATTAATATTTGTGCATGGAACTCACTCTGTGTGGGTCACTGAAAACCGAAGATGAAAGCGGTCCAGTTGAGAGAAACTCGTTTAGATGAATCAACATTCGATGTGCTTCAACCACTCGTGCTCTAGGACCATTTACACTATCTAACTGATCGCCTAAATGTAACACTTTCGTTGCTACATGATTAATTTTCTCGTCCAATTCTTGGAATGTACTGATTGCTTGCTGCAAGCAATACAATATGGAATATTCGAAACTATGAATATTCGATATAACTACACGAATAAAGCTATTATGTTATTATACCTTATTCTGTTCCAATAAGTTATACACTTCTTGGAAAAATAATGCCTCCTCTTCGCGAACAACATTTTCAAGTTTCTGACACTTCTTTTGCTGTCGCTCTTGAAGTAAAGTTAAATCGCTAGAAAAGAAGGGGATCTCTAGTATACTTGCAAAAGAAATAACGTGGGATCAGAGTTAACTCACTTAATGGCTTGCACAAAAGACTCGTGCAGCAAAGAGGGATTAAAATCGTCCTCAACACCATCATTTTTGGTTTCGGCAATGGTTCGCCAAGCTAGCCGTTCCACAAATTCCTCCGCATCAAAAGGTTCCTAAAACAATAATTTGAAGGAGAACTTCTCGAGCTATTGTTATTGCAATCAAATACCTGTTCCAATTCTTTCATATATTGTTGCATCATCTTGAAAAATAACTGTTCACATTACCCAGTATTACAAATAAAAAATGATAATATTGTATTGTTACATTTATATTGGACTAATTTAATTTTAATAAGAAGGTTTTGACGTCATAATCAAAACCTTAGATCAAAGATCTAAACATTATTATTCATTTAGAGGTTAAGAATTATTAGTATGTCAGTGTCAAAACTTATCTTCTTCTTGTAGTCTACGGAGGTAGGTGATCACTTGGTGTTCTCTGTTTTCTAGTGATCACTGTTGTCTGTTGGAGGCAGAGTTGGAGGTACTGTTCTCTGGTTTCTACAAGAGCACGTAAGCTGTGACGAGAGTAGCCGAACGGTGATTTCGAGATACAAAACGTAACTAGCGCTGTGTTTAGCGAAACCAATCGAAACCTGCCGAACTTTCAAACGCGAAATTAAGACCTTTTCAGTTAAACGTTCATATATAAAATACTGTAATAAACATCTGAATTCGTCCTCGTATAAGTATACCAGAAAGTTATGCTAGATCCAACACTTTTTGAAAACTCACATCCATGCGAACACCCCAACTACTTATCTGAGCTAATGGCATAGATAAGTGATTGTCGCATGTATACTGAGCTAATGGACAAGTGGCTCGAGTGCCCGAGACCTCTGAAACTGAATTATATGCAAATGAGATTTACATGAGCGTACATTCGGGTTATTAGTTAGTGCTGATTCAATAATTTTATTTGATTTTGAATTTGAACAATTTAGTAGTAAATATTATTTTATTTGATTTTGATAATTATATATGATAATTAGTTAGGTATGTATAATATAAAAATATTCCTAATCTCTATTCCAGAACAAAGTAATTTAAACGATAATCTTTTCCTGTAACAAACCATCATTTTAATAGCATTCGGAATCTCCTAAATGAAACGATTAAACATCATTATGAGGATTTAACTAATTTTAAATACATTTGGTGGGTGTGGAATTGGAATAAAACAAAACTATGAAATATAAAAATTTATTATATAACAACTTGACAATATGTAACGATAATTATAATTATAAATTTAACAAAATAGATAGTTTCCTATATTTTCTAGGAGAAAATATATTCATAACCTAATATACAGCAAAATGGACGCAATATATTTTTGCCATCTTGATGAGACGTTACTCCTTAGTCCCCGGTACGCGCGGAGCAACTTAATTAGTTGATGCATTGGAAAATACAAAATAATGTTACATGTATAATAAACCTGTTGGTGGTGATTTTGAAAAGGTGCAGTTGAAGACTATTGGCACCAACTTCAAAAGTAACAGCACCTGCCAATTTTCCCTCCACCCCATTTGAAAGTTTTTAGTATATATACATTGCTGCAGTACGGAACTTTATTAATAATATTTTTTTTGAAGACTGGATGATTTACTTGTTATTATGTAAAGGGTCTTTGATTATATTTACGTGGCTATCTGGAGCCTTTATTTGTGTAGATAGAAAAAAATGTTTTATATAAAAATTGTACGTAGTTCGTTTTCCATATTATCTTTTGAAATTATCATTAAAAAATATCGCATTTAAAAAATGGAAAAATATACCTAGGCAATTTCATTTTTTTAAAACACCATGTATATTATGCGCTACAACGAAAGATCTTTTTTTCTGATTTCAAATATATATATATATATATATATATATATATATATATATATATATATATATATATATATATATATATACAGGCTGTTTCAAATTCGACTCTCACCATTGGGATCTCGGAAACTACAGCGAATACGAAGATGGTTGAATTGGGGCAAAGTTGCGTATTTATGTGCTCAACAATACGCAGTTTAGAAAGCTTGAAAATTTTGATTACCTCCGGAGATATTCGAAGAAAACTTTTCGGAAAATCATTTTTTTTCTGTCTTTATTTCTTAATGAATTTCTAAATAAATAGCACATTCACATTGCCACTTGTTTCACTCTTTCCAATGTTAATAGTTTTGTAACTTGACGTTTCCTCTATGTCTAACTATAACTTTTCTTATGGGAGCCATATTGGAATTCCACAAATTTGACTAGCCCTTTTTATTACCATAAATTGGCCTTTTTATCCTAAAAATCCGAGAAATTAAATAAATTAATTTTGTAAAGTAGTTGGCTTTGATTTTTTGCAATCAGTGACACGTAAATGACATTCTGTATTATTGTCAATGGCTGAGTCGTTGAAATGGAGTTCTCCAACGAAGAAAAAAATATCACAATAATGATAGAAACAGTGTGAATAAATACATAAGAAGTGTATCTTAAGATGTATCCAAATTAATGGACAGAATTCGCGATGGATTTGGCTCGTTTGAAAAACTTAAGATTAGTTATACCTCATTAATAATGATTTCTTTAGTTTCTTCATCAATCCTGTCTCCAGATTTTTGTCTGGGCTCCTTAAAGGAACCGTGCTCAGCTAAATTTCTATCCAATAAGTTGAATAAAGATCGGTGGGGTTGTCGTCTCTCGGGATACCTACATATCAAAATGATACACTTCCAAGGTATTCACACTGTTTCTATCATTCTTGTAATAAAGTTTTATCATATCTCATTTTTCTACATTGGAGAACTCCATTTTCAACGACTCAGCAATTGACAATAATACAGAATGTCATTTACGTGTCACCGATTGGAAATTTCAAAGCCAACTACTTTATAAAAGTAATTTATTTAATTCCTCGTTTTTGTAGGACAACAAGGCCAACTAATGATCCATCATCAAAAAGGTAATAAAAAGGGCTATTCAAATTTGTGGAATGCCAATATGGCTCCCATTAGAAAAAAAAAGTTTGTGATAGTTACAAAACGTCAGGTTACAAAACTATTAACACCATTGGGAGAGTGAAAAAAATGACAATGTAAATGTGCTATTTATGTAGAAATTCATTAAGAAATAATGCCAGAAAAAAATAAAATGATTTTAAGAAAATTCGGGTTTTTCCGGATATCTCCGGAGCTGCTGGAAATTTTCAAATTTTTTAAACGGCGTATTGTTGAGTACATAAATGCGCAACTTTGCCCCAATTTAACCATCTTCGTATTCCCTATAGTTTCCGAGATCCCAATGGTGAGAGTCGAATTTGAAACAGCCTGTATATTGATGATATTTGCGTGAATCAAGAAAATAAATAAATAAATTTATAAAAATATTGATTTTATTGTTTCCATGGCTTTCTTGATACAAAATATGATTTTTTTGCAATTTATTTATAGTTTAAGCTAAAATATCTCGAAAATGGTTCACCTAAATATCATTAATATGTATAAATATATATATATATATATATATATATATATATCAGAAAAAAAAATCTTACGTTGTAGCGCATAATATACAGGGTGTTCAATATAAAAAATTAAAGTTATCTATATTTTTCCATTTTTTACATGCGATATTTTTTACTGATAATTTCAAAAGGTAATATGAAAAACAAGCTACAATTTTTTTATCAAACTCCAGATAGTCACGTAAATATAATCAAAGACCCTGTACTTATACATGATTTTAACTCCATTGGGTAGTGGGCAGTGGGTACTAGAGAGAATAAATAAAAGTGGAAATATGGAATAGGCACTATGAAATAGTTAATCTGTGAGATTAATAAACGTGGAGAGTCTGTCATTATCGTACTAATAAGATAGTAAACTAAGGAGATGAAATGATAAAACACGAGTACATACATAAAAAAGCAAATACACAGATGAAATTTATACCACATTCGTAGTGGAGAAGTCTGTCAAAAATTAAACAATTTTTGACCGACGAACCCAGCCGAGGTATACCATTCGACAGTCCGCTTTTTTTAGTTTGTGCACACGCTATATATAGCATACGTACTCGGTCCCGTATTCTCCTTACCTCCGAAAACCGCCCCCGGAGGTTGTGGAGTGGTTAAATTTTCTCGAAAATCTAAGATCCGAGAAGGCAGAATTAATGATAAGAAAATATCCAAAAAAGTTTATATTGATTTTTTTCTCAAAAGAGCTACGGTTTTCGATTTCCAGCAATGCTAAAATTTGAAATATGTGTATTTTCGCTATGTGAAAGAGACAATTTATTTTGAAAACTGAGAATCTTTGAATGGCAAATTAAAGACCAGAATAGCAACATTTATATTGAACATTTTTTTCATAGAGTTACAGTTTTACAGTTAGAACAATGGTAAAGTCTAAAATATGCGTATTTCCGCGACGATGTTTTTAGATTTCTGGATAATAACAAATACAAGCAAAGTATGAAAAGGTTCAACGATTTTCGTGACAAATGTAACACTCAAAAGTGTGAAATAAATATTTTTTACAAAAAATTAGACCGACTTATAAGTTGGTGCACTGAAAAATAAAAAATAATATTAATTCTATTGGTGTTGGTACTTGCCAAGTTGGTGCCAAAAGTTTTCAATTTTGCTGGGCGTGCACAATTTCAAAAGTACGAGCACCAATAGAATTAATATTTTGTATTTTCCAGTGCACCAACTGATAACGTCAGTCCATTTTTTTGTAAAAAATCTATATTAATAATTCCGTCAGTGGATATGGTAGACATATATAAAACATACAAAAATAATGATTTTGATATATATATATATATATATATATATATATATATATATATATATATATATATCCGCAAAATTCAGATTGTCGAGTATTTTGTTGATTTCTAATGGTTTTAACAGCTCAATCAATGTCAATAAACTTTGACGTAAATCGCACATGTACTGTCAATCCTCCAATGGTTGTATTTTACTCTAAAAAATCATAGATCATAGGACCTCAGGTAGCACAAAAAACGCTGGTTAACAATTCACTACATAGGCATTACGCATGGCATTATGCAGCTTTATAGCAAAGATTAGAAACCCCTTAATCTTTGTTTATAGTGTATAAGCTGTGCAGATACCATACGCACGCTAATACGCTAAAGTAAGTACTCACTATATGAGATAACATGGTATTTATTCTATACAATAAATATTTTTTACAAAAAATTGGACCGAGTTTATCAGTTGTTGCACTGAAAAATACAAAATAATATTAATTTTATTGCTGCTGGTTCTTTTAGAGTTGGTGCCTACAACAACAAACTACAACGGCACAACTTCAAAATTACCAGCACCAATAGAATTAGTATTATTTTGTATTTTTCAGTTCAACAACTAATAAAGTCGGTCCAATTTTTTGTAAAAAATGTTTATTTCACATTTTTTAGTGTAACATTAGTCATGAAAATTGTTGAACGTTCACTAATACCCAAAAAGTTATAGGTTGGTTGAGCTTGTAGGTACTTGTTATTTATTATTCAGAGATCTCAAAATATCGCGGCGCAAATATACCTACATACTTATTTCAGACTTTACTGCTGTAACTCGAAAACCGTAGCTCAATTTAAATGTTGCTACATATAATCTTTTCTTTAATTTCGCCGTGTCATATTTTAAATTTTCGAAAAAAATTGCTCTTCCACATAGCGGAAATACGCATATCACATATTTCAGACTTTTTACCATTGCGAAACTCGGAAACCGTAACTCTTTTGAAAAAATGTTCAATTTAAACATTTCCGGATATGGTACCCTTTCTAATTTTCAAATCTCAAACTTTCGATTTTCGGAAAAATTTGCCCCTTCCACATAGCTGAAACACATATTTCAGACTGTAGCGCGGAAAAGTGCGATTATTTTTAAAAATGTCCAATTTAAATATTTCCGGATATGGAATTTTCATTAATTCTGTCGTCTCGGATTTTCAATTTTCTAGAACAATTACCCCCTCGGGGCGGTTTTTGGATTCGATTTTTCTCAATATGGGACCATTTCTCAACTCTCCTCTTTCAAATGAAACAAAAATCATCTAAATCGGAGTACGTTTAATATGCAAAACGCGCGAACAGCCCTAAAAAAAAGCAATCTTACAACCGAATTGTATACCTTCTCCTTTTTTGGAAGTCGGTCAAAAATATCTACCTCGATTTTGTAAAAGATTGTGTATTATGAGTCACATTTCACCCGAGCGAAGCCGGGTTTTCATCTAGTATTTATTAAACCAATCATACCTAGAAGCTTATCACTCTAGATCCAGAAAAGTTGGGACCAAGATGGTTTGCCTAATCTGAATTGAATTATCAAATGGTTGTCTTCGAAGTAGGGTTTCTCTGTTATCAAGCTATAAATTGTGAACCAAACATAACGTACCACTGACCTATTCAAGAAAGAATCAAATAACAGAGATAAAATACGTAAAAACGTTTTTGGACCTATGCAAAAATTGATGAATTACTCTTTGGAAAGTATTACTGGACACTATATAAATAGCTGACAAGGAATAAATACCTCCTAATAATAATAATACATGATAAAATGAAAACAAAATTAAATTCTGTACCTACCTGGATACTCTGAACTCTGCTATAAATGCTATTGGTATTTTGATATTAACTAATGTTGATAGTAGACTGAGTGTACCTAGAGATAGATAGATATAAATTTATTTAGCTTCCAATTCAATTCAAGAACATTCTACAATCTGTATCCATGTTTAAGCAGGCCACTCAGTAGCGAATATGCTCGGGAGCACGTTCGGCAACATGTTCGTCAACATATTTCCAATTTGCCACAAACTTGTCGAGTTTTCGACCAGCTTCAGTTGAAAATCTTTGTACATCGAACGAATGTACTATCATTAAAAATATACAATTAAGTCATTATGTCAGCGCTTTTGTGAAAGAAATAAAAAATAGCTATAGAAGCAGGATTATTCGGTCTTTTCCTTCGACCAGCAACTTTCCAACATGTTGGCGAGCTTACCCACACACAAAGGAGCTTGTTGCTGCGAGCCATGCTGCCGAACATGTTACCGAGCATATTCAATAGTGAGTGGCTTGCTTAACACGGTACACATAATTTCAAAATCAAGTAAAATCAAACCTTAAAAATGCTACAGGTCGTTGCACTGAGGTGATTATATATATAAAAGTATAAAACAATCTTTATAATCTAGTAAAAAGAAAAAAATAATACTGATTAAATATTATAACATACCTAAAAGTATGATTGCACAATAATGGTAACTGTAAAAACACATTAGGTAGGAGAAAAATATACCTATTTAAAACGGAAAAACAAAAATAGGCTGGGTTGAAAAAAAATACAAATCATTTTTTTATAGCTCGCAGAGTGGTACCCAATATACTATTTTGTAATTTTGTAGTACCTACCAGAGATTTCTATAAATATCGTTTTTCTATAATCATGATTACTATCATCCATCTAAGCCAATCATGACGATCGTTGTATTTTCTAGTGCCCTTGATTTTAGTAAATACTTTTTTAAATCTCCATCCACTAAACTTGCGTTACCAATCGTTATTTAGGTATAGGTGGATACAAGAGGATGGTGGGTGACCCTAAACCCTTCACCTCGAAATTTTCTATTTATTAATAAATTATTAAATATATTCAATTGATGGATGTTAAGTGCTCATCTTATGTGTTTACTACAAATATTCAAATATAAATGACAAATTCAGTTATGTGAGGATATCTATTTTTATCTTTATTTACAATTTGAAATCGTTTCTCTACTCTGATAATGCACGAGTATATTATGTAAGTGATTATGGAAATTATCAACTTGAATATTGACAAGAAATTTGTTTATTCGATCACTTGATGTACGTGGATAATGTAATTTATTTATTTTTGAAAGAGATTTTTAAAATTATTTATACCTATTTAAAAATTCCAACAGAATATTAGGTAGGTATTTATAATGGATTTTATCAAGTAGGTATAATTAATGAAGCAAGCGATAATTAGGTGCATTTTCTAAATTGACTTGGTGAATATTGAATCCTAGTCTCTAAAGCAAAAATTAAAAATTACTTTAGCATAAAGAAGAACATCCAATAATAAACAAACGCCTTTTGTCTTTTTTGGTATTTTTCTCTGTGCCTGTTTCCACTTCCAAAGAGCTTTTTCCCTCTCCTCCTTTCTCTTGACGAGAATGCGTTTTGGGGATGCGACTGCAGCGCCCCTACAGAAAAACAAATGATCGCATTGAAAATGGCGATTTCGTTTCAGTCGTGTTCATTTCGTTCTGTCCATCGAAGCAAAGCGTTTCCTGATAAGACACCGTCGTGAGTGCATTTTGACAATATTTGAAGAAATTCGTGTGTGATCCCGCAAAAATGGATGATTTTTGTCCAAAAATAACTGAACAAGAGTCGAAAATAATAATGGGCGATAAGCTTCCTCAGGATGACGTCGTGGAACAAAGTGCTGCGCGCGTTTCAGAACCCGAAGTCCGTACGAGCGCACCCGATGGCGAACTTCCGCCGAAGAAGCGGAAGACGAGACGCGGTAAATCTAAACGAAAACAGCCGTATTCCAAAAACTCAAGAAAATCAAACAAGCTTATTAAACCCGAGGCACCCCACAACAGTAACCAGTTCCTGCTCGAAGATCATGGCTGCATCGAAGATTTTGATAAAAATTTGAAGAAGATCGACCAAGCCTCACCATCTACGCTTACAAGGACTAGAGACTCGAGCTTCAGTGTTGATTCAGATGGTGAGTTCTATTCCTCTCCCGATGATGAGGAACAGTTTCTGATAAAAGACTTTGACGACCAGTACGAGAGTTTGCATGCTGAAAGATTGCAAGCCATGTCGAAGGCTGAACTAGTGTCCGAATATCTCCAACTTGAGAATAGGTTAGAACAGCTGACTAAGAAGCATCAGGCTGCAGACGATGAAGAATCTGAAGATAGCCGACCGGATCTTAAACAAGAATTGGAAAGACTTACTATCGAAAATGAGCGCCTTAGGCGAGAAAATGAAATGCTGCGAAACCAGATGAACGATGAATCAGATTCTGAAGACTCTGAGACTGATTCCAGTGAATCCTGTAGTAGTTCTTCGAGTGACAGCAGTTGCAATAATAGTAGCTGTTCGAGTCGATCCAGGAGTCCAATTACAGTCACAGACTACACGAAAACTAACGGACATGTGCCTAGAGTGGAACCTGTTTAGTGTGAGATTGAAAAATGTCATTGTATCTTTTTGCATTTTCCATTCCTGTTCAGCTGCTAAGTCAATTGCACTATAGTACATTTTTTATGAATTACCACTGTCAAAACGCTTTTCTACAGATTATTGATTGTTCCAATAAGATCACAGCTATAATTCACTCTTTCAGTAATTTTTATTATCTATAATGAATCCTTACCCAACTTTACTGTGATTGCAAATGTATATATTTGAATGTAATTCGTGGGAGACATTATTTTTTCCAGTTTGTAATTGCATATACATACTTGAAATTTAAAAATTTTAATTAGCACATTTAATCGTATTGATTGAAAACATAAATTTACTAGACAAGGCTGTAATAACCGAAATTCTATGTGATTCGATGGTATTATTATGCCAGTTTCATAGCAGACTCAAGATGATCAACCTGTACTTTGTTCAATTCTAGCTTTGACCAGTGTTAAAAATTTCTACTTATCCGGATAAATCAATCAAATTGATGAAACTATAACAGATGTGATCGTTAAGTTTAAGAATTTAGAATATCTCTTTAGTTTTTCCCATCCCAAAGATGTTTTTGAAATTTCCGTATCTATTGATATTTTCATTGATATTGATCTCATGAGAATGATCGAAGATAACATTTAATTCTCTTAACAGAAATGTTCTGCTACAATGATTTGTTTCGTTGATGTTTGGCTTATCTCTTACCTATAAGTACAACTTAGTTTGGAGTAAGTTTCGATAAGTTCTAATTTTCTAGATGATAAGTAAGCTAACGTGTTTTTATATGAATATTTTGTAGATATGAATCTAAAAGTCTATATTAGTTATAATTTATCGTAATAAAATTTTAAGGCCATTCCTATTATTTCTTTTTTCACTCTTGCCCTTATTTTGACAGAAATCACTGGAAATTTTCCTCCTTTGTAAACGCTTTTCAATGGGAAAGAAGATGTTGGATTTTTTTCTCAACATTCCTCTTTCCATTGAGAATCATCACATCGATGCACGTTCGCAAAAAGCGCGTATATACATAAAAAAGCAAACATACAGATGAATTGTATACCTCCTTCGTTATGGAGAAGTCAGTCAAAAATGAGAAAATTCTGCAATTCGACTGTAAGTTTGATTTTTATATAAATGTCCTTTCACAAGTTCTGCATAGTAAAAGTGCTTCGATTTTAATGTTTTTTTTGTCAATAGGAAGATGACCGCTGAAGAAGAAAAACATAATTTTTTTTCATCTGTTAAAATATGATAAAATGATGGACGCAGATCAGAGAGTATACAGGGTGTTTCCAAATAAGTTCGAAAGTTTTCAAGGGGTGAATCGTTGTCGAAAATTAATGGGGGTCTTTCATGTAAACAAAAGCTCTTAGAACTTTCCCTGAAAAGTAACACGCTTCCAAAAATGAGAAAGATTTTTTTTTGAAAATTGTTGCGATTGAAGTCAAAAATTGTGCAAACAAAACATGACAGCCACCTACTAGATTTTTTCTATTCCATTTACAGAAGATAATATCATATTTTATGGTATGTGCATAACTGGACACAAGTGGCATAACCCGCAATGGTAAAGTCTAACTGGTCACTGATGACAGTTGCCCTCACAGGTTTCCGGCGCTTTATATCGTAACTCAAAATTTTAAATTTCACAAACCATCTAAATCGGTGTCCCAAAACATACCCGAGAGGTTTGGGAGTTATTAATAATTAATACTATCACTAATAATTATAAACTATTATAGAATTTCATCAAATAATAAAATTTTGTCTACTTCCATTATTGTCGGAAGTGACTGTAGTCATTCTAAGTTAGCAAACATTCTTTCTCGTATTTATTTATTTAAAACTTTGAGCTCAGTAATTTCGGAAATAAAGGTATTGGAATTATTTTATAACCTTAAAAATGCATTTTAACATTACAATATAAAATTTATTTGAGAACTTTCATTTGATATCCTACAAAAAATATTGTAATGTGAGAAAGCACCGAGGATAGTAAGGTAAAGCTATTAA
Organism: Crioceris asparagi; assembly: GCA_958507055.1. Lineage (NCBI taxonomy): Eukaryota > Metazoa > Arthropoda > Insecta > Coleoptera > Chrysomelidae > Crioceris > Crioceris asparagi. Next base: position 118,432,043 of record OY293826.1, read on the forward strand.
AAAAGTTCAAGAGAATTCCAGAAGGTGACATTTAAGATGAAATAATAAGACCGGATATCTTAGAAGAGTTGAGAATCAAGAACAACAAAAATATTAAAAAAATAACTTTAATAAATTCGAAGTAACTACAAAATAGAATATATATTTACTACAACAATAACCCACATAAAGTATTTGCGTCTCTCAAATATACAAACATTTTATTCCCGTTAGTTATGAACTACAGGAGAATATCCGAACATAAATGCTATCAAAGAATGCGCACAGCGGCAGACATCAGCTATGACTACAATGACTGCTGTTGCTATTACTGTCCTCAATGTCCGAAATTGCTACATCAAATGTCAAACCTAGATGGTTACCACTACATTGCATAAGCTTGCTTATCTTTGGAATCAATGAGCGTAGATCCATGATGTTTTCAATGGTGAAATCGGGATGGGGATCTTTCGGACCCACTACTGCACTCTTTGTCAAAGGTAACCAAATAGTTGCAGCTAGCTTGGCCTCTGCCCCTCCAAGAATATCTGTCTCGAGCTTGTCCCCAACAATAATACAAGAGCGCGGATGCACCTGCAGATAGTCGCAGGCTTCGTGAAAGATCTTGTGATGGGGTTTTTCCCATGGCAGGTCACCAGAAACTAGAATGACGTCAAAGTAGGATCTCAGATTCAGACGATCAATTTTCTCCCACTGTGCGCTGCTGGGACCGTTCGTTATAAGAGCTATAAGGTAGGATTTTCGAAGGCCCTTAATCAATGTCTTCGTTTCCTGAGGAAGGGCTAGGTGTTCCAATCGAAGCTGAAACCATTGTTGATAGATTGGCTCTGTTGAAAGAAAGATTTGTATTAAAACATAAGCAAATGCGATAAATCTACAAGATAGGATAAAAGAAATACCTCAAAATACTGAAATTCCTATACAGTGTGAAATATCCAAATACGCGAAGAGAATTCTTTGGACCGCATTTTATGAATAATCCGTTCACACAAGAAAGTCAGATTTGGTATACTTGAAGTTAATATGGCGAAAGAATGCACCAAGCTATGACTAACTAATGAGTTACAAATACATTGAATTAAATAAAGTACATTTACATTGACTATTTATCGACATATAGCATATAGTATACAGGGATGTCCATTAAGCGCGCGGTGGTCTCTAGCGATCTTACCGTTGAAATAAGAAGAAAATGTTCTTTATAAAAAGTGTTTCTTTTCGAGTGTCCTTTCTGCGTAAAATAATTTCAAATATGGCGGACATCCGGATATACCGGAAGTAGAAATCAACTTCTTTATTTTAAATAGAACACCATGTATATTTTCACATTTTTGAATTCAGCATCGATTTTAAGGTCCAGTTTGTTAAGCATTTGGTGTCTACGGTGTCTTCATTTGAAGTTATTCGGTAATCTTCAGAAATTTTGATGTTTGTAGTACTTCACAAAAAATGTAATATCTCGAAAACTACAACCGATCTAAACATAAGGTTTTCGCTGTTGCAAAGACCGAGAAACGTAGTTTTAAAGTAGTGTTACTTCAGAAGAACAGTAAATAATTACACCAGAAGTTTTCAAATTTGAAAAGTTTGAAACATGGAAAAATCATTTTTTTCAAATGGGGTGGGATATTAAATTTCATATATATAAATGCAAAATTTAATTCTGTTTCGATTTTAGTAAGGCATATTTACGCCTATCTTTGTTGGTTTTCAAGCTATTAGCGATTTTTCTACAATGGCGCGGAGAAAATGAAAAAACCGTAGGCTACATGGTTTAGTTGGTGAAAAACTAGAGGAAAACAAAATATGGCAGAGATTTTATTTGTACAGATTTATTTCATTAAATATTCATATCTATCTACATTATGTAACATTATGGGTGTAACAGAATTGAATGCCGCTCGTATTCTTTCCCGCTGCTGTTGTTGGGGGTATTTTGTAGACCAGAGCATTAACGTATTCCCAAAGGCAAAAATCCAATTTTGTTAGATCTGGTGACCTTGGTGGCCAGGCAACGGGTCCACGTCTTCCAATCCGGCTTCCTAGAAATCTTTCATCCAGAATGTTTCGGACTCATGACACTAAAATGTGCAGGCGCTCCATCCAACTAAAACCACATTCTTCTCAACAAATCCAGTGCTAGATTTTCCAATAGATCATCTAGATTTTCATTCAAAAAATTTTGGAAGATATTTCTAATAAGGTATTCATCAAAAAAATGGGGCCCTATTATGTGGTCTCCAATTATGCCACCCCATCTATGCTGGTTGTCGATCGTCCTCACAAAATTGGGATTGGCATCACCATAGAAATGTAAATTATGCCGTTTTACACAGCCGTTATTATGAAACGTACCTTCGTCAGTGTATAACACGGCATTAAAAACAATGCATCTTCTTGTAGACGAGCAAGACACCAATTACAGAAATTATCTTCAGTTATCAAACGTTTTCTTCTGCTATATTTTTTGTAGTTAACTGATCCGGTCCTATCAAATCTATCTATCAGCCTTTCAAAAGATTTTGGTTCTGGATGCCTTCTATAAGAAAACTGCTGGCCGTACACTCGGGATGCGAGAAGACAATATTAATACGTGATGTAGGCGATTTTTAAAGCATAAAACGTGCACGAAGGAGTATGAGATTTTATATGAAAGTTTATATGGTGAAGTAGTGCACAAAGTTAAAATTTTGATGTATTATGCGTTAATATTTTAAATTAAATTTCTACGTGGTTGTATAACGAAAGCAATTGAAATGTGAAGTCAACGAGTCAGGGCTATCTCGTGAAAGACAACACTGGTCAAACGCAAATTTAAATAGTATGCATAGTGTATACAAAGTGATGTAATTGTTTTGAGGGATACATTTAAATGCGCACTTAATGTCATTTCAAGAAATTTTAATACTTTGGATAGTAAATTAATGCATTTACAACGTAGGTTTTGAAATGCAAAACATTTCGAATCTGAAGTCACTTCTGTGAAAGCACTGAATTCTCTTCTGTCATAAGGGTAAAGTAATATTACCGGCGTTAAGTCGAAACATTACAATGCATTGTATTATTAAATAAATATCTAGCTGTCATTGTGTTTTTTGAACTATTTCTAAATTTCATATGTATTGTAAAAAATTAGGAAAAAACCACAGACATATTATATTATATGTCTGTGGAAAAAACCCAAGCTAATGCCGTTTTGTGCAAGCTTGCAACTGACGTAATAGAACAAAATTCCCAAAAAATATATGCAATTATTATATCTTTGACAAAAAAATACCGCAATAACGTTTGAATTTAAAAGATATTGAATTACGGTCAAATCTCGACCACTAGTGAAAATAAATGCTCTGGTGGTAACGTACATATGCCTTTCGTACAGCTGACAAAATTCAAAAATTATATCCAATAATTATCAAGGAATACTTTTTGACACTTCAATAGTGTTCAAGCTTGAATTTAATGAATTACGAATTTTTTCCACTGTATATGATTCTGGGGTACAGAACACAAGCGTTCTGTTTAATGAAACCAATCGAAAATAGCCGAACTTTCGGAGGGAAGGAGATATCGGATTTGCGTTTTTATGAATATGGGACCATTTCTCAATCCTCTTCTTTCAAATGAACTCAAAATCATTAAAATCGGAGCTCGTTTACTATATAAAAGGCGCGCACGAAGCAAAAAAAATAAAGCAGACAGGTATACCTCCTCCGTTCGGGGTTCGTTGGTCAAAAATTTGGCTTATATATTTGAATTTTGAAAGAAAATTATTGACATATAAACGTCGGTCATGGACGTAGTAAAGAAATTATTACCTAATCATTGTTATTTCATTAAAGAGATTTTTATATTGTTTGCGCTTTTCAAATCCTAGACTTTAAAAAAGAATTATACCTACATACCTATTTAATAATATTAGTACGGGATAGGAACAAAAATCAATGTCCATTTAAGAGTCAACTGAAATTGATAAGAAGATAAACTTAAGCCAGTATGTATATAATAGGTATATATGTCAAAAACTATAGCACGTGCGGAGCAAGGATATAGATATAAATCTTCCTTGCGATTATTATATGAACACAAGAAATTTAGCAAGTTTATTTGCTGAAACATGCAACTTGATATTGATATTGACCTTTTTTTTACCAAGCTTCAGATTTATTTTGAGGTATTAATTATTTTGACGTATAGCAAATGAAACCTAAAAGAACGAGAAAAGTTTTTTTCAATATAACTTTTGAATTAAGGGTAGGCAAACGAAAAAAAAAGTGGGCTAAACTTGGGCAAACGAACCACGTAGTTTTCAATAAAAAATAAAATTTAGGGATGCTAGCTCCACATAGCCAGGTTTAGGGTCATTTCGCCGGTTAGCCGGCCAGTCCCGGTTGTCGGCCAGTTTTATGTATAAACATGTAAAATAACCCACAAATCTCATAATAGTACTCACTGTCGTTTGCCCGATGTTCGGCCACTATTCCCTTAGTGAATGGTAATGTGGTTCTCTCTTAAGGTGGAATATTGAACTAAAAGAAAAGTTACAAGATGGCCATGTTGGTGTGAATAGCAGATCGCAGCAGCAGTTACCAAATTTTTAGTGTCTGGGTACAGCGCAAATAGCAAATAATATATTACATCTCAACCATTAATCTGTTTTTTGCGATTGGTGTCGCTTATTACATATTAATCTATCGATTTGTGCAAGAAAACGGCCTAAAATCAATTTTGGTTTTGAAAAAAAAAGAGGCCGGTAACGGGTATATCAAAAATTTGTCATAGCCCTTTCTCGGCCAGGGTGGCCGAGAACCGGTATACACTATTGTTCCTTCTGATGTCTTTATTCAATGTATGCGGAATTATATGGGTCTGTCCTTTTTCCGCTTGTGTCAGCAATGATATTTGAATCTTCTGGCCGGTTTCCGGCCACTGTTTATTTGCCCAAAATATTTGAAAATGTACTGAAAACTTGTGGCCGAGAAAGGGTTGACCTGCTCCCCATTAGTTCGGCCAACTCTATATTTATGCATTAAAGCCTTCTTCTAGGTACAAAAAGTCACTAATAACTATTCTAGATCACCGAAATATAAAAAAAACAAAGAAAGGTGTATTGAAATTGAAGAAGGCAGCTTCTTAAATATTCCCATGAAAATCTTCTGACAATTTTAAGAGTAATTCGAGAAAACAAAATGGGCATTCGGGCAGCAAGCAATTTTGGAGTTCCAAAATCTACCATTCAAGATTTTTTAAATGGCAAAAGTTTGGTAAATCCCTGCAAAAATGCTGCAAATTGTTCAGGACACTAGTGATAACAATCTAACAATTACCAGCGAAAATGGAGATAATAGTGTAAATTCTGAAGCACTTCCTGTGGTGGAACCTGAAGATGACCCTCTACAAAGCGCTAGCAAAACGAACGTTTTACCAACTTGTGTGGATGTTCTAGGAGAGATTAATAACAGCACTAGCAACCTACTTACATTTTAAGACCCTTTTGCTAAACACCTGAATTATCCAGTACTAAAAAAATATATATCATCAAGCGCATGGAGACAATTCTATAAGGAAAAAGATGATTTGAAAGAAAAAAAGACCTTGAAAAGAAAGGACTACAAGACAACAGAAGCAGAAAACTGCAGTGAAGAAGAGACGCTACATCAGGAAAAAATCGAAAGAAGCTGAAGAAGCTGACATGCAGCCGCCATCAGATCCTGAAAAGAAGATCATGTGTTGCGGCAGTTGTTCAGAAGAGCTTTTCAGCGATGCTGAAGATGAAGACGAGAAAAACATAGGAAGCGATCACATACGGTACATACCTACGGTGTACTTACATAATTTTTCGGAACGCCTTACGAACAATATAAGTGCGAGTGTTGTTCATGAAATATAGGTACCAACTTGTTTCAAGAATAATCGTTTTCTTTATTGTTTTGTTTGAGTTTCTATATTTTGTGATAACGAGTGATTAAATTATCTTATGTTTTAGGCCGTACAAAAGTATATCTACCATAGTTTTGTACCTCTAAATGATTTTGTATTTTCCGTGGTGTATTCATTGAATAACATCTAGTAGGTATGTCATGGCCGGTCATCCAGCAAATCAATCTCCTATTTTCCGGCCGCCGGCCGAGAAGTGGTATCGTACTGGCCGGAATTGAGAAACTAGTGGCCGAAAACCGGGAAAATGAGGAAATTTTCGTTTTTATCAGTTTTGAAGGTGAAAGCAATAAGTTATCCAACTGATAATGATTCATAATAGTAGACTAAGGATTTCTAAGCATTACATTTAAAATATGAGTACCATATTTGCAAAAATAAATATTTTATAATCGATTTCTGCTCCTCACTTCACTAACTGGCCGAGAACAGGCACATTGACCCTATTATATTTATAGATTTACACAAAAATCCTGAAGAAAGTGGATTTTTGTTAGTGAAATGAAATCCTACAACGAAAACATTTTTATTTGAGAATGGAAAGGGCTTTCAAATGGTGTATTGCAAGCCCTTTAATAAAACTGGGGCTTATAACTGTCACTCAAAGGTGTTCAATGTGGAGATGCATTTTTTCAGGATTTCGCTGTTCCACACTGTATACTAATCAGGTAACATCAAGCTCAGAATGTCAAAGTAAAAAAAATAACCTAAATTCCTACGTATGCCTTGTCACATACCATCAGGCATATGTCTTTTAGGCTGTTCCCAAAAAAACCCACCATCATTCTGAGGAACGCAAAATTAACAGCAACCGATCACAAATCGATGATAGTAAAGGTCGTCACATTGACAGGTGATGAACGTATGATAGATGTGGAACCATCAGACAAGATATTGACCATCAAGGAGAAATTAGAGGAAAAAGAGGGCATCCCGCCCGAGCAGCAAAGGCTCATCTTTCAAGGGAAGCAACTGAAGGATGACAAGACTGTCGGCAGTTACAAGCTGAAAGGTGGGACCGTTCTTCACCTGGTTGTTGCATTGAGAGGCGGTGAGGATCTGACTCATGTAACAGATTATGTAGTAACATGACGACATAAAAAACATATATCATCTAACGTTTTTTGTTATTTCCAAAAATTATGTAATCATGTAATTTGCGATTGATAGAATTCTCTCTCTCATTTTCTCCTTATCGTAGTCTTCAACAATAGAAAACATAGCTGTATTTCCAAATTAATATGAGCACCTATTCGTAATGCATTGATAATTACTCTAACACCTAGTGGTAAAATATAAAATATATTGTTTATTGGCAGAGGTCTACTTAAATCGAGATTTAAATATTGCAATACTGACGCAGTTTCTTATTCCTTCGGTTACGTTTAGCACCCTATATTAATTTGCCTTAATTATTCATTTAATTTCTGTCAAATTCCATTTTTACAATCCAAATTTTCGTATACAAAATTTACAGTGAAAACTATATCACAAATGAAACTGAAAATTCAGCCTCTCATAGGAGAAATAAAAGAAATTGAAGTAGATGAAAACAATACAGTTGCTACAATTAAAGAGATACTGGAAGGTCAGTTTGAGAATTATCCGCGAAATCAGCAGAGATTGCTTCATCAAGGAAAATATCTGAAGGATATGAAGAATGTAGCTTATTACAGAATCAAAGATGGAACTACATTACAATTGATAAAAGCATTAAGGAGTTATTAACATGTGTATAAATATGTAACATTTTTGATAATACAATTCGTATTATAAGTTAAATCTTATTTTATCGACGTAAGACGTAAGTACTGTTGTGAGCAACATACAATATTGCAACTTGTACTTTTTAGTAAGCAAACTCATTTATCATTTTATTTTGCAATATTGTTTTTTTTTTCGTTATTTGTCAAAATAACATTGAATCATGGTGAGACAAGATGGAAATGAAAAATCTCTTACTCGTAAAATGTACAGTTGCAAGTGGAATGGCCGGTAGTGATTTTCATCCTTTCAATACACTCTCTAATAAGCTCAGGATCTGTATGTTCATCTTCATAGAAAAATTGCAGCCCACTATCGTTTTGCGGCCCTTCTCCATCCACTTTCTTCATCATAGCGGTTTTCTTTAATTTTGTAGTTTTGTGTACTAAATCAAAGTAAGGTCCAGAATCAAAAATATTATCTGAAGAGAAGGAATCTATATCGAACACTATTTTATCATTTTCGGATCTCATTTCAGTAGTGGAACAGGTTTCAAGTTTTTTATGTTCATTGAATTCTGACTGACGGCACGAACTCATCTGCAAGGCGGCCTCATCCATCTGCTTCAAATACTGATCCAGTTCAAATTTACTCGGAGAGGTTTTATTGGAGAATGGTGGCGGTTGCACCGGATTTCTGTATTTGTATTTTTCTTCACCTTCAAGTTGTAAAGGATATGTTGCATCTGAATCGAAAGCACTATTATCACCACACACTATGAAAGGGATTATTAGTCTGTTGATTCCTTCTAAAGCATTAAAGTCCTTGTTTTTTATTTCAAGATAAGGGGTTATCAACTTTGGATCGAAGCCATTAGGCGGTGAGTACTGCTGACAAACAACAAAGGATTCTATGCTGGAATTCCTCGAGCTGCTTGGTTTAACGACATTAACTTCCTTAAAAAGAGTCATCAACTGGTTCACGAGCAAGTCGTTATCTTTACCTCTGAATATTTTAGCGACAAAAGTACCTCCTGGTTTCAATACGTTGCATGTTATATGAAGGGCACCAAGAAGAAGTTGGGCTTGAATGTATATGTCCATTGTATGTAGACCTGTTACATCTGGAGCCCCATCGCACACGACTAAGTCTGCATGATCACCTTCGAAATGACTGATGATTTCTTGAGCAGTCGAGTATTTTGTGATATCGCCTTGTATTTGTATTACACCGGGCAAAGGAGACATTGGTTGCAAATCGACAGCCACTATTTTAACATTTTCATTCTTCTCAATTACTGGTTTCTCTTGAATACCTAGCCTGTGGTGTAGTTCCAGCTCGTTGTAAAAGAGACACACTTTATCCCTAACTTCAATTTCTTCGCCAAGATATAGTTTTCTCGAGAGAACTTGACTCCAACTACCAGGCGCAGCACACAAGTCAACAGCTCGCGTAACATCCTTGAATATTTTGAATTTTTCTTCGATCTGCAGCAGCTTGAAGGCGCTTCTAGCACGCCATCCTTGCTCTTTGGCCTTTCTATAATATATATCACGTTTATCTTTCGATGTTTTACCCATGATATAAGATTTCTTGCCACAACACACAATAAAAAAACAAACTAATAAATACACAGTACTCTTAATACAATCTGACTCTAAATGAGAAACCACCGGAATGGAATCAGGCAGGAATTAGGAATTCAATTTTTTCTAGGTTCAGCATTCAGCAGTTCAGTTAGGTTTTAGGTTATGTATTACAAATCACAAACCACATTCCACATTATCAGAGAACAGTATACGTCTATGTTTGTTTGCTTTTGTATTATTTGTGTGTATCACGATAGCTGATGAGTAATAATTTGATGGGGATGATTCAACACGTTTTAAATCAATTTTACTGATCATCACAAATCGTTAATGAATCTCAAATACAAAATGAAATCATATATTTATGACCGACTTCTTTAACGGGGGAGTTATACAATTCGACTGGGTGCTTTTTTATGTTTGTACGCGCGCTTCGTATAATAATAATCGTACACCGATTTTTTATTTTATTGGAAAGATAAGAAATGGTCCCATATTAAACAAAATTAAAATCCAACATTTCCCTCCCCAAAAGGAATGGAGGAGTCAATTTTTACAAAAAGTGAGACCGACTTTTATTAGTACGGGTCCACTGAAAAGAAACAAATAACATTACACTATGGTGCTTTTACTTTTAAATTTGGTGCCAAAAGTTTTCTGCAAAACTTCAAAATTACCACCACTAGTGGAATTAATATAATTTTGAATTTTTCAGTTTCAAGTTTTAACTATAAAAATCAAAATTAAATTCAAATTAAATTATATCATCACGAAATCTCAGAAACTACAAGTGCTAGGAGTCTCAAATTTTGCATGGGGGTTTCTTTTAGAACAAAGGTGCTCACTACGATGGGATTTTGCAAAATTCAACCCTCAAGGGGAAAAAAGGGGTTTAAATGTTTGTTTGAAATTTCTATAATTTTAATAGTAGGTTTTTGACTGTACATTAAAGATATTTAAGGAAAAATAATATGGACCCCCCATTTGTTAGAGCAACAGAAGCCAAAACAACAGTTTTATAGAATTTTTGTCTGTCTGTCTGTATATTTGTACGCGCATCACGCAAAATAATCTACTGCATGGAATTGAATGCAGTTTTCACTGATGTACCTATTACTAGAGGTCAAACTTAAAATATAAGCTACATTTTATCGCGTCTGTCTGTCTTTCTGTATGTTTGTAAACGCAACACGCAAAAACTACTACAAGAAATGGAATGGAATTGAATGCAGTTTTCAACGCGAACGAAGTCCTGGGCAAAAGCTTGTATAAATATATCGCATATAAGTTAGAGCATACTCAAACGATGAGCAATTGTTTGTAAATTTCTAATACCTACACATCACATAATATAGGTAAAACTATATTCAATTGCATATTTATCGTTTGTCAGGATAAAGATAAAATCACTATTCAACAGTGGTGTAAAATAAGTTGCCTAACTCTACTAACTACAAATGTGTAATTCAATCACAGCCTTTTTGTGACCAGTTTTGATTTGTCTTAAAAAATATATAGACACAAACAATATGATTCTCATATTCGAGTTGCATAAATGATTTCTACACGATTCAGTATAAAATATGTATATGTAAGGGTTCTCGTTCAAAACGTGTTAGCTAATCGATAGGTAGAACGGTAGAACCTGTGGTACTCATCATAGATAAATTCCCTACGGGGTACTTATTAATTATTTGTTGGCTAACTTAGTGACATCTTTGTAGTGAATAAACTTCATGGAAAAGTCTCCTTAAATAAAGCTAATCCATCTTTTTGAATAATCATACCATACCTGCTAATGATTTGTATTCCTCTCCAAGGGCTTCTTTCCATAATAGTTGTCTCCACGTGTCCAAGTCCAAAACTTCATTGTCAGGGCAGTTGCGAAAAGATACCAAGTAATCTCTACAAATGCGAGAGGCAACATCAGGTGGTACTGAATATTTTTCATTCAAAATATTCGTTAACTATAACAAAGAAGCCAGAAACAAATACAAACTACACTATGATGCGTTTATTAAACGAGTAAAATATCTAGGTATATAAGTATTACTTTCTTCACATTGATACTACATTTCTGCTTGTGATAAATCAAAAGTGACAATATGCAATGCGTTGGTCGGAATCACGGTAATAAATAGGAATGCATTTTAACGGTAAACACAACAGAGATATGTTTATTTTATACAACTAATAGTAAATTATTTTTTTACTAGTCATTTGTTCAACGATATTTAGATTATTTTTTAGATTGTCAACAAAAGTGTAACATGTATCAATATAAATAAAACTAAATATATTTGAGAGTAAAAACAAACATGCTCTAATGGTCTTAATTTAGACATCGTAGGTGTTGTTCTCGCAGTTGAATTTAGATCAGCAGCTTTAGAATTTCATAAATTTTGGATAAAAATACTTACATTGAATAAATACATACTTACAGCAGAGTTTTTTCTCACAATGATTAAAATGTCTTAAATAATAATAAATACTACAAAATTTAACAAACGTTTTATTCAGCTTAATAATTTAACAGCATATGAAGTATAAAACATTACAAAATTTTCATATCCACAAACATAAATTAGCCATAGCACCTAAAATTATTCTCAAGGGAACAGTGGATAGTGATCTATGAAAGATTTAGAATCCAACTCTTATAAACAACATACATAAGTATATTTATTCAATTGTAGTTTGAGATACCTGAAATTAAATGATAATGAAAATATTATGAATATTTGAGGCATAAGTACATAAATAATTTTCAAAACAAAATTCTGATAGTGTACAGTGTAAAACAATTAAAATTCCTAACTGATCGTTAAAATTGAGCACTATGTTTCTCAAAATGCCATCAATTTGATCATTCTCGAAGATACAAACAAATAATCAAAATAACTAATCAAGATCCCACCTTTGGCAAGATAAATAAAGTATTTTGCCGATCTAATCGCCAAAAAGTCTCTTGCCCAATTCCATCAGTCTATGATTCCGACACACTCTAAGGGCCTCAGCTTTCTTTAGAACGTCCTTAACACTTTCATTAGCATCGACTAAATGGCACAAAAAGTCCTCGTAGGCTAATTTGACATTGGGAGGCAAAGTGCCGATTTTCACCTTCTTGAGCAACTGGACAATTCCCTCAGCCCAACCACTCTCTATGGCAAATTCTGATATCCATGGTATCTGCGCAATAACGGCAGCCAAGGTTTGCATACCCAAGAACCACAGCTCCATTAATTCCATCCAGTGCTCCTTGTAGGCCATAGAAACCACAAGAGCTGTGGGATCATTCGACTCATCGATATTGTATGCATCCCAAAGGAAGCGAATGGTGGCTTGAATATAGCGGCATATTGAGAAATCATTCTTCTTGATTTTCTTTGACAGTTGCTTAAGAAGTAGCAGACCCAAGACAGCCAGATTACCGTGCAGCACTAGATTGTCGGGTATATCTTTGAGTTCAGGCAGGTTGTCGAATATGAATCTGAGTATATTATGGAAGACAGCAGATTCCTCTACGTATTTGGGTTCAAGGACTGTCAAGTTCATGAGAACATTGCAAGTGCTAATCATAGCGGCTCTGGAATCTTTCATGTCTTCCAGAATCTCAGGCGTCAGCTCGGGTTTTGGTTGATTGAGCATTTTCAAACGTTCAGATCGGGGCACTGGAGGTCGCTTATAGTTCACTATGGTCCAGTGGAACTCCAAAGAGTCTAAAAGGACTTTATCTTCGTCACACTTCAGAATAATCTTGCGAGCTTCATCTTCTACTGCCAAGTGACACAGAGCGGGAAGCATCACTCTTAGGGCATCGACATTGCTTAATGGATCATGAGCTGTCTTATCTCCAGCTTTTTCGGCAATCCGTCTCGTCTTATAAGCATAGAACGTTTCATTGGCCATTTCGAGCATGAAAGGTAGGAGTTGGTAGATCTGAGGACGCATAGCAGATGTTTCTTGAGCCAGCCAAGCCGATAATACTCTGATTGTAGCACATACAAGCAATTTGTCCTCTCCTGAAGGTTTTGATTTATCATTGGAAACTTTGATAAGAAGATTGATAATTGCCGTGAAAGCTCCCTTGAGTCCAGTGTACAATGTTTGTCTCTCTTTTTGGTCTAGATCGATTTGATCGGTCGATATGTAGTTGATGGATACTTCGAGTATTAAGTAACATGCTGTGATAAGATTTTGTTGAGGGGCCAGAGCTTTTAAAGACTTGCCATCGAGCTGCATTCGAACTTCGATAGCAGCAAGTTGAATAAGAAGTAGAAATATCTGCTTGCCTTTCTCTTCGTCCGAGAATACCCATTCAATACCGAGAAGATCAAGCATGCTGGAAGTTAGAATCAGAGCTGGATTTCTTTGAGCCGCACCTATTTTGCTCTGAAGCACATCGCTCAAACCTTTGTAGATACTTTGTGGCCAGGTTTCTGAGCTGGCAGAAGATGAGATAAGCTTTCTTGGACAATTGTAAATGAGAGCGTTAAGCACTTCACATATCTCAAACTTTCTTTTATCTTGATCAGTTTCGAAATCTACAGCAATTTTGTTTAGAAGAGCGTGGTAGGCTTTTGGGTCTTTGTCATCCCATGAGACTGAACCTTGTTTAGCAATAAGAACTGCCATTATATTGAGAGCCTCGTCTGATTGGAAGCTACCTTGAGAGTAAATATCACTTAGTTTATTCACTGCATCAGCGGCGATAAGGGCTTTTTGACCAGGTTCATAGGCTGCTATGCCCTTCAAGCAATTGTAAGCTTCACCTATTGCCATGAGACTGTCGTCGTTCTCGGTATCATCAGCTGCTTTTACAATATCCAGAAATATAGGCACAAATGCAACCATTTCCTTTTTGGTAGCCAATTCTTCTTCATTACAAAAGACTGTGATAATAGATAAGGCAACTGATTTGTAAATTGAAGGTGGACAATCCACAGGAACATCCGTGGTGAGGAGGAGGCGCTTCAAGAAGTCAAAGCCGATGGCTTCAAAAATAGCTTTTTTGGCATTGGGAGTTGCATGTTTTCCTTTGACAAGCTTTGTGACCATGAAGAGCGCAGCAAACTTCTCGGTGTCACTGGATGAGTTGCTGAGAATGTTGCAGCACTTCTTCACTGCATCAGATACTTCGCCCATGGTTACGAATCACTATATTAACACCAGCTTAAGAGACTTCTCGTTACCTCGCGGGAGACCATCGAAAGACTAAGGAGTCGCCACTAAATCTTCAAAAGATATTTCGGTAACATCGTAGCGAGTGTCTATATTCGGTAATTTTGATGGTGGCGTATCGCCTTACTTATTTTTAGATTTTTCTGTCGTTGACATTACGGTTATAAAACCTCCCGCCACCCGCTTTCGCTAGATAGAAGATCAACGTCGTGGTCGTGACTGAATTAGAGGTGCGGTGTTGCCGATAATGACAAAAGAACAAAGTATGCTCTAAAATGTTTCTTGTGTATCAAATTGATAAATTACTAGAAAATAATTTGATGGAATTAAACAACTAATTATTAGAGGAGTTGAAAGCTTGTAAAGATTTACAAAAAATATTATTTCATATTCCACAATCTAACCTATCTCAGGATCTAGGTAATCCTTGTTTATCCACGATACACATTTATCTCATGTGATTATCCAGGTATAGTTTGAAAGCGCTCTCGTTTGAATACCCATCGAATGGGGTTTCGTCATACCTTTTCTATCCCTTTTTCTCGATTGTAAACTAGGTAAAATAAAATTTTAACGTCATAAACATATGTCTTCGATCAGATCGGCTGATTGTTATTTTGACGCTTGTTCTTGTTCTCTTGGACGTTTAATGTCAAACATTTCTTTCTGAAAATGGTCGTGTCCACAGCAGTGCCTGATTACTAATCCATTAGTAATCAGTAATCAAAAATCGGTATCTTGTGGACACGACTGATTACTGATGCATCATTTGTCAAACTGACACTTGTCAAATGATTTGAAATAATTTAATTCAACAATTAAGGTGAGTTTATACAGTAAATAAAATAAGAAACAAATTAAAATTGAAATAAGAATAACCTCAAGAAAGATTGGTTTATACAGATGACGAAAATAAAATAAGAATGAACCAATCAAATCACAGCTTTTTTGATAAAAACTTTTGTATTGTATGCAAGTTAAGTGTCCTCTGGTGGTTGATCATGCGCATTATCAGTTTCCAAACAAAATAAAATAAGAAATAAAGATGAAAGTTGGCCATCTTTAGTTCTTATTCTTATTTCTTAATTTAGCTTATTTCGTGTATAAACGCTCCCATGGAAATGAGCATGTTCAACTTTCTTATTTTATCTTAATTTGTTTCTTATTTTATTTTATTTACTGTATAAACTCACCTTAACACATATTAGAGGAATTGAAAATGGAAGAAGAAAACGTATTTTCTATTCAATATGTTTATAATGAAAAAGATTATGTGGTAAACGGAATGATAGATGTCCATAATAGAATTGGGAAATATCTGAAACGAAATGTATGTACACTATGGTTTTCTGATAGCTGTCACATTAAAGACGTCAACTTTTTGATTACCTGATTACTAATCGATTGGTAATCAGACACTGCTGTGGATACGACCAGTGCTTTAGCTCCTTTACAAATATGTCAGTGTAAGTGTTTTAGGGTTAGGAATTAAAATTTAATTTAAATTATTTAAGACATGCGTAAAATGGCAGATGACGTCAGAAATCGTGACGAAACCCCACTGGATGAGTATTCAAACTATACAATAAATTCAGAACAAATAAATAAATTAGACTTTCTTGACATTTAACGGAATCGGTATACTTTATTATAATTATGAAAAGATTAGGCATATTTCCAGCTTGATTTTTTATTTTAGGTATGCTATTTTCAGACTTCTACTGGAGAAGGTATTTAACAGATAAACTGCGATTAAATAATTTTCAAAATAAGTGAATTTATCATTCAAAGCATACTAGGCACTGTAATCGAAAATAGAACTTATGTTGATTGATACCGATGACATGTGGCATCAGAGCACTAGTTCATAATGAGCAGGCGCAAATCTCAGCTGATCGTGATAGTCCCTGAATTCTGAATTAATTCTTCCAAAAATTATGGATAGTCGAAATTGCACAACTATGAATGATTTTAGAAATTTATGAAAATAAAAGCTTTTACCTTATCGCAAGTTGTTCGGTCAGCCTTCCTAGTGGCGATGAGGGTGTTATCCAAATCAAAGAATATTGCTTGTAGGTCGGGGTTCCGCTGTTCTTCCATAATCCAATACCTTTCTCTGTCTGTTCCGTGTGCTACTGACGAATACGGTGGGTAAATTTTGTTTCTTGCGAAAGTTGCGTGATCGTATTTTGAACGTTGTGTGCGTCTAACCAACGTCGACAATCACATTTTCTAAAGAATAAAGACCACACATTGTTATAGATATGATTCATAAAAATATTTGCTTTGTTTGAACTTAGCGTTTGTCAACCTAGACTTCCGACTAGGGTTATATATAGGAATATATAGGTACATAAGTACTACTATTGTCTATATTCTTTGTTATAGTATTCAGGTATATTTTTTCGTAATGCTCATCAAAAGTTTGGATAACTGTTCTAAAATAATGCTACATGGAGCAGCGATATACCTATATAGGTCCTATCTACTATATGAGTAGGTACCTCCCTATAAAATTGTTGATATCATAGGAATTTGATGACCATTAATAATAATAAAACAAAAAAGTCACCTCAATAAACAGAAAAAACTAAATCAAAATCGGTTCATCCGTTTGAGAGCTACGATGCCACCAGAGTGTATTTAATATTTATATCATAGTCAAATATAAAGAATTTTATACTCTCTGGTTGCCACAGACAACCGCAGAGATACACATGTTAAAGTTATAAAATTCTAATGCCTCTCTGTTTGCGTCGAGTGAAATATTATTATGGAAAAAAATGTCCTCCAACTTTAATCAAAATTTAATTAATTTTCGTAGATTATTAACTGTATTATTTACAAAATATGAAAATTACAACTCCTAAAATTTACGAATATTTTTCGTACTACCCTGGTTTCTAGATTGCTTTTTGCTTGTCATTTATTTGTCATGTACCCATACCCATCGTACTAGTAATAAAAAATAAATCACTACATGTACAAACTTCTCATCAAAACAAACTTCGTTTTGGAAAATATTCATAATTATTAATTTGAAATATTTTTGTTTACTTAAATCAGAATTGATTTGAGTTTGTTTTAAACCGAGACAATTCTTCATAGCTATTGTTTGGATGTCATCATGATTCATGATATTGCCCATGATATAAAAACATGTGTATATGTATCGTGGATGTCATTGATTATGCGGATCAATTCTAATTGAGCGAAGTAAGCAAAAATTTCTTAGGTATATAGTAAGTTTGTGTGTGAATAGAGCTTTTACTTATTCGATCTTTATATTAGTCTATGTATTCGAGATTAATTGAGTTGTCATTATAGCTTTGTGAAATAATCAAGGGTTATTGAAAATGTTGAGAAGAAAGATATTTGGAAATCCTTCCACAAGCGCTATCAAGGATGATAACAATAAAAGAATGAGGACTGATGAGAGTGAATCAGTTGATCTGACAGTAGACAATTGTTGCCCCCAAGATGTTTCAAAGTATTTTCCTAATCTTGCCAAAGAAACAGATTCACATTTGGTAGATAAGATACTGGAAATTCAACGCGATTTAAACCAAAAATTGCGAGCTTTCAATCTTATTACCGGTGATATTAAATACGTATACTATCCATTAGAATATGCTCATGAACTGAATGTTAAATATATGCGAAAGTTTTGTACAACTAGGAAAAAAATTCTTTTCGTCGGTATGAATCCTGGACCATTTGGTATGTGTCAAACTGGCATACCTTTTGGAGATCCACATTGGGTTAAAACCTGGATGAAGATAGAAGGTGATGTCCTTCCTCCAGATGGAGAATGCCCCGAGAGAAAGATTCTTGGTCTGGCATCAAAACGGAAAGAAGTGAGCGGTGATCGGTTCTGGAGTTTCTTCGCCAATCTTTGTGGCGAACCTGAGGCCTTCTTTAGACAAAGTTTTGTTTATAACTATTGTCCAATAATGTTTATGAAAGATGGTGGCAATAACATCACCCCTGCTGAAATTAAGGATCTCGAGGTACCTATCAGTTGGCGACCATTCGACTGAAAGAAACTTTACATGTCTTATATCAAATCAAATAGCAAAACAGTTATATTTCTCATATAAGTAACAATATATCGGATAGTTACTTAAATAATTTGATCCAGTATACTGGTTAGTACATTTTGGCATATGTTATCTATACATTTTTGATACTGATCGGTAACACTGGATTGAATCTCATATGGGTATCTCATTTCTGACTTATTTCACAAGATTGCTAACACTTGTTGACTTTTCTTCAATTTCAGATACGTAAGGGGTTAGAGGAAGCATGTAATTTATGGTCCATAGCACTAATTCGCCTGTTAGATCCAGAAGTTATTGTAGCAGTAGGAACTTATGTGGACAAAAAATTGAGAGATCTCTTGAAAAACAGCAATATTTATAACATTAGGATCGTTTGTATGCCACATCCTAGCCCGAGAGCTTTACACAATACCAACTGGCATGAAAAAGCTGAAGCTTTTCTTGTGCAAAACAGCTTGAAACATTATTTTCAAAATGAACGAGCCAACTTCTGACCAGTCGATGACGACGACAGAAAGGGATTTCATGGAGAAAGCGTTTATCTTTGCCCAGGAAGCCCTCTCTGTGCAGGAAGTCCCTGTCGGTTGTATTTTTGTGCATCAGAATGAGATCATAGCCGTCGGCCGTAATACCGTGAATGAAACCAAGAATGCTACCCGTCATGCTGAGATGAACTGTATTGAGCAAGTATACAATTATTGTCAAGATAACGCATTCCATCCAGAGGAAGTATTTAGGAACTTGTCGGTTTTTGTGACTGTGGAACCTTGCATAATGTGCGCGGCCGCATTGTACGATCTAAAAGTTAAAAGCATCGTATATGGGTGCAAGAACGATCGATTCGGTGGTTCAACAGTGTTCAATGTTCGAGACGTACTCAAACCGAAAACCACCATCAAAGGTGGCTACAAAGCCGAGGAGGCCATGCTTCTTCTCAAAGACTTTTATAAAGGAACTAATCCAAGCGCACCCCCTTCAAAAGTCAAAGTGAAGAAGTAAACACTGTTGATTGAGGAGAGTCCAATTTTATTATTGTCATGTGTCTGTTTTCCTTTTTATATTTTAAGCAACATATTATACCACATAATATAATCATAATATTATTCTTAAATACGTGCAATTTAAGACAATAATCTTTATGTTATGTTCGGTTTTGAACAAAACACGTATTTAATTACTATTATCCTTTATAAAGTTTAACTTTTTCTTATATGCTGTTTTATTTATAAAAGTACTTTTTCTCAAATGAACTCAACTACAACCGATTAGGATAAAACTAAATTTTCTACAGAAATAATTATTGTCATCGAAATTGTTAATTATTGGACATAGGTATACTTAATAATGTTTGAAATTGCCTTTAAATTTACAATGCAAAATTATATATGGTGTTCCATCGACAGAAATAAATCGATAACAATAAAAAAGGTGATGACATCACAAACAGGTAATAACTTCCTAAATAATAATGATATCATTCCAAACAAAACAGAAGTAAGCATCTTTGATACTAAAGTATGACAATGTCATATTAATATACATTCACAAAATTTCACTAAATCGGTTGAGTGGTTTCGAAGAATAAAGTGAACGAACATCGTGATACGGGATTTTATACATAAAGATATAAAGGATGTTTCTCGATGGAGATAAAATATTTTGATTTGGTAGACCGTAGTTGACTATGACTACAATCAACATTTTAATTCAGGTGTCTTGTAGATCTCCACAGTGTATGGAGTTTGAAACACTCTTTATATAACTTTATACATATAACACCATGATGGTACAGTTTCGTTCATCATAACTTATTTTCAGAGCTCTCGGTTGTGTCCGAATGTTTTGGGTAAGATTCATCAAAATCGTTTGCGCGCCTCAGGTTTCTTAGCTATTGCCTAGCCATCAATGCCCAATCTGTTCAACGGCGAGCCTTATTTATACCCGACCAGGCAATAAAGAAAACAACAAAACCGGTCTATCCATTCCCGAGATAATCTTGGCACAGACAGACATACTAATGACTAAAAATATGCTTTTTGGACTCAGGGACCTCCGAAACGTAAACATTTGTTGTTGAGAATCGGACACCGAAAAGTTTACACAATTGCAATACTTTCCTTACTGGGTTACTTAATTAGACTAGCGGTCGGGGAATAAAAACAATAAGAATAAAGCTTTATCGTAGTATTTTATTATATAATTTCAATATTCTCAATGTTAGATCTCTGTATATACATTCTGTCTATATTTATGTACATAACGCTGAAAATCTTCAAACATATGTGAATCACAATCATGAAACCAGGAATAAAAGTCAACTTAAGCTTCAAATGCCCAGATGTTACCTGTTAATATCAGTATTATAAATATAGCTCTTCAATATAGCCTGTAGAGAGTATTTATTTGAAAATACTGAATTTTTTATCTTAGCTTTTCTTTTCGATAAAATTTGTATATTTCTTTACCTTACAGGATGAAGAATTACATAAATCTCGCCTCTGTACCAGCACATACAACTGTTAACTCAGTTAGGTGCTATAAACTTTGATTGTAACTTTGTTCCATCCCAACTAAAGCCAACTTCAATGTATTGAAATAGTAAAATTGCTTAATACAAAAAACAATCGTTTAATCCTTTTTAAATATACGTCCGTTACCATATGTAATTATCAAAAAATGGGTCTCATCGCAAGAAATGTTTTCCACCCGAACTGCTCCACAATACTTGACGCTGCCTATGGTTGTTTACGTTCAGACAATTGCAGACGCAAAAGGGTGCGACACAAGCAGACTCCTGTAATCCCTACACATTCGTTCACTACAGAAATGCTTTCAGCTGACTTCATAATTTGACTACACGATTATTTCTTTTTTTTGATTGCGCCGATCGAAAAGGGGGCAATATTATATCCATGACAATTCGTCTCTTATAATCTAATATTTGGGGCACAAAGATTCACTCAAGTAAACTAAGCCATTTGCTTAAAACTGAATTGAGAAAATCTTTGGTAGGTACATACGAATATAATTTACCCTTAATTACTACACTAGAATTTGCATTCTATCATTCATAATTGTAAATAAAAATTACCAATTACCCCTTGTAATAATTATTGGAGGTACGATAGCTTTTAATTCTGAGCTATGGTATAATTGGGATAGAAAAGAATTCATGTAATTCTCTCAATTTTCCATCATTCGTTGTCTGAAAAAGCTGAAATACTTTGAAAGAGTAAATAGTTTATTTTTACTACTTTTGAGGTGATTTTGAAAACGTGGGGACGACGTCGACAACTATTAGCAGGATGTTGTTATCAATAAATTAAAATTTAAACGAATAATTGCAAAATAAATATTTTCTGGAATATAAGAGTATTCTTTTTGAATTTTTTAAGCTCAAATATATAGTTATGTACATAGATAGGTAGATCGATATTTACAAAAATTGCTCGTTCAACATAAGATAATAGTAAAAGTAGGCTGCCTCGAATTACGATAATATTTATTTGACTAATTTCATCATGTACACATGTACATAAAACATTTATATATTGCTAAAAATTGTCTTAATTTTATATACATAACACAACAAGCAGACTTTAACACATCTTAAAAAACAACTGACAACAAGTATTTCGAAATAACAATTATTGAAAAATTCTTAAAATAAAGCAAATTAGTATAATCTTAATCTTTCAAAAGTAATTCAAAAATCTTGAATTTCGATATATGAAGATTAAAAAATATTGCTCAACGTGTTAAAGTCTACCAATATATTATATATATATATATATATATATATATATATATATATATGTGTGTATATGAATTAAATTTTAATACTATGCAAACATAATTTGCTACGATACACTTAAGATTATTCTTGAAAACAATTGCAAAGCTGCTTATTTTAGAGATTAGAATTGTGTATAGGTGTAATTTACATCTTGAGCTGAATTGAAGAAGATACAATGCAATCGCCAACAAGAATATCAAATCACGAATCACAATGAATAATAGCGTCATTAGAAGAGGGGACACTTTTTTAGATAAATGTTAAACATCACAAATACATAGTAGTAAGAGTACACATTGAAATTTGAAGATGGTTATAAGTATATTATCATATAATTTCTTTAATGGTAACAACAAACTAGAGGAAACCAATTTTAATCAATGATAGTTGCTTTAGTTTATGTAAAAAAGAATCTAACGAAAAAACAAATGAGATAATAAAATAATCAAATTAACAATAATTCACAATAATTATACCTCTTCACATAAAATATTCCTAATAATAAATTTATAAATAAATAACAAGTTATATACAACGTTTATAAACAGTATGCCAAATAAATGATAAATACATTAGTTCTACAAGACAATGAAAAACGGAAAAACTGATAAATCAGGAATCAAAAGTCCGTTGTTTGATTTGAAGTTGACAAATATTTTTCATGAAACCATTCCCAAGAACATTATTGAAATTAATGCAGGCAGTAGGTACTGCTCAAACTTGAATTGCAAATTCTCCAAAAACTGACACCAAATGCAATTCTGACACTTTCAAGTTTTTCGCTTGCCTTGTAGACCCATTAGATTGTTCTGCTTCCAACTAGATCAATATACATCTCTATATAAATACATGCTCCTTTATTTAAAATACCTAAGCAATAGTTACATTTTATATATTTATACTTTTTCAACATTTTTTATAACGTTATAATTTCAGAAATAGTATAAATCTCATTACCTTAACAGTGATATACCGTGCAAGAAATAAAAATCTATATAAAAATTATTTTGTTGAATAAAAAAAGAAACGTCTTCAATATTTTCTCCCAATGCAAATAAAAATAGATAAAATGTTAAAATAAATTGTTTGGAGTTGATTGGAATTGTTCGGTTACACAAAATTGGTGCAAATATAGTTTTGAAACTGCTTGGATCGATGTCATTATATTTATAATCAGTTTGCAACCAATTTAACAAAAAAAAACGTGAAATTGATTCGCTCATCTAAAATTGTTCTCGATATAGAAGAAAAAAACAATACCATGCACGCCATAGGCACAATATATATATATATATATATATTTAAGGCTTATCGTTTTAACGTATTTCTGTCCAGTGTAGCTCTCAATTATTCTGAAAACAAAACATACCAGCATATTCTGGAGCATCTAAATTATTGTCTCTCTCTGATTTACCATATAGCATGTGATTGATTCATCATTTTGTGGCAATAACTGTGTAAGTTTAGAGAATTGATAATATAGATTTGGAGCAATCTTCAACGTTACTCTCATGAGATCTTTTGACATTGCAAGACGAGAGATATATCGAGCTATCAAAGCACCTTAGTAGGCTGTAGAATTTGATACCATGTCTATTTATAATAGCAAAAGAAACAATAAAATTACAAAATATTTGGTGGATAAGTGTAACAGAGTAGGCCGGCAATTGTCTAAATTCAGAGAAAAATTACACTTATCGTTTATATTATATAACTTTATACCATGCAACTGTGTTTTATTTTGTATAAATAAGAAAGTAAACGAATTATCAATGGTGATGTCATATGCGCTGCTAGCTTTGTTGGAACGCTCCCATTTTGCCATTTATCTGAACGCACATATTATTTAGAATAGATACACTCCTTCCACAGCCTACGGGGACGGTTTTCTTTTAAATCTGCCGTTATAATAATAATACGAGTAAATTAAAAGAAATCCATTGGAAAAACATCTATTTCAAATATAACTGTTAGTTGTATAATATAAAAACCGACCCCTTAAAGGAAAACATCGACAATGGCGCGCTCTAGCGGTCTTTCACCTCCACTAGAGTTATACCTATGTAATGAAAACAATTGAGAAACACCGTATGAGAACCTCAATCAGAATAAAAATCTCTTTATCATTCTTAAAGCATTATTATCACAAATGACGAACCGGCAATCATTCTGCTATTATTAACAATGACAAACTAAATATAACACTGTACAAAGGTGCGAATAATATTTTTTTTCTGTATGACACTATGAGTAGGCATACGTTCATAAGTAAAAGGTTTGAAAGAACAACTTTAGTGTTATATAGGAAAAGGCCACACGTATACATCATTCCTATGAAAAAAGGCCTTATCGTTATACGTTGAAGCGTGTCTCAGAACCATCAGCCAACATTAGAGACACTGTTCGATTGTTCATCCATATCAATCTGGCTAGTCGCATTGGATTCAAACGAGATACATCCGCAATGGGTGCGGTGCTATACGATTTGACATTCTTCGTTTGTGACTGACCCAAGCCAAACATACCTGTATTGAATTGATGTACGTGAATATATGGAAGCTATTAAAATACCAAATATAAACTTACCTGTGCTCGTTTGCCAAAAGTTTAGCTTATTTTCTCCGCATGCATAGCTAACCAAGAATTTTCCATCCGGACTGAACGCCAAGGCAGTCACTGCTGTCGAATGGGCTTTCATTGATGTGCATTTGTTTTGTCTCAACTCGTGTATTGTCAATGAGCCATTGTGTGAACCAACTGAAAGACGAAAACAATTTTTTTGCATCAAAATATCATTTGTAAACATGACTTGTGCACCCGTCTTGAAGATTGTCTATCCATGATTACAAAATTTGTTCAAGATGTGTGATTCATTTCTATTAGGCCGTATAAGCTGCTGATTTTTCAGCATTATTTGATCTAGATAATGATTTTAATGCATTTGTGAAGCTAGAATAGCCAAATGGGGATGTTGACTTTCAAAGATATCATAATTTTAGGTGTCAAGCTCAAAAATTAGGTGCCATATAAAGGGTACCTATGCAAAAATGTTGCACATAAAGAATAATAAAGTATCAGCATATAGTTAAGAGGTTTACGGTGATATAAATGATAAATAATTGGATTTAATGTATAGCCTAAACTGTACGTTTAATATTGGTGATTCAGAGGTAGATACAAGCCAGTCAATTAATATATGATTTAAACCAACGCAAAGCCTCTCAACTAGCACCTAATTTTAATATGACAGGAGGTGTGTTTATTATTCCGTAATGATGTACTAGCTTGTGAAGCAGATAGAACACTTCCGGATACTACTACATATCTCTATTGAATTATTGACCGACGAACCAAACGGAGGCGATATAAAATTCGACTGTTTGTCTGCATGTTTTTATGGATGTTCGCGCCTCATAAATAGCAAACGTGCTCCGATTTTCATGATTCTTTTTTCATTTGATAGAGGACTATTGAGAATTGGTCCCATTGAAAAAACAGACAATAAACATGTCCTTCTCCTCAAAAAATTCTAGAATAGAGGGGGCTATTGTTTCAAAAAATGGAAAATTTAAGTCGACGAAATTAAAGAGGAGACTATATCCAGCAACGTTTAAATTGGACATATCTCAAAAAAAAGTTTCTAATTTGCAGAAAGTCTGAAATGTTTTGAAAATCTCTGAATAAGTATAAGCATCGTATATTTTTAGTGAACAACAATTAATCATTTTGATGACTAATTTTACACTAAAAAGTGTTAAATAAATGTTTTTACAAAGAATTGGATCGAATTTATTAGTTGGTGGACTGAAAAATACAAAATGATATTAATTCGATTGATTCTGATACTATTTTGAAGTTGGTACCAAAATGTTTCAAACTACAACTGCAAAACTTCAAAATTACCCGTACCAATAGAATTATTATTATTTTGTATTTTTCAGTGCACCAACTAATAAAGTCGGTCCAATTGGTCCACCTGAATAGCATCAAATTCTGGTATGTTTAAAAATTGAATTCCTTACTTGCAAGATCTTAAATTGTTTGATTGTTGCATAATAGAAAATTAAAATAAAAAAATCTGGTGTGTCCACTCACACGACTTTCCTACCGCTCGCAGGCAAATTCCAGTGAATGAAAATTTTTACACAATTACAATTCATTCCTTACATAGTGACGATAAAAGCGGTAAGAAAGTAAAAAGCGTCTGGTCAAATCGTGCTACCACTCATTTTTTTAGCATTTCAAGACAAGCAACAATGGTCATGTAACATTTTTTCTCAAGATGAAACATTTAGCCAAAATCTGAAGAAATATGGTGAAAATATGGAATTTTACTCAAGCATAACTTTTTTTTGTGGTTTTTCTCACAGATGGCGCTATCTATATGTGGGTGGTAGAGGGTTCTCAGAAGAATACTTTAGGCAAGTTTAATCACAATCTTTAGAGCCGTTTTGCTATAGTCTTGAGCAAATCACGTTTTTTGGCTATAGCTCAACACCCAGTGTATACAGGATTTTCATTCAGTGCCACCGACGAGTGATATTGATACCAAACAAAGTAACAAAATACACCGATCCGTTCCCGAGATAATGCTGTCACAGACCGACAGACAGACTGAAACGTCAACATTTGTAAAAATCTCGATACCGAAAATTTCACACGATTAAAATACTTTCCTTATACAGCTACTATGTAGCGTAGGAAAGTAAAAAATAGCGATGGCTCGAAGCCAGCGGATAGGTAAATTTCACGGTTTTTAAATTTTATTATTTTTAGGGAAAAATGTTTCAAACAAAAGTTGTAAGGACAGACAATATCAATATCTTAAAAATATTTTTTATGATATTTAATCAACGACTAATTTTTTGTTTTTTTTAGTTTTTGATAAGACTATTCAAATAACATTGTTGTTGTTGTTTAAAGTCAATCAGATGCCTTGATTTTGACAGGTTGCTATGACAACCTGAATATTCCGAAAATGTTTGCGGTCACGTGACTTAGCTCCAAAATTAATAAGTGATAATTTCCCTCGCTTGACAGCTGTCACGTGCAGATGCCAGAATAACATGCGTACATTATTTTTGACAAATATTTATTCATAAACTGTCAAGACTGGTACTTCAAAAATATTTTTTTTATAAAATTTTCGTACCGAATCTCCCGCAAGCTTGAATTACACCCTGTACATTTTTTCTCAGTTGCAAATTTTATTAAGAAAATTGAACCTCGAATTTTTTCGGAAATTATTCAAGCTCTAGGGAGATTATAAGTGAAAATTTTATATCTGTTGTTTTAAGCCAATCAGATGCCTTGATTTTGACAGGTTGCTATGACAACCTGAATTTTCCGAATATTTTTTCTGTCGCTAAATTATTAAATGATAATTTCCCTGGCTTGACAGCTGTCGAGTGCATATGCCAGAATAATAAGCATAAATTATTTTCTCTAGGGGGATTATTAGTGATAATTGGCCAGCAATAAATTCTTCACAATAGTATAAAAGTTTATTATGATTTAATGAATTTTCTCAAAAATTCCAGCAAAACGAGATTCAAAAATAATTACAAAAAAATGTTAATCTAATATGTATAATAAATAACTCTTCAATAGTTTCTCATTTCTGATTTTATTGCTTATTCCAATACTTGTAACGGGTGTCCAATTAGTGCAACAAAGTAGAATAATTTCTCTATTTTTAATTATTTCAAAATGTCAATATAAAAAAACGAGAACAGCACAAAGTTGCGTTTTTTTATATATTTTGAATTGTCTTCTACATAAAATAACAAGTACAATGGTGTATCACTTGTCAACTCTCAATTAACATTTAACGCTTTGGCACAAATAGCTGTCAAAGGGGCTAAAATGTCGATTTTCAATTGTCTATAGCTCCTAAACAAACAATTGAAAATTGACAAGTGATACACCATTGTACTCGTTATTTTATAGGGAATTCAGAAATGTAAAAATATATAGGGTGATTCATAAAAAACGCAACTTTGTGCTGTTCTGTTTTTTGGGACACCCTGTATAGTCCCAACTAATTTCAAAATTTGGGGCTTGTGTTCCCTTACAACTTTTATATTCACATCATTTTAAAATAATTGAAAATAGGGAAGTTATTCTACTTTGTCGCACTAACTGGGCACCCTGTATATTTTTTCAATAAAAAAATCACTTTTTTCTGTTATAAAAAATATTTATATTTCTTGAGAAATAAATCGTTATTATTATTATCAAACTCACCTGCTATTCTTCTGGTTGCAGGACAATGCGAAACCTGATTAAATCTGCACACGGCAGGAAATACTTCTTGTAAGCCTTTATTCTTCAATTGACTAGGATCCAAGCAGTGGAGTATAATATCCATCAACTGAAGATAAAATCAGGAATAATTATGCACAATGCAGAAATGATGATACAACATTGGTTAAATTTTGAGCAATTTGAAATATGAACAAATGTTATGGATTATTTCAAGCTACTATATCTTGTGTTCAACCAAATGCTATAGAAAAAGTTCGTGCAACGAAATATTATTATATTTTGTAAAATCCGGTTAGTAATTCCTCAATTTTTCAATAATTGTATGCGGAAAAGTTGGAATTTTCGAAACTAGAACGGAAGAATCTTACTTTTCCCAACTTAATGCACAAATAGCTATTGTTTACTATCACTTCCATAGCAATGACACATCGCATCAAAAGAAACTTGATTATCCTATTTAAATTGAAAAATAAAACATATTAACTAAGAAATAAAAAAACTATTTAAAGGAGATGTGTAATTCGTTGGAAACAGTATATTTTTTTCAATCACGACGCGTAAAATAATAACCTATTGCTATTGTTTGTT
Organism: Crioceris asparagi; assembly: GCA_958507055.1. Classification (NCBI taxonomy): domain Eukaryota; kingdom Metazoa; phylum Arthropoda; class Insecta; order Coleoptera; family Chrysomelidae; genus Crioceris; species Crioceris asparagi. The sequence continues at coordinate 118,461,166 of OY293826.1, forward strand.
TATAATGTCTAATTGTTATATATATAAGTTTTTTTTACTTATCGCCACGTCAAGATCTCAGTAGTAGTCCGACCTTCTATTATACAGTTTGTTTCACGAATCATGGCTATTGTGTGTAATCATTCACGAGCTACGTACATATCGCTATACGTCTCATCGCATCTCATTATCATGAAATTTTCTACTACGTTTGTCGATCTAAGCTATTACATCAGTATGTCAAGCTTATATCCTTTTATACAATGATAGGGCGCTGTAGGTATGTCCGAAGGCAACGCAATCTTTATTTCATAGGCGTCACAAAGTCATTGTGACATTTCAGATAATTCAGGTACATAAATTTATATTTCATAACTCAAGCAATAAATTTTTATTTTGTGTGTCTGAATTATTGTTGATAATAAATCTTTAATATTATGTTTGCTTATTTAATCAATCGATATTTTTTCCTCTAATTATATGAACTTCCTTAAATGCCATATCTTAGCTCGAAATCGTTACGCCACTGATTTACTCCCGTCAGTTGGATTGATCCATTTTTCGTGTTTTCAAGACAGACGCCAACATTCGTGAAACAAACTGTAGATGGTTTTGGATTGATAAATAAAAATATACCAACCTCGACGAGTAGTTCAGCCATCTCGTTTTGCATTTTTTCAATTAACAATTCAACGCCTCGCAAAATTTCAGGCTTAGCTTTGTGCAGCACATTATTATGCATATTTATGTTCAATGTTTGGGCATTCTGTTGCATTGCATTGTATCGGGCAACTTCTTTGGCCATCGTGGTGATGAACAGAGCAGGTCTAAAATGGATACAAAAAAGAAAACATAGAATATCACCTATTATAATGATCATGAGCACATCACAGTAGTTCATTTGAACCAAAATGGGTTGATTCAAATGTTTTAACCGACTTTTTAGGTTTGCTTTTTTATGTATATATATAATCGTTTTTCACTTGCATAACCATTGTGCACCGATTTTAGAGATTTTTTTTCATCGGAAAGATAAGCGTTGAGAGATGATGTTGTTACAAATTTTTTCAAAATCCAATGTATTCTTACTTATATATATATATATATATAAATAAATAAGCATTGCTCGTTTAATATAATTATGCCCAAATATGTTAATGCTGTTTAATTAAATTTGAAGTATTAGTTAATTGGCGATTACAGCTATCTTATGTAGGAAAGTCAGTGAGGTTTACAATTATTCATAAGATATTTGAATGTGGAGCAGTAACATATATAACAACCAGACTAATACACACATATTAAAATCAGTTTCTTAAAAACATATCAATAGATAATAGGTATATAAGATAAAATAAATTTAAAATTATATTAACATTGAAAAGCTAAAAACGCAACAATTACAAGTTTTATTTACATTAATTTCATGACTTTTTAAATAGCTACAAACATATAAAGATTATTCATAAATATTCATTTTTATCAACTAAATCTAGATACTTTCTAACTTATGTTAGCATTACAAATATAAATAATGACATTTGTAATTGATGGCTATGAAATCTTTCCTGTTTTTAGCTGATTTATTCTAAATTACGACTGTAAGTATTTTTGTAATACTATTAAGTTGTTGTTGAAATGATTTTGCAACGATTTGTAGTTTGCCCTGAAGAAGACAATAAACATTCTCGAAAGCTCGGCTTAATTCTAAGAATTTTATTCATTACATGACTGCTTCCCCAAGAACATCTTTTTATTTTATATATATATATATATACATATATATATATATATATATATATATATATATATATATATATATATATATATATATATATATATATACTTATTTCTCTTGATATATGTTTGTTGATTGAGATTTTTTGGGTTTTGAGACTCTGTATGGTTAAAAGGTTTGTATGGAAATAGTTTATTATAATTGTTTCAAGTTATTTATTACGTTTCGATGATCTTTGACATAAATGACAGGAATTCTGGTATGTTTCACATTCATATTTATTTGGAAATCTGTAAATTATGAGCTATGTGAACGATAAAATCAATATTTACCGATCTACCGATCGCAATACATTTTAACTAGAAATTGGTATGCACATATCTGAACTAAGATTAAAAGTCCTTATAGACCCTCTTTAAATCTTGTGTTACCCGAGCAAAGCTCGATCGCCCAGATATTAATATTTACTAGTGGTAGCCCAGTGGACGATATTCGACCGTAATTCATTTTTTTTTATTCAAACATTATTGAGTTTTTTTTGTCAAAGATATAATAATTGCTTATAATTTTTGGCATCTGTTGTTTGCCTAATTCTTTACAACACATATGAAATTTAAAATTTAATGTTAGTAACAGTTCAAAAAACACAATGACAGCTAGCTATTTATTTTCTAATACAATGCATTGTAATGTTTCGACTTAATGCCGCTAATATTACTTTACAAAAGTAAGAGAATAAAGTTCTTGCACAAAAGCTTCAGATTTGAAATGTTTTGCACCTGCGTAGTAAATGCATTAATCCACAATCAAAAGTATTAAAATTTCTTGAAATGACATCAAGTGTGCATTTAAATGTATCCATCCCTGACATTCACGAATAACAGCCCTGACTCGTTGACTACAATTGGGTTCGATATGCAACACACAATACACACTTACCACGTAGATCATATTTTGTTATTTATTTTAAAATATTAATGCATAATACATCAAAATTTCAACAATATCCACTACTTCACCATATAAACTTCACTATGCCAAATATCATACCCCTCCGTGCACGTCTATGCCTTAAAAATAGTCTACAATCACGAATTAATATATAGATTCTTAAGTTGATGCCCAAGCCTTCTTTCTATTGACCATTAAAAGCGCAAATTCAACATGACCTGGTAACTTGTACTGGTACCAATAGAATTAATATTATTATTTGTTTATGGAATAGGTGATCCGCTATCCGCTGATTCTAATCAGCGTCAATTTTACGATAATACAACATTGGAAATTTCAAAATACAACCGATCACTTAAATTGACTATGTATCATTTCTTAGTATTTTTATTGCATATTTCATATAGTAACTATAATAACCCACCTGGCTGTTGCAATCAACGTTAAAGCATGCCTAGCAGTTCTACAAGAATCTGCTTGAGGTGTTAATGGTAACCCATATGTCATATTCGGAACAAGCCTATCTGCTTCTGAACACAGTTCTAGTAGACCTGCAACCAGAAAATTTGTATAAGGTAATAAATTAAAGAGCATAAAATCTCATGAGAATTGATATTATTTTCATATTTCATTCTAATATTGAATTCTTCGGAGTTATAGATTGTGTCATATAAATAATATCTTTTTCTTACCTAAAAGTACTTTGCTTATATCTAAAAAGGGAGCCCAAACGGTGAATCCTCTGCCTATAAGATCTATAGCTGCTCTTCGCAATGGAATGTGTGCTGGCAATTTTTGTGAAGGTGGAGCTAGTAGAAGATGAGACAAGGCCATCGAAGTCAGTCTTGCTAAATTATTATTTCCGGGCCCTGCAAAATACCGACCATTGTGAACTTTTTTCAAAATACCCTTACATCCTTGAAAATATATTTTTTTATAACAATAATAGAAATTATAATGAATGAAACAGTTCCATATACTAACACTTACCGAAGCCTTCCACGACAGAGCTCTTCCTCCTTTCTTCATTGCGTCTTTTATTATTATCGGAGCAAGTGATATCTTGTCCGAATTCTGCACCAATCACCCCAAGCAGGATAACTGCTGTTGACTGTTTCCTTTTCAATTCTGACAAACTTGAAGGTTTTCTGATTTGTTCCTCTTCCTCTTCTTCAAATTCTTCATCCTATAAAAACAATCGAAAAATATTTTGCAGACACTTAAACCCTTAGATTGCGATAAGCTAAAGGCTTCAAAATAATGTCAAAATAATTTTGCACAGATGTAAGAACAAGATTTTTTTATAATAAGGAATAGATGTTTAAAAGAGTCATAAACGCCACAAAAAAATAAAATGAAGAATTTGTATCAACACTGTATTGAGCTGCAGCAATATTTCTAGCATTTATTGTCTTACCCGAACCTAAACATTATGCCAGATAAGAGGCAATAAGAGGCCAGTTGTTTTGGAAAAAAAGAACATGAATACAGACCAGAAAAAAATCATAATTATTATGAAAAATCTTTTTTTCGGGGGAAATACTTATTGGAACAATTACTTAAATCAACTATCATTATCATTACTTGACTTACAACAGGATCGGGCGTATGCGGAGGCTGTCCCACATGTCCATTGTTTTTTTCCGGGGGTGAATTCACTTGATGATTTATGGTCTCAGTCTGTGTATATAGTGGTAAATATTGAGACCATGATTCCACCAATTGCTTTCTACCTTTCGGACCCATCCTGAAAGTAAAATCATGTATCGATTAAAATATGTAGAATTTCTCCAAAGTAACCATTTTTGACAACACATTTTTACATAATAAAAGCTTTCAAAGAAGATAAATTTTATTAGGAATGATAGTTATATATCGAATCCATTCCTTTTTTTAAATTAAGAGTGGAACTAAATCACATAATAAATAACTTAACATCAATAAGTATATACTGAATTTCAAGGTAATTTACCTAGACAATTCTGCCAATAGAAGAGTTTGGGCGGCTTCCCTCACTTCAACACAGTGATGCTGCCATCTTTTTGCCATCATTTCAACCTGTGGTCTCTTAAAATGCTTCGAACCACGTTCCACTACCTACAAAATCCAATAAAACCAAAATTGTAGGAAAAAAATTTTTCTTCAAAATCTTGAGTACAATATTGTAATGTTACCCAGATCTACGCCACTGCGCGATGCGACGCTTCTAGCACAGTATAGGTATTTTTGACCGACCGACGAACTCAAACGGAGGAGGTTGGTTTGTGCGAGCTTTTTATATAGTAAACGTACTCCGATTTTGATGATTTATGATTCATTTGATAGAGAGAAATGGTGCTATATTCATAAAAACTCGAATCCGAAATCTCCTTCTCTACAAAAATCGCGTATACGGTGCAAATTTTCGCGAAAATCGAAAATCCAAGATGGCAGAATTAAAGATAAGAAAATACCCGGAAATGTTTAAACTGAACATTTTTTTCAAAACAGCTACTGTTTTCGAGTTTCTGAGATGTAAAAAATTGAAATATGTGTATTTTTGCTATGTGGAAGAGACAATTTCTTTTGAAAATTGAAATTCTGATAATGGAAAATCAATGACCAGATTATTTGTAGCATCATTTATATTGCACATTTTTTCCTTAGAGTTACGGTTTTCGAGTTACAGCAGTGGTAAAGTTTATAATATGCGTATGTGTGAAATAAATATTTAAAAAACAAATTGGACCGACGTTATCAGTTGGTGCACTGAAAAGTACAAAATAATATTAATTCCATTGGTACTGTTACTTGTGAAATTGGTGCCAAAAGTTTTCAATCTAACTGCAACAGCATAACTTCAAAATTACCAGCAGCAATAGAATTAATATTATTTCGTATTTTTCAGTGCACCCACTGATGACATCGGTCCATTTAATATTTATTTATTATGCTGTGCCACTAGCTCACTGTTATCACTGTTATCAGAGAACACTACCTCCACTCTCCACTGTTATGGAAAAACCTAGATGCCACACGAAATATCTTCCAGTAGCATCGAGCACTTATTCAATAGATTTAAAAACTGCAAGAGAGCGCGGAAAATCTGTTTTGAACCTGCCAGCCAAGTGAAATAAATATTGTGATATAAATTGTAAATAGTTAGTTAGTTAGTAGTGAACAGTGGTGAATATAAATTGTAATACTTGTGTGTGAATTGCGAATTTGCGTTATAGTAGAGTGTTTTTGGTTCGCACATTTGTCACTGAAAACGTGGTTATCGTTATACGGAGACGGCGCAGTAGCAACCTGTCACGCCGTTATGTTTATTGAGCATAACGGACAACGGACGTGGTTAATTACGGAGGCTAGCGGTATCAAAAAGAGTGCTTATCGTTATTTGACAATTTTGACATTGACATTTCTGTTTATGTTCTTATATTGTGACAAACTCAAGTATTTCTTCTATTATTTATCACTTATCACATTTGTACAAAACACCAAAACATGATTTAAGGTTATACCCTAAAAGTTTTAGAAGTAACCTACAATTTTGATAGTTCCTTCTACTTGTGTGACCAAAAACTCGAAGAAAGTTATGGTTATTAACCACAACTATAACGAAATTGGCGTTTAGAGTGACTGACCAAAAAAACTCTTTTGAATAAATTGACTTTATTAATCAGTGTGTATGTGAATATATCCACAAAGGAACAAAGAACATTAAAATATAAAATAACATCAAACTGATCAAGCAGTCTCCATTTAACCGTTTCCGTATCTATTACCGTTATTAAGATCTTAATGTCACCCCAAACTTTTTTTACACACAGTATAAACTATATTCTACAACAGAAGACAACTGGAATCCTACCTTGTCCGGAAGAAGAACACAATGTAGAGTGGCAAGTAACGACCAACCCTGTTTAATTTGAGCCTGTTGTTGAGTGTACATCTCTTCATGTTCTTCGTCTGCTTTACTCCAGTTCACTCTAGTAGACTGCCTAAAAATGAATATACCTGCACTATTTTGAGACAAAAAAATAATTAGGAAAGTAAAATAACTGTATCTTACTTTAGCAATCATATAACCATTAACATCTTCCTAGGATTAATGAACAAATATAATACCTATTTGATCTCAAAAGTAGGTTACAATATTTTTTTTATTCATATGATCGGCAAAAAGTTTCTAAGAGTCTCAGGGAATCTGTATCTGGATGTAGTAGATGCTTAACAAACTTGACATTTATTTTTCACAAGGAATTCAAAAATGTAAATATACAGGGTGTTTCATTTAAAACAACGAAGTGATGGTCAGTTTCCGGTATAACCTTTGAAAATATATTTAAATTGTAGTCGATTTAACAACGAAGAAATTTTATAAAAAAAAAATTGGCTCTATCTCTAATAGATCAGCCACGATCCACAAAATACCGCCAGCTGCCCCACCCTGTAAATCGTCAATGGGTACATATTTTCATCATTAAATAATTACCTACATAGTATATGAATGCTACCAATGATATCAAAAATATTATTATTTCACCAAAAGTCACAATTTGTATTAGAGCTTTTGTCTGAGAATTGACCTGAGAAAAAAAATGCATCCAATATATAAATCGTTCGCTGTCCCGGCCTTTAAGGATGATTTGAAAAAACTAAAGTTGAAAGGATTTTATCATCGTACCCAAAATACATTGAAAACCAAAATGATATATAGAAAAATATGTTTATAGGTAATTTTCTGATTAGACCACAAGGTTTTTTTTGAAAAAAAAGTGTAACTTACTTTAGAGACGATACTCGTAACAGAGATTTTCTTGAATTGGATTTTCAGATAATATGCGAAAGTACCCCGCAAAATTTTGTTTAACTTTTTACTTTGAATTATTTCGTAATGAACTAACTGATCATCCATATTTATATACCTGTGCAATTTCCTGTTCCTCTCCTGTTCAGGTACAAATGTGGCATTGCTCATCGACATCAAAGTATGGCTGAGTGCAATGATGGCCAACAAATGGTTGGTGGTTAGTGTTGTACTGAGTTCCCAATGTGTTCGTGATGTAAATATCCTTGTCACTTGTTCCTGTCTGATGAGCTCAGGTGGTATACTGTCAGCCAGTGACAAATCTGCGGGCATAGGCTCATCCTCGACTGGGATAGTGTTGTGCCATGTCGGCAGAAACAGTGACATATGATTGGCTTTGGATAAAACTCCATACGAAATTGGCACCTACATTTAAATAGGTTGATTTGTAATGAGTATGGTATCTATTTCTAATAGTAGGCCCCCAACGGAGATTAATGTTATACCATGATTTGACCGCGGATAATAATGGAAATCAATATAAGTATATCGAAAAAAATATAATAACATTGTATGCGATTTTGTTTAGTTTTTAATATACTGAGGTTTGAAATCAGTATGAGGTGGACAGAATTTTCAATATAAGATTATTTCCACATTTTTACCATATTTACTATTACGCTTAATGCAATTCAAAACTAAGAAATCATCGAATAAATAAAGCAATTTTTCTCTTAATAAGATCGATCTATTATGTCTAACGAAAATTGTGCTACCATCACATACTTAATTCATTGATTAACTGTATCTAGTTCCATAAGAATCAGAGGCCAACTCATTATGTTGTCGCTGTTATCGTATCATTGCCGTCTCCCGGAGAATTATATTATTTTTTTTATTCCATGTGTATTACTCACCATAGGTCTGAGAAGCCCCAGCTTAACTTGACACACTCTGTCAAGATCGATATCAAGGCCCCAGGAGTGCAATAGAGACAACAACAGTTGTGCTATTTCCATTCCATGACTAGCTTCAAGAGGACCAAGAGAATTTGGCTTATTTGTTCGTGAATTTTGTTCATTATTATCTAGAAAACAAATCGAATACAAGAGTGAGTTTTGTTCCTACTGAAATCGATAATACCTTTGCTGTAATCACCACCCTGTTTCAAAACACTTTCAGCCTTAGCGAAAGCCGTTTCGGCGCCCTCTTTCATTTTTGCAAGAATACCTTTAAGAATTACGATTATTAGATATTGAAAGATATCACTACCATGTATGTGCAAATGAAATATACGTAGGTACATACAAGTATCCCATTGTTAGACTCATAGATTTCGGAATAATCGTGGAGTAATTTATTATCCTCATACCGAATAGCCAACACGAATTTGAAAAATTCATATTTTTAAATTTTGGTTGATACAGATCGTTTGTGACTCATTTGTTTTTTTTTGTAACTCAATATTTAATGAGTTATAAGATATAGACGTAACATTTTTCTATTTATAATGAACGTAAAAACTTTGTTGCTACGCATGCGTGAAATAATGTGACAGCTATAGTTCATCTGGCGGTTTTCACTGGTGTAGGTATACTAACTTTAACGCCATGGAGTTGGAAATGCAGTTATTGGTTTTGTTATTAGCAATGCATATAGTACAAGGAAGATATTGCGTAAAAAAACCTAAGCAATGGAGTGTGCGTCCGGTAAACAGGGACCAAGAAAAGAAAAGTGAATACTGACGTTTAATACTAGAACTAAAACTTCATGATGAACAATGATTCTTTAAATATACAAGAATGCGAACCGATACTTACCAAACGAGGAATAATTCAACCCAAGAAATCCAAATCCCCTAAAAATGTTCATAAATTTTCCATAAGCCGCACGTAAAGTTGAACATTGTCCAACTTTATGTCCGCCTAACATTTGGCCGTAAGATCTTACGGTCTACCGTAACACATAAGTGTAACGTTCGCTTATTGTGAACGATCCCACTTATTTTCCAGTGTTCAAGTTTATCCATTACGCATGTCTTACGTCCATTATAAATGAGCACATGTCTTGTGAATTGTGAATCTTTGATGTATATATACAAAAACACTCCAAGACTATTTGTCTCGATAATACTGAAACATGAATAATAAATTTATTCTTGACCCCAATAGTTTTGTGTTCTATGTCCTACTTGGTGTATTTGACTTGATGCTTTGCTTTATATCGAGCGATCAAAAAAAAACATTCGCAGTAGGCTTTTCAAATGGGGATCATGTCTTCACTAGAGTCAAGTAAGAATTATTTCTAGCAAGAGGGACAAGTGTCGTTTCAATTTTCAATATTTAGTTGATTCAAATAAAAGACATGGTGGTTATCTCTGCATGATCTCATGATATAAAAACAATATCGTGCATGATCTCAAAAGACATGGCACACCTCGAATAATTTTTTTTGTATCGCTCGATATTATTCTCTATGGCTTTATACTTGACGAACTCACGTTCCATGCTCAAATTATATTTATTGACACTTTTAACAGTGATGTTAGTTGCTTGAACCTACAAATTTTGAATTTATTTTTGATTTTTCTTAGTGACTCACAAACGATTTTATTATTATATTTGTGTTTCACAAACGATTTTTGATAAATTGAGAAAAAATTGAGATTGTATTGTAAGATCTATTTTCAAAACGTGTTGGCTAATCGGTGTTAATTATTTAACAATCTAATAACTCATTCAATATTGAGTCACAAAAATACAAACCCGTCACAACGGTTCACAAACAATTTGTATGAACAGAAATTTTAAGATATAAATTTTTCAAATTCTTGTTGGCTATTCGGTATATGGTAATTTATTATTAGCTTTATCAAAATATCTTAAGTATTAAAAAGAACAGTGCAAATGTCAAGATTCGACGCCATGCTGTTGATTCGCTCCGATATACCAGTTTGTTGAAAAATTGGCTTTCAAATAAGAAGCAAACTAATACACAATGGCATCAATTCATGACATTATTGGGCAATGGTCTGCCTGCTGGTTTACATTACGAAAAATACTTTTTAAAAGTAATACGTCTACCTGATTCCCTTTGGGACTTATTGGATGTTTCTGTTTCACTAGGAGAACTGCACCAGTGAGTGTTCAGTTTGTTCAGTTATAACGAACTTGTATTATTTTGATTAGTGATTTCAAGGACCTGATATTTTTCAAATCAATTTAATATTTATAACATTGTATGTTACTAAAAAGCCCTTAGAGGATTATTTAAACACAAAAAGGACTAAGAAACATCCAGATTGAATGCGTTTTTTTTAAATTTCATCCTGAAGCAATACCTGAATGAAGATAGAATAACTTTCGTCTGATAATAATAATTATATCAATTAAAGGATAGGGTATTTGGGAAATCATAACGTTTATTCCTTTAAATCTATGAACCTGAAAATGGAATACTGACGTGCAAATTTCTCTACAAGCAAATTTTCTACCGAACTACGTGCTGCAGATAAAATTAAAAAAATGTGCGTGTATAAAAACAAAAATAAAGCGAATTGCTCCCACTACAATCTATTTCAAGCCTTTACCGTGTTTATCCTTTTCCTTTATAATCATTTCCATATTTTCAGCCTTGTGTTTCATTTTTCCGAAAAAATCTTGCAGAAAAAGGTATTATTAGATACAGATGGTGTACAAATTCTTCGAAAAACCACGAATCTTGCTATATACTTATTTCTTATTCCAGTATATTATTTTATTGTTAGTTTCGGTTTCTATTTAAACTGATTACGGATCAAGAGAGTATGATATCGGAGCGAAATTTTTGGTTTTTCAATAGAGTATTACTCCACTGAGGTTGAAACTCACCAACTATTTTTTTATGAGCATCCGGACTGGCACTCTGTGTGAGAGCCGCCACCTTGAAATATTCTGATGCAGAAATTAAACCAGCAGCTTCGAGACTTCCAGGGGACATCATATCATACTCTTCACTTAACAGTTCAATTATCAATGCTTCAATATCGAAGAACAAGATGTGACTTTCTGGATCTGAAATATATGATTGATAGTATGGTTTTAATGAGCTTTTATAATACTTCCTGTTTGATTACATATTTCTATACATAGTATAACAAAGAAGTGATCAAATGTAAAAAGTTCTGACAAATTTTCAGAATATTTAGTTTAATCATATACTTAATCTTCTATACCGCTAGCATTATGGAAAAAAATACGCAAAAATGAAGACCTGGGGATAGCTGGCGATATGCGCATGCGTCATAAACTTTTTTGGCTAAGAGGAGGGACATATCATTATGTTACCACACTTACCATTGGCACAGCTTATTTGGAAAGCTGTGCCGTTGGTAAGCTGTGATGGATGGACCATGGATACCATATGATGTGACTCCAAGCTACTTCCCCTTTCGCGCATGTGTACTAAACTCGCAATCCCCATACTGAGCTTCACATAAAAATTCAAGGATCATATTATAGGTATATAGAATCATGTGGGTTTAATAGACCACTCACGTTGATGCACCGTGTATATTTAGATATATGTATTAAATGGAAGTAGTTTGCTGGCATTTTGTAATGGAATATGTATGTACCTTTGGGATTAGTCCGCAATCCTTGTATCGACAATGGAGAATTGTGATTTCGTTGCATATGAGGATCATCATTGTTCGTATGCGCTCCTAGCATCTGCAGCTGATGAAGACCTCTTTGTGTGGCGTGCCTAATGGCCGATAGATTCCTATGCCTCAAACCCCTAAAGATATTCATTTGATTATCCATTACAAGAAAGTCGAAAATCGAGAAATGCTTTACCTGAAGAAATGTACAGCAGGATTGGCTAATCCAACCTCAGATGCTGTGCTATTAGCCTCGTTCTCTTCACAAGCGTATAATACTTCTTCCGCGGCAATTCCTGAATGAAAAATAAAAGAAAAAATATATCAAGAGCTTCAGTTTTAAAGATAGCCTGTACCTTGTAATACCCTATCTAAATGGCCAGTCTCCATTTGCCATACATAAACAGTTCCATCAGAACATCCTATGATCATAAAGTCATCATTCGGTCGCCATTTTATGGTCGTTACCGGAAATAGATGCCTTGATGCTAGGCAGACACATTTTCTTTCAGTCAAACTCAACAAAGTCACCGAATGATCAGATGCTACAGAGCAAATGCATTTTTGAACTCTTGCCTAAAATAAAAATGGTACCTGATATTACAAAATTGGCGGAAAACGTTGGTTAATTGAATTTATTCATAGTTTCACAATTGCACAGAAAATAGATTCTATACATGGAGGTTCTCCGGGAAAGACATCGATCGATTGTAAATAAATGATAACTACAAACAGTTTGAAAATTTGGTGACATGCTAAAGTCACTGGTGACATACGTCTAAAATATTTTCACGTTAGTCACATTTCCGGTTATACCGGAAGTAGATGTTAACTTTGTTATTTTTAATGGAATATCCTGTATATTACCACATTTTTAGATTTGTTGTACAATTTTGGAAACATTTGATGTATAATACCTAAGTCTAACTGTTTTGGACATATTTCATATGTCAAAAATTAAGTTTACAGTCCAAAACATAATTATCAATCTTTCGTATGACGAAGCCTTTCACATTTAATTTTTGTTGATTTTCTGGTAGAAGAAGTTCTGCTTTATCAGTATTCTTATGATATTTTGATAATAATTTATAGAGTGATCAAAAATGCAGCTTGAAACTAGATCCAAAAAAACGTCAAAAGTAATCTTTTCCAAATAGAAACCCCCCGTTTTTTATTATTTTATTGGATTGAGTAGCAAAAATAAGGGTAACTTTGTATAAGGTTGTCTATACCAAAAATTGGTAGTTTTTAAAATAATTGTCAATTTTCCATTTTTATATGTAAAATGCTACACATCTTTAAAGTTGTATTAGAAGTGGGCCATGATTGCATTAGGAAATAATAACAAATGTCAATAAAAGTCAATGTAGTACTTTTCATTTGCAAATTTTGAGTAATTATTATGCCGAGAAATCTTACTTATACAAATTAAGATTATTTCAAATTATTTATTATCTATTGAGAATATGATAAAGTTATTTCAAGAACATGTAATACATTCGCGTCGCTATATCCACAGAAACACAAACCAACATCAAAATCTGTTAAGAAAATTATAGAAGACTTCAAGAACTTTAGAACTATAGAGCCTAAAGAAAGAAAAGAAATAAACCAATTGTTAACAATGAAAATATTGAAATCGCAATTTTGGGATATTTTGTCGCATATCCAACAATTTCTACAAGGCAAATAGCATGCGAATCTAATATCTAGTTCTAAGGATTTTATGGAAATACTAGTTTCATTCATACTCATTTTCGGTAGTTCAGCATATGAAAGAGTAAAGAGACTGATTTCCCACGAAGAATGGAGTTCTTCTCGGCATGATAATTACTCAAAATTTGCAAATAAAAAGTGTTATGTTGATTTTTTTGACGCTTGTTTGAATTTTATTGTCATTTGTTATTATTTTCTAATGCAATCATGGCCCACTTCTAACACAACTTTAAAGATGTATAGCATTTTTACGTAGAAAAATAGAAAATTGCCAATTATTTTAAAAAGTACTATCTTTTGGTATAGAGAACCTTATATAAAGTTCCCCTTATTTTTGCTGCTTAATAAAATAAAATAATAAAAAACGCGGTTTTCCATTTGAGAAAATCGACTTTTGACATTTTTTTGGATCTAGTCTTCAAGCTTCTCTTTTGATCACTCTGTATAAATGATTATGAAAATATCATAAGACATAGGTCATTATACACAAAATATTTTCAAAATTATACAAGAAATGTAAAAATGCGGTAATATACAGGGTATTCCATTTAAAATAACAACAATTGGCATCTACTTCCAGTATAACCGGAAAATATTTTAGACGCTCCCCAGTGACATTAGTATGTCAACATATTTTAAGATTGTTTGTAGTTGATCGATGTCTTTCCCGGAGAACCACCCTGTATTGAGTGCACATCTTATACTAAATTTGAAAACCCATGCAGCTAGGCGAGCTAAAACCGCCTCTAGCATATGTTGTTTGCCCGCGATATAACAGCCATGTACATAATTTCGCTTCAAAATAATGTTTCTTGTCAATGGCGCCCCGTCACTTGGTTAAGGAAGCTGCATTGTTTTTCGTCTCAAATTCAATATACCATTGTACAATATCTATCTTCTGTGACAGTTGCAAACTGAATAAAATTAGCTCACACTGCAATTATTAGGAGGCACTAGCAGTTGCGTGATCTCCCCAGCATGGACACAGAATCGGTGAAGTAGCGTGCCAGCGTACAGATCCCAAAGGCAGACAGCAAAATCCACTCCGCCTGATACCAGATGATTTTTGTCGTATCTAGCATGCTCTCGATGCGGATACAATAGACAATTTACTCGTCCACCATGACCGCACAGGATCTGATGCTTTGGCCAATCTGAAATATCGTTTGGAGATCATCTCTTAGATTTTCTTATATCGTTCAATGATATCCCATCACTCACCTTTGTATCCTTGATGGTTGCCATTCAGCAATTGAAGCATTACAGTCTGCGTTGCAGGTACAATGATTATGGATCCATCCTCACGGCCCACGACCATTCTACTTTGCAGCGGCAAGTATATACTTGCAGTCAATTTGATTGCTGGTATAATAAAACTCTCATTAATTATATTTCTTAAGTCAATTATTGATTACTCAATAAGTAAAATTATCCACCTTTAGTAGACCGTCAGTTCACTGTATGAGTAATTTAAAATAAAAACTAGAATCGACTTCATTAACCTAAAAAGTATAAAATAATATATTGATTATATCGGTACCAGAATTAAAAACTTATCGAATATTTTTAAATAACTAATCAGTTAAACTAACCCTAAGGACAATGAAACAAGACTTAATTTTTTAAGTTGATAAACAATGGCTGAACAGCTACCGTTTGGCACACAATTTCTTTCGCCTAAAACATTTTCCAGCTCTTGCTTTTTTTTCAGTAGGTCATATTAATATTTGATGATTTGTTGGATACTGCATTTTTTCCTCCGCTGGCACAAGATTGTGTAGAAGATTTTGTAAGTACCTGGACTTTCCAAAAATACGTAGACGTAAAAACCAAGTAAGGTGCAGACATCTCAAATTTTGTAGGATTTTCTAATAGATAAAAATACGAGTAGAGAAGAAACAACTTTAACGAAAGAATTACACGTTTATAACATTATAATAATAGTTAGAGTATGTATATTTATTCAAATGCAACAAGAATGATGAGAATGATAATAAATTGTGTACAGCGCATCATATTAAAAAAATCGACAAAGTGAGAGTCGAACTCGCACGGGTTCCATACTATTGTGACTGATGGATGGACATAGTATTTGTTGTTATAGCGAAAATAAAAATAAACATTCACTAAAAATTACATTAGCGAAACAAGAAAATCTGTAAGTGGTGGGAGACTGATCTTGTGTGGCCAAAACCTGCAGCTAGAACGGACTCATCAAGATACAAGACCAGATGAAATAACACCCAAATTTCTCAAAGAATGCGCTGATTCACTGAGCTACAAACTTTACCCAAAAAAAATCGTCCTATGAGTTTAATGTCGGTAGTTGTCAAAGTAATGGAATCAATAATAGCAGACCCCACGAAAGAGTTCCTCCGGTTTCATAGAATCATTCCCGAGCAACATCATGCCTTTATGAGTAATAAGTCTATTTTGACAACTATGCGGTGCTGCGTCGATGTTATCTATCTGGATTTTAGTAAGGCTTTCGACCTCCTAGAGAACCATACGTATTCTGTGAAAGTCGATTCATCGTACAGCATTGTTCTTAGTGGAGTACTACACGGATCTGTCCTCGGGCTTGTATTATTCAACATATTCATATCAGACCTTCAATAAGTAATCTCATCAGAATTTTCTGCTTATGATGGCGTTATCAAAATGTATAATAACCCGATTTTGAACAGCCAAAAACTTCAACACGACCTTCACAATATACATCAATGGTGTTTGGACTGGTTGTTACTTTTGAATATTGAGTGTTTAGTGCTTCATATTGGTAAAAACAACCCAAAGCTTAAGTCAACTATATGGTATTAAATACAGGAAAATTAACCTTTTCACCAACACTTCCTTGGACTGAAGATGGACCTTTTGTTTATATTTTTATAACTATCACATAAGTCCGAAACATGTATCACATATTAGGTTTAACCTAATTTTAATACAAGGTTATGGTGGATTAGACTTTGATGGCTTAATATACCACATGGATCCAATTCTACAAACTATATAAAGTTATTTGGACAAAAAAAGAGAATATGATAAGTGCCAAATGTGACAGACCCATATCAAAGTCACTTGAAGACCGCTCTGTCTAATTTTTATTAGCTACCAATAAGCAGCCAATAGAAATATGGCGTTGTATTACCCTGCCTCTTTTCCGAAGAGGTATCGACATCAAATCTCTCAATTATACTCCGTCCCTATATTTCCTCAATCAATTTATCAATGTATAGTAAAAGAATCCTACCCTTAACTGACAGTATATTGCCACAATTCTAGGCGTGACTTACATTGCCCTTCCTGTTTCTCTAGCTGATCCAATATGCCGACAGGACTGGGGTTCATGCTGGCCCACGCTTTGGTTAGGCTCGTCGTGACAGTGGCCATCATAATGACAGGTTGTGGAGGCTTCTGCTTCTGAATCTCGTCGAGTTGAGCTGCTGATATTTCCGGAATGTTCCACACCAGTACAAAACCTTCTGAATCGCCACGAATCAGGTACCTTGACTTGTTCTCCTTGTTGTTTCGATTAGCTGTGATGAAGCTCATAGCAGGTGGACAGGACAAGGGCTGTAGATCAAGATATAGATAGAATAAGATCTAGTAGATGAGATTTAAGTATGCAGTTATAGACTTGATAGGTACCTTACTGTCGGGCTGATTAAGGAGGCAGTAAAGGAAAGGACTGTCCGATTCCACGCTTTGTTTGTGAAAATCTTTGTTGTCTGGTATACTGCTATAATATAGAAATTGATGAGTTTAGGTCATACTCGTCGTTAGTTCAATAAAACGTAAAGTAGCATCGTTAAAGATTCAAGATAATCATCATCTAGAATTTTTTTTCATTTTAAATAATGTTATTTAAATTTATAATAATTAATTATGAAATAGTTAATAATGCAATATATGTATTACCACCTACATAGAGACTTAAGAGTCTCGTAGGTTATTTGTTGTTTATTGACAAAATATTATTTATGTATGTATTTTTAGATTGTTAATCAACGTTATTATTATTATATAATACGAATATATACCTCAAAAGATTCGTAGAACTGAATGATTAACTGGAACTTCAACAATGCTAGAGAATATTTAGAAACCCATTTAAATTCTTGTAATAATCATTTTAGTGATATCAGAAAAGTTATAGACAGATCATTTATGATACCAACCAAATAGGAAAAAAGTAAATTCCAGTTTTGCAAGATACGATTACAGTCGTTAATTTTTTTTCTAGAATTTTTTTATTTATTAATCTATAACCTAACATATATACGAGTAACGACTTAGTCGTATGAGCAAAAAATCTCGAAAACTACTTATCCGATTTCGATATTTTTTTTTCTGAATTTTCTATATTTATGCGGGTGACATAGGCTATATTTTATGTGTGTCTAGGCCTCCTAGGTTGAGGGTTCCATATCTGTAATTCCCAAAGAAGTATCTCTGAGCTCTATGGCTGAATTTTCGTGGATTTTTCGGTATATATTTGTGTATAGTATGTCATTGGACTGTTTTATGAGAGTCTGTCAGTGCGACTGGAATTGAAAGGTGGAGGGTTCCATACCGGAAAATCCTTAAGACATTACGAGTAACGACTTTTCGTATGACCACAAAAATCTCGAAAACTACATATTCGATTTCGATATTTTTTATAATTTTCTAAATTTGCGTCGGTGGCGTAGGCTATATTTTATGTGTGTCTGGGCCTCCTAGGTTGAGGGTTCTATATCTGTAAATCCCAAAGAAGTATCTCTGAGCTCTGTGGCTGAATTTTCGTGGAATTTTCGGTATATATTTGTGTGTACTATGTCACTGGACTGTTTTGTGAGAGTTTGTCAGTGTGACTGGAATTTAAAGGTGGAAGGTTTCAAACCGGAAAATCCTTAAGACCTCTGTAGGGGAAATTATCATGTTGTTCTCTCTTGGTGCATATCTGTGGATTGATCTGAGTTGGTGTTTGGACTGGTCCTACGTGCGAGTAGGTCTCATAGAAGGGCTCCATTCTCAAGATTTGTAATGACTTTATGTTTTCGCAGCATAGTCTACGAAAATGTTTGCCCAGTAAGTGCCGGGTAAAACAGCTAGTTATATAAACAAAATAATTTGTTTTTGAAAATACCCAAGGAATCAATAGCACCTTCTCATTTCTATGGATAGTTTATGGATACGATACTAGAAATTATCTTCTGGCATTAAACGGGATCTACGGATATATATATATATATACAGAAAGCGGTAATGAGAAAACCACATAGAAGGTTGAGAAAATTAGAAAATTAACGACAATTCTGAAATCTATAGGGATTATTATAAAATAAATAATTCGTTTCGATAGCTCAAATACATTTTTTGAGTAGTTGATACCTACCACTATTTTACACAAAAATATAAATACAGTCCACACTTTATTATTTTGCATTCTTGCATCATATTTTTAACGTTATCCTTATTACAGAATAAATGGGTTCTAATTTTAGATACCACCGAAATTACCAGAAATCAGAGAGATTACTAAGTAGTAAAATAATGAGAAAGTAAATTAAAGGTTGTTATACATGCATAGAGCAACTGAAACCAGAATTACAACAAAAGATGTGCATTGCTACCATTCATATAATCTGAGAAAAACTTTGAAAACTGAATATTTTTGTAAATCTTGCACCATTCATAGAATTAAAAGTAATATACAACATTCTAGTTATATTTTAACAAATTTCTTTCAAATAGAATTCACATTCTTAATTATTATTAGATTATATGAAAAGTTTATAAAAAGCAGGAAATTTGATTAGCCTCCACTTATTTTATCGAAAAAAGTCGATTTTTTTGTGAAAGATTTTTAACAAGATAGTTTTGCATAAATAGCATGGGCGATAATTTTTTTCACAGATAAATTTATGTTGATCAAATAATTTTTCAATCTGTCAAATATTGACAATGTCGGGTACATCTTCACCGATACCCACGATCTGATAACTAGATAGTGATGTGGAACATTCCAGTCCAGTAGCGGACTATTTGATCACAGAAAAGGCAAATTAGGAGACAATGGAGAAATTAATCCATAAGGTGATAAAATGGAAAGAAGAAAAAGTCCAGTTAAAAACCATTTATTTGGAAATTTTGCTGAAGTAGATGGACAAAATGGCACAAAACATGAATCATCACGGCTTTTTATAAGAAAGAACTTAATATCATTATTATGACTACCTGATGTTGATGGATGACTGTAAAATGGGTTCATTTTAAAAACTTTTACAATTTCTGTGTGTACTTATACAAAAAATTGTAATACAATACTCAATACTTATGAAAGCCAGCGACGAACAAATATGAGTGACGACAGTAACAGTCTGAAGTCATCGGAACTGTAGCTCCGTTTTCGCGCGAAATTTGAAACAGTCAGAAGAAAACCGCATTTTTTCCTATAAGTTTAAATATTTATTTTTTTTAATATACTTATGGTCTATTCTACATGGAATTCTTTAAAATGAAAGCGAAAATAAAAATATCCTATGTTGTCCATTATTTCCCTGGCGTACATACGAAAGCTTTTCTTCTTATAAAAGTGTCGGATGTTACCAAACACTCTATTGAATGCAGCATACAGAACACCGAATACTATTATGCAATATGTGCAAAATTGTAAATGTTAAAATAGTGATTCAGATGTTAAAATACAGAATTGCAATGCATTCGAAATATCCTCACAATATATACATTTTTATGAAAGATGGTATAAATAATGTAATTTTTTGGAAAATTATAAAGAAAATTTTATACCAATTGTTTTAAGCCAATCAGATGCTTTTATTTTGACAGGAAGCTATGCCGATAACCTGAATTTTATTTTTAGAAAAAAATTTCGGTCGCAAAATTAACAGGTGATAATTTCCTGCAGATGCCAGAATAACAAGCGTAGATTATTTTTGACAAATATTTATTTATAAATGTATTTACTTTTTTCATATAAAATTTTCGTACCGAGTCTCCCGTGAGCTTGAATTATTCTCCGTAACTTTTTTCTCAGTTGCGAATTTTTGTAA
This sequence comes from Crioceris asparagi, assembly GCA_958507055.1. Classification (NCBI taxonomy): domain Eukaryota; kingdom Metazoa; phylum Arthropoda; class Insecta; order Coleoptera; family Chrysomelidae; genus Crioceris; species Crioceris asparagi. The sequence continues at coordinate 118,482,039 of OY293826.1, forward strand.
GAAAATTGCACCTCGAACAGAGTTTCGGAGATTATTCAAGCTCTTGGGAGATTATAAGTGAAAATTTAGATACACTTTCGAAATAATTATAATTGCAACTTTAAAATGCTTTTATGCAAAACCTATCCGGTATAATTCATGTAATGTATTTTCAAAATCACGTATGATTTTGTAAATACAATAGCAATAAGTGGATTGGATAAACCTTAAAAAACGTATATGTGATGATTTTCTACCTATTGGTAATACTCTTGCCACGCAGTTTGCTGATGTCCAGATGAAAATAAAAAGAAAATTATTATTATTATCACTGGCAAATTATGGGGTGCATTATGAAATCAAATAAACAGTGAAAAAAAGATGAATGCGATCTGAAAAAACTAAAAATCGATTTCTCTCTCCTTCCATGCTGCTGATGGTAAATTAAATTGCAGTATAACAGAACTGATTCATTCATGCGAAATTACAATACAAATTATGTTTGAATTTTAAGATTAAAAAAATCATAATATACTTAAACGCCACGACACACCAACACTTGAGTATTGTAACCCCTGACAGATGTTTCGCCAACAAAGGAGGTTGTTGCTTTAGACGCGAGTTGGTTTAAAGCTCAAGTATTGGCGTGTACTTTTATGCGATATTTTTGTCGCCATATCACCGGTTCCCTGTACTCATTTTGTAATTAGAATAAAATATTACCAAAATTATATGAGCTATTTTTAATAAATGCAAGCTGTCCAATTCAGAAAATATCTAACAAACAGGAATGAATATCGAAGTATGTTTAAAAACGTGATGTATATATTAATTTGTTAGTAAGAGGGTAAATGACATATGCTGTTTAGTATGTTTATTGTTATTTTGGAACCATTAGGGCTATTAAAACTGTGTTTGTTTTAATTTGTGAGGGGTCATGTGTGCCTTACTTAGCTGGTAACTTGTACAGGTAACCTTTTCCAGCATCAGACCACATTATTATTCTGTCGATAGCGAGGAAATTTCCGGACATCCATCGTTCTCCTCTTGGTGCCAAATAAGAGCATAGAACGCTAAAATCCCCTGAAAAAAATAAAATATGACGTGATATTATCTTATGAGAGATTTTCAGATAGAAGAAAGTATACAAAATTGACTGTATGTTTTTTATAATAGTTTTGAATAGAAAACGTGTTACCAAATGTTTATTTACTCGAATAGATCTTCTGATCGTATCGGCCAAACAAGGTCATTGTGACCTTGGTACAATAAGTAGCATGATTGTGGCAACGTTAAATAGAAAAACGACAATGGCATCAATGACATTGGTAGATGTCAAAATTGACGTCAATGTGAATGGAGAGAAAATACATAGACTTAATACACAAGTGTATTATTTCTGTTGATGATTTCGAGATGGAAACACAAGACGCGTTGTGATGACCGAATGTCAAATTTCTCATACCTGATTGTTGCGTTTGAAAGTTCGGCAAGTTTCGATTGGGCTCAGTAACAAAACGCATGCAGTGTGTTCCTAAATACAAACCATCAGCCTGGCCAGGCTTAAATTATGTCATCAGTCAATGTCGAGTCCGTATATCTGTCAATTTTCCTCGGCCATTTTAACCCTGGCCAGGCCAGTGGTTTATATTACGGAACAACGACTTGTGTTTTGTATTTCGAAATCATCATATGGTAAAGTAACGTATAAACTTGTCTAACCTAAAACTTTTGACCACTACAATGACAGGACCTCACTCGCCTGTTGTGCCATCTGTTGAGCACAATATCCCTATTGCTTTTTACTAAATCATTTTGGTTGAAATTACATATAATATATATGTTCTTCGGGACACGATTGATTCGCATTCGAAAATTGTAGGCATAATTTCCAAGAAATGTGAAACCATTAAAAGATTGATGCTAGATATTTTATGATTTGCTTTTTCAATACCTAATTAATATGCAGACAAATAGTCATAGGAAGACTCAAGAAAGCCATTTCTGAGAATTTAGTACCTACAATTCCCGAACTCGATTATAGAAGGTCTATTATCTATGAATAGGGCCGCAATCATCTATACTCTATACCGATTTCTCCTCTCCTCTTATTGTCAATCGTTTTTTTTAGGTAAATTTCTTATAGAAATGTACCTATTGCGATCGTTCACACTTTTGAATTTCGAAAAAAATTCAACGGCTTGTTGTTATATGTCTATAAGTTAGTCCAAAAAAACATTTGGTTCAATAGTATATATATATATATATATATGGGATTTTACGAAATTTGTTAACACGATAGAGGTCGAAGTTTTGAAGGTATCAAGTTCAAATTGCTACAAAAATCAATCTCTCAAATATCTCGGTCAAGTTCGTTATTGGGCAATATCGGGTAAGTAGTTTCAAAATGGCGACCATCCAAACATTTAAAAAAAATATCAAAAAAGAGCCGTAGTGTAAATATCATCAAAAATAATTTCAGGTTATAGATATAATCAGTACCTACAACTTTTGTTCAAAGCAATTTTTCATAAAATACACAGTTAAAAAAATAAAAATTAATAAAGAAAAATAACAAATATTGATAAAACATGGACACTCAATATAAATTTGATGTAATTGTATATTTTCTGGAGATCTTAATATAGACCTTGATTAAAAAAATATATAGTATATTTATTATATTAAAAAAAATTCTGCCTTGAAGTGGACTCGAACCCTGTCTGCTTTATATTCAACAGCCAAAACAAAAACCTCTAACGGCAAGGCTATGACACATACGACAACTTTATGTAATAACATGTAGGTATACCAATGAAAAGGTTGTTCAAATTTCAATTCAATGAATTTTGAAAAATTTACCTTTCCGCTGACTACAGGCCATCGGGATTTTTTTGTTTGCTATTAATGAGCTTTAGAGTTATTAAGAACAAAAATGGTCCTTTTTATACGCTGGCCACACTCCAGACGGTCTATGAATAACTAAATAATCAAATGCACTTACCGGCATCATATATTTGCCAATATTTTGTACAAACGACTAGTACGGTTCTCTGGTTATAGCTACAACACTGCAAACAAACAGCATTCAATGTTCTTATCTGTTTGCTCTCATTCTCATATATAGGCTCCGAATGCTTGTGCTCTTGTCCCAAAAGAGTCCACACTTTTACCATTCCTGTGGTAGTCAGAGCCAGAACAACGTCATCTTTACGTTTCGCTGGACGTAGCACCTGTTTGATTGTCATTCATAAATTTTGGAATTTATAATAGAAAAAACTTGATATTGATCGATTCAAAAAAACATTCTGAATATGGTGCAGAATTTGTGAAATGAACGAATAATCTTTTTAAACTAAATTGAATAACACCTTCAGAAAATTAACAATTAACACACATAACACAATAATTCACTTCAAGTATTACTAAATTTTCTTAAGGCATGACAAAAGAAGTAAATATAAAATTCAAAAGCTTAGTGGCACACTAAAAGGTTGCCAAAATTAATAGAATTATTGAATGAAACCTACGTGTAACGCGCTTATCCAGTCGGGATTTTGTTTCGACGAGAGCATGAATAAAATCTCCAAACTAAAAGGATCCATTACCAATATCTCGGGATAGTATCCATTACAAAACAATCTCACATCCTCACAATTGCACATATGGTAGGCCTAAATCACATAGAAATGATTATTATTAATTATGACTGATTAGTTCATAGATAATATATTAATAATCAACAAATGTTGGGATTTTTAGATGTTGAAGTATCCAAAAATAAGTTCTCAGGAAGAAAGAAGAGTCAATTTATATTCTATATCATTACTTGCATATTGATAAAAAAGATTTTTGGACATTACCTGCATGCTGGTGTGGACTTGGGGTAGCTTAACAGCCTCTCTACATTTGCCATCGACTAGGTCCCATGTGCACATTTCTCCTGCTTCTGAACTGGAAACTATGTAGTTGTTATCTTGAATTATCGATGCCTTCGAAATGCACAATATAGGCGCTGTATGGCCGACCAGCAGACACCTGGGTGTCATGTGTAAAGTATCGGGATCTACTTGCCTAGAAGGTGAAAATTAGTATAGCATAATATATAATTGGACGTTTCATCATTAATTAAATATGCTGATCATGGAAGGGTTGCTTTTCTCAATGTATTTTTGTAATGAAAATAAACATGACAATATACCTACTTTCTATCTTTTTAAATTATGGATTGATCTTCAAGAAATCAAATTGACAGTGTCTGTCTTCGAGAATAGTCATAAAATAATCTCAATGATATCAATGTTATGTCTCAATTATATCTAATTTACTGACTGATAAACGAACTTAAATATGTAATTGAATTCAGATGTAATGACTTGTAGTAAAAAACCTAAATTTTAATATTCTAATGAATATAAAATATTTTATGAGCGAAGGCATCTAAACAAACAGAAATAGATTGTTGTTTACATTCAACAACACCATTGATAAAACAACCCAATTTCACATGACATCATTCACGTAACAGGATAAATTGAACTTACCACAAACATATCTGCCCATCATAGCAGCCAGTGGCTAGTGTTTTCAAATCTTTGGATAAATAAATACACGATATACAGTGCGTGGGGGCATACTTGCCCCACAGTACCACAGGTACTACCAGACTAGTCCCGGGCATCTTATCTAACTGAAAGAAAATTTGATGTTCATCAAAATGTTTGCAAGCAAAGAAATCGTTTATATTACAAGTTCAATTAAAGGAATTAATATCAATTAACTTATCGCTATATAAAACGTTGTCACGTGATTAAGTATGCATTTTCACATTGAAATTGTGTATCGCAAATTTAAGATGGAAGGCAATAAATATTAATAGTTTATCCAATTATTGTAGTGGTTTTAACTGGTACAATAACATTAGATTTTAGTTAAGTGACATTTGGCAAGGATCATTACTGATTCTGAAATGTATTGACACATCCAAATTATTGTTGGTATTTTACATAATTCAACGAAATTGTAGGATTACCTGTTTTGTTTAGATTTATAAAGGACGGAATTACCTTAAAATAACAAAGTTTTGAGATTATTGAATATAATGTGACACGCCATTTTCATCAGCAATCAGCTGTTAGACAATTTTGACTTGACATTTTGACATTCTTGACATACAAATTTTTTACAAGTGTTTGACAACCCAACCAACAACAGTCATAGAACCAAAAGTGGCATGCCAACCATGGTTGTCTCTGGCCATGCGAAACATTAAAATAGACAGTGGCGTTTCATACAATGGGACCTATGGACCGTTTTATAAATAAAACAGTTAGGGGTTTTCTATATTCGCGTACGTGAAAAGAAAAATGCTTGATTAATTCTGATACAACAGAGAAAACCATTGGTTGACTCTGGATAGAACCAACCACCAACCATGTTTTATATTTTAATATCTGGGAGACCGAGCTTTGCCCGGGTAAAACAGGATTTAAGATGGGTCTATAAGAGTTACTAAGGATATTTAAGCTTATTGAAAAATGTGCATATTTCTGGTTAAAATGTATTGCGATCGGTAAATACTGCTTTTATTGTTCACATATTCGTGAGTTATAGATTTTAAAATAAACATGAATGATAAATATACCAAAACTCAGCTGTATCACCAATCGACTTCTCAACCCCCCAGACACTATACCTACTGTTGCGTATGCGGGTTCGCAGATAAGCGAGACTAATTTACAATTGTTAAATAAACTTTATTTATACTCAAAATAATAAAAATTACAACTTAACTTTACTATATTCTCACTAGCTTACTCGGACTATTCTATTATTCACACTGTCTTTTACATTCTGTCTCTCATGCCGACAATTCTCCCATATATATATCCGACAAAGGCTCCAGATCATTCGAGCGGCTTCTGGTCTTTGATTCGCAAGCCGCCACTGGACGTTTCTCGAGATCCCTTTGTTGGCATTCTAGGAGTAGATGCCGACTTGCTGCCGTCGCTCTCTTTGTCAACGCCGCTTTCGATATTTTCAACCACAGAACCACAGTATAGATCTTGCGCTTGCTTCAAAAGGATGTCGCCACTTTGTAGCCAATACCGGCGGCTGTTCCCCTTGCACGTAACAATACTTTTATCTGCAGAACCATTCTTCAAATAGCTAGTGTGAACCTCGAGGGTCACACCGATTAAATATGAAATTATCGTCAATCGATTTCTCGACTCCGAAAACCCCTTTTTGCTACTTTTTACCAAAATCTGCTAACCCTTCCTTGAAATAGCTAATGTGTACCTTAAGGGTCGAAATATATTAGATATGTAGATATGTACAAATTTTCATTGAACATTTCCGATTAAATTATTAGAAACTCATATTAACATTATTTAAAAAAATCATTTTATTAAAAAAAAACTCAAAGGGGAACAGAATTCAAACCGAGGATCTCTAGATTTATACCCGGAGCTTAACCATAGGACTATTTTCCCTATGATGTTATCGGTTTCATATTGCTATCTCATATATAATCTATAGAACTCGTAGTAAAATGAGAATATTAATTGCTGAAAACGATTTTCTTGTGAATGTGAATACAACCAATCGATTCAATACACTCTAGAACCCATACATTTTCAATTTTCATCGAAATCGGTAGACCAGATTCCGAGATAAAATTTGCATATATATATATACAAGCATTGCTCGGATATGATCATGGAATTGGAGGTAGTGTTCTCTGCCGTGGAAGGATAGTGATAGCTTATAACCAGAGTCATACTTGCTAGGATATTTTTTGGACTAGACATACAATCCGAATCAGAAACCATTCCGAAAATGAAATTGAAAGATACCAGCACTTATAGCGATATCATTTGTTAAATAGAGAATTTACTCACGGAATCAAGAGCGACACTGGGGTTCACACCATAGATAAAATGTTCACACTGATGATGGAGGCTAAATGTTAGCGAACTGATAAATAGGCGCAACTGGCGCAACAAACAATATTATTCGTGGACGAAGTCTCGGGTATTTTCTAGTTTTCATTTTGCATTAAGTGCAATTATTAATTAGGATGGACTGAAATAAAATAGTTTTGTTGAAGAACAACATATGATATTGTAGGGAATGAATGTATTATACAATAAAGGAAGAACTAGGAACAAGGGTAGACTCAGCGATCAAACTTAGTGACCTTTACTACAAATCCATGTCTTGAAAAGGTGAATGTGTAGAAGATAAGTCCTCGTGGATCCCGTCAATTTTGCTTTAACAGCAACTTGAGAACATGTAATGGAACTGTTTCCACCAAAAATTATTAGGCAGTCACTTCATCTTGGCTAGGAGAAAAATTGTAACACCAAGCTGCCGCACTGTGTACTATAATGGCTTTATTATCAATATTTCATTGGTTGTTTATTTATTTATTACTACAAATTCGACTCATGTATCGGATTTCTGTACAATCGTGTGATTCTGGTAACATCGTACAATGGTTAAATAGCGGCAGGCTGATTTTTCCTTGCCATTATAAATTACTCACTTAACTATGAATACATTTTATGGCTCTGTTTTCGTTAATTGCAGCACTTTTTTTATTTATTGGGTTGATTTTTAGTATTACATTAACTAAATTACTATCAAAAGTATATCAATAAACACCTATTTTCCCCACCCAGCTATCCTATTCACTCCACCTTCCTGAAAACTTGTTAGGGGTTGCCGCGATAAAATTTCAATTGGAAGGTCTTTCTAAAATATACTCCTAGCAAAACAAAATCCAAAATTCGATAGGAACCTGTTCAATAAATTTACCATTGAAATAGAACAGTAATATTTAGTTCGCTAAATTTGAATTAGTTTGGGTGGTATTTGATACCCCAGACCCTTTATCCACTTTTATTTGTTTGTACCTACTTTGTAAAGTGCACTTCTGTCTACAAAATGATAATTACATATTTCCTAGTTGGATTGGGATTTCGTAATAGAAGTTGTTTGTGCTTTATTGGGATATCCTTTGTGGTGAAATGTAAGTTTACGTAGAAAGTAGAAAATAAATAAGTATATATTGGCTCAGATACCTAAAGATCTAGGTATACATCCTCCTTTTTATGAAGTCTTTTAAAAATAAAATGGCTAAATGTGGGTTGGGCTCGCGTGGAGACTTTTTCATACTTACATGAATTCTAGTATAGTTACGGAAATAAAGGATTGGGTACAATCAATTTCCTCCAGTTCTATCAAATCAAATAAGACCGTGATTTGATCGCAATACTAAATTTTGTTGTTCTGTAGATTCTGAGAAAATAGGCTGTGGCCAACATAGGATTGATATATAAGAGTTCTGTTTTCTCATCGGATTTATTTATTTTCTATGGATCAATTGGATCGCAGTGATAACAAAATCCTAGATGTGGATTCTGACTTGAAACAATTAACCATCAGGAAGCCCTTCATATACCTGCAAATGCACTACCTAAACAGTAGTTTTGTGTAATCATACTTAATCGTGTTTTGGTTTCTTATTTGCATCAGAAAATCAACCTCCAGATCAATATTAATCTACGCTATACTTCCATAGGTCACCTAACTCAATATTATTTCCAATTTCAACAGATCGAACAGATAGATATACAATATACACCAGAGTAATCATCTTACAAAGGGATTGGATTTTGCGTCGTAGGTATGTACGGAACTCTACAATTTGGGAGCTGTGCCCAGTCAAGATTTATTGAAAACAGCGATTGCAATAGAATTACAAAAGTAGAAATTCTCACATGAAACGCACCGAGCCTTCCAACTTAACAAAGATTATGTTGTTATCACTATAATGAAAATTATAGATATTCATGTGGTAATGAAATGAAGTAATTGAGCTAACTTAAAAATATATTTTACTTAGTCTTATACACAATTTAAGCTTTCTTTAAAACACAGAGTTGTATCACAGACCTTTTAGTTCAAAAAGATTGAAAGTTTTTCATTACAGAATTGCAACATTTTCATTGGAAGGTTTTTTGCCTCTTCCATTTTCTAGCTATTAAGAAGTTTCTTATGATTTTGAAAGTTACAAAAAAACAATAAAATAATTAAGTGGCTGATAACCTTACACGTACCTAATGAATCTTAGTCGACTATAAAATAATGGAAGATTCATTCAGCCATATACTTTTGTCAAGAACATTTCTTTAAATTATATTTATAATCTATATGACTAGAAATTTATGAACATAGTACAAAAAATTGCTATAACAATAGTAAGGCCAACGTTAAAAGACATCATTTTTTCTGATGCGCTATGCGGTTCTGCATGATGATCTGGTACTACGTCGTTATCTATATCTTCGACTGATCTCGATATAGCCTTATTGATGGACCGCATGAGTGGAAAATTAATGTAGTCTTCATCCCCCTCTAAACAATCACCTAGGAAGTCATCTGTATCTATGGACCACACCATAGCACCTCCAAGACCTTTCTGGATGGCAAAATCGATCTTCTCACTAATGGATTGTTCATTGTCGTAAACAATAACTTTATCATCGAATGTGGCGTATGGAGTACGTGATTCAGCATCAAAGTAGATCTCCCAATCGGCTGAACTATTTTTGAGCTCTATGCATATCTGAAAATGTTGGTATTATAAGACAATATATTAAACTAAATATTGTCTATATCCGATACTATTATTTGATGTAATTAAATAATAATTTAGGATGCACCTTGGATTCCTGAGATCAAAATAATTATCCTGTCAAGCTAACTAAAAAATAGGCCAAAGCAAACTTATTTACTTTCCTACCGCTACCCCATGTAGCTATGTAAGGAAAGTATTGTAATCTAGAAAAAAAAAATATGAACATCTCAAGACTGTAGCGCGAAATTGGCTATAACGATTTTTATGAAATAGCAGGAAAAAATCAATTAATTGTTGTTTGATGACAAGTCGTGGGAGTGGACAACTGAGAGTGGACACACCTGATATATTTTTAATAATTACATATTTCCAATTTCTACGCCAATGGATAGAATGAAATGTAGACGTTAAATTCTGGCTAACCACAAGATCCAATTGACAGGTCAAGAAGAAGAAGACATTTTGGTTAAGCAATTTCACTTACTACAATAAATATTTTTTGCAAAAAATTGGACCGACGTTATCAGTTAGTGCACTGAAAAGTATAAAATAATATTAATTCTATTGGTGCTAGTACTTTTGAAGTTGTGCAGTTGCAGGTAGATTGATAACTTTTGGCACCAACTTCACAAGTACCACCACCAATAGAATTAATATTATTTTATACTTTTCAGTGCACTAGCTAATAACGTCGGTCCAATTTTTTGTAAAAAATATTTATTTCACACTTTTGAGTGTAAGTAACATTAGTCACGAAAATCGTTGAACGTTCACTAATACCAATGAAGATAGTACTTATCGTATTACCCACGTATATTCCTTGCTTGTAGTTGTTATTATTGAGATCTCAGAACATCGCTCGGAAATACGCTTGAATATTTTAGCTGTTACCTTTTTGACCGACTTCCCAAAAGGAGGAGGTATACAATTCGACTGTGTGATTTTTTTTTTTGGTTTGTGCGCGCCTTTCATATAGTAAACGTACTCCGATTTTGATGATTTTTGATTCATTTGAAAGAGGAGGCTTGAGAAATGGTTCCATATTCATAAAAACGGGAATCCGACATCTCGTTCCCTCCGAAAACCGCCCCCGAAGGGGGTGGAGGGGGCAAATTTTGTCGAAAATTTAAAATCTGCGTTGATATAATTACAGATAAGACAATATCCGGAAACGTTTAAATGGAACATTTTTTCAAAAGAGTAACGGTTTTCGACATAGAGACATTTTAAATTCTCAAATATACCTATTTTCGCTATGTGGAGAGGGCGATTTCTGTCGAAAATTGAAAATCTGTTTGCAGTACATGAAAGACATAATTATTTGTAGCAACATTTATACTGAACATTTTTCCCTTAGAGTTACGGTTTTCGAGTAAAATCGGTGTTAAAATGGTAACAACTAAAATATTCAAGCGTATTTCCGCAGCGATGTTCTGAGATCTCAATAATAACAACTACAAGCAAGGAATATACGTGGGTAATAGAATAAGTACTATCTTCATTGGTATTAGTGAACGTTCAACGATTTTCGTGACTAATGTTACACTCGAAAGTGTGAAATAAATATTTTTTACAAAAAATTGGACCGACTTTATTAGTTGGTGCCAAAAGTTACCAATCTACCTGCAACTGCACAACTTCAAAAGTAACATCACCAATAGAATTAATATTATTTTATACTTTTCAGTGCACCAACTAATAAAGTCGGTCCAATTTTTTGTAAAAAATATTTTTAACATCGATTTTACTCGAAAACCGTAACTCTAAGGGAAAAATGTTCATTATAAATGTTGCTACAAATAATTATGTCCTTCATGTACTGCCCACAGATTTTCAATTTTCGACAGAAATTGCCCTCTCCACATTGCACATTTGAGAATTTAGCATGCGCCTATCTCGAAAACCGTAACTCTTTTGAAAAAATGTTCAATATAAACTTTTCCGGATATTGTCCTATCTTTAATTATACAACCTCAGATTTTCAATTTTCGAGAAAATTTGCACCCTCCACCCCCTTCGGGGGCGGTTTTCGGAGAGAAGGAGATATCGGATTCCCGTTTTTATGAATATGCGACCATTTCTCAAGGCTATTCTTTCAAATGAATCAAAAATTATCCAAATCGGACTACGATTACTATATGAAAGGCGCGCACAAACCAAAAAAAAAATAATTTCTGATCGACGAACCCCCAACGAAGGAGGTATAGAATTCGACTGCCTGCTTTTTTTTGGTTTGTTCGCGCGTTTTGTATAGTAATCGTACACTGATTTTGATGATTTTTGATTCATTTGAAAGAGGCTTGAGAAATCTCCTTCCCTCCGAAAATCGCCGAATGGATGGAGGGGGCAAATCTGAGGTGGTATAATTAAAGATAGGACAATATCCGGAAAAGTTTAAATTGAACATTTTTTCAAAAGAGTTACGGTTTTCGAGATAGACGCATGTTAAATTCTCAAATGTGCAATGTGGAGAGGGCGATTTCATTCGAAAATTGAAAATCTGTGGGTACTACATGAAAGACCTAATTATTTTTAGCAACATTTATAATGAACATTTTTTTCTTGGAGTTAAGGTTTTCGAGTTACAGCAGGGGTAAAATGGTAACATCTAAAATATTTATGCGTATTTCCGCAGCGATGTTTTGAGATCTCAGTAATAATAACTACAAGCAAGGAATATACGTGGATAATAGGATAACTACTATCTTCATTGGTATTAGTGAACGTTCAACGATTTTTGTGACTAATGTTTAATGTTCAATTCAAAAGTGTGAAATAAAAATCTTTTTCAAAAAATTGGACTATCGTTATTGGTTGGTGCACTGAAAAATGCAGAATAATATTAATTCTATTGGTACTGGTACTTGTGAAGTTGGTGCCAAAAGTTATCAATCTAACTGCAACTGCACAACTTCAAAAGTAGCAGCACCAATAGAATTTATATTATTTTATATTTTTCAGTGCACCAACTAATAACGTCCGTCCATTTTTTTTTAATATTTTTTGCTAACGTACCCACGGACAAATATTACAAAAAACATTATTTAAAAAGCTGCGAAATATAAAATTACATACATATAATTAATAAAAAATTTCATTTGGATCTAAAGAATGATTGATTTTTTTATAAAAACCACAGAATTTTATACAGATTTTATAAAATGCGACCAAGTGCGAGTTGAACTCTGACACGAAGGGTTCCATACCATTGTAGAAGAAAAATTCCCCTGTCTACCTATTACGGTTCATATGATAGAGCCCGATGACAGACGAACGAACGGACAGATTTATTATTTATTGTTGTAACATAATTTCACAGGTCAAAAAATTTCAGCTCTTTACCTTTGACGGTCTATGATATAGAGCCCGCTGACAGACGGACGGACGGACGGACAGCGCGGAGTATCAGTAAAAGGGTTCCGTTTTCACCAATTTGACACGGAACCCTAATAACTGTAATAGAATTCGAGTCTTATTATGGATACTTTTTCATAGTTAATAAACTTAGTAACTTTTTTAGACTTTTTTCATACCTTTTTATACATTTGCATAGAAATTGGAAATATAAAATTATGAAAAAAAAAGTTTTACGTCTAGGCATAGAAATTTTATACCTATAGTTTTGATTTGGATTAATTTCCCCTAAACTTTTTTACCTTACTAAATTTCTGCGAAATCTTATGAGCTGTTAGAAATTTATAAAAAAAATAGATTTCAAAATGATACCTTCAGAATTTTGTGCTAGGTAGGTTTGCTTAAATCAACTTATTTTAATATCAGGAATACTATATAGCACTTTATGTAAAGAACTTTTAAAGACATCCTACAGTACATCCTTTATTTAAGACTAATTTAGACTAATATAAGTAATTATTATACTTGTGGTTTTAGCAGTATAATACCATTACCATGAGGTATTCAGTTATTATTCTGCATTATTTCCTCTTGCACGGCAATCAATTATTTCTCAAATTAAATAATACCATGGAACAATATAAAAAAACTCAAAAGTGTCAGCGTCAAACGCATACCTAGCTATATGCGCATACCTGTTTTTGTGGTTTGTGTATTTGTATTGAGATGGATGAAAATGAAGATGTACACAGAAATTAGAAATTATATATCAGTCGTAAATAGAGTATAACTCGCAATAATGGCTACTATTCTCTCGGATATTCGATGTTCCTCGAAAATAATAGCTATTATTATTGACTCGTAGTGGTATAATCTACTATAATCAATTACCTCATTGTAACCCATAAAACCATTTTCTCTAGTATACGGTCCTTGGAAACCTGTAGTAGATGCTGGTTCACCTAAATTTCTTCTTCTGGAATTGGATGGGATTTTATCTACAATGTAGGTGCGTCCATAAAGTGGAATACCCAAGATCAATTTTTCTGGTGCAGCACCCAATTCAAGCATGTAATTTATGGAGAATTCCTATAAAAATGTAAACATAATATTTCGTATCGTTAGTTTTAGTTTTATTTATTTATAATTTTCAGTTTGATAAAGTACTTATTATCAATTTAAAACTTACTACAGTAAGATTATCGGCGCCCTTTAATGGAGCATTAGCTCCAGTCTTTTGATCCCAAGCACCATGGTAATCGTAGCACATCATATGAATGAAATCCAAATACGTGGATAATCCTGCAACTTCATACGCCACATCTATAGTGTCTTTCCCAGCGCCAAACGCTGCAGTCAAGAGGAGATTGTATTTTCTGAAAGCTGCTTTCAATTCCTAAAATATACATTGAATTTATTCAGAGATGAGAACCACAAATAATCATTTTAGGTAAATGTCAAAGAAATTAATTTCGATATTTACGTTAGGTATTAAAACACCCAATGAGTTTAGAATCAGATAAATGGAATTTATGTTGCCTACCTTAACTAATAACAAGAAGTTTAGTTTGTCAGCTGGGCTTCCCCCTCGTTTTCCAGGGAATTCCCAATCGAGGTCTAGTCCGTCAAAGTGATATTTTCTATGAAACAAATAATACAAAATTTAACATTGAAAAGCAGTTCTAGGAATTCAAATTATGTTTACATACTTAAGGAATGCTAGGGCTGAAGCTACGAATTTACTCCTGCTCTTTGGATCGGCAGCCATGTTAGAATAATTTACGGATCCTTCGTTCCATCCTCCAATGGCTAAGCTAACTTTCAGATGAGTGTATTTATTTTTCAATGCTGTGATTCGTTGGTAACCACCTTTTCCATAATTATCGGTCAAATCTTGCCATGGATCTGCAATAGGAATAAAATAATCCATTATTCTTCCTAGACATATGTCTGGAATTATAGGTACAGTGAATTCGTAAAGTAGCGGATAAATTCAATATTAATACCTTTTAAAGTAAGAATGAAATGTGTAGGATATGTCAGGAAAGAGGTATGACGTAATCGATTTTCTTTTCAATGTCAACCCTATTTTTTACGATAAAGTAAATGTTGATCACATAAGAAAAATGTGAAGGAAACATATTTTTTTCAGTTGAATTGAAATTAAATTTTTAAAATGAGTACCGTTAATAATCTGACAATGACTTAGGGGAACATTTCAAACATTATCGATAACATCGTATTTGTGCCTTTAATTTATAAATGTGCTGATTAAGTCAAGTATACCTACCAACTTTTCCCGTAAAAAAATCGGTTTGTTTTAAAACTTGCAATATGGCTTATGCTACGCAAAAAGATTTGCCATTTCTAATTTCACAATAAAAAAATGGGCGATAGCTTAAAAAAATGATAAAATTATATCTCTTTCCTTAAATATCCTGCATGTTTAAGTCTCACGTAGAAAACTCTAAAATATAAAATAATTATTTGCCTATTCTTACTCCCTTTCTAATTTGTGTTTAATTGATAATATCTGGGCGACCGAGCGTTGTTCGGGTAACACAGAATTTAGAGTGGGTCTATAAGAGTTACTTTAAAAGTTCAAAAATGTGCATGTTTATAGTTAAAATGTATTGCGATCGGTAAATATTGCTTTTATCATTCACATGGCTCAGAATCTAAAGATTTTAAAATAATATGAATGTGAAACATACCAGAACTCAGCTGTATCATCAATCGACTTCTCAACGCCCAAACAGTATACATACTGAAACTTTTGTCTGCGGAGCCATTCTTGAAATAGCTAATGTGGACCTCGAGGGTCACACCGATTGAATATGAAGTATCGTCAATCGATTTCTCGACTCCGAAGGCCCCTTTTTGCTAATTTTTACCAAAATCTGCTAACCCTTCCTTCAAATAGCTAATGTGTAGCTTAAGGGTCGCAATATATTAGATATGTACAAATTTTCTGTGAAAATTTCCGATTAAATTATTTGAAACACATATTAAATTAAAATCTTTTATTTAAGAAATGGGTTTCGTTAAAAAAAAGTCAAAGGTGAATAGGATTCGAACCGAGGAACTCTAGTTCAATACCCGGAAGCTTAACCATAGGACTATTTTTTCCTATGAGATTATCGGCTTCATATTGATATCTGAGATATAATCTGTAAGACTCCTAGAATGGGAATATTAATTGCTGAAAATGATTTTTCTTGTGAATGTGAATACAACCAATCGATTCAATACACTCTAAAACCCATACATATGAAATTTCATCGAAATCGGTAGACCAGATTCCGAGATAAAATTTGCATATATATATATATATATATATATATATATATATATATATATATATATATATATATATATATATATATATATATATATATATATATATATATTACAGTAAATGGAAGTACGGCAGTAATTGTTGTATAACAAAGTGATTCTTAAAGAAATTGGGAATTCTGCCGAGTTAATTTGGGGCTTAAATAAGTATACTCTTTCTGCTACCCAAGCTTTCGGTAAAATGAATTACCATTATCAAGGAATGCAAGTGAGGATCATAATTTAAACAGGCACAGACTAACTACGAAAGGATTATCACTCATAATTACAATTAAACACAACTTACATCAAATACAGATTAAAATTAAAATAAAAACATTATTGAAATGGAAGTGGTGTATGATGTTACATAGGTTGGTGGAGATATTATATATATATATATATATATATATATATATATATATATATATATATATATAGACAAGCATTTCTCGTTTAATATAATTAGATATATAGATATATATATATATATATATATATATATCTATATATATATATATATATATATATATATATATATATATATATATATATATATATATATATATATATATATAGAGAGCATTTCTCGTTTAATATAATTAGATAAGTAGGTATTTTTGGTAGGTCTTACCTAATGATTTTATGCCACTTTCCCGGACATCCAGTCCAGCAAATGAATATATAAGGTGAGTGCATAGAGCTGGATCTAGATTTTCTATTGCAAAAGCTCCTCTGTCGGGTCTATAAGCAGCCCAACTGCCTAAATAACATACCACTACTTTTCCATGATCAGGCCCTATAAGAAATAAAAGAATCTTTACATATTTTTAAATTTTCTCGAAGATTATTTGAATTCTTAGGTTTCTGTATATTAGATAAAAAAAACCCTTATAACTATCTTCATTTTCCATAGCCTATTTATACCGAATCTATTCTACGAAAAAAGTTCAAATTTACCACTTTTACAGAATTAAATATTATAGGTGGCCGCATCATGATCGTAGAACGAGAATAAAAAGTTTGGATAATCAGAGCAGATTTTGTGGGACAAAATAGAAAATTAGAACATTTTTTTCTGCAAGTGATGTAATGTATCGAATGAAAGTGCTCTTTATGAGTAATTTAAATATATATTTTTCTACAAAATTTTAAAACAATATTTAAGGAAAAGAAAAAAATTGACTGCCTCCCTCCCCTCACATTTGAGCATTTTTTAAATTTATTCATATTTCTGTTCATACATTTTTTCATATATTTTGGATCAAAATTTGTATAGTTTAAAGGAACTGACAACTTAATTTACAATTTTCCATTTAAAATTTTACAATTACAATTTTTTTTGAGGACTTATTTCCATTTTTTGACGGACGAAACCAAACGGAGGAGGTATATAATTCGACTGTATGTCTGCATATTTTTTTTATGGATGTTCGCGACTTTTATGTAGTAAACGTGCTCTGATTTAGTTGATTTTTTTTTAGAGAGAAGTATTGAGAATTGGTACCATTGAAAAGAAAATCAATATTAGACATGCCCTTCCCCTCAAAAACTTACCCAAAAGGGGGTGGTGGGGGCAATTTTTACAGTCTGAAATATGTGATTCAGCTATGTCGAAGGAGCAAATTTTTCCGAGATTCGAAAATTCGAGATTGGTAAAGGAGACTATATCTGGAAACGTTTAATTTTTTTTAAAGCAGTTAGGGTTTTCGAGTTACAGCAATGGGAAATGCTGAAATATGTGATATATGTATTTCCGCTATGTGGAAGGGGCATTTTTTTTCGCAAGAGATTATATGTAAGTATGAACATTTAAATTAATTTTTTTTTTCAAAAGAGTTTTCGAGTTACAGCAGTAAAATCTTAAAACTGTGTATTTGCGTCGCCATGTTTTGAGATCTCTGAATAATAAAGTACAAGCTAAGCCTATACATGGGTAATAGGGTAAGTGCTATCTTCTTTGGTATTAGTGAACGTTCAAAAATGTTCATGACTAATGTTACCTACACGCAAAATTGTGAAATATTTTTTTACAAAAATTACTGTTGTAGTTTGTTGTAGACACCAACCCCAAAAGTACCGGCACCAATAGAATTAATATTATTTTGTATTTTTGACCGACAAACCCCGAACGGAGGAGGTATAAAATTCGACTGTCTGTTTTTTTCTGTTTGTTCGCGCTTTGTTTATAGTAACCGTACTCCGATTTTGGTGATTTTTGATTCATTTGAAAGAGGAGGCTTGAGAAATGGTCCCATATTCACAAAAAAGTAAATCTGAAATCGCCATGCCTCCGAAAACCGCCCCCAGAAGGGGTGATAAGGGGCAAATTATCTCAAAAATCAAAAATCTGAGGAGGTATAAGTAATTGAAGATAGAACAAGATTCGGAAACGATTAAATTGAACATTTTTCCAAAAGGGTTACGGTTTTAGAGTTAGAGGCATGTTACATTCTCAAATATGTGTATTTTTGCTACGTGGAGAGGGCGATTTCTTTCGAAAATTGAAAATCTATGGGTACTACATGAAAGACCTAATTATTTGTAGCAACATTTATACTGAACATTTTTTCCTTAGGGTTACGGTTTTCGAGTTACAGCGGTGGTAAAATGGAAACATCTTAAATACTTATCCGTATTCCCGCAGCGATGTTTTGAGACCGTAATAATAACAACTACAAGCAAAGAATATACGTGGATAATAAGGATAAGTAACTATCGTCATTGATATTAGCAAAAATAATGGAACTCACCATTATCTTTGGTATAAGTGAACGTTTAACGATTTTCGTGACTAATTTTACACTCAAAAGTGTGAAATAAACAGTTTTTACAAAAAAATGGACCGACGTTATTAGCTGGTGCACTAAAAAATACAAAATAATATTAATTCTATTGGTGCTGGTACTTGTGAAGTTGATGCCAAAAGTTATCAATCTATCTGCAACTGCATAACTTCAAAAGTACAATAGAATTAATATTATTTTATATTATTCAGTGCACCAACTAATAACGTCGGTCCAATTTTTCGTAAGAAATATTTATTCCATGCACCAACTAATAAAGTCGGTCCAATTCTTTTTGCAAAAACATTTATTACAAATCTATTTCTTTTAAAATGCATTCCAATAATTTTAGAGCTTGCTATAGCTTATATATTTTTGCTATTGTAGACAGTCGACGCCATTTTGAAAATATTTATTAGTTGGTGCACTGAAAACAACGAAATAATTGAAGTTGGTGCCAAAAGTTTTTTATCTACTTATAACTGCACACTCTTTTTTTGAGAACTATTTATATCTCATACATTAAATTTTTAATTTAAATTCAATTATTGCAACCAAACAAGTATTCCTGGTTCGTGTACATCTCTAGTAACTTCATACATAGAATATTTTCAAACAATTGTGGATACAAAATAGATATATAGTTATGAGAGATGAGTCTAAAAAGTCAAAAATGGTTATGGTTACGATCAATGATGTAGAGAAAATAATCAGGTGTATATTAGTAAAAGCACCGTGAATTATTTTATAATAACTAACCGCGATTATCGTTCTTAAATTGATTAGATTTGACATAATTGCAGTTCTCATACTTTCTTCTTAATTGCGCAAGACGATAATTTTTAATGTAATTACTTAATATTTACTAGACGGTGAAAAACGATTCTTCAGAAAGCAAAACATTGAAATTATGCATGTTTTATTGGAAACGAATGGATTTTTTTTATTGACATCTTGACTAATTTGTTTATTGTAGGTATCTCAAGAACTGTGCAATGAACCATTTCAGTTTTTTCAGCATGACATTTTTTGTTAGAAAATGGTTTATGAAAGTATTTACATACAATTATCAAAAGGAGTAAGTCTTAAAAACTGATAGTTCAGTAGGTATATGCATTAGGTATCTTTATTGGTGATTTTATTGAATACATAGCACACGCCCTCAACCTCGAAAAAACTTTAGAAACCCTATACAAATTCCCTATTTAACAAGACTATAAGAATCTCTGCTGACCACGTCAACGTGGTTGGGGGAACACGAGTCGTATAAAAAAGTTGCCTATATTTTAATCTGACGTATCTTCTAAGTAGATGTCTATGAAAGACCTGTCAAAATCTGTTCTGCGTTTTTGGAGAATATGCCGGACAAACAAACAGACAGACAATAAGTTAACAAATGCTTGTTTTGATTTTGTTGACATACAAATAGGCTTTTAAACTCAACAATAAAGTTTTAGTCCAAAATCATAGACATACACTCCAATTTTATTGATCGACGAACCCCGAACGGAAGAGGTATACAATTCGACTGTCTGCTTTTTTTATTGTTTGTTCGCGCCTTGTATATAGTAAACGTACTCTGATTTTGATGATTTTTGATTGAGAAATGGTCCCATATTCGAAAAAACTCAAATCCGATATCTCCTTCCCTCCGAAAACCGTCCCCAAAGGGAGTGGAGGGGGCAAATTTTTTCGAAAATGGAAAATTCGAGATGCCAGAATTAAAGATAGGACTATATCCGGAAAAGTTTAAGATTTTTTCAAAAGAGATACGGTTTTCGAGTACATTAATTTTAAAATCTCACAAATGGGTATTTTCGCTATGTGGAAGGGGCGATTTCTTTCAAAAACTGAAAATCTCTTGATACCAAATGAAAGACAATAATATTTGTAGCAACATTAATAATGAACATTTTTTCCTTAGAGTTACGATTTTCGAGTTAATCGGTGGTAAAATGGTTAAATCTAAAATACTTATGCGTATTTCCGTAGCGATGTTTTGAGATCTCTACATAATAACAAGTACAAGCAAAGAATATAAGTGGGTAATAGGATAAGAACTATATTCTTTGGTATTAGTGAACGTCCAACGATTTTCGTGACTAATGTTACACTCAAAAGTGTGAAATAAATATTTTTACAAAAAATTGGAGCAACGTTATCAGTTGGTGCACTGAAAAGTACAAAATAATATTAATTCTATTGGTGTTGGTACTAGTGAAGTTTTTGCCAAGAGTTTTCAATCTAACAGCAACTGCACAACTTCAAAAGTACCAGCACCAACAGAATTTGTACTTTTCAGTGCACCAACTGATAACGTCGTTCCAATTTTTTTTTAAATATTTATTTATATCTACTAGGTACAGATTTTCTTGCTCATTGTAAGATATCTCTATCTCTGAAGTAAAAATTTCAAATCATAACTTCCCAATCGTATTTATGTATTTGCAAATCATGATGCAAAGTTTTTATATTTTACGTAAAATATGGTTAACAAAAAAAATACTGAGACGCTACAAGCTCGAAAATATGTTTACAACAAAAGTGTTGCTTGAGAAAAAATATTTTGCAACAGGTAATATTTCAAAATAAGGTTAAATCTATAGGTGCAAGTACTTTTGAAGTTGGCGCCAAAACTATTCCATCTACCTAGGACTGCACAACTCCAAAATTACCAACAAAATTAATATTATTTCTGTATTTCTCAGTGCACTTACTAATAACGTCGGTCCTACTCATTATAAAAAAAGTTTTATTATTGCATAAACAGTCAGTCGAAACATATTGGAGTAATCCCCAAATTTAACATATTTTCATGTTATTTCTTTATTTCTTTCATTATTTCACTATAAAAACTATGTATGAGAACCAAAAGCACTAACTGTATTAAGGGGGTTGAAGTTGAAAACATTGTTATTATTTTTTTATTGAAAATAAAAAATATGAGCCGCAATTCAATAGTGCATTCCAGGCATATTTGTTTTTTTAAATCGCTTTCTAAAAACAAAAGAGTTAAAGTGGAATTAAATTTTTCAGCTGTACCCGCTACTGTTCATTAACACTACCTGTAAAACACTTACTAAGGGTTGTCGGGTATTATATCATATGGATCAACCTCCATACTTCACCTCAAGGAAGTTAAATAGAAAAATTCATAAAATCTACGCCTGGGTACTATTTTTTCTTAAATATCTATTTCACTTTTTTGTGTTTCATTAGTTATCAACTTTGTCGAATTTTCACTTATGCATATTCAGCGAAGTTTTTGAAAAATGTCCAATTTAAAAATTGCCAGATATGGTCTCTTATTCAAATTAGTGGTCTCAAAAATTGGGTAACTTTCTGGCTGGAAGGGAATGTTGGATTTATTTTTAAAAAATATGGAAACATTTCCCTTCACTCCTCTTCAAATAAAAAAATCAAATTGGAGCATGTTTTGAGTTTATTGTCAAAGATAATGTATCATCTTTGCCATTGCTAACGAATTCTGATTACAAGCTTTAATTTTTGGAATAATTTAGAACTTTTTTTAATAAGTGCATTAAATGGAAAGGTTCACATTATGAGAAATACAATTACTTTTTTTGTAATTTTAAAATTCTCGGGGCTCGGAAACATATCAAAATAATATACCGATTTTTCCTGCTTTCTTATCTATGAAATAACAGTATCTAAAATTTTGAAAAAAAATACAGAATCTTATAGGGCCTCAATGATACTTAGTATTTAGGAAAATCCAAGCGAATATGCAAATTCCTAGTTCGTGGGGTAATATTAATAGTATGGTATTTTCTCCAAGCGAGTTCCACCCATAAAGGTACCTACTGTTAATGTTTTTATTGTGAAAATTTAAATACAGAAATGAATTTTATCATATTCATCATGTAAGTCATTAATCTAAGTAAAGATGTATGTATAGTATAAAATTATAGCGTGTAAAGTGGCTGTTAGGGTGAGGATCGGTAATTTAATTAACGCCCTGTACTGACTCAACCATTTATAATATATACTTCCGTCTTCCGCTTATATGCCAAACACATTACCCAGTAAAACAAAAGATCTTATTTGATGACTTCCTATATTTTAAGTAATATAATTGCTCTTTTTACAGTTCATCGACTCAAAACTATCATCAATGACCCAATCGAGTAGTAGATCAGCCCACGACCGCAGACTAATCGGCTTTTCCAGTTAATCTATTAGTAAGTATTATTATGTCGCTTTTATCATCAAAAAGATTAATTTATCGTTGAACTAAATAATTTGTTGTGTTTATATAACTAATGTTTTGTAACTAGAAATCTTCTCTCGTTGTAAAAATGTTATTCCAGCTCAGGTTATTGTATTGTATTCTTAGTTGAAGTTGAATTGATATAGAAAAATAGGACCAACTTTTATTAGTTGGTACATTGAAAAATAATATTAATTTTGAATTGTGCAATTTTAGATAGATTTTTGGCACCAACTTCAGAAATACCAGCACCAAAACTATTAATATTACATATTTTGTATTTCATTACTTTAATATTAGAAATATTTATTTCACATTTTCGAGCATTTCATTAGATATCAAATTTCTTGAACGTTCACTTAATTCACCGATTTCACGATTTAGCGGAGCGGCAGCAATATTGCACATTCAGATTGCTGTAACTTGGAAACCGTTGAGGATTTTGAAAAAATATAAATTCTTTTTACCGGAAATGGTCTTATCTTCGATTTTGTCGTCTCAAATTTTTGCTTATAGAAAAAAATTGCCCCCTCAGATTTAAAAAAGCAGTCAAAAAATTTAATTTTATAGGTACCTCCTCCGTTTGGAATTCGATGAAAATTGAACTATTTTTTAAAAATATTCACCAATGACTTCATAGTAATTTTCTAAAGACTTCTGCTGAACCAACAAAATAACTGAATATTTTGAAATTTCATTTACCTAATTTTGTATTTCCACTCATACTCGTAAAATATAAGGCGGTACCATATTTACATATATAAATAAATTCAATTGAACAACAATGTCTAAAGTATTCCAGAACCAAATATATAAAATTGTTATTAAATATAACATTGAATATAACAAACAAGTTTTCAATGCGACGATCAAAATGCGAGAAAGTTAACAAGAATGACAGCTTCAATATGGTTTCCAAAGGTCATCCTTTTTGTTGTTGATGTTTTACGTAAAAGACAATTTAAATGGGCAACAAACTAAAGTTGTTAAATCGCCATTAATATACTTGACACACAAGCTTAATAGATAAGCCTATATTTGGCAACAATGTATTAAAAAAAGAGACAAGAAAATATTTGGTCAACTTACCTGTGGCAGCTTCAGTAAAAGAAATTACTGCTAGCACTGAAAATGGAACTAGAAAACAAGCTAGCATCGTTAGTAAGTAATAAATATTATGAAGAATTGACGTTAGTTCTTTGTTGTGGGACGGTTTCACTACAGCCGAACGTCCGAAGAAGGTTTCAACCGGTAAAAGTTTCAAAGATATATAAGAACGACTTCTGACGCGCACAAGGTTACGACGGTTACCTTTTACCATAAACAAGTAGGTACTGCTTAAGACTGCCGAGCAAATGATATTAACTTTAATTTGCGATACCTGTGCCTATTACCTTTCACTTCCACTATTTTCACCCAGGTATCGTCTATTAATGATAAGCAAACCTCAGTAGAAGATAATAAAGTAACATTTTTGAGTTCATCAACATCGATTTCGTAATAGAATATTGAAAAATTGTTTTTACGTCGAATAGCTAAATCGAATTTGGTCAATAATTCAATCATTGGGAAACTTTACTGTGTTGTGGAAGTATTTATTTAAGATAAATTCAAATAAATAACTTTATCTTTTTCAAAAAGTAGGTAAATTGGAAAGATATGAATCGAAAATTATGAAAATTTATTCCGGAATTTGTTTATTAATCACATCTTTTTATCAATCTGAAAAAAAAACATAAACATATTGCGGCATCTTTATTTTCTAAATAATAATATAATGTATAATTAAATGAAAAGCAACAGGAAATCAATTGAGATCGTCTAGAGTTGATTCGTCGCTGAAAAAAAAAGTATTATTATGAGTTTGTTATACTTTCACACGGTTCCGTACCCAAAGTATAAACCAACATTTAACTTTCAGCGTTTTATAAGTTAAATGTTCAAAATGTGTTGTGCTAACACAAACTGTGCATAAGGGTGGGTTCTCACTGGGAGCATTCGCTGGTATTGTAACAATGTAAAATTCGTTTTTGAGCATGACGTTACAATGCTGCATTATTTTGACATACGTACAGTAATTCTTGTCATTTCACGCGAATGCTCCCGGCGAGTACCCATCCTAAGATGCTTATTATATGAGTAGACAGTAGACCTTACCGGTACGGAACCCTAATTAATCATTTCAGATTAAAGTGCTCAGAGACTTCCAGTCTGTGGTTGATATTTCCGCTTCTCAAATACCTTTCGATGTATTTCAGTCCATGGTTTCCTGAACTACTGTAGCTCTCCAAGAATGGTCGAGAAAGAAGTTCCTGTCTGAATTTCTTTATCACATAGATCCATACCAAAACTTTATCTTGGTTTCCATCTATCCGTTGTACGGTTAACAAATTACGCTCGTAGAAATCGGGATGCTCTTCCAATTCATCCAGACTCTTCATAAGTGAATCATCAACCTCGTAGACCTCACCAATAACATTGGTACCGTTTCCTGGACAACATAAGGCCGAAAAAAATATATCAGAGAAATAGAATAAAACTTAAAATTCAGTTATCGAATTACTCTAAATTGGGATAATAATTCCCTGTATATCATAATTTAACTTGAAATGTAGTGAAAAATGCCCCAGTACGCACCTGGACTATAAAGTATGAAAGGGACATTGTACTGAGTAGCGATTATAAGTGGAAGTTTATCTTCAGTTTTCGCCTCGTAAAGAAATTTGCTATATCCTATGTTGTTCTTTGAGAAATATCCATGATTGGGTTCGCCTCTCTTCAATGTTCCATAGACAAAAACTTTATGTAAGTTGTTAGCAGACGATGCCATCACTCTTCTGATAAATATTTGGATAAACTGGAAAGGAATAAACAAACCTTTAATGACCGACTTCCCAAACGAAGGACTGTTTGCAAGTTTTTTATATCTGTTCGCGCCTTATAAATAATAAACGTGATCCGATTTCCATAATTAATTTTTGATTTGAAATAGGACTGATTTAGAGTTGATCACATTAAAATAATGGTCATTCAACATGTCCCTTCCCCCAAAGGGATAAAGGGGGCATTTTTTCTAAAATCGTAAAATTGAGACGACAAAATCAAAGAAGGGACCATATAAATCGGATATATTTCAAAAAAAACATAGGTTTCCGAATTACAGCAGCGGTAAAGTCGGAAATATGTGTATTTCCGCGCTGTTTTGAAATCTCTGAATAGCTATATCTTTTTTGGTGAACGTTGAACGATTTTGATGACTAATGATACACTCAAAAGTGTGTATTTGAAAAAAAAAATCAAGGACCAAATTAAATATACCGGGTTATTCAGATTCGCTGCTCACCATTGGGATCTCGTAAAGAGCTACGAAGAAGGTTAAATTGGGGCAGAGTTGCGCATTGTAATGGGGATTATTATGCCACAAAGAAATTTGAAGCATCATTTTTCGTTTTTGAGAATAAAAAAAACAAATTTTCACATTTTGTTATTTCTTTAAAAATTTGGTTGTTATGCAAATAATTGAAAAACCAAAAGCCTTGCTCCATAGCAACATTTTCTGTTGCATCCAGTATGTTATAGTCATAAGTAGCAATCAGAAAAGTAATTTTAAAATCGAGTTCCGTATTAATTTTTTTTGATTTGCTGATGGTTGTACAGTGACGAAACGTTGTACCAAAAAATAGTGAGCACAACTGGATGCAACAGAAAAAGTTCCTATGGAGAAACGCTTTTGGTTTTTAAATTCGTTGCATAACAACCAAGTTATTAAAGAAATAACGAAATGTGATTTTTTTTAATTTCTCAAAAACGAAAAATGATAGGTACCTACTTTACATTTCGCAACTTTGCCCCAATTTAATCTTCTTTATAGCTCTTACGGTTCACGAGACGCCAATGATGAGCAGCGAATCTGAATAACTCGGTATGCGTAGACTTCTATATAACAACAAAAATAAAAATGCAAAACTTCAAAGTTACCAGTATCAATAGTATTAATATTACATTGTATTTTTCAGTACACCAACTAATTAAGTCGGTCCTATTTTTGTAAGAAATATAGATTAAGTATTTATTACATTATGGAACCCATTACAACCTATGGAACTAGTAAAAATTAGAGTTTATTGTTAAATAAATTACCTTTTTGATATTTTTATAAGTTTAAAATTGTATCTCTGTTGACAGGTGACACAACCTCGACTAAGACTTTTTTCCCTTGTAAAATAAATAACTAAAAATAAACATATCTGAACCAAGAACGCTAAGCACCTATCTCCAGTAAATTCATATGTATCTACATATTATGTATCAGTGGAAAAAGTTCGACATTTTATCTCGGTTGACAGGTGACAAAGTATCACTTTTTATAAATAGTTATTTATTATACAAGCGAAAAAAGTACTAGATTTTAGCTCAAGGATCTAAAATCTAATATTTTTCCCGTGTAAAATACACTCTTTTTTCTGTGACAGGAGAAACGATGATATAATATTGAAAAAAATATTACAATAGATATACTAAAGTCAGAAGATTATCGAATTAAAATTTTAGAGTGATAGATGATAATTAGACATTCGTTGCTAAGGAAACCTTTAAAGTAATCAAATTGCATTCAATTCCATGCGGTAGTTTTTGCGTGATGTGTGTACAAACATACAGATAGACGCGGCAAAATAGAACCTATATTTTAACTTAGACTTTTAGCAATACATCGGTGAAAATTGCATTCAATTCCATATAGCTGTTTTGCGCGATGCATTTACAAACATACAAAAAGACAGACAGACGCGATAGAATGGAGTCTATATTTTAAGTTAGACCTCTAGTAATATATCGGTGGAAACTGCATTCAACAGACAGACAAAAATTCTAAAAACTGTTGTTTTGGCTTCTGTTGATCTAATAAAGAACCCCTATATTAATTTTTCTTAATTATCTATAATGTACAGGGTGGGCAAATTTCGATGCTTTTCTGGAGTCACTTTATGTCATACTTTGAAATTGCGGAAGTAAATTTAAAATCCAGCTACGCCACAAGATTCTACTCTAAAAAGTATCTGGAGAATGTCAAAATAAAATGTCGATAATATCACAAATGAATAAGATATAGGCATCCATCAACTACGGAAGAAACAGAATTTTATGTTGTAAATCGAAAACAAAAGAAATTAGCTAATATTTGTTTTCACCATTGAGTTTATCTCAAAAAATAGATTGAGACTGTGCCATTGAATTTTTGCTATTTCGAATATTTACCGAGTTACACTATAAAGCATCGAAATTTGAACACCCTGTACAGGCACCGGCCTGTTACAATATCGTATAAGCGCATAGCGGGAACTTTACAACCCCATTTTTACCAATTTTGAAAAACCGCTTCTTATTTCGCGTCTAGACCCGAAAAGGAAGTTTGTGTGAAATTTTTGAGTCGATAGCGCCTACAGTTTTGGCACCAGAGAACACTACCTACGATTTGGTACTAATACTTACTGGTAATTTTGAAATTGTACAATTTTCGCCTAAATTTAAAGTCGCTTAGAATTCACAAAATTTGAAAAAATGGAATATCTGAATCAATTTAAAATCAATAGAATAGATTTCCTCTCTGGAAATCATCAAAAAAATTTCTTGCTAAAACTAAGACCGAGTTATGACGGTGCACTGAAAAATATAAATAATATTAATTCCACTGAAGCTGGTAATTATTGTGAAGTTGTGTAGTTATATGTATAGAAGACGATGATTTTGGAATCGGTCGCTTATAATAATAAACATCGAAAAAAAACTGAGGAAATATTAATTGATCTAAGCTCAGCTGGTACGGTCCTGTGGCAGCAATAGGAGCGCCCCTAGATTTTTTTCATGGAGGTCCGAATTAACATCATGATCAGCTGATCGAGAAGTCGCGGGGTGTGGTAATTTGCTAGTAATGTAATGTCAGTGCTGTCGTCGTGAGTTTCGCTAGGAATCAACATGCAAACAATTCCGTTGTGATGAGAATAAACTAAAATACTTACCAGGTAAGCAAGTTTTTTTCATAAGGAAACTACAGATAAAAGATAAGTGCAGCAACAGGTCAAATTTGAACAATGTGTGACTGACAGAAAACATTTGTGTCCCCTCTTTAAATAACAAACAACGATAGTAGATAGATGATGATATCATATCAGCGGTAAATTTAAAGATATGCTATATTGAATAATCATTGACAATGCTATTCGGTTTCTTCCTATCAATGTTGGCGCTCTTCGTCTTCATTCTGAGGCTCTGGCTGCTCTTGCTCTTTATTGCAGTGATCGCCTGGCGTTTCCTCATGAGGATGCTTCCGATCTCCTCGAGCACGTCCACGGCCAGTTTGTTTCCTTGAAGCGAAATACGTGATAGGCCTTTGTCATTAGCAAAGAATTCTATTTGGTAGTTGAGCATTTCGATAAGACTATTGACGGCATTGTTTGATATCCGATTGTCTAAAAACATATTCAGTGGTTAGTGGTTGTATATACCTATATTTTCCTGTTATTTATCGTATTGAATTTGCAACTATTGAAGATAAAAAATCAAGTTGTCGGTATTTATCGGTAAGTTTGGTATTTTTGTATACTCAGTAAAGTTATATCGTAAATAAGTTTGAAAGTATTAGTGAAAAATAATATTTCTTGTCAACTGCTTTCCCACTCACACGATAGGTTCAAGTTGATCAGAAAATGATTTCCTATACAATACACTTCATTGTGTTCTTCATAACAATCTTGGATGAGCGGATTATACTCAGAGTCGCTGATAGAATGTTTTGGTGTTTTGTTTATGGGGGTCTCGCTACCTTAAAATTCAAATTTTATTATTATTAGTCATAGATTGAACCTTACGTTACCTTTTGCTGATTTGCTCTTCCGAATAGTTTCGTGTTTTTCCATATCTAGCTTTGGAACTTGTTTAACTTCTTCTATCTAGAGAACAGTTTAGTATTTCTTATCTCAATCGCCAATAAATTTCAAACAGAAAAAACAAAAACCGGAAAATGTTTGAGAGATAATCTCAACAACTGGTGATCTTACCATTTTTTTGTACCAATCAAATCGTAATCTCCGCCTTTCTACGATTTCTTCATGGTTGAGTTCGAACTTCATCAGTGCACCAATTATTGCTATGCAACCTTGGTACGAAATCTTATTATCGGCCACATTTAATGACAAAAGACTTCGATTGGTTCTAAGCAAATTGGCAACTTGATTGGCCCCCTCATCCAGAAGATTATTGCTTGCCAGGTTCAGATGTAAAAGATTCTGTTTGGAAGAGTTTCTTATTTCCGCGCAAATCATCTCCATCCCTTGACCATTGATACCACAAAATTTCATCGACAACATTGTGACGTTGGTATTTTTCAAAAGTAGATAATGGGTCTGTTGTTCTATCGGATTTCCATTGATGCTTACTTCTTTCACAGACAGGGTGTTGGCCAACACCTCTTGAAGCTTTTCCATATGTAAAGAAGTTAGACTGCAGGTTTCCAGTCTATGTACATAGATGGGAAAAGATGAAGTTCAATGATCTTGAAGAATTGGTAAAAAAATTCAAATGTTAATACAAGTGTCTAAATTGTCATTCATCCCGGTCTCTAAGATAATACATACTAGTCTTAGATCATATCATTTGTATTGAATTTTTGCTTTGATGTCGTGTTTTTTTCAATCTCAGTAACTCTACATATCCATCTCCATAGTGAATTGAAAATTATTATTTTCTCATAATGGTTTCTCTTTATACTTCATTAAAATTTATTGTTTATTATTATTAATTAATGAACATAAAAATTTTGAAATCAAATTTAAATACAAGCGGTGAAATTTGCTTGAGCCGGCAACGATAGGCTCCATAAGACCAAAGTATACTGTGATAAGACGCAACACTGTATTCTCAGATTGAAACACACTACAGTAATACTGAATGCTTTGCTTCGATTAACATACTCACTTGATTGTAGAAGGGTTCATTCTATGCTTGAAGCAATCTGACATAGCAAGAATCATTCCAATATCAACAGCATAATTTTTACACAATACCTTTTCTAACGGGTCTTGTATGTTGGCCTTTCTTACAATGAAAAATATCTTTGGATTTGGCACTGTTAGCTTATGTACCTGTTTTGATGATTATCAAAAGAAAAAATATATCATCATTGATGAATAAACTTATCACTGAATAAAATATTCCCTAACAAGTTATGTTCTTTGTGTATTAATATTTCGAGAAGAACGTTCATTTGTTTATCTGTATCGTTTTATCAGGCTTTGTAATATACTCACTTGGTCTTCGTTACATACTACAATGTTTGGAATGATTGGACATGAGCGTAATTCACAAAACTTTCTGTAGGCCAGTTCAATCTCAGCTGGTGAAAAGGCTCTCACCGAGAGATTTTTCTTCCGCATTCTTGCGGACGGTGGAGTCCTGCTCTTCTCAGACATTTTCATTTTCATAAATGACAACTGATTGACTGTTTCCTAATAAATTATAGACTTCACTAGGAGATACATAGTACGTTTTCTAATAATACTATATCCATGTTGTCTGTTGACGAAAATTGTTTTTGGTTTATGAATACAGCCCGCTCCTAGTAGCGTGTTGTTATATCTTCTGTTTGTGTTCTTCTCTCTCAGGAATGTTGGCGACCTCTCGAATATATTTGTAGAGCGCGTTATATAACAAATATTCGAAATCTACATTTTTTTTAGGTTCAATTTGAGAGGCTTTATCAGGAAGAATTAATCTTGGTAGTTTGCCATTGCTTTCCACGAGGTGATCACAGCACTGGTCCGTTGAAAAATCTTTATAACTCAGTCGGAATCGAATATAAACTCTTTTAGCTTCATAATATTAGCTAAAATAATTTATAGTTATCAGACCATTTGTAAACTTTTCTTATTTATTCCAGATGATATTTCAACATTTTTGACAGTGTTCGGAGGATTGATGAGCAGGCCGAAGCATGTGGTATATGATAGTCACTGCTCGCAGTCTGACATGGCTGCTTTTGACCCTATGCTCGGTGCTATTGATGCTGAGCGCCCTCCTGAATCCCTCTTGGTTGACTGCTTCAACCGAGTCCGTGGATTTCGGCAACGAAACAGTCCGGTATAGACCTAGCGTTGGGGTATATGCAAAATGTGGCAAACCAATTGGGCCCCGCTATCCCATTTGTACTGTTTTGGCTGTGAGAGGACTCGCTACTGAGTCTCATATCTTTCCTGATGCCTGGAAGGTCGCTACCGTATTCTTGTGCTTTGGTATGATGATGATTAAGTATAAAGGTTGAGAGGGAAATAAGTGTCGTAAGTTGAATAGTAGGACGGAGAGTTAATGCCTGGTTTTATAGTCTTATAGTTTCTACAAAAAAAAATCATGTTACCTCTGCCCAAGTATGAGGTTTTGGGTTACACGGCAAAGCTGCAGCTGAATCACCTTGAGTCTGGGAGCAACTGGTTGCATGAAGACTACATCTACAGCAGTATTAGAGGTCATTCTAGATATGCCACATATTTATACCTAGTGATTGAGGTGGATGCTTAAGGATCTAAGACCTCCAGAGTTCGAGCGAACTACAATGCATACGTAAATATATTTTCAATGTGATGGATAGGCTTAGGATCCAAAGTCGAGAGCTCTGGGAGAAAAAATTGGCTTTCGTAAGGGATCCTCTGGATTAGCAATGATTCAAAATTTGGAAATGGAATATTGTCCAAGGTAAAATAAAATAAAATATCGTTAGAGGTTTTTGATAATCCGGCTGCCATCTAGAATGCATGCAATGCAGAGAAACCATGTTAGATGTTTTGTAGAAGAATGAATAACCATATTTAGCGACAGTCTGGAGGTTCTAGAGGATTTAAAATCACAAAGGCGTTTCTGGCGAAGTATTGAGATATGATGTTATCGCTGTATAGCGGTAGAAGCCAAGTATAAATAGGATGTTGAGGTGACATTAACAGCATCTCGCTTTAAGGTATCCAACAGTACAAGCTCCTTCTCAGAGGCTGAATATTTGAGCACAATAAGATGGCCAAAGGAATAGACATAAATCGTTATCTACCTAAGACCCTGGTAGCTTTTATTGAGGGTCTGGGACTGTTAGATATCTAAAAGGTACAGAACACGCAAAATATTGGTGGCCTTGGTGCTGTTATTTTGTTAATGAACTCAGCCGAGCAAAAGGCTTGAACATCAGTATGCCATTTGCCGAGCGGAAAAAAGTCCCCTGAAACAACCCTTCTCTAGAAAACTTAAGTTAATTTTGGAAAACGTCTAGAGTATCTTTGGGAATCACATTAACAGTCAAAAGTTTCACCTTCAAGCTTGTGATAGGTATTGACGTAACTCATACAGTTCCAGACTTACGGCGAGAAGTTCATTAACATTTCTAGAGAACCAATAAGAACATGTTCACACTCACGACGTTCTCTTTTTCAGTTGAAAACCCAAAATTATGGACACTGCGAGAACGACAATAGTGAGAAACCATCCATTATCTCGATTCTGGGGTGTTGTCAAAAAATCTTGGCGAGAGTCTTTGTAGGGCTATAAGAATTCCAAGATATTTGAATTTCTATCATAATGTTGAAGTAACGACACTTATTTGCCTCGGAATCTTCCAGAAGGTTCCACAAAGACGCCGAAAGAAAAGGATGGAACGGGTGATTCTCATACATTAGTATGACAAAAAGTACTGCTCTTTAAAGATGGAGTCCCAAAACTGGTTTTTGGACTATGAGTCTTGAATAATAACATTTAAGGATTCAAATTTGGTACCCGATTCTACTTTCTGTGATAATTAGCCAGTGACTATTGCATATAGGTGCTGAGTGGAATTGAAAATAATTGATCAAAAACCAGTTTTGGGCCGCCATATTTAAAAACTGTAGCTCCTTTCAGAAGCATTTGCGGATCCAAGTGGCTGGGAGCTTTTTTTCCATACTTTTTTTTAACCCATTTCATTCTTAAAAGTGTTTTGTGGACACTCTGAATATATCTATACGTCTGGTAATTACATTGTTTATTTCTAAATTCTCAGGTCTAACAATAACATCATTCACCGTATTTATGGGTCTTTTGAGTTGTTGTCTTCAAAGTATCTTTAAGAAGAGTATCTTCAATATATCGGGTGCGGCACAAGCGATTGCAGGTAAAGGATAATAAAGTTATTTTTTTAAAACATTTGGACGTAAAAGAATTGTTCTGAATCGGATATCTTTTCATATTCTCGCTTTATAGGTATTTTCTATATCATTGGAGTGATGCTACAACCCATGGCGTGGGGCAGCTCCAGAGTTCAGAAGCTGTGCGGTAGGGATGCATCGCCTTTCTATCCAGGCGATTGTGGTCTAGGCATCGGCTTATGGTTGGCTGTGACTGGAACGATTCTTATCTTTGTATGTGCCTGTTTATCGCTGCCTGCGGAAAAGTCGACAAGCAGTGACAAGGTTCAGGATAAAATATATGAGGGGCAGACACTGATCTGTCTCACATGATGCTTGTAAGTGTCGATTTTTATACAACAATAAGGTAGAATTATTATTCAATAGCTTTATTAAAAAAAACATTACAGAAACGAGTAAATATCTCATTGTACCAGAAATAGGGATTTCGAGCATGATTTCTATCATTATTTTGTATAACATCGATATAATACCAGGTGTATTATTATATTAATAATATATAGGTAGATTAAGAAAAATGTTTCTATTCAACATTAAATTTTACCTCAAAAATTATTTCGAATGGCAAGTGAAGTGAAATACTTCTAGGAAAAATGTTTTCATATTGGACTAGTAGTATATTATTGATTTCACATTGACTTTTCCCATACAAGACACTTATTATTAGCGGGCAACTCATGTGTACGCGTTAACGTAATGTTATAAGCTTCCGCTATCTTTATCAAATCTTGAATATCTCTAACACCTGCATTGGGGTCTCTTTGGCGTATGTGCCGATCGAAATCCCGATTTGACTGCGGCTCCAATACACCATTATTTGCATACGGGCCATAAGTTATCAGAATTCCACCGGGCTTTAGCACTCCACTAACATTTCGAAACAGACCGGTGGAACAACTGAACGGTGCCACATGTATCATATTAATATTGATGACGTAATCGTAGGTTTTATTGTCTAAATCCCAAATCTTCCAATCATCCAAAATATTCAGGTATACAGGTTCTTTGATGTTTTTTGTAGGTATTTCGGAGGCGTACGCTTTTATACTATCAAACAGAGACGTATCATATTCTGTTGGTTGAAATTGCAGTTTGGGAAAATGAGGGGCAAAATGAGCCAGGTGCTGTCCAGTTCCAGAAGAAATTTCCAACACGGATCCTTCATGGTGCTTGTTGAAATGGGTTTCGAGGACGTCAAGGATAGCGTCTTTGTTTCTGTCTGCTGATGGATAATTTATTTTTCGACTGAAAATTTGTGCCTTTCAGTACATCATCTTATTTCTTTGAATATTTAACTAGAATTGTAATTCATATTGACTTTAAATGATATTTCAAGGCAATTTATTTAAGGTAAATGTTATCGAATACGTTAAAATATCGTCATTTCTAGTTCAGTATTCATCTATAAAAATGTGATATTTTTCAATATTTCTTAGACTATCAATCTTCCCACTTACCTCATTTTTGAAAATTTTACTGAAAAATTCCTATATATCTTCACCAGCATCTGTAATCAAAAATATTTTTTTTTTAATTTACCTATGTGCTATCTTGAATATTATACCAAATATTTAACTATATAAATTATTGTACTTATATATACACATAAATTCTATGGAATGTATAATGAAGCTTTAATATTATAGCATTTAACAACACTTTGTACTTTTCTATATATATTTTTTGGTTCAATAAAATGCATGCAAGTGAGTTAATTTGTATATTTATAAATATCCTAGCTCAATTACCAGTGAGTTAGGCATATGAAAAATGATGATTTAGTTATAGTCTATCTACAGGTTTTGATTATTAAATACTGACTAAAGTCCAGTACTGAATACACTAAAAACTATGCTAAAAAAATTAATGCTAGTTAGATAAAGATTATAAGAAAATTTTTCGAGAAAAAAAGAGAATGGAGTGCGACGAGAGTAATTAAATTTAATTTAGCTTTGAAAAACTTTCTAAGAGTATGACTTGTACTGGTCATAAAAGTATCTAAAGGCAGTGCTATGCCTTCGTTATAACTGTATTTTATACATGAATATAAATCATGTCTATTTTTAGGGTTCCGTACCGTGAAAAATAGGAACATTATAAGATCACCCTGAATTCCAAACAGAATATTTTTCCCCAATTTACAGAACGCAGAAAATGTTGTACTTATACAGTTGACCGCAACACGAACGTATTGTTTAAATAAACAAAATCTGATGCTGATGATTCAATTTGTGAAGCAAATTATGAAAAAAATCTTCAAAGACGTTATGTGACACCCCTATTATCTCGCAATGGGATAGGTTTTGTAAAAATCACCAAGACGTCAATTTTTTTATCGAGAGGGACACATAGTAGCGAAAATTTCAATCTTGGAACCTACCCCTTAGGCAAGGGCGTAATGTATCCTTACATTTTAAATGGCGCCCTGTGTTGAGTGACACCTCATTTTAAAATTGTTTTGATTCTGATTACGACGACACACGATTTTTCGTATTTTCATTGGGCTACGGCCATAAAATTATCAATTCGAAAATAAGACAGAATATCAATAAATGCGACAATTTAATTAAATTCCAAATTGTGTGCTCTCTACTTCCAAACAATAATAAAATCTTTGCTCAAATTCTGAATGAACATTTCGATTTCGGGTGTAATCTGACATTTTTCAACTATTCGCCGACGAAGTTTTTACAAAACCTACACCGTTGCGAGATAATAGGGGGTGGGAAGTTTTAATTGGCACACCCTATATGTATAGTTAACAATAAATACTTTATTCAGTATATATGATCAGATGTTTATAAATTATTTTTATTTTTAGACTAAATATCAAATATATTGTTTGTTGTACGGTAGAATTAGTATATAGCATTTTCCATAGTAAATAATAAATCATTTGAAATAATATGTAGGTTCCTAAGAGTCATATGAAAGGTGCGTATAGGAACAACAAACAAAAATGGATCAAATAAATAATTTATACTAAATCCATAAATACATATGTATTAATTAACATTGATGTAAATTCTATTTTTCTTTGATATTCTTATTTTTGCTTTTGACATTAGGTGGTATATATACTCCATGTCCTGTCTTTTTCAAATGGTCAAATAGCTTATTCTTGGATGAAAATATTGATCTACAAGTTAAACAGTTATGATTTGAATCAACATCGTCCACATCATTCAACACTTTTTGTTTTTTTTCTTTTTTTCCTTTCTTTTTATGCACTTTTTGTTGTATGACACTTTCTTGTTCAGTATCTTCATCATTTTCGATAGTCACATTCGGCTCTTGTTTATTTTTGTTAGCGTTCTTCTTATTTTTCTTCCTTTGTTTTTTTGTAGCTACAAAGGAACTTTCAGATTCATTATGAGTATCATTCAATGTTGGAACTATTTGATTTTCCTCCAAATCGTCATTGATAACAATGACTTTTTTTGACTTTTTCTTTGCTTTGTTTTTCATGGGTTCGGCTACTTCGTAATCACTGGAGTTATCAGTTAATATTTCTTTCTCAGTTACTTCATCTATATTATCATCTTCATTATCAATATCAGCATATTCATCAAAATTTTCTGATAATTGAGATTCCAAATTTTCTGATGATTGGGATTCCAAATCTTCTTCTTCCTGAAGCATTGTCTCTTTTAAAACCTCCACATTTTCTTTATGTTTTTTACTAGATTCGTGATTTTCGAATGCCTTAGGTGTCTTAAAAACTTTATTGCAAGCTACGCAATATAAATTATTCAAGTCCTCATCGTCATCTTCGATCGCTGAGTTTGAAATATCATCTCCAAATTGTTCAGCCAAGTTTTTCTCTATTTCAGCTAGCTCTGATTGGACATTATCAAATTTTGCCCATTCCGGTTGATTCGCGGAGTTGTTTAACTCTTCTAGTCTCTCAATTCTTTTCTGCTTACTCAATTGTTCCCTTTTCCTTTTATCTTCCAATAATTTCTGCTCTTGCCGCTTTTTCTGGGCATGTACACGTTTGTCTCTCTTTTTAACAAACGCTACAAGACCACGAATCTCTTCATTACGTTCCTTCTTTGCTTTCAAACGTACTTTTTTGTTTTCCTTTTCTACTAACTTAATATACTTTTTATCTCTCATATCCTTAATGTCATAAGGATCCAACCATGTGTAACTTTTCTTTGTTGAGTAATTTAACCAAAAAGTATAGAATTCAGAAACTTTCTCATAGTCAGTCCGGGAGTTGCCAAAATTAGGAATATCACAAAACTCTTCTTTATCGTCCATGAAGTCCATGTCTTCCTTGGCAATGTTCTCGAAAACATTGCGATACACTGTATAAAATCCCTTCTCTTCATCATCATATCCCTTGAAACAGGTAGTAGTGAAGTATTGGAAAACATCTAAGCTATTGTCTTCAAATTCTGAACTAGAGCCTCTTAGGATTTGTTCACGATGGTTGTCATACCATGCCCTTTCCTGACGGTCACTGAGGATTTCGTAAGCTTGCTGCACAAGTTGAAACTGCTCCTTGGCCAAGTCTGGATTTTCCAGATTTTTGTCTGGATGCCATTTCAGAGCCAACTTTCTGTAGGCCGATTTAATTTCAGAATCATCTGCATCTCGGGAGACGTTCAAAACCTCGTAATGACACTTCATGTTTGGTTATGTCGTTATGTTCACTAATATCGTCAACAAAATGTCTTTTTAATAAATACAAATAGGTATACCGTAATCGTACAGATATAGTACTGGAAATTTACATTTGATTTTGATTTGAAGAGAGCACTGTACATTATATTAAATTGCCAAAATTATTTATAATGTAATAAATTCTTACCAATGTGACGTCAAGAAATATACTATGTTCTGTGTTTCAAAGAGAGAAAGACCATAGATTATGGCATGTTATTATACCATGGATTGTATACGGTCAAAGAAGTACTGAAACAACCATAAAATATGTAAAATTGTACATGTAAAAATTTGAATACATTCCTTATTTGCTGAAGCCTTTAGATAGTACATGAAACTCAAAAGAAAAAACTCATTCCAATATAAACTCGTTTGCAGTGATAACTGTCGTTCCTAGTCTAAGAACTGTTTGCTGTTTGTGATCTAAAAGCAGTCATAGCTCATAGCACAGCTTATACAAGCTGTAGTTATAGCACAGCTACATAATAAAGAACTATGGCACAGCTCATCAAACAACTGGACAGCCATCAGCCATATACTTGAACAATAGCTTACCATCAATAGTAAGCTGTGCTTAAACTTCTATACCACTAGCATTGTGGAAAGAAATACCCAAAAATGAAGCCAAAGACCTGGGGATAGCTGGCGATATGCGCATGCGTCATGAACTTTTTTGGCTAAGATGAGGGACATGTCATTATATTACAAAGCTTACTATTGGCATAGCTTATTTGGTAAGCTGTGCCATTGGTCAGCTGTTATGTTGCCATGGATACCATATGATGTGACTCCAAGTCACTTCCCCTTTTGCGCATGCGTACTAAACTCGCAATCCCCATACTGAGCTTCACAAAAAAATTCAAGGATCAAATTATAGGTATATAGAATTATGTGACTATAGCACGGTCATACAAAGAATTTATCTATGGTCATACAGAAAGGTCTTGAAACGAGCGTTAAAAAAGTAGTTCGCCTACCGTCCAGTCTTTTTCAGCTTCCAATTTCTGCCCCGTGGTTTGCAGTTGAAGGGGGATGCTGCTTAAAACATAAAAATGCCAATTCAAAGGATGCTGCAGAGTTGTAAGAAGATTCACATTGTCTCCACATATTTCCATCTCGATAGGTCTAAAATATTATTCATCATAGTATTCTGCGCTCATAACTTTTTGATAAGATTAAGGTATTATATAGTCTAAGTAATATCCCCTTTTCTCAATTTCGCAGTACCATCGTTGACTTTGACATTTGAACAAGACCCACTTGCTACCCATGGTACAAATTTTTAACCAGCACTACGCCAGCCGAAGAACTCTCGTATTTTGAAACGTTTTTGATACCAATCGATGTATTTTTATTTTATTTTATTTTCCAAAAATATAAATATTTAAAGCTGCGTATACCACCGTTTTTGAAATAATTGCGATCAAACTTGTGAAAGTTCAGGTTATGATATCTTTGAACCTGACCACTCTGGATGTTGAAGAACAAAATCTAAAATTGTCAAATTTTCCGAAATTAATTGTCAAACCCGAATTTCCATTTAATGACTATCCTATTCTTCACGTCATCTGCGCTATTTTACGTCCTATGCTATGTTCTCAAAAGTCTCCATATTGACATTTGAGAGCATAGCGTGGGACGTAAAATAGCGCAGATGATGTGTAGATTATATGGCTTATTCAGGTTTATTAATTTCGTCATTAAATGGAAATTATGGGTTTGGCAATTAAGTTTGGAAATGTTAAATTTAGTTTTTGAACACCCAGAGTGGTCAGGTTCGAAGAGATCATAACCTGAACTTGTCTACTGATAGCTGTATTTGTAAAATAATCTAATGCTGCGAAAGTTATACTGGCAGCGTTGGCTACATTGCACATTGCACTTGAATTTTGAAAATACTATGGCTGTTCCAAAATTCAAAACATTAGCCTGGCCAGAGTTAAAATGGCCGTCGAAGTTTGTCAGATATATGGACTCGATATAGGAATATGACATTGACTGATGACATAATTTAAGCTTAGCCAGGCTAATGTTTTGTATTTAGGAACACACTGACAATACTGTACAAGTCAATTATCACTTCGTTCAACCTCACTTTTTCGTGAACTTTTGTTAAGTTTTTTCACGCATTTTTTTTTGCTAATTTTGAAGGATATTACCGTTTAATAGAATGCAAGCATGATATATAATATTTGGGATTGAAAAGATACTTTCCAAATCGAAAATTCCAGCTAAAAGTCCTGAGAACACCATTTTTCCCTTTTCTATTAACAAATCAATCAAAACAGCATCTTGGGCCTCAATTTTATCAAAAGTTATGCTAATATACGTTTATTTTTGCAAACATTTGATTTTTTAAGGCTTTTATTTCAGAGAACTCGAAACATCTCGACGCAGATGTACATATTTCAGATTTTACTGCTGTAACTCGGATTTTTTTTAAAATGTTCAATTTAAACGTTTCCGGATATGGGATTTTCTTCAATTCTGCCGTCTCGGATTTTCAATTTTTTGGGAAAAATTGCCCCCACCACCCCCTCGGGAAGGGCATGTCTAATGTTGATATTTTTGATTGTGACCAATTCTCAATATTCCGTTCTCAAATAAAAAAAATATCAAAATCGGAGCACCTTTACTGTGCAAAAGGCATGAACATGAAGTTATACTTCTTTGGCTATTCACACCCTCAGACAGGATATATAAAAGAAATGTAAAGACATTTTTCT
Source organism: Crioceris asparagi (assembly GCA_958507055.1). NCBI lineage: Eukaryota > Metazoa > Arthropoda > Insecta > Coleoptera > Chrysomelidae > Crioceris > Crioceris asparagi. Next base: position 118,523,981 of record OY293826.1, read on the forward strand.
CGGCTATTCAATATATTTCTCTTCAATATATTATTATGAATTACTTGATTATTACCCTTAGTTATTTGTGTACCAAGTTTGGTGTCGATCGGTCAAGTATTTTTCGAGATATAGTGTTGATTGACAGACAGACAGCTGAAAATCAATCTTATAGGAGGTATTACCCTTACGTATTTGTGTACCAAGTTTGGTGTCGATCGGTCAAGTATTTTTCGAGATATAGTGTTGATTGACAGACAGAAAGCTGAAAATCAATCTTATAGGAGGTATTACCCTTACGTATTTGTGAACCGGGTTTAGTGTTAATCGGTTAAGTATTTTACGAGTTATAGTGTTGACAGACAGGATGATCAAAATAATAACTACCTCCAAAAAATCGGTAGTTAATAAGGAAATTTAATTATTAAAAATTTCTCTAAAAATCAGAACCTACAAAAAGTATACGAAAATATATAGGTAATCGACGATTTTTCTTACTTTTAGCGGTTTCTCGACCAACACACCATCCCAACGAAGTAGAACTTCAAAAACATGCAGACATACATTCGAATTGTATACTTCCTCCGTTTGGGAAGTCGGTCAAAAATAAGACAAGTGGAACTAGAATCAGCGCAAGATTTTTAGATGAGATCTAGAAACCAGCCTACATTCCTATTGTTATCCGGTCGCGATGTCGCCAAGCCGACAAATTTATACGAACATCCGCGACATGAAGTTGAATTGGTAATGATGGGTAACTGCATTATCTGAAATATTGATATTACGCCCTCCTAGTAAAAAGTAGAAATCTGAGGTGAAAATAGTAAACTTTTTTTTCTCGGCAATGTGAAGTGTTTGAGCAATAATTTTTTGATGGGAACAGATTTATTACATATCCTAAAGTTGATGTTAAGGTAAAATTTTCGAAAATCTGTTCCACACATTGACCATTTAAAATTACAAACAAGTACTATACAGAAAGAAAACCAAATATTTTTTTCCATTCGCAGTTTCTTACATTGGCCTTCACGAACATATATTCTTGCTCTGGCTTCTCAAAAAACAATACTTGATTAGTTTGTATAAAGTGAATGGAATTGAAAGACAAGATTCACCTGTCTCGTGAAAACATCACCATGTACCAATATTTATTGCTGACATCCAAAATTTGTTACGACCTTAAGAATCACTATTTGAAATGCAGTAAATTCAGGTTGAGGAAATGATTCTCACGGAAATAGGTCGGGACATGGTTAGAGGAACAGAAATATATTAAACTGGAAATAATATATTTTCATTTTATAAAAGATTTTTTGGAAAATTTTACATCTGGTTTAGATAAATCCTGCACATTCAAGTTTTTTCGAAATAAATAACGGCGATAACATTATTAATCATTCAATCAGAATTTCAACAAAAGATATTAGCACAACCTGTGATTGTGTGGAGAAGTAATATTTTAATAAATTTGAGGTTGTGAGATATGAGATAGTATAATACCCACTTGATTTACAACAACGAATATTTAACAGTGATGTGTTATATGACTGGGAGGGGGAGGTAACTGGAGGAGTTCGTCGGGAGATTATATTGTCATGTCGATCACTATGTAATGAGTAATGAAAAAACGCATCATAATAGAACATCTTTATATTTTGGAACGCAGTTCACAAGACGGAATGATAATTATTCAACAGTTTGAGGGAGGAAGGGTGTTGGATTCGAAGTTGTAAATCAAGCCGTTAACAATTGCATTTCCAATGGCCGCCACATAATACAAAAATGTCCCTAATTTGTAAAAAACACTAGCTATCATTACTAAGAGTATTGTAACGGTTTCCGAGGTTCAGCTTGGGCCCCTGCGTTGAGGTCAGTTTTGACTGCTCAGCCTGTCGATGCGACGACGACCTGTTGTGTGACACTACTTCAAAAGAGCCTTCGTTGCGATTCCTGGAAAAGTTTATATTTCTTTATTAAAGTTTCCGTAAAACCACAAGAAGATATCATTTGAATAAATATATAACAGTTACTGCTTACTTTCAAATCAGATTACTTATATAGAATACAGAATTATACCATATTTATTCTGGTGCTTCTGAAAACAGCCCATGGAAATTATTCAGTATAATCTAGTTATATTTTAGCATAAATATGTTTTAATGGGAACTACTAATTCAAATCGGAATGAAACAGCTAAGTACAAGAAAAATTAATATAGATATCTCCTATTTTCCAAAGTAAAGCAACCTGATAAAATGTGGTATCCTTGATTAGTTCATTCTATACTTAAATAAAAAAGTGTCTGTCAGTAATTTATAAATACAGGCTTATTCTTCAATTAATAATGATTAGTGATACGACAATCATATTCCAACATGCCTTCTTAAATTTTGATCAACATGGGCTAATTTCCTGAACGGCTGATAACGACGTAATTCATAATTATTTTATTCCAAACATTATAACGTGTTTTCCATACAAAAAAATCTTCAAAATAAACTTCACAAACTAGAGTTTTAAATCCAACACGTTTCGTTAACCAACTTTGAAGCATCAGCGATAAAGTTTCACTAACTTACTTGGTGTAACTCTTGTCGAATTGTGATGCTTCAGTGTTAGTATGTGGTGGAAGCATAATTTTTTATCTCCGGTTTTCAAATATTGTAATAGAATATAGGTTTTACTTATTTCCATAACAAACATAATTAAATTATTAGTGAGAGCGTGAATGAGTTTCGTTTCCTACCGTTTTTCAGCTAAGTTGTCGGTATTAACTAATTATGAATAAAGTACATACTTTTTGAAGTCTCCACCTTTAGAAAGAATGGGAAAAGACTCCTCGTTATGTATATCAGGCGCAGTTTTAGACTTCAAACGACTGGGTTGAACCTGGGGCTGACCGGAAGAACTACGCATACTGGGTGGTACATAGGCTCCTTTCTGGACGTTGGGTTGCTGTACCTCGATTTTCTTTTCTACCTTAGGCTCTTCAGGCAGCTCATTGGGATCTATTCGTCTCCAGGGGCCCGATTTCTTCTCGGTTTCTTGACCGGTTTCGCTTTCCTCTTGCTGTTCCACATTCTGTTCTTTGGGACCAGTGCTAGTTTCAGCATTCGCGTTGATTGTTAGGTTACCAATTTTCAAGCCCGTATAATCCTTTTTCTCTTCTTCGAAATCTTTCCACTCATCTTGTTCCTGAAGAAAATATCAATATGGCTACTAACTTAACCTCTCTTAATAAGAATTAACACGTCATTTTAAAGCTAATTCGTCAATCCTACCTGTACTGGTGCATTTGTATCGTCCCCCTCCGTTGGGAGTCTTTCTTTTTTCACCTTTTCAGTCTTTTTGGCGCTATCCTCTAGTTTCTTAGCTACTTCGTCGGTCGTTGAGAATTTTTTCGTGCTTTTGGACTTCTTACGGTCCTTCTTTGCGAAGAAGTCGTCTAGATCGGCCATAATTAAGGAAGCAAAAATTTAGAGAACAAGACGAATCAATTTAATAGTTGATCGAGACAATCACACTTCACTCTTTTACAATGCACGGCCGGGCCAAAAAGACTGTCAATTTTTCAATTTGGTTATCTACTTTATCGACATGTAAATTGTTTGACGTTTCATCAGGTTGTTGGTCTTTCCATAGAACAGAAAATTATCATAGAATAGATAACGGTTATATTTGAAACAATCAGCATGAAATCAGCAGAGACAACCATGTTTATGTACTTCCCCTTCCCCATAAAAATATTTGAACTGAGGCGGGAGCATTGCTTTTAATTAAAAGAACCCTTTAGCTGAAAGAGGATGTTGAATATGAATTCAATAATGAGTCTTTTCTATCTTATCTGTCTTATTGGATATTAGCGGCATGCCAAGCTTTCTCGTTTTTTATTTCGGGATGTTGAGTTGAAATAGGTAATCAATATTTCATTTTTGTCTGTTTTTCTTTTTGTTAATTTACTTTTCTATAAATAAATTAAATATTGACTTCTTTGTATTGCTGATTGTTCTACTTCAAATACTTCAAGAGAAATAATATTTGGAAATTCTACTAACAAACAATATACATACATATAGGTAGGTATATACACATTCTTTATTTCAACATTATTTTCCAATCTAATCAATATTTACCGTTCACGAAATACTCTGAAATGATTGATTTCATCATTGTAATTTCATATCTTATCTATAGTCGAATGATAACGCGAAATTAGATATGTTGCTCCAGTAATGACATATGTGTATTTGAAGCAATGAAACTACTACTTCTTGTAATTACAATTAATGTTATAACTCTTTCTAAGGCAGAAGAGAGCATTCTGTGCGTTCCCAGCATATGTAAGGTTCGTATGATTTTCCCAACACATGTATACCTAAATGTGTCTGAAAGATTTTTGTTACTCAAATAATATTTTAGGATGTGAAATGTCCAGAATTGCCTGATAAATGCCTCACTCAAAATTCAACAGATAGTGGCCTAATTTTTCCATCTCCAACGCTTTGCAACTGTTGTCCGATCTGCCTGGAAAATCTCAGTAAGTAACATATATCAAAGATTGAAAATTTTTAGTTTATGTTATATATGATTGCAAGAGCATGTGTATATTGCAATTCTCAGAAAGCAGTTGCCTATACCAGTTGAGGTTGATGCCCTCAACTTCATCCGCGAAAAAACATATTGGATAGCACAATCAAACTTCCTATAACAGAGACAATTATATAGTTATGATAATAGTGAGAAGCAATACCAATAAAACACCTATTTTTTTGGTAATTTTTGGGTACCAGTGCATATGGCACATCAATTGTATTTGGTCTTGCATTGGTGATTTATGGAACATGTTATGGATGTTATATACGTAGGTACTCTTTGATCGTAAAAGGTTTCTCCTAATGAAAATCTCGAAAAAATCGGTTCAGCCGATTCGGAGATTAGCGCAGACAGACAATTTGAAAAACACTCGTTTGGGTTTTCTAAATTGCAAATGTTGATCCATATAAGCTCAAGAAAATGCCTTTAGATTTATATTAATAATGAATATGCATAATATTCTTTGCTATTACTAGAACATAATCACACACACTAGTATGGAACGCCTTTTTACTCTTTAATGTAAATATTTATTTGTAACAGCCAAATTAACAAACAGCATAATGAAGATAAAATTAAAAAACATAAACTACGGCTGAATTTCCAAGTTTGTTTTAAAATATTTATTTGAATTCTTCGTTTGTTTAATTTTCGTGTGCACAGTTAGAACTTTATATTCCTACGACTTCGTTCAGTTTGTTTTATTTATGTGTTTATTATAAAATATAAGTTATGAATTTCGAAGTTTGTTTCAAAATATCAGTATTAATAATATTGGTTTGCACAGTTATAAGTTAAAATTAAATCTCTGTTGATATATTGAGTATGTTTCATTAAAATGTTTCTGATTATTTTTATTGAATTTTAAATTTTTTTTCTGACAAACGAAACAATCGTTTTAATTTGGTGCGGTGAACTACGGAACTAGCCACTATTACCCAGCACAATTGGACAGAAACCGATCGCAGCACCCAATTAAAATGTTTTTTTTTCGTTTTTCAAACAAACTTTAAAATTCAACAAAAATTAAATAATCTATTTTCAGAAAGACATGTTAATGAAAGTAACAAAATATATCTGCAGACATTTAAACTTACTAAATGTGCACACAAAATTTGATCAAACTAAAAATTAGGAGTAACATTTTGAAACAAACTTCGAAATTCCACAACACAAACAAACTTTGAAATTCATAACTTTTTATATTTTATAATAAACATATTAATAAAACAAACTGAAAAAAATCGTAAGAATATAAAGTTCTGTCCGCACGAAAATTAAATAAACGAAGAATTCAAATACTTGAATATTTTAAAACAAACTTAGAAATTCAGCCGCAGTTTATGTTTGATTTTAAATTTTATCTTCATTATGTGGTTTGTTAATATGGATGTTACAAATCAATATTTACATTAAAGAGTAAAAAGGTGTTCCATACACATGCTAGACGTAAATAGCAAATGCCAAATGCTTTGAGAATCGAATTTGGGAACGGTTTGATGTGTCCACGACATTCCTACCGCAAATATACCTGAGTTATTCATTTCTTATATTAAATTTCAGTACCAAAAAGATAAAAAATCTTTCTTTTTCCATCAGTCATTATTTTGGAATATGTAGTTGGGCTTTATTGTGTGAGTTAAGGTTGGAAAATACATAAAAATCACGTACCTAGTTATATGTTATTGAGAGCACACTGATTATGAATAAAATCGTCAGACGGTCTGATCTGAAATCAATTGATTCTTTCTTGGCGTGCCAAGACAAACAAGAATGGTCTTTGGACGAATCCTTTACAATACGAATAAACAGGTGAAAAGTTTTAAATTTCATTTGAGGATAACATTTTCCCATAGTTGCCTTGGGCAGATAGTAAAGAGCTTCTAGAAGAATAGTCTTTAGCAAAACATGTTCTCTGGCTATTGCGAGATAGGTGTTCATCCTGTGCTACTACCTGAGGGATCGATATCTACCCTATAAAAAGCGACAAAATTAATCCAACCGTTCTTAAGATAATCTTGGTGCAGCGAGACAGATAGACACTTATAACTAAAAATACGTTTCTTAAATTTTGGGAGCCCTTGAGCACACATATACTTTCCTTGAAATTTTAACTTGAAAAAATTGAATGTTAAAGAGAAAGAAGAAAGCAAATAAAAAACTTCTTCGAAATTTTATTGATATATATCGATTGATCACGTTGTTTATTTTACTTGATAGATACCTACTTCGTGTAGAAGTAAATATATTGCTTAGGCTATCAACGTATGATGTAAAGAATGGTTTATTAACACTTAATCTTTGAGCTTTGTACCGAATTAGCACCCAAACAGCTTCTCATTCTAGAATATTCGACGTTTAAATTCTTTATTTGTTGATGCTAGGTCACATACCTGACTTGGGCTAGTGCCAAACAGAATATATGATGTCCCTAAAGCTAGCAGAGCACAGTGAACAGAATCCAAAATACATATTTGGTGCTTGTAGCGCACATTAGGTGCTAATCAAGTGCTGTATTCCGAAATTAGTTGCTCTTATAGTTTTTTGAAAAATGGCCGCTTTGCTAGCTTTAGACAAAAGCTAGCACAGCAACCTTAAAAAATCAACTTTTTGAGAACTTCGTTTTTAGAGCTTGTAGGGCTAATTAAATGCTGTATTCTGAAATTATTTGCTCTGGTAGTTTTTTGAAAAATGGCTGCTTTATCTAAAGCTAGCACAGCAACCTTTAAATATCAACTTTTTTGTGAAAATCCTTTTTTTGTGCTTGTAGAGCTAATTAAGTGCTGTATTTCGAATTTAATTGTTCTTATAGTTCTTTGAGAAATGGCTGCTTTGCTAGCTTTAGATCTACGGCTAGCACAGCTACCTTAAAAAATCATTTTTTGAGAAAATAATGTTTAGTGCTTGTAGAGCTAATGGAGTGCTGTATTCCGAAATTATTTGCTCTTATAGTTTTTTGAAAAATGGCTGCTTTATCTAAGGCTAGCACAGCAACCTTTAAATATCAACTTTTTTGTGAAAATCCTTTTTTTGTGCTTGTAGAGCTAATTAAGTGCTGTATTTCGAATTTAATTGTTCTTATAGTTCTTTGAGAAATGGCTGCTTTGCTAGCTTTAGATCTACAGCTAGCACAGCTACCTTCAAAAATCATTTTTTGAGAAAATAATGTTTAGTGCTTGTAGAGCTAATGGAGTGCTGTATTCCGAAATTATTTGCTCTTATAGTTTTTTGAAAAATGGCTGCTTTACTAGCGTTACATAAAGCTAGCACAACAACCTTTGAAAATCTTCTTTTTGTGAAAATCTTTTTAGTGCTTTTAGGGCACATTAAGTGCTAATTAAGTGCTGCATCCTGAAATTATTTGCTTTAATTTTCCTTCAATGGCTGCTTTGTTAGCTTTAGATAACGCTAGCTCAGCAACCTTTGAAAATCAACTGTTTTTGAGAAAATATTTTTCATTGCCTGAAGGACTAATTAAGCCATTTTTCAAAAATCTATAAGAGCAAATAATTTCGGAATACAGCTGTTAATTAGCACTTAATTAGCTCTACAAGCACTAAACAAGATTTCTAGAAGTAAAGCAGCCATTTCCAAAAGAATATAAGAGCAATTAATTTAGGAAAAAAGCATTTAATTAGCTCTTAATTAGCTCTACAAACACTAAGCAAGAGGTTTTCAAAAAAATATCTTTAAAGGTAGCTTTGCTAGCTTTAGTCTAAAGCAAGCAAAGTAGCTATTTTTCAAAAATCTATAAGAACAATTAATTTCGAAATACAGCACTTAATTATAGCATCTAATGTGCGCTGCAAGCACGTGCATATTTATATGACCAATAATATATCAATGAATTATCATTTTCAGATGAAGGAGATTCATGCAGCGTCGGTACACCTTCAAGTCCAATTCCAACTCATATTTGTGGTCCTGGATTGTATTGCAAACGCCCAGATGATTCAGATAACCCAGACGGTGTTTGTGCACGAAGTAAGTGTTTCAAATGTTTCCTCCTATTGAATCTTTCTATAGATAAAGTCAATCTTTGGAGTACTTATATTTATTTTGGTGAAATTTGGTCAAATTGTTTTCTTATTCTGTCAACGAGCAATACATATTTTATTTATTTCAATGATCAATGCATCTTCCAGTGAATACTGATTGTACCAGAACGCAAGATAATTACGATATGAGGCGTAGGACAGGTTTACTTGGACAAATGGAAATGAGACAGCATTGCGATTCAGATGGTTTTTTCGCACCCTATAAATGTATACCAGGACAAACGTATGTTTTGACATGGAAGATAGTATTCAAAAACGATAAACGCATTTGATTTGATTTTCCTTATTTTTTTAGTTGTTACTGCGTTGATAAAAAAGGTAATCGCATTTTTGGAGAAATAGAATACACAGGACTACCAGAAGAAACAATGAAATGCCGTGAGTTATTTTTTACATAAATTGATTTAAATATATTGAAAATATTTGAAATTAAAAAAATGACGCAAAAAACCCACCAATCTGTTTCTGGACCTTCTCGTTGCCAACAACAGCGTAGGCAATTAACAAAACACAATCTGGTGTTGTGTATCGTATGTACCAGAAATGAAAGTCGGGCGACAAAGTATTCTAGTAGATAAAAGAAACACTTTGGATGAAAAGAATTATCAGACCGAAAATAGACAAGTGCTTCTATAATTGACATAATAAACAAATTGATTAATTAAAAGTTATTTGCCCCATACATTTCTATCATTATTTAGGAGCTTAAATCAAAAATATTTGTTCAGTTTTTTTTTTGGTCATCATTATTTTAAAATCCTAAATATCCTTAATCCTAAAGATTTTTTTTTGAAAACCCTGGACCCGATATCGGGATGATTAGTTGTTGATTGCCCTGGTTAAAATTCGCCGCTTTTTTTCAGTAGGATTGGTTACGAATGTTATGAACACGTTTACAAATATTTTTATTCATATCTTCGTTAATCTTGCAAATATTGAAAAGGAACATATACGAAAATTTTAGTTTTTATTTGTGGACTTTTCCAGAAAAGAAAAGAAATCGTATAAATAGTAGGTACTAATAATTTGGCATTTATTTTACGATCACAGATAGACAGACAAATAATTTTTTTTATTGGTATATTCAAATAGAACAATGACATGTTACTTGTCTGTCAAAAATCGAAGACTGACTGTAGCAAAGTTATATAATATTTATGAAGGTACTTTTTGTGCTATTATCTTTTGGCTGGAACTTCTAGCAGTAGCAGTTGGCATTGTTGGCATGAATTCTGTTTACCTACAATTTACGGCAGTTGACAGTGACTGCTAACCATAACTGAACTCCCGTTACTGCTTGTGGATTTCGTTCAAACTGCTCTCCGAGACTTCCATATTATCCGTAAGACTATGGGCAAACATTAAAATCTTTGCTAATGGCATATTTAGTGCCTGCCAATATTTTTTCCAATGACTAGTTTCTGCCTTTCCGCTCTCTTTCTCGTTTATAAGAACTATTGATGCCAGTTAAGGGTCTACGTAGTTTTTTAACAACATTACATTTTCTACTCTCTCTATAGAATGTTCAAGAGACTACATCCAAGCTGTCAGTACCATTGGGCATGAACTGCAGCCCAGTGATCACTTCCGGTGTGCTGCCAATGGTGACTATGATATCATCCAGTGTATCGGAGACATGTGCTTGTGTGTGGATGCTGAAGACGGTGCTCCCACCTATCCAGATGATCCTTCCGTCAATATTACTTTGTTGACAAATACCACTCTGCCATGCTGTAAGTTTATGTTTTTTGCATCCCTTCATTATTGAAAGGCACATAAATATTCATTAAAAAGCTTATTTTTCTGAATTATATGTATATTTATATATATAGGTATACTCATTTTTACAGATAATAAAACAGACGACAAGCGAGTTTTCTACAAGAAGTGCGAGTCTGAATATATAGCAGTTTTCAAAGAACTAAGCAAATACAAAAAACTGGGTGTCAATATTACGGTCGGTTTCATTTTCCCCAAATGCGATCTGGATGGGACATACCAGCCAGTTCAAGAGAACTCAACACAGTAAGAAATGATAACAAGACGAATTTTATTGATTTGTAGACAAAAAGAAAAGAAAATAAACTGCTATAGCCAATATCTTAAAATCTTAATTTAGTGGTGAATTTCATTTTTACCGAATGATGGATTTTATTTCAGCAAAATATGTGTCGATCAAGAAGGTGAACCAATTTTAGCTGTTGATAAGTCATCTGATATGGCGCGAACAATGAATTGTAGTAAGTGAACACAAATTTCTAGTCTGACCTAATAACGATTTATGTTTTTTGTTGTACAGCTCCATAGAAATATGATATGATTTCAGAATGCATGAGAGCTAAGAAGCTCATGAAGTCTAACACTGACCTTCCTCAGTGTGATGGCAACGGTAACTACTCGACCAAGCAGTGTCGAAGGGGTACATGTTGGTGCGTAGACGAAAACGGCAATCAAGTCTGCAACAGTGAAAATTGCGAAGCACCCGAAAATGACAAAGACCACCTGATCTGTCCTCAACCAGTAGCTATATCCAAATGATGAATTAAATTTGTTTTCTGTATACTGATAGTTGATAAAAATATAAGCCACTCATTCATGTTGATCACAAATGTCCATAAAAGAAAGGATTAAAGCCATTAAAACTTGATTTGAATCTCTTCAATCATAACTAATAAATAATGTTTTCAAAACTATGACTGAAATTTTCTTACTAACATAAAATCCTGAATTGGAACTGTTTTGATAGAAAAAAGTTATTTCTCGAAAACTGCCAGAGATAAGCATAGGTCCGCTGTTTTATGCAGAAGTAACTAGAAAAATAAAGTATATTATTTGTCATTAAACAGTAGCCATTACCAAATGATGTATGGATAATTTTCTATTAACTATATGCTTTTAATAAAATTTCCTTTTCATCATTTCTGTTTTTCTATAATATTAAGAGGAAAATATTTATTACAAAAAATTTCACCGGCTTTATAAGTAGTACAATAAAAAATTCAAAATAATGTAACGTGCAAGGGGCACAGCTGCCGGCATTGGACCACAAAGTGGCGGCGTCCTTTTGATGTTTATGCGCTAGTCATGGGGATCTCTAGAGCAGCCGCTGACAAAGAATGCGACGCATGTGCTCACTAGGATGCCGACAAAGGATTTCGTTAAAAGTCCAGTGGCGGCTGGTATGATCAAAGACCAGAGGCGGCTGGAATGATCTGGAGAGTCTTTTTCGGGTATATATTAGGGATAATTCTCGGCATGTAAAAAGACAGTGAGCAATAATAGAAGAGTCAGAGTAAGCAAGTAAGAATATTCAATAGTAAAGTGAAGTTGTATTTTTATTATTCTACTTTCGAGTGTAAATAAAGTTTATTTAATAATTGTAAATTAGTCTCACTTATCTGCGAAGAGTTTGAGGAAAAGTACCTACGATTAGAGAAAGAGGTAAAGAAAATACGGGATACCAACCACGACGAAAGTAGCAAACTGGACACGTCGGCGATCACCTAACCCAATGAAAAACTTAAACCACCAACGTTTGACGGCGAAGTATCCTGGGCCATGTACAAACGTCAATTTGAGGCTGCAGCCAATGCAAATGGATGGGATCAGCAGCAGAAAGCAACGGCGTTGGTATTGGCTTTGCGAGGAAAGGCGCTTGAAATACTTCAAAACATTCCTGAAGCCAAGCAAACTGATTATTCGGCTGTTACGGGCGCCTTGGAACTAAAATACGGCAATAAATATCTTAGCCAAGTGTACCAGAGCCAGTTGAAGAGCAGGTTCAACGGAGTCACTGCAGGAATTCAGCAGTAGCATTGAGAGCATGATGCGACTGGCTTATCCACAGGCCCCAGATGAATTCATTGAGCAAATTAATGTCCAGTACTTCATCGATGGAGTTCGAGATATCGATATTCAGCAAGCGTTGAGGATAAGTAGGTATAACACTTTAGCCGAAACAGTTGTCCAGGCACTGGAATACGAAGCTACCAAAAACGCTTCGATGAATCGTCGCAGTAAAGTAAGAAAAGTCAGGGTGTCAGACGAACGAAGATTTCTTTAAGAAGCTGGAGGCGATGTTCCAGAAATTTTGCTCTCGAGGAAGCAAGGAGTCCGGATATAGAAAAGTGATTAATTGTTACAATTGCAACCGAGAGGGACATATAAGTAGAAACTGCGGGCGACGACCCAGATCTGAAGAACGAAATGTTCAGAGAGAGAATACCCGGCTTCAGGAAAACTCCACCTCGCGAGTGTAAGGGGGCGAACGCTGGCGACCACTGATTATCAAGCCCCCAAGTTACATTTGTGCTCCATCAAGAAGAGCTGCGAGAGCCTCGTTGTCCAAGGTATTATCAACGGCAAGAAATGTGATTTGACCATCGACACGGAGGCAACAAGTTCAGTGGTACGCTCCGACATGGTTTCCAAAGACTCTATCGTGCAGCACAACATCAAGCCGATATTGGAAACTGCAAAAGGAGATTTGATAAATGTTTTTGGAGAGACCAGCACCGCTTTGGACATTGGCAAGGCACAAGTAAAGATTAATGCAATCGTGGCCGACATAGTGGATGAATTTACAGTAGGCTTGGACATTTTGGAAACCTTCAATTTCATTACAGTGGACTTTAAAAACAGAATGTTGAGAGTGGGCAACGAGGAAATATTTTTCTCAGTATCTTCGAAAAAAAACTGTCAAGTAAAGATCATCGTCACCGAAGATACACGAATACCTGGGAATAGAGAGAAGATCGTGAAGGAGCACCTAGAAAAACAACTGGAAGGAGTTAACACTATGGTTTTTGAATCAAACGAGAACAAAGAGAACTGGACTCTCTTGGCTAGGTGCTTAGTTAATTCCAACGACATTATTCCAGAGAGGGTAGCCAATCTGTCTGTAAACAGAGTGACACTGAAGAAAGGGGAAGTCATCGGTACATGTTCACCAGTGTCCCGTGTGATAAGATGTAAGCAAGAGGAACCTGTTTCAAAAGGTGTACATTTGTCCCATGAGCTAATGGAAAGTTTCAAGAAGACCTGGAATCATCTTAGCGAACAGGAAAAGAAAAAGGCCATCGAGTTTGTAAAGCAAGAAGCTGATGTTTTCGTACAAGGAAAAATTAAAGGGCGAACGAGCTTAGTCGAACATCGGATCAACACAGGAAGTACTGTACCTATTCGTCAACCTCCACGAAGACTTCCTTTCATAAAACAACAGCAAATTAACACCATGGTTCAAGAAATGCTGAAGGATGGCGTCATAGAAGAATCCAGCAGTCCTTGGTCATCACCAGTTGTGCTGGTGACGAAGAAGGATGGTTCGACGAGGTTCTGTGTGGATTACAGGACTGTTAAATGATGTTACGAAGAAGGACAGCTACCCATTACCCCGAATTGATGATACCGCTACCGCCGATTTGTTAAGGATTTTGGGAAAATTGCGAGGCCACTACATCAATTAACTGAAAAGAACACCCACTTTGACTAGTCACCAGAATGTCAGCAGTGGTTTCCGGAGCTGAAAAACCGTTTGACTAGTGCTCCTGTTCTTGCATATCCCTTGGACGAAGGATTGTTCGTGTTAGACACTGACGCTTCACAAAGTGGAATAGGAGCTGTTCTTTCCCAAATACAGAATGACGAAGAAGCTGTAATTGGATATTTCTGCAAAACTTTGGGAAAAGCAGACCCGGAAGGAGCTGCTAGCGGTTGTACGATCCATAGAACATTATCACAGTTTTCTCTATGGACGGAAATTTTTAAGTAAGAACAGACCACTCTGCACTACAGTGGCTGCTGAATTTCAAAAATCCGGTGGGACAGATAGCATGTTGGCTGAAGAAACTGCAGAGTTACGACTTAATTAAACTCAAATTAAACACCGAAAAGGAAGAAGGCACGCCAACGCTGACAGCTTGTCACGAAGACCTTGTGGCAGTTCCTGTAAATTTTACCGGGCAGACACTCTGAAGGGGAGCACACCCCAACCGGGTGCAAAATAGAGGGTACCGGAGAAATAAAATACCCGGGGTGGACCAAAGCCAATGAAAGGTACCCTTGTAAAACTAAACCATTCATACCTAGATGCGCAACGTCAAAATTCCGGAAGAATTACCCCAGATGAGTCTAAATCTCACCACCGGTTCCGATCGAGTGCAAGCCTCCACGGATTCTGGGGGGGGCAAAATGTTGCTGAAATGGAAGTGGTTGACAGCTACGAGAACAGGACTGGAGGTTTCGTGCTTCCAACATCGAAGCCAATAGCGTTGGGTTTGGGGTTGGCACCACCAATCCACCCACACAAGAGTGGCAGTGAAGGTGATCTTCCCAGTATGGGACTCCGCCTCGAGACCCCACAGTACGTGAGGATGGGCTGTCTAATTAAGAAGCTAGTGGGCTTCATTGGTTCGAAAAATAACATCCATAAGGATATCAGAAAAATGGTTATGAGTTACACACCGTCTCCAACGAGACGCAAACCAGTCCGACCGTACAGAGGAGCTACGCGCATGTCAGTGGAACACCAGACTACGCGCAAGGGATTCAGGATGGATCCAACATGATGAAGAGGAAGGCCTCGTTTATTCACAACAACCAACTGCAGAAAGTCAAACAATGACAATGACAACCTCAAGAATCCAGAATACGAGAGGGGAAACCAGCGGGAACGGAACCAAGGGGGTGGAGATACCTCCGCAAGCCACTCCCGATCCGGAACGTGAGCGGCAGAAGCAGTCAAGAGAACAATGGTAGCAGCCTGGGCGGAGGAAAAAGAGAAAAAAGAAGGCCCCGGCAAAAACTCGAAGGAAACCACTACCACCGAATGCATTAGTGGTCCATAAGGCGCAGGACCCGATGACCTACGCCGATATAATACAGACGATGAAGGCAGACCCCTCCTTGAAAGGCATCGGGGGAGAAAATCAGAAGGACGGCAGGAGGCAAGCTTCTGATCATGTCTGCGAAAACAGAAGAAAAGGAGATGGAGACCTACCAGGCGACGAGGGAAACTCTCAAGGAAGAAGCGACAGTAGATATGAGGATTCCGAAGCAGATGCGTCAAGTGCAGGCATTTTGGCCACAAAGCCCTTGAATGCAGAAAAAGAGTAGATCGCAGCAAGACCTGCTTTAAATGTGGCCAAGAAGGCCACAACGCAAAAACGTGCAAGGAGCCCCCAAGCTGCATTCTCTGCAGGGAGAAGGATCCAAAGGGTGACTGTAGCCATAGCCGGGGGATGGAAATGTACCATCTTCCAGAATGCCAGAAGAGCTGCCCTGAATGCGAAAAATGAGAGTACTTCAACTTAATCTCAACCATTGCAGAGCAGCCCAGGACTTGCTGACTCAGCGAGTAAGAGAACTGGGCGTCGATGTAGCTACGTTGTGCGAGCAGTACACCAACTACGAAACCCAATCATCGATCTCAGACAGCACCAAAAAGGCAGAAATATGGGCATGTGGTAGACTGCCCTTCGAACAACTACCGACTAACCCCACCCCATGGTTCGTTAGGGCCAAGATAGGAGAGGTACACCTATATAGCTGCTACGCTCCACCGAGTGCTTCAATTGAAGAGTTCGAGAATTTCCTGGACTCTCTAGCAGAGGACGTGAGAAGACATGATCCGGTCGCAATTGCCGGTGATTTCAAGGCCTGGTCTATTAAATGGAGCAGCCGCGAGACGGACAGAAGAGGTGAAGCCAGACAAGAGGCTTTCTCAACACTGAACCTCATTCTCATGAATGAGGGGACTACGAGCACCTATCGCAAAGGGGCCGCAAGCTCCATCATCGACCTGACGTTCATTAGCAGTGCTCTCGCAAAAGTTGGCTGCGAATGGAAGGTCGATAAGGAGTTCCCAAAAAGCGACAATCAAGCTATAATCTGGGAAATCAATACCCCAGAAGCGGGCGGCGTCAGAGAACCACAAAGAGACAGCCAGTGGGCTGGAATAGCAAATGCTTTGACGCAGAGACCTTCAGACTGATGATGAGAGGATCACCGGCGACTCAGATAACTACTGCTGAGGGCATCACAGAAGAAGTAGCAGCGTCACGCGAGGCAGCCAGCGACGCGTCGATGCCAAGGTGTCGCCCAAGCAACGTCAGAGCACCAGTCCATTGGTGGAACTCGACTATCGCACAATACCGGCGAGAGTGCCTTAAGACAAGAAGGCAACACCAGCGTGCTCGGAAGAGAAACAGGGCCTCGACAGAGGAACTGAGACGAAACTACGAAGAGGAAAGGCGTTTTCTTAGAAACGATATCAACTCGAGTAAACGAGAATGTTGGAACGAACTCTGCACGGAAGTGGACCGGGACCCGTGGGGCAGGCCGTATAAAACGGTCATGCATAGGATTAAGAGCCTACCCACAACAACACCAACTTGACCCAACATGCTGCACAGAATAGTTGTACACCGGAGAAACCAGAACTCCCCGACTACCGCCCAGAGGATAGAGAAGTGGATATTCCCGGAGTGACCATGGAAGAACTCACGAAGGCTTGCACTAGACTGCAAAATGGCAAGGCACCAGGACCAAGTGGCATACCCAACATCGCACTCAAAATTGCAATTGCTTGCTGACCAGACATGTTCATACGAATGTACGATGCCTGCCTACGACAAGGCGTATTCCCAAATCGTTGGAAGCAGCAAAGGTTGGTTCTTTTCCCAAAAGGGAAGAAACCACCGGACGACCCAGTATCTTATCGTCCACCTTAGGGCATACCGAGGCACTCCTCCATCACCAATAGAGTAGGCGACCACGACATCCAATCGCAACCCTGGAAGTACCTAGGAGTGGTCTTGGATGATAGACTGAATTACAAGGAGCATATATCCAGCGTGAGCAGGAAGGCATCAGCAGTCCAGGGAGCGCTTTCACGGATAATGCCCAACATCGGAGGCCTCAGGCAAACCCGGAGACGACTACTGGCAACTGTAGTCGCCTCCATGCTGCTATACGGAGCACCAGTGTGGTCGAAAACGTTAGAGTTAACATCTTACCACAAGATAATGTCATCAGTCCAGCGGCTCTCAGCGATCAGAGTGGCGTCAGTATATCGAACGGTATCACACGATGCAGTCAACGTCGTGGCATCATGCCCGCCCATTGACATCTTGACAGGAGAGCGGCAACCCCAACATCGCAAGAAGAAGAAAGAGCAGCGAAAGGTCCTCTGTGAAGAGGAGAGAACCGAGAGTTTTCGTCTCTGGCAGGAGAGATGGGACAGCTCAAGGAAAGGTCGGTGGACACATCGGCTGATCCCAGATGTCACCAAATGGGTCACTTGCGTGCACGAGGAGGTCGGGTACGACATCACCCAACTCCTCTTGACTAGGCATGGATGCTTTCAGGCCTACTTGCACAGATTTAAGAGAAGCGACTCCCCAAACTGTCATCATTGCCGCGATGTGATCGAAGATACAGAGCACGTGTTCTTCCAGTGCCGCTTCTACGAGGGGATACGGCAGAACTAGAGAGAAACCTGGACCACACCATCAGTCCAGAAAGCATAGTGGAGCGTATGCTAAAAAGTGAATTGGCATAGAACAAAATAGCAGAATACGCCGAGTCCATTATCAAGGATCTTCGCACTACGTATGAAGATTAGTTGTAATACCAGTAAAATCGCTGCAGTAACATCATGAAACAACGCCCCAGCGAAGTAGTATTTACAAAGAGTGCCGCCGGGGATCTACCATTCCAGGAGCAAAGTTTGGAGGTTCAGGTTAGGTTTTAGTGCGGTAAAAATCACACATGTACCTTATGAAGGTTTTCCCATGTACCACAAATAAAAAATAATAAAAAATGTTCCTGTAAATTCTGTCAAAGACAGTAACAAAGAGAAACAGCCAAGGATGTTGCATATATCCAACAAATGCAGATTAGGAATAAGGAAACGGAAATTACCGACGAAATCACCAGAGACAACGTTAGAAGAGAACAAATCGCTGACAAAGATATGACGATAACACGGGGCTGGCTAGACCGAAAGCGACGACCTGAGTGGCAAGAAATCTCCAGATTTGATCAAACGGTCAAGGGGTACTGGGCTCTTTCGGATTCATTGTGTTTATGGGATGACTCGATCACTCGTAAATGGGAAAGTCCAGATGGTAGGAGCAATGCGTATCAAACCGTTGAACCCCGAACGATGGTAGCTGAAGTACTTCGTGAACTACATAGCAGTCGCAGTGGAGGCCATTTTGGAGTAAATAGAACACTGGTACGTGTGAAAGAGCGGTATTATCAACTGTCGAAGAGATGTGGAAGAATGGTGCAGAAGATGTGACCTCTGTGCTGTTAAGAAGGGTCCGAAGACACGATACCGAGGGAAAATGAAGCAGTATCTGTCAGGTGATCCTTGGGAAAGAATTGCGGAGAAGATTGCAGGACCATTCCCTACGACAGAATCTGAAAAGAAGTGGCCAGAAGTAGTGCCGATGCCGAATCAGGAAGCAGTTACAGTGGCCGAAGCCCTACTGGGAAACGTGATATCCAGATACGGAGTACCCTTGGAGCTGCATACCGATCAAGGCAAAAATTTTGAATCCGAAGTATGGACGCAGTTAATGAGGTTGCTGGGGATACAAAAAACAAGAACAACCCCACTTCATCCACAGTCAGATGGAATGGTCGAGAGGCACAATAGGACCATCAATCAATACCTCTCAATATTTGTGGATGAGCACCATCGTAACTGGGTCAAGCTGGTGCCTCTCTTTCTCCTGGCCTACCGAAGTTCCCAGCATGAATCCACTGGCTATACACCATCGATACTGTTGTCTGGAAGCGAAATGAAGCTCCCCGTAGATCAGATGTTTGGCAGACCATCAGCCGACGATCATGAAGAAGTGTCTCTTCCACATTATTTAGCTGACCTACAGGAGCGACTTAGAGTGGTCCACGATTTTGCCAGAGAAAGCTTCAGTTGAAGAGCGACAAAATGAAGATGAGACTTGACAAAAGGCAGCCATTAAACTCTTTCAACGAAGGCGATGCAGTTTGGTTGTACCAGCCACAGCGAAGGAGAGGATTAAGTCCGAAATTGCAAATACCTTAGGAAGGATCATATCGCATTATCGCATTGTCAAAAAGATTAATGACTTGGTGTACAGGATCCAACTTTCGCCGAGAGTCAAGCCAAAAGTAGTGCATGTGGAAAGACTGAGTCCATATCGAGGAGATAGTCCACCATTCTGGAGACAAACGGAAGAAGCTGTTCGGGGCGAGCAGCTTTAAGGGAGGGAGCAGTGTAACGTGCAAGGGGAACAGCCGCCGGTATTGGCCACAAAGTGGCGGCATCCTTTTGATGCAAGCGCGAGATCTATACTGTGGTTGGAATACCGAGAGCCGCGCTGACAAAGAGAGCGACGGCAGCATGTCGGCATCTACTCACTAATGCCGACAAAGGGATCTCGAGAAAAGACCAGTTGCGGCTGGTGAATTGAAGACCAGAAGCCGCTCGAATGATCTGGATCCTTTGTCGATATATATATGGGAGAATTGTCGGCATGAGGGACATAATGTAAAAGACAGTGTGAATAATAGAATAGTCCGAGTAAGCTAGTGAAAATCTAGTAAAGTGAAGTTGTAATTTTTATTATTTCAAGTATAAATAAAGTTTATTTAGCAATTGTAATTTAGTCTCACTTATCTGCGAACCCACATACGCAACAAGGTGATTCAGGTAGGATAAATATTGGGCATTACTCTTGTAGTTAATTTAAGGTTAGTTAATTAAAGTAGATAACGAATCTGAGACGATTTGTTAGTCAATTTTCCGGTAGTCGATAAATATCAAGTTCAAGAAAGTGAAATACCATATAGATATAGCCAGCCTTACCAACAACTTTTGTCAAGAATATTCATATTAATAATGGTTGTAGAAGTCCATTTTCTTTTACCATCAGCTGACCAAAGATGTAGTCAGCGGGCACGGGCACTCAGACTTCAGACAATGTGACGTGGAATTTCGTTTTTTGTTTTTTTTTGTTTTAGAATGTGACTTTATTTTATTTTTATTTTTATAATGGGATAATTTATTTCTTTTTCAAGTATAAATTTTAATTTTTGCATTGGTTTAGGATCGTTTTTCTAGTTTTTCTAGTTTTTCCTTTTTCTTAAAAATTTTCAATTTTTCATCTCCATAACGTGGAACCTTTTGATTGAAAAGGAGATTGTACAATCTCGAAACATCTCTCATCAATAATTAACATTTAAGAATAAACTGTGCAGAAGACTTTTTGTTTCTTTTTCGTCTTCTTATTAATATTAATATTATGTTCTTGGGTATAGCATTGTGATTTTCGAGAACAATTGTTACAAAACAGGTTAGTTAGAAGAAACTTGGCTTTCAACAATTAGGTACAGATATGAAATTAATCTATACTAATTGGTAATATGGGATTCATGCTCAACTAGAAAAGTATGACATTTTGCTGCATAATGCTGTGTTTACATTAGTTTATGAAAAATACATAAATCATTGTGTAACAAATAATTGGAGAGAAATTTATCCGACAAGTTTAACAATTACCCTGCTAGTGCGCCTGGACGAAAGCGTTATGATCTTCATTTTTCGTTTATCAATAATCTAATTTATGTTGAGACCCTTGAAGGGACATCATACAAATACAAATGACTTGGATTTTTTGTCACTATCTCCCAATCTATGAATTAAGAACACTAAAAAATAAGAATAATAAGTGCCTTTGGAGGGAAATAGATGGAGATATACAAAAAAAAAAAACAAGCCAGTGATAAGTTTGGCATACCCCTTTTTTCAGCGATGTAAAAAGTATGAAATAATTTTTAAACGGAAAACGAAATTTATGTTGATTTCTTTTTCTGGACTAGGGACACAAAGAATAAATCATTCTTAGTAAGAGAATTTCATTAACCTTCTTCAATTGAATTCATGCGGAATGTAATATGATGCGTCATAAATCTTGAGCAAATATTTCTACTTGTTCGTTCTACATCTTATTCGCTGTTGTACCAGTTTTATGGATTTCGTAATAATTATCACACTCGCTTTGTACAACCCACTTATATAATAATTTGATTGCTTTAACCTGAAATTCATTTGGTCTCATCTCGACCTGGTCACATGTGTGAATTATTTATTATTGCTTATGTCAACTAAACGATATTTGCATCTATAGGTAGGTATACTTCTAAATTTTATGTGAAAAGTTGTTAATTGCCTAGTTAGGCTTTATTTATATTGAAAATATTTATTGAAGACGTAAATTCATTGTGAAATATCTACTGAGGGTTTCTTAACGTTATCGTTTTGGAAAAATGTTCGAATTAAAGCTTTTGTGATGAATTCAATTTTCTCAAATAAAATTACCGATTTACAAAAGATTCCCCTTTAACTTTGGGTTCACTTTTAAAAAAACATTTTTTTAAATTTCCTTCTCCTTCCTCCGTACGCCTTTGTGACCAAAGAAACCAAACGATTGAGGTATACAATTCGACTGGGTGCTTTATTTTTTGGGTTGTGCGGGCGCTTTACTAAGCGTACTCCAATTTTGATGAATTTTGATTCATTTGAAAGAAGAGACTTGAGAAATGATAATCGTAAAAATTCAAATCCGAAATCACCTTCCCTTCAAAAAAACACCCCAGAAGGGTGTGAAGGGGGCAATATCTCTCGAAAATCAAAAATCTGAGGTGGCAGAATTAAAGATAAGACAATATCCGGAAACGTTTAAAGTGTGAAGTGTAGAGGGGAGGAGCATCATCTCTATGTTATAAAAAACGGCCCCGAAAAAGCATTAAATTAAGAGGGCGCTGGTGTACCAGAGTACCATTTTTGAAAGACAGCACCGAAAGTTGTGAGAGTAGACAGTAACATTGAAAAAGAAAAGTTACTAGCTAGACGCAACATTTTCAAGATGGATAATACAGACACAATATATATCAAAGAACCATTGACATATTAACCCATATGTCAATGCAAAAAACACAATACACACTCTATATGTATGGCACAAACTTTTACCATTATTATTAATCAATTTTCACTTTCAAGAGCTTTTCACAATCAAGATGAGAAAATAACCAAATACTAATGTCAAGTGTCAAGATAAGATTTCAGGTTAAGTTTAAGAACAGATACAAAAATATTTTACACCTTCTACTACACTAGCGCCATTCTGGCCATTTTCTGAAACGTTATTTAATGCTTTTTTGTGGACACTTTTCAAGCGAAACAGCCATATGAGATTGTTCTCCTCCCCTCTACACTCCATAGTTTAAATAAAACATTTTTTCAAAAGAGTTAGGTATGGTTTTCGAGTAACAACGTTGTCAAAATCTCTAATATTTTCGCTATGTGAAGGGAGCCATTTCTTTCGAAAATTGAAAATCTGAGGCAACCACATGAAAGACCAGATTATTTTTAGCAACATTTATATTAAACATTTTTTCCATAGAGTTACGGTTTTCGCGTTACAGCGGTGATAAAATAGTAGAATCTAAAATTTATGCGTATTTCCGTCGCGATGTTATGGGATCTGTAAATAATAACAGGTACAAGCAAAGAATAAATGTGGGTAGTAGGATAAGAACGATCTTCTTTGGCATTAGTGAACGTGAACGTTCAACGATTTTCGTGAATCAAAAGTGTGGATTAAATATTTTTTAGAAAAAATTGGATGGACGTTATTAGTTGGTGCACTGAAAAATACAAAATAAGATTAATTCAATTATTTACTTTTTACACCGCTTGGTCCTTCCCAAATTCAACATTAGTTCATACTGTTGATCTTTTAAGGGTAATTCTAATATTCTAAATCCTTGTCAGGCGCTTCCATCAAATATGTAAATGCATTAATGCATGAGATTCCATCATTTGCTCTTTAAGGGCCTGTTGCCAGTCCAATGCATCACCTCTCGTGTAAATCGATCTAAACATCTAAACCCGAACTTCTAAAGTTGAAGCAAAGCTTAAAAAATACACCTTGTTTGAGGTAGGTGTTTTCTGTTGTTATGTAAGCTGTGTTCCAGTAATTTGGTTGCATATATATCTCTTCAAAATATGTTATTTCTCCTGGCACTCCCATTTCTTCCATTAAAAAATATTTTTTGCAGAAAATAATAATAAATTTATTAGTTGGTGCACTGAAAATTACGAAATAATATATGTAATTTCTAATGGAAGCTGATAATTTTGAGAAGTTACAGGTTGGTAGAAGACTTGATACTAACTTCAAAAGTACCAGTACTATATTATTTTCGATTTTTCAGTGTACTAACTAATAAGGTCGGTCCGGTCCTATTTCTTGTAAAAAATAACCCAGCATCAAACTTAAATGTGAAAGGAAGCCAAGTTCTAAAAAAAACTTATTGCGTGATAAGTAGGTACTTGAATAATGGGTTCGCTTATAAAAGTTGTGAGATCTAAATGAATACCAAGCTCTCTAGAAGTTCCTTAAATCATGGCTCCTAATAATTTATTATATTCTTTGCTATTCAATAATACTGCGACATTGCACGTTTTTCACGAGTCAAATTTTTCTAGATGAACTTTTTGTTTTAAAAATTGTTTTGTTAATAAATATTTTTTTACAAAAAATTGGACCGACGTTATTAGTTGGTGCACTGAAAAGTATAAAATAATATTAATTCTGTTGGTGCTGTTACTTTTGAAGTTGTGCAGTTGCAGGTGGATTGATAACTTTTGGCACCAACTTCACAAGTACCACCACCAACAGAATTAATATTATTTTATATTTTTCAGTGCACCAACTAATAACGTCGGTCCAATTTTTTATAAAAAATATTTATTTCACACTTTTGAGTGTAACATTAGTCCCGAAAATCGTTGAATGTTCACTATACCATATCAATGAAGATAGTACTTATCCTATTACCCACGTATATTCCTTGCTTGTAGTTGTTATTATAGAGATCTCAGAACATCGTTGCGGAAATACGCTTGAATATTTTAGTTGTTACCATTTTAATACCGATTTAACTCGAAAACCGTAACTCTAAGGAAAAAATGTTCATTATAAATGTTGCTACAAATAATTATATCTTTCATGTAGTATCGAAAAATTTTCAATTTTCGAAAGAAATTGTCCTCTCCACATAGCAAAAATACATATTTAACAAGCTCGAAAACCGTAGCACTTTTGAAAAAATGTTCAATTTAAACGTTTCCGGATATTATCCTATCTTTAATTATACCAACTCAGATTTTCGAGTTTCGAGAAAATTCACCCCCACCACCCCTTCGGGGGCGGTTTTCGGAGGGAAGGAGATTTCGGATTTGCGTTTTGTTGAATATGGGACCATTTTTCAATCCCCTTCTTTCAAATGAATCCAAAATCATCAAAATCGGAGCACGTTTACTATATAAAAGGCGCGCACGAACCAAAAAAAAATAAAAAAAAAATAAAGCAGACAGTCGAATTGTATACATCCTCCGTTCGGGGTTCGTCGGTCAAAAAAATGGTTCAGAATTAAGGTCTTGTTCTAGTTTACTTATTTAATACCTAATACTGGGTATATTCCAGAGAAAATGGTTTTCAATTTTTCTTTAAGGACTGTACCCTCTGGCGGTAAAGCTAGAGACTCGAAAGTCATTTTCAGTGATTTCTCTTGGCCGTTTTTTTCAACGAATTTTTTTCCATAAGTTGAACGTTGAACATTATCTGAGATACAGCGGGGGGATCGGACAATTTGTCCTCTCGGTATAAGAAAAATTTCTGTTGATTGTCATATTTTATTTTATTACTTATCTAATTGATATTCTTTATGCAGAATAGGGGGTTTGTCCGCCTCTGATATTTCTCTCGAATATGACCTTTACAGCTTTACTCAAAATAGTATTTTTTTTATCAACACTGGTTACATCATAAAATCAATAACAATATATAATATGAATAAAGGATGCGTGTGACACAGAAAATCTGTCTGATTTCGAAAAAAGTTGGACTTCATTGTTTCCTCATTCCATCGAAACGAGGAGCTGATGAATGTTAATAAAATTCAATGGTTACGAGACTATCTTGAGATAGAGTGTAAGTTTACGGATCTCGATAATTATGTTGTTTTAGGAAATAAGGAATAGACGCCTAATATGATTTTGTTCAAATCAATTTTTGAATAATAATAAGCTTCAGAAAAGTGAGGATTCCGATTTTTCAATAAGAAGACAGTGGTATCTGTAGAAGAAATAGTTCACCACTAGTGTTTCATAGATGCCTGATTCCAAAAATCATATTTTCAGCCATTGAGCTGTCTGTCTGTGTCTAGATAATCTCGGAAATAGTTCAGCCGATCTTGTTGCTTTCATTTAGTTTTGTAAGGTATGGATATGGCTCGCTAGTGACACAGCGTGTATGGTATATTTACTTATTTTATTTTGTTGGAAGGGATGAGACACTGCTACCTATTTATTTGAACCTTTAAAAAACCTCTCTTACGCATAAAATCACAGGAAAAATTGGAACAGAAGTAATATCTTAATTCATTAGAAATTCAGTCGTGGGGTTCTTGTGAAAACGCTCGTAGTTTTTGGGAACACGCTCGGACATCTCCATACTGCTTTTTTTGATAAGTTCATATATAAAGGGTAGCCTATTTATGACCATAAATTTAATTTTGTCAAACGAAATCACCTATGATGACCGACCGACCGCCCAAACAGAGGAAGTATATAATTCGACTGTCTGCTTTTCTTTTGGTTTGTGCACGTGTTGTAATCATATACGTACTCCGATTAATTGTGGATTAATTTGAAAGAGGAGACTTGAGAAACGGTCCCATACTTGTAAAAACTCATATCCGAAATTTCCTTTCCTCCGAAAACCGCCCCCGAAGAGGGCGGGTGAGGCAAATTTTCTCGAAAATCGAAAACTAGAGATGGCAGAATTACAGATAGGACAATATCCAGTTACATTGATGTTAAAATCTCTCATATGTGTATTTTCGCTATGTGGAGGAGGCGATTTCTTCGAAAACTGAAAATCTGAGGGTATTACATGAAAGACAAAAATATTTGTAGCAATATTTATAATGAACATTATTAGAGTTACAGTTTTCGAGTTACAGCGGTAGTAAAATGGTTATATCTAAAATACTTATACGTATTTCCGCCGCGATGTTCTGAGATCTCTAAAAAATATTTTTTACAAAAAATTGGAACGACGTTATAAGTTGATACACTGAAAAGTATAAAATAATATTAATTCTATTGGTGCTCTTACTTTTGAAGTTGTGCAGTTGCAGTTAGATTGATAACTTTTGGCACCAACTTCACCGATTTAACACGAAAACCGTAACTCTAAGGATAAAATGTTCACTATAAATGTTGCTACAAATAATTATGTCTTTCATGTACTGCAAACTGATATTCAATTTTCGACAGAAATCGCCCTCTCCACATAGCAAAAATAGGTAGGTATATTTTAGAATTTAATATGCCTCCATCTCGAAAACCGTAACTCTTTTGAAAAAATGTTCAGTTTAAACGTTTCCGGATATTGTCCTATCTTTAATTATACCACCGCTGATTTTCAATTTTCGAGAAAATTTGCACCCTCCACCCCCTTCGGGGCGGTTTTCGGAGGGAACGAGATGTCGGATTCCCGTTTTTATGAATATGGGACTATTTCTCAAGCCTCTTCTTTCAAATGAATCAAAAATCATCAAAATCAGAGTACGATACCAGAATTAAAAAAAAATAATTTACCTACCTATAATGATTCAAACAATGGAATGTTTTGATCAATTTACAAATAAGTCATCTCAAATCTCAAATACTTATTTATATGTATTTATTCGATAAGTATTGAGGTATATGATATGGTACCTATTATTATAGATTATAGGTATGCAACACCTAGAATTTGAAGCAAGATTCAATAAAGATTTTTCCAAAAAACAGAACGGACTTCATTATTTGTCGCACTGAAAAATACAAAATAATATTTATTATATTGGTATTGGTAATTTTTAATTAATTAATATGTTGAGCAGTTGATGTTACGTAGAAGACTTTTGGCACCAACTTCAAAAGTACCGGCACAAATAGAATTAATATTATTTTGTATTTTTCAGTGCACCAACTGATGAAGTCAGTTCTATTTTTTGTAAAAAAATATTTCTCACTTTTGAGTGTATCATTAGTCGTTCAACGTTCACCAATGAAGATAATCCTTTGCTTGTATGTATGTTACTACATATAATCTCTTATATATTTTTTCCGTCTCATGTTTTCAATTTTCGAAAAAAACGAACCTCCACATAGCGGACACACATATCTCAGACTTTTTACCAGGCTATAACTCGGAAACCTATGATTTAATTTTTTTGAAAAATGTAAAATTTAAACGTTCCCGGATATGATCTCTTGTTTAATTTTACCATCTCGAATTATCGATTTTTGAAAAAAAAAATGAGCCCTATACTCCCTTTGGGATAAGTTTTTTGGGGGAAAGGATATATTGAATGCCGAAATTTTTAGTCCTCTTTCAAATAAAATAAAAAAATGGTAAAAGCCTTTACCTATGACTTCCCTCGACAAACCACCCGGCTTCGAGATGGAAACAACCACGTCGCTTCTACCGTTCTTATATTGACACTTAATATTTTGGACACCCTGTATATATGATTAACGAAAACCCTTACATTGCGTCGCCGGTAGTCCTTCAATATGCATACCAAAATTCATTGTCTTAGGTCAAGCCGTTATTGAGCTACAACGCCAACAGACTACAGACAGACAGACCGACGGACTTGAGATACCATGATTTTCGTGATCTAGGAACCCCAAAACGTAAATATCAGCAGATATTTTACGTGAATAAAATATTTCCCTTAATTGAGGGAAGTAAAGAGAATTATGAAAATCGGGGCACTTTTACAATTCAAATGGCACGAACAAACATAAAAAAGCAGACAAACAGTCAAATTGTAGACCTCCTTCGTTTGGGAAGTCGGTCGAAAATGAATTGAAAATTAGGTGATTTTATTTGAAAAATGAAGTTCATGGTTGTGATTTATTTTTGGGCTACCCTTTATAGATGAATTTGCCGGGTCCGCGTACATTTTAAATTAATTTAGACTTTTCTTCTGGGAAACACTGTAATATTCATAAGAACAGTTTAACATCTATTTCAAACAAAACATTTTTTTTATACATTGCCATTGTAACCTTAAGCACTATTTCTTTAATGAAATTCATAACTTTTAGTAACAAGAAATACAGTCCACCACTGCCGCCTGACATAATTTATGTCAAGCGAAATAAAAATACGTAACCATTTGCATAACCCCATGGAATCTTAGAACGCATTAATTAATCTTGTCAATATGGCTTATAACACATGACTACCTGAAAGATATATTGGTAATTTTTTAAAAAAGAAATTAGGTGGCAAAATTCACTGTAAAATTAAATTAACAATACTATGAATATTTTTAACACAATTTTAAACCTATCTTATTAGTTGATGTACTGAAAAATACGAAATAATATGAACTTTATTTTTATGTACTGGTAGGTAATTTTTAAGTTATGTAGATATATGAAAGATTTTTGACATCATTCTGATGCCTGCTTGTCTGTTCGCCTGTGCGTCTGTACGTTTGTACTGTATATCTCTCCGTTTTGTCATTGAAAATTATGAACGAATTTTGGGAGACAAATTAAAAAACAAATAAATAAAGGAGGCAAATTACATAAATATTTTTCACAAAAATTTGGTTAAAATATAATTTATTTATATTTTTCAGTGCTAGTAAAGTCAGTCCATTTTTTTAAAAATATTTATAGACTATATAATATATTGTTTCGAAATGAACGAAGAATCGAAAGTGTAATAGTATGTAAGGCATTTAATGAAATAAACTCGTACTTCTGATAGGAAATTATTATTCAGGAATTTCAAAATATAGTAGTGGGAATTTTGCAATTTCCTAGTGTTGTGTTACTTGAAAACCCATGAAAAATGCACTACATTTTTAATATATACTTTGGTTGGTCTTGCCAAAAATAAACTTTTTTTTTGTTCCATTTTTTTAATATGGGACCATATCTCAACTCTCCTCCTCTTAATGAAAATGGTGCCTACAACAATGAACTACAACGGCACAACTTCAAAATTACCAGCACCAATAGAATTAATGTTACAAAACTATTAACACCATTGGAAAGAGCGAAACAAGTGGCAATGTAAATGTGCTATTTATTTAGAAATTCATTAAGAAATAAAGCCAGGAAAAAAAATAAAATGATTTTCCCAAAATTCCTTTTTCTTTCCGGATATCTCCGGAACTACTCGAAATTTTCAAACTTTCTAAATGGCGTATTGTTGAGCACATAAATACGCAACTTTGCCCCAATTCAATCATCTTCGTATTCCCTATAGTTTCCGAGATCCCATTGGTGAGTGTCGAATTTGAAAGAACCTGTACACAACGTGCGCACAAACAAAAAAAAACAAAAAAAAGCAGACAGTCAAATTGTATACTTCCTCCGTTCGGGGTTCGTCGCTCAAAAATTAAAACACTTGTCATCTAGGGTATTATGAGTCGTAATATATCAGAAAGGCTTGTTATGGTATGTAACTCAATGTATTATACTTTGTTTCACGATTGATGGCTATTGCCTGTAATGATTCTGGAGCTACGTACATCACGCTATAATAGCATCTCATTATCATGAAATTCTCTACAACGTTTGTCGATCTACGACATCAGAGTATTTCAAGCTTATTATCATGATAGGTTGCTGCTCGTATGTCTGTATTTCATAGGCGTCACAAAGTCAAAGTGACATTTCTGAGAATTCAGATAAACAAATTTATATTTTATAACTCAAGCTATAGATTTGTATTTTATGTTTCTGCATTATTGTTAATAACAAATCTTTCATATAATTAATAATTTAATCAATCGATAAAGTATGGAAACGCTTCAATATCTTCTAAAATATTAAGATATAGAGAGAAAGCTCTGACAGGTCGATTCTTGATTCAGATTTTCTACTTTTTTATGCAAACAGCATTATCTCATCCCCTCCACCTTCTAAATTATGACGTCATCATCAATTTCTTTAAACAGGAAAGCCATAATTTTATATCATGAACGGAAAACTAGCAATTTTCTCAGTTCAAAAATACCAAACACATGGGTATTAACTTGAATAACTATGAAATACAGGGATAAAAAATAATATTCGTATTTAAATTCATTTATTCATTCAACACTAAAAACATTAAATAACAAAATATCCCATCAAAAACCTATGAAACAATTAATAAACAGTTACCGGTTTTCATAACAAATGGGAACTTGACAGTATCCAATATCCAATGCGAGCAACGAATTCCTGACTTACATTTATCAACATTTTTGATGTAATTTGTTGCATTTCCGCTCGAATTATTTTCTTAAGTTCGTCTATATTAGTAAATCGGTTTACGTAAATTTTACTTTTCAAGTAACCCCAAAGAAAATAGTCAAGAGGAGTTAGGTCTGGAGATTTTGGAAGCCATTCAATAGTTCCCCGTCTTCCAGCGATTGGGAAAAACATCATTCAGGAAGTCTCTTACCAACAGACCATAATGAGCACTTGCTCCATCTTGTTGTAACCAAATATTGGGGTCTATGTCACCAAATTATTGTTAATTAAATATGTTCGCAACATTTCTAGACAGCTTGCAGCAGTGACATTTTCCTACAAAAATATGCCCCACGATAGAATTCTTTTTAATCCCTGCCCAAACATTTATTTTTTGTGGATACTGGGTATGGACTTCTATCATCCAGTTTGGGTTTACAGTTGCCCAATATCTACAATTTTGATCACTGAACGATTTAAGCAAAGCCATTATTTACCTTACATATTATCTGTCTGTCAACATCATCTTCATCAAGATCATGGGTCAGTTTAATTTTATGAGGGTTTAATTTGGCTTTCCTTAATACTTTGTGAACAGCACCACGGCAAATCCTACTATTTTGGAATAACGTTGTGAATGAAGAATGAGGATTTTAATCAACTTCTAGTAAAATATTCAGTTATGTATCATCAGAAACGGCCGGTCTGTTACTTTTATATTTATCCGAGACATGCCATATTTCATTGAATTTATCCTTTATTTTACTCACTGTGGACTTGCTTATGGTATTTCTTTCTGATTGTTTTTCACTGAAAATGTTGCATACTTCTTCCATACTTCTTTTAAGATCACCATATCCTAATATCCTCAACATTTCTGTTCGTTCATTTTCTAATAAGTGATTCATTGTATTTGAAGTTGTACCATTTCAGAATTTATTAAATTGAACAATCAGAAGTCAAAGTTTAACTTGAAAATATAATCCTATAATAATTGTAAAAATTTCAAGGGTATTGAACGACAAAAATCAATGTTCAAAAAAGGTCTGATTTGACAATCTTTATTTTCTGTCTGACTGTCTCTAAATCAACAAAAACAATTGAACATCAAAATGACAAAACAAAATAATCTAACATTTCTTCCTCGCCTGGGCTGAGAGCTTCAATGTTGCCACTAAACGAGGGTTATCATCTTCAGTCGTCATCTTCAGTGTTAATTCTGGATAATCTGCTAACCAGTCGTCTGCATACACCATTTTATGTCCTAACGTCTACGACTCTGATCTTCCCATCAGGTCCTGGAAAAACCTCTTCAATCCTGCCTAGTTTCCAAAAATTTCTCACCAAATTATCTTCCTCAATTATTACTATGTCTCCTATCATTAATTTTTCGCCATTATCTTGCCATCTCCCTCTTCTTGTCATGGTCGGTAGGTACTCCTTTATCCATCAATTCCAAAATTCGTTGGCAAGTCTTTGAGATCTCCTCCATTCTTTTCTTAAATACAATTGAAAATTCATCTGTTCAAAAACACTTCCATTTGACGATACTAATAAAAAATGGTTTGGGGTAAGGGCTTCAGGATCAAATGGATCTGACGATACTTTTGTGAGTGGTCTTGAATTTATCATGAATTCAGTTTCACAGAATACAGTCATTAAAATTTCATCTTTCAATTTCTGCTCCTTGAAAATTGCATAAAAGGTCTTCTTCACGGATCTTATTAATCTCTCCCACAAATGTTAGATTATTTTGTTTTGTCATTTTGTTGTTCAATTGTTGTTTTTGATTTAGCGTTTCCATAAAATAATTTTGTAGATACTTTCTTCTTTTGGGAAGACGGTAAAAAATTGAGTGTCCCCCCTTATCTACAAAACTAATGAGCTCAAAATTTTCGAAAAAAAATACAGACTATAAAGCTTCACTCAAAGTTCACAGGAAAACCAATTCAAAAAATCTCCTTGCGAAGCTGACTCGGTCCTATTTTTTTCAAATGTTACTTAGTAACCTATTGAGCAAACGTTTATGTCGGATTACGATTGGCGTACTACCCTTTGTTCTGTCTAAACATTTCCCCCTCAAACGCATTAAACAATTCTTCGACCTTACTCAATACTTCATGACGTCAAAAGTCAGCTGCTTCTGAACAACAACCAAAAAAAAAACATCGCCGCTCACATGGAATCACCGTAGGTGTATAGTATCGAGCCTACTCTTCTGAAAATTATGCAAGCTTTACGTCTCAGCCCCACCGACACAGACCCGCGTGCGAAAGTTTATAAATCTAACTGCTGGCCACCCAAACAAAAGTGTAGTTGTGCTCGCAATTTCGATAAACAATAATTAAGTCGAGGGGCGCACATCACGATCGTTTCAAACAAAATAAAAAAAGTGGCCGGTGTCAAGTGTGATTATTAATGCAATTTATTTAAGGGTAAGTACCTATCTATACCAAGCAATAAAAATAAATCTGATATTTTGAATTATATATTATGCATTCGGCTGTTCACCGAGTATGAACGAAGAAAGGTAAAAGAAGCCAAAAAATATAGACGTGAAAGTATTTTGGCCCGTCATGGAATCAAATATAGAATCGCAGTTATTTTGTTCAAAGTAGTTGTTACATCAGTTTGTTTTGCAAGTATTATTGTATCCAAGGCCCAAGGTTGTTACATGGATTTTTCTAAGATGTACAAAGAATAGCCTAAGATCTTTCAATTGCGTGATTAAATGTTAAGAAAATTGTGAAGATTATTTACTGTAAACCGCTTTTTATTTTTATGACTTAACTGGATACCATCGAAGTTTGCGGTAGGGTATGGACCTCTCGAAGTTTTGTTTAAACTGAAATATAATTTCTGTGTCATTTCAAACATCTAAATTCTAATCTACGAAATTACTTCATTATCTGTTCTAGTTGTGGTTAGTAGTGCTTTCACAAACATAATGTAATCAATTATTTTAAAAGAATGTGAATTATTTTTCGTCTGTTTCTGGCCAAGTTCTCTTTGTCGTATTTCAAGAAAAGCAAAGCAAATCTAAGACAAGCTATCTAAGCAAGGTAAAAGATATAATTACATAAAAAAGCAAAAGGTAGGCACCTATTTGAAATTAACAATGCAACTTTTGTTATTTTAGAATATTTTTTTAACTTTTGAAGTTGTGCAGTTATAGTTAGATTGATAACTTTTGGCTCCAAATTCACAAGTACAAGCACCAATAGAATTAATATTATTTTGTATTTTTCAGTGCACCAGCGTCGGTTAATTTTTTTTTTAATATTTATTTCACACTTTTGAGTGTAACATTGGTCACGAAAATTGTCAAATATAGGATTTTTATAGTAAAGGCGAAAACCGCCGGGGTGGAGGAGGCAAATTTTCTCGAAAATTGCAAATCTGAGGTGGTATCCGGAAACGTTTAAATTGAACATTTTTTCAAAAGAGTTATGGTTTTCGAGATAGAGGCATGTTAGATTCTCAAATATATGTATTTTTACTATATGGAGAGGGCGATGTCTTTCGAAAATTGAAAATCTGGGGGCAGTACATGAAAGACATAATTATTTGTAGCAACATTTATGATGAACATTTTTTCCTTAGAATTACGGTTTTCCAGTTAAATCGGTGTTAAAACGGTAAAAACTAAACTACTTAAGCGTATTTCCGCAGCGATGTTTTGAGATCTCAATATTAATAACTACAAGCAAATAATATACGTGGGTAATAGGATAAGTACTATCTTCATTGGTATTAGTGAACGTTCAACGATTTTCGTGACTAATGTTACACTCAAAATTGTGAAATAAATATTCTGTACAAAAAATTGGACCGACGTTATTAGTTGGTGCACTGAAAAGTATAAAATAATAATAATTCTATTGGTGCTGGGACTTGTGAAGTTGGTGCCAAAAGTTATTAATCTACCTGCAACTACACAACTTCAAAAGTAACAGCACCATTAGAATTAATATTATTTTATACTTTTCAGTGCACCAACTAATAACGTCGATTCATTTTTTTTTTAATATTTATTTCTAGTACATGAATAACTTTTTTGCTTTAAATACATACTCTATTTTCTACTCTGCTTCTCTTTTAACGTCTAGGCACAGCCTTATTTATATAAACAAGGCTGTTGTCTAGGAGGCAAGGATGCTATATTAAAGGCGTCTGATGTTATCCTGTAAAGTTGACTGAAAAACTGCTCAACGAATTTCAACCCATGCTGGCACACACAGATAATACTCTATAATACACCCTTGGCATCAATCTAGGAATACTTTCCGATATTTTGTTTCGAATTTGAATAAAATATCGATTGGTATTGACATTATACTGCATTCTCTCTTGTTTCAAATAAATGGAAAACTAAATCCAACGTGGACGAGGTCGCGACCAACAGCCAGTATGAAATAAGTAGGATCTTAGATATGATAACATTGAAAATAATGATAATATTATTAGAACTAAATGCCTTGCTTTAATTATGCTTGCTATCTATCCACATACCCGCAAATATTTCTTACTCAAAATTGGACCGAATATTTGTTTGTTGGTGCATATGAAAAATACAAAAAAATATAATTCTATTGCTATACTGGTAATTTTGAAGTTGTGCAATTATTGTAGTTAAAATAGAAGACTCCTGGCACCAACTTCACAAGTACCAGCACCAGTAGAATTAATATTATTTTGTATTTTTCAGTGCACCAACAAATAAAGTCGGTCCAATTTTTTGCAAGAAAAAATATTTATTTCACACTTTTGAGGGTAACATTACTCATGAAAATCGTTGAACGTTCTCTAATACCAAAAAAGATACCTAGTACATATCCTGTTACCTTTGTATATTTTTTGCTTCTACTTGTTATTATTCAGAGATCTCAAAGCATCGCAGTGGAAATACGCATTACTACTCTAACTCGAAAACCGTAACTCTATGGAAAAAATGTTCTATTCAAATGTTGCTACAAATAATCTGGTCTTTAATTTGGCCGTCTCAGATTTTCAATTTTCGAAAGAAATTACCCACTCCTTATAGCAGAAATACACATATTTCAGATTTTAACATCGCACTCGAAAACAGTAACTATTTTAAAAAATGTTCATCTTAAACGTTTCTGGAAATTGTTTTATCTCTAATTCTTCGATGTTTAAGAGAAATTCTCCACCTCCCTTCGGGGGCGGTTTTTGGAGGGAATGAGATTTCGCGTTTTTTATGAAAATGGGAGCATTTATCTACAAGTCTCTTTCTTAATGAATCAAAAATCATTAAAATCGGAGTACATTTACTATAAACAGCGCGCGCACGAACCAAATAGAATTAAAATAAATATTTTTTACAAGAAATTGGACCGAGTTTATCAGTTGTTGCACTGAAAAATACAAAATAATATCAATTCTATTGGTGCTGGTTCTTTTGGAGTTGTTGCCTACAACAACAAACTACAACGGCACAACTTACCAGCACCAATAGAATTAATATTATTTTGTATTTTTCAGTGCAACCACTGATAAAGTCGGTCCAATTTTTTGTAAAAAATATTTATTTCACATTTTTGAGTGTAACATTAGTCATGAAAATTGTTGAACGTTCACTAATACCCAAAAAGTTATAGGTAGGTTCAGCTTGTACTTGTTATTTATTATTTAGAGATCTCAAAACATCGCGGTGCAAATATACATATTTCAGACTTTACTGCTGAAATTCGAAAACCGTAACTCAATTTAAATGTTGCTACATATAATCATTTCTTTAATTTGGCCGTGTTATATTTTTAATTTTCGAAAAAAATTGCTCTTCCACATAGCGGAAATACGAATATGTATTACATATTTCAGACTTTACCATTGCGAAACTCGGAAACCGTAACTCTTTTGGAAAAATGTTCAATTTAAACGTTTCCGGATATAGTCCCCTTTCTAATTTCCAAATCTCCAATTTTCGATTTTCGGAAAAATTTGTCCCTTCCAAATAGCTGAAACACATATTTCAGACTGTAGCGCGGAAACGTATGATTATTTTAAAAACTGTCCAATTTAAACATTTCCGGATATGGAATTTTCATTAATTCTTTCGTCTCAGATTGTCAATTTTCGAGAAAAATTGCCCCCCACGCCCTTCGGGGGCTGTTTTCGGAGGGAATGTGATTTTGGATTTGATGTCTCTATATGGGACCATTTCTCAACTCTCCTCTTTCAAATGAAACTAAAATCGTCTAAATCGGAGTATGTTTACTATGCAAAACGCTCGAACAGCCATAAAAAAATAAAAAAAAGCAATCTTACAACCGAATTGCATACTTTCTCCTTTTTTTGAAGTCGGTCAATAAGACATTTTTCTCTGTTATTCAATATATTTTTTTCAATATATTTTTATGAGTGACTTCATTATTATACAATAAATCTATATATTTTTATATTTATTATCAATATCAGTAATTTCTTCTATAATCCTTCTTTCATCTTGGTTATTTTCGGGTTCCTCATTAGAAATAGCACTGTATTCCAAGAAAGACACAATCGGCTTATGATAACTAAAGTAACTAACAAATATTCTAGATTCAAACCTCTCAAGATATCTACTAAATACAGCATCGGTGGTCGTATTTGGTCATACTTTGATTCTTATCATTCGACATTACCAAGTCTAGCTTGCCTTTTAGGAAGTTTATTAATGCCTTTGCTTTTTCATCGGCAAAATTGATGTTGAAATCGCCGCTCGCAAGCATAGAGACGAAATCTACCGAAAATAATCTTGTAATCACACACAGACAGACAGGCAGCTGAAAATCAATCCCACAGGAGGTTTTACCCTTACATATTTGTATACCAATTTTGGTGTCGATCAGTTAAGTATTTTCCGGGATATCGTGTTGACAGACACACAGACAGACAGCTGAAAATCAATCCCATAGGAGGTATTATCCTTACGTATTTGTATACCAATTTTGGTGTCGATTAGTTAAGTATTTTCCGAGATATCGTGTTGACAGACACACAGACAGACAGCTGAAAATCAATCCCATAGGAGGTATTACCCTTACGTATTTGTGTACCAAGTTTGTTGTTAATCTTTTAAGTATTTTCCGAGTTATAGTGTGGACAGACAAATGGACAGGATGATCAAAACAGTAACTACCTCAAAAAAAATCGGTAGTTAGTGAGGAAATTTAATATATAATTTAATTATTAAAAATTTCTCTAGAAGCCAGAACGTACAAAAAAGTATACGAAAACGTATAATCGACGATTTTTCTCACTTTTAGCGTGACGCGGTTTCTCGACCAACACCCCATCCCAACGAGCCCAAAGAAGTATAACCTCAAAAAGCATACAGTCGTTCAAAAACGGATTAATCTAGACCCAAACATATCTATTGTAACTGTAAATATATAATAATTAATATATACGCGGTATACGCTAACCGAATACCTATCTTGATATCGTGTTCCTTGAGCTCAATTCGATATACCTATGATTGCTCTTAAACTTAACTCTAATTTGAACGACCAACAATTATCGCAATCGAACTTGGTCGAATGAGCAAAATATTCAAATTGATTATTAACTAGAGAACAACAAAAAAACATTGTGACTATAATATGGATCAAGGTGGACAGACATGCTTTTATTTAATAATAATTTCGATATTTCAATATTATAACCTTTCCCGTGCGCCAGCAATCGCAGTAATTGGTATTAATGTGCAAGGAAATGCTCCCAACCAGAACCGATACCGATAGTTTCATAACAAAATTTATGTGTGTTTGTGTAGATATGTGATGTATTGTTTGTTCGAGAAAGAAATGAAACCATTTTGAAATATATATAACATTACATTACATTATTATTGCTGTAAAAACAAGGGAAAAAATGTAATTTCATTGACAGTTATATACAGCCTATACAGCTGTTGAATAAGAAGATCTACGGCCAAATCATCATCAAGCCGTCTCTAGTATCTGCTGTTTTGTTTATTGGCTTTCTTTCTAGACACCCAAAAATATAGCTGAATAAAAAAAAAATCTATGAATAAAACATACCTATTTTATGAAATTGATGGACCTTGAAAACAATATAATAAAAAATAATCTGTCATTAAATAATTGATTATGACATACATGTCTTGAATGCATAAGGAAATCTTTATGTATCTACCTACTTCATTGTTATTCTTTACATACAATATTATTATACAAGGCGCTCCATATGTAATATTGCTTTCAATTATGTAACGCTTATGCGATAAAAGACGATCGACTAGTTTTTTTAGCATTGATTTCAGCAACTATACACTCGATTCTCTGGATTTGTCATGAAAAAATCCTTTATTGCAGCTAATAGAACATTGTGGAAAATATTTCTTATACATACCTAATTTATCAATATTTCTTACAAAAAATTGAACCGACGTTATTAGTTGGTGCACTGGAAAATACAAAATAATATTAATTCTATTCGTCTTTTGAAGTTGTGCTGTTGCAGTTAGATTGATAACTTTTGATACCAACTTCACAAGTACCAGCACCTATAGAATTAATATTATTTTGTATTTTTCAGTGCTCAACTAATAAGGTCATTTCAATTTTTTAAAACATATTTATCACACTCTTTTGAGTGTAACATTAGAGTCACGAAAATCGTTGAACATTCACTAAGACCAAAGAAGATAAGTACTTATCCTATAACCGACTTCTTTGCTTGTACTTGTTATTATATAGAGATCTCAAAACATCGCGGCGGAAATACGCATAATAAGTACTTTAGATTTTATCATTTTACCACCGCTGTAACTCGAAAAATATAACTCTTTTGAAAAAATGTTCAATTTAAACGTTTCCGGATATTTTCCTGGCTTCAGTTATGCCACCTCAGATTTTCGATTTTCGAGATTTGCCCCCTCTCACCTCCTTCGAATGTGTCTTTTGAAGGGAAGGAGATTTCGGATTTGAGTCTCCTCTTTCAAATGAATCAAAAACCATTAAAATCGGAGTACGTTTACTATATACAACGCTTGCACGAACCAAAAAAGCAGACAGTCGAATTGTATACCTCCTCCGTTTGGATTCGTCGGTCAAAAATAACAAATAAATCTGTTACTTATGTTAATATTAATATCTTAGAATTGCCTTGTAGGCCCAGATCAGTGTAATATTCTTCATATCAAATTCATATAAAGCTGTTGTTTTTGATATGGTTTACTAAATCCTTATTTTTAAATTTGTTGTTAAGTTCAATACCTTGCATCTATTTCATTCATCTCAACGACCATTTTTGACCGACGAACCCCGAACGGAGATACAATTCGACTGTGCTTTTATTTTGGTTTGTTCGCGCCTTGTATATAGTAAACGTACTCCGAATTTGATGATTTTTGATTGAGAAACGGTCCCGTATTCGTAAAAACCCAAATCCGAAATCTCCTTCCCTCCGAAAATCGACACCCGAGGGGGTGGAGTGTGCAAATTTTCTCGAAAATCGAAAATTCGAGAGGCCAGAATTAAAGATAGGACAATATCCGGAAACGTTTAAATTGAACATTGACTTTCGAGTTACATTCATGTTAAAATCTCACATACTGTATGTATTTTCGCTATTTGGAAGGGGCGATTTCTTTCGAAAACTGAAAATATCTGGGTACCACATGAAAGACAATAATATTTGTAGCAACATTTATAATGAACATTTTTTCCTTAGAGTTACGGTTTTCGAGTTAAGCGGTGGTAAAATGTTTAAATTTAAAATACCTACTTACGCGTATTTCCGCAGCGATGTTCGGAGATGTCTACATAATAACAAGTACAAGCAAAGAATATACGTGGGTAATAAGATAAGTACTATCTTCTTTGGTGTTAGTGAACGTTCAACAATTTTCGTGACTAATGTTACACGAAAAATTGTGAAATAATTATTTTTTACAAAAAATTGGACCGACGTTATTAGTTGGTGCACTGAAAAATACGAAATAGAAATAATATTAATTCTGTTGGTGCTGCTACTTGTGAAGTTGGAGCCAAAAGTTATCAATATAAGTGTAACTGCACAACTTCAAAAGTAACAGCTCCAATAGAATTAATATTATTTCGTATTTTTCAGTCCACCAACTAATAATGTCGGTCAATTTTTTGGAAAAAATATTTATTGTTATCTTTGCCTATAAATATACATATTAACTGGTCTACTTTTTCCAGCTTAAATTCAATTTTTACTCTTCCATTCTCTCATCAATTTTGTATCTAGTGGTATTTGAGGAATTTCATTATCAGTATCATTTTCAGGCACAAAAACTGATGAAGAAAAATGTCTAGGGAGGTGGCTAAGCGGTTTCTTTCGCCACAAGTGGCGAAAACTATTAAAAGATCTTATTCAAAGGACAGGCCATATTCCACAGCATTGGGAATGGTCAATCATTCAGTAACTGAAGACATATACGAATACAAAATTGAAAAGGTAGAATTTATGCCCAAGGAGTACAGCGAAATACCAGGACCCAAAGAGCTGCCCATCAT
This sequence comes from Crioceris asparagi, assembly GCA_958507055.1. Lineage (NCBI taxonomy): Eukaryota > Metazoa > Arthropoda > Insecta > Coleoptera > Chrysomelidae > Crioceris > Crioceris asparagi. Next base: position 118,565,503 of record OY293826.1, read on the forward strand.
TGGAAATGCATGGAGGTTCGCACCCATCATAGGTAATTTTTGTCAGTTATAATGTTTTACCAGAGAACAGAGATTTCTCTGTTATCTGGTTTTACCAAAACACGTATGTTATTCAGTATTGTATCGGAAATAAAAATGGAACTCTTGATAATATGCTATTACTGGAGTCGGAATCTTATAATTCAGCGGTAGATACTTAAACGAATACAAATTCAATTCTGTGAAATGATTCTGAGGCAAGAATGTAGACACAAAAAAAGAATATTTTCGTAATTTTCAAGGACAAAATCATTCTTAAAAAAGATTCAATCATATATAAATAATGAAAAAGATCATTTTTGCATATTCCATTTCCAATTTTTCATAGGTACTTTCGTTATACTTGAAAGAACCTATTTGAATATTGATAACTTCAGATTCCTATGTTCCCTAGGAATTTCCATGCATAGAGTAAACTAATAATATTTTCTCTATGGTTCCATGAAATAGGAGTGAGTTGTTTTTTAATATTTTGTCAACTCCTTCAAGATTTCCACATTCTTAGATTTCATGCATATTTAATTTTATATCGTAGGTATTTTTGTTTTTAACATACTTCAAAAACGGAGGAGTTATAGTATTTGATTACGTGTCTGCTTTCAAGTGCTAAGATCATACTGAATCTTTCAAAGCCCTACCTAAATTTTCGACAGGAGGGAGTGAAAGGGTAACTTTCATCAAAAATTGTATCTATGTTTTTGAGCACATGGAATGTTTAGGATTGTTGCTCATATATAATGAAATCACAGAATATAGAACAACGAATTACAAACCCAGTAAGATATACCTATTTGAAACATGTATGTGAAAATTTACCACTCAAATATGTTGAATAAATATTTTTTTGCAAAAACTATTCTATTTACAAACTCAAACAACTTACGGTACGTGAATCAAATCATATGTTATTACAAACGGGTTATATTGTAAAAACCATGACGATTTTAAAGTTGGTCCCTAAATGAATCCTAATGAATATTTTAATACTGCATTTATGCATTTTATAATTACCTACATTTGGTTTGATTCACAAGATTTTAATTTTAGTTTCCATCGAATTGATTTTATTCTTTTAATTTAGAAAAAATCACATGAAATCCTAAATTATTACAGGCATTTACTGCAACCTAATATCATTTTTATAACATTCAATGACTTGTACCCAATTATTTCCACGTATTTCATTCACTGTATTGAGAGCAACTATACATAAGCATTACCTGTAGTAGTTGTACAATCGCAAGCAACCTTGCAAGTAAACATTTCAATTGGCATGACCAATTACGCCAAAATTATTTAATCTTATTGTAGAAATCATCATATCTATTGTTTGTAGCAATCTCTGTTTTTATTTAACAAATAGATATTTCTTAGAGACCTTGACAAGATATAAATTGATGTGAAAATTGAATAATCAAACAATCAGTCATATGAAAATGCAAATACGCAAGGTTCTTGCGTGTTTAAGGAGGTGTGAAGCATTGTTCAGCTTCCTCTTCTCTTTTCTCCAAGGTCATGTTGCGTAGATTTTTTGGTGAAAAAGAAGTGTTTATTTTATTAGTGCAATGTGTAAGGTTATATAAAAAATGTAATTATTAGGCATTGTTACGGGGATTGTCTTAAATTTTACAGTACTGCGTTCTACCCTAATTAATTATAATTAAAAATTCATTATTTCAAATAAAAAAAGTAATCAGGAGAATATATATATATATATATATATATAAACAAATAGTTTATTACATAATATACCGGGTGATTCAATAAGGATGACTAGGTACTGTATTTCAGGAACTAATAGTCGTAGAAGTTTGGGAAAAAAAAATCTTCAGAGGAAATCGACCAAGGAAAATTGCTGATTTTTTTTTCATTCAATTGTCCACCGCTAGGGGGCGTTAGAGCTTTGATAAAAATGCGTTGTTTTCGAAAATTTTCCAATACAAGTTTAGAAATGAATACCCTCACGTTAATACCACCATAATGGTCCATCTTTTTGATATATGATTTGTAGGACGTAAAATAAAGGCGGGAGGGGATGCTAAACTTTTTGGCTCATAAGTGTCTATAACTGAAGTTTGACTCAACGAAATTTTAAGAAAAGGAGGTTTGGTGAATATAATATAAAACCATCCATGCCAATCTGGCTTTTGGCAAACTCGCTAGGGGGTAGGTTTTATAAAATTAACCGTTTTTACTTTCCTAAGCTACTATAGTAGGAAAGTATTGTAATCGTGTGAAATTTTCGGTATCGAGATTTTTACAAATGTTGATGTTTCAGAGTTTTAAGTCTAATAAACATATTTTCAGCCATTGGTCTGTCCGTTTTTCTGTCTGCCAGTCCGTCTGTCTGTCGGCCTGTGACAGCATTATCTCGGGAACTAATCGGTGTATTTTGTTGCTTTCTTTTTTATTTTGTTTGGTACCAATATCACTCGCTGATGGCACTGAATGAGAATCCTGAATACACTGGGTGTTGAGCTATAGCCAAAAAACCTGATTTGCTTAAGACTATAGCGCGAAAACGGCTCTAAGGATTTTGATTAAACTTGAATAAAGTATTCTTCTGAGAGCACTCTACCACCCACATATAGCGCCATCTCTGAGAAAAAGCACAAAAAAAGTTATGCATGAATAAAATTCCGTATTCTCCACATTTTTCTTCAGATTCTGGCTAAACGTTTCATCTTGCGAAAAAATGTTACATGACCATTATTGTTTGTCTTGACATGCTGTAAAAAATGAGTGGTAGCACGATTTGACCAGAGGATTTTTACTTTACTACCGCTATTATCGTCGCTATGTAAGGAGAGTATTGTAATAGTGTAAAATTTTTCATTCAGTGGAATTTGCCTGCGGGCGGTAGAAAAGTCGCGTGAGTGGACACACCAGATTTTTTTAATTTTTCCTCAGAATCGCAAATAGAACCGTATAAATATTTTATTAGATTGGGAAACTGGATCAAATTTGCAACAAAATCTGTCTGCATAACGATATCATTATTTCTTTAATAGTTATTGCTTAAAGAATACTTTTACATCAACAATCATTTTTTTTTATTTTATGTCCTACAATAAAAAAATCATATATCAAAAAGATGGACCATTATGGTGGCATTAACGTGAAAGTATAGATTTCTAAACTTGTAAGATTTTCAAAGAAATCGCATTTTTATACGGTCGAAACTTTTACGCCCCCTAGCGGTGGAGGTATGAATATTTCCAGTGGTTTTCTTTGGTCGATTTCCTCTGAAGGATTTTTCCCCAAACTTCTACGATTATTAGTTCCCGAAATACAGTACCTCGTCACCCTTATTGAATCACTCGTTATTCCTTTTAGTTTAGGTATATAATTTGTTGTGTCTAGGTGCCGTGCCAAAATATTGGTAAAAATAGATGAAAGAAAATTTTTTCAATATAGTTTTTACAAAAGCTTCGACCAACTGTATTAAGTGATGTACCAGATATACAGGGTTATTCACAGTGAATGACAAAGTATTGAGAGGACTACTTATATTTTAGTTCTGAAAATTTGCGGTAGTTTATGAGAAGGCTCTATCAAATTAATAATAAAGGCAACTTACAGTTAGGTACATCTGGTTATAGCGGGATTAGATACTAACTCTCATATGGAATGTCTTTAAGGAGTTCTGTTTCATGATTAGATGTACCTACGGAAACCTAAAAATGCCAAATGTTATGCTTCCGAAGTGCAGGTACGAAACAAAAACAAGCAGCGCTCAATACTACCGGTCTTCGGTCTGTCCAACTAACAAGTACCTCTAATACCTACATTGAATAATCTTGATTTACAAATCATTGCACAATGTGCTCACTTGAGATTCATTCTAGAAAATTTCCAAAAAAAAAATGTTTCATTGCTAGCTGTATGCGTAGAACAAGTCCGGAATCCAAATATTCTTCTTAGACGCGTATTGTGGCACAGATATATCAACCATAAATTATTAGACAATATCCTCAATTTCCAGGCCAATACAAGATCCACGAACTGGATAAGGTGATGATATCACTGAGAAAAGATTACGGCAAAATCGTTAAGGTTGGCGGTCTAATCGGTCATCCAGATCTCCTATTCGTCTTCGATGGAGACGATATCAAGAAGGTATTCAGAAGAGAAGAAGCCCTCCCGCACAGACCGTCGATGCCATCTTTACATTACTATAAACAACATCTGCAGAAGGATTTCTTCGAAGGAAACGAGGGTGTCATAGGAGTGTGAGTATTTTAATATAATATTTATTTTTTATGAAGAAGTTTACATAATTTTTTGGTACAGACATGGCCCTAAGTGGGATGCCTTCAGGAAACAGGTTCAGCAGATCTTACTTCCGCCTGGTACAGCTAAAAAGTACATCGAACCATTGGATCTGATTGCTACGGATTTTTTGAACAGGTAAGTCACTTTGATATTTAAGGTTGGATAATTACTTACCTATATCAGAGCAAAAACATGAACAAAAAGAAGTGAGGAAACTAAGCTAGAAAATCTATTAAAATGCATTTTCTTATGAGTAACATAAAAGAATAAAGAATAATCAAAGTCGGAAGAGGCTAATTATCCAAAAGTCTCGATAATACAAAGGGTTAACATATTATCTACATATGTACATATATTTCAAATGTATATTTTTGGACAACGGTCAGAAAACATTACATGTAAAGAGAAGGAAAATTTGAATGATGGAATAACTTTCCCATTCTTCTAATTCAATATTCTGTTGCGGGCTAACACTGACCGACTTCGAACATCGAAGTTGAGCAGCGCGATGCGTGGCGAACTGTTTGGACGAGTGACGAGTGAACTGACTGTTGATGCGGATGAGGGCGCGCGTTCGTATCCCTTAGCTAGTACGGCTCCCTGGAAGGTCTTTCGGAATCTACGTTAAACTTTAGGTCCCCTGATTTGTGGTAACACTTTCAAGGCAGAGAAGCCGCAAACGGCAGTGAGCAGCTTCGCAAAAACTTTGAAATCTTATTTTTAAATGACCGTTTTAAAATTTATCTTGAAACTTTAGATATGTTCGGATACTGTACAGCAGTACCCGAATTAAAAAAAGTTTGAACAAAATCAGTACACGTTGACTATGTATGCAAAACAGGCAAAGAAGAAAAAAAGTAAACATAAAATCAAACTGTATACCTCCCCTTTTTTATGATGTCGATCAAAAAATATTTACTATATTGCTGAAATTAAAGAGATGTTACTAAAAGAATAATCTGTATCCATAGGTAAATATATAACGTTTGATATTAGGTCGATTTATTAAATCATAATATTAAGATTTATAATATCCACACCGAAATGAATTACATAATAACTTTTAAAGTGAAAATAACAACCATGTCCGAGTCAAGAATGCCGCCTTTTTGTGATGTCAAGCTATATTATGCAAAATGGTTTCAAAATCCTTTTCCAGATTGCTACAAAGAGCATATAAGTAGGTATTTGGATATCAAAAATAACATATCATGCAATTTTAACGGTTTTTTTGAACATAAATTTTGTAGATAATGATTTGTTGAATGAAAAACCAAATTTTTGCTGCTCAAATTAATATTTGAGACATATTTTTTATATACATTTTTGATAAATTATCCAAGTCTCTACAACTATCAGTGATTCCCGTTATAATTAAATGAAATTGGATATCTAATAATTAAACAATTTTTGCTAAATTTCAAAAAGCATATTTTGTGGAGTTAATTATCCCTATATTATAGAACATAAGTAATCGTTTCTAAGAGCTCTGATAGATATTTTTTAAAAGATATTCCAAACATTCTTTAAGACAAGGCGTCTACTAGTACATAAGAATATTTTAGTTAATTATAGAAACACATCAGGACTAGTTCCATGCAATTTTTACATACTGAAGAAATGTTAGAAATTTATCTAAACATAAAATATATTTAATATAATAATCATAGTATATATAGTATATATATAGACCCAAGTCAATATGGACGATAGAAGAGATAAAACGCGCGGTGCCAATAGGTCATTAGATCAGCAAGATCTCACCATTGTAACAAATTCTTTCGATTGCAGCTGGAAAAGGAGTGCTTGATTAAGACACCATCATTAATACCACCTATTTATGTGGGTCAGACATCTTAAGACGTTTACTTTTGCGGCCTTATATAATAAGAAAAAAAAATACGATAAAATGGGTCCAGTTCTTACGTAACGATGTAAACAAGTACGGCCAGACAAAATGTTATCGAATTCCATAAATATCAAAGACGCAAGCTGTACACTGCGTAAATATATTATATAATTGAGCGCCTGCAAGCAAGAGTGGGTTAAGTTCATCACTCACAAAAAAGTTGATTTAATATTGTTGGAAAAATGATGAAATTAATGAATGCTCGACAATTTTCATTTACATATTATATGCATCTGCGTGATTTTTTTATTATAAATAGGCTAGTGCTTTTTTACAAAAAAATAGAACTGACTTTACTAATTGGTGCACTAAATAAATATTTTTTACAAAAAATTGGACAGACGTTATTAGTTGGTGCACAGAAAAATACAAAATAGTATTAATTCTATTAGTGCTGTTACTTTTGAAGTTGTGCAGTTGCAGTTAGAATGATAACTTTTGGCACCAACTTCACAAGTACCAGCACGAACAGAATTAATATTATGTATTTACCAACATTTTGAGTTGACGAATATGACCAATATGGGACCATTTCTCAAGTCTCCCCTTTCAAATGATTCAAAAATATTTTTTACAAAAAATTGGGCCGACGTTATTAGTTGATGCACTGAAAAGTTTAAAATAATATTAATTCTATTGGTGCTGTTACTTTTGAAGTTGTGCAGCTGCATTTAGATTGATAACTTTTGACACCAACTTCACAAGTAATACTACTAATAACGTCTGTCCAATTTTTTGTAAGAAATATTTATTTCACACTTCTGAGTGTAACATTAGTCACGAAAATCGTACCAATGAAGATAGTACTTATCCTATTACCCACGTATATTCTTTGCTTGTAGTTGTTATTATTGAGATCTCAAAGCATCGCTTAATATTTTACATATTACCATTTTCACACCGATTTAACTCGAAAACCGTAACTAAGGAAAAAATGTTCAATATAAATGCTGCTACAAATAATTATGTATTTCATGTAGTATCGAAAGATTTTCAATTTTCGAAAGAAATCGCCCTCTCTACATAGCAAAAATATATATATTTCAGAATTTAACATGCCTCTATCTCGAAAAACGTAACTCTTTTAAAAAAATGTTCAATTTAAACTTTTCCGGATATTGCCCGATCGTTAATTATACCAGCTCTGATTTTCAATTTTCGCGAAAATTTGACCCCTACACTCCCTTCGGAGGCGGTTTTCGGAGGGAAGAATATTTCGGATTTGCGTTTTTATGAATATGGGACCAGTTCTTAAGCCTCATCTTTCAAATGAATCAAAAATCATCAAAATCGGAACTCGTTTGCTATATAAAAACGGGCGCACGAACCAAAAAAAAAAGCAAACAGTCGAATTGTATACCTCCTCCGTTCGGGGTTCGTCGGTCAAAAAATTTCTGGACACAGTCGAATTGTAGGTTTGTTCTATACCTCCTCCGTTTGGAAAGTCGGTCAAAAAAGTGTAAACTACGAACCTATTATTGTAATTTTACGTTGTCGTTAAAACTGATAATAATTATTGAACAATATTTTTTCCAAAAAATAAGACCGACTTTTGTGGTGGTGCAGTTTTAAGGTAAGTAGTAGATTTTTGGCTCCAACTTCAACTGAAAAATACATATAATAGGTATACATATCTAATAAGTTATGTAACAATTGAATAATATCAATCCAATAGTAAACTAACAACGGGGTGTGCATATAAAAAGTCTAAAAAGATGTTCTGTGACCTTTTTAACCCACCCAAACACATGGTAATTTGCATTTAAATTAAATTTAAATAGAGACAAATAAAAACTCATTTCACAACTACAATTTATACTGAGATAGCTATAAAATCGGATATTTCAAAAATAAATAAGGTAAAATGCAGTTAATTTTATTTGCAAAATAAATAAGTTTCTTCAATTACATTATAACAAGATGCTTATGTCTTATGTACAAATAGTTTAGAGTTCTATCTCATATATTTTCTATTAATGAGACCGTAAATTTGTCATATTAGCATTTGGGTCAAAAATGTTCAATAATACCCAAGTATATATCAACATTGTTATATCATCAAAAATAGCAATAATGTAAACCAGAAGATCACTGCTTTTAAGATACATTATATAATGTTTAAACAGGGTCACCAGTTCATCAGTTATATAATAGTTACTCGGTTATCGCGTTTCATATGGATGACCATTTTGTCCACCTTTCCTTATATTATATTAATGTCTTTATAAATCTAAATAATTATTTAAATCCTTGATATTTGATATTTATTGATCGATTTCAAAAAAGAATGGAATATACAGTTCGACTGTATGTACTGTATACTGTATGTTTGCTTTTTATGTACGGGTGATTTTCTATAATGACCACCACCTTTAACTTTTTTGTTTTTCACTTTAGAAAAAAAAATTAAATATGAATGTTGTAGGATGTATTCTATTTGAATGATATATATTTGTTTATACAAGGTGTCACATTAACAAATTCCAAAGCAAAGTTTCCTGTTTTAAAATGGAACACCCTATATATTATTGCATTTTTGTGAATTCTAGATACGTTTTATGAATATTTAATGTCCTATACCCATCTTCAACTGTTTTTTAAATATTGATACCTAATTGAAAATCGACAAACGAAAAATGACAATAAGTGACAGTGGCAGTTAACTTTGTCAAGTAATTCAAAAAGTATCGCTGTTACTTGTTATGAGAAATGCCATATTCGTTAAGAAAAAAACTAATAATTTCATAAGTTCATTCATTCGAAACAACCATAATGCCGCAGCAACGCAACGAGACTTAGCCCGAGAAAATCCAAGAATGCACACTCCTAGCAGAAAACAATTAAAAGGATATTCGAAAAATTTCAACCAACATCAAGTCTGAATAGGAAGAAGAGAGTGGTGAATGGTAACGAAGATGAGCAACTCAATAATATATTACTTTATGTGCAAGACGATCCAAATTTATCCATAAGGCATATTTCAAAAAGTTCACCAACGTTTCGAAATATGTATTGGTAGTAGAAATGCACCACTTAGCTGGTCAGCTAACAGTCCAGATCTTACTCCAATGGACGCGTTTCTATGGGGATATTTAAAAAATCGCACCAAAATCATAATGAGAATATAGAACATCTACAACAACTAATTAGAAATGAAATAAATGATCTGAATGACAATCATTCAGATTTTGCAACAGGATGTTTAGTGAAACTCCGACGAATATTCATCAAATGCATTGAGCAAGATGGAGGACCTGACAACTCAATATTTAACAAAAACATATTTTTTATATGATAAGTTAGTTAACTTGTATTATTTTTTTTCCAAAAATAGCTTTAATTAAATTTCATCCAGATTGTCGATTTTCAATTATTAATATTTTTGAAACAGTTGACACTCGGTACATATTGTAACGTGTAAGGGGAACAGCCGCCGGTATTGGCTACAAAGTGGCGGCAACCTTTTGAAGAAAGCACGAGATCTATGCTGTGGTTGGAAATATCGAAAGCGGCGTTGACAAAGAGAGCGACGGCAACATGTCGGCAACTACTCCTAGAATGCCGACAGAGGGATTTCGAGAAACGTCCAGTGGCAGTTTTCGAATCAAAGACCAGAAGCCGCTCGAATGATCTGGAGCCTTTGTCGGATATATATATGGGAGAATTGTCGGCATGAGAGACAGAATGTACAAGACAGTGTGAATAATAGAATAGTCCGAATAAGCTAGTGCGAATATAGTAAAGTTAAGTTGTAATTTATATTATTTCGAGTGTAAATAAAGTTAATTTAATAACTCTAAATTAGTCTCACTTATCTGCGAACCCACATACGCAACAATATGTTCCTGCGTTGTGTAAACGTGCTCCGATACTAATGATTCTTTTTTATTCGAATAAATACTGCTATCCCCAAAAACATGTTAAGAGATCCAACTTTCAGATATTGCTCCGCAAAAATAGCCTTTAGAATGGGAAATTATTTTCGGAAACACCTTCAAACGATTCAACGGTTTACAAATTAGAGTACTTGGACAGACAGAAAAATTTCTAAATCATTGTCCTAGTTTTCGTATATCAAAATTTATTATTAAAAAGGCTTTATCAAAATTGTGAATAGAAGAAGATTAGATTGTATGAAGAATTTAAAAAAGGTGTGAAAGATTTTTACCGCTATAATTTGAAATACCTGAATATAAATGAACGACATTCAACAATTTTAATGACTATTGAACTCATAAAAACTTGGAATATTTTTTTATAAAAAATACGACCGATTTTATAAGTTGGTGCATTGAAATGTACAACATAATATGAATTCTATTGGTGCTGGTACTAGTTGATGTCAAAAGTCTAATTGCAATTGCACAAATTCAGAAGTACTGGCACCAATAGAATTAATATTATTTTGTACTTTAATTAATTAACTTGAAATTAATTGAAAGTTTTCAGTGCACAAACTAATAGACACGGTCCTATTTCCTCTAAATATTTTTGAGTGTTTTATTAGTCATGAAAATGATTGAACTTACAGGGGTTTAAATATATAACGGTAACAATCTTGAATTTTCCAAGTGCTGTAATTATTTTGAAAAAAAGTCCAATTTAAACGTTACTGGAAATAATGTTTGCTCTGAACCTGTAAGATAAAATTTTCTATTTTGGAATTTTTCACCCCTTCCACCTCCATTGCGAGTGGTTTTCAGGGGGAAGGAAATGTTGGATTTCAAATATTTTAAATACGGGACCATTTCGCAATCTTCTTCATTCCAAAAAATCATACACATAAATTGTATATCACTTCCGTTTGTCGAAGTAAATAAAAGAATTTGAAATAAATAATCAACCAAATTTCATTCAATATATTTTTTTCTAGAATGGAGGAAATGGTTGATGAAAACCGAGAATTACCAGATCATTTTCTATCGGAAATATACAAATGGGCCCTTGAGTGTGAGTAAATTTAATGGCACAAACACCATCAAAATGATTCATTATTTGTTGTCACCCAACAAATAAGTATTAGATGAACCAGTAATTATTTAACGTTATTCTCCAGCCGTCGCTCGAGTTTCCCTCAATACGAGACTGGGTTGTCTAGAACCTAATCTGGCCAAGGATTCAGAATCACAAAGGATAATCGAATCCATCAACACGTTCTTCTGGAATGTGGCTGAAGTGGAGCTCAAGATGCCAATTTGGCGAGTTTATAAAAACAAGGCCTTTCGCAAGTACATCGGCGCACTAGAAGACTTTAGGACGTGAGTATTTAAACACACAAATAATTTTATTCTTAGCATTCATATTGAATATGGAATAGGTTCATTCCATGCATAATTATTTAGCAAGAAACTGATCAGGTTTTCATCAAAACCTGTGGCGCAGCTTTTTTTACATTAAACAGATCGTTGAAATTCAATATTGATATTCTGTATTATCGTTAACCAATATGGTAAAAAAATCAGTTGTTTAATTTCTAGGTCCTATGTAGAGAAATATCAAAAACATTTCTGGTGTATAATTCTTAAGGTGTTTCTAATCGCTTCGCTTAAAGTGTCCTTCACATTCAACGTTTTGTTAACCTCTCGCATGTAATTGTGAGACCTGTCATTACGCATTGGACAAATAAAAGAGTTTATCGCTGGTTCCGATCGGCGCAAAATGAGAGGCTCTCCTAGGCAAAGATACTTTTAAAATGAGCAATGAAATTCAATTTTCTGCTATACTAAAATTGTAAAAAACCCTTATGTATGGTTGATAATCCTCAACTAATTTGAAATTTAGGTCTACTAGGAAGTACATAGTGTCGACTACACGCGTCGGAATGCCAGTTATGCTGCGGCCTCCTCGTGGAAAGCACTGACAAAATACCACAAGTAATTCTGGCTAGTAAAACATCTCCAGTTCCATTCGAAATAAGCGATAGGTCCGATATTTTTGTATTTCAAAGAAGAAGTCCGTCTGTATCGCTCTCACACCTGAAGTGCTAAATGGATTTTGATACATGATGCATGGAACTGAGAACAGTCTCTGAACTGATGACAAAGCGCATGAACTGATGACAGTCTGTTAACTGCCATTATTTTGACGGCCATACTGGTTTATATTTCGTAGCTAAAAATAGAATGCATTTGACGTAAAGAAGATGGACTAGTTTTCAAACTAAACTTTTATACAAAACTCAAAAGGAGGAGGTATACAATTCGACTGTCTGCTTTTTTTGGTTCGTGCACGCGTTGTATTATATAGTACCTAAACGTAATCCGATTTTGATGATTTTTGATTCATTTGATAGAGGAGACTTCATAAATGGTCTCATATTCGTAAAAACTCAAATCCGTAATTTCATTCCCTTCAAAAAACACCCCTGAACGGAGTGAACGTGGCAATTTTTCTTGAAAATCGAAAATCTGAGGTGGCAGAATTAAAGATAGGACAATATCCGGAAACGTTTAAATTGAACATTTTTTTCAAAAGAGTTACGGTTTTCGAGTTACAGCTTTCAACGATTTTAGTGACTAATGTTACACTTAAAAGGGTGAAATAAATATTTTTTACAAAAAATTGAACCGACGTCATTAGTTGGTGCACTGAAAATTACAAAATAATATTAATTCTATTGGTGTTGGTACTTGTGAAGTTGGTGCTAAAAGTTATCAATCTAACTGCAACTGCACAACTTCAAAAATAACAGCACCAATAGAATTAATATTATTTTGTGTTTTTGAGTGCACCAACTAATAATGTCGGTCAAATTTTTTGTAAGAAATATTTATTTAGAAGAACAGCTAATGCATGAGTAGTTCGTTACAGTAAATAATTTGATGCAGTATTACTTAGATTATGGAAAGTTATGCTCATTAGCAGGTACCTACCTAAACCTACTTAGTTTTATTTAGAAATGAACTTCAGTATAAGAAATATTTTGATTCATTAATGCTGCTTGCCAATCAAAAGATAATTAAATTCGATTCAATCTGATGATATAACAATCAATGGTGCAACAAATAGAATTCGATTACCAAAAAAGTTAGCTAGGCCAAGAAAAAGTGAAAGCGTCCACCGTCGGCCAGCCTTGACATTGACCCCACTGACACCAGTAGGTATATTTACCTTCTCGATTATGTTTTGTGTTGTACCTACATATTTGAATATTTTTGGTAATGATTAACCTGTTACCTGTTTGCATTATGCGCACCCTGTATTTGTAAGTGAATTCTTCTTGGGACGACCGCATTGAAAAGTTACAGAACTTAACATAATCGTCTAATAATGATACAATTTTGTAAAATACAAATAAATATATTCAGTAGCGGCAATGTTGCTATCGTAAAAAATTAAAAATATCTACTCTAAATTGCTCAAAAATAAAAAATCTGACGGCCTGTAGAAATAAGTTTTAAAACAAACGGTACAACTACGAATCACTATAACGTAAAAATATTTAGTTGTTCGCTACATTTTAGGTAAATTTTCAAGGCTTCACCCGTTGCCATTTTGAAACTACTTGTTTCATTATGCCCATTTATAAAATCAACTTCATTACTTTTAATTGAATCCGATAATATAACTACATTTTTTGATTCAATGGAAAATTTTGACCGATGAACACCGAACTGCTTTTTTTTGGCTGTGTCATTTTAGATTCGGAAACTAATGATATTATCAAATTATGACTCAACCGTATCTTGATCTTTTTTTTAATTATTTATTAATACCCTGTTCTATGATATTAATCCCATCTACAAAACAGGAATGTAGGCTGGAATAGATTCACATCATAAAATATAAAACATAACATTATTCGGAATCATACATGCAACTACTAGGTACTGGTAGGGCTATATGTATATCTCTGATCGAATTGATAATAAAAATTCTGCTGAAGTAGATTCTCTTCTGTATAGAAAATGATAAACAATTAAAAATAAAAATATATGAAAAATAACTTTAAAATAAATATCGAGAGGTTATGTTTCTGAGAAACGGCCGCATCATACTCTTACACTTACATCCCAGATTCCTCGTCGAATTTCAGCTATTTTGGTTACTTTCATCCATACTATGATGAAATTGCTTTGTATCTATTGCTTTTGGATCCGAAGTCAAACGAATCTACAAGGGTGGTATCTCAAAGTAAAAATTCTGCTTTATATGGACCCCATATGATTCAATGTATCTAGTCCAGGATAAAGAAATGAAATATGTACATAGGAGTAGAGTGAGTTTGTGAAGTAACGAATAAATGAAATAAAAATTAGGGAGTATAGTCTAAAAACGCTCGATCCCATCGATTTAGAGTTTTTGAAGATAAGATTGAAATATACAGAGTGTGTCAGGAAGGAGATATGACGTCATCATTGAAAATAAAACTTAAAATTTAAATAATTTAAATGTTTGAATTGAGGACCTATCGTTAACAGTCGGACAATGAATAAGGCAATTTTGAATGTTATCGATAACAACTTTCTAAGTATTTTCAGTAAAATAAATCGTGGGTTTTAAATCAGGCGATCTAGTCAGTCGTAACTATAATGAAGTAAATTCCTTTAATTTTCTGACCTTATCTCTCTCTGACCCTATCTTAACATTGATTATTTTGAAACAGTCGCTATATAAGAAAAGCACGTTTTTTGCCACACACAACCCAATAAGTAAAAACCGTAAACCCGATTTCAATATTGTCTTGCAGGTTATGCATGAAGTATATTCAACATTCCATGTACCAGATGAAGGACAAAAATTATGAAAATGTCAAAGAAGAAAATATATCAATTGTTGAGAGAATCCTTATAAAAACTGGCAATCCCAAAGTGGCAGCAGTATTAGCACTTGACCTCTTTCTGGTCGGCGTAGACACAGTATGTACATAATATGTCAAGTGATTGAAAGGGATCATCTATTTTTATTATTTAACCATTTATATTGTTAAGACGATTTTGTCGTATTTCAGACTTCGATATCAATAGCTTCAACGCTATATCAGCTATCTCAGAATCCAGATAAGCAACAAATTCTTTACGAAGAATTGCAGCGAGCTTTACCAACACCAAACTCTAAAGTAAATATCCAAGTGCAAGAGAACATTCCATATTTGAGAGCTTGCATAAAGGAGACGCTGAGGTATGAGAACTGCTGTCAATGTGCTGTTTCTTGAAATACAGAAAGCTATTGTTTTAATAATTTTTTATTATGTTATTCTTAGAATGTATCCTGTGATCATTGGCAATGGAAGAAGTTTGCAAACTGACATGGTCCTGGCTGGTTACAAAGTTCCCAAAGGGGTAATATTCATACTTTATCTAACGTTTTTATTTTCCCATATCTTGGTGATTACTTTCTGCTTATTTAGTACGAGTAACATATTTAAACTTATTTCTAGACGCATGTCATATTCCCACATCTGGTTGTGAGTAACGATAACGAGTACTTCGATCAACCAGAGAAATTTATTCCCGAACGATGGCTGAAGGCCGAACAACAGTCCTCGTCCGCCGGTTGTCCCATGCAACAGAAAAAGATACACCCTTATGTATCATTACCTTTTGGTTACGGGAGACGTTCTTGCCTTGGTAGAAGATTTGCTGAAGTAGAAATGCATACGCTAATTGCAAAGGTAACAATAAAAGCTCTTGTACATTGAGATCATTCATAGAATCTATGATTGAGATTTACGAACATTTGCAAAAATATTTTCACTGTATAGGTACATAAAAATGGAATATATTCTTCATTTCTCAAATTAATTACTTATAAAAAATCTTTAGACACGTCAGTTATCATTTTCAACCCCACATCGTCTCGAGTATTACAGTGTGTGGTTGAGAATAGAAATTGAAATGTCTAAATTTTCAATTCGACTTCAATTTGGGAAATAATTAATTAAAAATTAAAATTCCTTTGCAACACTGTTTCATTATACTTAACAATTTCTTTATAGATTTTCCGAAAGTACAAAGTTGAATACAACTATGGACCATTAACATACAAGGTGTCTCCAACATATGTACCTGAGCAACCGTTGAAATTCAAACTCACCAAGAGAGAAAATTAAAAGCTCCGATAAACGTTTATATCTAAATTATCTCATAGTAGTTTTAAGTTTTGAAGATTGTATATATTTTTATAAATAAATATTTAAAATGTTTGATATCTGCAGTACCATCACACTTTCAGAAGAATCCATTAAATGTGAATTGGATAGTAGTCATTTTGACAACAGAGAAAAATTAAATATTTATAGTGGCATATGAAGGCATTTCTGCCCCTATAAGCTTTATCTAGGTATATGGATTCAAAGTCAAGAAAGATTTGGAATCAACTTGAATTTTATGTATCAATCAAGACACGTCCTTGAAATCAATAATAAAATCAGTGAAATATGAATTTCCTTACTTAGGATTTACGTATAGGTTTTCTTTGAGTTTTGAGTAAACATTTTGTATTTTTTCCAAAATTGTACATTCAGTAGTTTTGGGAGATACGAGGACGTCGATTTCTCAGTCAATTTTCTAATATTTTGATACCTATTAATGTATTCTAAGCTAAGAAGAATTAATAACGAGCCCGTTCATAAGATATGTCACATGATGGCCTCCAAAAAATATATTCTTTTAATTTCAGTAAGAATTCGTGTATTAAGTATTCACCCATGATTCAGTTTCCTTACTCTGTCTCTGTAAAAGTACCGAATTTTCAAATTTTAGTAGATACGGAGAAAATAGCCTGTGATAGAAACGCTTAATCATATATGTAATATAGTGTTTTGAGCCTGAAGAAATCTCCATCCGTACGCCGATGCCGTTTCTCGTTTCCACTGGTTCCCACGGTCAGTTCAACTGACTCAGTTGTGATTCTTGTTACATACTCTATGGTTATGATCTGCATCACAGCATAGGTAAGCATATGGAGGGTATATGCTCCATAGGTAAGCATCTCAACACGCAAAACCTGCAATTCGAATAGTCTCGAGCGTATGAAAAAAACAGAGAAGCAAAAATAAATCTAATTAGTCATCTAGTACAACCACTGCATGGCGATAAAAGGTTCTACAAACAGCTACTGAATTTGTCAACAAATTAATAAATTCACATCAATTCACATTCACTTAATTATAGCTTGAGGGTATAGTTTGTGTAGAGCCATAGTTAAAATAAAAAATATTATATTCTCTTTGGGTAGAGTGCTGTATATATAGATCTATACAGTGCCCTAGTTTGGGAAAGGCATTTAATACCGTAGTTTGGGTGTCTGCGCCGTCTGCCTTGAAATTGAAAACACGAAAAATGTATTAATTGAACTGACGGGAGTAATCAGTGGCTAAGGAAGTTCATATAATTAGGGAAAAAAAAATATCGATTGACTAAATAAGCAAATAATATGAAAGATTTATTATCAACAATAATGCAGAAACACAAAGTACAGTTTTATTGCTTGAGTTATGAAATATAAATTTATGCACCTGAATTATCTCAAATGTGACTTTGTGACGCCTATGAAATAAAGATTGTCTTGTCTTTGGACATACGTGCAGCGCCCTATCATTTTATTGAAGGAGATAAGCTTGAAATAATGATGTCGTAGCTTAGATCGACAAACGTAGTAGATTATTTTATGATAATGAGATGCCATTGATTACTGATGCATCATTTGTCAAACTGACACTTGTCAAATGATTTGAAATAATTTAATTCGACAATTACACATATTAGAGTAACTGAAAATGGAAGAAGAAAACGTATTTTTTATTCAATATGTTTATAATGAAAAAGATTATGTGGTAAACGGAACGATAGAGGTCCATAATAGAATTGGGAAATATCTGAAACAAAATATATTTTATGTACACTATGGCTTTCTGATAGCTGTCACATTAAAGACGTCAACTTTTTGATTACCTGATTACTAATCGATTGGTAATCAGACACTGCTGTGGACACGACCATTTTATACTGCTTTATACCTTTATTTGATAGGTCAGTTATCTTCTTCCGTAACGTATACGGATAACGCTCGTATTCACCAACAACTATTATTCCTCTATCAGTTGGTTAATATACTTATCAGCCTGTTAAATAAGTGTTTGGTATTCAACAAGAAATTTTCATCCTTATCAGGAAGTTAAAGTTAACAGCTTAAATTCGGGCTGATAGAAAGATAACAAGTTGATAAATTATAAGAGTGAGGTTAGTTTAGTTGGATACTACCCGTCTTTTCGGAAACTCAACTCTGGCGACTCGGGTTAGTAACCCCGCTATCTTTTTACACAGTAAAATTGAACCCGGGTCACAACTCGATCCAGTTTCCGAAAACACCATTAGATTACGATAAATAATACGCAAAGAAAATTTAGTTTCTTAATACTTATATATTAAAATAAGATATTACCATTTGAAAGAAATGGACAGGTTCGATAGAATTAATTTTAATAATTTATTGAGTTCGTCATCTGATAGCAACGATGAAGAAATCACGCGCGTTAGGAATGTAAAAATTCGTAACAATTTATTCGAAGAACTTGACGAAATTGAGTTTAAAAGAAGATTCAGAGTGAATAAACAAACTTTCCAGCAATTAGTGAATTTATTAGATAGAATTGTTGAACCAGTCAATGATAGAAATAAGCCCATATCAAAGATTAATCAAATACTAATTTGCCTAAGATTTTATGCAACTGGATCGTTCCAAATAAATATTGGAGATCACTTCAACATTTCACAGCCCACAGTCTCCCGTATTGTCACAAATATTTCAAGGCATATTGCAGGCTTAAGGCCACAATTTATCAAAATGCCTGAAACAGCTGAGGAACAAAGGGAATGTGTTTTAAAATTTTACAACATTGGAGGGCTTCCAGGGATTGTAGGTAAGTTTTTATGTAGTATCAGGGCCTCTTCTCTAAAAGTTCCATAATGGTATACTTACAGCATAACCAGCTTTTATTATTATATACTGTCAAAAATTGTTGTTTCTCTTATAATAAAATTCATATGACTTCTAACTTAATTTTGTTTTAGGAGCTTTGGATTGTACACATATAAAAATACAATCCCCTGGAGGTAATAATGCCGAAGTGTACAGAAACCGCAAAAACTGGTTCAGCATTAATGTGCAAGTAGTAGGAAACACGGAATTGAAAATAAATGACATAGTTGCCCGTTGGCCAGGTTCAGTGCATGACACAACAATTTTTAATGATTCGCGCATTTTGAGGCCGATTTGAAAACAATGAGTTTTCTCCGTATTGTTTAGTTGGGGATGGTGGATACCCATGTAGATCATACTTACTGACCCCTTTAGATCCTCAAACACTTCCACAACAAAGGTATAACAGAGCTCAAATATCTACAAGAAACCCAGTCGAACGCCTGTTTGGAGTCTGGAAGAGGCGATTTCCATGTTTATCCTTGGGACTAAGAAATAAAATAGAGACTGTTTGTGTAATAATAGTAGCAACTGCAGTGCTCCATAACATTTGTATAGAGGCTAAAGATCATGTAGAAGTACTTGACGATGTTCCAGAACCAGAATTAGATGACATTGGCATTGTGCCTTACGACATTCGATTAAATCAAAATATAGCTACTCGAGATGCCATAATAGCTACCGTTTTTACTAATAACTAATACTCTACAAGCCCAAAAAGCTCCTTTACAGGCTTCGCGTTGTCCTGGAAACAGCCCGTTTGGTCTGTACTATTTTGCTTTCTAGTCTTGCAATGTTAACTACTCGTTTTAAGGTATTTTTAAAAACTTTATTTTTCTTTAAGTGTACTTTCTGTCCCTGTTTCCATTTGAATATTGCCTATATCTGCAAGAGCAGTTGTATCGAGACTTGTGCTTTCATTTTTTTCTACACCTTCTCGTTTATCTCCGTAAATAATTAAGATTTCTTCTTCGTTAGCCGTAATAGTGCTTGGAATGTCTGTACTAGTACTAGGAATACTAGGATATTTTGGAATGTGTGCAAACAAGTTGCTTTTATTGTCAGCATTGCTATCATATCCATGCGTAATAGAAAAATAGTTATCTTTTATTATGCTCAACACCTTCTCATCTGTTGTGGTTACTTTGGGTATGAAAACACCCCCACCCGTCTTTAATATCTCTACCTAAAACAATGTTAAGAAATTGGTAAAATCTAATGGCAGAGAATGAAATCCTAACCATCCGGTACATTTCATGCTATTATAAAATCTCGACCTGTAGGTACCTTATTTTCCTATGTTGTTTTTTAACGAGCTAACCCAAATTTCCAATCAAAAAAGTGGTCAAGAATTAGAAAAATATAAGAAAAAGAAAAACATATAGCTTGGGCACAAAGCCGGGTGAACTGATTACTATTCATAAAAAACGCTCTAAACCAGTACACCATCTTGTGGTTAACGGAATGTTTACCTAGCACAATTAATATTGTGGCTTGACTGGATAGGGTCTGGCATTTTTTAAAACAGCATATCTGCCAATTGTTCTGAGATGTTTACAATATCAAAGGTAGAACCATTTGTTCAGGTCACTTTAGGAGTTACTTGTATCAAGCTGTACCTACCTTGTCCTCAGCTTGATGTTGTTTTGCCAGCTTTTTCATCTGTTCATAGGTAGATTTTAATTGCAATCCCGTTCTTAAACCAGTGGTTTGATTGGCGTTATACTCCCAAGCTAGCTTCTCCCAACATTCAGTTTTTTGTTTGTTATAAATGGCATTGGTTTTTTTATTTTCTATTATACCAACATATTTCTGCACCAACAACATTAATAATTCTCTTTCACGCTGCGTATAATTCGACGCCCTCTTTTTTCCTTTTTCCATTATTATTGAAATTCACGGAATACATTTCTAATATAAATACTTATCAATTTGAAAACGTAAATAAAGAATGTTCATGGACCAAGTTAAAATGTCATTTTACATAGAATACCAACATAAATTTCTAGTGACTTTCTTTTACCATTCTTTTTATTAACCGAACGTCAGTTTGGTGTAGTGAATAGCATATTTTCTTAACAGTCTGGTTAACGGTAACCTGCTGTTACATATATGATTGTTAAGACTGACGTTGGTGAATACGGCTATAAGTGTTGTAATTTATGACGTTGCTTTATGGCTCTACTATGATTTATAGCGCTGAGACGCTGTTTGTTATTTACTAAACGTACCCATTTGTGGTTTGTTAAAGGGATATGTCATACGTCATTTGGTGGTGTCATTTGTCAATATTACTGTCAGCTGTCAGCTGCCAGTCAGGGCGACTGTGTTGTTGACTGTTGACATTTTTTGATTGCTTCACGTCAAACCGAAAGAGGAATACTTACTGCAAAATGAAAAATGTGATATTTATCTGGATTTATGTAATGGTAAAATGATTCTTTTATTTGTACCTGGGAATTGGATTGTTAAGTATTAAAAACTGGGGTGATAATCATCATGTTTACAAAGAGAAATTTGGTCGATATCAAAAAGTCGACTTCAAAACTGCAAGATCCAAAGAAGGACGTTGCCACAAGAATCAAACATCTTAAAATAATTTTAGGTCGGTGCCTTAATATCATAGAAAAAATGTTATTTCACGAAAATGTCTGTTTTAGAGAACATAGATATATCAGAAGCTAAGGGATTGTTTGAGGCCAACTTTAGTCACATCTATAATATCTTGTACGACAGTTTCGTTCAAACTGAAGCTAATTTACGTCAGAGAGGTAAAGAATCCTTTATTCACATGTTTGTAACTTTCTGCTTATTTCAAATGCTCATACATCCAACGGAGACAACCTACTTTTGACAATAAGTATAGTTGTGAAGCGGTTTCTTGAAAATATGTAATCCAGACTGTCTATCTGATCACAGTTTGAAAAACACCTCGTGTATGTACATTTCTGAACTAGTTTCAAATTAATTTCGATGAGCTTAGCTGATTGATCTCAAGCAGGTCATAGAATATGTGACAATACTCAGCCGTAGATGCTATAAATAATGACTAACTAGAATATTCCGATTTCATTGTATACATCACTGTATGCTTTTGGTGTTTGGTAATTCTTAAATTAGCTTCTTGTACATACTTTTTAACTAATTGCTTATATTTTTCCTTGGTGTCAGAGCTGTCTTTTCACTTGGGTAAGTCTTTTGGTATTCCTCAATTTGAATGCTATCCCTAAAATTGAATAATTTTATATCAAAACTCAGTTCATAAGGCACACAAGGAGGAACTAGACGGCACGCTATGGATTCTCGAACAGGTGTTGTGTCTCCTTCCGGAGTTAATCCATCGCCGTTGGCAACTCCATTCTATGGGCAGGCTGCTGGCTAAGCTGCTCCACCCCGGGAATAGTAACAAGCTTCGCAGGCAGGGTGTCAGATACTTCCTTATGTGGTAAGGATGATAAGTTTGTCTGCAATGACCCTTAAGATTTTAACTATTATTATGCTCTTCCTATAACGTCAAAACGTCTAGTTCTTTAAAGACCATTTAAAGTTGTATTTTTGAAGGTATCAAGCTCTCAACAATAATGCTCCGGAATACGTCCATCAAATGTTCGGGGCACTTGTTCCCGGTTTCAATAACTCAGCTGTTCTTCACACCCCTGGTTCTGGGTCCGTATTCCACGATGCCAGCATGCAGAACCCTGTTACACCCTCGGAGTTACTGCCTATACTACCACCTTCGAGCGGTGAAAAGCCACCGGAGGTTCCAAGTAAATTCTATTTGGAGACTCTTTTGGAGTATATGGTGCATACTGTGGTTAAATTGGAGTGGCAAGACAAATCAGCTTACCATCATAGGTGCTTTAGTTTTCTACTAGAGAAGTTTAAAGAACACTATTTACCCAAGATATGTCCCAACTTCTGTTATGATACTTCATTATATCGTCCCAATTTGGGTATGTATTTCTTCTTGTTATGGTTGCTGTAACATAAATTTAAATGAGATAATTTATCTCATCTTTATTTCTTAGAATTACCAACAATGCGGAAGTCGGAGAGTGAATTTGAGTTGGTGCATTGTCGCGTGACTCTAATAATGTGGATTACGAACTACCTGCATCAAACTAAGAAAAATAGTGAAGGCAATCCATCCTCGATTCAAAGCATGCCTCAAGTGATTCAACCTCAGCAGACACAGCATCAATCGCAGTATCCTCATGAGGAGGAATCCCAGCATGATTCATCTCATCCCAGCTTAGATTCAAGTAAGTATATATGGTGTCAACGTTTTTATTACACAAACGGTATATTATTTTATAGATTTTGAGACATAGGTAGGTTTGAGTATTTAGATTTCAAACACCTATTTTTTGAATTCTCCAACCTAAAATTATTCAACTTCATTATTATTGAATGTATATCAAAAATTCTCTCAACAATTCAATTAATTATCATAGAACTGAAATAGAAATATAGTTACAAATGCTCTACCTACATTTATTTTATCCAATGTATTTTTTCGCAGCAATTTCAATCCAAACCAATAAAACGACAAGCGATGAGGAATTGGCTCCCCAGATTGTGAGGGAAGTTTTGTGCGGCACTCGAGACAATGTCAACTTTGTTCACGAAATGTATCGCCAGGCATTCCTCCTCAATTTCACGCACGTCATTGCAATCAGAAGAATCATTGCTGTTTACAAGGACTTGATACAGGGTAATGTTCTGGAAATGCCACAGTATGCATTAGAGCCTCCGGAAGATGGGAGAGCCATCGCAGTTGAAGATCTACCACCTGACTATGGTAGACAAGGAAGGCTGAGGAACGATTCCTACTTGGGTGCTATCCATAAAGAGAATCTGCTGGTCAGAGCTGGAATGCAGGTAAAATTAAGTATATTCTTAAGTATTAGACTGTCTTAATCTGTCGCCCATTCTATACAGAGAAATATAATTCGACAAATTTTAGTCTTATTTTATGAATTCCTAATTATTCTCAGAACATCTATCAGCTGTTCATGACACACGCTGCAAACGTATTTTTGTTGGAACTCAACGCCCACATACCTAGAATGTTGGAAGAGCAGACAGACGCGTGCAAAAGGGTGCTCAATATCTACCGATACATGGTCATGAATACCAGAATGGATAACAACACATGGTATTTAATATTCTCGAAAATACATTTATTCGATTTAGATTTCGAAAATTCCTGGAGAATCAAATGATATATTTCTTCCAGTATTATAATACAGCTATGAATAATTTTTTTTTTTATTTAGGGAACAACTATTGTTAGTTCTTCTGCAAGTTACTTCCTTGGTTCTTGGTGAGAATCCACCAAAGAAGAAAGTTGCCACGCTAGGTGGTAAACTTGCACCTGCAATATTCCAGACGCTTATTGTGACTTGGATAAAGGCCAATTTGAACGTAATGATATCCAGAGAACTGTGGGATAGGTTCTTACACGTTCTTACCTCTCTGACAAACTGGGAGGAACTGATAAAGGAATGGGCAGTGAGTATTTTTTCTTTCTTATAACATTCTAAATATATTTGTTACAATGTTCAGCAAATCATAACTAACAAATGAGAATTATTATCAATTATTTACTAAGATTCAATACAAAAAAAGATTTAATTTCATGTTGTCTATATAAAGAGATTCTTCTAGAAAGAGTTGAATAAAATTTATACTTGGGAAATGCATATTATTAATTTACTTACACTTTACTTTTTCCTACGTTTACAAGTTTTGTAGTCTGATAAAAAATTATTCACTTTTCAATATATTTTTCTTTTAATTGTTCTACCACACTGCATTTTTGTTGAGGAGATGAAATACACTTCTGTTTCGTTGTTTTAATATTATTACTGAATGATACAACACTAATGAATAACATTCAAATTCTTCAAGCGATGAGTCAGGTTCCTGATCACAAACATGTAGAAGGTTATTCATCGAAATGTTATTATTCGTTGTTCTTCTGTAAAGAATTGCAGCAACCTACCTAGTTAAATGTCAAAACTGCGTTGTATGATTTTACTATTTTATATTAAGCTTGATGTTATAATTTTTCGATGTACCTTCAACAAAAAACTGTCTGTTTTCAGAAAACTCTAGAAACCCTCACCCGAGTCTTGGCCCGCCATGTTTATGACTTGGATTTGACCAATTTGCCCCTCGATCGCCTGAATGATCACAAGTCAAAAAGAGCATTCGGCAACAGGCGAGGTATAAACGGTCGACAGGAGAATGGAGTTGTCGATGGCAGAATCCCACATCATGACACAGTCACTAGACAGGACTCTTCGTTGCCGGATGAAGGACACACAATATCAAAGCGATCACGATCCAGCTTGTCCAGAAGCTACAGTGAAACCAACTTGACGCTCAAACACAGATCTTCTCTAGTGAAGCGTGACATCGTTTCGGTAAGTGAATGTCTCTATGACAGGTAGAAGTTTTTAAAATTCTATATGTCGGTGCTACTACTTTTTTTCAGTCTAAAAAACGCCGTTCCAAGTCTTTAGAAAATCTCGTTCAAAACCATTTACTACCCAATGTTGATGCCGAATCTACAGATCGTACAAGATCACCCAGTCCAGCACCGAGTAGTGGCTTGGAGAGCAACAAAGATTCGCCGATTCAGCTTGATGTTCTTGCATCGACAGACCATCATCAACATGGAATGACCGAGGTGGATGGGGAGCATCGTGGAGTTATTTGTGGAGGCAGTGTCAGGGGCTGGTTACCCGATGTGGCTGTGATTTTGTGGAGGAGGATGCTAGGTAGGTAAAATAGTTATTAAAGACTCATGGACAAAATTATGGAATATTTTAAATTTGCAAAACCTTCTTTAACTGTATCAAGTACAAATGGTGGGGAGCGCGTAGCTGCGTGTTAACACTGACCGACTTCGATCAAAGAAGTTAAGCAGTGCAATATGATGGGAACGGCTTGGACGCTGGAAGAGTGACCGTCAATGCGGGCGTGCATTCGAATCTCTGTCGCATTGCCTTCTTCTCCTCTCGCAAGGCAACTGGAAACCCGCGGGAGTGTATTCCCTAGTACTGCTCTCTGAAAGGGTGTGCCTTAAGATTTATCTTGAGGACATATCGTTGGTTCGGAATCCACGTTAAACTGTAGGTCCTCTTGTCTGTGATAACACTTTCAAGGCAGAGAAGCAGCCAACGCTCGAATACGAGTATGGCACTCACAGAAGAAGAATGAGTACAAATAGTATATTATATAAGATAAACTACTGAGTGTTGTGGCAAAATCGGCACGTATATGTAATTTATGTTGGAGACTGGAGAAGGTTTATAACTAACGGAAGGGCGCTTCACTAACTGCTAGATGTTGTTACAGTGCAAAAACTTCTAGACTGTTTTACCGGTCGCCATGAAAATTGGTATACGTTGGTGTTTTACCCAAGAAGACTAGAAACAAGGGGAGTAAACTATGCTTCTCTACGTAGCCACATGAGATTATATAAGTTGCATATCATAGCTTGGCCTCATGTACGACGAACAACCTTAAATATTAATTTGTTCTCTTTATTTACACTTCGTGATCATGATGCAGTCTTTTTTGAGAGAGTCGCTTGTTGCGCACGGCATGGTGCGCAAAGACGCATTTACAAAACTTATGCGTCTGGTTTTACCTGTGTATGTATATGGTCCATAGTTTTACCCTTGAGAATCCTTTGACGCTTTTTAATCTTTTGTAACTCACCGATAGATGGCGCTGCACGGAATCAACTTCTACCTCGATAAATCGAACGCTATGAAAAATGGTATGGTTCGAAGCAGGACAAAGTTTGCCAGGTTTTACTGTTATTTAATAAAATCAAAAATTGTGTGCTCATATTACATTTTTTTTTTATTTGAATTTGAATTTTCATGATAGCCGATTACCGCTTTCGTGATCACATTTGGTTGAACCTACGTTGGCCAATCTAATCCTCGATTTGGACTTTATCGTAGTAATTTGTCTATATCAAGAAATTAGCTCTATTTTTAGACGACTCTGTCGTACCTAATTTACACCACATATGTTCATGGAGTACATTTTCCATTTTCAATATACTAGTTACCTGTTATTCTTTCTGTGACTTCCACTAGTTCAGTGTATCTCTCGCAAAGCATTATGACTTATGACGCCTCTTCTAAAACAGTCTGTCTAACCAACCAATCTTGAACATTAACTAATAACTGAACTAATAACTCAACTTTGAGTTGTGTGGATGTCAGTGTAATTTAGATTTTAGTAGAAAGAAAGATTCATCAATAACAGTTGTTCGTGACCTCTCCTGAAACGTCGTGCGATATCTTTTTATTTATATTCTTCGATATATAAAGAACATTTTGTAACACTCTAGCTTCAGTATAGAGTCCAAGGACTGAGTGGATACAAATATTTCTATTTTTTTTAGGTGCACTGGGAGATGTTAATCAGATCTCGGAACCAAAACTGCACGCTCAGGTCTTTGAGTATCTAATCAAGTTGACAGATACGCTAATTAAGATTGGCCGCAATCAAGGCGTTTCACCTGACAACATGAGTACTCCAGTGGCTCCGCAGCTAGTACCGCCGTTGACACTGGTCTTGCCATGGTGCTTCGGGGCACTCACCCTGCCCGATTCGTATGAAGCGGGCAAGCTGAACGCTCTGCAGTTACTATGCACTGTAACTGTCAGCTGTGATACAAAAAATAGAACGTACCTGCCGCAATTCTACTGGTTCTTACACAAAGGTCAGATATATTATATGTGTTTAAAGATTTCCCAAGAAAAGCCTCTATTTTAACTTTTTAAAGTTTCACCATGTTTCGAAACAATGGATAAAGGAAATATAGGGACAGAGTGTAAACTGGCGGGATAATACTTCCTCAAGAGAAATGGGCTGGATAATCACATGCCTATTTTCTTTTGATTGTTGATTTACAGCCAATAATGGCGATCTTTTAGACATTTCGACACTTGTGTGTCAACTGCTCTGATACTTATGCTTATTTTTTTTTTGAATAAGCTTCGGAAATGTTTTGTCAGAACTTTATTTCAACATAGTCCCGATTTTTATTAATATGTTTAATTTATTATCACACTCAATATTCTCGTTCCTCCCTTATTTTCCCGGAATTCACTGTGCCTACGTTCACCTCCAATCCTATTAAGGCCAAGAAGTTCCCCTCTGAGAAGAAGACTGCTTTACACTTAGTCCTTATATGTCATTAGTCCATGGTTGAAACCTCGGTTCCAGCTTATTGTTAGGTAAGCTGTGCCTCGGTACTATGTCAAACATGTTGTTTTTAGTTTGACATGTAATTAAAGATTGACATAGTCATAAATGAGATGACTAATTTGAAGATTTGTGTGATTAAAATGAATCTAATAACTGAGAGAATGTTTTCGAATTAAAATAAAAACTAGAACGAATAGCTCTTCTTTAACTTGAGTGTATTATTGCTAAATCTAAAAATGTACAAAAGACGTTTATTCCAAAAATATAAAATGAAAATTTTATTTTCAGCTTTGACTGGCTCTTCCAAGTCCGTCCTGAACACCTGCCTCAAGTATTTGGGACCTCGTTTCATCTCGCTTCAGCTGCCCGGCTCCTCGTTATTGCTGCTTGATCTAATTCATGCTTGTAACACCATCCTGAATACTACCGAGAATCTCGAATCTACTCCTCGAACTGAGGCAGTATCTATACTTGCCAATCTGCTTAGTGAACCAGAAGATCTGAGTTTAATTTCCGTACTGCAACCAGATGAAGATCTGCACGTTATGATGTGCCCCGATATAAAGGTGATAAAATAATTGTATTATAAAAAGTTCGAGAATTGTTTTCCCACAAAATATATTTTTGTTCATGTCACTGAGCTCTACCCAGCGGTGCCTCGAAATAATTGAAAACTTGAGAAAACAAATAGCTCCAATAATTGGAATTCTATTTAAAATAAGAAATTATTTACCTTGAAAATACCCGAAATTAATATACTTTTCATTAGTATGTTCAAAGCTTCAATATTTAATTTCAGTTTGGGGCTCAGCAACAACATTTTTACTGAAACCTTTGAATATACTTCAGAATAAAATTATAAAGTGCATATTCACAATGAATTACAGAGAACCCACAGTTAATTTATATAAACCCAGGACATTGTTTCATATCTGTTCATTATATAAAATTAAAATTTGTGTATTCATTCATCTTAAATAATTTAAAACATTCAAATTTAGTTTCTCGATTGAATAGTGATCATTTAACTAGATGTTCCAATAATCTTTTATCAATAAAAGTTGAAATAATAATTGGCAAACGATCAATTCTTTATAACGATATAAAAGTATATAATGATTTACCTAAATTTAAAAAAAACAAAATAAGATTCAGAGTTTTAAAAAAAATATTTATTATTAATATAATATAAATAACTTTTATATAGATTTTTTGATTACATTTCTGATATCATTGCTTATCCCAATACTTTAGTTTTTTATTATTATTTTTCACTTTTCCTGTTATAAAAATTTATGTTTCTTGGGAAATAAATCATTATTATTATTTTCTTTAATTACTCTTGCAAGATATTCGCCTTAAAAACATTTCATACGTATTCATACTTTTTTAATTTGCAAAATGAGGTGAAATAATAGAATTCATATTGTTTTGTATTTTTCAGTGCACCAACTAATAAAGTCGGTAATTTTTTTTGTAGCAGCTTCAAATTTTAATCAGGAACACTATGGCCGCCATTCACGGTAGTATTTTTCTCGTCAATTAGACACGAAAAATACCGCAAATATATTTTTAGGAATCAGTTATTCATTATCCAATTATGCACCCAATAAAATTGGTCCGACGCCAATATCATTTTTTGTTCTCAAGATATTGGAGACAAAAAATACATGTTTTCAGTTATTTTTTATTATTAAAAAACCTCCAATCCAAATTTTCTGCAAACCTTTTCAATACTTCTTGCAATACCCAAAGGCATAAAGCGTTAGTTACTAGAATTTGAAAATAATTGAAAATCTGATTCTTTGGTTAATAGGAGCACGTTGTTAGTATTCTTCTGAGGACAGGGAGGAGGGAACCAAAAGGGAAAGCTAGATGTATAGCACTGTCTGCTTTAGGAATATTTGTCTTTAAGGAACTGCACAATCAGACTTTTCATCCAAAAGTGGCAGACGCTATCAATGTTTTGTTATTGGCATTGAAGGTAGGTTTTATTGAATAAATATTTTCTTGTTCAAACATATCTCTTTTTAAGTATGTACCAGATATAAAGTTGCTAGAATAACAGTAACAAAAAACCTGAAAAAATAAATTTTGAATTTATTTGCTTTTCAAGAATTTTCTACAATATCGAACCAAAGTATTGTAACGAGTGGCAAATATTATTAAATTGCAATACATTATCTTCGAGCAATGACAGGTTGTATTCATTACATTTATCATTTTCATTTTTAATTGGTCTGTTCTGACAATGGCCAAATAAAAAAAATATATTATTTTGTTGGGATGTTCGAGAATATTTTTTTTGTTTTTCACTTTGTTACAATAATTATCTACGGATAACGATTGTAACACTGTACGATAAAATGAAGTTCTGATTAAACTAGAGCTCCATTACACTGTACCCAAGGAAATAATGAACAACTTTTAATGTTTTTATATAATATACATTTATGGAACATTTTTTTCCTCCTAGTTCAACAACAAAGTTATCGCACAACTTGCAAGCGACATATTCTTCATGTTGTGCGATATGTCCCATCTGCTATGGTCACGGTATCCTAGGCTGGGGCACTCCATCATTTCGACCTTGTGCCAGGCTCTCTTCTTACATGCTCCACTAGGCACAACGGCCGGGGAGAGTGACAGGGCTCTGGGAACAGCTCTGCTACTCTGTCTGGGCGAGTGGTGTATGCGTCTAGGTCCGACTAGACTTACAGAGACTCCCAGTTATGGGGAGCAGGGAAATAGGAGCCTTCTACTTCTGCAAGTTTTTACGGTAAGTAATTTTATATCATCACTATTTTAATTGTATGTGTTTGTTGAATATAACTGAAGTGGAGTGCTATATATAATTTATCGATGAATTGATCTGTCTAATTGTGTTGGTATCCGAGACAAAAAAAGCAATCCTGGCGAATGTAACAGACGCTCCTACTCCGTCTTTCGAAGTTTGGGGTTAATGATGAAACTGTATTTCACATTATATAAAATAGGAAGGGCCATCTTTAGGTATTCGTACATTCATAAACACATCATGTGAATATTTATTGTATCCTGATCTTGAGTCCTTAAAACTTTGAAAAAGCTATGTCAAAATTAATATATTTTTTAAATCGGGATCACCACATTAACTTTATAGTGGAAAGTTAGCAATATTTTTTCAGGATTATAGAATTAAATCAAACTTCAAAATTCAAAATGATATTTTATTTAGTTATTATTATTGCAAAATATTTGCAACCAAGTTTTGGATCACCAGGATCCATGCGTTCTATTCCATTCCTCAAATTTTTCAATTTCTTCCATTGTTATACAGGGTTTAAAGCGCTGTAAACTCTGCTCAATATCATTATAGGTAATTTGTCTCAATCTTGAATCCGTACTCCCAATCCAATTTCCTTCGATAACTTTTATTTTTTCTCTTATGACACACATTTGTACCTCCTTACATATTGTTTTGATATCAGATCCGGAAAAGTTCTTCATTGCGTTTGCCAACTTTGCCAACTCAATATCATCCAGGCAGTGGGACTTGGGTAGATAATACCTCAATAAATCCATTTTCTTTGGCACGTCTGGCAAGCGAACGAGGATTCTTTTCTCGAAACGTCTCATAAGAGCAGCTCCTAAATTCCAAGGAGCATTAGTGCTGCCAAGCACAAATATTGATCGGTCCATATTTTGTATACCATCGATTTGTGTCAGAAGCTCACTCCTGAATCTGTTGGATGCCTCGTGTTGATGGGACATAGAAGAAGATAATAAAGCGTCAAGTTCATCTATGAAAATTGTTGATGGGGCGTGAATTTTGGCTAAATCGAACAGTACTTTCAACATTTTTTCTGATTCACCTCTCCATTTACTGACAAAAGTACTGCTCGAAACGTTGATGAAGGTAAAACCTTCCGAAGCTAACGTTTTGGCGAGAAGTGTTTTTCCGGTTCCAGGCGGACCAAAAAGCATTATACCTCGCCAAGAAGGCATGTTCTCGAACAGTTTGGGATACACTGTGGGGTACAGTGTTGCTTCTTTCAACTTCTCTGCTGCATCTGATAAACCAATGCAGTCGCTCCAGCTCAGACTCGGATTTTTTGGTAGGAACTCTTTCCTTATCATATCGGCAAGCTCCTTCCACTCATTGGACTGACTATCAGAATTATTGATCATAACATCATCAGTAGCTGTAAGTGCAGGGTCTTGATCTTTATGAATTGTTGATAGCGATATGATTTCAAATTTAAAATCATCACTCTCTGATTGTGTTTCGCTTTTGGTTTTGAATCTTTTTTGTTTGGCGCTATTCTGTCTATTTGGCTGTTTTGGCACCGAGAAGGCATCATCTGACACTTTTCTCACAATCTTAGGATATTTCTGAAATTTTGTATAGTAATAACTCTGGTATTCTTGTAGTATTATATCCAAATCTATATTCTCGCAAATCTGGTACTGTGTACCCAACTGTACTTCCTTTTCTAGAGCTTCAGCAGTTCCATATAAACGTTGTTCAATCAGATAGCTCTGTATAAGACATAATATGTTACGTTTCCGTTCCCTCATATCATTTTTTGCTTTATCGCAGATATTAGGAATATTTTTGGCACTACGTTTAGGAGTTATAGAGATTTCAGCCATTTTTATCACATATGACTTTGCGTTTGGCAGTTTGTATACATTATTAGGTCGATAATCTCAAAGTTACTGAAAATCTCTATTTATCTTGTTGCTATGGCTACAGTGGTATTTACTACGTCTTTACAAAATGCTACATGTCTGCGACATCACAGCAAGAGGAGGTCATATTTAAATATTATAGTTTAAATTTTATTATCAGTATCATCTTTTTTGATTCAAATAAATCTTTTATATTATTATATCTGTTTATTGATTTCAAACCGTATTTGGTTTCAAAAGTTGAGGCATTATTGTGACTTTCGTTGAGTATTATTGGATCACCAATTAATTAAATAAAATATTTTATGTTAATGTCAGGTGCTTCATAAAATTATACTTGGAAAAGCATCAACTGAGAACCCAGGCGGTCTCAGCCAGCCCAGCCTCAATGATGACTTCGATCCTAACATTCTGTCCGACGATTTGGACAGATCACCGGGCCTTTCACCTTCCAAGACCAATCGCTGCCAAGAGGCTATTGTACTTTGCGCAAAGACCGTGTTGGCACATCTTGTCACCCACTTGGGGCATTTTCCAATGGCTATCGGTGCCGCTAGGTTGAGCTCTTTGGTAGCTGAACACGATGATGTGCCTAACTTGAGTTCAGATGATCTTTCGACCAGCATCTTTAACGCTCCCAATATACAGGTTTGTTTTTTTTTGGTTGTGTTTATTAACAATAAGATATTTCGATTGTAATTATGGTTGAGGTAAAGACCATTACTTGTGCATATCTAGCAACATCTATACTTTTCTTTTCCAGCTATTCATCCTCAGCAAAAATGTTATCGCTAGTCTGATTGAATTGCCTGCCCTGGATCTACCGGGCGGTGGAGTGACGGCTGGACTTTCGACAGCCGACAAGCAAGTGAGGGTGTTGCTTCGTGATCTTTCTGGCAAATCTTGCTGGGATGCATCAATTCTCTACAGAACACCGGACATTATTTGCCGCAACGAAGACAATCACGAGCCTAAGCAAGAGTCGCTTAAGCTGCCGGAACTCGATAGCGGTTTGCAGATGGAGAGTTTAATGGGCGTAGGATGTCCATTGCATACCCTGCCTCAGAGGGCTATGAGGCATAGACCACCGAACGTGCTACCGGAAGTGAGCAACGCTGCCCCCGATCTGGATCAACTGGATGACGTATGTTTTTGATTCTTCTTATAATCACCAATATTTTATTAGCTATCAATTGGCAAAGAAAGACCATTCTATTAATATTGCCCCCCCATAGCTGTTGCAGTACTTGGGCCACACTAGCCCAGAATGTTTGGAGACCTTCACTAGGAAACTGAATGAACCTGCTCCTCCGCCAATGTCAATCGATCTCGAGAATGAGGCCATTGCCTCTGTCATCTGTCAGAGGGACACTGAAGTAGAAGATGGACGGCTGGCGCAGCAAACGGGTTCCATGCTAGGTCAGCCGGTATCAAGACCGAGTAGTAGGAGTGATTCGAAGAGTTCTTTTCATGATCAAGGACAACATTGTAAGTGCTGCACATAGATTTGAAAAAAATTCAAAATAAAATAATATTATTTCTACTGGTGCTGATAATTTTGAAGTTGGTGCCAAAAGTTTACCTATAACTCCATTACTTTGAAAGTACCAGTAACTGTAAAACTATTTTTTCTTGCATTTTTATTTTAGTGCATCAAATAATAAAAGCTGTTGCAAAAAATTGCATAATATATTTCTATGTCTATCTGTAACGATTTAAGAGAATGTTATCACTTTATTTATATTTTTCTCAATCAAAGGTCTATTTGTGAATAGATGAAATTTTGGTTCGTTACATTAGTTACCTTTATATGTTAAAAATAGTGAATCGTCAAAAATTGTTGATATTAAATATCATTTAACGTTAGTAGTAGAACAAAACCATGAGTTGTTTTTCTCAAACGTCTAAGATTACTGAGGTACCATCGATCAAACAAATTGATTTCTTTTTCAGCTTACCACCATGCCATCGAACAAAATTCTTTTCAGCAATGTCGTTTGCTTTTCTCCCAGCTCGGATTAGCTGGTTGGGAAAGAAGGCAGCAGCTGCATTTACTTAGCAAGACTGAACGTTTACTTAGAGAGTTAAGGAATCTTGATAACCAAAGCTGTAGAGAAACACATAAGGTAAGTCGATGACTGCTTTCTTTATATATAAAATTCCGGTGTGCCTGTTTTCGTGATTCTTCTCCTCATAAATGGCTTGACCGATTTAGATGAAATTTTATTTTTGTACTGTTGGTATCACCTGGATGTGATATTGATACGAACGTAGATATTAATCGTATGAGTGTGGTATATTTATTATCACTTAATTTTAATTGTTTTGTGTTTTGATCATCCAATTTTATTTATTGTTAGTCACAAGTTTAGTATGTCTTTTATTATATAGTTTTTACGTCATTGTCACCATCATAATTATACATTCCCACTAAATGAGTTTAATAATATATCTCAGAGACATGTGTAGTAAATAGACTGCGCCTACCGGGAATGATGTAAAGATGGTTAGGCAATCAGCCTATCGCGTTGTGTGCAAAAAGCGGAGTGCGCTGTATTATCGCAAATGAGAAATAGCAAAACTTTTAAAAACCTAGTAAATTTTAATGATCATTTGAACTTGGTGTAAGAAAAAACCACATAAGTGTTAACCAACTTATTATTTATACTTATATTTGTCAAATGTGTAATAAAACAAGGAAGGCGAAAAACAAGAGTAAATAGAATTAATACATACAATTCTACTGGTTCTTGAAAAGTATAAGTTCTGTATACATTTGTCTAACCCTATCGGAAACAGCATTGGTGCGCTTATTACAGTAGTGGATTCGAACTGTAAAATAAATACTTAAAATAATATTCACAAGCTGAAGCAGGTGATTGTTGGTAGGTTCCTATTCCAAGATTTGGTCGCCAAGTTCTTTGAAATAGCGATTACTGTTCATGTCTGTCATGGTCCACAATATAAGTTTGTTAACGGTGGTACTTGGGGTGTAATGAGTTCGGAAATATTTTTCTGCAAAATTACTCTACCGTATAACATCATCCGACGCTTTACACAAGCCACCCGGTTCTTTTCTTTTCAATGAAAGTGATACGGATTCGTCAGAGGATAAGAAACTACAGCAAATTGCACAGTTAATTACTTTAGCGGTTCTTCTTGAGACAAACCCGAAAATTTCTTGCCCACAACGCGATCTACGGGTTGCCTACCATGTTTACATCATCTCTGACACCGTACGCTTAGTGTATTTGCTACACATGTCTCTGATATATCTATGTAACATCAGTAAGAAAATATTTAAGTTTCCCTGATGGAATTAATAAATTCCGAAAGCTCGGGCTAAGAGATTTATTTTACCTTTCAAACTGTATTTTCCAATTAATTTGCTAAGTTTGTGTGTTTGAAACTTTTCTTTAATTTTTCTTTGTCAGTTTGCAGTTATTTACGTGGCACCAGGGCAGGAGGACAAGAACTCGATTTTGTCGAATCCAGGTGGCAGTGTAGCCTATGAACAATTCCTAGCTGCTCTAGCATGGGAGATTGAGCTGGAAGGACATACTGGTTTCCTTGGTGGTTTGAACAGACAGGGCTCCAATGGACTGACTGCTCCATACGTGGCTACCAGTTTCCTGGAAGCTATATTCCATGTAGCCACCAGGATGCCTGGTGATACGTCTGAAGCCGTCCTCAGTAAGGTATGTAATTGTTTATTAATTAACGAACAATTGACGAATAGTAAATGTTTTTTTTTTCAAATAACTATTTCAGAATAAAATAATGAAATTCTTCTTAATTTGTTTTAAGTATACAAGTTGGTCTTATGTTTCTATGAATTCATCTGTGAATGTTTTCTATAATTATTTATCTTTCAGATAAGGCATTTAGGCAATGACGAAGTACACATTGTGTGGTCAGAGCATAGTAGAGATTATAGACGTGATATCATTCCCACTGAGTTCTGTGATATTTTGATAACCATTTACCCATTGGGGAATAATTTGAATCGAGTTACTGTCGATTGTAAGGCAGATGTAAGTGTTAATATCTGTCTCTAATATTTGCAGTACAGACCATAATTGAACGATATTTCATATGTAGGTGCCACATTTTGGTGTTCTTTTCAACGAAGCCATTGTGGAAAGTACCGTACTGGCTGGACTAGTAAGGTCTACAGCCATTTGTGCAAGTCGGGCTAAAAGGGTGACCTATCAGCTATATCAACAATAGTAAGTTGTGGAATGTTTCTTGTTGGATTTGGTCTAAATAAATACACTGTTTTTTCAGCTATGAGGAACGTAATAGATCCTTGGAAACTGTCGTTACCAAACACAAACATAGTACAACTTACGAGGAATTCATCTCAAAAGTTTACAGCCCCGTAACAGGCCCAAGCCCATTCTGCCCTGGTGGTGGTTCTCTTACAGGCAACATTAATGAAACGTCTCCATGTAACACTTCAATGTTGGCTGCGGCGCTTCTGGACTCCCATGGGCATTCCCATAAGATTGGTCAGCGTGTCGACCAAAAATATAGAGGTAAAGA
Organism: Crioceris asparagi; assembly: GCA_958507055.1. Classification (NCBI taxonomy): domain Eukaryota; kingdom Metazoa; phylum Arthropoda; class Insecta; order Coleoptera; family Chrysomelidae; genus Crioceris; species Crioceris asparagi. The sequence goes on from OY293826.1 coordinate 118,603,109, forward strand.
GTCAAGTCATTGTAACTTTCGAGTGACATTGAATCGCTTGAAATAGATACATCTGAATTTGATGAATTATTATCAATCAGTGGTCATGTGTGTCAAATTACCAATGGTCGTGTCCACAGCAGAGTCTGATTACCAATCGATTAGTAATCAGTAATCAAAAATGTGTATCTTGTGGACAAGACTGATTACTGATTAGTTCATTTGTCAAACTGACAGTTGTCAAAAGATTTTAAATAATTTAATTCTACAATTACACATTTTAGATGAATTGAAAATGGAAGAAGAAAAAGTATTTTCCATTAGAATATGTTTATAATGAAAAAGATTATGTGGTAAACGGAACGATAGATGTCCATAATAGAATTGGAAAATAAAAATGTAGGTTATGTTACACTCAGCAACCTGCAGTAGTGAGGAAGTATCCTCCTTGAAGCCAATCCAGATACTGGAGTTCATTAGAACTCTGGAACTGGAAGGCGAGTTGTAGACCGCGTATAGGCGAGTGCAACTCAGGTGGGGGGCACAATAGACCTTATGGTCGCAGTGCAATGTAACCCCCTCTTAAATCTAAATCTAAATCTACACTATGGCTTGCTGATAGCTATCATATTAAAGACGTCAACTTCTTGATTACTGATTACTAATCGATTGGTAATCAGACACTGTTGTGGACACGACCAATTACTTAATAATCAGTAATCAAAAAGTTGGCGTCTTTAATATGACAGCTATCAGTAAACAATAGTGTAACATAACCTATCTTTTGTTTCTGCTATTTCCCAATTTTGTTATTACTATTATGGATATCTATAGTTCTGTTTACCTCATAATAATTTTTTTTTCATTAGAAATATTTTTAATAGAATATACGATTTCTTCTGAATTAAATTAAATTTCAAATCCTTTGACAAACTTTAGTTTCAGTTTGGACAAATGAGATACTGATTGTTGATTACTGATTACTAAGCGATTGGACACGACCAATAGTTCAGCTTTCAGATTCAATTTTATAAATATATACAGATTGCCTTTCAAAAGATGTTTATAAAGTGATAGCACATATATCTGTGATCAAAATTATCTGATTTAATGAAACATACTTTAGTGCATTGTTTGGACGCAACTGTCCTGGAGTTTTTGTTTATTTTATTATTATGATTTATTTTTAAATCGTTTATTTTATGATTTTTTTCGGCAATGAATGAGAATGGTTTATAATGTTTTATAAAACTTTAATTAAGAAGATTATTTACTGTCAAAAATATACTTTTGATAGCAGTAGACTTCAGATTATGCCAAGCATGATTCGACCGATCGGTCAGAAATAGTATAGGCACTCCGTTTTATTAAGAGAGATAGTACTAAATTATGATAATGATGGGATCTCTATTGTATTCTGCCGTATACGTATAGCATCATAGTACAATAAAAATTCGTTCACTAGTATAGGTAATTTATTACTCTCTTTTTTTAATTTAAATTATAGTTATAGAAAACTTTTTTGTTAGTTAATTTGAGATCTTTTGAACAATGATATAAAATATTAGTTTTTTGCTTTCTGTTCAAGTGAACATATTTAATTTCAGTTTGGGGCAACAAAATCATTACTGAAAACCTATGAAGATACTTCAGAATAAAATTATAAAGTGCATATTCAAATTGAATTACAGAGAACCCACAATTAATTTATACAGGCTGTTTCAAATTCGACTCTCACCATTGGGATCTCGGAAACTATAGGGAATACGAAGATGGTTAAATTGGGACAAAGTTGCGTATTTATGTGCTCAACAATACGCAGTTTAGAAAGCTTGAAAATTTCGTTTAGTTACTTACTTAATGAATTTCTAAATAAATAGCACATTTACATTGCCACTTTTTCACTCTTTCCAATTGTGTCAATAGTTTTGTAACATGACGTTTCGTCTATGTGAAACTATCATGAACTTTTTTTTCTTATGGGAGCCATGTTGGCCTTCCACAAATTTGAATAGCCCTTTTTATTACCTTTTTGATGATGTATCATAAGTTGGCCTTGTTATCCTAATAAATATTTTTTACAAAAAATTGGACCGACTTTATTAGTTGGTGCACTGAAAAGTATAAAATAATATTAATTCTATTGGGGCTGTTACTTTTGAAGTTGTGCAGTTGCAGGTAGATTGGTAACTTTTGGCACCAACTTCACAAGTACCAGCCCCAATAGAATTAATATTATTTTATACTTTTCAGTGCACCAACTAATAAAGTCGGTCCAATTTTTTGTAAAAAATATTTATTTCACACTTTTGAGTGTAACATTAGTCACGAAAATCGTTGAACGTTCACTAATACCAATGAAGATAGTACTTATTCTATTACCCACGTATATTCCTTGCTTGTAGTTGTTATTATTGAGATCTCAGAACATCGCTGCGGAAATACGCTTGAATATTTTAGTTGTTACCATTTTAACACCGATTTTACTCGAAAACCGTAACTCTAAGGGAAAAATGTTCAGTATAAATGTTGCTACAAATAATTATGTCTTTCATGTACTGCAAACAGATTTTCAATTTTCGACAGAAATCGCCCTCTCCACATAGCGAAAATAGGTATATTTGAGAATTTAAAATGTCTCTATGTCGAAAACCGTTACTCTTTTGAAAAAATGTTCCATTTAAACGTTTCCGGATATTGTCCTATCTGTAATTATATCAACGCAGATTTTCAATTTTCGGCAAAATTTGCCCCCTCCACCCCCTTCGGGGGCGGTTTTCGGAGGGAACGAGATGTCGGATTCCCGTTTTTATGAATATGGGACCATTTCTCAAGCCTCCTCTTTCAAATGAATCAAAAATCATCAAAATCGGAGTACGTTTACTATATGAAAGGCGCGCACAAACCAAAAAAAAAAAAAAAAAAAAAAAAAAAGCACACAATCGAATTGTATACCTCCTCCTTTTGGGAAGTCGGTCAAAAATATAAAGTAGTTGGCTTTGATTTTTTCCAATCGGTGATACGTAAATGACACCCTGTATTATTGTCAATTGCTGAGTCGTTGAAAATGGAGTTCTCCAATGAAAACGAGATATATTATTACAATAATAATAGAAACAGTGTGAATGAATACATTGAAAGTGTATCTTGAAATGTCTCCCGAGAGACAACAACCACAACAAAATTTGTCCAAATTAATAGACAGAATTCGCGATCGGTTTGGCTCGTTTGAAAAACTTATGATTAAATATACCTCATTAATAATGATTTCTTTAGTTTCTTCATCAGTATGTGTCCAGATTTTTGTCTGGGTTTTCTAAAAGAGCCATGCTCAGGTAAATTTGTATCCAATAAGATGAATAAAGATCGGTGGGGATGTCGTCTCTCGGGATACATACATGTTAAGATAATACACTTCCAATGTATTCATACTGTTTCTATCATTCTTGTAATAAAGTTTTATCATATCTCGTTTTTCTTCATTGGAGAACTCCATTTTCAAGGACTCAGCAATTGACAATAATACAGAATGTCATTTACTTGTCACCGATTGGAAAAATCGAAGCCAACTACTTTATAAAAGTAATTTATTCGATTTCTCGGAGTTTTAGGACAACAAGGCCAACTTATAATACATCGTCAAAAAGGTAATAAAAAGGGTTATTCAAATTTGTGGAATGCCAATATGGCTCCCATAAGAAAAAAATGTTCATGATGATTTCACATAGAGGAAACCTGATGTTACAAAACTATTAACACCATTGGAATGAGTGAAAAAAGTGGCAATGTAAATGTGCTATTTATCTAGAAATTCATTAAGAAATAAAGCCAGGAAAAAATAAAATGATTTCCCAAAAATTCGTTTTTTCCGGATATCTCCGGAATCCGGAACTACTCGAGATTATCAATTATTTTTAAACGGTGTATTGTTGAGCACATAAATGCCCAAATTTAACCATCTTCGTATTCCGAGATCCCAATGGTGAGAGTCGAATTTGACACAACCTGTACAAACCCAGAAAATTATTTTTTATTTATTCATTATATAAAATTAAAATTTGTATATTCATTCATCTGGTCATAAATAATTTAAAAAAATTCAATTTTAGTTTTTCGATTTAATTGTGATCAACACAATTATTTAACTAGATGTTCCAATAATCTTGTATCAATAAAAATTAAAACAACAATTGGCAAACAAAATATTCTTTATAAAGGCATAAAATTATATAATGATTTAATAAAAAAAATGGAAACAAGATTCAAAAATAGTTTAAAAAATATTTATTATAATAAATAATTTTTATATAGCTTTTTTAAATTACATTTCTGATTTTATTGTTTATACCGATACTTTTTTTATTTCTTTGTTTACTTTCCCTGTTATAAACATTTATGTTTCTTAGGAAAAATAAATCGTTATTATATATACCTAACCTTAACTTAATCTAACTGGTATTGTGATATTGAGAGTCTCTATATATTGTAGCTTCAGCGAATGACGCAACGAGAATGGGCTGGTTCAATAACCCGGAAATTCAGAATATGGAGTCAAGTATTTCACCGAGGCCGATTAAGAGGATATCCAACAATCTGAAAAATTCAAGAAAATCACTGAGGCAAGAGCCATCTGTCGAATCTCCACCGGAAAGTCCTCAACAAATGACAAGGCGAAAGTAATGGAATATAGTTTCTCTAAGCTGGTGATCGTTTTGAATGTATATATATATATATATATATATATATATATATATATATATATATATATATCTGGTACGGATAGCTCCTCATTTATATATATATATATATATATATATATATATATATATATATATATATATATAAAAATTCTATCCTGGCCAAAATCCGGATAGGAGTAGAATAACTTCATGCATGCAAATTGTTAAGAAAGAAAGATAAAAAGTGTTTAGATCAAAACTCCTTCCCCAAGCAGACACATAGTATTCTGAATATTGCCTTCGCTTCTGAAGATATAAGGAGTCTCTGAATACAAATAGTCAAAGAGCAGATTTTATAATTTGTTGTAAATAACTGCATTAGGTATGATGTTTTTATGTTTTTCAGAAGATAGTTAGTTAGTAAAAAAAACAATATTTCTTGAAGGTTTCCCTCTTTCTGGAGACCGCCAATTTTTTCCACCGTAAATCTAAAAAAAAACTTGAATGTTTCTTTTGAATCTTTATTACAGATAAATTCTGCAAAATTAGGTGATATTTAGATATAAAATCTTTTTTTGACGAGATTGAAGCATTTTGGATACTCTACTACTCTACTGAGCTACCTTAATATTATCATTTAATGAAGAACCAAATCAGGGGTGTGCAATCTATCCATTGGTCCAGATATGTTGGTTCAGTTGTGCTGGATAAAATTTATTTATGTTATAGGCTATTCATTTTCCAATCTCAGTTTTCTTGAAACACTTCATTCCACTTATTCACAATATAACATCAAAGACAGAGAATATTGACAAATTTCTCTCTATAAATATAAATAAATCCTTGTTTTCTTTCTTATATTCACGTTTTAAAACTATATAAGTTCTTTTCACATTTTCTGTTATACGTTATTTATAATTTATTTTAACGTTATTTGTTGTAGCAGTTATAAAAATATTAAAGGTTAGGTGTAAACATATAATATGTATTTACATTATTTCATACCGATATTATATATATTTATAAATCTATCTTATTATGAAGATAATTTGTAATACTAATAGGAAGCAACATCTGCATTTATTCTTCTGTGAATATTATTCTTAATATGAATAAGGCATGTTCTGGAACACCTGGTTTACATTAGAATTGGCATTGATAAATACATTTTACTCTCTTAGAAAAGTGTTTTTTGAACATAATGAAATTATTTTATTTTTATTACCTAATATTATGTTTATAACTTATGAAATATTTATTATTGTTTTTCTAATCAAACTCCCATCTATAATTTTTAAATGGCATTTTACTTAATTTGTTTAAATTATTTTAACAGTATTAATGTTTGAATAATCAATTTAGAATTCTTATTAATACGATTTCATTGAGTTTTTGTCAAAATTGTAGATATTTTAAATTAGTCAATGCTGTCCAATTTTTCTATTTCTATTCCAGTATTAATATTTATTAATATTTATTTTCCAATTTTATACCATATGATGGTTTGTACAGTACTTATAAACTAAAAGGCTTTGTAAGAATAATGAAAAGAATAAAAGATTCAAATCCAAAGTGTGTTATCATTCTAATAAAATTAAGATATTTGATAGGGAGTACAATCTTATTACAAATATGGGGAATTATTTATGAATCAGCTATAATTTAGGCACAGTTGAAAATTTAGTAAAATAAAATTTAGCTACATCTCCCATAAATGGATGTTGTTTGTGTGATGTTCATGAGGCATCAGTGTCCAAATTTCAGCCCAACAAAGAATTCACAAGGGTTGAAGACTCTGATTCAGGTACAAATGCTGTTGCTAATGTGTTTCGTATTAAATTTCTTGAGAGTGATCATAGTCTTTATTTAGATTATATCGCAGGTAGGTAACTATCTCGTCCATTGTTATTGTCAACATATGACTTTTCTTGCTATTCATCGTCATTCACCACGCTACACTTAGGTATCGGCCATTAGAAGATTATAATCTGTAACCTGCATATCTCAAGTTGTTTAGTGTTTCTTTGTTTATCGGAAACCTTTCGTCTGTGTTATCCAGTGTCACTTCAAATGCATGTTCTGTAGCTACCGGCTACTGCCTCTATACTTACAACCCTGTATTTCTTACCGGAGGAAGTATCCATTTCGTGTGTATGTTTGCTCTTTTATTTATGTTTCGCATAGTAAACGTGCACCGATTTTTTTTTATTGGAAATACGAGTGTTGAGATCATTTGAGAAATTGTGCGACATTTTTTTTGTCAAAATTCAATACGTCCACCCCAAAGCCTGTAGAGGTTTTTTCTTAGAAAATAGAAAATTCCATTTTATAGGAAGAAGAGATCATTTAGTATATTCAAAGCTTCAATATTTAATCTCAGTTTGGGGCTCATCCACAAAATATTTACTGAAACCTTTGAAAATACTTCAGAATAAAATTATAAAGTGTATATTCAAATTGAATTACAGAGAACTCACAGTTAATTTATATAAACCCAGGAAATTATTTGATATTTGTTCATTAAATAAAATTAAAATTTCTATATTCATTCATCTGGTCGTAAATAATTTAAAACATTCAAATTTAGTTTTTCGATTTAATTGTGATCAACACAATTATTTATAAACAAGATGTTCCAATAATCTTGTGTCAATAAAAATTAAAACAGCAATTGGCAAACAGTCAATTCTTTATAACGGCGTAAAAGTATATACCTAATGACTTAACGGATTAAAAAAAAATGTCAAAACAAGATTCAAAAATAGTTTTAAAACATATTTATTATTATTGCAATATAAGAAATAATTTTTATATAGCTTTTTTTAAATTACATTTATTATTTCATTGTTTATTCTAATACTAATATACTTTTTATTTTTTTTACTTTCCCTGTTATAAACATTTATGTTTCTTGGGAATAAATCATTATTATCATTATTATAATTTCCAGCAACATTTAAGGTTGTCATGAAAAATCAGTCACAGAATTACGAAAGTGCAATATTTTTACCGCCATATTTGGAAATCACTTATTATAAGAGAAAATCAACAATATTCATGACTGATGAAAAACTCAAAATTGTATTAAATGTTTTTCATAAAAAAAATAAGACCGACTTTATTACTTGCTGGTTAATTTTGTTTAAGTTGTTACCAAAATTTTTATTTACCTACAACTGCACCTCTTCGAAATTACCAGCAAAATACTGATACATACAATTTTATAGGTACCGATCGACTTTTAAGGAAGCAAAATTAATGTCGATGAATACCATTAACATGGCCACGTATATAATAATAATAAAATGGGGAGAGGGAGAAAAAAATTACATAATTATTTAAAAATACAAATTTTATAAAGAAAGGGTTACTGCAACATGGCGTAGTCTTGCACCAGGAGCTATTTTTACTCAACCACAAAATAGGCCCTTAACCTTATATAAAATACAATTTATCAATTTTCCCATAACCTACGGTGAGAAGTTAAAAATTTAATACGTCATGTTTTTTTTGTTCTTCCACAAACCGATTCTCCCACCAAACAATATCACTACTTTACCATCTACGAATGCTTTTTCAACTTTTAACTGTTGTTGCTCTGAACGGAAAACAGAAACCGCCCGTCGGTATTTAATTTTGAACTGATTGATATTTAGTCTCAGCTGGGCTGGAAATTCATTATGCAGTTTTATGCCATTTTATATGCAACATCTTTGATACATAGGTACAGGTTTTGAAACGGGGAATCTGATATATTGTTTTTTTGTGTCTAATAACATTATGAAGAGTGGACCGATTTCAAATGTCAGATGAGCTATTGGAGGTATGTTTTCTCGGATCTGTTTTAAGAATACCATGAACGAAATTAGCGGTTTTCTATTGTTAACCAAGAAGTTTCTGTCACTTTATATTATATTCTATCAAACTTCCGTAAACGAATCGACAGCAATTATTCTGCATTTTTTTTTGATTCTGACTGTCACTACTATAAAGACAATTGGTGTATAAAAAGTCACAGTAATTATAGTTTGATAATACTAAGCTTTCACAAAGATTTTTTTGTTTTTTGTTGGTTGGAAGATGCCTATTTGAATACAAAAGTTTAATCGAACCAGAATGCTTTTTTGTTTATTTTCTTAACATGCCTCACAAATCTTAGATCCTCATCAATTGTTAGACCGAGGCTTTTAACAGAAATCGCACATTGCAGTAGTATGTTATTAGTTTTGATGTTTTTTTGACAAAGATTCGATCGAGTTCGATCCTTTCGTTTACCATATGGTCTGAGACTTTTTGGAATTAAGTAACAGGTTGTGTTCTTCAAATATTTGCTGAATTTCACTTGGCTCACTAATAATTGTATTTTCTCCTACTTCGTGATCGGAAATTTGGAAATGATGTTAAATTTGCTTGTCATCTGCTAAGACTGCTATCGAACAGAGCTTTACGGAATTTAAGATGATATCTTTTGTATATATAATAAGGGTGCTACGATAGAGACTTGCGGGGCTTCGCCTCAAATGATACAATTTTGGAAAAACACATATACACAAGGTATGATTTGATTAGATGAACAGACTCACAGTCAAACCCATAATATTTCAATTTTGAACACATTAACCTATGATCTATCGAAACGAACACTTTGAAAAAATCTAGCAGAACAAGCCCACTATATCATATCATCTAATATTTTAATTAATGCTGTTGCTGTGCTGAATTTTTTTCTGAAGCCGCATTGCGTGTCAAGAAGAATTTTATTTTCTAATATGTACTTGAAGATCTGATTGTACAGGAGACGTTCTAATATTTTAGACATAGCTGGCTATAAACTTATTATCCTAACGTCATCAAGATTTCGAGGGTAAGAGATTTTTGGTTTCCCTATTGATGTTTTCCAGAGCTTCGGGGAATAATTCTGTTCAATGCAGCAATTTACTATGTTCAAAATATAGATCTCAATAAATGGACTGTACATTTTTAACATTATAGCTGATATATGATTTTGTTAAATGTAATGGTCATCAGTTTTACTTCCAACCAGAGAGAACAAACAATAAACTTCCAACTGCAATACTTTTAGAACATTATCCGTGTATCTGCTGCGGCTCGGGAGTCTTACTATTTATTTTCAGTCGTTTGATAAGTTCCACTCTCTCCTATGTGATAATCAGTTGGCCTCTGAGCTCATGTCGTTTCTTCCATATACTGCATCCACCTTGAGACTTTTGATAGTCCTTACTTGCCTTTGATATCCGCTCGTTTCTTTATTTTCTTGTAAAGGTTTAAACTGGCATCTCGATTTCGTCACATCTGTCCTGTGGTCATATTTACTTAACCGCCTTGAACGCTTTTAATAATCTCCTGTGCATTACCTTGTATTTTTAGGATAATACCATCGAAAAACCCTGAGTAGCACCTTATCATGAAATGATAAAATTTTGCTTTATCATTTCTTGATAATGTTTAAGCTAGCTCAACACCTCTCCATATCAAATATCTTGTTACCTAAATTGCCTTTCGTTATGGTTTTAACGTAATTAAATTCTTTGCTTAGCGGTGATTCGATTTTTTTCGAGTGAAAATACGCTTGTAAAAAATATCTAGATCAAATATAACTAATATGGAGTTGCGCATTGTAAACCCCCACTTCCTTTTTTGATGTCGGTCAAAAAGGAGGTCCTCTTACCACATAAATGAAACTAATTGGTTTAACTAATAAATATATTATAATATGTTCAGAAACGAGTTCAAACAGTATACTGGTTTGTCTTCTTAATCTAAATTCTGTCAAATATAAATATGTTTAAGAAAATCACATCTTCATCTTAGTTTCCATTCAAGAATTTTGAGAAACTGGCTTCATACTTTCTTTGTGGATCAAATTTGAGTCTTATTTTCTCCCATTCTTGTGGTCTATTTTTCATGATAAATGGTGCTACTTTTCTGACAATTTTCACTTGAGCTTCAGAACATCTGTTGCAATTCGTTGATATGGCATCTGGTAAGTTACCTGTGGAAAAAAAGTTGTGTGAAAACATATGTTTTTTTTATATTGACCAAATTAGATAAAATTCAGAACAAGAAATGGCATTTTCGATGTAAAAACAATTGTTCCAGGAATATATTAAATTGAGGGTTGAAGACCAACATTCGTTGGATGAAAGATGCGTCCCAGAGTTGGAAATTGAAGAGCTATTCATAGCACATAAATTTATGCTAGCGAAGCCAATTTCAACTTGATCAAACAAATACACCGTTAATCAGTTTCACTCAAGCAGCTCCTTGCTCAACGAGTATTTGCATAATCCAAATTATCATATTATTACGACATCTAGATATCATCGGCTTTGTTATCCTCATTAGCCACCCAGTCCTTCGGCAGTCATTCGACTGCAACATGTTGCAGAAACCACAAGAGTGGCGTTTGCGTGTACATATTTCATACGTATTTACAGACAAAAAAAATGTATAGCCTTCTGGGTCGAGGCCCATCACGTTTCAAAGTAAAATAAGCATGTCGCTTATACCTATTATTGGTATTTTTAAATAATTTTAATATGTATTTTGTGTAAGGTTTGACACAAGTTGTCCCCTTCGGTTATGATACATATTGCTAATGATATTTGATTGTAATTGTCCTACTTGGTGTAGAAAATATTATCCATGACTTATGAACCATACCCTCAGTATCTTCCGACTGCATGGCTTTTAAAGAAACGCATTTTCAGCCGTTGCTCTACCTATATGTATTTACTAAGAACATTTTGAGGATTAAATGACACGATCCGATATGGTATTGGTGTAGAATACTGTTCGACATATCGGCAAGAAATATGGCGGATGTCCAATATTAATTTATATAAAGATTAATTACCTGTATATTTTTTCAGTTAATTTTCTGATATTTGATTAGTTATTCTGTTATTCTATGCGAAAAGGAATCCAAAAAACAGAAGATATTTAAAATCGGTCCAGCCAATCTTGAGTTATAAATGGTGTTACTAAAACCACTTTGTTTTATATATTTAGATTTGTTATGATTTTAAAATTAATAGCCTATAAAATGTAATAGAAAACTTTTTATAATCCCATAAGCCTAGAATTTGGGTGAAAATACGAAATATAGGGCTTCACTTATAGAAGAAGAAAATGCCAGCTACGAAACAGATTTGAAGATCTAGACGTAACAATCTTGAACTTTCCGGAAGCTCTAACAAAGAAATCATTAAAGTTTTCGAATTTCAATTGAAAGTTTGCTGCAAATGATTTCTTATATAATTCGTCGTTGTCGAATAACTCCGCGTTTTTAAGAATTCGGGAGAGGAGCATTGAGAATTGGTCCCACTGAAAAAAATCAATATTAGACATTTTTTAAAATAATCATATGTTTCCGCGTTACACTCTGAAATATGTTTTTCTGCTATGTGGATGGGGCAAATTTTTCCGGGAATCGAATATTCGAGATTGGAAAATTAGAAAGGAGATGATATCTATCCGGAAACGTTGAAATTTTTTTTCAAAACAGTCTGAAATATGTGATAATATGTGTATTTCCGCTATGTGGGGGCAATTTTTTTTCGAAAATTGAAAATATGAGGCGGCCAAATTAAAGAAGAGATTGTATGTAGGTAGCAACATTTGAATTCAATATTTTTTCAAAAGAGTTAGAGTTTTCGAGTAACATCAGTCTGAAATATTTATATCTGTACCACGATTTTTTGAGATCTCTGAATAATAGTAGTAATAGGATAAGTACTATATATATACTATATCTTTTTTGTTATAGTAAACGTTCAACAATTTTCATGACTAATGTTACCATCAAACGTGTGAAATAAATATTTTTTACAAAAAATTGGACCAACTTTAATAGGTGGTGCACTGAAAACTACAAAATAATATTAATTCTATTTATTGGTGCTGGTACTTTTGAAGTTGTGCTGTTGTAGGCACCAACTGTGCCGTTGTAGTTTTTTGTTGTAGGCACCAACTCCAAAAGTACTAGCAACAATAGAATTAATATTATTTTGTATTTTTCAGTGAACTAACTATTAAAGTCGGTCCAATTTAAAAAAATATATAAATTAATTAAGTGACTACGCGTTTCTGTCATATTAAACGTGCTCAGGTTTTGATGTTTTTTTATTCGATTGAATAGAAAAGAAATGGCCCCAATAAAAAAAACAGTATGTCTCTCTTTCTCAAAATGCTCTCCACAGGAACTGTTGATGTTGGCACCAAGATAAATTATTTTACCTACCTTCAACTGGTAGGTACTTCGTCTCTTAGATAACTTCAAAATTAGTAGTAAGTACCAATAGAATAGTGAATCACCTAGTAAACGGTGCTAGTTTTTGTAAAAAGTAATTCATAAATAATTTATTAGTTTAAATAAAAACTCAAGAAATAACTTGACTTACGCATTATTGTTATTATTATTGTAATCTCATACTTTGTGGGTCGAGGTTCTTTTGCACGCTTCGATGCGAAAACAAGTTGTTCTTCCCTGAGAAAGAATGAGAGTGTACATGAAATGTCCCGATAAATCAAGAGAAGGCCTCGAAGTAGTGACCAGGAAGCTGAGAGAGTAATCTAGATTGTAATCATTTGACATTGTGCTTTTATATTGTGTGTGAATCATGAAAATCCAGATATAGATACCTACCTAACTGCTAACTGCCTTCAATAAATATATGTTTATTTTTACACTCAAGTAATCAGAAGTAAACATAATGTACCTATATGCAGAAAATCATAATAATAGTTATTATTTTTTGGGTAAATTTCTTATAGAAATGTACCTATAGCGATATTTCACACTTTTGAATTTCGAAAAAATTTCAACGGCATGTTGTTATATGTTGTTATATATATATATGGGATATTACGAAATTTGTTAACACGATAGAAGTCGCAGTTTTGGAGGTATCAAGTTCAAATTTGCTACAAAAATCAATCTCCTAAATATCTCGGCCGAGTTCGTTATTAGGCAATATCGGGTAAGGGGTTTCAAAATGGCGACCGTTCAAACAATTAAAAAAATTATCAAAAAAGAGCCTTAGTGTAAATATCATCAAAAATAATTTTGGGTTATAGATATAATCTGTACCTACAACTTTTGTTCGAAGTAATTTTCCATAAAATGCACAGAAAAAAAATTAAGAATTAATAAAGGAAAAATTCGAAATATTGATAAAATATGAACACTCAATATAAATTTGATGTAATTGTACAATTTCTGGAGATCGGTATCAAGTTCAAATTTGCTACAAAAATCAATCTCTCAAATATCTCGGTCGAGTTCGTTATTGGGCTATATCGGGTAAGTAGTTTCAAAATGACGACCGTTCAAACATTTAAAAAAATTATCAAAAAAGAGCCGTAGTGTAAATATCATCAAAAATAATTTTAGGTTATAGATATAATCAGTACCTACAACTTTTGTTCAAAGCAATTTTTCATAAAATACACAGGTAAAAAAATAAAAATTAATAAAGAAAAATAACAAATATTGATAAAACATGAACACTCAATATAAATTTGATGTAATTGTACATTTTCTGGAGATCTTAATATAGACCCTGATTAAAAAAATATATAGTATATTTATTGAAAAAAAATAGGCGAAAAAAAAATTCTGCCTTGAAGTGGAACTCGAACCCAGTGAGCCTTGTATTCAACAGCCAAAACAAAAACCTCTAACCGCAAGGCTATGACACATACGACAATTTTATGTAATAACATGTAGGTATACCAATGTAAAGGTTGTTCAAATTTCAATTCAATGAATCAATTTTATGAGGAGGATCATTTAATTGTAAGAAATTTTAATTTTGTCAAATGTCATAAGTGTTAATTGTTTTCCGTCCATATGGGCGAAGAAAGTCCTAACTTTGTCTTTGCTCATTTTTATTTTGTAACCTCGTTTGCAAAACCCTGAAGATGAAAATATATTTTTCGAAAGCTTGGTTAGCAAAAAGAGTATTCTTTTTTTAAGCCCCATAAAATTCTTCGGCAGATTACCCAATCATAGAGTTTTGTATATATATATATATATATATATATATATATATATATATATATATATATATATATATATATATATACATGCAAATTTTATCTCGGAATCTGGTCTACCGATTTCGATGAAAATTCATATGTATGGGTGTTAGAGTGTATTGAATCGATTGGTTATATTCACATTCACAAGAAAAATCGTTTTCAGCAGTTAATATTCCCATTTTAGGAGTTTTACAGATTATATTTCAGATAGTCCTATGGGTAAGCTTTGGGGTATTAATCTAGAATTCCTCGGTTCGAATTCTGATCACCTTTAAGTTTTTTTTTAACAAAACCCATTTTTTTAAATAAAATATGTTAATATGAGATTTTGAAAATTTAATTGGAAATTTTCAATGAAAATTTGTACAAATCCAATATATTGCCACCTTTAAGGTACACATTACCTTTTTCAAGGAAGGGTTAGCAGATTTTGGTAAAAAATAGCAAAAAGGTGTTTTCGGAGTCGAGAAGTCGATTGACGATACTTTCATATTCAATCGGTGTGATCCTCGAGGTTCACACTAGCTATTTCAAGAATGGCTCCGCAGATAAAAGTTGTTTGGGGGTTGAGAAGTCGATTGGTGATACAGCTGAGTTCTGGCATGTTTCACATTCATATTTATTTTGAAATCTTAAAATTCTGAGCCATGTGAATGATAAAAGCAATATTTACCGATCGCAATACACTTTAACTATAAATATGCACATTTTTGAACTTTAGGGTAACTATTATAGACCCACTCTAAATTCTGTGTTACCCGAGCAAAGCTCGGTCGCCCAGATATTTCCACGTGAATTTAAAACTATTTCTTCCATATCAAATATCTTACTTAGCGTATACTCAGTACTCAATATTTCAATTTGGCCCCTGATAACTTAAATCTATCAGCCACCCAGACGGAGGAGGTATGATGATTTCTTTTTTCATTTAAAATATAGGAGTGCTGAAAAATGGCCCCATATTAAAAATAATTGAAATCCAACATTTCATTTCCAGCACCGACTTAATCAGTTGGTGAATACTGAATAATATTAATTGTATTGGTGCTGGTACTTTTGAAGTTGGAGCCTACCTATGACTCCACAACTTCAAACTTACCAGAGGCAGTAGTGTTAGTATTTTTCACTAAGTACAACAACTGAGTCTATCTGAGTATCTAGTTTTTGTAAAAAATAAGTTCTGTTGCTATTTCAAACATTTAGTACCCTGTTATTTGTTCGCTAATTAGCATCTAAATGGCCCTGAGTTTCATAATAATCGAAATTCAAATTATTCACTGGGCAATGCTAATTCCACCAAGCTTGATTTGATTACGAAAGCGTCGGGACTTTTTCAAGTATTTATTGGATGTGGGTTCCTTCACACTTCACGGTGCTATTATCCAGCTCTCAACCGATTACGTAGCGAAATCGAAGCTCTGTCCGAGTGACTGAGGATTGTCTGGTTCTAAGCTATATCTCCAGTAACTATTCTTCTTCTCCGCCTTATTAATAATTATACAAAAATATAGTTTTATGCAATGCTCTTGTCGAAATAGGTCTAGGATTGTGCTTCGATCAGAGTATGATCATATTTTTCTCGCCCCTGAGGATACGCACGGGTTTCTCCCCTGTCTCCGCCAAACCATGTTACCACGTGACTTTAACCTCAAAAACTATTGCGAATCAATATATGTAAAACAGTAAAATATGAATGCCATGAGGAAAATTGAAGAGTCTACAATACAATAGATTGATCAAAGTTGTTGTTGAACAAAGAAGTGACTTCTTCCTCGATCATATTTATTTAGCTACGACGTTTCCACTAACATGCTTCTACCTCATGTACTACCTGTATAAAAATTAACATAATTTCCTTCCAACTCGATAAAAACTCGACAAAAATTGAAGCGCGATTGACGAAGCATATCTTTTTTGGTACAAAAACTGCATCGCTCTACTCGAGTTAAAAACATCTAATTCTAAGCCCAGCTGAACAAGTGCAAAAAATAAATTTTCGCTAGTTTCGTTTCAGGCTTGAAAATGTACAAGAAATCTGTTTGTTTGTCCACTCATATGACTTTACTACACCCTTTTTTATATTAACAAAACAAAAAAAATAGATACTTGTCAAAAAAAAAATTCATGCAAAAATAATAATTGATCTAAGACATTAACAAAAAAAATAATGAAAATCGGACGCAAAAATAAAAAAGTAAGTATACATTTTAGATTGGCGGAATTTTGTGCCGGAGAATATATAACCGCAATATATAGTTGCAATTATAATCAATAGGATATCAATTATCGTCTATTGTTTTTTATGATTTTTGTATTCAACTAGAATGTGATAGGATATATATATAATACAGAAGGGGAAACGTATAAAAATAGAAAAGTACTTCAAATAACCAAATCGTTTTCATTGGGTTGCTTTTAATAGTCAGTCTTAATAAAATTAGTTTGAAACAATATTTCAATCAATGTTACAGTGATGTAGTTTTTAACTATTTTATGTATACGTACTTTTGAACTCCCGGCCGTCTGGGGTGCAAGGGCCCTGGTCCAAGATGCACTTGATATAGTTATTTAACACTCTCCTGTTGCTCAATATCATATCCACATCAATGTCATCAAATTTCGTTGTATATTTCTGCCCCAAACATGAACAAACCATCACTACGACCAGAAAAGCTATTGTCAACACACCCATAGTTTCTTCTATCTTAAGTCTTCAACAAAACGACAACAAAATCCCAACTATCGATTGTTGCAGAGTTCTTATAGCCCTGCTTATTTATATAAGGAGTTATGTATTGCGTTTATGTTGTGTTCTTTCTATATATGTATTTGTTTGATTTGTAATTAATTTTATTGACACATCTTTCAAGGCATCGTGCTACAATGTGTTTCGCATGTAAATGATGGATTAGCGTGAGTATATGGAGGATGAAGAAAATTTAATGACAAAAATCATGGAAATCTGCTGATAAACTCTCTATCTAAGTATGGTTTCTACCTTCAAAAACAATTTTCAATAAGGATGGTTTGTTTCTCATTAGGAGGATTGATTATTTTTATGGAGTAGGTTTACCGCATTTTTTAATTCTGTCGATCCATCAATGTCAAACAAGTATCGTCAAAAGCACCAAAATACTGGAAAGGGGTAACAATCTTTTTAAGAGGGAAGTTGACTGGAAGGTATATCAGAAAATTTATTTGCTAGAAGAAGGGCACGTTTCCGATAACTGTGGCGCTACGATTTGACAGTGTTTTCTGGTGAAACACCCCAAAATATGACGAAAATCAAAAACACCAATTTTCTCGTTTTCGTCTCTTTTTAGAGATATTGGCCCTTTTTGGTCCCAACAAGCTAGCGTGATATTTAACCTAACCTAACCTAACCTAGTAATAAATATTATTGAAATTCTAAAAACGAAATAATATTGAAAATACGATTCCAGACGATTACAAATACAGTGTTGCCATTGACTTCATTTTGGAAGCTCATAGAATTATTATTTTATTCAATGACAGTAGAATAAGTTGTAGACAATAGAAAAATGTATCGCTATATGAAATATAATTTAAATGAAAATTACTAAAACAAAAACTAAAACCTTAACGAAAATCTTTTTGGACAATACAAAATTAAACATAAACCTTACTTGATCTAACCTAAACCTAACCTTACCTAAAATCTTTTTGTACAACAGAAAATTGAACATAAACCTAACTTGACCTAACCTAAACTTACCGAAAATCTCTTTGGGCAATAAAAATGAAACATAAGCCTAACTTCACCTAACCTAAACCTAACCTTACCGAAAATCTTTTTGTACAATAGAAAATTAAGCATAAACCTAACTTGACCTAACCTTACCGAAAATATTTTTAAACAATAGAAAATTAAACATAAACCTAACTTGACCTAACCTAAACCTAACTTTACCCAAAATCTTTTTGAACAATAGAAAATTAAAAATAAACCTAACTTGACCTAACCTAAACCTAACCTTACATTATTTCCAAAAAAATATAGCGATACATTTTTCTATTGTAATACAACTTATTCTACTGTCATAGGATAAATTAATAATTCTATGAGCTTCCAAAATGAAGTAAATGGTAACACTGTATTTATAATCGCCTGTACTCGTATTTCCAATATTATTTAGTTTTTTCAAATTTGAATAATTACAGTATGGCGGCTAACCTAGTAGTGAAAGTGAAATATGTTTTTAGTTTTTACGTTCAACGTACTGGTAAGTACAAATATTTATTGATTTCTAAACGCGTGTCTCCCCACCAAAACATACATTTTGCTCAAATATCCCGCTAGCTTGTTGGGACCAAAAAGGGCCAATATCTCCAAAAGGAGACGAAAACTCGAAAATCGGTGTTCCTGATTTTCGTCTTATTTTGGGGTGTTTTATCAGAGTACATCGTCAAATCTTGGCCCCACAGTTATCGGAAAGTCCTAACGTTCGAACGTTCACTAATACCCAAAAAGATATAGGTAGGTTTAGCTTGTACATAGCGGAAATGCGCATATCACATATTTCAGACTTTACCATTGCCAAACTCGGAAACCGTGACTCTTTTCAAAAAATGTTCAAAAAATTTCCGGACATGGTCCCCTCTCTAATTATCAAATCTCGAATTTTCGATTTTCGGAAAAATTTGCCCCTTCCACATAGCTGAAACACATATTTCAAACTGTAGCGTGGAAGCGTATGATTATTTTTAAATTAAAATGTCCAATTTAAACATTTCCGGATATGGAATTTTCATTAATTCTATCGCCTCGAATTTTCAATTTTCGAGAAAAATTGCCATCCCCTTTGGGGGTGGTTTTTGGAGGGAAGGAGATTTTGGATTTGATTTTTCTCAATATGGGACCATTTCCCCACTCTCCTCTTTCGAATGAAACAAAAATCGCCTAATTCGGAGTACGTTTACTATGCAAAACGCGCGAACAGCCATAAAAAAGCAACAACCGAATTGTATACCTTATCCTTTTTTTGAAGTCGGTCAAAAATCACCTCTTGTTTGTTTATATTAAATGTCAGACTGTCACTTGTGTGTGCTTTTGTAGAACCTCATAAGTTTATCATAGTCTTAGAAAATGTATTCAGAACAAGAAAAGGTTTGCTTTTTTTGAACATTTTATTCAAAATGATAGAAGTATTGCCCTAACAATTAGAGAATATCGACTAAACATTCCTGAAAGAAGAAGAACGAGACTTAAGAAATCACTGTGTTATAAAATATAAGAAGAAATTACCTAATATTTTGACAGAAGAACGCATCAAAATATTTCACTGTATTTTGAAGAAAATCCAGAGAATTCTTTAATTTATGCTAGTAGGTATTTGGATTTCGCTAGATCCACGATCCTCGCATCGATGAAAATAAACGGATATAAGCCATATACATTTGCAAAGCTAGAAGTGTTGCAGATTGGTGATAAAATAGTCGACTGGAATTTTGTTGTACTGATGGACCGTCAGTTTCAACCCAATGCCTGCACGAATCTGACGAAGCTATCTTTACCACTGCAGGTTGTTTTAATAGGAATAATAGTCATTTCTGGTCGCGAGCAAATCCTAAACGGTATAAAACGATCCAGAATCAGGATAGACAAAGTGTTCCTGGTTGGTGTCATGATACAGCAATAGTCCGAAATTTTCTTAGGGAACGGTTTGAAGAATGGATTGGACGAAATGGAAATGTTGATCACCGAGAAGTCCTGATTTGCCTTCTTTCTGTGGGGTACGTTAAAAGATCGTGTGTACCAGGATGTAGAAGATTTAGAAAATAAAATAAGATTGGAAGTAGAAGCCCTTAGTCGTGGAAATCAGAGATTGCTCTGAAAGACACTAAGTTTTGAAGAACTTAATTTATTAAAATAATGAAGTCATTTTTTCCATAACAATCAATCGTTAACGAACTATAATCAACAAGTGCACCTTATTTTTGAAGTCTAATTAAAATTTCGGCATCTTATGTTTTTTTCTCTTTATATTTTATATCACTGTGATTTCTTAGGTCCCCATCGATTCGCCGACAAGATGATTTGTGTAGAATTATTCTTTCAGGGAAGTTTCGTCGATATTCCCTAATTGTAAGGGCAATACTTCTAATGTTCTTAATTAAATTTTCAGACAAATCGAACCTTTCTTGTTCAGAATACATTTTCTGAAACTATGATAAACTGCCGAGGTCCTACAAAAGCACACACCAGGGATAGTCTGACATTTAAACAAAAAAGATGTAATTTTTTCCATAGCAATCGCTAAGTTAACCTTATATTTTACAGAATTTTAAATTTCAGCTTATATTTCAGAAACTCTTGCTATAAGGATTAGGGAAGTATTATATATATATATATATATATAAAGAATACTGTAACGTGAAGACCCGAATAATGAACTATACACACTCACAAACATTCCAGAAAACACGGGAGGCATCAAAGGCAACGAGAATAAGTCCTGGTCTATTCTCGAAGCCGTATATTGAGAAATAACCTCCAGAAACAACGAAAACAGCACTGGAATCATCTAGAGCTTTTTAGGTTAGATATATACTACTGATGGCAATGTTAGTGACAGTTAGTGATAGATAGTCAGTCATAGATCACAATCGGATATAGCTCATAGATCAGACAGTAGTAAGAAGTATATAGTACGAGAAATAAGTGTGAATATAAATGTGATTATAGTCGTGTAGTTATTGGTATAAATAAATAAGTGAAAATAAATCGAACCCAGTTTTAATATAAATTCCCGTTACAACACAGTGAAATAGCCAAAATAAGGGTTTGCATTTAAAAAATCGGAGATAACTGATAATATTCAATTGAGTCGTATGTTGCCAGAGATTATTTCTGGTTTGGTTACAAATGTACACCACGGCTTGTCAGATTTATGATAAAGGCTATTTAATCACTACTAATGATGAATCATTCATATATCTGCTACTGTCATTTTTTTCTCAAAATCGACAAAATCTCGAAAACTATAAATACTAGGTATAGGGTTTGACATAATCAAGCGGAGGCACTAACCACTGTTAAAATTAATATCAGTTTATTTTTCCAATTAACAAAAAAAACAAACTAATCGCTTTCGCTAAGAAACCAATATAGATGATTTGTTGACTTAGAAACCAATTGGTCACCAATAAATTAACATAAATCTTTAATGTATGAATAACTTTTTACACATCATAACTTTTAAAGCAGAATAAATAAATCCTTAAACTTCTACCACAGCTTGTTAGGTAAGCTGTGCTTCTACTATAACTTTGAGATATACGATATAAATATCGTGACATAAGTATTTCAAAACCTACTACCTACCCAGAAACTTCTATGTACTTGTGGAAGCAACTTCATATTCACTAGCGGTTCTATTGCATAGTTCAGAATTATCAAGAAAAGATTCATTAACAAAATAATTAAGCTGAACAGATGAGTCCAAATTTACTTAATTGGAAAATTAATGTTGGTATAACAAGTGTACATGGGTAGAAAAAGCTTAACACAATGCAATATGGATTGATATAGAAAAACATCTCTCAATCTTCCAAATACATATCCCGTTTGGAATGAGTGGAATTTTCTTAGAAAATGTATAATTTGATACAATAAAATTGAGAAGAGGATAATTTCCGGAAACTTTTTGTTTGTGACCATGATGCCACTGAAATGTCTCAAATAAATATCATCTCCTGAAACTTCGTCAAAAACTGGGTCTTCGCACACAATTCTAATAAAATTTTAATGCATCTCCTAAAAACTAAACTATTTTTCGAGATATAGTGTTGATTGACAGACAGACAGTCAGACGGCTGAAAATCAATCTCCTAGAAGGTATTAATTACCCTTACGTATTTGTGTACAAAGTTTGGTGTTAGACGGTTAAGTATTTTCCGAATTAGTCAGAACGTACAAAAAAGTATACGAAAATCGACGATTTTTCTCACTATTAGCGTGACGCGGTTTCTCGACCAGAACTCCATCCCAACGAGCCCAAAGAAGTATAACTTCAAAAATAAACAACAAACTAGATAAGATATGAGGCAAACTCCAATGCTGTTTGTATTCATACTTGTAGTTTTTGACCGAAGAACCCAAACGGAGAAGGTATAAGTATGTAAGTAAGAAGTTTGGTTTGTGCGCGCGCTGTATATAGCAAATGTAGGTACTCCAATATTTATGATTTTTAATTCATTTGAAATAGGAGACTAGAGAGATTATCCCATATTTATGAAAACTCAAATCCGAAATCTTATTCCCTCCAAAAAACGCTGTCAAAAGGGGTGGAGGATGCAATTTTTCTCGAAAATCGAAAATCTGAGACGGTAGAATTAAAGATAGGACAGTATCCGGAAACGTGGAAATTGAAGATTAAAGACCAGAGTATTTGTAGCAACATTTATATTGATTTTTTTCTCCATAGAATTACGGTTTTCAAGTTACAGCAGTGGTAAAGTCTAAAATATGCGTATTTCCGTTTTTAGATGTTTGAATAATAACAAGTACAAGCAAAGGATATACATGTACATGGGAAATGGTATAAGTGAACATTCAACGATTTTCGTGGCTAATTTTACACTCAAAAGTGTAAAATAAATATTTTTTACTAAAAATTAGACCGGTTTTTATACTTGCTGCATTGAAAAATAGAAAATAATACTAATTCTATTGGTGCTGGTACTTGTGAAGCTGGTGTCAAGAGTCTTTTATTTAATGATAATTGCAGAAGTTACCAGTAACAATAGAATTAATATTATTTTGTATTTTTCAGTGCACCAACTAATAAAGTCGGTACATTAAGTAAAAATAGTTATATATAAGTTTTGACCCCCTTTGATCGTATTAGAAAAGCTCAGAGCTTTCAATGGATGAAAGACGACGACTACTTACTGGCTTCTAATTTTTAACTTGAAGAGCCCACTAAACCCGTTGTTGGCATCAGAGCTGGAGCTTTATCTCTGAGCTCTGTTATCGTACAAGGCGCTCATGGATCTAGGTTTATTATAATAATATTGGATACATTTTGAAGGTAAATAATTTTATTATCTACTGCTGTAACACATAAATTCCAACTATAGCTATACAAACACTGATCTATTATCTTCATACATTCATCATTTTTATAACACTCCTTTCTTGTTAAGTTCTTCAAATCTTCTCTTATAAATACCTTCCGGGTCATATTTATCAGTCAGCTCTTTCCACCATTCTGGTTTATTTTCAGAAAAGTGTTTAATAACTTTTCTGATCATTTCTTTCTGTTTGTCTGTACATTTGGCACAATTAGTCTTCAAAGCTTCTGGAATAGTTTCTGAAAGAAGATTTATTTATAAAAAATGAAAATCTCATCTGGTCCATAAACCAAATTTACGAAGCTAAATTAAAAAATATTATAAATATAAAATAAAAGCCGACAACTTACAATATCCAATTTTCTCGGTATATATTTGCATTTGGAAAGCTAAAAACTAAAAATATTGATAAATGTACTCACTTTTCAATTCGAGAGCATCCCCGGGACATTTGCCTTTCTCAACTAGACAATCCTTATAATTTTTAACGAGTCTATCGTTTCTCAATATTTTATCGATATCCACATTGTCACTTCTATCACTATATTTCTCTAAAGCATTTGAAACACTTATATAAACCACAAGGAGTGCTAGACTGAAAACAGCCTTCATATTTAGCTTTTGTTGTAGATTTTTGCTTGATAAAAGAGACACTGGTACTAAGTAAGTCTCATCGGGTATTTATATTTTTGCCGAAATTACTACATAGGTATTGTACAAAGTAATTTGGAATATTTTTTTGTGTAATAAAACCGAGGACGTCAATGAAAATACGATGAAACTAAGGCCAAACTAGTCATTTCTAGCCTGGTCTTACCGCATTTTCTATTTCGAGGAATAAATACATTGTCAATTCTACAAGTGAATTTTATCCTGTTGACTGAATAGAAAATCCACAAAAGGATTCTTTTTCTATAATTTTATCAAAGTTTCAGGTTTGGTATACACTGTGGCAAAAATTGAGTTAGAAAGTTGTAACAAATTGGGACCCATTACATTTTTTTTTATTTCCAAGCAGATTTCAATGTCAACGCCTGCCTGGCCTGCAAAATTTTATAGATCAAATAAACAAATTCATTAAATCGATTTATTTATTTATTTTCTCATAATGTAATTTGCAAAAACTGGTCATTTTTATTTCTTGATTTTTTGTAACTTAAAGTGTCTAGTACTAGACGACATTTCAAAAGTCAATATCTCTGGTTTTATAAAATATTTCGTAATGGATTCAGTTGTAAAAAATTGCTGTCATTATAATCAGGTAAATATTTATAAAAATAGATTCTAGGGAAATTCTAGTGTTTTTTTTAAGAAAGCATCGAGAGGCGTTAAATCGGGACTATTGGCTGGTCATTCAATACCCCCATTTCTTTCAATTCATAGGGGATAACGTTTGTTTAAAATATTACGGACATGAACTACATTATGCGGTGGTGACCCATCTTGATGCCATATGAGCTCATTATATTGTCTAAGAGGTAAATTGTCCAAAAGATGTTCGATATCGTTACCAAGAATATTCAAATATCTTACACCCTGATAAAAAAAAGTGTGCCGATTACTTTGTCATTAAGAATTTCGCACAAAACTCTTAACAGATCTACGGCCCTGAAATTTTATTTCCCTATGCCCAAAAGAGTTCGCAAGTTCGCAGAAGCCCATATATGACTATTTTTTCTGTTGAAGAGTTGACTCTATTAGTAGTTGCATTAAAAATAGATAATAATATTAATTCTATTGGTGCTGGTACTTTTGAAGTTGGTGCCAAGAGAATAGAATTAATATTATTATAGTAAACTACCATTTACCAATTCAGGAATCTGAGCTAAGTTTTTTTTTAATAAGTTTATTTTTTAATTGGTTCACACAGATGTGTGCATACCTGGAAGAGGAAATGTGTCTTATGATGGAGCCACTTGTTTTGTGACATTACTGCAAAGAGTGAATGTTTCTCTAAGTTTGAAGAATTTAAGTCTGACGTGGAAAATCAAATAGAATGTAAGATTAAAAGGCTCCGTTATGATTATGGGGGGGAGTATGTGACTGCTAGAATATACAATCCCTCATACACCGGAATAGAATGGTGTATCGGAAAGACTGAACAGAACTTGTGTGGAGCGTGCCAAAGCAATGCTGTTTTAAAATGGACAAAAGGTATTGGGCTGAGTCCAACAGTAACGCTAGACAATAAATAGAAATGTGAACTGGTTCGAAGGTGGATTTATCACGTATTCGCGTGTTTGGATGTAAGGCTAGTTATAGGTTAGCTGATCCAAAAAAAACAGGATATGTAACTGTTTCTAGAAATGTAATTTTTGATCAGAGTATGTTAGGATGTGTTCTAGATGGATGTTCTGAAATTCCTGTTTTTTCAAGAACTGATTCCTGGTTGGGGCGTTATTGTTAAAGATGTTCATATGAATGTTTCTGAAAATGAACATGATCGAATCGGGAATGTTGATCCTGTTATACAACCTAATGCTGAAGATCTTGTAAATTAATCAGATAATGATGATGATGATGTAAATGAGTTGAATTTTTGTGTTGCCTTAAATGCTATAGGGACTGTTCCAAATTCCCCTTTGGTAGCTTTAAACGATCCAAATTGGAAACTGGCAATGGAGAAGAAGTATGATGCATTGTTAAAAAATAATGTAAGGGAATTACTGGATAAGCCTGAAGGTCATAATGTTATCAAAAGTAAGTGTTTTTTTAAGGTAAAATAGGTAATTTCAATTGCAACAAAGCCAGACTAGTGGCCAGAAGATTCTCGAAACAAGGATATACTCAATCAGTATGTGATCCCTGTGTATTTGTGAAGAGAGAAGGTTCGTGTGCCATATATCTTTGTTGGTATAGTGACGATACATTTGTATTTCCAAATTGAGACAGTGAAGGCAGACAAGTGTATGGATTACTTGTCTAAGAAATATGATGTTAAGTTTCTTGGTCCCTTGAGAAATTGCCTTCGTATGAGAGTAGATTAAAACAAAGAGAAAGGTGTTTTAAAACTAGACCAAAGTAAATATGTGTCTGATTTATTAGAGAAATTTGACATGAAAGACTGTCATCCGAAGAGTACACCCATGTCTGCAGGTCATGACTTGCCAAAGTTAGAAACCAAAGATGAGAAGATTCCAGATCAGAAATTGATAGGTTCTTTAATGTAGTTAGCCATTTCAACTAGACCTGATATAATGTGTTAGTTAGTGTTAGTGTTAGTAAACTTAGTCAGTACAACACTTGTTATGGGAATGATCACTGGGTTGCTTGTAGCAGAGTTCTTTGGTATGTAAGTGGTAAAAAAATTGTGTTCACCTGAAGTGGTAATCTGAATGTTGAGTGTTTTGTGGATGCTTCTTTTGCTGTTTATATGGAGAAAGGATAGGAAGCTAGGTGGATCAGTTTTTGCATGGCAGTCTAAGCTATTGAAGACCGTGACGCTATCAAGTATTGAATTAGAATATCTGGGACTAAGTGAAGGTATAAAGGACTCCTTGTATATTGCAAATGTTTTTGAGATACTGGGTTTGGGAAAGATTTGGGTGAGTGTCCTCAATGGTAACTATTTGGTACACTGTGTATAGCAAAGGATGAACAATGTCATAAGCGTACTAAGCTCATTAATATTAGAGACTTGTTTATCACAGAGGAAGTTCGAGATAAATGTTTAGAACATGGTCATGTAGGCACTAATGATTTAGTTGCTGACATTAGGACAAAAGCTTTACCTAAGAATAAGCATGACAAATTTGCAAAGGAGTTTTGTTTGAGAAATGTTCAAATTAGGAGGGTGTGGTAGAATACATGATTCTAAGTTAAATTTAAACAATTTTGTATTTTTTATGTTGGCATCACTTAAGCCTTCTATTGTTTCATGTATCTTTTTTGTTATAGGTATATTACAACTTCCTGTCAATTACACCATGTTTAATTCACTACTTAAAGAATAAAAAGGGTTGTTGATTTGAAAAAAGTCTATTATATATTGTTTAATTACACACCATTGCCCAAAATTCCAACAATGAAGTGTGAATATACACAGGTTTTTATTGACCGACGAACCCCGAACGGAGGAGTTATACAATTCGACTGTGTGCTTTTTTTTGGTTTGTGCGCGCGTTTTATATAGTAATCGTACTCCGATTTTGATGATTTATTTATGATTCATTATCAGTATAATTAAAGATAGGAAAATATCCGGAAACGTTTAAATTGAACATTTTTTCAAAAGAGTTACGGTTTTCGAGATGGAGGGATGTTAAATTCTCAAATATACAAATTTTTGTTATGTGGAGAGGGCGATTTCGGTCGAAAATTGAAAATCTGTTTGCAGGACATGAAAGACATAATTATTTGTGGCAACATTTATAATGAACATTTTATCCTTAGAGTTACGGTTTTCGAGTTAAATCGTAATAAGTACAAGCAAATAATATACATGGGTAATAGGATAAGTACTATCTTCATTGGTATTAGTGAACGTTCCACGATTTTCGTGACTAATGTTACACTCAAAAGTGTGAAATAAATATTTTTTACAAAAAATTGACGTTATCAGTTAGTGCATAATATTAATATTAATTCTATTGGGGCTGGTACTTGTGAAGTTGGTGCCAAAAGTTATCAATCTACCTGCAACTGCACAACTTCAAAAGTAACTGCCCCAATAGAATTAATATTATTTTATACTTTTGGAAGAAAAATATTTTTAGTATTGTTAAAAAAGTAAGATACCTTCTTTTTGTTTTCTATAAAATGAGATATATTCTTGAAAAAAATGATTTATTAAAATTATACCATGCTTTGTTCTGTAGCGTCCTATTTTATGGAATTATTTGTTGGGGTTCAGCTTATTCAAATACATTAGGGCCGATAGTAAGAATACAAAAGCGTGCTATCAAAATTTTAACTTTTGGTAAACAACACAACCTTTTTAGTGAGACACGATTGCTGAACATCAATCAAAAATATATTTTGGAAGCACTAATAAATAATTATTGTAATCTACGGGAAGAGTATACTATTGCTGAAGTATGTTTATTTTCTAGACACAAATCGCTTACAGTGAGTAAAAATAAATTAAATATTGGTCAAAAAACTAGTTTATATCGATCCAAACTTGTCTACAATAGATTAGATAACAATGTAAATCTAAAAATTAAACTTCTCTAGAGGGCGTATTAAATTTCATATTAAGAGTTGGATTTTAAATAATTTGAAGTTATAATATACATAGATATTGTTATGTTACTTAAAAAATCTGTTTTAATATTTAATACTTCCTATATCATGTGTCTTACTTTACATTTGTAGTTGTATTTATAGTTTTGTTGCATTTTAATTTTATTATTTGTTTATTTATTGTATATCAATATGTATATTTAGATTATGTTAAGCTTGTAGATTTT
Organism: Crioceris asparagi; assembly: GCA_958507055.1. Lineage (NCBI taxonomy): Eukaryota > Metazoa > Arthropoda > Insecta > Coleoptera > Chrysomelidae > Crioceris > Crioceris asparagi. The sequence continues at coordinate 118,632,339 of OY293826.1, forward strand.
AATACATTATTAAGTTCAGGTCTACACACAGATGCTATTTGCATCTCGGTAGGGGATTGTTGGACTTTATTAAGTCAGACAATCTATTAGCATACTATTTTTTAATCAAGATTTGTATGTTAACCTGAATAAAGATTATTATTATTATTATTATTACTTTTCAGTGCACTAACTGATAACTTCGGTCCAAAAAAATATTTATAAAAGATGGATATAAATATAATATCTTCATGTAGTGTTCAGTAATATTATGTTTACCCTCATTTTGATGTAGGTACCTAGATGTTAATAATACTAAACTGATTCCAATAATAAATATCATTTTTATCAAGCATAATATCTTATTAGAATATATTTCTTAATTTGTATAGGAAATTCCCTGTCTTTGTAGGTAAAATTGGCTACATAAGTTATAAGTTGTTTGCCTTAATAATTTGTATTCACACGTACTTGGAAATCTGAAATGTTTATTATTCAACAGAATTCATTGAGTATTATTGTTATTCATAAAACATAGCAAAATATGTACCTATAAATACGCGAATGCCAATTTCATTTCAACACTGTAATGATTTCATTGGAATTATATTAAAAATTTAAAATACATTAGTTTGGCGAAATCCACAAGAACTAAGAGATTCCCAGTAAGGTTTCGATATAATAGTATGCAGAAGAAACAACATGAAAGTATTGCTTTATATTTAATAGGTACAAAATGTTCATGTCTCGGCTTCTTAAAAAGGACCTTCAGGTTTTAATATCAATTATTAAAGTTTCTTATTAAGAAAGCTATACCCAAAATTTTTAATAAAATTCGATGAATTGTTACGTGAATAGTTATCGTTAGAGCCGTTTTCGCGCCGCAATCTTGATCGAAATATTTTTTTTCAGCTATGGCTTAGCAACCAGGGCTGGCAGAATACACAATCTGTATCACCGGCGAGCCATATCGATACGAAAGGAAAGCAATAAAATTGGCCCATCCTTTTCCGAGATAATCTTGGCACAGACAGACAGACCAATGGCTGAAAATATGATTTTTGGACTTGCAAACATTTGTTGAAAACTGGACATCGAAAATTTGAAACGATTACAATACATTCCTTACTAGGCTATTTAAGGCCGGTTTTTGACCGACAAATCCCGAACGGAGGAGGTATACAATTCGACTGTCTGCTTTTTTTATGGTTTGTTCGCTCGTTTTATATAGTAATCGTACTCCGATTTTGATGATTTTTGATTCATCTGAAAGAGTAGGCTTGAGAAAAGGTCCCATATAAAAATACAAATCCGAGATCTCCTTTCCTCTGAAACACAATATTATTGCACTCAAAAGTGTGAAATAAATATTTTTTACAAAAATAATATTAATTCTATTTATGCTGGTACTTGTGAAGTTGGTGCCAAAAGTTACAAATCTAACTCGAAGCGTGTAACTTTTCAGGGAAAGGTTTAAGAGCTTTTGTTTACACGAAAGACCCCGTTTGATTTTCGACAAGGATTCACCCAATAAAAACTAAACTAAACTCTAAACTAAAATCTAGTTATTAAATACGCCAAACAGTTATCTTTTTTAATATATATATTGGTATCAAGCAGCATCAAATCTTTGCTATGAAGTGATCATTTATTCATTAAACCAGGAAATACAATAAGACAATTTTCATAGAAATAATAATTTAGCCTTAGTTCCATCATATTGTTGTCCTCGCTTTTATCACATTTCTAAAAATTCTAAATTATGCAGTAGAAAATGGAGTTATTTTCCTAAACATATGAATATCCGTCTAACTTTGCTAGGACGTACACACTAGTGTAGTTTGATATCAAATGAAGATCTACAACAAAACCTTCAAAATGAAGGCTGTTGTTTTTAGTATAATTTTTCCTGTGGAATAGTATATTCTAACTATAACTATTGATGAAGATATTTTCAAGTTATGTTGTTATAGACAGAGAGAAGACTTTTGGCACCAACTTTAAAAATACCAGCACTAAAAGAATTCATAATATTTTGTATTTTTTAGTGCACCAACTAATAAAGTCGGTATTATTTTTTGTAACAGAAAAATTTCACACTTTTAATTGTATCATTAGTCCTCAAAATCTATACCAGAAATAATGGAATTATCATTGCTTATACTGAAGAAGACAGTACTTTGCTTATATTTATTCATTGATTTTAAAACATCGCGGAAATACCTACCTACCTAACTACCTAAGATTTTTATGTTGCCGGATATAGCCTTTTTTAATTTTGTCTAAAATGTTCGATTTTCGCAAAAAAATGCCCCCTCCACCCCCAATAGGAGAATTTATTGGGGGGAAGGATATTTTGAATTTCGATTTTTTTTTCAATGGAACCAACTCTCAACACTTATCTTTCAAATGAAAAAAATCATCAAAATAAGAGCACGTTAATTATGCGAAAAAATAGAAAAAAAAACTGCAAACTGTCAAATTGTCTAGGTACCTCCTCCGTTTGGGAAGTCGGTCAAAAAGTTAGTTGATGCTAAGCGAAACCTTTCAGCGAACAATTCAAAACAAAACAATTTGCAAAACAATCTTAAAGAATTCTATAACTTTTCAAGTTCCATTCCAGATGTTGAGTTCTCACCTTATGTTGGAAAATGAGACCCCATTATTGATTTTGTGTCTTTCTTAACCGGTTATTCAAATCTCATCTTTTGACATGCGAAATATCACCTATTTTTGCTGATGATAAAGAATCAAATTTGAGAATTGCCCTAGAAAAATCTATGTTTATCGGCCAATCATGCATCAGCAACTATCTGCCATTTCTCATCACAACCCGTTATCTTACTCTCCTTTATCTTTTAACGGTATCATTGTAGTGATTTTGTATTAGAAACAGCAGGTCAAGCACCTACATATTTATATAAAACCATCACACATCAATGTGTTATCGTTCAGATCCATCAAATTACTGATTCAAAGGGTCACCAGGCCAGAGACTGACAAGAATTTTCCATTGTAATTGACTACCTCAAATAATTGAAAAGGTACGAAGCAGTACCAATAAAATGTCGAAAGTATTGTTTGTCTTGATGTTAGTGACGGCCTGTAGCTGTGCTCAGAAATATGTGACCAAGTATGATAGTTCCGACCTGCAGATGATCCTGAGAAGTGAAAGGTTGCTCAAAAATTATGTCAACTGCCTTTTGGAACAAGGAAGGTGTACTCCTGAGGGACTAGAATTGAAAAGTAAGTTTTATTTAATTAGCCAGCTTTTTATTCCGTTATTGATATTTTGAATGGATGGTTTGATTTTCACTGAAGAATAATTAATACATATAGGTAGTTGTTTCTGGGAATATTTGTGGAGCGATTTTATGAATGACATTTAACGTGTTCTCTAATAAACGCTGAGAATTGTCAGTTTCTCTCACATTTGTTTTTTTTTAGAAGAATTACCTATTTCACATGAAAAATATACTATTAGAATTACCAACTAAAGATACGTTTATATTGGAGCTGCGATAAGCCATAAGAGAGGCAGTGAGTTGAGTGAGTGAGATGGAGTGACTTGTTACGCATCTTCCATGCAATATAATGTATTCACGCCGCCCTAAACATGTTTAGTTAGTAGTTTTTCCACTACCTACATGGCACAAATGAGACATATTATTTCATTTCGCTGTTAAAATTTCAATATCAAATAACACTCCATGAAAACAAACAAGAATATGAGTTATTGTTTCTCTACACCTATATCTCGTCTAAAGTATTTGTTTGGATAATATAACGCGACTGAAAAATTAATAATTTTTTTTTTTCTGTCTACAAGAAACTATAATCGTTGATTTGTTTACATTAGAATAGAAACTAATCCTTCTCGCGTTTCCAAGACCAATTAGCTATTCAAGGTTAACAACGAATGACAAGAGAATCAGAGCAGCTTATATAAGAGATATTATCATTAAGACATCAGGTTGTTTGGAGAATATGAAAGGGATCAACACAATAATAATATTTACGAGTCAGTGTTGCTTCGTGGAATTATTGTTGCTTCATATAAATATATATATATATATATATATATATATATATATATATATAGATTAATTTGAAAGGAGTATGTTTTGTATTTTCTAAGACAGATAATAAATTAATAATGTATGCAAATTTATTGGCGGAGGGATTCGTTTAGATGGATTAATAGCCAAGAAAAAAAATACCATGGGTACCTAGAAGCAACATTTTGCTTTCAATTAATACCAATAAATATATTTGACTTAGTGATATTGGCAAAGCTGTCACATAAAAATTTTGATTTATATTGAAATCAATAAATATCAGTGGTACCGAGTTTCACTCGGTATAAAATGATAATGGTTTCAAAAAGGATTGAGGAAACCGTTTTATATGAGTATGTACTTACCTACTTACCTTCTCTCATTTCGTAAATTTTAATAAGAATGATAATATTATTTTTCACAGAGGCTATACCAGATGCTTTGCAAACAGCATGCCAGAGATGCAGTGAGAAGCAGAGAATGGGAACCAAAATGGTACTGAGACACTTAATAAACAAGAGAAGAGATTGGTTTGATGCTTTGGAAGCCAAATACGATCCAGCACGTAATTACAGGCGAATCTATGAACAAGAACTTGCAGCAGAAGGTCTTCATCTTTAATTGTCTTTCATAAGATTTTAAAAGCTTTTATTTAGGTTCCTAGTTATTTGATATTTATTTATTGATTTTAAATAATATTTATTTGTTTTGAAACTGGTTATCTTATTGAAAACTTAAATCTTATACATAAATGCGAAATAGGATGAAAACATCAACTAACAAATTTCGATGATCTTTCATGAAAACGTGAAGAAAACTGTAATACAGGTAGGTATGTAAAAATCTAGGTATTAATTTAATACCAAGACTATTAACAGTATATTCTTAACTCGGAAACGTATGAAATAACCTTTGAAAAACTAATATTCATTCATAAAATGTTTCCTTAACAAGACTTGTATCAAAATGAGGTTTCCGGTCTCACCACTCGTTAAAGTCACTGTCACTGTGTATAAGTTATTTCTCTTTCAAACTTGCCGAAAGCAGGATACCTTTGACATTATTTATTCTGGTATTTATCCAGTACCTACTTATCTGTAACACGTCAGTGTGTACCTGTCATATGCAGTTTTATTATATTATTTTTATACAGGGTGGGGATTTAAAATGGAATGCTGCCTATAGCGACCCACGAAATAAGATTTTTCAAAAATCGAAAAATACATCCTCAAAGATTTTTTATGGAGTTCGCTTTCATCATGTTAAAACATGGGGCCCCAAAGTGGGGGCGCAACTTTGATTATTCAGATTAGAAGACACCACTTGTGGCATGTCTTTCGGAAGCTTTTTTTACATCTGTCAAGTCATTTGTCAGAAATTTCAAAATGTACCCCATTAACTTGTTGGCACAGACCCAACCGATGGCAGAACTCTTCCTTTACTCGTCTCAAAACTCCTGGCGTGATTGAACGTATCTCTGCCCGAATCTTTGCATTTAAGTCCTTCAGATTTCTAGGTCTGTTGACATAGACCTTAGTTTTTAAATCACCCCATAAATAAAAATCTACTTTTTAAACCATCCCCATCCTATCCACCTACTTGGAAATTCAGCATTTAAGAGTTCCCTTACATTTCTTGTAAAATGGGGAGGAACTCCATCCTGCTGAAAAAATTACCTTGGCTCTAGATTTCCATCATTAGGGAATATTCCTTGGAGTTCTGGTATTAAACATGTTACAGATCTCCATTTAAATTGTCTAAAAAAGTAGAAGCCTTCATGACAAGGATTCGGACAGATATACGTTTAATCACGCCAGAAGTTTTGGGAAGAGTAAGATGAAAGAGTTCTACCATCGGTTGGGTTTGTGCCAACAGGTCAATGGGGCACATTTTCTGTTACGCTAAAAAGGTGACGTTCCAATATTAATGTTATCGTTAATCTAATTGTTTATGAAATAGTTAAAGATCAGTTTTTACTAAAATTCTGACAAATGGTTTGACAGATGTCAAAAAAAGTTATCAACAAATTCCATTTTCAATTCAAGCTTTCTAAAGAGGTGCCACAAGTGGTGCCTTCTAATTTGAAAAAACAAAGTTGTTTAGTGCTGCACCCTTCTTTGGCGTCCCAATTTTTTTTACATGCCGAAAGCGAACTCCATTAAAAATGTTGAGGGCGTATTTTTAGATTTTTGAAATATATTATTCCCAGGCCGCTATAAGTAGCGTTCCATTTAAAAATCCCCTGTATAGGTACTAACCTACCTAGGTACTTGAATAATTAAAATTTATCAAAAAGCAAGCTTTTGGTCCCAACAGCTGAAAATAGATCGGGATGCAGAGGACAATGGACAACTAATAAAGCTGAATAAATATTATTGTATGTAGACGTCCTCCGTTTGGGTTCGTCAATTAAAAATAAAAATAAATCTCTAACAATGTGAATAATAGATTCTTGGCAATATGTTTAACTCTAAAAGCCCTGCACGAAGTGTTTCTTCTTGTGGGTCTTTTGATCCATCTCTAAGACAGATAAATTATTATTATAATACTCTTCGGTAATGGAGAAAGCAACTCATTCTTCCTCGATTTATTTGCACGCCCTACACTTTGAAAAACCACACCACGAATTAAAATGAATGAATATGTAAATTAAGCCTACTTGCACCACTGCAATAATAAATCAGACCACATAACAAAGGAAAAACTCAATTAACCGAGAAGTGATTGGAAAATGTGTGTAACTATAAAGAGTGGAAAAAAATCCTTATTAATCGATAATTATTATTGTCTCCTACCACTGCTAACGCCGCTGAAAGTAAATGTATAAAATGTATGACCTTTTATTGCATTATCTCGAGTTTTCATCAGACTACTAACACGACGGCGAAGAAAATTTAATACAACATGAAAGCGTGCCTAATAGTGCTGATTGTGTTTGGATATGTGGCCATTGCATTGGGTGAGGATAAGTACACAACCAAATATGATAATGTGGACCTGGACCAGATCATAAAGAGTGACAGGCTGATGAAAAATTACGTGAATTGTCTGCTGGAAAAGGGAAAGTGTACGCCAGACGGTGAAGAACTTAAGAGTAAGTATAGTAGTAGTTATTACTTTGATCATTTAAGTGTATAGCTACATAAACCATCAAGTGTGTACAATCGATAAAACAGAAGTGAAAATTTCTTTATCGGTCCTCAAGACTTTATCTACTGGTGATTTGAAACAAAAACACTAGTGATCGCCCAGTAGTCGAAATTCGAGCGTAATTCATTATTTTTTCAACTCAAACGTTATTGAGGTATTTTTTTGTCATAGATATAATAATTGCATATAATATTTGGAAATTTTGTTCTATTACATCAGTTGGAAGCTTGACATTAGCGTGTGTTGTTTGTCTATTTCCTTAAAATACATATGAAATTCAAAATTTATTGATAGTAAGTGTTCAAAAAACACAATGACAGCTAGCTATCTATTTTATAATACACTGCATTGTAATGTTTTGACTTAACGCCGGTAATATTACTTTACCCTTATGACAAAATGAAAAAAATCAGTCCTTTCACAAAAGTAACTTAAGATTCGATATGTTTTGCATTGCAAAACCAGCTATGTGAATGCATTAATCCACTTTTAAAATTATAAAAATTTCTTGAAATGATAGTGCGCATTATTTGAATGTATCCCTCAAAATAATAACATCACTGTATAAAATATTATTAATAATCAATATATAAATATTTATATTTGCGTTTGACCAGGGTTGTCATTTACAAATAAAACAATCACACAACAAAGACAGCCCTGACTCGTTGACTTCACGTTGCAATTGGGTTCGTTATGCAACACACAGTACATTTCTACCACGTAAACCATATTGTGTGCACTACGTCACCAAATAAACTTTCACTTTGCCAAATCTCATACTCCTCCGTGTACGTGCATCAAATCAATTTTGATGCTGATTTTACGGGGCCTCGCTACTCCAGGTGTAGATCTTATGATTTTTTTTCTGTTTAACGTCCCCGAAGTGAAGTATGACGGTTGATCGATCTAATACCCGACAACCCTTAGTAAGTGTATTTATTATTCCAGGTAGTGTTATTGAACAGTAGCGGGTACAGCGATTGTTAGCTGAAAAAAATTATTCCACTATAACCCTTTTGGTTTTAGAAAGATATTTTTTTGAAAGAACAAATATGCCTGGAATTCACTTTATAATCATCATATTTTTCATTTTCAATGAAAAAATAGTAACAAAGTTTTCAACTTATATCATAGAATTCTTATTTTTCCTATGTGATCCGCCATTCTCCATACTCTTCTCAGCAAGCATAATATTTTTTATCCAGACAGCATAATTAGTTAAAGAGAAATGATGGAACAACGATATCATTGGGTAGCGAGCCCCTTTAAGTTTTCTCTCCAAACTTATTTTTTCTTTCAACAATTTTTGTTTTTTGGTATGTAGTTCCCTGACGCACCTTGCGGTTGGATTTAACTATCAGAAATTGTCACGAGATACGTCGATGCGACATTCTTTTGTCGGCTACTCTCCTTTTTCTCCTTCTCTCTCCCTCTTTCTCTCTGTCCCTTCCTCTCTTTCCATTATATACGAGTGTGTGTATTTTTTACGTGCGCGTGCGAGTATCTTGATTCGAATAGACAAGTATCCATAAAACATCGTGCGCAGCTGATTATATAACCGTAATACTAGAACTCTAAAAACAAATTAAAACACTATTATACACCTTTCTCAAATGTGAGTATTACTAGCTAAATTCTAAGAGGATAAGTACCTACTTCAAAAATAAGGATGGTTTACATAAACTTTCATGACTAATATTATAGAGATAATTGTAAATCAGGAGTTCAGTTCACTTAGGTCAAACTGGCAGAAATGTTCAAACCCGTATCAATGAACACAAGAGCTCACTTATGAATATATGTATGGTATATGTACCTACCATAAAACTAATTCAGACTATGCGCTACATCTCAATGATAACAATCACAATTTTTGGTGAAAAAATATTTGAGTGTAACATTAGCTATGGAAATTGTTAAACATTCACTAATACTAAAGAAGTATACTATCCTATTATCAATTTATAGGCTTAGCTTGTTCTTATTATTTATTTTTCAGAGATCTCAAAACATCGCGGCGCAAATACACATATTTCAGACTTTACTGCTGTAACTCGAAAACCGTAACTTTTGTGAAAAAAATTGAAACTTTAAGTTTGCTACATATACTCTCCTCTTATATACAGCCGAAATACACACATCCTATATTTAATAGTTTAACATTGCTGAAATTCGAAAGCCGTCTTTTGAAAAAATGTTCAATTTAAACGTTTCCGAATATGGTCTCATCTTTAATTCTGCATTTCGAATTTGAGTTTTTCTAAATATGGAACAATTTCTCAATTCTTTTCTTTCAAATGAAACAAAAAGCGCCCTAACCGGAGTACGTTTACTATGCAAAATGCGCGAACAGACATAAAATAAAAAATAAAAAAAGGATATATGTATTGCCAATCAATCCTTATTGACGCTATTTATCAAGGATCCTTTGTTTTTCACCGACTTCATAAAAAGGTATACAATTCTGTTGTATGTATGCTTTTTTATTTATTTTTGTATGGCTGTTCGCGCCTTGATACGTAGTGGTTTGTTGTTCTAGGCCCAAGTTCAAAAGTACCAGCACCAATAGAATTAATATTATTTTGTATTTTTCAGTGCACCAACTAATCAAGTAAAAAATATTTATGCTTCAAGTAACGGGTTTAATTTAAAAATATATAACATATCTCCACAATTTAAGGTCCCTAAAGTCGTCTCGACTATTTAAAAATCTATAAATTATATCGACTTCGGACTTCCATTCGAATAATGATTATATGGCAACGTGCTGATTAGGTTTTTGAGAAGTTTTTGGCGAATTGAGATCCAGGGAATGAATTTACGAGAGTCATTGACAATGTTGTTCCGTCGAGAACTAAAAAAAATATCTCATTAGGTATATGAACGTCTCTAAAATCTGTTTCGTAACATACAATTTCTAGATACAAAGAATAAAAATTAAAACCTGCGAATTTATGTATTTAATGGAACTCAACTCTTAACTGTGTCACTGTACATAAATACATAGATGAAGACAATCGACTGTTCCGTAAACACTCATCTATGTATTTAATTAATTTGTAAGGTAGACCTACTGGAAAAGTGTGGGTCTCGACGGCCGCCACTCACAAAGCTAGTCAATTTATTTGTATTGGCAAATTGACTTTAGTACACAATAAACTTTCTATGTGCATACTGAAACAAAAACAAATTTACATGGTTATTTTTTCTAGAGCATCTTCCCGATGCACTTCTGACTGACTGCTCGAAATGCAGTGCCAGACAAAAGGAAGGCAGCAAGAAAATCATTCGTCATCTCATTGACAATAAACCCGAATGGTATAAGGAGCTGGAAGAAAAGTACGACAAAGAAGGTACTTACAAGAAGAAGTATCGTGAAGAACTTGGTTTGAAGAATTGATTGAATGTTGAATAATAAACATGTTGCTGATTAGCTAACAGTAGCTTTTAGTGTGATATATAAATATTTGGCTTTTCTTAAATATTATTGATGTTATTATAGTAATACTCAAACAATTTCGTGTTTTACGTAATAGAGAGTTTTCAGTATATGTATTGATTATTTTAGAATGGGTACATTTTTTCTAACAAAAACTAGGACCGTTTCTATAAGGTAATTTTTGAAATTAATCAGTGAAAGCTAGATTCTAGATACTCTGTATAAAAAGTGAAAACATTGCATAATATTCAGAAAAGGTAACAACCTTGAAATCCTCATTTTCAGGGTCATGTCTATCAATCATTAGCTGTATTTAAGTATTCAATGTCCTGCAGTACAATAGATTATTTCTGAAACTAGAGTAGGTACTCCTCTTCTAAGCATAGCTTCATGCACTTATAGGTCGACAGTTACCAGTCTCACACAATCCAGTGTACTCTGACTAGTGACTAGTATAAAGTGACCTGACACCTTAATAAAGTCACATTGAACTAACCAGTATACTGAATCAAATTTACGAACACATCCTATATATTACAGAAAGTATCAATTCAATATACATACAGAAAATTCCAAACAAATATATCCTGTATAACTATATTTATATACGGCGATCATGGAATGTTACTTGTGAAACTTTCTGGATTAAGCATGTCGATGTGAATGTGCTGAGCTAAAGTACCTACACCAAAGATTAGAATCTTTGTCTATGCACTCAAAAACCTGTTCTATTATCAAACTAAACCAGTAACGAATTAACGAACTAAAACTGATTATGAATTGGAGAATACGACTGCTAGACTGCTGAAGTGAATTAGAAAAACTCTTCAGAATCGATGCTTACTCATTCGACTGTCTGGAATAATTATTTTCAATATCTATGAAAGCGTTCTTTTATAGTTTACGATCAAATAGTTGATACCAAAATCAATTACCTTCGAATTTTCTCATTAGGTAGGTACTTATAAAATATTAATTGAGTAATTTCTCCGATGTCTATTATTATCTATGATAATAGAACAAAAACGACAAAGTTTATTTAATTATTCAATTTGCTTAAAACTAGGCAAGACTATATCAATAAAAAATCCATTAGTGACGTATTCTGGGTCATAGGTATTCATAAACAATCAATTACTATCTGTCAGTATTCATATAGTCATCAATTAGAAATTTTGAGTGACCTCTACTTCATTTCAAATATTGCATATTAGGTAAATTTCTTATAGAAATATACCTATTGCGATCGTTCACACTTTTGAATTTCGAAAAAATTTCAACGTCATGTTGTTATATGTCTATAAGTTAGTCCAAAAAAACATTTGGTTCAAAAGTTTATATATATATATATATATATATATATATATATATATATATATATATATATATCTTCCTATCAATAGAGCGTCCGTACATTGACGAATTGCATTTAATAGAGCGTCCGTGGTAATTGAGCGTCCGTATACGGACGCTCTATTACACATCAGTGTAATTCTGGTCAAGATGATCATCTTAACCGATGGAACAAAAATTGGAAGGACGCTCCATGCACCTCCCAAGAGATTTTTGATTGATATTCGAATATAATTAGTTCGATATATCTGGCGCAGCGCGGCGCTATAATATTCATTTTGAATACGTTAACTTTCATTCCATCGCGTATTGGGCGTCCGGCAATCTGGCAACAACGAAACACATGAATTTCATTTCAACGACTTTTACACTCATATAGGGTCTTCTGATATATATTCGAAGCACTTATAAATTATTCGTTTGTGATCATGTGGATAAACCTGGTGCCATTCGAATCTATAGAAGAAAAAATCGCTCTAGATAAAAACCATTCTTTGAAATTTGTTTATTTATACTATGTATTTATTTTTTTTTAAATCATTATTCAATGTATTATGAACAAAGTGAACTAACAATATGAACAATATTGACGTACTACTACTGACAGACGTTTCATTTAAAATGGAGGACATAAAATCTATCGTATCGTATTCCGCGAGGATTTAGACTAATAAGTCATATTCGACAGATTTGTATTCATGGTGGCATTTATACTAAGACCAATTTAGATTTCCATAACATTTGTGTAAAAGATCTTTGTGCGAAGATAGATGAAGAATTCACACAGCTTAAAAATATGAAAATTAGTTTTTGTTGTGCCTACAGATCACCGGATGGTGATAGTAATTTTTTTCAATATTATCTGCACAGAATATTATCAGAAAAAAACTCCAATAATAAGGTACAGGCTGTCGGTGACTTTCAATTATAGCTTTAAGACTTAAAACGAGTGACAGTAAATTAACTGAATGCAAACATATTTTTTATCACATGATATGCTAGAAAAAGTTTTTGTTGACACCAGCGGATAACTAAATCTAGAGAAACTAGAGTCGATAATCTGTTCACAAATTTAGATGATAACAGTTTCATTCTTGAAGTCATAGAGCCGCACTTGTCCGACCATAAAGGAATTTTATCATGTGTCGACCAATGTCAAAAAAATCTATCTCAGGTTTCACAGCTGCATTAGATGAAATGATCTGAAATATATGCCATTTAGATCCAGAAACAAAAGCTGTTCATTTAGTTTACTCTGTCAGATCTTTAAACATCTCGTTTCCCATAAAAAAGTTATGTATCCCTGAAAATAACTTTAAAATGTTGAGATTTCTACGTCCCTAAAGCTGGCAGAGCAAAGTGAGTAGAATCAAAAATACAAATTTAATTGGTCTTACATTTTTTTAATGGCTGCTTTGCTAGCTTTAGACTAAAGCTAGCACAGCAACCTTTGGAAACTTACTTTTTTAGAACTTCTTTTATAGTGCTTTTAGGGTTACTTAATTGTTAATTAAATGTTAATTAAGTGATGTATTCCGAAATTATTTATTCTTATTTATAGTTTTTCGGAAAATGGATGCTTTTAAAAATCTATTATTTCGGGATAATCTTATTTGGTCCTTGCAGAGCTAATTAAGTGCTAATTAACTGCTGTATTCCGAAATTAATTGCTCTGATATTAAAAAAATTGCTGCTTTGCTAGCTTTAGATCTAAAGCTAGCAGAGCAACCTTTGAAAATCATAATTTTTCAGAACTTTTGTTTTAGCGATTGTAGGGCTTATTAAGTGCGGTACTCCGAAATTAATTGCTCTAATAATTTTTTGAGAGAGAACGTTCTTTTAAGACAAATAAAAATGTCAATTTATCTATTGTGAGGATATTTATAGCTTACAAGGTACACCGGGCAACTTGAAAGTACTTAATTTTATGTAATCCATTTTTAATTCCACTTTAAAATTGAGATTTTAATGGTTTTGAATTTATTATCTCTCCCAATGAAGAAATGTACAATTCTGATACTAAAAAGCTAAGGGATAAAACTTAATTTTTGTAGGACCGGACGGTTTTCGATGGCTAACCGTATATGTTCCTATGACTGTAAGATAGGTTTACCGGTGGATAAGTTCATTACTAACCACGTCGATAAGTACTTCTCTTACGGATATAATTGTATTGGCCGAAATATTATAGAAATTATAGAAATTAATTTCGGGATACAGCACTTGATTAAATAACATAGGAAATATGTAAATTTTATTGATTTTTTATAAAAAATACCTCAAATAATGGTTACCGATATAGTTTATATATCGGGTGTATAGATTATGTTTTTGCTCTGATAGCGAAAATCTCTGCCATTTTCTAAAAACTATAAGAGCCGATAATTTCGGAATGCAGCATTTAATTAGCAATTAATTAGCTATACAAGCACGAAAAAAGTATTTCTCGAAAAAGTGTTTCTTGAAGCAAAGCAGTCATTTTCCGAAAACTTTAAGAACAATTGAGTTTGGAATACAGCACTTAATTAGCCCTATAAACACTACAAGCACCAAATAAAATTTTCTCGGAAAAGTTGATTTTTTAAAGCAAAGCAGCCATTTTCCAGAAACCATATGAGTAATTAATTTCTGAATAAAGCACTTAATTAGAACTTAATTAGCCCTATAAACACAAAAACATAAGTACTCAAAAAATATTTTTAAATGTTGCTCTGCTAGCTTTAGATTTACAGCTAGCAAAGCAGCCATTAAAAAAACTATAAGAGCAATTCATTTCGGTATACAGCAGTTAATTAGCAATTAAATAGCTCTGCAAGCACCAAATTTGTAATTTTGATTCTGCTCACTTTGCTCTGCTAGCTTCAAGGACGAGACAATTCTCCTGATATTAAAAATCTAAAGTCACAACTAACCCAGGTTCATACTATTGCCGAAGTGACCAGGACGCTCGATAGCTTCGAATTACTTAACATTAACAAATCGAAAAAAGTGGAGTTTAATAATAAGATAATATCTGAATCAAAAATAAGCAAAAGTCAGTCTGGGGAATATTAAATACAAATTTAGGACTTTGCCAACTCTTTTGAACATTGCATAAACAATTTAATGCAAAATTCTGCGAACTATATTGCAAATCCCTTCGATTCTTGCATGCAAAAAATAGCAATAAACCATATGACTTCTTACCTACATCCAACAAGTTAATCAGAAATATTGAACATTGTTCATAAATTGAAAAATTCTAGAGCCGCAGATAAATAAAAATGCAGCGATTTCTTTACCGAATCTATTTAATCTTCGTATGAGTACATGTATTTTTCCAGATATTCTCAAGGTTTCCAAAGTTACACCTATCTATAAAAAGAGAAATACTCTCAGTTAACTGAAGCTGAATGTAGATAAAAATTATCTAAGAATGGCATATTTTGTTATGTTTCATAGCACAATTATGTTTACTCTTATAATACAAGAGAAAAAAAACTATATCTGTCCTCCATTATTCAGACATAGACCCATAATTCCTATAAATTTCTGGGCATAAAATTGAATAATGCTTTGCTAAACAATTCAAAGATAATAATATGTCTTGTGCATCACTCAAAATTAAGATCCGTAAATATTTAACACAACACCGTTTTAACTTCTTAGATGATTATCTGGAACATGTTGTAAGTACATTTATGTAGGTAATCCTTTTTTACCCTTTTTTCTAGATTGTTATTACTATTATTTTCTTTTTTTAACATGTTCATAATCCTTGTCTTGAATTAAGTTATATGTACTTTGTCACTTGTATGTTTATTATGTCTTCATCTGAAGCGTATTTTAATTTATTTTATTTGGTGTGATCTATATCACTATCCAGGACAAAAGTATACATGCCTAATTGTTTACATGAAATAAATATTTCTATTTCTATTTGATGTTGGAGACAGAAATAATGACAAAGATGAAAATGAGTTTACATTTTAAGATTATTAGCATCTACAATTCCATTTTGTATAAATTGAATTATAGAATATATGACAATTGAGTAATTATAATAAAGTTTAAGGAACAAAAAGTCAGATGAAATACTATTCGGAGAAACAACCAATGCTAGGCAGTCGCTGGTAGTTTCAAAATACGAGAAATATATTTAAAATCACATTTCATCATCCCATTCCACTGCACATTTGGCAATAGCGCCGGACGCTGTATTTACTGTAAATGAAATAAATATACACCGTATGGACGCTCTATTGTTTGTAAGATTGAAATTATTATATACATTGGACGCCCAAACGGCTATAGAATGAACGGAGCTCACATTGATGGCGAAGTGAAATATATACGGCAAGGACGCTTTATTACTGTTTTTTGAAAGGACGCCAGAATGATACCGAGATGTATATATATATATATATATATATATATATATATATATATATATATATATATATTGTTTGATTCTGAATTCTTGACTGGTTTATTATTTAATAAAATAGATTTTTGTTGGGGATGCAGTCATTTAATAAATAAAATTCTTTGGATTATGCCAAGCTTTCGAGAATGTTTATTCTCTTCGTCGGGGCAAAATTCGTGAATTTATATAAAATTAACCACAAACAGGAAAGATTTCATAGTCAGCAATCAGAAATGTCAATGACATTACGAATTAAATGACTGCATCCCCAACAAAAATCTATTTTATTATATATATATATATATATATATATAAACTTTATATATATATATATATATATATGGGATATTACGAAATTTGTTAACACGATAGAGGTCGCAGTTTTGAAGGTATTAAGTTCAAATTTGCTACAAAAATCAATCTCTCAAATATCTCGGTCGAGTTCGTTATTGGGCAATATCGGGTAAGTAGTTTCAAAATGGCGACCTTTCAAACATTTAAAAAAATTATCAAAAAAGAGCCGTAATGTAAATATTATTAAAGATAATTTTAGGTTATAGATATAATCAGTACCTACAACTTTTGTTCAAAGAAATTTTTCATAAAATACACAGACAAAAAATAAAATTTAGTAAAGAAAAATAACAAATATTGATAAAACATGAACACTCAATATAAATTTGATGTAATTGTACATTTTATGGAGATCTTAATATAGACCCTGATTAAGAAAATATATAGCATATTTATTGAAAAGAAATAGGCGAAAAAAAAATCTGCCTTGAAGTGGACTCGAACCCTGTCTGCTTTATATTCAACAGCCAAAACAAAACCTTCTAACCGCAAGGCTATGACACATACGACAATTATTGTAATAACATGTAGGTATACCAATGAAAAGGTTGTTAAAATTTCAATTCAATGAATTTTGAAAAATTTACCTTTCCGCTGACTACAGGCCATCGGGATTTTTTTTTTTGTAATGATATAAGTTTAGTTGAATATTACACGAATCAAACAAAAATTATATCAAATAGACTAAAAAAATACAAGGGAGGGTTCAGTCGTTGCTATTTTAACACGTCGTTTTGCTAATAACTGTTAGTGATCAAGACTAATTAGCAATTAAGATAACAAAGCCTAATTCATTGGATTAAAATGCATTGAAGTTTACAAAATATATATAAAAATTATTCTGTAAACTTTGGATAAATATACGTACGAAATTTTGGACAATGTGCAAGAAATGGAGTATCAGATATAGTCTTGAAGTTGGTGTCAAGAGTAATGTTTATCTCTTTTACTTCGTTAATCTTAACTAATATTATGAATGCGAAAGTGAGTTTGTTTGTTTGTTACGCTTTCATGCCTAAACCACTGAACGGATTTTGATGAAATGTGGTACAGAATAGACTAGACCTTGGGAAAAGACATAGGCTCAGACATAGGTTACATTTTATTGCCCATAGGACTCCACGTGGTGGATTCCATACCTGAAAGTTGTATATTTCTAAACTATATGGCTGGATTTTGATGCTCTTTTTACCATGTATGTTTGTATAATTTATTGAAATGATCTGGTAGTGTCTGTAAGTGTAACTGGGCTTCCAAAGCGGAGGGTTCTATCCCTGTAATACACAAAGAAATAACTCTGAGCTCTATGGCTGAATTATCTTAGATTTTTTGCTATATTTGTGTGTAGTATATCACTGGACTCTTTTGTGAGAGTCTGTTAGGACGACCGGTACTTAAAAGTGGAGGGTTCCATACCGGAAAATCCCAAAGACATATGTAGGAGAAATTTGCATGCTCTTCTCTCTTGGTTGGTATTCGGAGTGGTTCTACGTGCGAGTAGTACCTGGAGGTAGAACGGTTCCATACTCAAGACTTTTTAGGACTTTAGGTTTTTGTACGACAATCTACCGAAGTGTTTGCCCGGGAAGTGCTGGGTAAAACAGCCAGTATATTCATAATTTAAACATTTTATCAACATATCTCATATCTATTTCATTTACCTACATGATATACCTATTTGTAATGCAAATACTAAAATATTCGATACGTTCCAGTGCACTTTTTAAATTCGCCTATTTTTTTGAGTAGTCTGGATAATGAACCCACAAACAGGCTTCTTAATTAAAGAAATTATTGCTGCGGAAATATATCAACTGCGACAGGTCTGCATAAGTAGAATTACATATAATAGTTACCTAAAATCTGGACAATTAAGCTCCTGGAACAATATGTTTTTAAACATATCTATGTAGCTTTCAAAAGTTAACAAAAATTGAATAAGCCTACTCGAATTACTCAAGACATATTTTGACTTAATTTTTACTTACTACTTACCTAAGCTGAAGGAAAGAAAATTAATAATTCAATGTTTGAATTGTAGCTTCTTATTCAATGTTGCCTTTGCAAATAGTGAAATAAATGAATCGTCGAAACTCAATATACCACTATTTATAGGAGCTCCCTTTCCCTTCGAAAATAGCCCCAGAAAGGGGTGGTATGAGGGGGCAATTTTTATCGAAAATCGAAAAGGTAGAATCAAAGATAAGAATTATAAGAAAATATCCGGAAACGTTTAAATTGAACATTTTTTCAAAAGAGCTACGATTTTCGAATTTCAGCCATGTTAAAACTTGAAATACCTATGTGTATTTTCGCTATGTGGAAGAGACAATTTTTTTCGAAATTTGAAAATTTGAGAATGCGAAATTAAAGGCCAGATTATTTATAGCAATAGGTATTTATATCGAACTTTTTTCCATAGAGTTACAATTTTTGAGTTACAGAAGTGGCGAAGTCTGAAATATGCGTTACATAAGTATTTCATCCGAGATGTTTTGAGATCTACAAATAATACTGTAACAAATACAAGCAAAGAATATATTACATGGATAGTGGTATAAGTGAACTTACAACGATTTTCGTGACTAATGTTACACTCAAAAGTGTGAAATAAATATTTTTTACCAAAAATTGGACCGACCTTATTAGTTGGTGGACTGGAAAATACTAAGTAATATTAATTCTTGTGAAGCTGGTGCCAAAAGTTTTCAATCTAAGTGCAACTGCACAACTTCAAAAGTACCAGCCCCAATAGAATTAATATTCATTTGTATTTTTTAGTGCACCAACTAATAACGTCGGTCCAATTTTTTGTTAAAAATATTTAGAACAAATCCACAAATAATTGCAAACAGTTAATTTTCTATAATATGAGAGTATTACCGAAGAATAGACAGTTTATTATTGGAATCCTTACAACCGTTTTGGAGATATTTGAGCATGTATATTGACATGATTTTTCATTTTATGGTCTATATAATTACCTTGTTGTTGATGAGCTCATCAAAAAACATTTTTGACCGACTTCAAAAAAGGAGAAGGTATACAATTCGGTTGTAAGATTGCTTTTTTTTATGGCTGTTCGCGCGTTTCGCATGGTAAACGTACTCCCATTTAGACGATTTTTGTTTCATTTGAAAGAGGAGAGTTGGGAAATGGTCCCATATTGAGAAAAATCAAATCCAACATCTCCTTCCCTCCAATAACCGCCCCCAAAGGGGGTGGAGGGGGCAATTTTTCTCGAAAATTGAAAATCCGAGACGACAGAAGAATTAATGAAAATTCCATAACCGGAAATGTTCAAATTAGACATTTTTAAAAATAATCATACGTTTCCGCGCTACAGTCTAAAATATGTGTTTCAGCTATGTGGAAGAGGCAAATTTTTCCGAAAATCGAAAATTCGAGATTTGAAAATTAAAAAGGGGACCATATCCGGAAACTTTTAAATTGAACATTTTTTCAAAAGGATCACGGTTTCCGAGTTTCACAATGGTAAAGTCTGAAATATGCGTATTTCGACTATGTACAAGCTAAACCTACCTATAACTTTTTGGGTATTAGTGAACGTTCAACAATTTTCATGACTAATATTACACTCAAAAATGTGAAATAAATCTTTTTTACAAAAAATTGGACCGACTTTATCAGTTGTTGCACTGAAAAATACAAAATAATATTAATTCTATTGGTGCTGGTAATTTTGAAGTTGTGCCGTTGTAGTTTGTTGTTGTAGGCACCAACTCCAAAAGAACCAGCACCAATAGAATTAATATTATTCTGTATTTTTCAGTGCAACAACTGATAAAGTCGGGCCAATTTTTTGTAAAAAATATTTTCATAGAATCATTTTAATTTGTGTCAAATATTTTGAAAGATGAATGTGACAGTATGACCAACTATAACTTTGGCAGGTAATCATCAGATTCTTATCGATGCTAATCATTCAAATTGGCAACGTTTTTTTCCGGCGTAGAAATCTAAAATATGTCTATGGTTTCCAGCATATACCGAACTACTACGACATGATGCAACTTTGGTTCCTTAAACAGACAATTTTTAATTTTTATACGCTCGTAACATGCCGAAAATTAAACATATTATGTATCTCTTTTCTGGTTACCAGTATTATACCTATTATTCCGGCGATAGTTAAGGATTTTTGTCCATTAGCATCGACAATTCAATTCTACTAATAGATAGAACTTGACTTCTCGGAAGAATGGCTTGACATAGAATACAACAAAATTTTTATGGAATATTTACAGCACCTAATTATTCAGTGTGATGTCATTTCATAAATATTATTGGAAATAAAGAATCCAGTTAATAATGAAATGCTACTGTAAATGAATAAATATTACCTGTCCTACATACAGGGCGCTGTACTTTGAGTGGCCTATTAGACGTTTTGAGATAACTTGCTCACATTTTCATTTTGAAAATTTGATATATTTTCACTTCCAGTTAAAGCAGAAATAATTACTAACTTCCATATTACAAAAGAAATTATATCATTATATCAAATTAAGTATAATTCAATATTTCTCAAAGCAACTTTCAAAGGATATCCCATCTTCAAAATATATATCTAATTTTTGGAATATTTTGATTCTAATAAAATTTTATGCGAACAATTTATAAATTAATGAATTTCGCGTTCAGGTAAAGTTTTTCAATTGGTTATAACGAAATAAGTCAACGTTGTACGTTTTGGCCGCCAGAAACAAACTTGATCAAAGAAAAGCACAAGATGTTTTTGACAACTAGGTAAAACTGCAGATTTTGTAATATGGAAAAGGTCACTTGATTCATTTGAAACAGCCTGTATTTTAAGTTTATGTTTGAACAAGCCTCTTTTCACTATTGATTCGTAGAGATAAGCATTCCTTCCTTCCTTCATTATAGCTATAACTCAAGTGGGTGTAAGCAAAGTTAAACAAAAATAAAAATAATAGAAACGACTTAAGTATAGTTTGAATACCCATCGAATGTGGTTTCGTCATACCTTGTCTATCTCTTTTTTTCGTTTGTAAATTAGGTGAAATAAAATTTTAACGACATAAACCATGAACAAATATAGGGAGGACGAGTAACACGAGTAGTGCGAGTAGCACAAAAAACATTGGTTTATCGTATGTCATTTCGGTGGATTGCGCAAAATCACGCTGCGCATCCTTATGTAGTATGGGCAAAGGAAGCTTAAATACAACAATAGACACTCCGTGAAATACTGCGCAACATACCAAATTGACAACTTATCACGGGACGTTATTTCAGCCACTTCTGCTTATAGAACAGGATACAGAGTTAGTCATCCTCCCTTTATATATTCTTGACATAAACATATGTCTTCGATCAGACCGGCTGATTGATATTTTGACGTTTGTTCTTGTCCTCTTTGACGTTTAATGTCAAACATTTATTTTTGAAAGTGATTTAGCCCCATATACTTAACATTCTATACCGCTAGCATTGTGGAAAAAAATACGCAAAAATGAAGCCAAAGACCTGGGGATAGCTGGCGATATGCGCATGCGTCATGAACTTTTTTGGTAAGGGAAGGGACATGTCCCTATTTTATTACCATGGATACCATATTTGGCATACATATGTGACTCCAAGCCACCTCCCCCAACTTCCCCTTTCGCGCATGCGTACTAAACTCGCAATCCCCGTGGTGAGCTTTCTCAAAAAAATTCAAGGATCAAATTATAGGTACATTGTTTTGGGGTTAGGAATTAAAATTTAAGTTAAATTATTTACGACATGCGTAAAATGGCAGATGACGTCAGGAATCGTGACGAAACCCCACTCGATAGGTATTCAAACTATAGTTAGCTGGTGCACTGGAAAATTCTAAATAACATCAATTCTATATGTAGGTACTGGTAATTATGGACTGGTGCATTTATGAGTAAATAGAAGATTTTCGGTTTGCTGAAAATAATATTTTCTCTAATTAATTTCTTGGAAAAATTGCAAGTGCGAAAAAATTGACGGGGAATATAATTCAAGCTCGCGGGAGATTCGGTACGAAAATTTTATAGGTACTTAAAATTATTTTTAAAAGTATATACAATTTTTGACAGTCTATAAATAAATATTTGTCAAAAATAATCTGTGCTTGTTATTCTGGCATCTGCACATGCGACAGCTTTTAAGCCAGGGAAATTATCACTTATTAATATTTCGACTGAAAAAAAAAATTTGAAAAATTCAGGTTGTCATCATAGCAACCTGTCAAAATCAAGGCATCTGATTGGCTTAAAACAACAGGTATAAAATTTTAAATATTATTTCTATTTTCAATGTATATTGTGGTTACTATAATTACTGAATTTTTAAAAATTATTATTGGGAATAATATATATTACTCAAGTTATACAACCTGTTCAAAATCTCATTAATCCAATAATCTAACTACGAAAAAGATTTAGCTGTTAAAAGTTGTTATAATTGCATTAACGTACTGGAAGACGCTAGACAAACGGGCTGTGATGTTCGTCGAGGCCACTTTTTTATATACCTAAATCAAAATTGCTATTCGCTCCTCGGGCATTTTTATTTTATTTATTGGATATAATTATTGAGGATGAATGATAAACAACTATGATTTTTTGTAGAGGAAATATACTCTTGCAAATCTTTGAGATTTTCCATCCATGACAATTCTTACATTCATATTATTCATATATCTAATTGATTTTTATTTATAGAATTATATTTATTATTTTATAGTTTACCTAGATTCACCGTCATGGAGAAATTAGAATTTTACCAAATCCTTCATTTTAAGTCAATGTTGTACTTGTAAAACTTTTCCCAATATATTTACAAAACTTTGGCATAGAATAACAAAAATGTTTAGTTATTTTTGATTTTAGATTGCTTTGGAGAAACAATGATCGATTTTCGTATAATCTCTCTAATAGCTTTCTAAGCTATATATTTTGAAATTTCTAAAAATACTATTGTTTCAGGTACTCATAACCAGTTTTTTCAATTTATATGAAATTTAAATAAACTCACAAAATAAACCCCTAAAATCGAAATTATGTAGTTAATACTACTACATGTAATATAGTTTTCTATAATCGGGGAAAATAAATAAACGGACGCACAAAACCATAAAATGTTACAGGAAGCTTAGTTGCTAAATTTAATGATCATTTTGAAAACTCTGTCTTAAAATATCTCAGTCAATAAGGTAAGGCGTAATATTTTTTACAAATAAATATGTTTTACAAAAAATTTGACCGACATTATTAGTTGGTGCACTGAACAATACGAAATACTACTAATTCTATTGGTACCGGTACTTTTGAAGTTGTGCAGTTGCCGTTACATTTAAAACTTTTGGCACCAACTTCACAAGAACCACCACCAATAGAATTAATATTATTTTATATTTTTCAGTGCACCAACTAATAACGACGGTCCAATTTTTTGTAAACAATATTTATTTCACACTTTTAAGTGTAACATTAGTCACGAAAATCGTTGAACGTTAACTTATACCATAACCCATGTAGGTATTCAGAAATCTAAAAACATCATCGCGGAAATACGCATATTGTATATAGACTTTACCACCGTTGTAACTCGAAAACCGTAACTCTATGGAAAATATGTATAAATATTGCTACAAATAATCTGGTCTTTAATTTGGCATTCTCAGATTTTCAATTTTCCAAAGGAATTGCCCCTTCCACATACTAAAAATACACATATTAACATGGCTGAAACTCGAAAACGGCAGCTCTTTTGAAAAAATGTTCAAGTTTAACGTGTTCGGATATTTTTTTATCTTTATATCGACCTTCTCGGATTTTGTATTTTCGAGAAAAATTGCACCTCCACCCCCCTTCGGAGGCGGTTTTCAAAGGGAACGGTTTCAGATTTGAGTTTTTATGAATAAGGGACCATTTTCAAGTATCCTCTTTCAAATGAATCAAAACTAATCAAAATCGTACGTTTATTATATGCAATGGGTGCACAAACGAAAAAAAAAAAATGAAAAAAAAGCAAAAAGCACCCACTCAAATTGTATACCTCCTCCATTTGGGTTCGTCGGTCAAAATGGGAACTTTGTTGCTGCACTGAAAAACTCAGAATTATCAATTTTATTGACAAAATTCTCTCAAACTCATTTAAGACTCAATAAGTTCTGCCGTATAACTTAAATTATGTTTTCTCTATTTTATATTATGAAAAACTAAGCAGTACCCCCAATAAGTTCTTTATGTGCTGTAAAAAAATTGTCAATCAGATAATTTTGTATGTTAATTTTTGCAATAAATTCAAAAACAAAAACAGTTTTGCATAAAGAACTAAGACAACTTTCAAATAATGTATTCAAGATTCAAATTTCTGTTAAAAAAAGTTTTATTTATTTATTTATGTTTATAACTGAATTTCAAAGGGGATTCAATTTAGAGATTTGGACATTTTCCCTAGGGGAGTGCCATTTGCCATTTTGGACCGACTTCCCAAACGGAGGAGGTATACAATGCGACTGACTGCTTTTTTTGGTTCGTAAGCGTCTTCTTCTTCGATTTTGTTTTAAAAAAACAATAAAGCCTGGAATATGTCTGTTTCCGCTGTTTTGAAATCTGTGTCTATAATTGTTTTTTTTTTTCAATATCTATACAAT
Organism: Crioceris asparagi; assembly: GCA_958507055.1. NCBI lineage: Eukaryota > Metazoa > Arthropoda > Insecta > Coleoptera > Chrysomelidae > Crioceris > Crioceris asparagi. The sequence continues at coordinate 118,657,736 of OY293826.1, forward strand.
TTTAAATTGACAGGATATTGACATAATAAATTTATCCCATTCATTTGTTCCATATTGCATAACAAAAATACATACCTATTTCGATTAATTCTTGTTTAAAAACTGATACCTACATCCACGGTATATACCCTCAATTTATTATAAAAATAAAGGCTGATGAATTGTTGTGAATAAAATGTGATATAAGAAAGCAGAACATTTGAGACACTTAATATCAATGACACAAATTTCGCACTATTTATTTATCCCTTACTCGACAAAACGAGTAAGTATACATTGTTAATTCGTTGCCAAAATTTGTTTTTTCAAATATCCCTAGATTGAGACATAGACATATTCCTGTTTAGTTAATCTAACGTGATATTATCTGACAATCTCATTCAGAAGCGATCTTGTGAACGTGAATTTTCATTAATATATTTAACGTAGTTACCCTAAAAATACACAGCGACAATAGAGATTAGTATTTTGCATTAAGGTGACCTTAAAAATTAAATAACAAATTATTTATAATAAGCTTACAACTTTGTATTCTATTAATTGAAGAACTATTAAAAAAACATAAATGTACTGATGCCATACGCAAAAAAAACAGAGCATCAAAAATGTTATTCCAACTGACAAAAACAGAAAAACCCACTAGGTTTTTTTGAATACACTCTGACGTCACAACCAGAGATCTGACGTTAATGGACAGCTTCTTCATCTTACTGTTAACGTTCCCCCAGACTTTATGCATCTTCCAAACATATATATAAATAATGTTTGGTCCACTACCGAATCAAACAAGTTCCTCATCTCTGCTAAGCCGGACAAGTGTAACAAGAAAATTGAAAGAATAATAAATATTACACATACAAACGCAAGATGAAAACCTTCGTACTGTGTTTCGTCCTAGTTGCCGCCTTGGCTATGGCCACAGCCAGGCCCGAAGAGGAGCACTACACCAACAGGTGGGACTCTATTGATTTGGATGCCATCATTAAGAATGACCGATTGTTGGGTAACTACATCGAGTGTCTGTGCAACGAGAGGAAATGCAATGCCGATGGTGAAGAGCTTAAGAGTAAGTTGATAGTATGCTACAATTATTATTAATTTATACTCAGATCAAAAATTAAACAAAATCTAATTTAGTTTCGATATAATACCCCAAACATGCCGATGTTTATTTGTATTTAAAATTGTTAGTCTTCGTGCAGTTAGAAACGACTAATTCCGCAGCCTTCATATTCCCATGCCTATTTTCCTCAAATTTGCTCTACAAAATCCTAGTCAGCGATTTTATTGGCAAATTTTGTGCAATATTCACATTTTATAATGAAAATTATCCAAAGTCAATTATTTGTTATTTTTTATTTATTCATAACAATTTTCAAATAACACACTCTGCCCAAAAGTAATAAAATCATAAAAAAAATTAACCAGCACATCCTCTCCATCATTATCATAATTTATTAAACTCTTCATCTTTCAAAAAGAAAAAGGAAAGAAAATAGGAACTGATCAAAATAATATTACCTTCAATCAATAAACAGATCAATTGAAATGTATGAAATAACTTAGGAAATGTAAACGAAAGAATATACCTAATGCTTTTACCAATTTAGTTTTCATTTTAACCGAGGAAAATTTGGTATTCCAGATATGTGATGTCCATCCCTCAAAATATATAAAATACATAACTTATAGTTTATAATGCTAAGAAAAAAAACATGTAGAATCATTTCATTTAGAGCCTACCGTGATATGGATTTAAAATTGTTGGTCAACATTAGTATTCCATTTTTTTAAACCGGCTGTTTAATTATGTATGTAAATCATGAGATGGGTCTCTTATTTTTCCAAGTACTTCTTCAGTCTTTTGCCTTAAATAAAAATGAAACCCTAATTTTATAGGTACATATCTTCAGACGGAATTATTCCTGGAAGTATTTTTTATTCTTCTTAGTTTTTAATAGTCTCTCATAAGTTGATAAATCTAATTATCCTAAAATACAAGGTTGTAGTCATATAAAAGTTATTTTGTCTTCAATAAATTATTTGTACGTTTAAATAATTGTGAATGTGAATTGTATGAAATTGCAGTTAATCAGAAGAGTCTGTAAATAATTGATCATTGTTTCTCTTAAATGATAAAAAATATTCTCTATTTATGTCAAATTTATATGCAAGAATATTCATAATTTAAGCTGGTTATTATTGGAAATTATATAATATTTATCATTGAATTAAGACTGATCAATCCTCAAACGTCAACAGAAACAAGTTTTTCAGGTCAAATTTCGGCCACAAAACATACATTTTACGTAATTTTTCGAAGAATCGTGTAATTAAAATTAAGTAATCCTCTATGGCAAAACAGGTCGCCAAGTTTATTTGCATATAGATATAAACATTAATTATCACCTTCAGTTTCTAAAAAGTGCTGGATGAATATATATTTATGTCCAAATAAATATAGACTGAGCTGACTCGGTGACTTTTTTTCGTAGTCAAGACGTCAAGACCACGTAATTGCTTTTGAGACTAATTGGTATTTTTATCTTTCCTTTCAGGAGTCCTTCCTGATGCCCTGAAAAACCACTGTAAGAAATGTACTCCAAATCAAGAGAAGGGAGCCAAAAAGGTGTTGCGTCACCTTATTAAGAATAAGAGGGAATGGTTCGATAAATTGGCTGCAATCTACGATCAAGATGGAACCTACATCAAGGAGTATGAAGCAGAATTAAAAACCGAAGGCATCAAGCTGTAAATTGTCCTTTAAACGTTGTTCTTAGAAATATTTGTTTTTTCAGTTTCCAGTGATTCTGTTTTTTTTGTTTTCTGCTTGAAATTGTTGACTAATTGAAATAAAATTCTTCTAGTTTAGTCTCGAGTATGATTATAGTTTCTATAAACAGGGTGGGGATTTTAAATGGAAAGCTGTTCGTAGCACCCCGGGAATAAGATTTTCCAAACATCCAAAAATACGTCCTCAAATTTTTTTGTGGAGTTCGCTTTCGTCATGTAAAAAAATGGAGCCCCAAATAGGAGGCGCAGTCGTAAACAACTTTGTTTTTTTAACTTAGAAGACACCACTTGTGACACCTCTTTGGAAAGCTTATTAAAAAAGGAATTTGTAAATAACTGATTTTTAACTATTTAATGAACAATTACATTAATATTGGAATGTCACCTTTTTAGCGTAACAGTTTTTGAAAATGTGCCCCATTAACCTGTTGGCACAGAGCCAACCGATGGTAGAACTCCTTACTTTTCCCAAAACTTCTGACGTGATTGAATGTATCTCTGCCCGTATCCCTGTCTTTGGGTATTCCAGTTTTCTAGACAATTTAAATAGAAACCTTTAAACATTTTTAATACCAAAACTCCAAGGAATATTCCCTAATGATGGAAATCTAGAGGAAGGATATTTTTTCACCAGGATGGAGTTCCTCCCCATTTCGCAAGAAATCTAAGGGAATTCTGAAATGCTGCATTTCTAAATTAATGGATAGGACGGCGACGATTTATAAAGTGACCTTCCAGATCCCCGGATATTACGCCATTAGATTCATATTTATGGAGCGATTTGAAAACTAAGGTCTACGTCAGCAGACCTAGAAATATTGAAGACTTAAATTTTCAACAACTGTCAAAGGTGACATTCCAGTATTAATGTTATAGTTAATGTTAAATTAATATTAAATAGTTAAAAATCCGTTTTTTGTAAATTTCTGAGACATGGTTTGACAGATGTCAAAAAAAATGTTATCGAGAAATTCCTTTCCCATTCCCCATTTTTTTACATGACGAAAGCGAACTCCACAAAAAATCTTTGAGGACGTATATCTGAATTTTTGCAAAATCTTATTCCCAGGGCCGCTATAAGCAGCGTGCCATTTAATAAATTTATATATAGTATATTTAAATGGTCAATGTGTTTACGTCATCAGCTAGGGAATAGCGATTTTTTTATTGACCTTTCAACTTTTGACATTGAGAATGCACAGAGATTGTTATGGAAATTATCAGTTTAAATAGTACAGATTTACAGAGTAGTCTAATCGATTCATTTTATCTTTTTCTCTTTCTCATGTTTGTAGGTTATAACTCGTATTAAATTATGACGTTACTGGTCAATATTTATTAAATCAAAATAGAAATTATTTTATTTACGTGAAATACTTTAATCGTCAAATGTGACAAATGATTATCATAACCTATTAAACAGGTAATCACCTGATTTAAATCAGTGTCAATTCTACGATTTGACAAAGTTGGAAATTTCAGGATTATCAGCTCACCTGTGACGTAATACAACTGATTACTCAAATGGGCTATAATTAAAAGCAATACCTATATTGTCATAATAGGTATAGTCTATGTAAATGAGCAATATGATTACGTCATCGGTTATGGACTTTTTTGTGACTCGTTATTAACCTTCCAACAATATGTATTAAAAAAAATATAGATAAATAAACCTACAATGTTTGTTTCGAAGGTTGTCAGTTTGAATGGTAGGTACAGTTTTACAAAGTTGTCTAATTAATTCATTGACGTCTATGAACTTTGCCAAGTTTGATTCTTATTTCGTTATGATTTTAACTAATACCTGTCAATACCAAACCAAACACAATACAAGTTTCAAAACCTATTCTGTTTAGGTACTTATGTCAAATACCTATTTATGAAGGATCGTGTGAGAATATAGAGCTTGTTCTAAATTACACACCATTAACTTGGCCAGGCTCAATGACGTCATAGTCCGCCGCCATATTGTACTGGTGAGAACGTTGGCTGATTTGACATTTGACATGCCGAGCAAATAGGTTAGGTAGGCCGGGTTTTCAAGCATCCGTTATCCGACGGCACGACGATACGAAAGTTTTCTTATTGGTTGAAATAACGCATTCTCATTAGTTGAAAAAAATTAATAGGCTCTCGGACAAAGTACATATTTGACAGCCTTGGTCCAACAATTCTCAATAAACTGTTAAAACAATCACTGGGCATCCTTAGGTAATAGAAGTGCTTCTTCATTTAGTAAATTGTAGCAAGCACCTTGCTCAAATCGTTTTTAAAAATATCTCAAACCCAAAATTTCTTTGTTTTTCATGGCTTTCTTTTTATTCTTGTCCATAAAACAGATAAATGTGGAATATTATTCAACGCTTTTCGTCGCTGCTGATTATTATTCCATTGTATATACAAAGCATTATTCAACATTATTCACAAACTTTGTTAATCACAGCAAAAAAAAACATGTTTACATCAGAAACACAGAAAACGTCAAAAATTTAGGTTAAAATACATACGAAATCGGGGACGTTGGACGAATCGCTAAAACCATCGGATGTGTAATGGCGCCAAAACAATTCAACAATCTGGCGAAAGTAAAACGTCAATAGATGGTGTTAAATAGAGATGAACAACAAATAAATTGGCAATGAGGAAACGCGCCTACAGCTATAAATAAAAAAAATGCGGGCTAGCTGCTAGTTTTGTCCCTGATGTAAGAACCTTGCGAGAATACAAACACTGAAAGTTAAACTCAAAGGATCTCTTTGTACCTATACGAAATAAATCTATCTAACAGAATAACAGAAATAAACCACTTACTGAGAAAAATACTAGTACAAAATTGTGAGATATATGCGGAAAAATATTATTTGTTGTACTTCTTTGTTATTTGGGATACCAACAGGAAGAGCGGTATGACTGAATATGTAATGTAATTAGATTAACGGTTAAAATAGATATGTTGTTTCCATAGAGGAAATAGGTTAGGTTGATGGTTTGTTGTTCACCTCTATTTGGTCAGTGGCGGCTCGTGACATTTGTTGCAGTGGGTGCCAATTCTACAAAATTACCAAATGAATACAACTTGCACTTTTCCACACGACCCCTGAAGGTAGTGCTAAGGCCTCTTACATTTCTTCTGATGGGTCGTTAATAATTAGTGAGAGAACCAAATTCTTAGATTTGATACGCACCTACGTCAAAATATGAAATGTAGAGGAGGCATTGCCTCCTCTGAGAAGCCGCCACTGCTTTGATTAATTCCTCCTAATAATACATGGCGTACACTTCGTTCACGATCGCCAATAGGAGCTTCGTCGGATAACGGATGCATGAAAACCCGGCCTAAGCGCTTGGCCAAGAAGGCTGGAAACAGGAGAGTGAACTTCCTATGCTTCTCTACGTAGCCACATCGATTACAGAAGTTGCATATCAGGGACGTGGCCTCTTGTACGACGAACATCTTGACCTTAAATATTTGTTCTCTCTCCGTGATCATGATCTGCTATCTTTTTTAAGCGAGAGCCATTTGTTGCGCATTACATGGTACGCAAAGACGCATTTACAAAAGATATACGTATGAAATTTTACACGATTTCTATGGCGAGTTTAATCTACTAGCATTTCCATCTCTTATATGGACTGTGTTGTGCAGTTGCAGTTTGAATGATAACTTTTAACACCAACTTCACAAGTATCAGCACCAATAGAATTAATATTATTTTGTATTTTTCAGTGCATCAACTAATAACGTCGGTCCAAGTTTTTGTAAAAAATATTAACTTCACACTTTTGGGTGTATCATTAGTCAGGAAAATCGTTGAACGTCACTAATACCGATGAAGATAGTACTTATCCTATTACCCTCATATATTCTTTGCTTGTACTTATTATTTAGTGATCTCAAAACATCGCAACGGAATACGCATAAGTATTCTTGATTTTACCACCGCTGTAACTAGAAAACCGAAAACTCTTTTTAAAAAATGGAGAAAAGGAGATTTCGGATTTGAGTTTTTACGAATATGGGACCATTTCTCAACACTCATCTTTCAAATAAATCAAAAATCATCAAAATCGGAGAGCAAAAGCACCTAGGCGAATTGTATACCTTCTTCGTTTGGGTCCGTCGGTCAAAAAAATCACACGCCACAGGACGGCAAGCGTTACTCAGAATGCTTAATAGACAACATCCCTACGTAGTGTCTGTCTAATTTTGAACCAGATTTCTTAGGGAGTTTATAAGTTTATTTGCGCACACTTTCTTCATTTTTGTCTGCCTGTTTGTCTGACCGAGCTGATATCCGAAACAGCTGAACTGATTTTGTTGGCATGTAGTGGTACCATAGTTTTGGATTTTCCTCAAATATTGGTTTTTGTAAAGGTTTCAATTTTTTTTGTCACGGAAGAAGTAAAACAGTAATAGAGTGGGATCATAAATGACGTAGCATCCTAATAACTGAATATGATTGGGGAACGAGTTTCTCCCTTGTTCAACAGCAACTATGATCAATCTTCTTCAGTCTTTTCGGAGAATTACATTATGTTCACGGCATGTCTACAGCACTACTGTATCAAGTATATAATCGAGTATTAAGCGATTTATAGTATTAGCTGGTAAGATAAACTAAAAATCAATTCTTTGACAAAAGAAAAATCTTCGAAATGGCAACACCATTCACCCCTACTCAAAAGGGGTTGTACTACTCCCCGGTGGTAGGTTTTACTATATTTTTATTCTGCACCATATACAGAGTGGTATCAACCATAAATTTAATACCTACCTGATGCAAAGCAAAACTATTTTGCGACAGTTTATCTACAGCAAACACTCCCATTGCGCTACCCTGCTAAGTTCAAGAGGCAGGGTCGCATATACCCTGAACTGCCCTCTAAACGGACATGTTTTTTATTACAAAACAGCTTTGATTTTGAAACCTTTAATAGGACACTCATTCATTAAAATCAATGAATGTTTAAAATGCGCCAACAAATATAAAAAAGCAAACAGAAGTTAAATTAAAATAACTTTAATACTCTCTCAGCTGTAACAATTTATTGTGAGATTGTAAATTATTGTAAGAGATTTTTTAGGCCACCAGCTTCCAACTCATCATTATATTCCTTGAGGTAGCTACCTTCCTTGTCATAGATGGCAGCCAACTGATTGAACCAATCTCTCTTCTTTTCGATAAGATAGCGCAGGATCGTCTTTGCACCTTCCTTTTGCTTCGTCGAACATTTCTTGCAGTGAGTTGACAAAGCGTCTGGGAGTACCCCTAAAATAAGAGAATAGAATGTGTTTTGGTTCATTATCCAGAATAATTTATAAGGTTGCAAAAATCAAGAATCAGTATTTTTGAGGAAAATCTCACTTATCAAACATCTGTTAAATAGCAATTTGAATGTAGCTTACTTTTGAGTTCTTGTCCATCTGGATTACATTTATTTTCTCCCTTAAGGCAACCCAACTGGGATTTCATTAGCCTTTCGTTATGAAGGAGCTGTTGGATGTCCAAATGATCCCATCTGGTGGTATAGTGATCCTCATCATGAGGTCTTGCGGATGTAGCGGCAATCACAGCCACAACGGCAAAGCAAATGACGAAAGTTCTCATTTTCTCAGCTTGTGATGGATAAGGCACCTATAGATTCGATATAACAATGTAGAAATAACTATGTTTCTATCTTGGCTATGAGTCCTTATTTATATGATTTTGCCAATGGGCATATCATTAAATCGCCATTATTAGAGACAGTCGTTACAAGTATAGATTCTTAATGATTCATTCATGTTGTTAAGTAGTGTGATTTGGCGACAATTACCTTGGGAAAGTTTCAGCAATGTCTACAGAAATTTATATTTTTAGAAAGTCGTCTGGGTATTTCAGCATAATTCATTTTCATTGGAGTAATATTTCAATAAATCAGTTGGGGGTTTATGTTTTCATTTGACTTGCTACTTTAATAGATTTTTGTTTCTTTTAAATTTTGTTTCCAAGAACTATCTAAATAATTTTAATTCTTGAAATCTCAAAATTCAGTAAATAGTTGGCTTGCGAACATTAGGATCACTTATGGAAACTAGCTGTCTGTTTCGTGACATAATCAAAACATATAATTTCTAGAGATATTCACTTGAAATAACAAAATAATTTTTCTCAACTCCTTTCAAATTTTCATGCTTCAAATATCTTCATTTTGAAATATTAAGGTTTTGCTTCGAAGAATGTCAAAAAAATATCCAATCTATATCTAAAAACTATTGAATTTACTGAAAGGTTTATATATATATGTCAAACAATAGGTCTCGTTGTGCGTTTGTCATCAAAACCAGCAGAAGATTAGAAATAGTAAACTTTTTAGTAGAAATAGGGCCAAAGTCATTAGAAGTTTCACTAAGAACTACAAAGTTATCTTTATTCTATTGGTACTATAATTAAAGACAGTTAGTTATATATGGTAAAATGAACAAAATGTATGTACAGAAACATGCAAAAATCCTTAAAAAAAAGTGCTTGGATTCTTCCAATAAAGTGCACAATTTTACATTATAGCAGCTTAAGACCGATGTCATGGAGCAGAAAGGGCCTACAGAAGCGGCGATTTATCAAATATTAAAGTAAATTGTCGAGAAGTGATCCTTCTTCCCGTATCTACGAGATTCATCATCATCAACCAGTTGACATTCACTCCTAGGCACAGGCCTTTTCTATTTCCTTCCACTGATGTCTATCTTGAGCCTTTTGGCACCATTCTTCACCTGCTATCACCCTGCTATATGTTCGATTATATCCTTCATCTTAGTTGTTCTACGGATTTCCTCGTTTCTTATTTTATCTCTTCGGCTAACACCAAGCATCGCCGTTACCGTGTGGCTCTTTCCATTATTCGAAGTTAGTCTGCATTCTTTTGTGTGCTAGCGATTGTTTCCATTCCATATGTTGCAACAGGTAGGACGCATGCGGTAAAAACTTTGCGTTTCCGGTTTATGGGAATATTTTTAGCAGACAAGTCTTATCGGTCTTTTTACTTCTTCTGATTTATTCTGTTATTTTATGATTATGTTTCTTTTGTTTTAGGGAAGTTAATTTGTACACCAACTTTATCTCTTTTATATCATCCAATATTATACAATATGCAAAATGAAAATTGTTCAGATATGTTTATTCTTTATTCCTTTGTTTTCCCACATTGAATGAAGCATTTTTTTAGATATTCCTCAAATATAAAACTACATCAAGAGTCAGTGCGTGCATGGTCCACGGGTTCTAATATTTAGCAGTTTTCGATTAAAGCTTCTGGAAATCGATATACATGAAGCAGTATGTTGTTGCCTGCCTGTTTGCGGGTTAATAATAGAGATATCGATCTAGTAGTTATGATTTTCTTGAAGAGCTTATAGAGGTGACATAATAAGATAAGGGGTCTATTAAAGTTCTCTATATTTGGAATTGTAGGTAAAAGTCCATTATCTCAAAGTGGAGTGAAGTAGAATGTTGAAAAAGAAACTCAATGTCTTCTCCACAATATATTGGATACATTATAATTAACAGAAGAGACATGTTTCGAGACTATATAGTCTCATTATCAATCTTAAAAAGGTTGTGGAGGTGAAAATAAACCCGATCTAGAACCAAAATTAGTCAATAAAATAAAATTGAGAAGAAAAAACTTAACTTTCACATTGTGAACCCCAAAATAAAATTAAGTTCTAAAAAATAAAAACCAAAAAAATTAATTCTAACTTGCCGTGGACTAGTCGACAACATGATTGTTATTAATTATTAAGTTCGATGTGAAAGAACTTAATAACAATCATGTTGTCAACTAGCCTAAAAACGTGATTTGCTCAAAACTATATCGCGAAAACGGCTCTAACGATTTTGTCAACCCATATATAGAGCCATCTCTGGGAAAAAGCACAAAAAAAAGTTGTGCTTGAATAAAATTCCGTATTTTCCACATGTTTCTTCAGATTCTGGCTAAACGTTTCATCTTGCGAAAAAATATTACATGACCATTGTTGTTTGTCTTGACATGCTGAAAAAAATGAGTGGTAGCACCAGAGGATTTTTACTTTACTACCGCTATTATCGTCGCTGTATAAGAAAAGTATTGTAATATTATAAAAAAAATATTCACTCGAATTTGCCTGCGAGCGGTAGGAAAGTCGTGTGAGTGGACACACCCGATTTTTAATAATAGTATATGACTTTTGCCTCTAACCAACACTTAGGTACTTCATGGAAAGATTTATTAACCGCAGTACTTGGAAATAGTTATCATCGCCAGGTCACTTACCATTTTTCATTTGACATAGTTCCTTGTTTCTTCTTTTGTGATGTGTGGCAAAGCTTCCGAGCCAATATTGATTATTCTATTGAAATTATTTTTGGTGTTCTTATTAAGCGTTGTCAGTGTAGATGCATATAACTTCTTGTAATACCTTTCTATAGTTTTTCGTATATCTATCTTTTTTGTGACATTCACATTTCTTTTTCTTTTTAGAGCTTCGATATTACAAACTTCATTCTTTCGTTTCGTTCTACAAATATAGTGTTTGCAGTTATCCTATCCCCCGTTTACTTCTATCTTTTAAAAGATTCATGGTATTATTAGATATTTGTTTGTTTATAGCAAGGGTTTTATTTCTGAAGGATATTTTCTTGACGCTGGTATGAATGCCGGACTCAGTCTTTTGGGCTCTTTGAACAAAGTTTTGATTTTGATTCTTTCTTTTGGAAATCAAAGGCGAGGAGACGGTCCCAAAAATCCCTCAAAGGAAAAACAAAATTTTATCTGACACAACTACAGAGACAAAGGTTTTTTGAAAAATGTCTATGGTTTCTGTGCTAAAGCACTATGAAAGTGCAGCATGGTTGCAGTTATATTTTGAAATTACACAACTTTTATTGTTGAAACACAAAAATGTGAAATAAGTATTTTCTTACAATCACTAGGACCTATTTTATTAGTCGGTTTACTGAAAAATACAAAATAATATTAATTCTATTGGTGCTAGTACTTTTGAAATTGGTGACAAAAGTCTATTATCTGCCTATAACTGCACAACTTCAGTGTTGTCAGTACCAATTAGACCAATACTATTTTGTATATTTCTAACTAAAGTCAATTCTATTTTTGTGAAACAAACATATTTTTTTGTTTTCTTATTGTTAATCCCTGTAGTTTCCTGTTTTCAATTTTGGTCGGTGCGTGTCACATTTAACACCACTATCCAATAAAACATTTTCTATAAATTCATAACTTGTATGTATGGATATTTAAGGAAAATAACAAAATACGTAATATTATTTCTAATACTCTCATTAACCTAGAACATATTCTTTGTTAACCAAATTCCAACCATTCTTTAGATTAAAAGTTTTCATTAATCTAAATCCAGTCCTTCAGCTTTCCATTGACTCTCATATTTTTTTCTATAAACATTATCTGGATCGTATTTAGCCAGCAGTGCGTCGAACCATTCACGCTTCTCCTTGGCTAAGAAATGAATAACTTTTCTGGTTCCTTCTTGTTGTTTCGGACTGCATTTACCACAACCTGTCTCCATTGCATCTGGTAAAACCCCTGATAAACAAAATATCTCTAAATTTGATGATCGTTAATTTGTTATATATAAAATTTCAATGGGGGCGATTCAGACAATGTAGATGTCAGATGTAACATACTTTTTGGATGTCATCACAGACCATAGAACACTATCTCCAATTGGGTTACCGTGATCAATAAGGTGGTTCCCCCAGGGTGAGGCCCTTCCATTAGACTACGGTTGGGCTGACCCCTGCGTTTATCCCTAATTTGGATAACTCGGGCGCGTAATCATAGAAATAGTAACTAGCAGACTGCGAGTCACATAGTACCAAAGTCTATCCAAGAACATAGACTTTGATAGTACGGTGGTGGTCCGGTAAATTCAGTTTTTATCTCAATCTAATGAGTGCTTTTGTATGGTCCTTATCTAGCGCGTGCTATGGACATGGACCACAGCCAAAGGTTGTTCATTAGTTACTGAAATGATGGCTCATATTATTATAAGGATAACCGCAGTCTATCAATCTGTAATGCTGTAATGTCTAAGGTTGTCATTTTCACCCGTTGGAGCATACACTAATAAAAAAGACATTGGAGGTTATGTTAAGCAGTGGGATCAAGAAGCTGTATCTATATTATACTTAGCTTCTTGAGCGGGATATATTTAAAATTCTTGTTTTACTAATATATACCTATTGAAAAAATATCTAAAAGCATTAATAATAAGGAAGATATAACTCATTTTCAACAATACTTTTGAGGACATGCCAACAATTGAGTTTTATAATACGGCAAATGTTTTGCAAATAAATTTTTGAATGGCTCACCGCTGATAATCTCAGCTTAGTTAGCGATGCACGCGCCCAGTGCTTTTTTTATTTCTTCTACATGTCAATGAAATCCTTGTCAACATCGGTTCATCAACAGTTTCGTTGATTAACTCAAACGAATAAACAGGAGAAAAAATGCAACCAAAGAATGTACATGGGTAATCGTATAAGTGAACGTTTAATGATATTCGTTACACTCAAAAGTGTTTAACAAAAAATATTTTTTACAAAAAATTGGACCGACTTTATTAGTTGGTGCACTGAAAAGTATAAAATAATATTAATTCTATTGGTGCTGTTACTTTTGAAGTTGTGCAGTTGCAGGTAGATTGGTAACTTTTGGCACCAACTTCACAAGTACCAGCCCCAATAGAATTAATATTATTTTATACTTTTCAGTGCACCAACTAATAAAGTCGGTCCAATTTTTTGTAAAAAATATTTATTTCACACTTTTGAGTGTAACATTAGTCACGAAAATCGTTGAACGTTCACTAATACCAATGAAGATAGTACTTATTCTATTACCCACGTATATTCCTTGCTTGTAGTTGTTATTATTGAGATCTCAGAACATCGCTGCGGAAATACGCTTGAATATTTTAGTTGTTACCATTTTAACACCGATTTTACTCGAAAACCGTAACTCTAAGGGAAAAATATTCAGTATAAATGTTGCTACAAATAATTATGTCTTTCATGTACTGCAAACAGATTTTCAATTTTCGACAGAAATCGCCCTCTCCACATAGCGAAAATAGGTATATTTGAGAATTTAAAATGTCTCTATGTCGAAAACCGTTACTCTTTTGAAAAAATGTTCCATTTAAACGTTTCCGGATATTGTCCTATCTGTAATTATATCAACGCAGATTTTCAATTTTCGACAAAATTTGCCCCCTCCACCCCCTTCGGGGGCGGTTTTCGGGGGGAACGAGATGTCGGATTCCCGTTTTTATGAATATGGGACCATTTCTCAAGCCTCCTCTTTCAAATGAATCAAAAATCATCAAAATCGGAGTACGTTTACTATATGAAACCAAAAAAAAAAAAGCACACAGTCGAATTGTATACCTCCTCCTTTTGGGAAGTCGGTCAAAAATGACGGACTTTATTAGTTGGTGCACTGAAAAATACATAATAATATTAATTATATTGGTGCTGGTACTTATGAAGTTTGTGCCAAAAGTTTTCAATCTAACTGCAACTGCACAACTTCAAAAGTAGCAGCACCAATAGAATTAATATTATTTTGTATTTTTGATTGTACCAACTAATAAAATAGGTCAATTATTTTTTTAATGTTATTATAATCAAGTTATAAAACACTATTAAATAGCTCTTTTTTTTCTTTATGCTCCATATCTGAAAATATAACTTTATTTATTTTTCTTTATTTTCTCTTGTGAACCCAGTATTAAAATTATTTTCTCTAATGTATGTGAAGAAATATTCTTCAATGGAAAAAATATTACATTAATAGATATTAGGAACTCAGGCATTGGGCTTTACCCAAACATTTAGTGAAAGCACAGACAATCTAGGAATAGATTGTGTGTGGGGAAAGCTATTATGAAACACTTATGATGTATAATAACAATAATAACTAATTAACTTCACATAATGCATAACATACAAGTAAACCCCAACTTATTAGGAATATTTGAAATTTTATATGAGGTCAAAGATTTACAGAAAACAAGTAATGTACACAATATACATTGATTTTTGACCGACTTCAAAAAAAGGATAAGGTATACAATTCGGTTGTATGTTTGCTTTTTTATGGCTGTTCCCGCGTTTCGCATAGTAAACGTACTCCAATTTAGACGATTTTTGTTTCGTTTGAAAGAGGAGAGTTGAGAAATGGTCAAATATTGAGAAAAATAAAATCCAAAATCTGCTACTCTCCAAAAACCGCCCCAAAAGGGTGTGTAGGGAGCAATTTTTCTCGAAAATTGAAAATCCGAGAAGACAGAATTAATGAAAATTCCATATCAGAAAATGTTTGAATTGGACATTTTTTTAAATAATCATACGTTTCCGCACTACAGTCTGAAATATGTGTTTCAGCTATGAGGAAGGGGCAAATTTTTCCGAAAATCGAAAACTTGAGATTTGAACATTAGAAAGGGGACCATATCCGGAAACGTTTAAATTGAACATTTTTCCAAACGAGTTACGGTTTCCGAATTTCGCAATGGTAAAGTCTGAAATATGCGATTGCGTATTTCCGCTATGAGGAAGAGAAATTTTTTCGAACATTGAAAATATGACACGGCCAAATTAAAGAAAAGATTATATGAAGCAACATTTAAATTGAGATACGGTTTTCGAGTTACAGCAGTAAAGTCTGAAATATGTATTTTGCGCCGCGATGTTTTGAGATCTCTGATCTCTGAATAATAAATAACAAGCAAAAGCTAAGCCTATAACTTTTTGGGTATTAGTGAACGTTCAAAAATTTTCATGATTAATGTTACACTCAAACATGTGAAATATATATTTTTTACAAAAAATTTGACCGACTTTATCAGTTGTTGCACTGAAAAATACAAAATAATATTAATTCTATTGGTGCTCGTAGGTTTGAAGTTGTCTCCCGTTGTAGTTTGTTGTTGCTTTTTATGAGCGAATTTATTCTGTTTTTATTTAGTAGAAATGCTCCGATTTTGATGTTTATTCCTTTATTCGAAAAAGGACTTATGTGAGATTATCTCGTTGAAAAAATCCAACCAGTATATCGTCCCAAAATTTGTTCCAAATTAAACAAAGATTATTAAGATTAAGTATTTTGCAAAAATTTCAACATTTGCCGACATAGAGACCATAGAAGGAGGAGTTTTAGGAAAGTCATTATACATATTTGTTGAAAGTTTTGAAATATTCTTGCCACACAATAATGTGAAATAATTAACTTCTTAGAAAAAATAGAACTGACGTTATTACACGGTGTTCTATTGGGAAACGGAAAAACATTAATGGTAGATATTGGCTAAGGGGGTTCTAAATATACCAGATTTGTTGGGTGTCACAAGTTTTATAAACGAGATAGAGGGTTCTTTTTATTTTCCCGCATGCTTTTTCTCTACTAAATATTTTAATATGAAGCGAACATTTTGTGAATTATGAATTCTAACGCTGAAATACTTGTATTTTACATTTCATTATTAAAATTTTGCGATGTATTAACACGCTAAAATTCCATTTAATAGCTTTTGGCATTTGTATGCGTGTGGAAGACGGTAATGTTAATTTACAAGTTCCTCAACAGAAAAGGTCCCATATTAAGAGAATTCAAATACCCTTCCCCTTACAATTGCCCCCAAAGTGGTTGGAAGGGACAGTTTTTTCGATAATCGAAAATTTGAGAAGGCATAATTAATTCAGAAGAGACCATATTCGACAAAATTAAATTGGATAATTCTCAAAAAATTAACGGTTGCCGAGTTACAAGGGTCAGTAATAGTAAAGTCTGAAATATGTGTAGAACTTATTTGCCCCTTGTTTTGATCTATGCAAATCTTGGTTGAAAACTGATCTCAATAAAATCCTTAATACCACTACAGTTTCAACTTACTTTTAAGTTCTTTGCCATCTGGAGTACAAACTCCTTTATCAAGTAGACAATTTATGTAGTTTTCCAAAAGTCTATCGCTTCTCAAGATTTCTTCAAAGTCAATGTTGTCGAATTTTGTGGTGTAGTTTTCATCTCCTAAGCAGGATAACACTTGCAACAAAATAAACAAACCAATGGAAATATTCATTTTGATTTTTTGTTCACTTATTATTTTTTCCAAAGTGAGCTTATGATTGCGTTATTTATATTGGTGGATTTCAGTCAATCGTGAAAACATTGGATCTTCAGTAGCGCGTATTAGTACTCCCATTCCAAATGTTCGATATAATCTCTACCATACAAAAACTTAATTAGAATGTATCGTAGATATAAACCATTTGCAAAAAATCTCTAAAGTGAACACGTTACCAAAATCCGTTTCGGGGTATAGAAGAAGCAGGAAGAGAAACAATAAATATTTTAAAAAATATATTGGGCCGACTTTATTAGTTGGTGCACTAAAAAATACAAAACAATATCAATTCTATTGGTACTGGAAACATTAAAGTTTTGCAATTATCGTTAAATAGAAGACTCTCGGCACCAACTTCGCAAGTACCAGCACCAAAGTCGGTCCAATTTTATGTAAAAAATATTTATTTCACACTTTTGAGTGTAACATTAGTCACAAAAATCGTCGAAAGTTAACTTATACCATTACCCAAATCTAAAAACATCGCCGCGGAAATACGCATATTTTAGACTTTACCGCTGCTGTAACTCGAAAACCGTAACTCTATGGAAAAATGTTCAATATAGGTACACGTTGCTACAAATAATCTAGTCTTTAATTTGGTTGCCTCAGATTTTCAATTTTCGAAAGAAATTGTCCCCTTCACATAACAGAAATACACATATGTATTTGAGATTTTAACATCGCTGTAACTTCTCAAAAAAAATGTTCAATTTAAACGTTTCCGGATATCGGATTCTGCCGTCCCAGATTTTCGATTTTCTGAGAAAAATTGCCCTTTCCACCCCCTTGGAAGTGGGCGTTTTTTGGAGGAACGACGATTTCGGATTAGAGTTTTTATGAATATGGGACCATTTCTCAAGTCTCCTTTTTCACAAATGAATCAAAAATCATCAAAATATTACTTGAATATACCTAGTTTTTTTAGTTAGTAAGATGCTTTTCGTTAAATGATATCAGAGACAATTATATAATAAATATAAAATCAGCCATGGTAATTACACAATCTGACACAATGAGAGAAAATTGACCGATGCGACGAAAGAAGCTCTATTCTGGTAAAATTGTAAAATAGGGTTTTTAGGTTAAAAAACGATTGTTAAGGCTCCCATATTCAAAAGAAAAGTTTTTTGCAATTATTCTTTACATTTTCAGTTTATTCATCACAACTACCTGCTTTCTGTTTCCAACGTTTTAAGCTCATCACTTACCCCTCCCAAGAAGAAGAAAATCAAATAATTCATATACTAATAAAGAGGTGCAATCTTTCCAAACCGTCCTAGACCATAGACAAATATCCTAGACTTCTACGCGATGAATAGGTACCTAGTTCGACATTGGTCAAATTTCCAACGACAGATCGAAAATAAGGAGTTCATTGAATTACTGATTAGTACCAAATAGTTATGGATTCTCATATGCATTAAAGAAGATCAATTCCAACAATAACAGTTCAAAATTCAATGAAATATACCTTAATTAATAGCTACCTAAATTTCAATAACTAAAAATGGTTATTACCATTTTTAATCTCAGTAATAATATTTTTGTACATAAGGGTTTTTCCAAATAACTTATTTGAAAAATCTTCAAGGTTCAATTTTGGAAATGCCTCTAATCATGAATGGATATGACATGCAAAATTCTTCTGGACTATTACTATTTATTATAAAGCCTCCCTTTCACGTTTAGCTTCTTGATATTATTTCAAACATTGTACTTGTACCTGCTAATGAGGCCTAATAGGTTGAGGTATTCCAGTTTGGGGTATACTAATTGTCAGAAAAGAACAATCTAAAATAAAAATGTTATACAAATATTACCTATGCGTTGTCGAATATTTTATGGAAGTACTTTTATTTCTGGTATGACATAGTATTATGCCTTCATTGAGGTACATCATAATCAAACTGTTATCTGATTCAATATTGTGCTTACTCTCAAAAATATCTTGTTTTATATGTGGTATGGTGAAAACTATTTTCGTTGTACTGGTGCTTTAGTCTTTAGCCTTAAAATTCTTATTTGAGAAACAATCCTCCTCAATTTTGGAAAATATGTTGAAAGTCGATCGACGTTTCATATGTAAAATGAGCGAAAGTCCTATAAAAAGAAAACATTCAAATAAACAAAACAAATTTAGTGCTTTTTGATAATTAAACCGAAAACGCCACTGTTTTCTATACACAGCCTGCATGAAATTGTCGCTTAGGGTACAAATTAAAATGATTATGATTATTTAAAAATTCCGGCCTCTTACTTATAGAATAATATTCGACATGTATGTAATTATCCTAATTAGAGGATTAGTTTTTTTGTTGTTCTTCAGGATATTGAGAAATAATATTATAATCATAAGTTTTGATTCAAGTCTGCACCTACAAATATGGCAAACATTTCAACTTTATTGACTGAAAGTATCAAGCAATATCTACTGTGTAATAATTATTATTGATATTCGAATCTTGTCCAGTTAAAAACTATGATTTCTTCCTTGAGAAAGTTATCTCGGTGCTTGCTGATGAATATCCGATCTGGATCGTATTTATCAACCAATCCTACTTTTTAAAGTGAAGTATAAGTTTTACGTAAAACCGTATTGTTTGAAATCTTATGAACTTCTTTTGAAATTGCGAAAAATAGTAAAAAAGGAACAATGTTCAACAGTTGAATAGATTTATTTTTATTTAAATATCATAACTTTTTATAACAATAATATATAGAATACTAGCATCATGATAAAATTTCTATAGGTTGATTCCTTCTTCAGAAAACTCGTCCTTGTGCTTATTGATATATTCATGTCCTGGATCGTATTTTTGAACAAATTCATCAAACAAATGGCGTCGATTCTTCGCTAGTAATTTAACGGCCCTCTTGGTGCCTTCCGACAATCATTCTGCAGAATCTGAGAGATTCTCTAGAAAAAAAAATCGTATTTACGATGAACTATTCAAAGAGTAGCTGCCAAACATTTCCATTGGTAAGAACCATAGACATCTGAACACCTAGACCACGCATAGCCTCTTTCAGAGCGATCCAACATCTCAAGACCATTTTTCTTCTGGTCCATAATGGTTCGTGTACGACTGATAGGATTAACATATTTGCCAAACTTCTTATTTTTCATGGCAACTTCTGATTTATAGAGTAATAATCAAAGACATTCAGACGTAATTGAAAGGTGGTCGTTGACATAGTTATGACTGATTATTCAGAAACACCTGCAGATTAAATTATGTACCAAATTTATATTTTACAACACAAAATAAAATTTTTCATTTGTGAAATAAGGGGATCATCAGTCGATATCGATCGATTGAGTTAAGTGCGGCAACACAGGAAAATATAATTTAGGCGTCCGTATGAATTCGTCAGCTTTCGTCGCTAGTCGGAATATTGTTGTTCGTTGTTCCATTCGTAATTTGAGTGTTGCTACTACGTTTTACGAATTTATACGCTTCTACACAGGTACACTGTTGCCAAAATTTCCTATAGGAAAATGTTGTCTCTTTCTTACACATGGGAAATACCAAAACAATACTCTAACAATAACAGATCGGATACATGTTATGAATGAAATACTTCGTCTTGGTGTTCAGATGTCTATGGTAAGAACATTTCGGATAGATATTTTTTTTAAAATAGTATTTATATACATCACACAATTTGTCGGACAACCACAGGTTTGATATCTTAAATGACTAAATAATTGATTCAGAAGAACCCTTGTTTAATTAAGATACAGAATATCAAAAATACATTTTCACAAAACTAACAAGATGGTTCTTGAAATAATCCAATAAATATGATTTCATTGACTTCGATATTTTTCCAGGACCATTTCACCAAGTTTTACTCAAAATTAAATATTACATACTTTTCATTTCCATGCTATCAGGTGTACCCACAGGCTTTCCAGAATAAGTTTCACTACCCCCCTATATCAGAAACTATGATAGATACGAAAAAAATTATTGCGATAAAATATTTGTGGACTTCTTTTATTTTTTTATTTTTATTTCTGCCATATTAACAGGGTGTTTTATATATCTGATTCAGGTATCAACTCTCTGATTTCAAATAAAACTCCCTATATATTTTTGGATTCTTCGTAAAATTCTAGGTTAACTTTGTGTTACAAACCATATACCTAGTATTTATAATTTTTGAGATTTTATCATTTTTGTGAAAAAAATTACAGTTGCAGATGTATGAACAAAGCATCATTAGTAGTAATTCATACCATAAATTGAAGAGTCACTATCATAAATCTAACAAGCAGAGGTGAAAATTTGTAACCAAACTCGAAACAATCTCTGGCAATGTACAGTGTGAGTACGAAATCGATGAAAACTTTGAATTGAATATTATCTCCGACTTTTCAAATGCAAACCCCACCCCAATGTTTTTCCATTGCACTGTATTCTACGACTATAAATAAGTGTACTTTCAGTTTACTTCCCTATACCTAATGCCAAGAATTTCTGAGATATAAGCCAAAATTTAAAATATTAGGGTTCATATTCGTAAACGTAGGGGTTTTTATGGAAAAAATTACATATTGATTGTTTAATTAAATGTCAGACTGTCAGTTTGGTGTGCTTTTGTAGAACCTGACCACTATATCTTAGTGTTAAAATGTATTCTGATCAAGGAAGGTAAAATTTTATTATTAGCAATAGAAATATTGCCCTAACAATTAGACTATCGACGATACTTCCCCTATAGTTTTGACAGAACAACCGCATCAAAATATATAACTAGGTGCACTAGTTGAATATAATTCGTTAACGAGAAATTGTTACGGAAAAATGACTTCAATAATTTAATAAACTGGGTTCCTTAAATCTTAGTGTCTTTCAGGACAATCTCATGCCCTCCATTTCCCGCTATACATGTGGTATATATGGCTTCTAATTTTCATCCGGCGTTAACCACGCATTTGTTCTATTCAATTTATTTTTCTAAAGTTAGTATTCTTTGAAATTTATTTTGACAGCTGTAAAATTTTATAAAATTAAAATTGGTTTTGAGTATAGCTTACAAACCTGCAATTCTTTGCCAATTTAAACTATTTCGTATCTGCCATAGTAGCCGAGATCCCTGTACTAAACATAAAAAAAACTCACTTTGTATGTTTAATGTGGCTGTAAGGTAACTTATAAACTCAATTATTCTCTCTAAACAATATAGGCCTCAGAGCTCTTGAATATGCTGACGACTTAGTCATCTTAACACAAAAGAAGTATAACACCATTGTCAGAGATCATATGCAAGAAACTCTTGGTTACAAGATGGATGAACTACTGAATATCAGTGCCCACAAATCCGCCATAGTAGCATTCACTCGAAGACCAAAAAAAGAGGAACTGAGTCCCCTAAAACTTCGAGAAGAAATAATATGGATTGAAGGAGAAGTTGAGTATCTCAAGGTGATATTAGACTCGAATCTGACGTTCAAGTCAGGTTCCAACCTACATCAAGAAAGAACTGTTAAAACAGCAGAGACCTCTTTTAATAGTGGCCAGACGCTGCTTTGGAAAGAAATAGGGACTTAAGCTACATATGATACACTGGCAGCATAACATGGTAGTAGACCAACCATATGCGTCTTTGGTGTGGTGGAAGAAAACACAACAGCTTTGCTAGGACTAAGCCAGGTGCAAAGACTTGCATGTCTAGGCATCACGGTGGATATGAAATCAACATCTACCGCGGCAATGGAAGCGCTTCTGGGTCTGCTTCCATTGCATCCAGTAGTGCAGTGTGTGGCAAGACTAGGTGCTTTCAGAATAGTAGCGCACTGGTTTATGTCAATATTAGAACAGGACACATGAGTATCGTCGAACCTGTGACAGGGGATGTGTTAAACATGGAAACTGATCACATTTAGAAATAACAATTCCTTGAAAATACATTCAGGATAAATATACCTAGCAGGACTGAATGGTCTCGTAAGGAGCTTAGCACAATCTTTCAGAGTGGGGTCTGGTACACTGACGGAGTCAAAATCTAAAAAGGTGCTGTTCAGGCGTTTTTTCCAAGAATTCAAGTAATTGTACTTGGAACCGAGACTTCTGTATTTTAGGCAGAGGAATATGCATCTCTCGAATGTACAAGAGAAAACAACAGGAGAGCCGCTGTAAGCAAGCAAATCTGCATTATAACAGACAGTCATGCGGCACTTGAGGCCTTAAAAAGTCAGGAGGTGACGTCAAGGTGTGGACTTGCAAGGAGGAACTGAAAAATCGAATCGGAATCACGTAAAACTGATATGGACGCCAGGACATCAGGGCACGACAGGCAACAAAAAAGTCGACGAAGTTGCGAGAAGAGGGACAGACAAAAACCAAAACCAAGGAATGACTGTCTGAACGCTCATTACGAGTATCAGTCAACCAGGTAACAGACACGGGAATGAATACATCCCAAAAGAAAGCAAGGGAAATGCTGATGCTAAACAAAAACCAACTTAAAACTTTAACGGGGCTTATGACTGGTCATGCACCAGTCGAAGTGCACCACACCAAAATGACATTGTACCTACTTCTTCTTCGTCGTCGGCCCTATCCGTTCCGGATGTTGGCTATCATCATGGCTATGCGCGCTTTGTTGTCTGCAGCGCGGAACAGTTCAATAGAAGTCGCGCCAAACCACCTTCGTAAGTTGGCGAGCCAGGAGATTCTCCTTCTACCTGGCCCCCTTCTTCCTTCTACTTCACCTTTCAGGAACAGTTGTAGCAGATGGTATTTGACAGTGTTTCTCATGACATGGCCAAAATGTACAAGTTTGCGTTGTTTTATAGTATTCATAAGGGTAAGTTGGCAGTTCATTCTTCTGAGGACCTTTTCGTTGATGAATCGGTCAACCCAGGAAATTCTTAAGACTCTTCGATAAATCTACATCCACAGTTCAAAATCCTGATGCTTTTTTCTGTCGCTTCAGACAACGTCCAAGCCTCGACTCCATATAGCAGTATTGAAAAAATATAGCATTTTATCTTTCTTTTTTTTTGAGTGTCATTCTGAGATCTCGGCAGCAGAGAAAGTGCTTCATTTGTATAAATACTGTTCTGGCCTTCTCTATTCTACACTTTATTTCTTTGGAGTGGTTCCACGATTCATTGATGTTACATCCAAGGTAGGTAAAACTGTCCACTCTCTCGATAGCTTCGTTTTTACAATACAGCACACCATGTTGATCAGGTGACTTACTTACAACGATATATTTAGTCTTCTTAATATTCAGTTCCAGTCCGTATTGTTCACTTGTGTGAGTAACTCTGTTGACAAGTTCTTGTAGCCCTTTTAAGCTGTCAGTTAGTAATACAGTGTCGTCGGCGTATCGGATGTTGTTAATTAACTCACTATTCACCTTAATGCCATCTATGGTGTCTTCTAGTGTCGTCCTGAATATTTTCTCCGAATAGAGATTGAACAACAAGGGCGATAAGATGCAACCCTGTCGGACTCCACGTTTGATTTTCAATGCGTCCGACGTTATGTTTTCTAGATTTATGGTTGCTTTCTGATTCCAATACAGATTGGCAATAATCCTTATATCTTTCCCATCTAAACCGGTTTCGTGTTAGCAACGGTCGAAAGCTTTAGCATAGTCTATGAAGCACATGTGAACCTCGCTATTCATGTCCCTACAACGCTGTATAAGAACTTGTGTGGCAAACAATGCATCTCGAGTACCGATGCAGTTGCGAAATCCGAACTGTGACTCACCCATCTGTTCTTCACATTTGTTATATAGGCGGGCATGAATTACCTTGAGGAAGATTTTTAACACGTGAGAAATATTCTTTCTTGCTGAATTATCAAGAAAATCATAATTAGGAATATAAGTAGGGAGTCTATTGATGAAAGATTGTGAGTTATTAACCACGATCACTAAAAATTGTGGAATAAGTAACTTAACAAAACTAGGATCGACTTTATTAGATGTGGCACTAAAAAGTATGAAATAACATTAAAAAAATAAGATAGTGCAATGATTATTCTATAGCTAATATATCCATATCTTCATAACATCAAAATTTTGATGATTTCTACATTATGTGTTGTTATTTCGTAATTTTCAGTGCAACATATAACTAATGAAGTTGATCCTACTTTTTTAAGTTATTTTTGAATTATATGTTTTACGTAAAAAACATATTGTTTGATATCTTATGAACTTCTTTTGAAAACGCGAAAAATAGTAAGAAATGTAACAAAGTTCAACAGTTGAATAGATTTCTTTTTATTTAAATATTTTTACTTCTTATAACAATATAGAGAATACTAGCATCATGACAAAATGTCTATAGGTTGATTCCTTCTTTGGCAAACTCTTCCTTGTGCTTATTGATATATTCATGTCCTGGATCATATTTCTCCACCAGTTCATCAAATAAGTTACGCTTATTCTTCACCAGATACTTTATTACTTTCTTCGTTCCATCCTTCTGTTTGTCGCTGCATTTAGAGCAATCTGTTTTCAATGCATCTGGCAGGTCTTCTGCAAAATAAAATTTAATTCATGAATCAAAAGTAGACAATATTTGTGGATATTTTTGAATGACATTTTTTGAGTAAAAAATATATATAAATATGAATTTAATAATAAGAAGTGATATGAAACCCAAATTTAGGCTTAAATCGTTACTTAAAACCCAGATTGTGATTTAGTATGGTTTGATTTAAGCTGCAATGAATATTGCAATCAGGATCTAGTTTTTTTCGTACTCTTCATAACCCTTCTCCTCTCATCCCTATTATTTTTATATTTTTTATAACGGCGATTTAATATCTACAAAAAAAATAACCGATATTGAGTAAATGTTTTATATAAGTTCAATTCCGATTCACTATTTTTTTCTAATTAAGTGATGGAATTCTTAACGATATCAATGGAATCAATTCAATCTAGTCAGTATTTTCGTTGTTGGTGTGAGCATTGATCACTTTTACGGGTTGCGGAGAATTCTTCATATTCCATTCTTATGGAAAATAGGTACATTAAAATTTTTCGTTAATAACATTCTTCGTATTTACTGTTCACTGTAAACATAATTGTTCATAGTTTGTTATTCGTGAAAAGTGTTATTCGTAAAAAAAGATATTTTGACGTATATTTGTCTTCGTAATTTTGGTTGGAATAATTAGACTGTAGTATATGAAAAAATCGTTTAACATCAACGTTATAAGAAAAGTATACAAACAAATATTGTCTGCAATGCTTCTGATATATCTAATCTAATTTATTCACATTGTCAATGAACGTTGAAATTAACTGACGTAACCTGGAAACGAAATCTTTATATTTCTTTTTTATTTGGAAGACATTTTCTCCAGCCAACATTTTTTCCTTTTTAGCTGCACTAATTGCTTCATCTCACTGAATTGCAGCTAGAAACTTATGTTTAAAGCGTGATCTTAAACTAAACCAAAAATAACAAAACGACTAGTTTATAATGCGTCTTGTGAAACATTTTCAAAGGCAAGAACCCATTATTTTTTCTTCCTAATCGTTATTCCTTAATGATATCTTAATACAAAAGTAGGCTTTAGCCATTTAGCTATAAACTCAGTTTATAGACCATTAGCAGGTAAACTGATATTCGTTAAAGCGCTTTGTGTACTGCATATTTCGAAGAATTAAACGTGAGTACGAAGAAAAGATTTACGATGAACTGTATTAACAAAAAATAACATTTACGAAGAATTGCAAATACGAATAATTGTATACGACGAATTGAATATGAAGAATTGGATACAAAGAATTGAATATCAAGAATTGGATACAAAGAATTTTCCGGGACCGCAATTTTACGATAACCATAAGAAAAAGTACCCTGGGTTCAAGTTTCAAAGAGGATATTTTAATTTATTCTGATCCACACACCTGATTCCTATAATTCAGAGACACAGACCTCTGTTTCTTTTGAATATTGTTTTCTACAAGCAAGTTGATTTGTTCTACCTATGCAAAAATGCAATTCTTGGCTGCTTCAAATATTAAACAATGACCTTGAAGTGGTGAAAACGAGAAATCATATTATATGTGGTAGGAACATGGAAAACGTTTTAACACTTCAAGTTATTCAGCACCATTATATTTACACAAGCTATATTATATAGTACTTGTAGGATTATTTAAAAAATAATATGATAAATTAGGAGACTTTGCTCCAACTGCTGACCTCAAATCCAACTTGATTATCTAGTCAGGTAATATAAGTAAAAAACGCGATTTTAAAGGAAATATTATTTAGCTACAGGTGTAGTTCGATATGTATTTTCTTCAGTCACTGAATTCAGCAATGCTTACAAAGCCATTCAGTTAAGAATGCGCTTTGTTTGTCGCTAAATATATATTTTTATTTCTCGCAAAATCAGAATCCAGCTTGTGGTTTCCCAACACACCAAATCAATGAAGTCCAACATCGCTTGAATTTCTGTGTCATTTGGATCTTGTAGACTTACAAATTATGATATGGGGCCCATACACCACAGTTAGTTGATCAACTTGCCCATTGAGGGCAAGTTGATCGTGTATTGAACACGTATTCAAATTGTGAATGAATTGTTGATCAACACTGTTCCGTTCCGTCCATAGAATTGTGAGTATTATTTCTATGGTTCCGTCGAACCCAAAGACAGTCACAGCTAAGTTCGGGACTCCAGCTGAGGGAATACAAAACAAAGACAAACTACCACAAATTACATCAATGCTTTTTATTATTCTCACCCGACGATTTTTTGGCCAACAAAGTATTGATGTTTTTTGTTGGGGATATACTCCCAGTCTGGTGATGTTGACTGCCTCGAGAGCAAATGGTCATTTTGCGAATTTTCTGTTTATGGATATTTGCAGTTTGTTTGCATCTCTCAATTTTTGTAAAGTATAAATTATCTTATTTATAGCTTATAATTTCTATTATAAAGTCCTAATATTATGTATTCGGTATGTTCACCTAATATAAATTACAGTATATAGATCTAGATGTTGATTTAAATTTCTATAGTATCAGTGTCAATAGCAATTATGCCGACTAATGTAAATTGCCTCCCAAATCGCACAGGTACCTACCTTTTATTATAGGTAAGTTGTCTCCCAAATTCGACTATTTGCGTTTTCGTATTAGCAGGTATGATTTCTACACAGTTTTAAATGAAGCATACGAGCTATTTTGCTATCTATTAAAAATGGAAAAGATTTTGCCACATTAAAAAAAAATGAGTATTCCATTTTGAATGCCAGGCAGCAGGCGGATTTAGGGAGACAACTTAATTTTTCCGGTTATACTTGATATAAATAGAGGATTAATGAAGACTCCATAATTGAAGGGCATAATATTCAATCAGAAAAAGATCTTCGAGGTACTAATTTTTCATATAAGCCGATATAATAACAGCAAAGTTTTGTTTTTTTTCATATTTCCACCACAGCTGATTATACAAAGCAAACGACACAAGTAAGATATATTCTTCAGCTTAATGGAGAATTTAGTCATAGATAGCAATGTTCTTCGGTAATATAAAAATGGAATTCCAGTTGATAGTCGCATAATCAAGTTTCAAAGAATATCTTCATGTTTTAATGGCTTTTCTAGGGTCCCTGATTATTCGTCTGTTTTTCAGTTTGTCTCAACTTAATTTCTTAAGAGTCTATTTAGCAAAAAACAATTTGGTACTCTTACAAAGTTATAATGTGATCCAGCTAAGTAGAGCAAATAAACGAATTCTGATTCCGTATGTTAATTTTGTAGGATACATTAGAAAATATTTTTTACAAAAAATTGGACCAACGTTATCTGTTGGTGCACTGAAAAATATAAAATAATATTAATTCTACTGGTGTTCATACGTTTGAAGTTGTGCAATTGCAGTTAGATTGAAAACTTTTGGCACCAACTTCGCAAATATTAGCACCAATAGAATTAATATTATTTTGTATTTTTCAGTGCACCAACTAATAACGTCGGTCCTTATTTTTGTAAAAAATATATATTTATTTCACACTTTTGAGTGCTAGATTAGTCATGAAAATCATTGAACGGTCTACAAACATCGTCGCGGAAATACGCATATTTTGGACTTTAATAAAACCGTAAAAAATGTTCAATATAATAATATTTCCTATTCTGAATTGCTGTAAACCATTGTGTAAATTAGTCATAAATGTTGCTACAAATAATTTGGTCTTTAATTATCCATTCTCAGATTTTCAATTCTGCCATCTCGGATTCTCGATTTTCGAGACAATTTGCCAACTCCACCCCCTTCGGAGCGGTTTCCGGAGGGAAGGAGATTTCGGATTTGAGTTTTTAAATAGTTTTTATTACTTTCGGTTCTTGTATCCATGGACTCCGCAGCGATTTCTCAGGCCCCATACGGTCTAGAGACTTGAAATTTCGAATTCGAACTTAGTTCGCAGACATCTCGCCGCCTGTTAAGCTCCAAGTGCGACCCAATATTTATTAATTATAATTATCTCATTCAAGCAAGATCACTTTTTCTTCGACATGGAACAACAATGTCTGACAATGGGATCCGTCACTGGAATTACGCACGAGCATGGAGTGTATCACGGTCCGTAGACCGTGGAAGTGTATATATACGTCTCTGTTCTCTGGTATATAGGTCCTCTCTGGCAGAATTGCTGTTGCAGATATATATATATATATATATATATATATATATATATATATATATATATATATATATAAGTTTAGTTCAAATCGAGAGAAGGGGAGCAATAGTAGGTACTCATCAGTACGGTTCAAATCTTAGATGCCGAATAAAAACTGTTTTTAATTTTTTTCAAAAATTCCACTTGTCATGAATGTTGGACCATTTCTCAAGTCTCCACTTTCACTATACTATATACATCGCGCGCACAAACCAAAAAAAAACTCCTCCGCTTGGGTTCTTCGGCCAAAAATTTCAAGAATATCATGAAACATTTAAAATGTTAGGACTAATTATGAGTAATTTGAATATACATATATATATATATAAAAATATATCTACTGCACTTATTTTTTTAAATACAGAAAAAACACTTCTATCAAATTTTAAAGAAAAACTTATGCAAAAATACTAAGTATGGAAAAGTATCCAAACGAGCCCGAGACCGCCTTTTTAAAACTCCTTAAACCCGACGGGAAAACGTAACCCTCATAAGATCTCTCCGATGTGCGTCTGTCTGTTGATCTGTCTGTCCGTCCACTTTTTTCCTAATCTACTGAAGGAGAAAAATTCAAAATTGATAGATTGGTATTTATATGGCTTAAGGTCTTCGTGAAGAAACTAGCAAATTAAAAGAGAGCATTAAAGGAAAAAAATCCTTCATATGACTAATCACCTTAAAAGGTTATAATAAATATATTTTTCAAATATTCTTTTACTCTGGTAGAGACAAGAAAATAAAAAAGATAATTAACAAAAATTATACCATTATATCCTGTATAATTTTTTAAAATAATTAAGTGCTTCATGGTGACGATTTCTACTGAAATATTGCAAGTAATATTTCCAATAAACTTAACATCTACATCTACCGCGAAGCTTTTCAACATTCCCATAATGGTTTTTCCTATCAAAACTCACTTTTTAGTTCTTTGCCATCAGGTGTGCACTTGCCCCTATCCATGATGCAGTCGAAGTAATTCTTCAACAGCCTGTCACTCTTCAGGATCTCATCTAAATCGATGTTATCGTACTTGGTGGTGTATTTGTCCTCTGCCAGGACCATTACCAACACAAACGCGAATACGATGAGAAGGGTTCTCATGATGCCACAAAGAAAGTAGATAAGTTAAGTATACTGATAAAGCACTTGTAATGGTTCTCGCAAATAATTGAGCTACTATTTATTGCATTTATAATTTGCACGTGACAAGATCGACGACTATCAATTGAAAAACAGTGTCGATGTAATTATACTAGTCAGGGGCGCATTATACAACGTAAACAATTATTACCTATGTATCTTTGGTTCGCGGGAATATTGATGATTCACAATTGAAATTCTCCACGACGACGCCAGAAGACGATCTGGAAAATTTTTTATTAGCCTTATTACAAAATTAGCACGGTATAAGTATGATATTAAAACTGTCACGTCAAACTTAGAGTTTAGCTAAATATCGAATATTTTAAACTACGAAGCATCTTCTTTCCAGTCGCCAAATAACATTTTTTAGGAAGAATATTAATAAACATAGTGCTGAGGTGGTTGAATATGTAATAAAAACTATTAAGAACAAAAAATCCTCTGGGGTTGACGAAGTGCCGTGTCTTTAATAAAAACAACTAGTAACTACTGTCTCCGCGCCTTGCAATGATAACCAAATAAATCCGTAAAAATTGGAGTCTTCCCAATGCGATTAAAACTTGCGCTTGTATTAGGTACCAATTTTTTTTAAATGAGATCCCAAAAAGATGGAAAATTATCGCCCTATGTCATCATTACATAGGTGTTTTTCAAAAATATTTGTGGTATACAATCAGATATCTATTACTGTTTTTAAACAAATACAGTACCCTATCAAACGCACAACATGGATTTAGAAAGGCTTTCTCGACCGAAACCGCTAGTACCTACTGAACTTATACAAACTGTTCATGACATCATAGACAGTGGTCAACTTAATAAAATGTATAAAATTTACAACGACAGTTTGTATTTAAGTTTGAATCTGCAACTTCGGACTCTGTGAGTCGTGAGTCTAGGGCTAGTGACGCCGCAGGGAATCATACCTCGGGTTATTATTTTATTATATATGATTTACCTTAACACATAAATACTGGCAGAATATATACCTATGCCGATAAGACCAGTGTCATAGTTTGCAATAAGCATACAGATATCTTGCCGGAACGAATTTACGATATCATGTCAGATTTTAGTATTTGGTGTGACAAAAATAATATAATTATAAATATTAAAAAGACAGTAATAATATATCATACAAGGATAACAATATTAATATTGCAACTAACGTGAGGACTTCACCTGAACAACAGTCTTGACCGGTCTGTCCAGGTTGACGACGAGGTATGCTCAAAGCTCAATAAAAGTTTTATGTAATTCTCCAACATACCTACAATATCTGATTTTAATTTGTACAATTGTGACGTATCATATCTGTAAAATTTCTATTTCTATTTCCATACGTGTTCAATGACTCGCTCATATAGGTCTCCACCGTCAGTGGTACGCTGAAAATCGATACTTGTATGATTTCAAAATAAGGACTGTTTATCAGGCATGCCTTGACGCTCTGCGGCAAACTGAAGATAGGCAACAACCTTGAAATCATGATATTTGTCTGGGTGGCGGTGCTTTGTTTGGTAATCAATTTGATTGAACATTAATATTGTAATTATGCAATATTGTGACAATATACGTATTGCTGTAATACTTGTTGACGTTATTCAATGGGGGAAAGGGTGTTTGACCTCACAGTAAAAAAAAAATATAACTAAGCGTAAAAAATTAAAACTTTTTATAAGTATGACTAATCCAAGGGAGATTTTTACAAATAATTGTATGCTTTACTGAGCAACTGCAACTGGAACGATCTGGAGCTTGCTCCTAGTCCCAATGATGCTGTATCGTGTGTTTATAATAAATTGTATAATTACTTAGACGAAAGTATCCCTAAAAAAGAGAGGGGATCAGGTACTGCTAGGTTAAGGTATCCCCAACGGTTTTCTTTGGATTTGGTCAAAAAAATAAACTGCATAAACAGAAAAGAGTCTCAGAAATTTTACAGGCTGAATACGAGAGCTAAAGAGCCTCTAATAAGAAACAAATTGCATACGAGTACTCACAATATATTAAGAATATAGAGCATGATTCCAATATCGATCCTAGCAGTTTTGGGACTATGTAAGCTCAAATCGGGGAGTATCAGGAGTTCCCAGGAAAGTCAATTATGAGGATACGCACTTTTCAGGTGACTTTTAAGTGGCCAATGCTTTCGCGCAATTTTTTCAATCATTGTTTTCAAGAAATAGTGAATCCTCAGGATTGTCTGTGAAATGGGGACCTTTTGATTTTCCTGAGTAAAAATAAAAAAGCTAAAGCCGAGAAAGAGCGTAGGAACTGACAATATTCCTCCCTACATTTACAAGGGCTGCGTGGATATTTTGTGTAGGCCTCTGACATAACTTTTTAATTTTTGTATACAGGCTGGCGTGTTTCCAGACAAATTTATGGAAACTGTGGTTATCCTACTTTTAAAGAAGAGAAATGTACCTGAATTTGTAAACTACAGACCCATATGTATTTTAAATTATCTGTCAAACATTTTTGAAATATAGCAAAATAACAAAGAGTTTATTATATTTATTTGGTTTATTGGTATATTTATTACAAGAAAAGCAAGGGAAAAAATTCAGTTGTCAATCGTTCAACTGCTAGTCTCGCAAAATCTTTTTTAATTGTCAAAGAAGCCAATTTTGAGTTTCATCTTCAAACGTTTGCAATGTAATATTTTTCTTCAAATTTTTCAGACTACGACGCGAATCGTTCTTTCTATATTGCTGGAAACACGACTTCTGTCTTCCATTGCGAATATTTTTTTTTAAATATGTATAAAGCCTACATTCTCAGAAACGCCTACTTCAATTTACTTTGTACAAATAGACTAAAGGATTATCACAAAAGAGTAAATTCATCAAGCCATCATTTCGATTCTTCCTTCATTTATTAAATATCATTTCACAATGCAGATATCATCCGATGTTTTTATGTATCGTACTTCTTGACAGATTCTCCTTTTCATCTTCACCTTAAAAATGCAGTACAAAACCTGTTAATTAAATAGATGAATGATGCAGGTGATTACCTTCATGATTATGAAATGTCACCTGCTTCATTTCTGGACTTGGCTCATTTTAAATGTCGCTCAAGTAGGTATACTTGAGATTGCAATATTGGTCCATAACGAAAATCTGCACATAAAAAAAATAAATCAATTTGATATGAACTAATTTCATTTTGGTAGTTTTTACACAAAAAATGATTATGACGATAAAATAACATAATAAACGCTTCTTCCCAAATGTTAGATTCGCGGTGAAGGCTAGTTCGCTTATGTATTACGTTAGCGCATAAAGAAACCTAGCAAAACACTTGTTTTAATCTACTCTGAACATTACTAAATAGTTTACAATGCCTTTTCTATAATAAATATGTCAATAAATTAATACATATTATACTTACTTGTTTAAATTCA
Source organism: Crioceris asparagi (assembly GCA_958507055.1). Lineage (NCBI taxonomy): Eukaryota > Metazoa > Arthropoda > Insecta > Coleoptera > Chrysomelidae > Crioceris > Crioceris asparagi. Next base: position 118,691,968 of record OY293826.1, read on the forward strand.
TAGACATAATATGGGATATTATGTCTATGTTTAAATTGCACTGTGTTTACCTTTAGCTATGTGTCACTGACAGAGGTTGTCTCTGCAGAGGCAGATAGTCAGATAGGACACGGAATGACGGGCGATAATACCTATACTTATCTATACAGCGCTCTATAGTCTGACTTAGTGGGAAGCTGGTTAGAAGCTTATCCCCGGAGTTCAATTTTATTTTTATTCTAGTAGCAGAACTAGATTCGGTTATTTCAAGAGCATCAATCCACAGAACGTTAAGAAAACATAAAAGGAATCCTATGTCTGAGATAAATGTGTACGTCTTGGTGATGAGTCAAAAAGAGTTTAATCTTGGGAGATCATGTGCATAAAAATTACAGAAGATTCGAGATTTCTTCATAAGATTGTGAGGACTGTTGTTAATAATACTTCTAAATCCTTTGTAGCGCGAACGATATTTTTCTTTTAATAGATTTATTTATGTTTAATAGTGTTCATTAATTCTATGTTATACATAATCAAAAAATATTAAGTTGTTTATCATATTTATAAACAATTTACTGGTGATTGCAAAACAAAATAATGGAGACAAAATTGCTCTAAATATATTTAGAACCTGCAAGCGTAAATAGATTTTATAATAATCAAGCATATTTAGCAAAAAAGTGATGAAAATTTACCCAGTTTCTAATTACCTACATTATTACATATCGAATGAAAGCATTCCAAAGTAGATATCATATAAAAGCTTTATTTATTTATTTTATATATATATATATATATATATATATATATATATATATATATATATATATGGGAGAATTGTCGGCATGAGAGACAAAATGTTAAAGACATAAAGACAGTGTGAATAATAGAATAGTCCGAGTAAGCTAGTGAGAATACAGTTAAGTTGTAATTTTTATTATTTTGAGCGTAAATAAAGTTTATTTATTAATTGCAAATTAGTCTCACTTATCTGCGAACCCACATACGCAACAATTTGGTGTCAGAAGAGGGATACGTGAGTGCAGAGGCTTTTGTATATGGTGAACACCCGTAAGCAGACAGAAAAAATGGAAGAACAACTAACTAAGAAACAAGAAGAATTACGACAACAAGAAAAGAGATAAGAGGATGAGCGAAGGCTACGATAAAAACAAGAGGAAGAGGCACGACGACAACAAGAAAAGAAAGAAGAGGAGAAGCGAAGGCTGCGAGAAAAACAAGAAAAGAAAGGAGAGGATCGACGACAGAGAGATTTCGAGCAGATTGCAGGATTGTTCCCAAATGTCCATAAAGAAATCGAAACCGTAAAACAAGAAGCTCGAGAGGAAATCGAGACAGTTCGAGAAGAAATTGGGACAGTTCGAGAAGAGTTTGAGAAGAAGTATCGAAGACTAGAAAAAGAGGTGAAGAAAAAACGAGATACCAACCAAGACGAAAGCAGCAAAATGGATACGTCGGCAATTACTACAGCCAATGAAAAACTTAAACCACCAACGTTTGGCGGCGAAATATCCTGGGCCATGTACAAACGTCAATTTGAGGCTGCAGCCAATGCTAATGGATGGGATCAGCAGCAGAAAGCAAGGCATTGGTATTGGCTTTGCGAGGAAAGGCACTTGTAATACTTCAAAATATTCCTGAAGCCAAATAAACTGATTATTTGGCTGTTGCGGGCGTCTTGGAACTAAGATACAGCAACAAATATCTTAGCCAAGTGTATCAGAGCCAGCTGAAGAGCAGAATTCAAGGTTCAACGGAGTCACTGCAGGAATTCAGCAGTAGCATTGAGAGCATGGTGCGACTGGCTTATCCACAGGTCCCAGAGGAATTCATTGAGCAAATTAGTGTCCAGTATTTCATCGATGGAGTTCGAGATATTGACATGCAGCAAGCGTTGAGACTAAGTAGGCATAACACCTTAGCCGAAACAGTTGTCTAGGCACTGGAATACGAAGCTGCCAAAAACGGTTCTATGAATCGTCGCAGCAAATTAGGTGTCAGACGAACCGCAAGAAAATTCTTTAAGAAGCTGAAGGCGATGTTCCAGAAATTCTGCTCTCGAGGAAGCAAGGAGTCCGGATATAGAAAAGTGATTAAGTGTTACAATTGCAACCGAGAGGGACCCAGATATGAAGAACGAAATATTCAGAGAGAGAATACCCGACTTCAGGAAAACTCCACCTCGCCAGTGTAAGGGGGCGAACGTTGGCGACCACTGATTATCAAGCCCCCAAGTTACTTTTGCGCTCCATTAAGAAGAACTGCGAGAGCCTCGTTGTCCAAAGTTTTATCAACAGCAAGAAATGTGATCTGACCATCGACACGGGGGCAACAAGATCAGTGGTACGCCCCGACATGGTTTTCAAAGGCTCTATTGTGCAGCACAACATCAAGCCAATACTGGAAACTGTAAAAGGAGATCTGATAAATGTTTTTGGAGAGACCACCACCACATTGGAAATTGGCAATGCACAAGTAAAGGTTAATGCCATCGTGGCCGACATAGTGGATGAATTCATACTAGGCTTAGACATTTTGGAAACCTTCAATTTCATTACAGTGGACTTTAACAACAGTGAAGGCGCACCTAGAAAAACAACTGGAAGGAGTTAACACTATGGTTTTTGAACCAAACGAGAACAAAGAGAACGGGACTCTCTTAGCTAGGTGCTTAGTTAATTCCAACTACATTATTCCAGTGAGGGTAGCCAATCTGTCTGTAAACAGAGTGATACTGAAGAAAGGGGAAGTCATCGGTACATGTTCGCCAGTCTCCCGTGTAACAAAATGTGACCTCTGTGCTTCTAAGAAGGGTCCGAAGACACGATCCCGAGGGAAAATGGAGCAGTATCTGTCAGGTGAACCTTGGGAAAGAATTGCGGTGGACATTGCAGGACCATTCTCTACGACAGATTCTGGAAATAAGTACATCATGGTTGCCATGGACTATTTCTCGAAGTGGCCAGAAGTAGTGCCGATGCCGAATCAGGAAGCAGTTACAGTGGCCGAAGCCCTACTGATATCCAGACACGGAGTACCCTTGGAGCTGCATACCGATCAAGAAATTTTGAATCCGAAGTATGGACGCAGTTAATGAGGTTGCTTGGGATACGAAAATCATGAACAACCCCACTTCATCCACAGTCAGATGGAATGGTCGAGAGGCACAATAGGAACATCAATCAATACCTCTCAATATTTGTGGATGAGCACCAACGTAACTGGGACAAGCTGGGGCCTCTCTTTCTCCGGGCCTGCCGTAGTTCCCAGCATGAATCCACTGGCTATACACCATCGATGCTGTTGTCTGGAAGAGAAATGAAGCTCCCCGTAGATCCGATGTTTGGCAGACCATCAGCCGACGATCATGAAGAAGTGTCTTTTCCACATTATGTTGCTGAACTGCAGGAGCGACGAGTGGTCTACGATTTTGCCAGAGAAAAGCTTCAGTTGAAGAGCGACAAAATGAAGATGAGACTTGACAAAAGGCAGCCATTAAACTCTTTTAATGAAGGCGATGCAGTTTAATTGTACCTGCCACAGCGAAGGAGAGGATTAAGTCCGAAATTGCAAAGACCTTGGGAAGGACCATATCGCATTGTCAAAAAGATTAATGACTTGGTGTACAGGATCCAACTTTAGCCGAGAGCCAAGCCAAAACTAGTGCATGTGGAAAGACTGAGTCCGTATAGTGGAGATAATCCACCGGTCTGGAGACAAACGGAAGAAGCTGTTCGTCCCGAAGGGAGGGAGCAGTGTAACGTGCAAGGGGAACAGCCGCCGGCCACAAATTCGCGGCAGCCTTTTGATGTAAGTGCGAGTGTGGTTGGAAATATCGAGAGCGGCGTTGACAAAGAAAACGACGGCAGCATGTCGGCAACTACTCCTAGAATGCCGACAAAGGGATCTCGAGAAAAGTCCAGTGACGGCTTGTGAATCAAAGACCAGAAGGCGCTCGAATGATCTGGAGCCTTTGTCGGATATATATATATGGGAGAATTGTCGGCATGAGAGACAGAATGTAAAAGACAGTGTGAATAATAGAATAGTCCGAGTAAGCTAGTGAGAATATAGTAAAGTTAAGTTGTAATTTTTATTATTTTGAGTGTAAATGAAGTTTATTTATTAATTGCAAATTAGTCTAACTTATCTGCGAACCCACATACGCAAGAATAATATAATTTTGATGTTTTTAGTGCATGATTTAGATACTTCCACTACATATTTATAAAAGTTTACTTCATTCTGATTAACACGTAATGATGTTTTATGAAACTATTGTTAGGTAAGCTATGCCATTAGTATGTAGAATACTAAATTGAATGCGATAATTAATATAGTAAAAATAGTTTTGAATATTTTCAAGATATTCAAATTAGGTCTAGTATAAAGGTTGGTCGAAATTTTATAATATTTTAAAAATGATAATAATTACAGTTTCCAATAAAAATGCCCCAATGAGTGATCTTGCAGTTTTTAGTGAAGGACTCATTTGGTTTCAAATGAGTGGAAAAGTGCCAGCTCCAATCGGCTTTCCGACTTCCTGACCTGTAATGTTGGTCTACCTCTGAATAATTTCAGAATAGGTTTCTCTCTCATGACATCAAATAAATTTCATCCTACTGTAAGTTATACGTTAGCTTTATTATGCGGAAGATGTTGGTTGTAGCTGACATAATCTTGTAGCAGTTGGTATTTTACTGGTATATTTCAAATATGCTCTACCAGTAAATATTTTTTTATTAAACCAGGGATTGAATTGAATAATAATAAAAAAAATATTCTTGTCAAATTTATAATTTTAAGAAACCATTTTAACAAGAATTGCATAGGTATAATAATTAGGTATAGGTATAGAAAACAAAAGATTTTTCTAAGGTAAGTACTTTTTAATTCATTCTATGCAATCGATGGCTGTCATTTCAGAACTATTTGGTCGATCATGCTTATTATCAAAATTTACATTAATATTTACAGACCAACTTTTTTGTTCTAAGCTCTAAGCAACGACAGTAATAAAAAAACCTCAATCAGAGATTTTGGTCGGAATCTAATGCATCGACTAAAAGTATTGTCCCATGTCGTTATCATTTTTCTAGATAACTATAATTAGGGTGAAAATTCACTACAGTCTACAGACATCGTACCTAGAGTACATAGACTTATTACTGACGTATACACTTATACATCTGAAAAACTCTTATATCTAACTCTGGAGACCTTGAGATAAGAAATTAAAAATGACGAAAGAAAATTTATTTCCGAATGTATGTGAGACTATTTAATTCTTAGAAGTTTATTCTGGTCTCAATTGTATTTTTTTTTGATCGATAATAGCGAACCATTAGCACAAAACTGTTTCTCTAATAGCTGGTAACTATTAATTAGCTAACTCAGTAATAATAAACAACATAGTTTATGTTAAAAGCAAATGAATATTATTTACTTCTTGTAGAGTGAACTTTTAACTTTGTACTCGAAACATTATCCAATTATATTATACTGTGTGATCCAAAAGTATTGTTATACCTATAATATAACAAATGAATTATATCTAAATTCAATTAGGACGATTCTTAACAGGGGATGTATTGACATTTTCGGATTTAAATTTGTTTAATGACCAACTTGATAGTTTGATGATAATATGTTAGAGCTAAGGTGAATAATATAGATATTATGTATAATACTTAGGTATGTAGCCATTTTAGGTATGCAATATCTACCCAATTTAGAGAAAGTGTATTGAAGCAGAATAATCTAGCTATTATTTCTAATATCAAGTAAGACTTGGTTAAAGTGATTTAACACAATACTTTTTATTTTATATTACAAGGTTATATAAAATTAATAAACATTAAGAAGTTTGAATCATTATATCATTTCTCAGATGTGTTTTTGACGAAAAAAGATAGAATGGCTTACAATTTTTTTGAGACAAATAAAACATGTAAATGATGCCATCTATTGAAAATTTGTCTAACTATCTTATAATACGTAGAATTCTGCCTATATTTTATTGATGAGATGGTGTTCTCGTTCTCTGTCCCTCTGTCATAACCTATTTTCTTTGAAATTACCAAATTCATCATGGTCGTATACTGAATTAATATATTAATATCAAATTGTTATGAGTAATCTGAATATGTATAGTGTATTTAAATGAGCAATGTAATCACGTCATCAACTAGAGACATTTGAAGTTCTGCAATTATTGGTAGATAGAAGACTTTTGGCACAATCTTCAAAAGTACCAGCATCAACAAAATTACTATTATTTTGTATTTTTCAGTGCACCAACTGATAAAGTCGGTCCAATTTTTTGTAAAAAATATTGCTTGTACTTGTTATTTTTTATTCAGAGATCTCAAAACACCGCGGCGCAAATATACATATTTCAGACTTTACTGTTGTAACTCGAAAACCGTAACTCAATTGAAATGTTGCTGCATATAATCTTTTCTTTCATCTGGCCGTCACATATTTTCAATTTTCGAAAAAAAATTGCTCTTCCGCATACCGGAAATACGCATATCACATTTCAGACTTTACCAATGCGAAACTCGGAAATCGTAACTCTTGAAAAATTATTCAATTTAATATGTCAGACTGTAACGCGGAAACCTATTTTCATAAATGTCCTAATTATACGTTTCCGGATATGAAATTTTATTTAACTCTGCCGTTTCGGATTTTAAATTTTCGAGAAAAATTACACCCTCGACCCCCTTTGGGGCGGTTTTTGGTGGGAAGGAGATTTCGGATTTGAGTTTTTTTAAATATGGGAAATGAAATAAAAATCGTCTAAATCGGAGTACGTGTTTAAAGAAACTGATCTAAACTAGCCGAATCTTCAAACTCACCAATTATGTATCAGAAATTTGATATTTGGTCAACAAAACGGATGATCTGTTTCCATCTCGCAATTATCCTATGTCAAATATTTTAAACAAAAACGTCAAATTTTACAAGTAATTAACATAACCTATTAAATATGTAATTAGCTGATTCTAATCAGTGTCAATTGTACGATTTAGAGTTTAGAGGATATCAAGGAAAATATACGACAGTTGATGGATCCAGAGAATTTGATGACCTAAACACTTTGCTATATAATTATGCATCGAATAGAGCTTATCCTACGTCGGTATAATTTTTGGTTCCAGATATTGTATTTAATATTCTTACAAGTTAGAGACTCTCATTTCGTTTTGAGTCACAAAAGAAATTTGCCTTTCTTACTGCATCTATATATCCTCTGCCTTCTCAGACATCCTTATAGCTTTTGTTCATAGCGAAATCAACATCGGGTATTTATGCCATTACCAAAGATTGAAGATATCCAAGAGCACAAAGGTTGAGGTACCTATGCCCTAAGCCTACATCTCTATTATGACTTGAGTTTTTTAAGAGAACCGAGTATTTCTTCAGATCATTTTGATTAATTGGAAGCGATGGATACCTTGGTGATCATTTAAACCAATTCCTATTATGAAGAATATCTGGATGAAGTAATTAATTTATCAAATTATCTAAACAATTTTGTGTATACCTACATATATGTACATAAGTTCTAGAGATTGTAGATACAGCTAATTAACCACTTTGGCTTAAATATATAAGTGTAATTCAATTCGAAGATCCAACAAAGATAAAAATGAAGGAAACAACAAAGATGGCCATGACTAAAGCGTGCCTTTGCTGATGTGTTGCATATTAAATTGAGAATTCGTTATTCTCATATTATAAGTATTTTCCTAATATATTACTTCATGGGGTCAAATTATTCAAGTTATTCTTATGTTCAATGCAAACATAATAATCTTACGCTGATTTCCTTGCAGAATGATCCTCTATATTCAAGGTTTAAGTAATAATTTGAAATTAGCACACAATCCTTTACATCTTGTGCAGAGCAATTATTTCATAATATGACTAATATTTTCCTTTCAAAAACTACTCGAGTAACTAGAATTATTCCAATTAAACACACAAGTTGATTTCCCAGTCTGACGGTAAGTTTGTTATGATTTTATAAAACTAATTTTCCTCTTTTTATCGGATTACTATCAATAGTTTTCTTCTGAGATACCCTAAATGGACTTAAATATTCTAGTACTGAGTAAGTTCTGTCCAAATTTTGCTGTATGATTTCTATGAAATATATGTATACCTATATCTTTTGAGGGTCATTTCGAGAACTTTCGAGACCATAACTTGTATCTATAGCTGCAATGAGTTAAAGGAAGAAGAAATTAATACCTAAAGCCCGTATCGGGAAATTATTTTTGATAATAGTGTCCCAAAAATTTTGTGACGTAGTGTTGAAATATTTTTTTAAATTACATGCTACACATTTTGTTGCTATATTTTGTAACTCTTAGGATTTCATGAAATCGGTTCAGTGATAATGACTGAAAAATATAAAGCAGGTTACAAAATATCTAACTAATAACTGAGCATGTCATCCATTCCATAATTATTTTTCGGGTTCCGTAATTATGATGAAAAAACGTAACCCTTATAAGATCATTCTTGTATCTGTCTGTTCCTTATAAGTTATTGAAACGTTTTGCTTTCAAAATTTTAAAGCAGTATCTTTAAAGATATAAGAAATATACGATAATTATACTTTCCCCCTCATCTCCGAACCTACAGTGCATAATATTTTGAATAGAAAAAATATTTCTTACAAAAAATTGTAGGCACCAACTCCAAAAGTATCAGCACCAATAAAAGTAATATTTTTTTGTATTTTCCAGTGCACACATTTGATAAAGGTACAGTGTACCGAAACAATTATTATGTGTTTGTAAAATATAGAGGAAATTTAATATATTGTTTCAATTCCAATCTAATATGGATTTCCATCAAGTATCAGCCAATACAGTTATATCTCCAAAATAATATCAATTCTGCATGCTGGTACTTTTGAAGTTGGTGCCAAAAGTCTTCGATCTAACTACATTTAAACAACTTCAAAAGTCACCTATAGAATTAATGTTATTTTATATTTTTCAGTGCCCGTAATGAAGAAACATATATCACCAATAAGTAATTATTGATGAAATTTATTTAGAAGTTTAATAGCCATCAATAGAAACCGGGACTCAAAACATTAAAATTTTTCATTAAATACAGTTAGTTGCACACAAAAAGATTATTAGCCTTATTAATTCGAATAAAATTGAAAACTAAAATAAATAATGTCTAAGACAGTTTTCTGTTATGCTTTACCTATTTATAACATTTGCAAATACATTTCTTGGCCATAAATTATGCCAGGCTACCGGTAGGACTATCTTTTTTTTGTTCGATTTTTTTTAAAGGATGAGGTACACATTTTTATTATTTGCTAGATGTTTCATTATTTATTTAGCAACGAATTCTTTTGTTCGTATTTTGAATCAAGTTGAAATATACGGCTGAAAAGTTGAAAATCAGGATTATAATTAAATAAAAAAAATCACCTGTCAAACATTTTTATTTACAAGATAAGAATGAGTCGATTTAAGCAAACTTGCTTAGTTTGGGCACTATATTTTAGAGGTAGAATTTTGAAATCGTTTCTTTCATTATAAATTCAGAGCAGCTTATACAATTTTGTACCAGATGTTCAAATGAGAAAGGTCGCCGGCTGCATCTCCGAAACCAGTAGAGCTTTCGGGTAAAATTTTCTTAAATAAAAGTGAACAAGAGAAAATGCTGGAAATAAATTTCGAGTTTCTAAAATGGCAACCAAGGGGCGTAGCAGTCGTCCCCCATTTGAATATCTAAACTTCTCAAAAATTTTCCGAGTCAAGTGACCACAAATGTTCTCTTATCTGATTTGCTGTCTCTTTCCCAACATTTTTTAGTCTGAACCATTTTCCCCTATCTCAAAAATTAAAGAAGTGGGGGGTGGTCAAATATGTTTAAAAAAATCATTACTCCGGTTTGGTTCCACCGAATAGAATTATCTTCGATCTATTATAATGAAATAATATAAATTTGCTTTTCCCTCAAAAATTTCGAATACAAGGGTATCATTTTTACATCATCAAGGGTATTTTGGAGCTCTACATTTTGGTGAAAAAATGATGTGTCTAGCATTTATAGAGCCGGAGATATCCGCAAAAACGTGAAAAAGTTCCGTTAAGCCCATTTATTTTGGGAAAACGTGGGTAGAGTGTGTCTAATATAGAACGTAAAAACTGCTGTTTGAAAAAACCTTGAGTAAACTTCAAACAACAAAGATCGAAAACATTTTAATGAATAGCTAACATCAGTTTCCTTTGGTTATTTCGTAATTTGGTTGATTTATATGTGCTTAACACTTAAATGAAAATACATTTGATATGATTGGGGTATTGGGGTGTATTAAATTTGGGATAATTGCTACGCCCCCTGGTTGCCATTTTAGCAACTCGAAACTTATTTGCAGCATTTTCTCTTGGATGAAATATTTTCCCGAAAACTCTACCACTACTGGTTTCGGAGATACAGCCGGTGTTCTTTCTTATTTGGACGTAATGGTTTCACAACAAAAAGAGTGTGTGAGCAAATCTCGGGTAACTTTGGAAAAAAATTAAATCGGATATCATTAGATGATGCACTGAAAAATAAAAAGTCATATTTTATGTTGCCAGAATAAAACAAACAAATATCACGTGAATCAAACAAAATGCATTTACGGACAACATATAATGTAGAAATTATTTAAGTTATGTGCACAAGTATCGGGTAGAGGGATGAGTCTTGGCAGTATTTTCGAAACTTTTTCCGTTTTTTGTCATATTCTATTAAAATATAATAATATTTTTTGACTGTATTGAGGTCTGCTCTCGTCATGAATCTTTTTAACATAAATAAAGTGCTCACATTAGTTTAATTACGTAAATCGGTGAAAATGTACGTATTCTAGTTACTAGGAAATATGTAGGTTGACATCGAAGCACCTTGACTCACAATTCAGTTTCGATCCATCGAATCGATAAATAGTAGTGTCGATATATAACATGACCACATCCAGTTGATCAAAAAAATATTATTTAATAAGAACACTTTAAGAGTGACATTTAACAATGCATAAACTGTGTTTCTTGGTGGTTTCAGTAAAAAGAATAAGAATTATAAGTCAACATGTCCTAAAGAATCAGCCAATAAATCAAAATAATCTTCTGGTTCATGGTCACTTTTAATGTGCGATCAAGCAATTTTCATTTATCTGTTGAAGAAGTCGTGCAAAAAATTCATTTGACATTGTCCTAAAGTAATAAGGATAATTGTTCCTTGTACTGTATAAAAGTAACAAGATAGTTGGATTGCTTATCAGTAAACATCTAAGTCTGAGAGTGATTCTAAGTGAAGAATATTGTTATTGTAAGTATAATGGTCAATATAAAAAAATAATGGTTAAGTTCATTTAATTACGAGAATTGTTTCGGAATTGATAAAGATTATATTAACATTATCCATCGCGTTTGATAATTCTCAACTTTTCGTTACTTGATCCCATAGCTGAATGATCTTCCACTTCAATTATACCATATCAAAATTACTATCTTCTAAAACAAATCCAACTCCACACCCTTTGAAGGATGTTTTAGAAGGAAGTACTTATTGGATTTCGTAACTTTTTATTGCACCATTTCTCAGCTATATCCTCCTACCGGTAAAAGAAAAATCATCAGAAGCAGAGTTTAGCCAAAAATGGCATTGACAATCGTAGTTTCAATTCACCTGAATAAGAAGAGTTTAGAAATGATAGTTGACAGCTTAGAAATATTAGCTTGGTTTAAGATAGGCTGCATATTTTCCTAATGGTCCACAGTACGACTTAACGGCTCAACAAGCATCTTTATATTGTTCTCAATTTTCGAAAACGCATTTAGTGAAGCTGGCCATCAGTCGATATCATCATTTTTTCTTATGATTATGAACCACATCAAGTTAAATTCAGACGTTTTTCAACATAGTGAATTTTCCACATTTCTAAGATTTATTCCTATCTTAAGCTAACAGATAAGAATTTTCTCTTCTTATCAGGCCATGTTCCGCTTGTGTATCTTCCTAAGTATCATCTGCACTTGCTTCTCTGCTGTAACCGAGAAGACCAAGTACACCACCAAGTATGACAACGTGGACATTCACGAGATCGTCAAGAATGATAGGCTACTCAAAAACTATGTGGATTGTCTCCTCGATAAAGGAAAATGCACTCCAGATGGTCTGGAACTCAAAAGTACGTCGAAGTAGATTGTTTATCCTATGTGTAAGTTTCTAATAATTTTTCTTCCTACAGAAAATATGCCTGACGCAATAGAAACCGATTGCAGCAAATGCAGTGAAAAGCAGAAAGAAGGCTCTGATATCATTATGAGACACATTATCGATAACAAACCCGAGTACTGGGAACCACTACAAAAGAAATACGATCCTAGTGGTAGCTATAAGAAGAGGTATTTGGAGGCCAAAAAATCCGAAGTACAAGTGGAGCCCATAAAAAAACCTTGATCCCAGTCATCAGCAAGACAAAAAATGTGCATTTTAACATTATTTATTGTAATAGCAGTAGTAGAATATTTCATGCAATATAAATAAATATATTCAATTCAAATTATACGAAACGATTTTAATTTATTATTAACACTTTTTTATCGAAAAAAATAAAACCAGCGTAATCAGTGTGTCCATCGAGGTACAACACTACGAACTTCCCAGATCCATAAAAATGGAATTTCCACCCGTATTACAATATTTCATAGTTATAGTATACCTAAACTAACTCTGATGGCCAGTAGAGAGTTGTATGTTAGGTACCTATTTTATATGCTGAATTCATAAATTGAGATTTTTTGTATTTCTTTTCTTCCTGTGTATGATGACATTGTCTAAATGACAGATATCACACCCTGCATTCATTGCAGTAATTGACTAATCTGTTTTTCGAATATCTCTGATGTAGAAGAAAGACAAAAAGGAAGTCTTTTAAATCGGTACCTTCCAAAAGGCGTTATACACATTGTCAATGTCAGAACCCAGGGTTCGCTTTAATTGTGCTGGAAACTTGAGATCTATCTATTTGTCTCAAGATAGAGTCTACGTCTCGAATTGGATATGCTTTTTTTTGAACATTCTTGTTTAACAGTGTCAGATCAACGCATAGGTGAATAGTGTTATTTTTCTCTGAACTATGGCTACTGGCGGGCACTAGTGTGATGGTCCAATAACTGATTCGATGACCTCTGGCCTACAGAGAGGCTGAAGTTTCTTTTTTAATGTTAGGGTGTCGCATCTGGTTTCAGCCGTTTTTTTATAATTCCAATAAGTGTTTTCTAATCCAAAAAACAGTTTGTCGAACTTAGAATGGATCGAACGGCCCTCTGGCTTCAAATAGTCGTTTAACGAGGCCCAACTTCCCTGAAGTGTGAAAACTCAACAGTGTTTGTTTTGCTAGTGATATCAAATAACTCTTTTCTTGAACAGTTTTATTTTTTGCTTTTACTTTTGCCTCCATTCACATCTAGCCTATTGTCACCTGGATCCAAGATTAACCTAGTTGCTATTTGTAAGTTCTCCTTTGTAAACAAATGTTTGTACACATTCTCTGGCATGATACTCACATCAGCCTGTGTATCGACTTTTGCATTTATTTCTTTACTCAAAATAATAAGTTCCGTTTGCCAAAGTCTACCATTTGTTTCAGAATTGATTTCACCGACGAAACTGTCGACAACGTTCACATTTATTGTTGACACAATGGTCCTTTGTTTGACACTTGTTACACAGGGCAAATTGAGCCGGACTTTTTAGTGTGTCGTGAATTTTTGGACGTGTTTTTGCTTGCTGGTTTTCTAGCTGATAATCTTTGCGATTTAATTTTGAAAATGTCCACATTTGCTTTTCTAGTCGCATTTCAAAACGTTGCTTGCTACTTTCGTCCAGATTATAATTGTTCGAGAGTTCCAATTGTATTTAGTACACAATAGCTTATACAGATTCTTCCTCTTCCTGTCTTCTCGTTCTGCTCATAAATGTTATTTTGTGAAGGTATGTAGTGATTTCTGAACCTCTCTAAAACAGGCTCAAATCTGGCCGATTCTTCGGCGCCTAGTTTTAAATGACGCAAATACCTGTTCCGCATGTGTACCCATTAAGTAATTTAACGAATTGATTTGGTTTTCATTGCACTCAGATTTCAAGCCGCTTGCCTCTAGAGCACCCCGAGCAGCCGCTTGCTTTGAACGTAAATTGGGCCGGTGGTGGAATCTGATATAAATCCGACACTGGTGCTGGAATTTGATGAAAAGCCGGAGCCGCCACTTGACTTTCGAATCTTTTACTTTTCTCCCAAGACCACTGCCACCAAGTAGCGTTCGTTGATACTCAAATAATGTTTATTAACTCGCAAATAAATACAGAACAGAAATCTATATTGGAAATAGTTCAAAACGTGCATTCTCCGTTCGACTTGCCCCTACCAACATTTACACCATCTTAATCTTGGGTATTTTTTTAAATTTTCTTAAAACTTTAGATGGCCGCTATTTTGAAACTACTAATTCTGTCATATGGAATATCCATTTTTTTCTCACACAGTCATTGTTTAAAATTAGGCCATTTCTTGTATTGACAACTGCTTTAGAGATTTTGCCCAAAACCTAATAAGCTTATTGCTATGTAAGTATGTAAAGGCAGTACTGTAGCACTATGTCGCTATCGGTTTTCATTCTTGAGATAAGTAAAAAAATCACTTCATACACGAGTACCTACCATTTTTATATTATCTATGCGTACCATAGAAGAACTTGAAATACTCCGTACATAGGTACAAATACGAGCTTTGTCTCTGCACACACGTACACCGTACCCATATATATAATATTCTATATATTATATATATGACGGTACCATATAAATTTTCCATTCTTGTTTTCCAGTAAACGGATTTAACAATAAACAATTTTATGTGACCTATGTGTATGCTTGGAGGTATGTTTTCTGTGGTGTATGCATGTTATTTCGTGTATGTAGTATCTAAATATGTGTCAAAATGCTCAGCACTATCTTGTATATAGGCAACTAACAATAAGAGGCATACTTTATACTTGATAGTCTTGTATAATTTTAAGAAACTCAAACTATTATCAAAAAATAAATGGAATTTTGTTGGTTGAATAATTACATTTACCTGTGAATAAATCAAAAGATTTGAAAAATTTGATAAATGCTGTTAGTCAAGAAAAAGTTATTTTCTAAACGAATGGCTTCCAGAATTGCCTAATCTAGAGAGAGCGAACTAGGTAATGGTACTGGCTGTGGGGTAGGTGGTTAAGATTTGAAAGTAACGGTAGGAGAAACTTTTTCAAAATACACAAGAAACTGAAATATGAGAACCTTGTATATCAAATTGATACTTTTTATTTATTCATTGCTTACAACTTCTGGTAGATAGTTAAAAATATATAAACTAGAAGCAAATATGCCGTATATAAAACTAATACTAATTCCTTAAATGAAAATTTTCTGAAATAGTTCAGCATGAAGAATAACAGCTAGCCCGCATTTAGACTGTGTTGTACGAGTAAGATATGGTATGTCCTCAAAGATATATCGGTGGTTCGGAATACACATTAAACTGTAGTTGTTAGAGGCAATACTGTGAAAGCAGAAAAGGGGAGGCATGTTCAAATTTTACAATTCCTCAAATGTTTTATTTTGAGTCCGATTTCAAAAGGCTACCAAATTGTATACATAAATATCGAATGAAATACTTTCTATCTATGTATCTATCTTATCACCTGGATTTTTTCTAAACTCTAAAGTCTTGTTTGTACCTATTGTGGGAAGAAATATTGGAAAAACCTAAAACATTCAAAATATGATTTGCTGGATGATGAAATTTAGTTTCAAAATCGGTTGCAAATTAGAAATCCGAGCATTCATGAGATTTGATTTACTGCTCTTTCAATTTAATAATATACATGTTTGTAGGTGTACAAAAATAAAGGTAATGAGTAGGTATACAACAATAAAGGTAATGACCAAAATAGATTAACTTATCTATAATTTGGAGCACTTACAAAAACTCAATTATGATAAAGAAAATTTTTGAATGAGCTGAACCACTGAATGTATAGTAATCTTAAATACTATACAGATAAACAGCATTTGCTCTAATCCATCTCCATGGCCTCTTTCATCATTTTGTCGAAATGCTTTTGATATTCACCAACTGGATCGAACTTTAGACAGAGTTCTTTCCACCAATCTGGTTTGTTTTTCACCAAATGCCTTATAACCTTTTTGACATTGATCTTTTGAGCTTCGGTACACTTCTCGCACGATGTTTGTAAACCATCTTGGACATGATCTGCAATCAAAGTAGTAATGCTAAACTGCCATTTTTGAAAAAAAATTGAACATTCCACATTAAGACAACGACCATGGTCAATCAAGTTTCTGATATTAAGTTGGTGATTCTTTTCTTAACTTTTTTGCTTGAAATAATTACTGAAATACATTTAACCTTGACAAATGCTATCACTGATTATTCAAATTATTATTTAAGTCTATTTCCATTGGTTTCGATGTATGCAGTGATCTGATTTAAATAATAAGTAAGTAGGTATCTAGTTTACCACAAGGTGAATTTGGTCTTTAAACTCAGAAGGAGATTTTTTTTTAATGAAGGAAAACAACCTTTTACAAACACTAAGATCGACTTTATCAGGATGCCATTAACTTCAAAATTACGAATACCAATAGAATAGAATATCCAATATCCTTGTAAAAAGTTACCTATTTCACACCTTTGAGACCTTCATTGGTCTATAATCTATCTCTATAATATCGTTGAACGTTTGTTATTTAAGTGCAGTCTTGGAAGTGTTGTTTAAAGTGGATCCCGAACGACAGATATACCATTGAACTTTTTGAAAAATATTCAATTTAGAATGAAAATTGAATCATTTAATCCTTTGCACGTTTACTATACAAAACAAGGACACATCAATAAAAAAAATACAGTGACAGTGGATTTGTAAACTTCCTTCTTTTGGAAAGCCTGATCAGTTTAAAATGTGTCAAACCAAAGAATCATTCTATAGACAGCAAATCATTACTAGAAAATCGATATGAGATGGAGATAATACCTGAAGGATCATAGCTCAAAGAATTAGATAATTACGACTAAATAAATCTTTTCTTTTGAATTTAGCACCAAAAGTTTTCTATTCACCTATATAAGCAAAACTTCAAAATTACCAGAACCAATAGAATTAATATTATTTTGTATTTTTCAATGCAACATCTAACACTTAGAGTTTAGTTTAAAAAAAGACATATTTAGCTGTTCTTTTGAGTTGTAGTTGTAGAATTTAAGTATATCGAAAGAAAAACGTGTTCGAGTTTAGAGTTCATTCACTGAATGTTTACTAATGTTTGTAGTATTTCTGTGTTTCGTTGGCCATGATTTTAGAGCCAGCAAGCATGCAGTAGCTGTTCAATAGCTTGATCTTATAATTCATATGATCAGCCTCTATCAAAGTAAAATCCGAAAATATCTAATGTTTCCACTCAAACCAATCTCCTAAGGCTTTCAAGAAAATTCCACTGAATCCGAAATTCTTCCAATTGACCCTTGCCACCAGTCTCAGATTTTCCAGCATGCCAAGGCAAACAACAATGAACATATTCAATTTTCTCAATAGACGAACCGTTTAGCCAGAATTTTTTTGCAACAATCTAAATTACCAGACCAGTAACCATAGCGAGCACGGTATGAGATAGTCTTGGCAGAGACAGAACAATGGTTAAAAATATGTTTTTTCTTTCCCTTAAAAACCAAACAGAAAATTTTACAGGATTTCAATACTTTTCAACTGGAGTAGCATAGAGTTGGGAAAGTATGTTTTGAGAAAAATGCTTGAGTCTCAGATCATTGTTATTCGATGAAGGTGGTTTGAAGAAATTTCACAGAAAATTATCCAAATTTGAGTTGATGCTTTTATCTAAAATTATATAAGCTTCAGTTTGGTAAACAATAATTACGTTGTAAAGTTCATATACGTACAATTACTGAGTGAATGACGCATTATCTATTATCTATAATTCGACAAATGTAAATACATACATTTTATCCAAGTGCTAACGCACAACGATTTCAAAGATTATAGGATAAGGTGGCTAAAGATAATTTGAATACTGTCATATAATTGTTTTACGAAAACAATGTTCTGAGCTCAATTTTTGTCCAAGTGCTTTGAGAATTGTGATTTTTACTTTCCTACGCTATTATAGTAGCTGTATTAGGAAAGTATTGTAATCGTGTGAAATTTTCGGTATCGAGATTTTTACAAACGTTGACGTTTCAGAGTCTAATAAACATATTTTTAGCCATTGGTCTGTCTGTCTTTCTGTCTGTTTGTCCGTCTGTCTGTCTGTCTGTGACAGCATTATCTCGGGAACGGATCGGTGTATTTTGTTGCTTTCTTTTTTATTTTGTTTGGTACCAATATCCCTCGCCGGTGGCACTGAATGAGAATCCTGTATACACTGGGTATTGGGCTATGGCCAAAAAATATGATTTGCTCAAGACTATAACGCGATAACGGCTCTAAGGATTTTGATTGAACTTGCCCAAAGTATTCTTCTGAGAGCTCTCTACCACCCACATATAGCGCCATCTCTGAGAAAAATGCACAAAAAAAGTTATGCTTGAATAGAATTCCGTATTTTCCACATGTTTCTTCAGATTCTGGCTAAACGTTTCATTCTGAGAAAAAATGTTACATGACCGTTGTTGTTTGTCTTGACATGCTGAAAAAAAGTACGATTTGACCAGAGGATTTTTACTTTCCTGGTGCTATTATCGTCGCTATGTAAGGAAAGTATTGTAATCATAGACATCAGAACACATTGTAATAGTGTAAAATTTTTCATTCACTGGAATTTGCCTGCGAGCGGTTGGAAAGTCGTGTGAGTGGACACATCAGATTTTTTAACTAGTGATTTGTTTCCTGATCAATATGTGTCTTCACTTTAAATGAGAATGTTTTTTAAAGATAAATAAACAAAATCTGGTGTGTCCACTCATACGACTTTCCTACCGCTCGCTGGAAAATTTCAGTGAATGAAATCTTTTACACTATTACAATACTTTCCTGCGACGATAATAGCGGTAGTAAAGTAAAAATCATCTGGTCAAATCGTGCTACCACTCATTTTTTTCAGCATGTCAAGACAAACAACAATGGTTATGAAACATTTTTTCGCAAGATGAAACGTTTAGCCAGAATCTGAAGAAACATGTGGAAAATACGGAATTTTATTCAAGCATAACATTTTTTATTGCTTTTTCTCAGAGATGGTGCTATATATAGGTAATAAAGGGCTCTCAGAAGAATACTTTAGGCAAGTTTAATCAAAATCCTTACAGCCGTTTTCGCGCTATAGTCTTGAGCAAATCACGTTTTTTGGTTATAGCACAACACCCAGTGTATACAGGATTGTCATTCAGTGCCACCGGCGAGTGATATTGGTACGAAACGAGATAAATAAGAAAGCAACAAAATCAAAATACACCGATCCGTTCCCGAGATAATGCTGTCACAGACAGACAGACCAATGGCTGAAAATCTGTTTATTAGACTTAGAAAACTCTGAAACATCAACATTTGTAAAAATCTCGATACCGAAAATTTCACAGGATTACAATACTTTCCTTATACAGCTACTGCAGTAGCGTTGGAAAGTAATACGATGGACCAGATTTTAAGATAGTTTGCGTAAGAGCTATCAACTCTTCTACCAATTGACGTGGAAATACGAAACGTGAAATTAATAAAACTAGTGGTCGCCCAGCAGTGGTCGAAATTCGACCGTAATTCATTATTTGTTTTAAATTCTAACGTTATTGAGGTTATTGAAGATCGCATAAGTCGTTTTAATACCTCTTTGGATGTTCGCACAAACAGGATATATAAATGAAATATAAGGCATTTTTCTCTGTTATTCAATATATTTCTCTTCAATATATTATTATGAATGACTTCATTATTATACAATAAACCTATACCTATATCATTATCGTAATTTCTTCTCAATCCTGTAATCACACACAGAGAGGCAGGCAGTTAAAAATCATTCCCATAGGAGGTATTACCCTTACGTATTTGTGGACCAAGTTTGGTGTCAATCGGTCAAGTATTTTTCGAGATATAGTGTTGATTGACAGGCAGACAGACAGTCAGACAGCAGAAAATCAAACTTATAGGAGGTATTACCCTTACGTATTTTTGTACCAAGTTTGGTGTCGATCGGTTAAATATTTTCCGAGATATAGTGTTGACAGACAGACAGACAGCTGAAAATCAATCTTATAGGAGGTATTAACCTTATGTATTTGTGTACCAAGTTTGGTGTTAATCGGTTAAGTATTTTCCGAGTTATAGTATTGACAGACAGACTGACAGACAGGATGATCAAAACAATAACTACCTCAAAAAAAAAATCGGTAGTTAACAAGGAAATTTAATTTAAAATTTGATTATTAAAAAAATCTCTAAAAGCTAGAACGTAGAAAAAAGAAAAAAGTATACGAAAACGTACAATCGACGATTTTTCTCACTTTTAATGTGACGCGGTTTCTCGACCAACACACCATTCCAACGAGCCCTAAGAAGTATAACTTCAGTAATATTTATTCTAATATTACTTGTAGGTAGGTATATAGGTGCAAAAAAAATAAGTATCAGTTATAGGAAGATAGAAGACTTGGTACTTTCTTCAAAAAGATCATTACCGATAATTATAATTAATTAAGCTATTAATTTAGCTTTTCTGAGTTTCAACCAACAGAAACACATAAGACTTCTATAAATATTTACAATGATTTAAACATATTTTGGAAATTCCACTTTTACTATACGAAACACGTGTATCATGCAGTCTCGAATATGAAACTTTCCTATTCAGTTTTGATGATATATATAGATAGTTTAATAAATAGGACCAATAATCGTATGTCTATTAAGGATATCAGCAAAATATCATGGACGGATTTTAGAATTATAACATCGAGTCACATAACCCCAAAACTTTTTACATGATGGACATAAATTAGGCAATCCAAACCACGTGATCCAATATGGCGTCTGTGGGCAAACAGTTTCAAAGTATGGCATTAGATTGTGGACGTTTCTGAGTTTCTTTGAAGTTTTTTCGAGTTAATTACAGTTTATTCTTATTATTATTATTATTTTTACTTTCCTAATTTCCTACCGCCACCACTAGTAACTATGTACCTTCTAAATGAAATTATTTTAATCTCTGTCCTGTTTTCAACATATGCTATCATTGGTCTGTCCATCTGTGCTAAGATTATATCAGGAACAGAAGAACCATTTTTTT
The DNA here is from genome assembly GCA_958507055.1 of Crioceris asparagi. NCBI lineage: Eukaryota > Metazoa > Arthropoda > Insecta > Coleoptera > Chrysomelidae > Crioceris > Crioceris asparagi. Next base: position 118,713,361 of record OY293826.1, read on the forward strand.
TGTTTTGTAGGTTATGACGCTCGCCACTGACAATGACACCCTGACTCTGACAAGGAGTGAGTGAGTATCCTGGTCACACCAGAGCTAGGCAATAGCCGAAAAATGTGTTTTGCTCAAGGTTGTAGCGCGAAAACAGCTTCAATGGTTTTGGTGAAGTTTGCCATAAGAATTTATATAGAAGTCCTTACCCTACTGTAAGGCGCATCTCTAAGAAAAAGTATGGAATAAAGTTATGCGCAAAGTACTAAAACAAATAGATAGTAGCAGAAAGTATTGTAATGTGTATAATTTTTGGTGTCCGCTTTTTAACAGGTGTTTACATCTTAAGGTCTCATGAGTCTAATAGCCATTGGTCTGTCTGTCGTTTTGTGCCAAGATTACCTCGGGAACGGTAGGAGTGGAGCTATTTTGTAGCCACCTTTTTGTTTTGTAGAGTATCGGACGATTTTTTTATTCGTGCAATATGCTTGAGAGCGATAGATAGATTTCTTATATAAATGTACCTACATATTGCGATTGTTCACACTTTTGAATGGTGTTATACCAATAAGTTAGTCCAAAAAAGGTCCTTATCCTACCTTTCAGCATTTGACCCTGCTTAGTGCATGGCTTCTTGTCCACAAGACAATCGACATACTGTCTCACTAGCCTATCATTCTTTAATATTGAGTCCACATCGGTATTATCAAACTGTGAGGTATACTGGTCACTGACTACATCATGGAAAAACAATAGTACACTGAATATAATGATATAAAACTGCATCGTTCTAGTGGACGACAAGGAATGATAATATAAAAAGCGCTTTGTGTAGATGTAATTGATACATTGGACTTGTAATCAAATTATTAGGTATGTCTACGTGCACGTGTAATATATACTTACTTTGGGACAGGAAAGAGAAAAGTAATTTAGAACAAACATTTCATTTAAGGGGCTATCATTTACACAAACATTTTTTCCATGCATGCAAATACGTCTATCGAAAGAAAATCCCTCGGATGATAATTATCCTGCGTCCAATCTATAACGTAACATAGTAAAACACAACATTTACTACTTTTAATAATTCCAACTTCAGCTATTGAATGTGGCCGAAACCTAATACCTGAGTACTTTAGCAAACGTTCACTTTCCTAGAATATTCGTGAACGTTTGTATATCAACAGCTTCATTTTCGTAATAACAGTTTAATTACGGCCAATGACAACCTTCTATTGTTAGAAGAGAAAACTAACATTGTAAGCATAAATTACGTTATCGTTATATTCCTTGAACATAAAGTTCCAAGACAAATTCTGGACGATGAGTGCGTTTGGCGAAATATAGCTATCGTCGGTGCCAGATAGTTATAGAAAAGAAGAATAAACATACGAACAGTTTGGGAAGTCGGTCAAAAAAAGCAGACAAACATACGAATTGTATATCACCTAAGTTTGGGAATTCTCTACTAAAACAAGTTTTTGACCGACGAACCCCGAACGGAGGAGGTATACAATTGACTGTGCTTTTAGGTAAATTTCTTATAGAAATGTACCTATTGCGATCGTTCACACTTTTGAATTTCGAAAAAAATTCAACGGCATGTTGTTATATGTCTATAAGTTAGTCCAAAAAAACATTTGGTTCAAAAGTTTATATATATATATATATATATATATATATATACATATATATAGGATATTACGAAATTTGTTAACACGATAGAGGTCGCAGTTTTAAAGGTATCAACTTCAAATTTGCTACAAAAATCAATCCCTCAAATATCTCGGTCGAGTTCGTTATCGGGCAATATCGGGAAAGTAGTTTCGAAATGGCGACCATTCAAACATTTAAAAAAATTATCAAAAAAGAGCCGTAGTGTAAATATCATCAAAAATAATTTTAGGTTATAGATATAATCAGTACCTACAACTTTTGTTCAAAGTAATTTTTCATAAAATACACAGGTAAAAAAATAAAAATTAATAAAAAAAATAACAAATATTGATAAAACATGAACACTCAATATAAATTTGATGTAATTGTACATTTTCTGGAGATCTTAATAAAGACCCTGATTCAAAAAAATATATAGTATATTTATTGAAAAGAAATAGGCGAAAAAAAAATTCTGCCTTGAAGTGGACTCGAACCCTGTCTGCTTTATATTCAACAGCCAAAACAAAACCTCTAACCGCAAGGCTATGTAATAACATGTAGGTATACCAATGAAAAGGTTCTTCAAATTTCAATTCAATGAATTTTGAAAAATTTACCTTTCCGCTAACTAAAGGCCATCGGGATTTTTTTTGGTTTGTGCGCGCGTTTTATATAGTAAACATATTCCGATTTTGATGATTTTTAATTCATTTGGAAGAGGAGATTTGAGAAATGTTTCCATACTCATAAAAACGTAAATCCGAGATCTCCTTCCCTCGGAAAATCACCCCCCCGAAGGCCCGAAGGGGGTGGAAGGGAAAAACAGCTATGATTTTCAAGTTAATGCAATGTTAAAATTTGAAATATGTATATTTTCGCTATGTGGAAAAGGCAATTTCTTTAGAAAATTAGAAATCTGAGAATGGAAAATTAGTACCCAGATTAATTGAAGCAACATTTATAATGAGCATTTTTTCCATAGAGTGACGGTTTTCGAGTTGACAGCAGTGGTAAAGTTTATAATATGCATAATTCCGCGACGATATTCTTAGATCTCTGAATAATAGCAAGTACAAGCAAAGCATACATGGATAATGGTGAATAATCAAAAATGTGAAATAAATATTTTTTACAAACATTGGACCGACGTTATTAGTTGGCGCACTGAAAAGTACGAATTAACATGTATTCTATTGGTGCTGGTACATGTGAAGTTGGTGTCAAAAGTTTTCAATCTAACTGCTACTGCACAACTTTAATATTATTTTGTACTTTCAATGTACCAACTGATAACGTTGGTCCAATTTTTTTTGTAAAAATTGGAACCTGGAATCGAATTGTTCTATACAGGGTGGGGCAAACTCCTGGGGATGGACGATAGCGGCCATACAGTTATAGTTAAAAAGAAAAACTAATAATAAACCCTATCTCATTTCAAAAATTTTATTTCATAAAAATATTTTCAATTATACCAGGAGCGTCCAGATCGTTAGAAGTAGGTACAACTTTGTTATTTCTTATGGAATCAAAAACGTAGAGTATGAAATGTGTATAATTTTATATTTTTTCCGGCTTCAAAATAATAATTTAATGTGACTTTGATAATATGATTCTATGTCTATTGTTAGTTGCTCTTGAGAAATATTTTTTCCCGAAAATTTTGACAAATAGTACATTTTAAAAATTTATATCTAGAAATTGATAGAAGTTAGGAAAATCAAATTTTTGCTGCATATGGTAAATATCTTGTAGTTTTTAACAGATTTGTTGAATATTGTTTATACTATACAGGGTGTTTGCAAAAAAATGTTTTCTAAAATTGTCGAAAAAACAGAATTTAAATGGCCAATAATAAACTAACGTTGCATAGTGAAGTTTTTTAGCATAAATCTGTTTTCTTCAATTCTATGAAAAAATGAGAAATCGTGAAAAAATCATAAGCCTTTGATGATAATTGCTTGTCAATATGATAATTAGTTGTCACAATGGTGTTCTGTACTGAATTCATTGCCAGTATTATTGGTGTTACAAGTAAGTGTTGTTATTGTTCCCGTTTATTATTTCCGTTTGTTTTAATTTATGTCTTTGTGATTAATCTCCAATTTTTTTTTTAAATGAACTTCCAACACGAATATCTTGTTGATATGCTGTCCGTATTTACTGAATGCAACAGAAATTATCTTCTGGCTTCTCGAGTATATGGGCGAAGGTATGAACATCGTAGTCATACACGCGTGGAAGCTTTTCCAGAGATTGGTAGATAAATTTGACAGAACTGGTTCTGTTCTTTACGAAAAACGTAATGAAATAACAAAGTCTATATTAACCCATGAGACAAAGGAAAATGTACTAGTGGCAATAGTTGAAAACCGCTGACAAATGGCAGAAGAATTGAAAACGAATTGAATATTTCCTAATAGAGATTTAAAAGAAAACCGTTACCATGATTATAAACTCCGAACATGCCACTTTTTAAATGAACAAAATTATGTCAACATAACCTTATTTTGTGATTGGGCTCAGGGGAATCTGATAGAAAATGAAGACTTTTCCAAAAATATTTTGCTTACAGACGAATCAACATTTCAAAATAGAAAATAGAAGAAATGTCTACTGTAATGCTCAAGAAAACCCCAATTTTCTACAAGCCAGATCACTGAGCATTTGTTGTAATCTGCTCATTAGTTACAGATTAATTATTTTGATTTGTTACAAAGCTTAATAAAATTCAATCGCATATTCTTTTATCGGGGTTTGGCAATGGATATACGACTCAAACTTATAATTTTTTCAATGGAACACCCTGTATTTTATTATCTCATTAAATTTCTTATTTTTTTTCCTTTTTTTCCAAAATAATATATAATATATGAACATAAAGTTTTAAAAAATGCTCCAAAATCACTAAAACCTTGAATTTTAATAGTGGGCTATGTTTTGTTCATACAAAAAAGGTTCCAATTGACGGAATATTACTTGTCAATTTTCCATGAAAGAAACAAAAACAATAGGTACTAACGCTAATTCACTAACAAAACACAAAAACTTATTCATTGAATTGTTCAATTTGATGTCTATTTTCCCTAACACATAATTGACTCACTTTCTCAATACGTCTTGATGCATTTAAAATATTAAGGGCCGTCTTTGTAAATTCTAGAAAGCTTCCTCTGTTGTTGCTCATAATAATAGATACCATACAGGCTGTCTCAGCGAGACAGAAGTTCTGGTCTAGTCAAAATAATAAATTGAAAATTGAGATTTATGTATAATCGTTTATGTTCTCTTCAACTAAAATATTTTTAGATTTCTGGTGCTTCCGGTGATACCGGAATCTAAGATTACATTTTGTGATGAAGAGATAATTTGAAGTAATAGATCTTGTAAGAAATCAGTTCACTAAACTTGTATTATTTAAGGGACAATAATGTAAATTATCACGTTTCACGAATTGGTAAATAATTGAACGTGCTGAATCTCTCTTTTCATGTTGTTATTTAATATTTTATGTAATTGTTATTTCTATTTTATAATATTTGAACTCTATATTCTTGTTTTTATTTAAATAATTACAATAGCTACAAACAATCATGCATTTGGAGAGTCACAAATAAATGTTCCGTCTACCTATGTGAATTTGAATTAAAATGTAAAAGGTATTAAAGTATTGTGTGATACCATGTATTTCAATTTCCAAGAATTAAAATTAAGGATAACATTCTTAGTTGTTTTATTTCGTAACATTCAACATTTGGATAAATCTTGATGCATCTAACCGATCTTATTAAATCTATATTTTAATTCAGTATGTTTAAAATCTACACCTTGAGGTAAACTCAATGGAAATTCTGTCATTGATCATTTCAATAGAATTATATTAAATTCAGACGCTACGTGGGTTACGCCACTGGCGAACCCGTTTTTGGTGACAAATTGCCTCATTTTCGGCTGCATCGTTACGAGTCCTCTCTCTTTCCTAGTCTAAGACCCATGTTCTTTGACCTAACCTAACTTTCGTAATCTTTGGCCCACCCGGAACTTGTTATGTTAAGTGATATTTAAAAAAATCTCAAAATTAAGAAATTATAATAATAATCATACTATTATATATGTATGATATGATATATTATTACTTTCCTACGCTACTATAGTAGCTCTATAAGGAAAGTATTGTAATCGTGTGAAATTTTCGGTATCGAGATTTTTACAAATTTTGACGTTTCAGAGTTTTCTAAGTCTAATAAACGTATTTTCAGCCATTGGTCTGTCTGTCTGTGTGTCCGTCTGTGACAGCAGTATCTCGGGAACGGATCGGTGTATTTTGTTTGGTACCAATATCAATCGCCGGTGGCACTGAATGATAATCCTGTATACACTTGGTATGAAGCTATAGCCAATAAATATTTCTCACAAAAAATTGGACCGACTTTATCAGTTGTTGCACTAAAAAATACAAAATAATATTAATTCTATTGGTGCTGGTAATTGTCAAGTTGTGCCGTTGTAATTTGTTGTTGTAGGCACCAACTCCAAAAGAACCAGCACCAATAGAACTAATATTATTTTGTATTTTTTAGTGCAACAACTGATAAAGTCGGTCCAATTTTTTGTAAAAAATACTTATTTCACATTTTTGAATGTAACATTAGTCATGAAAATTGTTGAACGTTCACTAATACCCAAAAAGTTATAGGTAGGTTTACTTTGTACTAGCGGAAATACGCATATCACATATTTCAGACTTTACCATTGCGAAACTCGGAAAAAATGTTCAATTTAAATGTTTCCGGATATGATCCCCTTTCTAATTTTCAAATCTCGAATTTTCGATTTTCGGAAAAATTTACCCCTTCCACATATCTGAAACAAATATTTCAGACTGTAGCGCGGAAACGTATGATTATTTTTAAAAATGTCCCATTTAAACATTTCCGGATATGGAATTTTCATTAATTCTGTCGTCTCGGATTTTCAATTTTCGAGAAAAATTGCCCCCACCACACCCTTTGGGGGTGGTTTTTGGAGGGAAGGAGATTTTGGATTTGATTTTTTCTCAATATGGGACCATTTCTCATTTCTCCTCTTTCAAATGAAACAAAAATCGTCTAAATCGGAGTACGTTTACTATGCAAAACGCGCGAGCAGCCATAAAAAAATAATAAAAAAAAAAATCCCGATGGCCTGTAGTCAGCGGAAAGGTAAATTTTTCAAAATTCATTGAATTGAAATTTGAACAACCTTTTCATTGGTATACCTACATGTTATTACATAATATTGTCGTATGTGTCATAGCCTTGCGGTTAGAGGTTTTTATTTTGGCTGTTGAATATAAAGCAGACAGGGTTCGAGTTCCACTTCAAGGCAAACATTTTTTTTCGGCTGTTTCTTTTCAATAAATATACTATATATTTTTTTAATCAGGGTCTATATTAAGATCTCCAGAAAATGTATATTGAGTGTTCATGTTTTATCAATAATTGTTATTTTAATTTTTTTAAATGTTTAAATGGTCGCCATTTTGAAACTACTTACCCGATAGTGCCCAATAACGAACTCGACCGAGCTATTTGAGATATTGATTTTTGTAGCAAATTTGAACTTGATACCTTCAAAACTGCGACCTCTATCGTGTTAACAAATTTCGTAATATCCCATATATATATATATATATATATATATATATATATATATATATATATATATATATATATATATATATATATATATATATATATATATATAAACTTTTGAACCAAATGTTTTTTTGGACTAACTAATAGACATATAACAACATGCCGTTGAAATTTTTTCGAAATTTAAAAGTGTGAACGATCGCAATAGGTACATTTCTATAAGAAATTTACCTAAAAGCAATCTTTCAACCGAATTGTATACGTTCTCCTTTTTTTGAAGTCGGTCAAAAAACGTGATTTGCTCAAGACTATAGCGTGATAACGGCTCTAACGACTTTGATTAAACTTGCCTAATGTATTCTTCTGAGAGCTCTTTACCACCCACATATAGCGCCATCTCTGAGAAAAAGCACAAAAAAGTTATGCTTGAATAATATTCCATATTTTTCACATGTTTCTTTAGATTCTGGCTAAACGTTTCATCTTGCGAAAAAATGTTACATGACCATTGTTGTTTGTCTTGACATGCTGAAAAAAATGTGTGGAAGCACGATTTGAGCAGAGGATTTTTACTTTCCTACCGCTATTATCGTCGCTATGTAAGGAAGGTATTGTAATAGAGTAATTTTTCCATTCACTGGAATTTGCCTGCGAGCGGTAGGAAAGTCGTGTGACTGGACACACCAGATTTTTTTATAGTATCTAGCTGAACTGAAAGAAACTCTCGTCTCATATCATATAAGCAAAGATTAAAAACACCATACAGACGACATCTATTATAATGAAATGCAATGAAAGGAAATGCTCCTTGCATTTCGGGTACTTAATCGAGACAGAATCCTGCAAAACTCAATTTTCCTGTTGGCAGAAGCGCTCTCTATCACCAGCAAAATACAACACACATGCCAAGGTGCTGCAAATAGAATATTTTATTCTAAAAATAAAATCCCTCACGCATCTGTTATCTGTACCTACTACTTTCGAAAAACAATATTTATTTCTATTTTTTCATGTGGAATGAGCTCGTTGAAATATATTATTTCTCAGTTCTTTTGTCTCGACTGATCCTTTCAAAAAAAATGTACAGAGTATATAGTAAATATGACAACTCTTGACGTTATCAGTTAGACGTGTTACATCGTTAATCCCCAGCTTATTTGAGGTCGATTTAATCGCATCCAACATTTATCGTTTCGGTTTAATCCGAAATATAAAAAAGAATAAACCTTGGAAGATTATAAAACGATACTTTAAATTCAGCAGGCAAGACACCATCTATCCCAGTTCGACTGCGCTTGTCTGTGACGTCACTCACGGCACTGCCGGCGGTTACGTAAACTACAAGCTCGTGCTCGTGACTGTCTTTGGTTGATTATCGCCATTTTACATTACCCTTTTTGAGTGAGTTAAATGCGAGGTCGACAAAGATAGTGTGCGTGTTGTGTGTGTTCTGTGTCATAGCTAACGTGTTGTTAATTGTTAATGTTATAGGAAGACAATAATAGTTAAAAAAACTGTTTAGAAAATGAAAAATTTAGTGCTGTGTGTTACCTTGAATTTTCTATTTTTTATCAACACCGTACATTCTGTGGGTAAGTAATCTTTTTCTGGATGTGGGTGCGGTGGAGACGTCTGCGACCCCTTTTATCCAGATTCAGCATGGGGCTCTTCTGGCAGGTCGTGGTTATGTACCAATTTTTGCATTTGAATCGATAAATCTCTTAACCGTGCTAAAGTTATTGGATATATTTTTGTATTGTCTTGGCGGTTGGCTAAGGCTAGACGTTATAATTTTAACTTCTGTCCAGCTGCGTCGGTTATTCACGATTTATCGTCGGAATTCTGGACGACGATATTTTGACACATACCACGAGCTATCATCATAATACGCCCCTTTTAATATTGAAGATTTTCACTAAAAATGATAAAAAATCCCCGCTACTCGTATCCCTAAATCTTTTGAATGCTACCATTATATACAAAATCAACAACATTACCATTGAATCTATCAAGAGGATTGGCTTATCTTTGATTCTGATGTATCATGTATCTATTCTATATTCTATGTCTAGCTCATTCCACCTACCACCTAACCCCAACTAGTTATATCTAGATTAGTCTTATAGGTATTCCGACCTAATAATTATTGTGAATGAGGAAATCTCTATACTTGATACCGTTATACCAATTTATCGTGCTTAAACAATAACTTATTTTGCATTGTTTCTATTTTGAGTCATAGCTGCTGATATCACTTTTATTTAAATAAGCTTACGAGGGTTAATGAAACAGTAGTACTTATCATTAGTCTGTTGATGTTTTTAAATATAATTACCATTTAGTATTTTACAAGCAGCAAAGGCCATTTTAATTCATCAAAATAATTCATAGATACCCTCGTATTCAGATTATAACGGAATTTCTACTAATCAAATTTAATTTAGGTCCGCTTACAGAAGTCTGAATTATTGACATTCTAGATTCTTCTTCTGAGATTATCATTCAAAATCATAATTTCTGTTTCATTTAGGTAGGTACTCAAAATCCTAACTAACCTTACTACTTATAAATAGGTACCTACATATCTTAATTTAGATATATAACTAAAAGCATTAATTTCAGAAAAAATCAGGTAGGTATAATAGGTCCCTACATATTGTATTGTTGTTCCGGGGAAAATATCTAAATAACAAAGGCATGTTTAAAATACCTACTTCCCAAGTTTTGTAGTTATTCGTTCAGTGGTTCTTACATTGTAAAAAGAAAATGTTTTGAGCTTTTAACATGGCGAAGGAATTTCAAATACGTACATACTAGGTATTTCATTTACAATATTGGTCTCCCACAATTTTTTGTTATATTCAAGTATGTATATATAGAATTTGGATTGTCATTTATTTCGTTGAATTTGCATTTTAAAATTTTATTTGTACTAATTGAATACATTTCCATCTACCAATTACTCAGTGCTGTTGACCTTCAATATAATATTTCTGTGTTGCAAAAGTGTGATAGATTAATTTTATACAGACCTGTATATGAACTCTTTGCTCGTAATATCTCAATTACGATTCGTTAATAAATTTAAGCTGAAATTCTTCTGTTCTGCAAAATATCGGGCAACTTGCTTTACTATGTGTTTATATATTGTACCTAACTTGATTGTAAAAATAAACTAATCAGTTTTACTGTGATGGATCTAAAAAATAAACTATTATACCTGTATTACAGGATAGTGTTGTTGATAGATGATTATTTGGAAATTGATATATGAGAAAATATGATTTTAATAGAAATTATGGCTGATCCTTACAATCTATACCAAAATCTACACATATAGGTAAATTAATTTTTTTGTTGAATTCATAGGGATTTCCCGTCTTCATGTCAACCAAACAGAAACAAGCGTTTTAGACATTTTCATCTACGTGCTTGTCCGTGCTAATCTTCTAAACGACTGAATCAATTTTGAATAGATTTTTCATTAACATGAAGAAGACACTTCACAGAAAAATATCGGCTACTTTTTTATCCAGCACGTGTTTGTCAAAACAAGTTGACATCGTCAGCGGAGACCGATTCTCAAGTTTCCAAACAAAATACCTCATTGAAATTATTGAGGTAGGTATATTGTTTAGACGCACCCTTTTATGCTTTTATCTCCTCTATAGGCGCCAATCAAATGCCATTTTCTGTTTTAATCAACAGCAAGCATAAAGTCTTCTCTAGTATCGAACCGTACGAACTTCAGTGACACCCAACAACATAGTCGGTTGGATGTGCCTCAATTCAAAGCCTAATCCATTTAATCCCCCGTTCTTCAATTGCGGGATTATTCAAATGAAATGATGAGCTCTAGGCACTGATTGATGGCCGATCCCAGTCCCCAGGTTGATAAATTGGAGGAAAAAACCTAATTAGTTTATTGAATTTATCATTTTATAATTGAATTTAAATACTCATCTGGCCTGAATATGAAATGATTTATGAGGCCACCGATTTGTATTCGTAAGAATCGGAAAGAGAAAAAATCAGTATTTAATTTCATAAGCTGCCTAGTTTTAAATTAAACTTGTGTTTGTGTATGCTTTTATACCACAAACCCAGTTTTTTAGTGCTATAAGTAGTTCAATTCAAAAGAAATGTCAAAGATGACGTCATATGAAAATAATCGCTCATAAATTCTATAGAGTCAGTGTCATCACATTCAAAAAATTAGTTGGGTAGATAAATTTATTGTAAAACTATTATGCCTCCTTTAAAAGTTTCGTAAGGAAAAGCTTGATTTTCAAAATTTCAATAATAATTATCAAAATAGTCAAATATTTGTTTTTCTTTTGCTTAGTTTGGTTGTTTAGTTACGAATCATAATATCCCTACACAGTAGTTATTTTTAAGGTTTCTAACCTCTGAACGGTAAAACGAAACCCCTATGAATTCATTTAGTCATTTTTGATTCAGTCGCATGTCCATCATTCCCAAATCAGTTTATTAATGCTTATTCTAGATATATGTACGTAATCTGAATAATATTTACAATACAAATATTGTTGTTATTTAGTGCTTGTGATAAAAGATTGTGAAACGTCATTAGTCTAAAAGGACTTAATCAAGAGGCAATTATCTATCTAATTTTTGTGCCAACATATTATCATTTGTTAGGGCGGGATCAAAGTACGCTTCCATAAACGTTTAAGGCATTTAATCGCGTTAATCATAGTTAATTTAGTTTTCGTCTTCTTGGCGTCACAGTATAAAAAAACATATAGACACGCAATCATTTCTGACTCAATTTTATAGCTCTTTTTTTTTCTCGTTTGATTAATTCCAACCTTCAATATAATTTTGTTGATATATGCATTTGGATTAAGTATAGGTTGAATCAATGATGATAAGATTTTGAGTTATTAAATGTTTTTCGTCATGATATTACATTTACCTATTTCAGCATAGTTTATCGCTACAGCAAATGTTATTACTACGACTTTATCTATTTTGAATGTGGTTAACAGTTTAAAAAAAACAATTTCACGAATCAACATACAAGCTGAATACCTAATTACAATAAATGATTATGTTTTTGTTCTGTTTTGAAAGTAGATCTTGCCAGTCTATGAATAGTAAACTTCTAGAACGATGATGATAAGCTGATATTTCATAAAATAATTTTTGGTTATGTTGATGTTGCAATAGTGCAGTTAAAGGTAAATAGAAGACTTTGAAATCAACTTCAGAAGTACCAGCATCAGTAGAATAATTCTACTGGTGTAATTATTAGTAATAATGTTTTGTATTGCACCAAATAATAACATTGGTTCTAATTTTTGTTAAAAAAAATCAATTTTATTCTCAGAGATTCCACCTTTGGGAGTTTTTGGGGAAAGGAAATAAGTAAATAAAAATATATTTTTCTTGATATGAGACTATTTCTTATCACTCCCCTGAATAAAAAATAAAACATCAAAACTGGAGCACGATTACTAGGCGAAAAGCGCGAACAAACATAAAAAAAGCTGACAGTCGAATCGTATTTCTTCCTCCGTCCTGAAAACATTCTCCCATCATCGAGTAAAAAGAAAAAGGAACAGAAAAAGAACCTTTTTAACTTTTCCAATATCAAGTATGTTTGTCCTCCATCTAAGACGGTTTGGGCAATTGATTTCCAGTGTGGTTCGGATTACTAGAACTTCATTGGAGAGTCCTGAAAAAATAAATAATAGCTAATTCAGAATATAAAAAATATTTCCACGTTTATTAATAAACAAACAATAATAGAACATAAATATTCCTCTGAATAATTCATTTATTTATCTAATATTTCCTACCTATTTTAAATTAGTCTAACTATCTACATATCTGAAACATGTCTTCTCCAAAATTGGACGTAAATTTAATTATTTCCTAAAAAATCTTCTCCCGCAGTTCTATAATTTTAACTTGAATTTGAACCTTTGAAGGACTCCATAACTTCAATCCATTCTCCGATTTTAGTCACCTCAAGTCTCGCCACAAATTCCTCCATATTCTGTCACATTACTTCCAGCATGTCCCGCTTCCCAAAAACTTCCCCCAAATGTAACAAAAGGGGTAATTTTTTTTACAAATTTAAACATTTTATCTGGCAAAATTGAAGATCATTCTAATTTGAATTGTACATTTAGAGAAAAAAAAGGTTTAAAGATTTTGCATCTGGCTGAACCTCTAAAAAATCTGCAAAACAACACATTATTAGTTCGTGTCGAGAAAATTGAGAAAAAATCAAAATAATAACTTGAGTGGTGCTGCTATTTATTTAGTCGCGGCCAAAAATCTTCTTTTAAGTGCACAACTAAACGAAATTACTAGTGCAACAACTAAAGTGGGCCCTAGTTTTGTACAAAAATATTTTGTCTGTACATTTCTGTTTGATTTTCTATAAAATTGTAATTCTTGTTTCAATAGAATAAATTTGTCTATTGATTCTGTCCAGTTGGAATATTTCTTGATCGCACCCCGTATCGAAGGCGTCGCATGTACACGTCTAGGCGACGCCGACGCTGGCGAGTAATCTTGGCGACAAGATTGATGGGCGGTTAATGGTCTGTCCACTCAACTGTGTCCGTTATTTTCCCTCTTCTCTCGCATTTTGCATGGATGCCCTGAAAAGATATCTTGTGAGAATATAGTCACAGTTTATCAGCTTTTCTATTTCAATCACAAGGATTTTAGATAGAAGATCAAATAACACAGCTTTCTGAATCTTATCAATCAATTTATCCTTTCTGACTTCGATATAATCGTAGGTAGTAAGTAGTCTGTTTATTCTTCTTTATATCCACAGAATATCTTTTAACCGAGGCAAATAAACTCTGATTGAATGATCGAGATAAAATTTTGGTCAAAATATTATAATAGAAATTTTGTGGATTAGATAACTCAGTTGTCTTTATCTTTGTTTTATTTATTCAAAACTGAATTAAAAAAATATATAAAATATTCATTGAAAATTCTGATTCTTGTTTTTAGGGTTCTGTGCCAAATTGGTGAAAACAGGACGCTATTTAAGTCTTATAGAGCTGAAATTTTCATTGAATGTGTATTTCTTTTACCGCTATTACAACAAATACTAAGTCCATCCATCCGTTCGTCTGTATCTAACGAACAGTCATAAGTAGACAGTGGAATTTTTCTCTTACAATGGTACAGAACCCTTCGTGTGCGAGTTAAACTTGCACTTGGCCGCATATTCAAAACTTGTGATACTTTTGAAAATGATCTCGGGGGTACATTTTAACTGTTGAAGAAAACTAAAAACAAAAAAATCCTTTCTTATAGACTATAGACTAAAATAGTTCCATAAGTTTTCATGGGTTGCTAGTTTATTCACGGTTTTATCGTTACCATAGTAACAAACAAACTAAACTAGTACCGAACTATGATTAATTATGAATATATCCGGTAAAAATTTAAGAAAAAATAATATAGCGTTCTCCCCCGAAGAGCGATTGAATCCCCTCAAAGTGGTTGGTGGATGTAGATTTGCAGCGTAATATTGATTGGCCCTTATTGAGGACGTCGACGGCACCACTAGAACCGTATCTGGTTAGCGCTATAGACCTATGATAAATGAGTTTTTATTGCTTCAAGTTGCTGATTTGGGTATAGAGAATTTAATCCCAATCGGCGAAATTTGCCTGAGATAGAACCGATGGTTGTTCGAGTCAAACAAAACAACGCGCAGGCAACGATAGGCTCCATAAAACGCCACACTGTATTCTCATTTTGAAACGCAATATACAAACCATCGAAACCTGCCGCATTATTTCCATAGCCCAACTTGAATTTGTTGGGCTGTGATAATAATCAAAACTAATTAATTTTGAAAATCTTCTTGTAAGATCATTCGAAAAATAAATATTTTTTACATAAAATTGGACCGACTTTATTAGTTGGTGCACTGAAAAATACAAAATCATATTAATATAATAATTATATAATTCTTTTGGTACCGATAACTTTGAAGTTGTGGAACTCTAATTAAATAGAAGACTCTTGGCTTCAATTTCACAAGTACCAATAGAATTAATATTATATTGTAGTTTTAAGTGCACCACCTAATAAAGTCGGTCCAATTGTTGTAAAAAATATTTATTTCACACTTTTCATTGTGAAACATTAGTCATAAAAATCGTAGAAAGTTCACTTATACCATTATCCATATAATATACTCTTTGCCTGTACTTGTTTTTATTCAAAAATGTACAAACATCGCCGCGGAAATACTTATATTTTAGACATTACCACTGCTGTAACTCGAAAACTGTAACTCCATGGAAAAAAAATCAATATAAATGTTGCTACAAATAATCTGGTTTGGTTGCCTCAGATTTTCAATTTTCGAAAGAAAGTGTCTCCTCCACATAGCGATAATACACATATTTGAGATTTTAACATCGCTTTAACTCGAAAACAGTAACTCTTTTGAAAAATGTTCAATTTAAACGTTTTCGGATATTGTCCTAACTTCAATTCTGCCGTCTCAGATTTTCGATTTTCGTTAAATCTTCCCACTCCACATTTCGGGGAGGCGTTTTTTGTACGGTAGGGGATTCCGGATTTGAGTTCTTACGAATATGGGACCATTTCTCAAGTCTCCTCTTTCAAATGAATCAAAAATCATCATAATCAGAGGACTTTTTTTATACACAGTCGAATTGTATACCTCCTCCAAAGATTAGACTTTGTCTATTCCATTTGGGTTCGTCGGCCAAAAAAACTTTATTGCAATCTCAGAAAATGTGATTTCAATTGATTACCAACCCTTATAATATTATGTACGCTTAGACAAGAGCGCAGTAACTCTATAGGGTTGGATTTCTCAATCATCCGGAAAGGAAATGGTCGATGTGTAATTGGAAATTTTGTTTGCTGCATCAAGTTGGCGCCGGTCAGCCTCTTCGCATCGTGCGTCACCTTATATTTTATCCTGCCTGTAGGAGGAACGAGGAGTCTTCTTCGGAAAATGGATGTGGGAGAAATATCCGTGACTTCCACTTTCTATCCCAACCAGCGTTTCTCTCTTTGTCTGTGACTTGCTCCATTTCCAAATTGGTCATTTTATTAAAAAAAAATTAACAGTTTCCGAGTTTACTGCAACAATAAAGTCTGAAATATGTCTGAACATATTATAATAGGTACATGTTTTGAAATCTGAGTATAGGTAACAACTTCGATTTGTCACGCTTTCTAATCAGCTCATAGTTTTTCATCTACATATTTGGATAATATTGCGAACCATTCCATCTAAACGCCTGTTTAATATTTTTTTTGTTTCTCTTGATATCTCTTTTTCGTCCGTATTATTCTGCTTTACATAGCGCGTCAAATTGTTGTTATACATATTTCAATTTCAAATTACGCGTTGATCTCCTCCGCATTTTCCAACAAAACAATAGCGCTTTGTTGCTAGTGATGTTGAAACGTTCGTTGTTTACATTGTTGTTGAAACGAACACATATACTAGAGTAAAACGACTGATCGTCATTAAAGCCGATCGTGTAGTCGTCAGGTAATCAACTCAAAATAAGCGTTACCATTTATTATAAAATGGTACATTGGAAGTTTCCATATACTTTTTTCTGAGTTTGAATGCCACTGGGTAGTTAATAGTGTGTGGACCTTGAGGATCGCAAGCTGATCTGCTGGTTTGTCAACTAAAGTCTTCTCAACAAACGAAACTAAATATGAATAAGAATGATAATTAAATTGCCATTTTTAATAAAAGTTGGTGGAATAGCAATTTAGTTATGTCCTTTAAGTTAGCACTACCATTATCGAATTTCGATTTGGCGAAAAGTGGATTGGAATAGTCGTAAAATTTGTTATGGAAACTGAACATTTGTCACACTTAATAGTTTTTTTTTGGGTGTTGATGCTAACTTGATATTAAAGTTAACACTAACATTCCCTAAAACATAAAATTTTGTCCGTTTTCGACTGTATTGTGCGTAACTTAATTGTCGCAAATTAGTTATGACATGTAAGAACTAAAAAACTTTGGTTTTTTATCTCTTTATAAGGTGTGCCAGTGCTAACTTAAGATCAAGTGAACACTACCACCTGATAGAAAATAGTATTTCCTGCTTTCCCAAGTTAAATCTGGTAAAACTTTTTTGTCGCTAATTAGTTACGATCGAAATCACAATCGATTTTGATTTTTTTGGCTACTATAAAGATGAACAAGTGCGGACAACACGGCAAATCAATTTTGGTCTCGCACTAAATGTGAGATGATTTACATAAATGGTAAATTATTTAAAAAATATATCAAATGATTCTTTTTTCAAATAACGGCATTGCAAGATTAGATATGAATATTATCAAACATATCCGGGCAGAAGGATCCCGTCAATAAAGTAGGCATTTCTAAGAGCGCAATAACGTTCAACAAAAGAAGAGGACAATGGGAAGAAATATAGATGAAGACCTTGATATTTTACTTTACTTTCAAGGTAATGGAAATATCCCTTCACAGACATTTCAGAATACCTATCTATTATTTTTTTTAAAATACAGAATATTCAGTTCCTGAACGCTAAAACGTCATAAATATCACACCTAAAGATATCATCCTGTCCAAAATTTAAACAATGAACATAGAAGACAGAGGCTTGCATATTGTGCTGAAATGCTTAGGCGGCTTTCGACAACGGAGGTATTTAATAGGAAATTAAGCATTTTTTGGGGAACCGAAAATCCACACTATTAAAATACAGGGACGAAAATCTCTTAATTTGTGGTGTGGTATATTAAATAATATGGTAATAGAACCAATTATATATGAAAGATCCTTCACTGGTGAACGATATCTAAATTTTTGGAGACGGAAGTAGAACAATTAGAAAATAACACAGTTGAACAGTATATTAATTTAATATGGCGTCAAAATGGCGCCCCGGTCCACAATGTTCTACAAGTGAAAAATTATCTACTTGAATAATAAATACCGGCTCTAGATAGAGAGACACGGAATCGTCCGATGGCCAGCGAATAGCACGGATCTAAACCCGTGTGATAGATTCTTATGAGGATACCTGAAAAATAAATTGTTACAATAACACCCGAAAATTTTCGAAGTAATAAGAGTTAGACTCAATAACGCTGTATTAGATTTGAACACAGAAAATCGAAATTTTATTACCTCTTGTATAAATAATAAATTACTACATAATATTTTTGCTTCGAAAACAAAGAGTGCTATGTAGAAAACACTTAGCTTTGTATTTAGTGTAGTGTTGTATTCCTTATAACATGTAATATGTACTTTAAAAATGTATCATACATATTCTTAATCAAAACTTAGTGCGCTTCTAAATTAAGTGCGGAGGTTTATGGCTACCAGAACACACAACTGGCAGAACCTTCAATAAATCCACAGTCGTAAATGAGGACTATGCTGCAATCTAACTAACCTAACCTTAAATTAGGTTTATGACTCTTATGTCAGTGTTATGTTAGGATAGTGTTTTGTTTTTTTATTTTAATACGGTACTAGCTAGTACCGAACTAAGAACTATATTATGAATGCGGATGTATATGATTAAATATTGTTAATATTTGTTATAGTTTAGAAAAAGTAATTTATTTAAAACTAAAATATTCCAAAAGTAACTTAACCAAATTCCAACTTATTTGATATACATTTTTGAAATCAGAACAAAGAGGTGTTTCATTCCAAATAATAATATAAGTAAAGGGTGCTCTATTAAAAAAAAATATGACAATAATTAATTGTTTCATTGTTGTATAGTGATTTTTTGTATTTCCGCTATTAGGTACCAAAAGATACTACAAGAAAAAATATAAAACTTTTATACTCGAAGTTTTTTTTCACTCGTAATAAGAGCTGTAGGGGGTGTCAAAGTATAATGAATAACCCTGTACATAATGCTATATCGGTTTTGGACCGACTTTCCAAATAGTGGAGGTTTACAGTTCGATTTTGACCGACGAACCTAAACGGAGGAGGTATACAATAATTCGACTGTCTGCTTTCTTTTGTTTTTTTTTTGGTTTGTGCGCGCGTTGTATAAAGTAAACGTACTCCGAATTTTTGATTTATTTGAAAGAGGAGCCTTGAGAAATGGTCCCATATTCATAAAAACGGGAATCCGACATCTCGTGCCGTGGAGGCGGCAAATTTTCTCGAAAATTGAAAATCTGTGGTGGTCTAATCAAAGATAGGACAATATCCGGAAACGTTTAAATTGAACATATTTTTTCAAAACAGTAACAGTTTTCGAGATGGAGGCATGTTAAATTCTCAAATATACATATTTTTGATACGTGGAGAGGGCGATTTCTGTCGAAAATTGAAAATCTGTTTGAAGTCCATCAAAGACATAATTATTTGTAGCAACATTTATAATGAACATTTTATCCTTACAGTTACGATTTTCGAGTTAAATCGGTTTCTAATGGTAACAACTAAAATGCTCAAGCGTATTTCCGCAGCAATGTTTTGAGATCTCAGTAATAACAACTACAAGAATATACGTGGGTAATAGAATAAGTACTATCTTCATTAGTATTAGTGAACGTTCAACGATTTTCAAGACTAATGTTACACTCAAAAGTGTGAAATAAATATTTTTTTACAAAAAATTGGACCGATGTTATCAGTTATTGCACTGAAAAGTATAAAATAATATTAATTCTATTGCAACTGCACAACTTCAAAAGTAACGGCACCAATAGAATTTACATTATTTTATACTTTTCAGTGCACTGATAACGTCGGTCCAATTTTTTGTAAAAAATGTTTTTTTTCTTAGAGTTAGGGTTTTCGATTTACAGCGGTTGTAAAATGGTTAAATCTATAAATATTTTTTTTGAATAGGACCTACTTTATTAGTTGGTGCAATGAAAAATACAAAATAATATTAATTCTATTGGTGCTGGAACTTTTGAAGTTGCTGCTAAAAGTATTATATTTAAATACTACGGCACAACTTTTAAATAACAAGTAGGTACCAATGGAATTAATATTATTTTGTATTTTTCAGTGCACCAACTAATAAAGTCGGTCGATCAATAATTATGAAGTTCTTTTTTATTTATTATTACCTTTTAAACTTCATCATAAAATGTCTATGAAACCATTAGAGTACAATTTCTGCCTTTACTCATTTTCATTTGCATATGCAATGGATGTTCATAGCTTTCAGAACAATAAAAAAAATGATGCTTTCACATTCATTCAATGTCAAAATGAAATTGCCTCTGCTGCGCTGGATATCGAATATGATTTGTAACCTATTAACCTGTCAATAAACGTACATAAATTCGTGTTGATAGCTACTATTTCCACACAAATCATTGTTTTGCTCGTTATAAATAATTGTTGTAACGTTTGATCTCTGGCAGACCTAACATCTATATAAAGATAGTTTATTCTATCTCATTTGCAGCTACTGTTTCATGGAAATTGACAATTTCTTACTGATTTATGTGTATATATTTATTGTAAATACCCATTTAGGACCACATATTCTAAACATACCTATAGGAGCTGTTTGATAAAGCACTTCAAAATAATGATCCGAACTGATTGAAATATAATAGTTATGGTTATGCTTTGGCTCAAGATTTAAAGGTATTCTGCTTAATATTTTGCAACATCTAAGTGTGTAAAGTGGTGTAGTTGTAAGTAAATAGAGAAGGCTTACGATTCCAACTTTAAACTTTGAAACTAAAGTACAAGCACCAATACAATTAACATTGTTTTGAATTTTTCATTGCAACAACTACTTAAAAGTTGTAGCCATGAAAATTTTTGAACGTTAGTACACTTATGTTATTTAAAAATATGGCGGTAAGAAAACCTAGTTTTAAAAAAATGTACAATTTAAATGTTGTTGGTAATGATCTTTTCTTTAATCCTGTCACTCAAAAATTTAGCTCCCCCCAATGGGTTTTTTTTAGGTCGAAAGGAATCTTGGATTTTAACTTTGTTTCAGTGTGTATATTCAAAAGGCGCCTACATACATAAAAAAGCAAACATACAATTGAATTGTATATTTTCTTTGTTCTAACAAAGTCATGTGTTTCGCTTCTAGGTACATGTCAGATTCCTATAGTTGCCACTACTCGCCATCGGTTCGTAATGACATAGAACACAGTTTCTTGCATTTGAACCATATAATATAGTCGAGTTCCTAAATTGTAGGCACTAAATTTTTGGAAACGGTGATGACGTTTCAGTGGTCATTTGGGACTTAAAATGAGGATGAAGAAAAGCTACTGTTTATTAAAGAAATATATATCGAGCGACCAACAACAATATTCTTCATGAGTAGACCTTTGTAGGGTTGTAGATTTGAACGGTCAATGATTTTTCGGTCAAATGACCGGTCAATTGACTGAAATGGATTTAAAAAATAAAATTACAAAATTTTTAGGACAGGTCTACTCTACCTATACATACCATCTTTTTTTATTTTGCATTCCATGAGAACCTGAACACTAATATTTTTTTATAAAAAGTTTTGCTTGTAAGGTGTTATTGTTAGGTCCATCTAGGGACTCATTGTATAAAGCAATACAAATAAGTAGTTTATTTTAAATAAAAATTATTATTTTTTTTAAATATAGGTACCACCAAAAAGAGGCAAAGCCCTCATTCAACAAAAAATGTACTAAATCGAGATGTTAACCAAAGCTATATTTATACCAAATTCTGTCAAACGGTTCTCTTATAATCGCGCGTCCAAAATATCGAGCACCTGAACACTCACTTACAGTCTACGACTAAAAACATAAAGACATCTTCTAAAATCATGTTTTTGGAATCAATGGACCTCAAAAGGTGTAAAAAAGAGATTATCTATGAATCGTTAATTTTGCATTAAAATTTCAGTAAAGATCTTTTATCTGGAATTTCCCTTCCTAATGGATAACAAGATAACATTTGATTTCTCTTGCTTACAATGAAATAAGAACATATTACTCCTTTTGGGAAAAATTAGCTAAATAATTAAATACTATTTAATCTATTTATATGGTACTTACATATTCGTGAATGATACGCTACTGAATTTGTCTCTTTCTACCTTACGACTTTTTTCTATTATTATTTTCTAAGTGTCAATGATAATGTATGATAATCTTACAATCAGAATCCTGTTATTATTTTTTAAATAAATATTGATCTTACCGAATACATTTTTTTAGCAGAAGGATACTCCAGCAAAAAACAATTTTAACTATATGTTGTATTATGTATATTATATTATTATTATTATATTATTATTATTATTATTATTATATTCGTTTTTTGCGCTGTTGACGTCACTACCTACAATTTACGAACTCGAGTATTATATATAGTTCGTTTCAACTGAGAACTGCATACGTCGTAAACCTGCGCACATATACGTATTTCCGTCAGTAATGTCGGTAGTCGCCCTTACGAGCGAGAATCGCTTGCTACGTGTCATTTTACACTTCCAGAGGTTTGCAAACTTTGAAAATAAATCTGGAGTTTACGAACTCACTTGTGGAGATTGTTCGAAAACTTACGTAGATCAAACTGGTAGAAGATTTCCTTAAAGATAATTATAATTATACATCACAACTTATTAAAAATAATCACAGTTTTAATAATAATTTCAGGATTTTACATTCCGAAAAGAAAGGATTAAAATTAATTAATTACTTGAGTCATTAGAGATCAACAGGCGTAAACGTTGGGGTAATCTGTATGACATAATCGATGGAAATTGCAGCCCCCTACTGTATAGGTACACAGTTACTTAATTACGTACCTTAACCATCTTTGAGTGGAAATTTCTTATAATTTTTGTTCAATTTAGAGTGTGAAAATACATTTTGGTCGTCTCTTTATCCAGTTTTTGTGTATAAATTTGTGACGTTTTTGTGCAGCTGAATGAATTGCATTTCCCACTACCCCCGCCACTGGTACATATTGAGATCAAGTTGGTTAAAGTCGGAGGATTGGGCAGTGTAGTTCTCAACTGAACCGGCGCTTGTTGCAATCTGATGATTTTCTAATATGCATCCTTTTACTTACTTGCTGCATAATCTATTATTTATTGTTGCTCTACGTTATCAACTGACTGCTATCTTTTTGATACAACTACTTCTTTATTTTTCTGTTTTTTTTCTGTAAGCGTCAAGCCTTCATTACTCTTTTGTTGTAAACTAGCGTACCCTTCTTTTATTCTGAACGAGTTGTACTTTTTCAATTCAAAAGTTGTTACAGGAACTCTATTTAGCAATCAAAACAGTTTTAGCCTATTCTCTATTTTGATTTACTTTCAATATGGATCAGCAAAATGTATATAGGTGCACCTAGATTTATCGCGGGTCAATGAACGCGCATCAGCCCACATTTACAACACTGAACTTCTATTTTGAGCGTAAAATTATTGGAAAACTGCATACCCACCTATAGTTCTCAATAATGGCTTCTGCCAATCGGTAGATGCACGTGAGAGAATCTCTTGTGTGTTTGTATTTTTGACCGACTTCCCAAAAGGAGGAGGTATACAATTCGATTGTGTGCATTTTTTTTTTTTTGGTTTGTGCGCGCCTTTCATATATACGTACTCCAATTTTGATGATTTTTGATTCATTTGAAAGAGGAGGCTTGAGAAATGGTCCCATATTCATAAAAACGGGAATCCGACATCTCGTTCCCTCCGAAAACCGCCCCCGAAGGGGGTGGAGGGGGCAAATTTTGTCGAAAATTGAAAATCTGCGTTGATATAATTACAGATAGGACAATATCCGGAAACGTTTAAATGGAACATTTTTTCAAAAGGTTAGTAACGGTTTTCGACATAGAGACATTTTAAACTCTCAAATATACCTATTTTCGCTATGTGGAGAGGGCGATTTCTGTCGAAAATTGAAAATCTGTTTGCAGTACATGAAAGACATAATTATTTGTAGCAACATTTATACTGAACATTTTCCCCTTAGAGTTACGGTTTTCGAGTAAAATCGGTGTTAAAATGGTAACAACTAAAATATTCAAGCGTATTTACGTGGGTAATAGAATAAGTACTATCTTCATTGGTATTAGTGAACGTTCAACGATTTTCGTGACTAATGTTACACTCAAAAGTGTGAAATAAATATTTTTTACAAAAAATTGGACCGTCTTTATTAGTTGGTGCACTGAAAAGTATAAAATAATATTAATTCTATTGGGGCTGGTACTTGTGAAGTTGGTGCCAAAAGTTACCAATCTACCTGCAACTGCACAACTTCAAAAGTAACAGCACCAATAGAATTAATATTATTTTATACTTTTCAGTGCACCAACTAATAAAGTCGGTCCAATTTTTTGTAAAAAATATTTTTTATTCTATATTCAAGTTTGTTGTTAAGTTAATAAATGTCAGTAGATATAGAATCCAATTTTATAATCTTGGTCGTATACAGTGTGTCCAATACAAGGTTGGGATTGCGTTAGGTTAGGTTAGGATCTTGATAACGGTAAACGATAAAAATTATGAATAATTGGTAATTGTTCGTTATCTAGGTTTTTGCTATTTTTAGAGGTTTTTGAACATTTCTTTTTATGGTCTTTATATAGGTCGAATATAACATAAATCCGCGGGCGCCTTTGTAAAAATCGATTTATTTAATTTTTATTAACAAAAACATACTTACGGGAACAGGGGTCCAGAATGGGTATAAAACAGCAAAAATCCAATGTAAAACAAACAAAAACAATAAATCACTTCACACACGGCATTTTGTGTTCATGAAAATTTAAAAACATTATAATTTATTGAAATGAAAAATAATTGGACCTTGACAAGCGAAAAATATGTGTGGTGTTGCTAAAAAACAGATTATGGAGATGGTGGATACCAGAGACAACCATTCGATACAGAATATTTAAGAAGAAGAAGTAACCATTTGAAATAATAAAATAAGATCATTAAAACTCACTTTATGTGGCAAATCGATTCTATAGTTGGCCTACAGCAATTCATATTCCGCAGAAGGTGAGTTTTTATTATCTTATTTATTATTTCAAATGGTTATCCCTTCTTTTAAAATATCAAATAGGAACTCTTGGCAACGCTGCATCTTTCTTTCTGTTTGACATATCATCTAATCAAAATCAGTGATGGCGAACAAAATATTTGTGGAATTGTTTGTTAAAAATTTAAAACTTTTAAAATTATTTTTTCTGTTTTAATGAATACATAGTGCCCTATGTTAAGTGATTTACTGTTTTGGTTTGTTTTACATTACACATTACACAAAACAAAGAAACCTAACCAAATCGATGGTCAGAAGAAAATCCGCAAACCGTTCTGATAGTTTGTAGGCTGTCAGAAATCTTAATCTTAGTTGGAACAGAAACCTAATAGTATATTAATCGTCATACGCTTAGTTGGAACGCGTTTGGGCTACTGCGCAGAATTCTGACGGTAAGGAACTGTTTCTGATAGGTTCATTATTAATGCCGTTGTATTCATGCATGTGGTTATCCAATTCGTGTATCTAGGATCGCTTATAACAAATTCAGGGTGATGCACATCGGAAATTAAAAGACGGTCAGCAGTTGCAAAAGAAGCCATGGCAAAGCTTACTAAGATCTGGAAGAGTCATTATATAATCCTGTCCACCAAGATTAGACTATTCTCAGTCTTCTCATATGCATCAGAGTGCTGGGCACTAAGGAAACGGATAAACGAGCTATCGATGCTTTTGAAATGTGCTGTTGGCGAAAGATGCTACGCATATCACAAAGAATAACAAACGATTCTAAACCCACTGAAGATCAAAAAAGGCTACGCACCATCGTCTCCGAGCGAATAACATCCTTTTTTTGGACATATCGTCCGAAGAAACGGATTGGAGAAACTCACCGTTCAGGGGAAGGTACAAGGAACGAGAAGCCGAGGTAGATCACTAATCAGATATGAGGACCACATCGTTAGGGAAACCAGAGTACCACTCAACGAATGTTTTAAAGCCGCGGAAGATAGGCAGATATGGAAAGAACGCATAGATCATGATAGCACGATACCCGAAACGGGTGACTGAATAGAAAGAAGAAGAAGATTTCATGCAGCAGTTCAAACCAATCCCAAACCAAAGATTCACCAATCTTTGCCCAAAACTGCAGAAGCCTGCACACTTCAATTTACTAAGAAAATCATTATTCCTAAGTAGGTATTACTAAAATGTTCGAGCCGCAACCTGACGATTTCCAAACTAGTCCGGACTCTGGAATTTGAGACATGTGCAGTTGGAGCTGGTTGGATCTCATTACCACAAATATTGGACGGCGAGCGCCGAGATCCGGAAAAAGACGATAAAATTATGAGAAAGTAGAAGAGGTCAACTTTGGCGTTCGAGCTGAACAAAATCCCAAATCACATGAAAACTGTTTCAAACCGCACATGCGCATTATAAGCAGTTTTCAAACGGTCCCAAATTACTGCTCAAACACCCCGAATATAGTCTATTTAAATGTTCAGTGTGATCATATAATCAGCTAGGGACTTTTCTATTGACCTTTCATAGATAATTAATGTATACGTTGTAGTCATTCATTTCATGACCAGGGACGTCCGTACAGATTTATTCTTTGTTGATAACGGTGCCATAAATGGACATCGATATATCGAATAAATTCTCCAGAACGCTGTTGTTACCTACTCTCATTTTATCGGAGAGGGTTTCGTATTGTTGCATGATAATGCGCGACCGCATGTGGCACGAGTATTTAACGAATATTTGGACTAAGTAGGTATTGAACGAATGGTTTGGCCAGCTTGCAGTCCTGATCTCAATCCAATTGAGCATCTCTGGAACCAACTCGAAAGGCGCATTCGTCGCCGACCTGCCTTCATGATTTGCATATTGCACATCTGGAAGAACTTGGTGCCATTCTACAAGAATTTCTTACAAACCTTATTGATTCGATGCAACATCGACTTAATGCAGTAATTTTGGCTCGGGTAGGCCACACTAGATATTAGCTTCTTAAAATTTATTTATTATTTTTTTAAATTTTCATGTTTTTGTTGATTTTCTAATAGCAATTACGTTTCAGTGTTTATTTGTTGTGTTTTCACATCTTCGTCCGATGCTTTGTCTTTAAAAAAGTGTTTCTATAAAATCAGAGATGATGTCCTGATTAATAGCTGTTGTATTCCATAGGGTGTTTCGGGAAATAAACTTCGTCTCATTGTTGAATCCCGTATAATATGCTCAAATTCAAATCTGAATGAAAATTTCTACATAGAATCGTTGTTATTTTCAAGAATTTTATGTTATTTTCCTTGATGTTGACATATATTCGACTGTTTGCATGTTTTTTTTCCTACCTACTTTTCTATTAAAAATATTATCTTGCGTCCTTGAAGCGTCTCTAATTTCATCTGTTTCAGATTAGAAAAGGGTTTTTTCTCCAATATGTGTTTATATTATTTTATAACATTTTAAATATGCTATAATTCACTAAAAATAATTTTATTGTGACATGTGTAACATGATAACTTTCTCTAGAGGGTGACCCACCCTTTTTTGTGCGGCCACAACCCACTTTCTGCTATTATTATTTTTCCCATTGTGGTTCTTTATGGAGATAACGTTGAAATTTCATAATAAAATTACATTTAATAACATAGATATTATCATTCCAGTTAATAAATTATGACTGGATATAAGCTATCTTCGCTTAATCATTTATGTGTAATATTTTTTCCCTCATAACCTTTATCACATATTGAAAGTAATATTAGTTTCATATTAGAGGATCATTAATATATTCTCAATAAAATCTATCCATTTTCTGCGTCATATAATGTGGCTATTACGTAAAACTAATTTGAAGTGCGTACATTTATATCTAGCGTATTTATTTAAACTTTCATAATATATCTATATATCTGATATATGTTTGATCAAGAATCTACACATTAATAGTAATAGATAAATAGATGATAAAATCTGTGCTCACTTAGGTATGGGGTCAATTGTATGTATGTATTCTTTATTATTCTAAATTTATTACTTCATTCACTACCTACTACGCACCCTTTTATTAATCAAAAAATCTATACATATAAATAGAATTGAAGTTTTTTTGTTGAATTCATAACGTTAGTGTTGCACGTCAACAAAACCGAAACAAGAATTTTTGTCTGTTTATTTTTCCGGGTTAATTTCCGAATCAGCTGAACCGATTTTGACGGGACTTTCATAAACACGTAGAAGACAGTTCCTAGAAATATTTCCATTTTTTCATTTGCCATGTATGTATTTAGCCAACCAATTTGAAATCGTGAGTCTACCAATAAGAAGACATCAATATATTGCTTAGTTTTAAATAAACAATTAAGTATTTTACAAATTACATTAAAAACAAGAAAATGTATTATGTAAACCAACTGTAACTAACCTAGAAACAAATTTAATATTTTATATTACCACTACGTTTTTGTGCACCCGAGTTTACAAACAATTACGCCCTATCATTAAAAATCAACCAATTGAAACAGGAAATCCCACTTGTTCTTCTTCCGTTGATAAATTGACCTTACTACTACAATACAATACATACATACCTACATATACATACAAACTTTCCAGTGTTCTAGAGATTACATCGTGTTCCCAATTAATAATTAATTTCTCCTCATTGATCTAGAAATGTAGAGGTAATTGTATTAAGATTGGCGTAATTAGTGTAATTAATGACATGATTTCGCACCACAACAGGTCAATAACGCGTATACCTATGTATGCCGTTTGAACTTTACTTCAAATTCGTACTTATACATTTAGTTCCATTAAATTGTGTTTATGACTTAGTTTTTCATTACCTATTTTATTTCTCAATTTATTCTTTTTGTTTCAGTTCAAATAAATTCATCGGAAAAAACGCTAAGCTATCATCCAAAACAACCGTTTAACCTCATCTGCAATGTTACATATTCGGCGACAGATGGTGCGCCTGATATCGTATGGTGAGTATATTTTTGCATCTCTAATTATCAAATGTATTATATGGATTATTTGTGATTTGTGTTAATAACGAACTATTTTGAAAATCATAATTTGTAAAAATCAGTTACAGACTTTGTTAAGTCGCATACTGACTGAAATTTAGTACAAAAATAGGGGACCTAATAAGGGCAATAAAAACAAATTTGAGAATCAAACAAGTTGAATTAAAAAATTGTCGTTCCATGTTGAAGAAATAATTTGATCTTGCTTGAATCAGATAAATAATTAATCATTATTGGATCACACTTGGATCAGTGTTAAGCTTAACAGGCGGCAAGATGCCTCCGAACTATGTACAAATTCGAAATTTCAAGTCTCTAAACCGTATGGGGCCTGATAACTTGCTGCGAGTCCATCTATAAAAAGAACCGATAACCAAAAGTAATCAAAACTATTTAAAAACAAACAGCAAAAGTATTCAAAATTTGGAAAGATCATTCCATAAACGATAGGAAACCCAAAGGATTTTGGTGAGACATCTCCAATTCTATTATGGACATCTATCGTTCCTTTTTCAATATAAATATATTGAACAAATAAATATTTTTCTCAAAAAATTGGATCGACGTTGTCAGTTGGTGCACTGAAAAGTACAAAATATTGTTTCTATTGGTGCTGGTACTTTTGAAGTTGTGCAGTTTCCGTTAGAATGAACACTTTTGGCACCAACTTCACAAGTACCAGTACCAATAGAATTAATATTATTTTGTACTTTACAGTGCACCAACTCTTAACGTCGGACCAATTTTCTGTAAAAAATATTTATTTCATACTTTTGAGTGTCACATTTGTCAAGAAAATCGTTGAAAGTTCACCATTATGATGCTTTGCTTGTATTTGCATTCAGAAATCTAAGAACATCGTCGCGGAAATCCGCATATTATAAACTTTACCACTCTTTTAATTCGAAAACCGTAACTCTATGGAAAAAATGTTCAATTTAAATGTTGCTACAAATAATCTGGTCATCACTTTTCTATTCTCAGATTTTCAATTTTCGAGAGAAATTGCCTCTTCCACATAGCGAAAATACACATATTTCAAATTTTAACATTGAAGAAACTCGAAATTCGTAGCTCTTTTGAAAAAATGTTCAATTTAAACGTTTCTGGACATTTTGGTATCTTTAACTGGCATCTCGGATTTTCAATTTTCGAAAAAAAATGTCCCCTCCAACTCCTTCGGTAGCGGTTTTCGGATGGAAAGAGATTTCGTATTTGCGTTTTTATGAATACGGAACCATTTCTCAAGCCTCCTCTTTCAAATGAATCAAAAATCATGAAAATCGGAGTACGTTTACTATATAAAACTCGCACACAAACCAAAAAAAGCAGACAGTCGAATTGTATTCCTCCACCGTTCGGGGTTCTTCGGTGAAAAATACGGTTTCTTCTTCTGTTTTCAATTCCTCTGATATGTGTAAAGGTGAGTTTATACAGTAGATAAAATAAAATAAGAAACCAATTAAAATTGAAATAAGAATAACCTCAAAAAAGATTGGTTTATACAGATGACGAAAATAAAATAAGAAATAAGCATGAACCAATCAAATCACAGCTTTTTTGACAAAAACTTTTGTGTTTCATGCAAGTTAAGTGTTCTCTGGTGGTTGATCATGCGCATTATCAGTTTCCAAACAAAATAAAATAAGAAATAAAGATGAAAGTTGGCCATCTTTAGTTCATATTCTTATTTCTTAATTTAGCTTATTTCGTGTATAAACGCTTCCATGGAAATGAGCATGTTCAACTTTCTTCTTTCCTTCTATCCTCTTTGGTTCTAGTGAACATTCAATAATTTTCATGACTAATGTCATTCAAAAGTGTTAAATAAATATTTTTTACGAGAAAATATATAATATCTATTTCAGCTTAAAGTTTCATAAACATACATTACTTCGCTGCATATAATATCCCATGTTGACTCACTATTCTTTTAGACTGCCTATAGCGAAAATTCGAGATCACAAAAATAATCGTCGGTTAATATCAACTAGGAAGGGTTAAGGGATTTATTGTATTTGCACTGAGGCGATCGAGCACTTGTAACTAGATAATGCTGTTAAATCTGCGCTTTGAAGATCCTTAGTATCGGTAATTATGAAGGCATTTGATATTTATCTTTCCAGCGTGCTTTTTAAAATTAATTTAGCCTCACCTCTATGAATCCAATTAACGTTACTTGTTGTACATGTTATTCTATTGAAGTAAATATAGACCTCAAAAATGTAAATAAAAATATTTAATAGGTATAAGTAGTCGAATAATGGCTTTTATCGCATCAATCAAAAGGAAAAATAAAACTGGACCGATATCGGTCTCACAATCAAAATGATTTTGGACTCTATTACTAAGACTCCGCTGTCCGCCCGTCTGTGAGTGGCTTTATCTCATGAACCGTAATAGGTAGAAACTTAAAATTCTCACAAAATTTACATTTCCTATACCAATTCAGTAACGACGGTGACTGAAATCGACGAGTATTTGTTTGCAGGAAATTAGTTACAAATTCTAATCTATTTCAGTGCAGAAATTTACCATAACGGTATAGAATTTGCAAGTTGCATATTGTTGGAAAATCTAACCCATTTCAGTCAGGTATTGTCAACAGTCGTCGTGATCGCGCACTTTGTTATTCTGTCGCAACTGTAGCTCGAAGAAAAGATTGGGGACTTGAAGGAAATAATCGCATATAATCTGGAAGACCATACAAACTTGAAGAGAAGAAGAGAAAAGAAAACTCATTATTTCGTAACGAAATAATATGTATATATTATTTTTTTAACAAACTTTATGAAATATTAATAAATTTATGTAAATACTAGGTTAGTTTTTCTTTCCCAGGCCAGGGACTAGTCCGTATATGTTGGAGATACATCTCTTACAAGATATCATTTTTCCTTGCCCTTAAATATAAACATAATAAAATGAATAATAGGATAGGTTATGAATAATTATTAAAATGTTGAATATCTTAGGACAAGGGAAATCTCCATCCTCAATACGACATAGTTAAATGATAGAAACAATGTAGACATTTACTCACTATTGAACCTTAAATTCGTCTTACAAATTCTACACTAATATGGTGCATTTTTGCACTCTGAAATAGGATAAGTAAATAATATTCTGCAAACAAATACTACTACTGTATTTCAGTCACTGTCGTGACTGAATTGGTAGGTATAGGATAAAAAAAACTTGCCCAATAACTTCAAAGAACTGTTAACGGTCTCTTTACGCTTTCAAAAATGTCCCTAATGACTCAGATGCATAATAAATCTCCTGCTCTTGCATCTTAATCAATCGCCTGCCTTGTGTGATTGACAAATGGAGCAGTCTTTATAGCGAGTGTCAAGTAAATGTGTTGCTCAATTACGCGTGAAGTCACCCTTTAGTTCACGCCTCAGTGATTCTAAAGACTGAAACCCTTCTAACAGTAAATATAAAAGATATATGTTCGATCGTTTTGCCTGTCCGATGGAATATATTTACATCAATTTAATTTGCAAGGTGCATTAGCAAATTCAGCAGATCTTTGACGATGTATTTATTCTTGGGATATGAGAAGGAAATTTTAAAGTTTCTGCTTTCTGAATGACAATTCTGAAACATAACCTACATACATGACAAGAGGTAGGTATAGACTTTAATGATGAATCGATTGGCCAACTTATTAAAACAAACAAAATCTTATAAAAAAACAGTTATGTATACAGGGACTAGATATTTTGTTTCGAAATATTAATTAATTTCTTCAATAAATTGCTGTTCAGACAGAGAAACTATAATTAAAACCTATAGAGCTTCTATACAACAAAAAATATACTATGATAACATCATTAAAAACTGCCTTGAGTTGCAGCAGGAGCTTTCAGCTCTAGTCCGAGAAACAGCATATTAGCCGAGACTGGAGAAACTCCACTAGAGTTTGTAAGAATGAAATTGAGTTTAAAGTATGTAACATATTTAACGTCACAACCTAATAATCTTCCATGCTCAATTTCTCTGCATAACCCTCATACACTTAAATACAGTCACAAGAAAAAAATATTTAAACAACTTCACGTAAGAATCAAGGAATATCATCAAAAAGCAGAACTTCCCCATATTCATTTAAGAAAGAGAATACTTGCCCTGAATCACCCTGGAATAGTACAGCATCAAAAATAAATTTTGGTTTAACTGAATTCCTCAAGAAAAATAGATACTATTTCACCATCATTGGGAAGAATTTTTTATGGAATTCCGTAACATTTTCAAAGAAGATGGATCCACTGAAGATGGAAATGGATGTGCAGTTATCATGGATAATAGGCAATTTTATTACCAAGTACCAATAACCTATGCCATAGAAAAAGCAATAAAGTTAAAATTAATAGAGAACGTAAAATGTTCCTTAATTCTCACAGACTCTCTTAGTGTTCTCAAAGCAATTCAGAATCTCCTACAAGCCAATCAACAAACAAAAAACATTATCCACAAGCTAATCAAAGCAAATCACCCAATGAAAGAGATCACTCTTACTTTGGATCACATTCAAGTATACCAGGAAATTTGAGAGCCGTCGAATTGGCTAAAAAATGAGCACGAGTTACTCTTTTTTTTGTTGCACTGGAAAAGTAACGAATCGCCGATCTTTCCAGCTAACTTCAGGAGCTTCAAAAGAACATCAACTTTTTATTGCAATTCATTGAAGGCAACATTTTAGTTTTTACGGTGATACATATTCTGTGTTCCAAAATCAACTACATTTCCACCAAATATTCATTTATGGCTTTTTACGATGGTGATCGTTCTTGCCCAATTCCCTTGTTTCGGTCATATCCACTCATTCCAGATAAATAGAGGACTGGAAATTTCCCCAACAAATTTGCCAGATTTTTTATGCATTATACTCGACTTTATTGCTGAAGTAAATACACCCATTTGAGCTTAGTGTTTAGGAAATAGTAGACGATAACAAACAATTTGGTTGAATCATTCCAGACTGATCTCACGATAAACGCGAAATTGAGAAAAGTATATAGGTACCTACCGCAGCTTGTTAGCTCCAATAATAAATATTTTAAACAAACACACACTGACGAAGTACAAAATGTACCTACACACCTAACGCTTGGCTTTTCTCTATAAATAAAGCGGTTTATAAATAACCCGTAAATACAAATTCACAACGAGAGAGGGCGACGAAAGGTGGCCGAGCGGAAGGTTGTTCCGCTACCTTGAAGCTTTTCTTCAATTCATTAATAAATGTGTAATCCATTTTCTACCTCTGGAAGACGCAACATCAAATAAATACATATAACGAGTTTGGTTCACGCAAAATTAATTAAACTTTAATTTTTCACGTGTTGTGAACAAAAATGGCGAATGCAAACTGCTAATAACAATATTAATTCTACTGGTGCTTGTAATTTTGAAGTTGTGCAGTGAAAGCTTGTGGCACCAATTTCTAAAGAAGCAGCACCAGTAAAATTAATATTATTTTGATTTTTTCAGTGCAACAAATAATAAATTTCGTCTTTGATTTAAAAAAAAATCTATTTCACATTTCCTAGTGTATTTATAATAATCAAAATATTTTTTTTTAAATTGGACCGACTTTATATCATTTGTTCTTGGTTCTTTTGGTTCTTTTCTTTTGGAGTTGGTGCTTACAACAACAAACTACAACGGCACAACTTCAAAATTACCAGCACCAATAGAATTAATATTATTTTGTATTTTTCAGTGCAACAACAGATAAAGTCGTTCCAATTTTGTGTAAAAAATATTTATTTCCCATTTTTGAGTGTAACATTAGTCATGAAAATTGTTGAACGTTCAGTAATACCCAAAAAGTTAAAGGCTTAGCTTGTACTTGTTATTTATTATTCAGAGATTTCAAAACATCGCGGCGCAAATATACATATTTACTGTTGTAGCTCGAAAACCGTAACTCAATGTAAATGTTGCTACATATAATCTTTTCTTTAATTTGGCCGTGTCACATTTTCAATTTTCGAAAAAAAAATGCTCTTCCACATAGCGGAAATACGCATATCTTTTGAAAAAATATTCAATCTAAACATCTCCGGATATGGAATTTTCAATAATTCTGTCGTCTTAGATTTTCAATTTTCAAGAAAAATTTCCCCCTCCACCCCCTTTGGGGGCGATTTTTGGAGGGAGGGAGATTTTGGATTTGATTTTTCTCAATATGGGACCATTTCTCAACTCTCCTTTTTCAAATGAAACAAAAATCGTCTAAATCGGAGTACGTTTACTATGCAAAACGAGTGAACAGCCATAAAAAAGCAAACATACAACCGAATTGTATACCTTCTCCTTTTGTTGAAGTCGGTCAAAAATCATTGTACTTTCACTCGAATTCGTAACTCCAAAACCGTATTTTTTTAAACATTCAATTTAAATGTTGTCGGATATGGTCCCTTCTTTAATTTTGTCCTATCATATTTTCGATTTGTTTAATATGCGAACACTTCTCATCACTCCTGTTTGTAATTGAAAAAACATAAAAATCGGAGCATGTTTAACTATACCAAAGGCGCGAATCAAAATGAAAAAGCAGACATTTAAATTCAAGATATACCTCCTCAATTTGGGAAGTCGGTAAAAAAATTGGGTTTCAAAGAGATACATATTTCGAAATATATTGAATACTAGAAGATGCCAGTGACTTCGTCCACGCATATTCTTTCTGTCAATTTAATAGTCCATTTTGTTGTATATTAACTAAGGAACCCTCATGCAAAATTTGAGACTTCTGGCACTTTTGTAGTTTCTGATATTTCTTGATGAGTGAGTGAGTGACTTTTCGCTTTCACTAAAATTAATGAAGTTTCACATAAACTTTCAACCTCTATTTTCCCACTTAAGAGTAGTTTCAAAATATAAAAAAAGAACCCCTAATTAATTGTGGCTGGTTTCATTGCTGGTTTCATTTTTTACCGACAAACCCCGAACGGAAGAGGTATACAATTCGACTGTCTGCTTTTTTTTGGTTTGTGCGCGCGTTTTATATAATAAACTAGCTCCTATTCTGGTGATTTTTGACCTACGAACAAACTTTGATTTCGAATGTAATCTCCATTATTTTTGACCGACGAACCCCAAACGGAGGAGGTATACAATTCGACTGTGTGCTTCTTTTTTTGGTTTGTGTGCGCCTTTTATATAGTAATCGTACTCCGATTGTGATGATTTTTGATTCATTTGAAAGAGAAGCCTTGAGAAACGGTCCCATATTCATAAAAACGAGAATCCGACATCTTGTTCCCTCCAAAAACCGCCCCCGAAGGGGCTGGATGGTGCAAATTTTCTCGAAAATTGAAAATCTGCGGTGGTATAATTAAAGATAGGACAATATCCGGAAACGTTTAAATTGAACATTTTTTCAACGGTTTTTGAGATGGAGGTTTGTTAAATTCTCAAATATACCTATTTTTGCTACGTGGAGAGGACGATTTCTGTCGTAAATTGAAAATCTGTTTGCAGTACATGAAAGACATAATTATTTATAGCAACATTTATAATGAACATTTTATCCTCAGAGTTACGGTTTTCGAGTTAAATCGGTGTTAAAATGGTAACAACTTAAGCGTATTTCCGCACCGATGTTTTGGGATCTCAATAATAACAACTACAATCAAAGAATATACGTGGGTAATAGGATAAGTACGATCTTCATTGGTATTAGTGAACGTTCAACGATTTTCGTGACTAATGTTACACTCAAAAATGTGAAATAAATATTTTTTACAAAAAATTGGACCGACATTATCAGT
This sequence comes from Crioceris asparagi, assembly GCA_958507055.1. Taxonomy (NCBI): domain Eukaryota; kingdom Metazoa; phylum Arthropoda; class Insecta; order Coleoptera; family Chrysomelidae; genus Crioceris; species Crioceris asparagi. The sequence continues at coordinate 118,750,468 of OY293826.1, forward strand.
TAGTGCACTGAAAAGTATAAAATAATATTAATTCTATTGGGGCTAATACTTGTGAAGTTGGTACCAAAAGTTATCAATCTAACTGCAACTGCACAACTTCAAAAGTACCATCACCAATAGAAGTAATATTATTTTATACTTTTCAGTGCATCAACTAATAACGTCGGTCCAATTTTTTGTAATTTTTTTTTTTATATTATTGTATGTTCTGTCTGCTTCTGACATCTGATATATCAGAGTCGTAACGGCCCGTAAAACATCGGATTTGCCTGAACTGTGTCATTCTAGCCTATCATGTTGGGCCCGGGATTTTCTGTCGATTAGCAGTCCATGGATATAAGGTCTAAGGATATTGCCCATGAGAGCATGAAGATGCCGGAAAATGAATTAGATTCAATTCCAAGCTGAATCTATTTTCAAAAAGATTCTATAAATATTTCAAAGAAATCCGTCAGAAAGGATATAATAGATTGTCAGCTTTAATTGAAACTATTACAGTCAACCAAAAATGATTCAAATGCAGCAATTCAGGTAGATACAGAATATATAGACAAATTTGCTTAAATCTGCAGCAATTTATCTCATTTAAAGAGCTTCTAAATATACATCAAACATTACCAAATGAACTGAAACTGATAATTGATGAACTTTCCGGAAATTATCAATTCCATACATTTCCGAATATTTTCCAGGTCTGCAAAGTGAACTTCAAAAATAATTCTATGGCCATATAGGCATTTAAAATGTATAAAATGGTTATTATATTAATTCAGATTTGTAGAGTTCTTTCAATATTCATGAATAAAATACATATTTCTGCTTCAAAAATACATACACATACAATTTCAGATTACTTAACTCAAGAAATGCGTAGACATTTTCCCAATTTTATTACGTGGCACACTTCGAATGAGTTTTTTTTATTACTCGATATTGGTGCTACTTTTGAAGTTGTTGCCAAAAGTCTCCTATTTATTGATCGACGAACCCCGAACGGAGCAGGTATACAATTCAACTGCCTGCTTTATTTTTTTTTTTTTTGGTTCGTGCACGTTTTATATTCTAAACGAGTTCCGATTTTTGTTTAATTTGAAAGGAGAGTTGAGAAATGGTCCCATATTCATAAACATGCAAATCCGAAATATCCTTCCCTCCGAAAACCACCCCAAAGGGGGTGGTGAGGTCAAATTTTCTCGAAAATTGAAAATCTGAGGTGGTATAATTAAAGATAAGGCAATATCCGGAAACGTTTAAATTGAACATTTTTTCAAAAGAGTTATGGCTTTCGAGATAGAGGCATGGTAAATTCTCAAATATGTATATTTTTGTTATGTGGAGAGGGCGATTTCTTTCGAAAATTGAAATTTTGTGGTTACTACATGAAAGACCTAATTATTTGTAGCAACATTTATAATGAACTTTTTTTCGTTAGAGTTACGGTTTTCGAGTTACAACGGTGGTAAAATGATGACATGTAAAATACTTATGCGTATTTCCGCAGCGATGTTTTGAGATCACAATAATCACTACTACAAAAGAATATAAGTGGGTAATAGGGGATACTATCTTCATTGGTATTAGTGAACGTTTAACGATTTTCGTGACTAATATTACACTCAAAAGTGTGAAATAAATATGTTTTTACAAAAAATTGGACCGACGTTGTTAGTCGATGCACTGGAAAATACAAAATAATATTAATTCTTTTGGTGCTGGTACTTGTGAAGTTGGTGCCAAAAGTTATCAATCTAACTGCATCTGCACAAATTCAACAGTAACAGTATAATAATATTATTTTGTATTTTTCAGTGCAGCAAAAATAACGTCGGTCCTATTTTCTCTTGAAAATAAATAATTTTCAAAGGAAAGACATTCTGTGTGCAAAAAATGTATTCATTTTATTTATGTTGTTTCAAATACATTTCTGTAAATTACAATACCAACTGAGATTATCCCAGTCCACTTGAATGTTTTTTTATTGTTCTATAATCATTCCTTGTTTACCATGCAACTACAAAATCTGCAGATAAGTTACACTATTAAAAAAATAGAGAGCTAAAACATGTCTCAATATTGATCCCGACGGGATTTGGCTTTGGCAACAAATACTCTTTTTCAATAGTCACTGTGGTGGTACGTGTCGTAATTGCTTTTTGATGTCATTGATCATAGGATTGAGTGACAAAAATGTGTTTTAGAATACAGGATTTCTTCGTATTAAATTTTGATTTATCTTTCCTATCTTCTTTGTTATCTCCTCATACGCAATACTATTAATATATTATTTACCTATGTAATATTTGTTATTACTTACTATGTATTCGTAATATAATAAACAAAATACTTCGTTAATACTTAGGAAATTGTCCAATGTTCGAAGACAGTAATTCATTAAAGTTTGAACATTATTAAGGTTCTTCTGTCAAAAAGTATTCCTCTATAATTATTGGATATACCTTTTTTTGTTTATCAAATTGAAAGCAAAAAACAAATTTATTCTGCATTATTCCCCTCTTAATTTTAAACAACTTTTTTTCTTTGGAAACCCTGAATTACAATGAGCTAAAGAACACATATCAGCAATCTAATAGTATTACTAGGTATAGAAGCATTGAACTTCCCATTAGACATAAAACAGTAAGTAATAACAAGAGGAATTTTTGAAGAAAAAAAAATAAAAATTATTTTTTATTACGCATCTAAGACTTGAACCGTACTGATGAGTACCTACTATTGCTCTCCTTCTCTCGATTTGAACTATACTTATGTATATCTGCAATAGCAATTCCATAATAAATATTTTTTACAAAAAATTGGACCGACTTTATTAGCTGGTGCACTGAAAAGTATAAAATAATATTAATTCTATTGGTGCTGTTACTTTTGAAGTTGTGCAGTTGCAGATAGATTGGTAACTTTTGGCACCAACTTCACAAGTACCAGCCCCAATAGAATTAATATTATTTTATACTTTTCAGTGCACCAGCTAATAAAGTCGGTCCAATTTTTTGTAAAAAATATTTATTTCACACTTTTGAGTGTAACAGTAGTCACCAAAATCGTTGAACGTTCACTAATACCAATGAAGATAGTACTTATTCTATTACCCACGTATATTCCTTGCTTGTAGTTGTTATTATTGAGATCTCAGAACATCGCTGCGGAAATACGCTTGAATATTTTAGTTGTTACCATTTTAACACCGATTTTACTCGAAAACCGTAACTCTAAGGGAAAAATGTTCAATATAAATGTTGCTACAAATAATTATGTCTTTCATGTACTGCAAACAGATTTTCAATTTTCGACAGAAATCGCCCTCTCCACATAGCGAAAATAGGTATATTTGAGAATTTAAAATGTCTCTATGTCGAAAACCGTTACTCTCTTGAAAAAATGTTCCATTTAAACGTTTGCGTTTTTATGAATATGGGACCATTTCTCAATCCTCCTCTTTCAAATGAATCAAAATTCATCAAAATCGGAGTACGTTTACTATATGAAAGGCGCGCACAAACCAAAAAAAAAAAAAAAGCACACAATCGAATTGTATACCTCCTCCTTTTGGGAAGTCGGTCAACAAATTACTGTTTGTCTACCACAACAACACACATAACCAAAGTGTAATATATACGACGATCTGCCAGAGAGTACCTATATACCAGGGAACAGAAACGTATATATATACACTCCCACGGTCTACGGACCGTGATACACTCCATGCTCGTGCTTAATTCCAGTGACGGATCCCATTGTCAGACATTGTCGTTCCATGTCGAAGAAAAAGTGATCTTGCTTAAATGAGATAATTATAATTAATAAATATTGGATCACACTTGGAGCTTAACAGGCGGCAAGATGTCTGCGATCTAAGTTCGAATTCGAAGTTTCAAGTCTGTAGGCCGTATGGGGCCTGAGAAATCGCTGCGGAGTCCATTGATACAAGAACCGAAAGTAATAAAAACTATTTAATAATAAAAACTATATAAAAATAGCTAAATTAATGCTATAAGTTCTGTCTGTGTAAATTTTAAGGAGATAATTATGTATATAAGTCAGTTTGTTATGTTACTTAGATATAAGTTATTCTTTATATTAGATTTAGGATTACCAGTTCTACACACAGGTATCTACGTGTACCTCTGTAAATTACATATTATATTGTCATTTACTAGCTAAATAAATAAATAAAATGCGGTGGCCAAAAATCGAACCCGGGTCAGCTGTAAGAAAGGCATCTACGTTACCACTACACCACCAAAGCATTTATTTTGAAAATCCTATATCTCGATGAATACAAACGGCTGGTCAAAGTAAATTTACTTTATTTTAATGTATTTCTAACACAGATTATTAATTAATTTAGCTTCGTATCTTTGTCATATAAGCTTTAAATATGTCAAATCCCATTTCTTTGTATCCGCATTATTCTTAAAATTGGGTCCAAAGAATTTTTTTCACGTAATTAATATATAAATTGATTATAATTAATTTTTGCTCTTTCATTCACCCTATGGTTTGTGCGTCCGTCTGTTAACTACTTTATGATTGCTTAGAAAAATACAAAATAATATCAAAATTTACAAAATACCTGATTACCCCTCTGGTGGATTGTTCCTAAAAAATGCAGGAAAATATTTCAAAATTAAAAAAATCTCATATCCAGTAACTTTTGGATCTTGCATTTTTCCAGGTTTTCAGATTAAATTCGTGTCATTTTTAATTTATTGTATCAAACAATATAAATATGTCTTTATAACTATGTTATCAATCAGTATCATTCAAAATGTTGAATTAGTTACTTAAAAAAACCTAATAATGATATAAAATAATATTTCCAATTTCCAAATTAATTCTGGTAATAATATTAAAACAGTATTTTGTACTTTTGATAAAGACTTCCCTATTATTTTTGTAAAAGTTACTTATTTTCTTGAAAACAATTTGAAAGCTGGGAAAATTGTTATGATACAAGTGAACATTTCTAACTAAGATAATGAATAGCTCGTGTCAAATACACTCACTTGCTGCTAAATGACTGGCATTTTTTATGGTCCCACGACTAATGGGAGAAAATGGAACATTCCGTTATTGCCTGCCGGCAACGTCATCACTTTTTCCGCACGAGAAATAAAAGTGTAATTAGACCGAGGCTCGAGATCATTTCATCTGTGCCAATCTAAAAATACACCCATGTATATGTGTGTATTAATTAAAGCCTTGCGAAGAATAATTATTCTTTCCGAATCCCTTTAAGTCCTATTACAGGGCCAACTCGCCATTGGGTTTTTTTTGAGTTTTTTTGTGCTTATGTCATTCCAAATTTGCAAAAACTTATTTTATTTTATCAACTACTTCGAAAACAAAAAAATGATATCTACGTCGATCTAGTTTCCTTCATTCATAGAGATGTTTTCTGTTAATTCAACAAAAATCAGAATGCTAAGATACATTTTCCCTAGGTGAATTTCGTGAATGATTGACTTAAACGTTTCAAAAAGGCGCTCAGTGAAAACTCTAACAAAATGCTCATTATATAATAATTGTCATTGATTTTTCTTTACATTTCATTTCAATTCTCTCCACAGTTCGCATGGCTACTATACAGGCTGTTTCAAATTCGACTCTCACCATTGGGATCTCGGAAACTATCGGGAATAAGAAGATGGTTAAATTGGGGCCAAGTTGCGCATTTATGTGCTCAACAATACACCCTTTAGAAAGTTTGAAAACTTAAAGTAGTTCTGGATATATCAGGAAAAAACCGAATTTTCGGAAAATCATTTTATTTTTTTCCTGGCTTTATTTCTAAATGAATTTCTAAATAAATAGCACATTTACATTGCCACTTTTTTCACTCTTTCCAATGGTGTTATAAGTTTCGTGTCCTGACGTATCATCTGTGTGTAACTATCATGAACTTATTTTTTTCTTGTGGAAGCAGCTATATTAACCTTCCACAAATATAAATAGCTCTTTTTATTACCTTTATGATGATGTATCATAAGTGGGCTGTGTTGTCCTAAAAATCCGAGAAATTAAATAAATTACTTTTATAAAGTAGTTGGCTTTGCTTTTTCCAAACGGTGACATGTAAATGACATTCTGTATTAATTGTCAATTGCTGAGTCGTTGAAAATGGAGTTCTCCAATGAAGAAAAACGAGATGATAAAACTTTATTACAATAATGATAGAAACAGTGAGGTCCATTAAGCTAGCACAACAAAAGTGGCACACATCAATAAAATTAGTGTACTAAATTCAAGTATATTTAGTGCTAATTTAGTACGCAAAAATAAAATTTATAACTATTCAATTTTTTAATTTACTGGCAGTACTGCTAGCTTAATATTAAGTGAACACACTTAAACTGAATATGATCAAGTTTGAGAAAATCTGCTTTAAATAATTTAACGCAAAATTAATACACTTAGAAAAAAATTATAACTCTTCATTTTTGAAATTTATAGGCAAGTGTGCTAGCTTAATATTAAGTCAGCACACTTAAATGAAATATGGAGAAAATCCAAAACTATTCGTACGGAATAATTTAGTGCTAATTTAGTATACAAGAATAACAATTATAACTCTTATTTTAAAGAAATTATGAGCAAGTTTGTTTGTCATTCAGCTATTCTATTATGTCTTGACAGACACTATACATCGCCTGTGACCTATAACAATGGAATGAAGATGTAGCTACTGAGACATAGATGGAGGTATCTCTTCAACATTTTATCTGTCATACTTACTGATATTATGTAGGAAAATATATAAAATTTAAAATAAATGTATATAAGTAGCATCTTGGAGATAGTTCAAGAAGGACACGAAAATTTACTCATATCAGTCGTAATATTATACAGTCTACTAAACCCCTACGTACAATTTATTAAAATTTATAGTTTGTCAGATCTAAAAATTTCTCTAACTTTCTGATGGAAGTAAGTTTGGAAGGTATAGCCAAAGTCTATCTAGATAGACTTTGGTATAGCTAAACTTCTAAAGGTTATCCTAAATCGAAATTTACGAACAGCGGTTGACAGCTCAGACATTTTAATTTTTATTTGGCAGGAATAATTGGCAACAATTGGCTTTCAAATTTTCTAATTCTATTTATGAGGTTTATTTTTTTAATTGCTAAATTAGTAATATAGGGGTCAATACAATTGATAATAAGAACACTTGTGTGTAGTAATAAAGATATTTAAATAAAAATCAAATAGGTACTTAAATAGTACCATGTAAGTATTCAGTCAATAATTTAAGAAAATCACTTGTGAAAAGTACTTGAAACAATTTGACAAAACCATAGTGAGACTCAATCTACACTTTTACATTGAACAAGCACCTGTGTGGTACATATAAAAATATTGTGCAAAATCTAGATTTGAAGGCCATACAGGGTTATTCAGATTCGATGCTCACCATTGGGATCTCGTAAACCGTAAGAGCTACGAAGAAGGTTAAATTGGGGCAAAGTTGCTAAATGTAATGGGGATTAATATGCCATAAACAAATTTGATGTATCATTTTTCGTTTTTGAGAATTTAAAGAAAAAACAAATTTTCACATTTTGTTATTTCTTCACTAACTTGATTGTTATGCAACGAATTGAGAAACCAACAGCATTTCTCCATAGCAACTTTTTCTGTTGAATAGAATAGACCCCCTCATAATTCAAAAAATATTTCACATAAACAAATATTGAGACTTGCGAGATACATATGTGCCTCAAATAATATAAACACACCTCAAATGGTTATTTGGTTATTAACCTGAAAAAATCGTCATTTTTGAACGACGGAGAAGAGGACAATTCGACTGTCTGCCAATTTTTCTCGAAAATCGAAAATCTGAGGTGGCAAAATCATAGTTAGGACAATATCTGGAAACATTTAGATTGGACATTTTTTCAAAAGAGTATGCGTATTTCCGCCGCGATGTTTTGAGATCTCATAATAACAAGTACAAGCAAAGAATATACGTGAAATAGGATAAGTACTATCTATCTTCTTTCAACAATTTTCATGACAAATGTTGCAGTCAAAATTATTGTGAAATTAATATTTTTTACGAAAAATTGGACTGACGTTATTAGTTCGAGCACTGAAAAATACAAAATAATATTAATTCTATTGATGCTGGTACTTGTGAAGTTGGTGCGAAAAGTTATCAGTCTAACTGCAACTGCACAACTTCAAAAGTACCTACTAAAATAGTCATGAAAGAGATGGCTAATTTCTACCAGCAAGCCAAATTTTCGGAAGAACAAAATGGGAGCTTACAGCTTTAGAACTTGCGAAGGCTATAATATAATTCGTATATGAAAACTAGCCAACTCAGACCTTAGGCTTCAATATATTATCCTAAGTTATAAGAAGAAATGATATTTTAAGTTGTTATAAAATATTTTATGTTATAAATAAATTTCAGGACTGACCATTGAATTTGACAACCATTTAGATATCACTTCTTTTGTCGTTGAAGTCAACAACCAAGACATATTATATCATAATATTGCACTTGGCTCTCATTTCACATTTAAGTTTTTGATGGGATTTTACATTCTGAGAACCAAGCCTACAGGCTTGAAGTGAAGAGAAAAAACGCGGCTATAAACGATTTGACGACATATTTGTATTATAGCTTCACCCATGGTTCTTGAATATTCTTTATACTGTCATGTTCATGTTTTTGTTTCAGGACGAAAAACGACAAAGAGGTAACACAGATAGATGGTCTTAAGACAAGGGCTAAATCGAAATGGGATCCGACCAAGCAGCTCAACACATTAACAGTGGAAGATGCAAAAGATGAAGACGCTGGTGTCTACGCATGTATCGCCTATGTGCGGAACTCACCAGTTGCTAATGCAACAATCTCTGCATCAAGTGAGTAAAAAGTATTATTTTGAACGACAAAACGAAACGACGTTGGTTGTATTTGGTGGAAAACAGCTATCGGCGGTGATAGAAAAAAATCTTGCTAGGCATTACCTCCCCCAAGTTAGCTCTAGATAGAAGAGCTATTTTCGGCGAAAGATTGCTAGCGTGTTCTGTTCGAAAACTTTCTCTTCGCTACGGCAATAGCCCGACGATAGCTGTTTTCCGTCAAAGACACCCATTGATCTGTATCTAGAATCATTCCCATTCCTTCTGGTTTTAGTGATAGAAGCACTAGGCGCCACGTACTTTCGGACGCCCAGGGCTTAGGTTCAGTTTTTCAGTATGAAAATATTAAGTTTTGCATGTACATGTCGTCAGTCCGTGACAAACGAACATAATAAATATCGTAATATTCTGGCAAATTGAATTTATATTTTATTAGATTTTTGTTCGTTACTCCCTTATCATGTATTTATTGCAAGAATCACAAATATAAACTAATTTTAGTAGGTACAGAAAAACCCAAATTACCGCAACCCAAATTGCAAGCGATAAGAAACTGATGAGAGGGAATACCGTAAGTTATAACGGAATGTAGGCAGTAGGCACCCCGTCTAGTATGAACATCGGTGCACACGGTAACAAAGGGAATTTGCAACAAGATCATCAGCTTTGCTGATTTTCTGCTTGCTGTAAGGAAGAAAAATCACAAAAAAGTCACAGCATTTAAGATTATTGTATCATGGTTTAGAGTACCTACAGTCTCATAATACACATTTATATACGATGCTTACACAATTAATTTCTACCTAAAATGCGCAAAAATAGAAACACATGATTGTACAACACAAACTTAACACTTTAATGTTCTTTAAACAAAACTTATTATACAACTGCCTTTTGCAATAAAATGAAATCTTATATTTACATATTTTGCAGCAAATAATTGTCATTATTAACAAAAATAAATGATTATCTAAGGGAGGTTAAAGGTTGATCATTGAGGGTTTCAAAATTACGTAAATGCACTGTCTTGTCTTTCCACCACTATGTACCAAGGCTTGTCGTATGGACTTCATCAGCGGAAGGATTAATAAAACCATCTCAATTTCTCACTGCTATGAGGAAAAGTGTATCTTATTTATTTTCTTCTATTAAATAATTTAAACACCGCTCGCAGTGAAATGTACCTCTAAGAAACTGCACTACAAATCCTGGAATATATTTAATAATTTCTTAATTAAATCCCCACCGTCTCTGTTAGTAGTAGTTGCAATCGCGCGTATGATGTTCATGCTTCGAAGGTTGCCTATACGCCAGTAGGCGTATTCTGTACATTTGTGTAAATCTCGGAACTAAAAGTTGAAAGTCAGAATACATCAAAACTCAACAAGATTAGTTGTATCCTGACTTTCATCTTTTAGTTCTGACAGAGACAACCATTGATGATTTGATGCCCAAAAATCCACTGGTCCACAAACCTTGACCCGTCAAGTAGGTGGCGCTAATAGAGAATTTGGAAACCGCGGGAGTTTCAAAATGTCCTATTATATATTCCACGATATTTCAATACTAATTCTAATTACAAAAAGCGTTCACAAAAATTGTTATGTTGTTACAGCAATTTTCGCGATCGCTTGATGTTAAATAAAAGTCTAAAATTATAACAACGAAAGCTTTATTGTATATAAGCTGTCCAAATCACGAAACTTAACATTTGTGATATAGAAAACAATGTTTCATTTGCTATAAAGTTCAAATTTATAAAATTGTATTATGGCAAGTTACAAAAATGTTGGTTATCACATAAAGTAGATACATTATCAACATACTTCTTAATTAAAATATAATATATGTATTATTATGAACAAAATCAAATTTTATGGAACTATATTATCCACTATTCCTCATGTATATATTACATATGTACATATACCTACGAGTAAACATATGCACTAATAGAACTTCAAATTGATATAGTTGTAATTGTTACTTGATCAAAATATCAAGGTATTATTATTTATAAACTCAAAATTCATAGAACTAGGTACTAATAAAAAAATTACGAAAATAAAGTTTAAAATTCAAATATTATTCGCTATTCTCCACCTAAGTACATTATATATATACCTAGGAGTTATCAAATAACGAAATTTAATCAAATTTCCCTTGGTGAAAATGAAAAAAACATTACTTTTCTAATATTCTGAATCCATAAGAGTACATATTTTTAAGTATTCTAAAACTATAATAGATCAGAAAAGGTCGCAGTAGGAAAGGACCAAAAAAGTCATTCCATCTAGTACCTAGATTTTCGAAATTTAGTCAAACTGACAATTTGAAATTTACAAGACGGCTTTGCTGATATAGCAGTTTTTGATTCTGTTTTTGTTTGCACTTTTCTTCTATTGTTATTTTACTATTATCAATCAAATTTAGTAAAAATTTGAAGATATTGCATTATTAATAGATTCAGTGAGAATGTGGTTAACATAATGCAAACGCTCGTGGAATGAGTTACATCCCTTACAAAGGTGCTGTAATTGACACTCTAGAATGAAGAAGGTTATAAGTATCTCTAAAGAAACTGAAACCGACAGCTACTTCAAACTGTCCCTGTATTGGCATAGACTCAATTTCAAAATACCTTGGCTGAAATATTTCTTCAAGTTGGTCATAAAGCTTTTTTATAATTCTTCCTCCTTATGTTATCCCAACGAAATGCCACCGCTTTACCATTTGGAAAAGCTTTCTTCCAATACTCATGATGAGCTGATGTCTCGTTCACAACATTTCACTGGCTTTCTACCAGGTGGAGATATCTTGCTGCCAAAGTTCATCAACCTGTGCTACGAATGCAGATGTTGCTAAGCAGCGCTGCTCCAATTCTCCTGAAATCATTAGTTACAGTTTAGATTGATGAATGTTTTTAAATGCAGTGTAAATTAATCCCCTGATTTCAGATATACATGAAACTGCTTTATAACTCACCTGGATTTAGTAAAGAATAGAATAATACTGCAACAGTATTATGGCTCATCACTTGAGCAGCAATATTCACTTTCTTCGCATATTTAATTTTTGGTGGATGGTGGCGATCCTTGATCTTATGCATGAATCTAAACATCAGCGCTGTTGACAGGTCAATTATGTTCCTACATCTCTACATTGCGGTCTTCCTGGCTGTTATATTGAAGATGTTCCTCTTCGAAGAGCAAGGCACAAATCTTCATCATTTCGTTTCACCAATATGCTTGACAATATGGACATTAGTTTTCGATTGGACAAATGCCTAAAAGAGTATTTTTAAATGGTAGAACTAGTATTTTTCAAAGTAAGTTGTAAGATCTCAGGCAACTGAGCCAAAGCGACAACCTTGTCTTGGGTAGTCCATCTGCATTCATGTGAGTTTTGTTTGACACATCACACAATTGAAAAACTAAACTATTCTTTAGTTTGGTTCATGTCATCAGGCTTTATCTTGCATACTTTCATAAATCTTATTTTGGCAGCCTTCAATTTCATCATCCCTTCCAGACTGCTTCTTGTTTGAAGGATTGGCAACAAATTCACCATCACAGTCTGATACTTATTTCGAGTTAGGTATTCCAGAGCAACTTGTAATCGAATCGGTGTCCATTTTTCCTTCATGAATTATCAAAGCAGAATCTACAAAGATATATGTTTACCATTATCCAATTTTTGACCGACGAACCCCGAACGGAGGAGGTATACAATTCGACTGTCTGTTTTTTTTTGTTTGTGCGCGCCTTTTATATAGTAAACGAGCTCCTATTTTAATGATTTATGATTCATTTGAAAGAGGAGGCTTGAAAAATGGTCCCATATTCATAAAAATGCAAATCCGAAACCTCCTTCTCACCGAAAACCGCCCCCGAAGAGGGTGGCGGGGGTAAATTTTCTCGAAAATCGAAAATCTGAGGTGGTATAATTGAAGATTAATATCTGGAAACGTTTAAATTGAACATTTTTTCAAAAGAATTACAGTTTTCGAGCTACATTCATTTTAAAATCTCACATATGTGTATTTTTGCTGTGTGGAAGGGGCGATTTCTTTCAAAAACTGAAAATCTGTGTATACTACATGAAAGACATAATTATTTGTAGTATCATTTATAATTAACTTTTGTTCCTCAGCGTTACGGTTTTCGAGATAAATCGGTGTTAAAATGGTAACATCTAAAATAATTAAGCTTATTTCCGCAGCAATGTTTTGAGATCTTAATAAATAATAACAACTACAAGCTAAGAATATACGTGGGTAATAGGATAAGTACTATCTTCATTGGTATTATTGAACGTTCAACGATTTTCGTGACTAATGTTACACTCAAAAGTTTGAAATAAATATTTTTTACAAAAAATTGGACCGACTTTATTAGTTGGTGCACTGAAAAATATAAAATAATATTAATTCTTTTGGTGCTGGTACTTGTGAAGTTGGTGCCAAAATTTATCAGTCTAACTGCAACTGCACAACTTCAAAAGTAACAGCACCAAAAGAATTAATATTATTTTATATATTTCAGTGCACCATCTAATAAAGTCGGTCCATTTTTTTGTAAAAAATATTTATATATATATATATATATAATGATACAAGATTAGGTAAACAATGTTTACTTATAACTACAAACTTGAAATTGGCAAAACTTTATCAAACTTATCTACAAAACTTGTTCTAATAATACTTCTAGCTTAAACAATCCAATTTTATCTATAATGACACACGATAACACCATACTTACTCATAAATATAAACATGAAATCGGCAAAGTTTTATCGACTATAGATGACACAAAACTTTGTTTTATTAAAACTCTACCTGTACTGGATGGAATATCTATCACAATTTCGCTACTTTGAGATTCATCTCTGTGCAAACACAGACAGATACAATTCCTGAATAGCTGTGTGTTTCAGTTTTCCAAAGATATTCATTATCTTCAAAATGCAAGCAAAATGATTGTTGCAAATTACAGCGCCTTTATAAGGAATGCACTTCACCATAGACTCACTTCACTTCCAAACCCGTTTGCCAGATTTTTGTTCTTCAAAAACGACGTTTTGTCTTTTCCTAGTATCATGCTTAAATTCTGTTGGAAGACTTAATCAATAGGTCTATTTTCTAACATAAACCTAAAATTAAATATCTCAAGCTTTTTCAATATCAATTTATACTGACAATTCAGTAGACATTTTTTTAAGAGTTTCGTTTTCTTATTTTATTGATAATGAAGGACGTTTTTTACTCTCAAACTTGAAGATAACTATTACCGTGAATTATTGTAGATATATTGTCATATAATACGAACTTAGTCGTCTGCTTTTAGATGAGAAATTCATACCAATGAGATTTTCGGCACGCTCCGACAAATATTGCCGCGCATGGTGTGTTGATGGCTCCCTTGCATGTGTTGGCTTCACACGATGCAGGCCATTATGTATGTAAAATGATAGTACAGAGAAATATGACTTTGACAAATGATACAAACTATTGAACATGCTAATCAAGCTCTATTTCTAATCATTGCTACAACAGAGAAATTGTCCCAACAATCAAAAATAACATGTTATCATGTGCAAAATAACTTTTGAGTACGACTCGACTAGTTCCGAGCGCTCCGACAAGGCACGATGCGTAAAAAGAGTCACCGAAAATAGCACCGGTTCTATCATCAAATCATGTACGAGTTCAAGCAACCAATCTTGCACGTGATGTTGTCATTTTCTTACACGGAAGCATGCACAGCACCATGCCTAGGTCCCGTCAAGGAAAAAAGCAGCAAAACATACTCCGTGTCTGCAGCGGGTTATATATATATATATAAATATATATATATATATATATATATATATATATATATATATATATATATATATATATATATATATTCTTTGCGTTTATCACGAAAAGTTGACAGTATTTTAGATCTACCTACTACCCAAGAAGACTGGAAACAGGAGATTGAACTCGCCCTAAAAATCGTGTAAAATTTCATACGCATATCTTTTGTAAATGCGTCTTTGCGGTTCTCGCTTCAAAAAGACAGCAGATCATGATCAAGAAGATAAATAAAGAGAATAAATATTTAAGGTAATTGTCAAGATGTTCGTCAATTTTTGTTGTACTCGATATTGATATGCAACTTCTGTAATTTCATTTGGCTATGTAGAGAAGCATAGAAAGTTTACTCTCCCTGTTTTCAGTATTATTGCTACCACAGTATAAAGAATTATTTACACTGTGCTACTACTGAGGCGAGGCCGTATTGTTCTATGTATTTTATCAGCATTATCCTAAATACCACGGTCAAAGATTAGAAACACACACATATTTGCATGCTAAATACAAACCATTATTATATATTAAATTATGTCATCAGTCAATGTCATATTCCTATATTGAGTCCGTATATCTGTCAATTTTCCACAATTAAACTCGCCCTAAAAATCGTTTAAAATTTCATACGCACATCTTGTAAATGCGTCTTTGCTCACCATGCTGTGCGCAACAAGCGGCTCTGCTTTCGCTTAAAGCGGCAGTTACACGGCGCGTGGTTCATGGCTCGGTGCTTGCGGTTCGCAAAGTTTGCCTTGTGTTTTTTTTCAAATGACGAGTCGAAATCTGATACAAGGCGCGAGGTTCGTTGACGAGCCATGGCGAGCAAACCGAGCTTCGCCTCGTGTATCATGGTTCACTCCTGTTTGTAGATCTTGGCTTGCTATTCCCATCGGCTGTCGGTAAAACTGCCGCGAGTCAAAGGGCGCGAACCGTAAATAAGAGGCATTACGCGTCGTGAAGCTTCAAAATATCGACGAACTTGCCAAAACTTGTAATGCGTACGGGTAGTGCACACAATAAATATTGCCTCAGCTCAGTCTCTCAGTGGTTGTTACGAAAGATGGATTATGGATTGTTCCGAAGATAATACGACAAATTCTGAAAGCTATCACCTGTTACCAAAAAACGGAGTATAACCGCCAATCTTTTCTTTGGTGGAATACTTCTTCGCATATTTGTCTCTTGCCTTGTGATATTTTTTTAGCAAATCTGTCATCATGTCACTTTCATTGCATCTAAAAATTAGAAGTTAAATCAAATCCTGTTTAATATGGTATAGGCACCTACTTACCTATTTCGACTTCTGCATAGGGGTGTTGTCCACCATCTCCTTTTCCGCCGGAATACACGTAAAAATAAATTCTGGTAACCGAACACCAGCAGCAACATTTAGCCGGAGCTCATTCGCTTTTTACTCGCGAGCTTACTCGTCATCTATGCTACAAGACGCGTAATGGCTTGTATTTACGCTTCGTGCACTTTGACTCGCGGCAGTTTTACCGACACCCGATGGGAATAGCAAGCTACGATCCACGAACCACGAGCATCAGCGAGTCCACCATGATACACGACGCGAAGCTCGGCTGTCTCGCCATGGTTCGTCAACGAACCTCGCGCCGTGTATCTGCTTCTTAAGAAGACAGCAGATTATGATCACGAACATACGCAGCATATAGCCACAGAACAGTCCTAAACTAAACCCTGGTTTTGTGTTTTGTCTTTCATTGATGTTCTCTCTTATCTTTGGTTATAAAACATATCTATTGGCATAGTCATTTGTTCTATGACGACGCAATTGTAAGAAATTGGTAGTTTGCCAACTGCAGTTTGGTGTTCGAGCAGAACAAACCACTTGGAAACTGTTTCAAACCGCATATGCGCATTTTAAATAGTTATCAAACCGTCCCAAATTACTGCTCGAAACAGCCTTATAACCAACCAGAAGTTTAACTGAAAGAGAGGTCCCGGGGGGTTATCATGTAACTAGCAACTGCAATGCGAACGCGACTATTGCACAACTGTCGCTGTCAAAACGTCGATTTTGTACAGTGTTGCCGCACATTCGATGTAGAGCCTAAATTGATGCTCGAATAAAATTATCAAAGCGAAGTTGATTGCATGAATTTGTGAATAATTAGGAATTTTTTAACATGTTCTTTATAAAATAGCTATTTTCACTTATTTATCCAATATTTAATAGAGAATGTCTAATGGACTACATGTAGACAGTGGCAACACTGAGACAACAACGCGATTGCAATGTTGTCGCCTGTGGCCTTGAGCGCTTGAGCTATTTGAAAAGCCAGGGCTGGTCTCAGGCATGTTTCTAATATTTGAACTTTCTCAGACAGGCCCGGCGTAGTATTTTAGTTATTAATAAATAATACAAATAGATGTATAAAAGTATAAATAAATATTGTGAGATTGATATTTATTCTCCATTTTTACTATGAGCTAGGAAGAAAAGCACTATTTTAAAACACACTACGGTACTGACATAACAACAACATACTTCGGTGTATTTAATATTTGCTTCAGCAATAGTTACCACGGCACTGAGCGATAGCAAGCGAATTGTTTCTCCAAATTTCCACCAAAGCTCGAGGGCGGAAGACTACCTGAGTATCGGACCTCTCTCTCTGTTAGCCTTCTGGTTGGTTATATATTCTGTGATATAGCTCCTCCCACTTTTGTACCAGATGACGTTACGATCACCGTCAAATAGTCAAATTTAAAATTAAATGGTTTCGTATATGAATTCACAATAGGATAATTATCTAATTTTCCCAAAGTTATTATGGAAATAGTATATTCGTATTACTTCTGAAAATATGGCTTATCGATGTTGAGAGCATCCCATGGAACTTTCGACGAGACAACCGTGATTGAATTTGATATATTTATAGGTTAAAATTGATGAATTATCTCAATTTTAAATGGTATATCCTTATTCAATAAAAGAATTTAAAAGATACATCATTTATGTTTAAATTTATTTCAATGTTCTTGTAGTTTATAACAGGTATCCATTATAATGTCGTGATTCAATTTAAGTAGGTACCTACCTATATATTTTATCAAAGTTTGTTTAGATTATTAATTTAATAGAATTCTTCTGTTCACATCACAATTGACAATCAAATAATTCATTGATTTGCTTAAACTATTTACAAATAAAAAAATCATACCTTGTCGTTAATTACAAATAAGGGATAAAGTTAATCGTAATACAAATGAAACAAAAATGAAAAGCACACAACAAATAGTAACAAATAAGGTAAGTGATCAAATAGGTACCAAAACGAATAAATAAACGAAAGTGGTCTATAAGTTTTTCACGCAACAATATGATATAAAAACAATAGGATGACGAGGCGTATCTACGAGCATCTAGCTCATCCCACTTTTTTCCAGTGACGTCACGACCATTGAATATAGAAGTTTATTTAAGCCAAATCTAAGGCAGGTGACAGATCCGAAGGAGCCCGAATACACGAACAGCACTTAAACATGTTCAACCTTCTCTTGTCCACGCAGTGGTGACGTTAATAAATTATTTTACAAAAAATTGTACCGACGTTATTAGTTGGTGCACTGAAAAGTATAAAATAATATTAATTCTATTGGTGCTGTTACTTTTGAAGTTGTGCAGTTGCAGTTAGATTGATAACTTTTGGCACCAACTTCACAAGTACCAGCACCAATAGAATTAATATTATTTTATACTATTCAGTGCACCAACTAATAACGTCGGTCCAATTTTTTGTAAAAAATATTTATTTTACACTTTTGAGTAACATTAGTCACGAAAATCGCTGCACGTTCACTAATAGCAATGTACTTATCCTATTACCCACGTATATTCTTTGCTTGTAGTTGTGTTTATTGAGATCTCAAAGCATCGCTGCAGAAATACGCTTTAGAATTTTATGTTACCATTTTAACACCGATTTAACTCGAAAACTGTAACTAAGGAAAAATGTTCATTATAAATGTTGCTACAAATAATTATGTCTTTCATGTAGTATCGAATGATTTTCAATTTTCGAAAGAAATCGCCCTCTCTACATAGCAAAAATGAGAAACTAACATGCCCCTATCTCGAAAACCGTAACTCTTTTGAGAAAATGTTCAATTTAAACGTTTCCGGATATTTTCCTATCTTTAATTATACTACCTCAGATTTTCAATTTTCGAGAGAATTGCCCCTCCACCCCCTTCGGGGGCGGTTTTCAGTGGGGAGGGGATTTTGGATTTGCGTTTTTATGAATATGGGACGATTTCTCAATCCTTTTCTTTCAAATGAATCAAAAATCATCAACATCGGAGTTCGTTTACTATATAAAACGCGCGAAAAGCAGACGGTCAAAAATGCGCGAATTTTACCAAACTGAGCTCATAACGTAGCACACCGTTGTATGTGTATCGTGTTCAAATCAAAAAGCTCAATTGGTCACATGTTTCACTTACTGCTAGTACAGTTAAAGGATTTCTTCCGCATAATAGATTTGTAAACCCACATATAAATGGAATATATCTATACTTCTCACAGGTCAATTTACAAGATCTAGAATCATATAAATATATAAATAGGGTAATTACCTATTTCTCAAGATAAATGTCTTAAATTTAACAAATCAAGAATATAATACTCACCTCTGTATTTCAATTACTTCTTCCGATACTTCTTAGTCTTGATTATGGTTGGGTGAATCCATAGGAGTTCGTTAACTTCAGCAGGAAGTTTGCTTTGCCGACCTGACTTACTCCTAATTTAACTTTTTTCATTTTCATGTTTGTTAGTGAAAAATATGTAGTTCTGGCACAGCATCAGATTTTAAGTAGCGACAATTTTTATCATTATAATTCAGCATGGTTTGCTTTAGCAGAACTTCATTGTTAGCCTCTTTGAAATGAATGGAACATATTCGAGCTAAAACAAATTGTAAACTATGATCAATCGTCTTGCTATTTCCAGGAGTTTCCATAACTCTTCACTGTTTATCGGAAAACGATGGTTTTTTATCTCATGTTTATCTCTGTTCCTTTGGTTTTTATAGCCTACAGCACAAGACATTTTGATGTTCAATAATAGTGTTATGATATATATGAATTGATTATTGGTCTCAAAGTTTGCGTTATTCGAACAACTAAAATAAATATTAAATAATTCAATCTGGATTCAAATGTCACAGGTTGCGCCAAATCTAAGGCTGGTGACAGATCCGAAAGAACCCGAATACACGAGCACTACTCGAACATGTTCAACCTTCTCTTGTCCACGAAGTGGTGACGTCATGTGGTTGAATATGAAATACGCGAATTTTTGACCGACGAACTCCAAACGGAGGATGTATACAATTCGGTTGTGTGCTTTTTTTTTTGTTTGTGCGCGCCTTTCATATAGTAATCGTACTCCGATTTTGATGATTTTTGATTCATTTGAAAGAGTAGGCTTGAGAAATGGTCCCATATTCATAAAAACGGGAATCCGACATCTCGTTCCCTCCGAAAACCACACCCGAAGGGGGTGGAGGGGGCAAATTTTGTCGAAAATTGAAAATCTGCGTTGGTATAATTACAGATAGGACAATATCCGGAAACGTTTAAATTGAACATTTTTTCAAAAGAGTAACGGTTTTCGAGATAGAGACATTTTAAATTCTCAAATATACCTATTTTCGCTATGTGGAGAGGGCGATTTCTGTCGAAAATTGAAAATCTTTTTGCAGTAGGTACATGAAAAACATAATTATTTGTAGCAACATGTATAATGAACATTTTTCCCTTAGAGTTACGGTTTTCGAGAAAAATCGGTGTTAAAATGGTAACAACTAAAATATTCAAGCGTATTTCCGCAGCGATGTTCTGAGATCTCAATAATAACAACTACAAGCAAGGAATATACGTGGGTAATAGGATAAGTACTATCTTCATTGGTATGAGTGAACGTTCAACGATTTTCGTGACTAAATGTTACACTCAAAAGTGTGAAATAAATATTTTTTACAAAAAATTGGACCGACGTTATTAGTTGGTGCACTGAAAAGTATAAAATAATATTAATTCTATTGGGGCTGGTACTTGTGAAGTTGGTGCCAAAAGTTATCAATCTACCTGCAACTGCACAACTTCAAAAGTAACAGCCCCAATAGAATTAATATTATTTTATACTTTTCAGTGCACCAACTAATAACGTCGGTCCAATTTTTTGTAAAAAATATTTTACCAAATTGAGTTCGTTCTTCGTTGAAAACGTAGCATACCGTTGTATACTGTATTGTATACTGTATACCTACGTTGCGTTTGGTGATCCCGAAGATTTCGAGAACAAATAAGTATTTGAGATAACTGTCAAGATGTTCGTCAATATTCGTCGTACACGAGGCCGCGCCCCTGATATGCAACTTCTGTAATCGTGGCTACGTTAGGAAGTTTACTCATTTTACTCTCCTGTTTTCAGTCTTCTTGCTAATGGTTTGTAAACACGCTGTATGATCACCGCGCTCTGATCATGAAGAAATGGCATGTCGTGTACGCAAGACTTTTCCCTAGAATGGCGTAGTTGATTTCCTTACCCAGAATGAGATTTTTTATCAATCTTATACGAGGGATAATCGTATTATCTACTATGATATTTCACATTGAATCCTAAAATATTCCCAAAATTTTTATTGACATATAGATTTGCCGACAAGTCAAGTAATCAATTTTGGGATTATAATTTTGATTACCTACATTGGGTGGAGGTAAAAAATCGGAAAATTAGATTATTGAATTAATGTGTCGAAGAAATATTTATTCGTAGTATCAAATTCATGTCAACTTACACGTATAGTTTTTTTTATGTCTTTGAGTGTGTTGCCGACACTGTAGAGTTGTGATGACGTATGTTCCGTTTTGCTTTATTCCTTTGCGAGTTGGCGCCTAATCGCAATCGGTATTTCGGTATACAGTATACAGTTTTACAAAGTGTTCGTTTCTAATCTGGTGTATTTACTCAAATAGTAATAGTGGATAATTGCATTTTTCTTGTGAGTTTATATAGCAAATTGAAATAATGCCGGTCAGGTGGTATACACTATCAAATACTGAAGGACGCATTCCTAAACCTCGATGTGGTCATCAGGCTGCTCTCTTGGATGACGGTCATCGGATCGTTGTATTTGGTGGAGGATTTCACAAAAACGAATTCTACAATGAAGTTCACTTATATTATGTGGAAGATAATCGATGGGAGACAGTAATGACGTTTGGGGATGTACCTAGGGGACGTGCTGCTCACGGTCTTGTCGTTGTTGGTTCCAGGATTCTCGTTTTTGGTGGAATGATTGATTGTGACAGACAGAGCAACTACCTATATGAGCTGTCCACTGTCACATGGTATTGGAAGTTTGTGACTGCCTACTCTATGATACCTTTTCCTCGTCGAGGTCACAGTTTTACTCTTATTGACCACCGTATATTTCTCTTTGGTGGTATGGCCAATATCAGCTTGGATCAAACAATGTTTTTTCCTAAATACCTTAACGATGTGCTCACATTGGACATAAGTGAATTTGACCAGGCCAGGTGGTCGATACAGCTTACTGTAGGTGATCGACCCTCACCAAGGGAAGCGCATACTGCTGTAAAATACAATGATACTACTAAAGGTATCTTCTTGATAGTTTACGGAGGAACTAATGGTACACTTCTTAACGATGTTTGGTTCCTGGATACCAAAACTATGACCTGGTGGTCGCCTGCCCTCAGAGGAGTGCGAGCACGCCCAAGAATGCTACACACTGCCACTGTCATCAACAACAAAATGTATGTAATTGGAGGTTGGGAATCGGTTGGACAACGTAGCAGCAAGTGTGTATGTTCTGATACGCTATTATTTCTTAATCTGTTGAGCATGTCGTGGAACAGGCCTGCTTACAGAGTCGACAGCTTGAAGTCACCTGGTAGGGCTGCTCATTGTGCTGTCGCTATTAAAACAAAAATATTTGTTTGGTCTGGCCAATTTGACGAAAGCATTCATTCGACGAACAACATTGCCTATGATGTTTGGTTTTTGGAGACAGCAAGGATGAAACCTAATCGGAAATTTGAATTTTATCAAGCTCCTTTGTTGAGTAACTATCCAAGCAGAGCTTTCGACAAAATCTGTCTTCCTGCTTCTTATACCGCCTCATCTTCAATGTCAAGTTCCACTATTTCTAGTGAAAATATGCAGGTTCGTGACCTATCCACTTCAACTAGGACCTATGTCAACAAGTGGGGAACAGAAAACAACAGAGCTTTGAAAGAACTAAATTACAACTCAAAAGCGTTAGCTGAATCTGATGTGAAAGAAACAAATTTGCTCAAACAATCATTTTCAACCAGTGACGTACATGATCAGCTCAACAAATCAACAGGGAAAAGTAACAAAGAGTCTTCTACTTTATCTACCTTAATACCTACTGCTCCTGGGCTCTCCCATTCGAGTGCTAGTGATGAATTTGCCACGGCATCGTTTGAGGAATTATTGAAAGAATCTGTGGTAAAATTAACGCAAAATGACATGGTATCAAAAATTGAGATGAATGCATCAATCACCCAAGACAGAGAAGAGCTTGCCAAACAAATTAGTATCAATAAAGAATCTATCATTGATTTAAATAATAAAGTTGTCGTTATTCAGAATGAATTACTATTTATAGAAAAGTCAAAGTTTGACACTCATTAGATAAAAGCAATAATGTTGAAATATTCGAAAGCTTTAATTTTTTCTATGCTATAGTCATACATATTATATAATATATATACCTATGTTTTAATTATATAACAGTATCGATGAAAACTTCCTTATATTTGTAATAAGCTTTAATATCTTTAAAAAATCTTAGAATCTAGAATATATATTTTAGTTTATTTTATGTGTCTGTATTTCATTAATAAAGATTTCTTTTAATACTGGTCTTATTTAAAAAAAATTGAGCTCGATGTAGAAATACTGTAAATTTTTGAATATGATAAAAGGGATCACTTTTATTTCTAGCCTACTTTCACCCACCTTTTATTTTACAATTGAAATGAACCAAAATCTACAAATTTGGAAATTTATTTTTTCAGGGCTGATTGCTGTTAAGGTATTGAGAAATGCCAATGTTGTGGAGGAAGAAAAACTGAGATTAGAGTGCAAAGTTGTTGGAGAACCAACGTTAAAATGGATCTTCAGTAAGTTGCATTTGGAATTTATTTATTGAAGTAGATTAATGCAACTGGCGTTTACCTAACTTCGCAAGAAGTGAAATGGTGACATTTCTTGCGATATAATTTTGCTACTAAAATAGTTCAGGAGAATTATAACATGAGAAAACGCTTCAATGTGTTTGAAATTTTAATATACAGGGTGTTTCTCAATAATATCAAGGTTATTCTTTGGTCCAGTTTCAGAAAAGGAAATTCTTATATGAAAGTATGTGCTAAGGCTTTTGAAGTACAGAGTGCTTAAGTATTTTTTTTGATAACATTATATTTGGATTACTTTAATTATCATACTTTTACTGTGTAAAAATTATTCTCCCAGTAACATTATTGTTTTTTCTCGTACATGGTATGGCGAGATGCAGAGGATTAAACTTATTTTTTGCGGAAACTGTACGTCACAAAAAATCAAGATAGGCGATTTCAAAAAATATCTTTAATAAAAATAATTTAGTATAAATCCCGTATGACGTACCCACTAGCAAGAATAAAAAAGTATGTTGTACATCAGAAAATCTTTAGAAAAATATTGATTTAATTATGTCTTTCTTTTGGATAAGCGTAGAATTCCATTTTGATAATAGTATAATGATTTTGCAGTGGATGAAATTTATGAAGCTTCTTCAGATCGCGTTATCCTTCAAGATTACAAAGACGATGACAAGACCATCAAGAATGGTGTGTTCATCATCGAGAAGGTTACAAAAGAGGATAGAGGTGATATCATCTGTATGGGCGAAGATTTGCTAACTGGTGATACTTACAATTCTACGTGCACGTTGAGAGTCAAAGGTGAGACATTAGAATATAAATTGTAAGTTGTATCCCACATTAATGTTTGGAATTTATGTTAAGGAGGTTCGGGTATTAAATTCAAAAAATTTTAAAATAAATCGCCAATGTAGGAAAATAATAAATAAATAATTGCTAAGTTACAGCTAAATAAGGAAAAATACGTAAGCTGTAATGGAGGACTTATTCAACTGAGATTTAATCTAAGATTAAGCATTGTGAAAATGATGAAACTTTTATACAACATAAACAACGCCAATGGAAACTGTTCTTCAAATCCATCAACTTTAAAATGAATCCCTCTGGTGTAATTAAAATTTCTTTCTCACCTATAGTATCTTGAAGAAACTGGCAACGCAGTGATTCTGAATATTTCCTATTCATCACTTATATCAAAGAAGATAGATAATGTTTATATGCATACATTCTATCACGTCTTAAAGACGAATATTCTCTAACTCTAATCATTTGATTATAAGTTATGCTAAGGCGATTATTAGTCATTCGCTATGGTACAGTTAATGTTTTGATTAATGTTTGCAAAAAAATAAATATCAACAATTCTAGCTTCGATCATTTTAAACCTTTTCTCCTTATGTATATACCTAATTTAAGTAACTTTTAAGTCATTTATCTTCCTACATATTTCATGCTTTTTATTAAGACACTTGCATCAAACTCCAGTAAATAATTATCCATGTATTTTAATGTTATTTCTTTCATTAAAAGATTATCTAATTGTATCTGTTCGATTACAATGTTGGTTAAACATAGGTTAGTTGTATTCGTTGAAATAATTAAAATTTATTTTATTTTATTATTGTTTGTTCCCCTTGACCCTTATCGCAAAATATTGCCCGAACCTCCTTAAATCCATTCACAAGAAATAATTTCATCAAATTGCCAGATCAATGAAAAATAAAATCATAATTAAACATCGCCTTATGTTTGGCCTTAACGCAAAGTGTGTAACTATTACAAGATCTTCTTTCCTCACGTTTAATGACAGTAACCATTAAAACTTTGTAATAAATTGCTCCTTAATCTCTAAACAAACACATCTAGTATTTGCTCTTAAAATTAGGCAATTTTGACAGATTGAGTTTCGGTGATAAACCAAAAATTAAACGTAATGCAAAATATTTACATTATATAATTTGTTTGATGATTATTTTTATGTGATCAAACGATTGCAAACATAATCTTCGAATAGTGTAAAGTTTATTTGAAGGTATCTCTTTCTAGTTCCATTATTATGAGATCATTTTTCAGATAAATACGCCGCTCTTTGGCCTTTCCTTGGAATCTGTGCCGAAGTTATCATCTTATGTGCCATTATCATCATATATGAGAAAAAACGTAACAAGACCGAATTGGAAGAAAGTGATACAGACCAAAGTCCTGACCAGTAAGTTTTGTATAATATTTTTGAATATACGGTTCCGAAAAGACGTTTGAAACAACATATCGCGTATTGACATTTTTGCAAAAATCATTCTAATCCTTACAATTTAAACACTTAAATACAATTTCTATGGCCCTTTATCTCAACATTATGATCCAATGAGTCTAATTCAAAAAATTTACCTCCTCTACAAATAATTTTGGACAAACGCCAATGTCAAATATATATATATGGGATATTGCAGATTTTATTTACGTGCTATTCCTGTATTGGCAATTATATCTTTGAAAAAAATATATAATTTTCACGCACGAATGGATTTTAGATTACCGGGACAACAATAATTTCCGTTCATTAGTTTTATAATGAAAACGTTGCTTTCTTTATTTAACAGCTCTGTGAGGTGTTGTTACTGCATGTATTTATATAGTTATAACATGGAGTATAAAACAGTCTAATTTATTAGACAAGAATTTGTTTTCGAACCAGGGGCTGTACTGGTACTTCGATTCAGGTAAGCCACGTTCTGCTCGGCTCAGAATCAAAGCTCCATTACTGAGGAAGGATAGGATGCATATTGTGCTTTACTCGCACGGTAATCCCAATTCAGGAGTGGTACTCAGTAACTTGTAAATAGAGAAGAGAGATATTATCTTCGCTATTTTGATATGTCACGCTAGGTACTTCCGAATCCTTTCGGGTTCGTCCGAGCTGCCTTGTATTACGCACCTACCCGAAAGAACACCCGAATGATGACAGAGGGAAGATAATCTTACTTTTCCCTATTGTTCAAGTTGCAGAACACCACCACAGGTACTCCTGGGGGGTCCATTACCTGAGAGCCAGAGATCCTCATTCACAGGGCCGCCCTTGGATGGTATCTTCTTAATACATGAGTCGACAATTCGTTCCGGCATAACAGCGCGCTGGCAACGATGCGCTTTATAAGACGCCGCACTGCATTTTCATTTTGAAATCCACTATAGTATCGAAGAGTTCTTTATGAATACGGATGATTGTTACTGATATTGATATTATGAGGTGTTGATTTTCAAAAAAATGTCTCTTAAGCAAATTGAGACCAGGCCGTGGAATATATATGTACATATATACAGGGTAATTCACGGTCGATGGTACCTTAGACGTTTAAGGAAAACTATTTGTAGGATTTTTCTGAAAATTGTATTATGTAGATTATACCTAGAGATCTATCGACTGAACATATTTTCAGCCTTGCGACATTGCCACTTATATCAAAAAGTATTAACAACTTTGATTTTTCAAATGAGACACCCTATATATTATCAATGTATTAGATTCTCTATCACCTTCTGGTTATTCTTTCATAAGATACCCATACCTATCTCTGACAATTTCCAGTGAGTTAATTAATTTTCTTTTGTTTTGTTCAAAACAGAGCTCCAATCAATAGCCGACTACTCTGAGTTTTAGAATTGTGAAACATTGAAATTCCAGTAATAGCTTTAGAAATACTTCTTTCTTAGTTATTATTGAAGATTTTTTTATGCTATACAGGGTAGCTCAAAATTCTTGATCTTTCCATCAGATCTATAAAGGCCCAAAAATGCGTTTTTTTAAATAGAACACCCTATATTTTATTATTTCTTCAGATAGAGAATCAAAATACCTTTGAAATGATGTATCATGTTCCTATACCAAAATGATCAGGTTTTCAAAATATAAGCAACTATCTATTAAAGTGAATTATTTCTAGCATTTTTATAGTTGGTATTTGATGGTTACCATGGTGATGGAAAGTTTGACGAGTAATTATCATGAGGAAGAATAAGGGTTTGTTGAGTTGTTCATTCTTCATAGATAATGTGATCAAATTATTGCAAAAACATCCAGAAAGCTTAATGCAAGATACCCACCAAGTACAAAAAAGACAACAAGAATAAACCTATTCACAGAACAAATAAGTAATTTTCTGATTCCTAGAGGCTAATTCAAAATGTTGATTTACGAAACAGTTTCGTTACTCATCTTTGGGATGATAAGTAGACTGCAGAGACGATTCGTTTACCGTGCTCTGTAAATTCATTTTAAAATAATAATAAACTGCCATAGATATCTTACTCAGTCTTGGCAAAACAATAATGAGTAAGTAGATTCATCAGAATTTGAACTCGATTTCAAGATAAAATTAGCAATAACTATGCATTGACTGATTTTAGGAAAATGAATCCAGTTCAACGATATACTTATGTATTTTCTGATCTTTTGTTAGATTATTTACGCAATAGACTTTATAAAAACAGTATAATATCTAATTAATAATCAATAACCAAGTGATAAGGACAGAGGTATTAATAATAATAATTAGTGAAGAAATATATATAATTAAACATTTATAATACATTCTCAAAATAACAACCGTTACTTTCCAAACATCTAAGAATACGTTTCTCCACCAATAAAATAGCTTTTCTTATTTCATGTGCATCTATCTCATCAATGCATTTAATTACGCGTTGACGCAGTTCTTCTTTACTTTATACTGGTGTTGAATACACTTTTTTCTTCAAATCTTTGCGTTTCAGATAAATTATTTTACGGAATACCTCAAATAATGTTTGTTAAATAATATTTGTGTTTTATCACCATGGTAACCAGTAAATACCTACCATAGAAATGATGAAATAATTCATCTTCATAGATAGTTGCCTCGATAGTTGCTTATATTTTGAAAACCTGACCATTTAGGTAGAGGAACATGATATATCATTTCAAAGGTATTTTGATCCTCTCTCTGATGAAATAATAAAATATAGGGTATTCTATTTGAAAAAACGCATTTTTGGGTCTTTATAGATCTGATGGAAAGATCAATAATTTTGAGCGACCCTGTATAACATAAAAAGAAAATCTTCAATAAAAACTAAGAAAGAAGTATTTCTAAAGCTATTACTAAATTCACAATTCTAAAATTCAGAGTAATGGGCTATTGATTGGAGCTCTGGTTTGAGCAAAACAAAAGAAAATCAATTCACTGGAAACTGTTAGAGATAGGTATGGTATCTTATGAAAAAATAACCAGAAGGGATAGTGAATCTAATAAATTGATAATATATAGGGTAAAATCAAAGTTGTTAATACTTTTTGATATAAGTGGCAACGTCACAAGGCTGAAAATATTTTCAGTCGATAGATCTCTAGGCATAATCTACATAATACAATTTTCAGAATAATCCTACGAATAGTTTTCCTTGAACGTCTAAGGTACCATCGACCGTATATATATATATATATATATATGTGTGTGTATATGGGAAATTTTACATACTCTCATGTCTATATTCCAATATGACTCCATACTCTATAAAGTTTGACAATACCCAGAGTAAGTCAACCAGACATTTTTAAGACAATAGGCTTTGGAACCAGACCGCTCTTTGGAGACTACGTATATCGTTTTCCTTCAAGGTCTTCCCCTTGACTTTAGGGCTTCGGATAGCATATATGCCCCGAAAAATTTGTCGGACGGGGCTATCGAAAAAAAAAATATTTTCTCAACAATAATTGGTTGTTTTTTTTCTTGGTTAGTTGTATTTCTAAGTTATCTCTAATTGATGATGACTTTTTTTCAGAAAGAACACACCAGATCACGGAAAAGACGCAAACTTGAGGCACAGGCAATGAGATGGGAGTTTGTTAACTATTAAGCAGTACGTAAAAAGCTAGAAAAAGTAGAGAAGTTATGCAGTCACAAATTCATCGCGTGTAGTTGGAGCTCTGACACTCATCGACAGTGGTCCAAACAGGTTCGGAAGTACTGTACAAAAAATAATTCAGTTAAGTTAGGTTATAAATTGTTATAAAGCCTTCCCAAGTTTGCCTTAGATAACAGCCTTTTTATTGTAGATTAAATGCATATTGTTTTATATTTTTAAAGAGATTTTTTCGTTATTTACGGTTTCTTAGTACTTAAACCATATAATACTATGTAGATATTGTAAAATTATTGTTGTTATGCAATCAAACGGGCTGGTATTTAACGTAAACCGTTGTCATACCATGTACATAATAAAAATAACAATAATTAAGAAGATAATGTATACACTCCTGTTTATATAATAATTATTGTATTGTTATAAATTGTGTTTATATACTTGTGGACTGTTTATTTTATATATCTTCAGTTTTCAGTTTTTTTTTTTGTGATAAAATTCAAAGTGCTTAAAAGAGAGAATCATTAAAATGTTCTAATATATATTATATTTTATATCTCTTATTTTTTTTATCAATAGTTAAATATCGCACCCTAAATGTGTCTTCAAGATTTCGGTACTAATAAGATTTTCATCAAGTAGAGGCTGCTTTGAAATTTCACTGCTCATTGCTACCATAGGTAGAAGAAAATAAATCGATTTCTAAAGGTTCCAAAGAATCATACCTACTCATAATAATTATTATTATTCCCATCGAAAAAGTGGCAAATCATAAAACTATTTATCACCATTGGATGTTCATTTCTTCTATTGAATTGGGTAACAGTTGTCTTCCTTATCCTTGTTCCGGTATCTATACTACCAGTTCTGTGCACCCAACTCACGGACTATGATATCACAGACAGACTGACCGACTTATATTCTTCGTTATGATTATATTGTGATTAAAACTTATTTGAAATGAAAATATTAAAACAGTGCTCTTTCGGTAGAAATAAATACACGTGATAATGCGCTCAATAGGAGTGAATAAAACAATACTATAAGGCATAGATGAATTCATACGGCCTTTTTAGCAATCTTTAACATGAAAGGTCGATCAGAATATTTTGAGAAGGCTGTACATTTTTTTTCTGGCCACCTTACGCTAAAGGGGACCATCATTAAAGACTACATCCGGTAAGATGGCGTCGTTTCAGGTATTCACACTCTTCCACCCAAGCACTGAAGTTATTATTTCGATTGAAGTTTGAACCAATTATTGTAGAATCCGGTATTTTTTTTATTGTAATCATTAAATAATAAAGTTTACTTCGACGACTATAATACGTGAGATTATTTTTTTTGAAGAACTGAATTGAGTTACGGAATTAACTCAACATCCAAATACATAGCCGATAATCAGAAATATTGTGGAATAATGTTTGCAATAATTGGCGCATTTGATCTTGATATCGAATATAAACTGATCTAATGAATGAATGAAAAAGGTCTATAAGGATAAAAAATGTTGAAATATTAGCGTAATAAATACTAACTATAGGTATACTAGGATTGGATAACTCGAAATCTTCAAAATATGACTGTCATATTTATGCACTGCCAATCAACTCAAATAATGTTTTCGAAATAAAGTTGTAGTTATATTGAGTAGATACTTTAATTGGATAATTATATTGTAATGAGACCTATTATTTTTTCATTCAGATCAAGTAAGAACACAAAAAATTAACTGTTATCCACTATAAACAGTTTAAATGAATTTTCCAAATTCATAGAATGTGAATCTGCATCTATCACACATTCCTTGTAGTATTTATGTTTCGGCCACTTTTGCGATATCCTTATTTCCTCACCTCTAAAATATACTAAAAACATTTTACGCATAAATGTAAAATATTAGAACTGTAACTTATTAACGTATGACTTAAAAATAATGTTTTATTTTTTACTCGCAGGGATACCCTTAGATTGTTTTTAAGTCATTCTATAGTTTTAAAATAAATAAATATGAATATAATTATGAGAGCTTTTTCAAAAAATCTTGACGACCTCGAAAAACATAGATTAGTGTCGAAAAATTTCAGCTCTTATTGTCATTTATTCATCATTAAATTGAGGAACATTGACGATGATCGTCAGATTTTTGGAAAAACGATTTTATAAATTTCCATTCAACCTTAGGGTGGAAGTCGGAATGACCAAGAATCGATTTTTCGTTCATTTTGGATGTGTTTATTTTTGCCTCTTAACGTCAATTAGTTCCGATTTCCAGCTTATCGTTAAAATTTCTTCTAAATAGTATTTGCAAGTAGAGTAAAAAATATTGGTGCTTGCACAAAAAATATTGTTGGTCAGTTGAATAAAAATGAAAAGAAATATTATTATCTCGACATTTTGTGGAAGATAATTGTTACAAAATGAGTCAGCCGTTTCCCAACAACATTGAAATAAAGCTTTTTTTAGAGAGATTTAAACGACACATTATATGTGTCAGGTTATGAGATCTCATTCAAATTTACTACCATGTTTTCAATAAACCTTCAACAAGTTTACGCTTTGTTTCATTAAATTTCTCAATGATTATGTTTTTAACAATGCTGGTGGAATCAAACATGTTCTAACCTCAGCATTACAGCTAGGGGAAGCTACAAGAGAAATTACAAACACCAAAAGAATCTACTGAAAATTTTGATAAAATCTTCAATTTTCGAATAATGAATCAATTTCGGAATATCTGCGATGCCAGGTTCTCTTGATTATTTGGAAATTAATTTTTTATTCTTTAATAAGAAAACAAAATCAAAATGAACATATCAATTCATATAGAATTTATTAGGAACCACTCCTACCAAAAATATCATTAATAGTTTGTAAAAAAATAAAATAATGGAAAATAAATTTAATCTAGAGATGAAATTCTAATCCTTTTGAGGAAAATTAAGGTGAATTAGATTTAACGGGGCTCCTATATGCTCACTGATGAATCCAAATTCAGCTGATACTCTACTCTAAATTAGTGAATATCTGGAACCGCATGGCGCTTAGCAACTGCCTTAGAAGGTCATTGATACAATGGGCTGGTGAGGGTACCACTCCCGGTAGAAGAACTGAGCTTGTTTATCTAGTGTTGAACTATATCAACTTGCTTCCTTATGCGGCTAGGATGGTGAAAAAATTTCTTTAAGAAAACGAAACCAATGATTACCATGGCCTGCGCCTTCATCAGATTTAGAGCAGATTGCTCAATACACGAGTACCATTATCTGAGCTAATATATACTGGACATAGTACAAATAGATACTTCCATTTTTTTGAAATTAAATGTTTCCATACTAGAACGCCAAATATAACTGAGATAAAGAAAACAACAGGATTCGCAATGTTAGGTTCCTCGAGGTTGATCACGGAACCATTTATTGTGACAGATGAAAACAAGTAACTAGTAACCATAGATAAAATATTTCAAGTAACGGACATGGATCGTATATAAATAGTTTATCTATGACATGGATTACACGTTATACGAGTGACTACCATTGTTCCGTAAGACAGAAAGACCTGGAGAAATACAATCCATACAATTTAATCATGCAGGAACCTCTTATGAGAGTAACAGTACTAATGAGAAGGAGATAATTAATTGATAACTGTGGAGCCTGTGCTTTATAGTCAGCAGCAATTTTTTTTTTCCTTAAGCAAAGTATCGGATCTATGTCTAATTTTCTAAAATTCAGGACTTTCTCAAGTAAAAGTGGCTTAGTTTTCAAAAAGAATTGTTATCTAGTAAAGGTAAGTTTATTGTTGAGAAAATTAATTATTTTGTTACATTTTATTTGATGTTCCCTAGATTGTATTTAAATCTAAAAATAAATCATTGTAAATCTATATAGAAAATATTTACGCAACAAATCATCCAGTTTTCTGAGACGGTCTTTAATTTTATGAACCCTTTTTGTTCCAACTTTAATCACATATCAAATATATTGCATTGCAGCTATAAAACTAATAAGACCAAGTTATACGATGATGAAATCAAGTTGGATTATTATCGAATTAATCTAGACATAGCGTGATAATAATAAAATGCCGGAATAATAAAAACAGCTTATTATAACTATGAAAATTTTGCTACAAATTATATTTTTCACCGACGAATCCCGAACGGAGGCGGTATACAATTCGACTGTCAGCTTTTTTTTTGGTTCGTTCGTGCGTTTTTTATAATAAACGTACTCTGATTTTGAGGATTTTTGATTCATTTGAAAGAGGCTTGAGAAATGGTCCTATATTCATAAAAACACAAATCCGAAATCTCCTTTCCTCCGAGGGGGAAAATTTTCTTAAAAATCGAAAATCTGAGATGGTATAATTAAAGATAGGACAAAATCTGGTATCTGGAAACGTTTTCGAGTTAAGCGGTGGTAAAATGCTTAAATACTTATGCGTATTTCCGCAGTGATGTTTTGAGATCTCAATAATAATAACTACAAGCTAAGAATATACGTGGATAATAGGATAAGTACTTATTATCTTCATTGATATTACTGAACGTTCAACGATTTTCACGACCAATGTTACACTCAAAAGTGTGAAATATTTTTAAAAAAAAATTGGGCCGACGTTATTTGTTGGTGCACTGAAAAATACAGAATAATATTAATTGGTGCTGGTCCTAGTGAAGTTGGTACCAAAAGTTATCAATCTAACTGCAACTACTCAATTTCAAAAGTGACAGCACCAATAAAATTAATATTATTTTGTATTTTTCAGTGCAGCAAAAATAACGTCGGTCCAATTTTTTATGAAAAATATTTTTAAAAGACGCATAATAATAAAAACGAGATTTTCCAGTGGCCTAGATTCGATCGCAACTCATTAAATTTAAGTTTGGACACTCTATTGAGGTTCGTCTGTCAAAGAATACTTTCTGTAATTATTGGATATGTTGTGAATTTACTTTATCAAAATTAATATTATTATTAATAAATAAATGGTAGCCAAAAATGGAACCCGAGTCAGCTGTACGAAAGGCAAGTACGTTACCATCAGATCATTTACTCGTATTCTCATATTCCCTGACAACGATAAACATAAACGGCTGGTCAACTTAAATGTACTTTATTTAATTTATTTTATTTGCAACACACATTAATAATGATTAATGTTAGCTTGGTGCACTCCACATAAGCCAAATTTCATATTCCCCTGTGACTGAATTATTCAAATGGGGTCCAAAGAATTCTTCTCTTCACCTATTTTTGCATTTAACCAAGTTATTATAGTTTATATCCTTGCACAATTTTAAACCCATATAGAAAATAGATATCAAAATTGTTAATTACTAACATGGAATATTTCGGAAATATACATATTTGTTAAAGAAGTGCCGAATAAAAGGAATTCTCAAAATTTCAGTTTTTCCATCCAGATGTACAGATGTTTTTTAGGTAAATTTTCACGATGGAGGAGGCATTTATAAAGATATCAAGTTCAAATTTGCTGCATATATCGATCGTATAAATATCTCGGTCGGGTTCGTTAACGCGCATGACCGGACTAGTAGTTTCAAAATAGCGGCCGACCAAAATCTCAAAAAGTGGCGATGGACTAAATGTCATTAAAACATTTTCAAATTATAGATATGATATGTACAGTGTCTTTGATTATATTTACGTGGCTATCTAGAACCTTTATTTTTGAAGATAGAAAAAAATGTTTTATTTCAAAATTGTAGTTTGGTTTTCATTTTATCTTTTAAAATTATCTGTTAAAAAATATCGCATTTAAAAAATGAAAAAATATAGATAACATCAATTTGTTTAAATGGAACATCCTGCATTTGCTACAACAAAAGATCGTTTTTATCTGATTTCAATTATATACATATATTGATGATATTTAGGTGAACCATTTTAGCTTAAACTATAAATAAATTGCAAAAAATCATATTTTGTATCAAGAGAGCCATGGAAACAATAAAATTGTTATGTTTTATAAATTTACTTATTTATTTTATATAATTTATTTATTCTATTATTTATATTTTATTTTTATTGTTTCCATGGCCTTCTTGGTTCGTCCAAATGTCATCAATATAAATACAGGCTGTTTCAAATTCGACTCTCACCATTGGGATCTCGGAAACTATAAGGAATAAGAATATGGTTAAATTGGGGCAAAGTGCTCAACAATTTCTAAATAAATAGCACATTTAGATTACCACTTTTTTCACTCTTTTTAAAGATGTTAATAGTTTTGTAACCTGACGTTTCGTCTATGTGTAACTATCAAGAACTTTTTTTTCTTACGGGTGCCATATTGGCCTTCTACAAATTTAAATAGCCCTTTTTATTACCTTTTTGACGATCTATCTATAAGTTGGCCTTGTTGTCCGAAAAATCCGAGAAATTAAATAAATTACTTTTATGAAGTAGTTGGCTTTGATTTTTCCAATCGGTGACTCGTAAATGACATTCTGTATTATTGTCAATTGCTGAGTCGTTGGAAATGGAGTTGTAGGGCATAATATACAGGGTGTTCCATTTTTAAAAAATGAAGTTACCTATATTTTTCAATTTTTTAAATACGATATTTTTTTACAGATAATTTCAAACGATAGTGTGAAAAACCAACTACTATTTTTATAAAAAACATTGTTTTCTATCTACACAAACAAAGGTGCCTGATAGCAAAGTAAATAAAATCAACCTGTACCTACAACTTTTGTTTGACAAAAAGTGATTTTAAATTTTTTTTCTTATACGAACTTGTGGGCGCATCCTGCCTTATTTTGTAAGCAGAACAAAATAACAAATTAAACTAACAAATGCAACTGAACTATATACGATATATTACTCCAGCTAAGAAACAAATGCTTCAATTTACCTACATCACTGTGATTTAAGTTGATGTACTTGTTTATATATTATTATAATATGAATTACAAGTAATTACTGGTTCCACATAACGAAACTCTATAGCGTAATAAATTAAAATGTCATACATGTCTCTATAACATCCACATTAACATAGTAAATATAGCACAAAATGATTTCTTCAATAAAAAATTAAGCCCAAACCTGAAAATAAAGAGCGACATATAGTTCAATGTTATCTATTGAAACTGTCATGAAACACAATCTTACTCTCAGAGTGGTGTCCCACGATCCTGTCGATAGAGCTGTACCATCAGGAGAGACCTGCAGACAAGACACCCTATTTTCGTGACCATATAAAAGACAGACTCTGACGCATTTCAACGTATCCCATACGTTCACTGTGTAATCATTGTAACCAGCAAATAGAAGACGTCCTGAAAATTATATGTAAATACAATATAAAATCTATATGCCTCGACAGTAGATAAAATTTCTACCTGAAACTGAAAAATCCACTGAATTCGCTCCAAAAATAATGCTCGCTTTACTGTAGACAGCAATCTCTTTGTCAGCCCTCAAATCAAATAGTCGACACTAGAAAAAAGTACTTCAGCTTCGATTAAAACAAAACAAATTAATTTTATATCAAAATAATCCATCATTCCTCTCATAAGTTCATAACGGGAATTTCTGTACACTTATAAGTCAAAAAGAATATAATTCAAATAAGAAAAAAAGGGCCAAGTGCGAGATTAGCTAGCGTGGAAAGATTCGGCAATAGCGTCAAATTTTTCAATTTATTTGTGCTTTACAACGTGATGCACTTTTGTTTGTATAGATACTAAATTTGAAATTTATTGTTCAGTAGGCTGTAATGGACACCAGAATGATCTAAGAGTTCCGTTTTTTATCGAATGTTCAGAACCCTAAAAATTTGATGGATTGGATTTTGAATAAATGGGAATACTGAGAGGAAAGAGAAAATGGTATATAGAGGGAATACTAGTAGTAGTAAAAAAAAGAGTTAAATTCTAATGAATATATAACGCCGCGTTATTACAAATTACACAGTAATACACCTAGCAACAGTATGTCCCGGTAAGCGGATTCTATACGTGTCGGCTAGCCGGGGTGGCAGTGGCTTATGCAATATATGCCACGAACTGAATTTAAAATACACATTCATTTTACAAACTGTATTGTATGGAATCCGGAAGTTTTTTCGGGGACATTTCTTGCTCATAGAAACCTTAAATGAGTATGTCCTAAGAACGTTGATGTAATCGATTTTAGGATAAACCATTGAGGTGAATATAGTATAGAATTAACTTAGCAAATAATAATAACTGAGTCTAATAAAAAAAATCTCAGTGAAAGTGAGTGATTCCCATGTCTCATGTACGAGCAAATAGTCGATGGTCCCAGACCTTGTTATATGATTTATAATAACTATTTTGAAATTCCAGATTTATCAAAAACAGAAAACCTACTGTTGCATCATCACTACCCGTAGCTACAGCATCACCACTTGGATGGAATTTAACGCTGTTCACATCAGACTCATGCCCTTCAAATGACTGCACACACTGTCCTGTCCTCATGTCCCAAATCAGAACCATTTTGTCACAGCTCTAAAATATTGATTATTAAAAAGACTCTATGAAGCTGTAATAATTTTCATTTTATTACCCCTGAAACGAATGTGTTTCCAGTCTCCGATGGAGCCAAATCGATGGACATTACATCTGCAGAATGACCATGAAAACTTTGCAGCAACTGTCCCGATTCCACATCCCAAAGAGCACATGTCGAATCGCCACTTCCAGTCAAAATCTGCAAAATATATAATTTATTAGCTCGATAATGGGCCACAAAGCCAATTAATAATACCTGTTGATCAGAATTGGGAAAAATGCAGCAGCTCATGTAACTGGTGTGAGTTCCAACAGTTTTCTTTTTGAGAGACACGTCTTCGTCGAGACTCAACGGATAGACAGTGACTTTGTTATCCAAACCCCTAATTGAAAAAATGATTAGAACTTTCTTGATCTAAAGTCTTATTAGTACAGCATTCGGAATTAAAACAGTATTGACATTCCTTCACTGTATATGATACCGTAAATAATCATGTATTTTTAAATAAAAAGTGTCATCACATTCGAAAGATGAATATAAGCAATGTACCCGCAAGCCACCAAGTTCCCAGAGGGTGCATAAGCGCAAGCCATCACCCATGTAGTCGGCATCGTAACTGCGTGCTCCTTATTAGTCGTGAAAGCATCCCAAATAATCATTTTGCCATCCTAACATTCAAATCATATTAATATAAAGGTAATTTAATAAGACTGTATATGATGAATATAATAATTAATCGAATAAATTTTCAATATTTCAGAGGCAAATCGAATATTGTTGCAATCAAGGTATGCATTCCTTACTTGCGATGAAGATACTATATGCCTTTTGTCAGGAGACCAGTCAGAACATAAGACTTTAGCCTGATGTCCTTTCAAAGTCCTTCGAGGCTTTATATTCATATAATTAATAATATCTAGTCGTTCTGCAACTGTTGCCACTGCAAGAAGACAGTCATACTCTCAAAACTATTTATTGTATACACAGACCACTTGTATAAATAATACATACAAGTAACATCGTTCAATTTTTGCCTCTCGTCTTCTAATTTCTTCTTTAAAAGTTCAGCTTCTTTTGTAAGTGATTCTATGGTATCCGCCGGGCAATCTTTTCCATCGTTATCCATTCCTAAGAAATAAGATTGGAACAAATTGTTGGGTTTTGGGTATGTATTTTTATTGCACTTTCCCAGATCAATACATATGTGAAATTTGTATACATTTTGACGCTGACGCTGACATTCGACATTGACATTGGCCTAAGTATTTGGTCAAATAATTTGACAGCAATTTTGAATAGTTTTGTTCAAATCACGGATCAAATAGGAAAACATCCAAGCAGAGACAACCCAAAAAATAATGCTGAGTTGGGTTGGTGGACGCCAATGTTACCATGGTGGACGCGTTTCAGTCTGTTGGTCACGGAAGTATATGGGTCACGGTCGCATGTCGGCAGTCCGTGACAAAACAGGAGAATCGAACACATACATCAAACATTTCTAGCAAAATTAAATCTTGGTTAATTATTTCACTCGTGATATAAGTAAGGCATTATATTGCAGAAGTTATAAATATCATAAACTATAGACCGATTGCATTAAACGAAAATTGTTCTCCGCATGCGCGGCGGGAAGTTTACAACGACCACTTTTATTTGAAATGTTACTCTTTTGAACAGAATGTACTATGCCTGAGCCCAAATAGTTCCATGCTCATGTCTGTCTGTGACCGTTTGTATCATTTTCTTTATGTACTATGACATCTATACACTTGTAGCAGAGAAAACTACTTCTACATAAAGTCAAATAGAGGTATCTCCTATGGCCGATGGGTCGCGTATTCGGAGAATTGAAATCACTAATGCAATTGGTCTATTATTTGTTACAGAAAAAAAATCAAATTGCAAACGAGCACAAAATATGAGACTATCGTTTGAAACATGCGTTATGGTTGTTTGTGACGTTTTGTCACGGACTGGCCTGGACAAGGACTGGAAATAGGAGAATAAACTCGCCCTAAAAATCGTGTAAAGTTTCCTCCGCATATCTTTGGTAAATACGTCTTTGCGCAACATGCCGTCCGTGCGCAACGAGCGGCCCTCGCTTGAAAAAGACGAATGATCACAAAGATAAATAAAAACAACAACTATTGTCAAGAAGTTCGTCAATGGTCGTGTCCACAGCAGAGTCTGATTACCAATCGATTAGTAATCAGTAATCAAAAAGTTGACGTCTTTAATATGGCAGCTATCAGAAAACCTTACTGACAGATAACCTATATTTTATTTCAGATATTTCCCAATTCTATTATGGACATCTATCGTTCCGTTTAACAAATAATATTTTTCATTATAAACATATTGAATAGAAAATAGATTTTCTTCTTCTATTTTCAATTACTCTAATATGTGTAATTATAGAATTAAATTATTTCAAATCTTTTGACAAGTGTCAGTTTGACAAATGATGCATCAGTAATCAGTCGTGTCCACAACATACCAATTTTTGATTACTGATTACTAATCGATTAGTAATCAGGCACTGCTGTGGACACGACCAATTTTCGTTGTACATGAGGCCACGCTATGATATGCAACCTCTGTAATCTCATGTGGCTACTAAGAGAAGCATAGGAAGTTTACTCCCCTAATTTCATGTTTCCAGTCTTCTTGGGCCTGGAGATGCGCTTGAGTGGTTGGCAATAATAATGGAAACCACGATCATTTACTCAGGACCAGAGAAAACATACCTCCAAGACTCAGGTCTTGCAACTGGAGCTTTGTACATGGGACTGTTAACGTGTTGACCCGCCAGAATCGCATCTGTAGAGGGATAAGTAAAGTCCCTATATATGAAAGTCTGGCCAGATACATTAATGCGTGTGTGTAAAAGAGAGAAGTCGCTGTCCTTTACATAATATTTAAATGGCGGCTGTCACAACTTACGACGTCTGAGGTCTCATGAAATGCAATATTTCAGAATCACAGATAATTAAGTTCAGGTTCATAGACAAATAAAGAGTATGGAGTCATAGAGTAATAGGTTAGGTATATATATATATATATATATATATATATATATATTTACTCTATGATATAAACAAATGTTGAAGTAATTGTCGGGAAATGAAATTTATAATATATTTTTAATCGAATTTATAATAGTGGTTTTATGCGAGGTATTTATTTTGTTCTTCCGAATAATAACATTTTTTACACAAGATAACAATGTAATGTCTTTAGTTTCAAATAAAATTCATTTATCGTAGTTATTACTTAATTATATCTTGATTTCTTTACATCTGCTGTGACGTTTATACGTAAAAGTATTGAAATTTACAGAAACAATAATATTTAAATTCAAATTTATGTGAAAGAAGTTAGAAATTGGAATGTATTCAAAAATTAACTTTCAAATAAATTGTGGTTTCCCGAGTTTGTTTCATTGGTGCCGCCATTTAAATATTATTTGGCTGTAGACCAATTCCGATAGCGAAGAGTTACGAAGATGCCACGAAGAATACTCGAAATAGAGCTCATATAGCGCCTTGCGCCTGCTGTTACTATTGAAACTCAGGCATGGTTCGGGTAATAAAAAGTTCTGAAGATTATGTCACAAAAACTATATTAACTGAATACAAAATAATGAAAACTAACGAGACAAATAAAATACGAGAGTAACGACCATTATCAACTTGACATTCTATCTTGTCCTTTTTTGACATATATGACATCAGCGTTAATTGTTATGCATCAAGTTGACAGATGGCGCTAATTACACTATAAGTTATAATATTGATTTTGAACTAATTCTAACACCCCCACTAGATCAAAACAATATTTTTCCTTCTTTAAAACATTAATTTACATTGCTATAAGACCCAAACACTTAACAAACTTATAATGTTTAATACTACCCAAACTTTTAGTAAATATATCTGCAGGCATGTTATCAGTATCCAAATATTTAATCACAATTAACTTGCTAGAAATAACATCTCTAACAAAATGATGTCGCACATCTATATGCTTTGATCTTTTGTGAAAAAGAGGGTTTCCTGCAAGTTTATGTGCACCCTGATTATCATTATATATAGTGGTACAGTTTAACTTCCTGCCTAATATATCTCCCAACAAACTTCTCAAATAAATAGCTTCTTTGGCAGCCTCGGAGAGTCCCATGTACTCTGCCTCCATGCTGGACAAAGCAACCGTTTTTTGCTTTGAACTGCCCCAAGAAATCATTGCATTTGACAATTTAAAACAAAATCCTGTATAGGATCTCCTATCAAAAGAATTACTCGCCCAATCGGCGTCAACAAAGCCAATTAGCTCTAAATCATCCTCTTTAAAACACAAACAATAATTTCTAGTGCCTTTCAAGTACCTTAAAATACGTTTTGCAGCCTTCCAGTGCTCTTCATTAAAACAGTTATTAAATTGACTGAGGTAGCTTACCGAATATGAAATATCTGGCCTGGTCATGACGGCAAGGTACATTAAACTACCAATCAACTGCTGGTAAGGCATCGAAAAACTGCAAACTTGCGTTTTTTCAAGACTTAAACTATTTTCCATGGGGGTACTCACAGTATTACACTCACTCATTTTAAAACGCTTTAATAAGTTATCAATATATTGTTCCTGATCTAAAGTAATGACATTTTTCTCTTGGTCTATTAAAATTCTTATTCCAAGGCACTGTCTGGCTCTACCCAAATCTTTAATTCTAAATTCTGAACCTAATTTATTTTTCAAAATTTCTGTTTCTTCAATACAATTAGAAAAAATAAAAAAATCATCCACGTAAAGAGCAATAACAGTTAACACACCATTTTTACGTGATTTTTTAAAAAGACAAGGTTCATATTTCGATTTTTGATAGTCCATTTCTGTTAAAACTACTTCAACCCTTTGATACCAAATTCTAGACGCTTGTTTGAGCCCATAAATTGCCTTATTTAATTTTAAGACTTTATTTTCTTGCCCAGGAGCAATAAAACCTTCCGGTTGTCGCATAAAAACGTTTTCATTTAACTCACCATTCAAAAATGCTGTGGTTACATCCAAATGTGTTAAATCCAATTTTAATTTTACAGCTAATGCAATCATCATACGCAAAGTCGAATGTCTTACAACTGGACTGAAAGTCTCATTATAGTCTATCCCATATTTTTGTGTGAAACCTTTAGCGACCAATCTTGCTCTAAACCTAACACTATTTTCCGCATCCATTTTCTTGCGAAAAACCCATTTGCACTGAACTAGAGACACTTTACGATCTTGTGGAATGTCTACCACTTCCCACGCATTGTTTTCATTGAATGAACTGATCTCTTCCTCCATTGCCTGCCGCCACTGAGTCGAATCTGCTCTTGACATTGCTTCTAATACACTTTGAGGGTCATCTTCCAAACTGCTAGTACACATGTAGGACACAAAATCGTCAAAGTTTTTTGGTTTGGGCATACGTTGTGATCTTCTAGTTGGTTGAGATATCTCTGACTCAAGATCATTAACTGAATACTCTTCTTCACTGTCTTCTCCATCCAACACATAATCACTGTCACTATCATGCATGTCTCCATCAGGTAAACGGTCACAATCGGCTGAGGAATTGCTGCTTGAGCCTTCATTTTGTTCACGTTCTGTAACAGGAATTGGCTCGGGTTGAATTTGCTGTTGATCCCCCACTGAAACTAGTACCTTATCTTCTTCTGTAACTTTCTGTTGTTCTGAGGCTTTTTCTTTATGATTTTCAAAGACTACCACATCCCTGCTTGTAGATACTTTTCTCTTTACTGGATCATAAACCCTATATCCCTTTACAGTTTCACTGTAACCTACTAAAATTTTCTTCTCGGCCTTCCTGTCCCATTTCAAACGCTTCTCTTTAGGAACATGTACTATCACTGGACTGCCAAAAATTCTAAGATGGTTAACGTTTGGTTTTCTCTTAAACCACATTTCAAAAGGTGTTTTATTGTCTGGTAAACCAGTTGCTGGCGATCTATTTCGTAAATATATAGCAGTATTAATAGCCTCTGCCCACAACTCTTTTTTTAAGTCTGCCTCGAATAATAAACACTTTGCTCGTTCTACAATTGTTCGATTGAGCCTTTCAGAAACTCCATTTTGTTCTGGGGTATATGAGTTTGTCTGTTGGTGAATTATGCCATTCATTTTAAGGTAAGTATTCATTTCATTGTTCACAAACTCACCACCGTTATCGGACCTCAAAATTTTTATCTTTCTTTCTTGTTGATTTTCGACAAGATTCTTGAATACCTTAAAACATTCTGTTACTTGATCTTTGGACTCTAAAAAGTAAATAAACCCATACTTAGAGTAGTCGTCTTCTAAATTTAAAAAATATCGTGAGCCTCCTATGGATTTAGTTTCCATTGGGCCGCATAAATCACAGTGTATCAAATCTAATACATTTTTTGCTCGCTTAGCCTTTTTTGGAAAAGGTAATCTATGTTGTTTTCCTTCGCAACATGTTGTGCAGTTATACTTTCCAATGTCTATTTTTTCAGTGCATACTAACCCGTTTACAGCACCATTTCTCATCTTCGT
Organism: Crioceris asparagi; assembly: GCA_958507055.1. Classification (NCBI taxonomy): domain Eukaryota; kingdom Metazoa; phylum Arthropoda; class Insecta; order Coleoptera; family Chrysomelidae; genus Crioceris; species Crioceris asparagi. The sequence goes on from OY293826.1 coordinate 118,795,441, forward strand.
TAGGTCAGCACTGTTTAAATGACCAAGTCTCTTATGCCACGTTTCTGCTGTCACTTCTCTGCTGCTTGTTAAAAAACATTTTTCTGACCAAATGTTTAACTTGTAGACACCATTAACTAAATCAGCTACTGCTACTAACTCAGCGTGCTTGTTGTAAATTTTGCAACACTGTAAATCAAAAACTACCTTATTACCATTTTTGATTAATTGACTTACCGAAAGTAAGTTGGTCGTAAGATCTGGCACACAGAGAGCTTTCTGGACAACTATGTCATGTGTCTCACTATTGACAACTGTGGTAATTTTGACATCGCCACAATAGACTACCGGAATTGCTGTGTTATTGGCCACCAATATCTCTTTTGTTTGACAAGGACCTTTTTCTCTTACTAGCTGAGTATCTGACACCATATGCATAGTTGCACCACTGTCAATATACCAATCTGTTTTCTTGTACGCCCCACTTAAGAACACCACACTGAAAGCATTTCCAGTTTTCGTTTCTTTGTTGTTGTCTTTCTTAATCCTTGGTTTTGGACATCGCGTTTGATAATGCCCATAATCTTTACAGTTAAAACATTGTATGTTTTTCAGCTTGTCCTTACTGTCATTGGTTGAACTGCCCGTCTTGTTGGTTGACCTGCCCTTCTTGTGAGATGGCTTACTATTATTTGCATAAAATGCACTGCTTGCCTTATTGACGTCACTTCCTTCCATATCTAGAAGTTTGGTTTTGATGGAATCAGTCGTGATGGCTATGCCAGAGTGTTCGATTGCCATAATCATTGGCATAAATCGCTCAGGCAATCCTGCGAGCATCAACGAACCCACCCATTCGTCATCTATATTGAAACCTGTGCCTTGTAATCGCTGGCTAGTTTCTACAATCTGGTTAATATAAGTACCCATTGACTCACATGATTCTAACCTTGTAGAAATTAACGTTCTCAGCAAGCTTATTCTTCTTGTAAACCCACTGTCATCGAACATAGCCTTCAGCCTAGTCCACAAATCTCTGGCTGTCTCTGCAGACTTAATATGGACATATAAACTAGGATCAATCATTAAGATTAACTTGGCTTTAGCTTTCTCATCTTCAAGCTTCGCTGCAGCTTCAGCTTGGGTTGGATCTGTTGTCGTACTCGATGTAGCACTTGTCCCTGCGCTTGTACTCGCCTTAATGCAATGCTGCAAACCTTCTAGGATTAAGAAATTCTGCGCTCCAAATGCCCACTCATCATAATTGTCCCGGCCTTTTAATTTAGGCACACCTATCTGGTAATTCGCCATTTTTGTATACTTGCACGCCTGTGTAATCTTCCTTTTAATTACTTTAAACTACGTTGTCTGGGCCCATAACCTATTGAAACTCAGGCATGGTTCGGGTAATAAAAAGTTCTGAAGATTATGTCACAAAAACTATATTAACTGAATACAAAATAATGAAAACTAACGAGACAAATAAAATACGAGAGTAACGACCATTATCAACTTGACATTCTATCTTGTCCTTTTTTGACATATATGACATCAGCGTTAATTGTTATGCATCAAGTTGACAGATGGCGCTAATTACACTATAAGTTATAATATTGATTTTGAACTAATTCTAACAGTTACGAGAACGAATTACGAATTTACCTAAGAGAATTTACTCTGACACGAACTATGATATATTTTATCTAAGGAACGATGAACCGTAATTTATAAATGCCTTTATTTTACTCTCTATAATGCAGAGTATTGATTTAACTGTCAAAAGAGGCAAATACGAAAATAATTTTAGACAATGGTTGAAACTTTTCCCTATTAATAAAGCAACTTTTTGTGAACCTAGGTACGTATCGTGCATTTTACCAGAGAATCAAACTTGATGAACATATTTTTTAGATTCCGCTCAAAGTGAATTCTCGGGTCCAATATATTTTTCTTCGAAATACTTTTCACATACATAATTTGAAGAGGTCAATTTCCTGTTAGGAAAAGCACTTTGCCACTTTTTCAGTCGCTAACTGTTAGATGGCACCTCAAAAACAGAATGTTTGATTTGAAGTACCCTGTGACGCTTATTACATTGCGGTAAACACAATAAAATAAAATTTTGGATAAGAACTGCAATAATAAATTAGTCAATGATTATTACGTAGATAGGTTATGTTTATTGTTTATTTATGTAATTCAAATTTCTCATATGGTATTTTTTTATTTTTATCCCTCTACAACAATGCCACCTTGTTTCTAACTCATTAGCAGTCTAACTTTCATACCATTAAGTAGTTAGGAAGACGCAAGACCTGAGTAAATTCTGTCTCTGTGACAGTTAAAGAAGGTTGGAGCACAGCTTACCGTTATAGTAAGAGACCTGTGAAGTTAGCTATAATCAAAATTTTAAAATGGTTTATATTGTATAAAATTTATATGGGATGATTGCAAACCATTTGCGCATGTTTGATCCACTTTTATTTTGTTATCCGCAAATTGCGTTTTCGAGAAAAAAGCAAATGAAAATCTGGATTTATTGTGCAGTGCTGAAATTTGTTTTTTCATTTTCTCAGCTTTATTTGTCTACTTATGAGTTCTACGGTTATTATATTCTTTTATGTCTCTGTTTCTTCCGTGCCGAAAGTAAAACTCCAATAGATGGTAGATGGTGTTAAATAGAGGTGAACAACAAATAGAAAACGCGCCAACAGCTATAAATTAAAAACAAAATTGCGGGCTAGATGCTAGTTTTGTCTCTAATGTAAGAATCTTGTGAGAATACAAACACTGAAAGGTCAACTCAAAGGATCTCTTTATATACGAAATAAATCTTTCTAACAAAATATTAGAAATAAACCACTTTCTGAGAGAAATACTAGCAGAAAATGGATCTACGCGGAAAAATATTATTTAACAAGAGATTTGTTGTACTTCTTTGTCACTTGGGATACCAATAGGAAGAGCGGTGTGAGTGAATATGTAATATTAGAATAACAGGTAAAATAGATATGATGTTTTCTTAGAGGAAATAGGTTAGGTTGATGGTTGCTTGCTTGCTTGTTTATGGCTCTGCTACTAGGCAATTGCCAGCTCAATTTGGGATGTGGTCTCGGTGTTGACTGGCTCTAGACCATACCGGAAACCACGAACTTGTGCTTTTCTAATTACTTATACTAAATATATTTATTCTTCAATGCACGTGTCAAGGTGAGTCCAGCAATGTGCTTCGATCCGAGTATAACCTTCTCTGTCACGCTCCTGAGGTTATCCGCGAGGTAAAAAGTTAAATAGGAATCGACCTCTTTTCACTTGCACACCCCGAACTACCCTCGATTGTCACGGCCGAGACTTCCCTGTCCACCTCGGGGGCCCAGCACTCACGTCCTCTACCAACGTGTACTTCCCGTACGGAAATTTTTGATTTCCTTCAGACCCGAAGTGGACTCTACCGAGGTTGACACCATCAATGTTGTTCAACTATATTTGGTCAGTGGCGGCTTGTGACATTCATTGCAGAGGGAAAAAATTCTACAAAATTACTAATAAAAGAATACAAATTGCACTTTTCCACACAACCCCTGAAGGTGCCTTAAATTTTTTGTGCTAGGTCGTTTTTAATTAGTGAGAGAACGAACGTCTTAGATTTGATATGCACCTATGTCAAGATTTTGAATTGTAGAGGAGGCGTAGCCGTCTCTGAGGAGCCGCCACTGCTTTGAGTAATTCCTCCTGATAATAGATGGCGTACACTTTGTTCACGATCGCCGAGAAATTCATAAATAATCTCTGAGCCTGTGCGCATGTGCAGAAAATCAAATATAATAAACCAATTTTCTTTAGATTAATAGATATTCTAGCAATGAAATAAACTTTTTGAAAGGCGCAAATTGGTTGCTATGGAAAGCAGTTTGAAATATTTAATTTGATGCACTCTAAGCTCAGAAAAAGAAAGAAGAAATTTCAGCACTGCACAATAAATCCAGATTTTCATTTTCTTTTTTCTCGAAAATGCTATTTGCGGTAAACAAAACAAAAGTGGAGCAAACATGCACAAATGGGTTGCAATCATCCAATATAAATTTTATTCAATATACCATTTTAAAAATTCGATTGTGCTAACTTCACAAGTCTTATGGTAAGCTGTGGTTGGAGCATGATATAAAAACAATGGTGTGACCCTCTATGACCAATAAGACTGGAAACAAGGAGAGTTAACTTACTATTATCTTACTATGCTTCTCTAAAGTCGTATAAAGTCAAAATAATTTTAACTTTTATCCGATTTCGTATGTATTTTAACCTAATTTTTTTAACGTTTTCTGAGTTTCTGATGTAAACAATGTTTTCTGTGCTGTGTTTAACAAAGTTTGAAATTAATGATGAATAATGCTTTGTATATACAACGGAATAATAATTAGCAGCGACGAAAAGCGTTGAATAATATTCTACTTTAATCTCTTTTATGGACAAGAATAAAAAGGAAACCAAGAAAAACAAAGAAATTTTCGAGATATTTTCAAAAAACGGTTTGAGCAAGGTGCTTACTACAATTTACTACATTAAATGCGATTAAATGACCCAGAAAAGCACTTCAATTACCTAAGGATGTATGGTGATTGTTTTAACAGTTTATTAAGAATTGTTGGACCAAGGCTGTCAAAGAAAGTCTAATTAGTATCGTACCGTCGTATGTCGAATAACGGACGTATGAGAATGGCAAATATTCAATTTTTCAACCAATAGAGAGGCGTTAGTTCAACCAATAAGAAAACTTTCGTATTTTCGTGCCGTCGGTTAACGGATGCATGAAAACCCGGCCTTTAACCACTGATGTCACGACCACTGTCAAATAAAATGAATGTAGTAATTTAAGTATTTAAGCCAAACCTAATGCAGGTAACACAAATTTCATATTTATGAATTTCTTTTGAGACAAATATTTTGTGAACAATTATGAGATAATTTTTTGTTTTGTACCTCAACAGTTGCTCAGATTTTCAAATATTTGACAGCACACGTAAATATAATAACGGATTCGTTTGATACTCTATATGAGGTGGTTGATCTGTGTTCTATATTTCTTGAGGAAGATCCAAACGTATTTCCAAATTGTAGGGTTAGGCGATTACCCATATAAGTATACAATGTCACTGTCTGTACCCATTCTTATAATAATTGAAATTGAAATTAATTAATAGTCTAAGATCCGAACCTAAATTGACCTTCACCGAGCTGATTATAGATTAAAACTTATTTTGTAATAAATTAAGTATATTAGAAAATACATTAAAAATGGGTTGTCAAAAAAATCCTGGAAAAAATATTTTTAATTATTTAAAAAAAATATGATTTTTCATTAAATGTTGCATCAAGATAATAAGAAAATTTTATACTAGACTTTAAGTATAAAACATATAGAATGTGCAGACGTAGGATTGTCTATAATTTGTCTGGACAAACTATAAGGCTGCCAGGTATAAACAGGTATGTCGATGCCAGTTACATTCACTTGTTAGGATAATAGAAAAAAATGATATCAGCTGTTTTGTTGCGAACACATTGGTATAGGGTTGTCTGCAAACAATTTGGTCCTAGAGGTTTGCGAATTTTAAAGATTTAAATTTCAACGCGTGTGAAAATGAGTGACAGAGAGATCCCAGGTAAGTATACTGTGTAATAATAAAGGACCGAACAATGCAGTTGTCTTTGATGGGACCTTTAATATAAGAAAGTGCATATGCTCGGTACGTAAACTATGGAAGGTAGGGGTACCCCTAATATCCTCCATATTGTAAACAGTACGCTTTATTTTGGAGCAACATATATTTGAATTGCAAACAAAATAATTAATTAAATTAATTCGAAATTTTTTGCTTTTTCTAAAAAAAATTGAGGAGAAACAACAAAGTGCCGAAAATTGAAATAAAAAATAACAAAAAAGATAGACTTGAATTATATTTGAAAATGTTATTACAGAACAGCAAAAGTGCAAAAATAATATTAAGAAAAATAAATTATATCGAACTGAATTGCAGTTCGGGATCCTTTCAGCTTTGTCAAAATAACAAGAAAAAACAAATTTCAGGATTCAGAATTTTATTTTCCCAAAATAAAATTATTTTGGTACGCCACTGGCAATATACTTTGATAGCGAATTTATTAATTCCACGTGCAGGCTGGTCTGGTTGCAGATATCGTCTTCGTCTTCTTCGATGATTCGGCTGGGAATATCCATATACTTGGAAAAAATATGCAAAAATGAAGCCAAAGACCTGGGGATAGCTGGCGATATGCGCATGCGTGATGATTTTTTTTGGCTAAGAGGGACATGTTGTGTTACCAAGCTTACCATTGGCACAGCTTATTTGGTAAGCTGTGCCTTAGTCGAGTCGTACTCAAAAGTTATTTTGCACATGATAACATGTTATTTTTGATTGTTGGGACATTTTCTATGTTGTAACAATGATTAGAAATAGAACTTGATTAAAATGTTAAATATTTTGTATCATTTGTCATATTTCTCGGTACTGTCATTTTACATACATGATGGCCTGCATCGTGTGAAGCCAACACAAGCAAGGGAGCCATCAACAGACCATGCGCGGCAACATTTATCGGACCGTGCAGCAAAACAAGCAAGTAATCATGCAGCAAAACATACTCCGTCTGCAGCGGGCTTAAGTGTTTTAGATGTTACCATTTTACCACCGCTGTAACTCGAAAACCGCAACTCTGAGGAAAAAATGTTCAATATAAATGTTGCTACAAACAATTAGGTTTTTCATGTAGTACCCACAGATTTTCAATTTTCGAAAGAAATCGCCATCTCCACAAAGCGAAAAATACACATATTTGATAATCTAACGTGCTTCCAACTCTAAAACCGTAACTCTTTTGAAAAAATGTTCAATTAAACGTTTCCGGATATTGTCCTATCTTTAATTATACCACCTAAGATTTACGATTTTTGAGAAAATTTGCAAATGCATCAAAAATCATCAAAATCGAAGTACGTTTAATAGGTATATAGGCACAACGCGCGAACAAAAAAAAAGCAGACAGTCCTCCGTTCGGAGTTCGTCGGTCAAAAATACTGTTGCGTATGCGGGTTTGCAGATAAGTGAGACTAATTTAGAGTTATTAAATTAACTTTATTTACAGTCGAAATAATATAAATTACCACTAAACTTTACTATATTCGCACCAGCTTACTCGGACTATTCTATTTATTCACACTGTCTTTCACATTCTGTCTTCTTGCCGACAATTCTCCCATATATATATATATCCGACAAAGGCTCCAGATCATTCGAGCGACTTCTGGTCTTTGATTCGGAAGCCGCCACTGGACGCTTCTCGAAATTCCTTTGTCGGCATTTTCAGAGTAGATGCCGGCATGCTGCCGTCGCTCTCTTTATCAACGCCACTTTCGATATTTCCAACCACAGTTTATATCTCGCGCTTACTTCAAACGGATGCCGCCACTTTGTAGCCAATACCGGCGGCTGTTCCCCTTGCACGTTACACTGCTCCCTCCCTTAAAGCTGTTCGCCGCGAACAGCTTCTTCCGTTTGTCTCCAGACCGGTGGATTATCTCCTCGATACGGAGTCAGTCTTTCCATGTGCACCACTTTTGGCTTGGCTCTTGGCGAAAGTTGGATCCTGTACACCAAGTGATTAATCTTTTTGACAATGCGATATGGTCCTTCCCAAGGTCTTTGCAACTTCGGACTTAATCCTCTCCTTCGCAGTGGCTGGTACTGGTTAATGACTGCCTTTTGTCAAGTCTCATCTTCATTTTGTCGCTCTTCAACTGAAGCTTTTGTCTGGCGAAATCGTGGACCACTCTAAGTCGCTCCTGTAGGTCAGCTACATAATGTGGAAGAGACACTTCTTCATGATCGTCGGCTGTTCGCTAAGATGTTTCCAGGTCTTCTTGAAAGTCATTCTGTTTACATATAGATTGGCTACCCTCACTGGAATAATGTCGTTGGAATTAACTAGCACCTAGCCAAAAGAGCTCCGTTCCCTTTGTTCTCGTTTGGTTCAAAAACCAAAGTATTAACTTCTTCCAGTTGTTTTTCTAGGTGTGCCTTCACGATCTTCTCACTATTTCCAGGTATTCGTGTATCTTCGGTGACGATTATTTTAATAGGACAGTTCTTGTTCGAAGATGCTGAGAAAAATATTTCCTCGTTGCCCACTCTCAATATTCTGTTTTTAAAGTCCACTGTGATAAAATTGAAGGTTTCCAAAACGTCTAGGCCTACTATAAATTCATCCACTATTTCAGCCACGATTGCATTAATCTTTACTTGTGCATTGCCAATTTCCAAAGTGGTGGTGTTCTCTCCAAAAACATTTATCAAATCTCCTTTTGCAGTTTCCAGTATTGGCTTGATGTTGTGCTGCGCGATAGATTCTTTGGAAACCATGTCGGGGCGTACCACTGATCTTGTTGGCCCCGTGTCGATGGTCAAATCACATTTCTTGCCGTTGATAAAACCTTGCACAACGACACTCTCACAGCTCTTCTTGATGGAGCACAAATGTAACTTGGGGGTTTGATAATCAGTGGTCGCCAGCGTTCACCCCTCTTACACTGGCGAGGTGGAGTTTTCCTGAAGTCGGGTATTCTCTCTCTGAACATTTCGTTCTTCAGATCTGGGTCGTCGTCTGCAGTTTCTACTTATATGTCCCTCTCGGTTGCAATTGTAACACTTAATCACTTTTCTATATCCGGACTCCTTGCCACCTCGAGAGCAGAATTTCTGGAACATCGCCTCCAGCTTCTTAAAGAAATCTGCATTGTCTTGTAGTTCGTCTGACACCCTGACTTCTCTTAATTTGCTGCGACGATTCATAGAAGCGTTTTTGGCAGCTTCGTATTCCAGTGCCTGGACAACTGTTTCGGCTAAGGTGTTATGCCTACTTAGTCTCAACACTTGCTGCATGTCAATATCTCGAACTCCGTCGATGAAGTATTGGACACTAATTTGCTCGATGAATTCGTCAGGGGCTTGTGGATAAGCCAGTCGTACCATGCTCTCGGCTCTCAATGCTACTGCTGAATTCCAGCAGTGACTCCGTTGAACTTTGAATTCTGCTCTTCAGCTGGCTCTGATACACTTGGCTAAGATATTTTTTGCCATATCTTAGTTCCAAGGAGCCCGCAACAGCCGAATAATCAGTTTGTTTGTCTTCAGGAATGTTTTGTATCTCAAGCGCCTTTCCTCGCAAGGCCAATACCAACGCCGTCGCTGTCTGCTTCTGATCCCATCCATTTGCATTGGCTGCAGCCTCAAATTGACGTTTGTACATGGCCCAGGATGTTTCGCCGTCAAACGTTGGTGGTTTAAGTTTTTCGTTGGCTTTAGTAATCCTCGACATGTCCAGTTTGCTGCTTTCGTCTTGGTTAGTATCCCGTATTTTCTTCATCTCTTCCTCTAGTATTCGGTACTTTTCCTCAAACTCTTCTCGAACTGTCCCAACGTCTTCTCGTACTGTTCCAATTTCTTCTCGAACTGTCCCAATTTCTTCTCGTACTTCTTGCTTTACGGTCTCGATTTCTTGATGGACATTTCAGAACAATCCTGCAATCTGCTCGAAATCTCTCTGTCGTCATACCTCTTCTTCTTTCTTTTCTTGTTGCTGTCGTTCTTCTTGTTCTTTCTTTTCTTGTTGTCGTAGCTCATCTTGTTTTCTCGAAAAATCGGAGAGTACCTTAATTAGTTGTTCCTCTTTTTTCTGTTCTTCTCGCAGCCTTCGCTCCTCCTCTTCTTTCTTTTTCTTGTCGCAGTTCTTCTTGTTTTCTCGAAAAATCGGAGAATAACTTAGTTAGTTGTTCTTCCATTTTTTCTGTCTGCTTACGGGTGTTCACCATGGACAAAACCTCTTCACTCACTTATCCTTCTTCTAACACCAAATTGTTGCGTATGCGGGTTCGCAGATAAGTGAGACTAATTTAGAGTTATTAAATTAACTTTATTTACACTCGAAATAATATAAATTACAACTTAACTTTACTATATTCGCACCAGCTTACTCGGACTATTCTATTTATTCACACTGTCTTTCACTTTCTGTCTTCTTGCCGACAATTCTCCCATACATATATCCGACAAAGGTTCCAGATCATTCGAGCGGCTTCTGGTCTATGATTCGGAAGCCGCCAGCCGCCACTGGACGCTTCTCGAAATTCCTTTGTCGGCATTTTAAGAATAGATGCCGGCAAGCTGCCGTCGCTCTCTTTGTCAACGCCGCTTTCAATATTTCAAACCACAGTTTATATCTCGCGCTTACTTCAAACGGATGCCGCCACTTTGTAGCCAATACCGGCGGCTGTTCCCCTTGCACGTTACAATACACTTACACATTAATTACTTCAATAGACCAATCGAATTATCGAATACAAAAATGACACATAATTTTGATATATTTCCACTTAAGAAAAACACTATTTATTTTTGATATAACATTCTTTCATACAATAGCTTAAAAGTATAACAATATAATTAAACTGTAGAAAATAATTAAAAAGAATAAATTCAGCCTTGTTTTTTGCTTTTCAATCAATGGATTGGAAATAAATTTACAGATTTTGTAATTTATAAATGAATATTGTGTAGATTTCGTCGCATCATATGATTTATCATTCAAGTTCAAGAGTACCTACATACCATGATTAAGTACAGAACAAACAATCATATCTACAATGATTGAAGATCATTTCTCTTTTAAACCACTTTTTGACACCGTAGTTTTTGTCCTGGTCAAGCTATGTTTAAATGTCTGGATCCACATACCGATCTTCATAACGATCACAGTAAATAAGTAATTACTTAGCATGAAGAGTGCCCTCTCTGGCCAGCTGAAGATATAGAAAAGACCATAGGCCCACCTTCCGGACAGAAAGTAACTTGTTATGAATCTAGAAATAAATGTAATAAAAATATCAAAATTCAAACACACCAAGCTTTAGGTACGTGTGTCCAAGATGACTATAGGATAGTAAGAGGATATCGAAAACTGTTAGTTTTAGGTATATGAGAACTATGTGGACCAAAGTAACTTTCAAACGAAGGTAAAATAACGTGCACTTGTCTTTGAAACATTAATGTTCCGGATTTTAAATTTAGACGATGTACTACTACCTATGCTTAAAAAGTACCTAATAGTCAAATATTCAACACAATAGTTTTGTTTACATAAACATTGAATGTCACATCATAATATCTAATGCAAACGCCATTATGTTGAAGTGAAAAATTTGCTGAAAAAAATAAGTACCTAGTCTCTATTTTTTTTTCTCTATTTTTGTTCAAAATCTCAAAAACCATCATAAGAGGCCATCAATAAAAGTAGGTAATGCATATTTATACTTACAACAAATGATAAACTGTCGACAATGCAGTCAATCCAATAAGCGCAGACTTGAAAGTGGGCAACAGCTGATTGACTATGAGAACCTCAATAACAAGAAAAATTAGAATATTGGTATGCAGAGAATGATTCTGCCAATTGGGAATGTACTCATCAAGTACTTCCGGCAACACCCACTCCCTGTTGAGAGAATACACGCTCCAAAACATTGTGAAGACAAATATCGTGCTAGGAAAAACCAAACTGGTGAATATGTAACCCTTGTAGATTTTGATCTTTTCCTGTATATCTTTCTTCAGCTCGATGCGACACAGAACATCGTGCGTTAGTGCCAGAATAAAGTAGATAGTTTGTATTATCTGAAGATAACAGTAAATCTTAGTAACAAAATTTGGCGCATGTATAACATAAATAATAATTGATGATATTGCAACTCCAAATCTCACCATGTTCCAAGAGGTGAAGAAGATAGGGGCGAACCTCTGCATATCCAGCACCCTTTGATCAGTGACGTTGGAAAAATCCTTCTTCCACTGAGAATAAATCATGATAGATACATGGTGGATGCAAACGAGAGCATGGAAATACGGACCAATTGTCTCTCGAATCTTTATAGCCATTATTTCTTTTTCAGTTATATCGCCCCTAAAAGATAATCTATTAGGTCAAAGGTTTATTGAGGTATTGTTGATTAGGATCTCATGTTTGTTAGAAAAATATTTCTCTTCCGAAATTCTGACCCAGTTGATAAGATTGTGCGGATCCTTGGAAACATATAAAGACGGAAGTGTTTATAATTCGATATTACTTATACTATTTTATCATATCTTCGAATAAGAAAAATATTGTCGAAACTTCATAAATAAATATGTTTCTAAATATCACAAAATATTAAATTGGTTTCTAGTTTTCAGAAAATTACATAATTATTTGTTTTTATCATCATCAATATTTTTTCTACTTGTCTCACAGATGAATAAAATAAGTTGCATTAAAATTGTCCCATATTTTTTTTGTGGATCTCAAAAAACTAATAGGTAATATTGACTATACTCAAGTTGAGAAATTATACTAAAATTTATACTGTAAACTTTGATTATACGGACTAAAATGATGATAAATATTATTATTCGCTATTTTAATAATAATCAACATGCAGCCAAATAAACACAGGAAAAGGCAGAAGAACCCTGAATCGATACCATCATTTCTAAGAATCTAGAGCCCACAATTTTCGAACTCGACTATAAAAAATCAGTAATATCAGAAACATATAGGTCTTTAATCTGTGATGGAGGCAAACTTAATTAGAAAAATTGTAAAAACGAAATATGAAATTGTTGCAAAAATATTTTTTATTGCGTATTTAAACTTTAAAAACTTTTGCTATCACCTTCAATAGGTAAATAAATAATTGACAAAGTAAACGAAATTTAAATAATATTGATGTATATTCTCACCAACAAATCTTCATAATTAAAACAGTCAAAGATACTGAGTAGTCGTCAATGTTGAAAATAAAATTAATCAAAAATAAATCACTTTTTAAACCTCCACTTTCTCTCAATAGCAAAAATTATCTGAATATCAATCAAAGCAAGAAGCACTTCTTCGCTATTCGGTAATAATTGTCTAATTGTATAATATTAAATACACATCCGCCATTAGTTTTTTCATTGCAAAATTATTTGCGATGGACATTTCCTCCTCGTAATTCGCATGCGACGCATTAATTTGCTAGAAAAAAAATCACTGAACGTATAATTTGGCAAATTCAATGTGTTTACCTACTTAACATGTTAATTGTGAATCAACGTACCTAATTGTAATAATAATTTTCAAATACCGAGATTTAATTTGCTTATATAGTGTAGAACAGCCATATCTAAGAAATTCATTATTTGATTATTGTGCATATTGCATATGTAAGTATTTATAAAAAGTTAGTAAAAATGAACTAAGAGATAAAAAATAACACACTACTCTCGTCATCAAACTAGGGCATTGGTCAGTCAAAACAATAAAATCGTTGAGCGCGTGAAATTTCTATCAAATCAACCCCTGTAACAACATTATAAATGCTCTTTACATATTTTGTTTTCTCAGGTTACGCTACATGCGCCCAACGATTTTTTTTGTCTGACCAATGCCCTAGATTGATGAGGAGAGTAGTGTGATGACTGGTACCTAAGACCTACCAAATTATTTTTTATCTTTTGTGCATTAACTGCATCATTAATGTCTTCTACCATGATTACGTAAAACGTTACAGAAAAATCTATCATAAGACTATAAAAGCTGCCAAGGACATTTATTATAAAAGGCGGCTGGCCAATTCCGGTAATGTTGCTAAAGAAACGTGGTCTATTGTGAATGACTTAAGAAATAAGACCTCTTCATCTAACACAATCTCTATTTCACCCGAGAACCTCAATAATTTCTTTGTAGATGTTACAAAAAATTTAATGAACACCTTAACTCCTTCCGATGACCCCCTCTCATTTCTCCCTAAGGCTAATATGAATTTACACAGTTTCTTCTTTACGCCCGTAGTATTAGCAGAGCTTAACAGTACAATTGATGACATTAAAAACAAACCCTCATCTGGGGCTGATGGGCTTACTCTGAAAATATTCTCGAACCTGCCGGAATGCACATTAAACCATCTTATTACTTTAATTAACAAATCATTCCAAAATGGAGTTTTTCCAAGCTGTCTTAAGACGGCAATAATTATTCCTTTGCATAAAGGAGGAGATACAGATTAAGCTTCGAACTATCGCCCATTTGCACTCCTTCCCACATTATCTAAGATCATCGAAAGATTGCTTAAAAAAGCCTTCTATCTTTTCTCTTAAAATATAATATACTTTCTACCCATCAATTTGGATTTTTAATTAACAAATGCACAAATGATGCCATGTTTTCCCTTTTTAATAATGTATACTTAGTAGCTGTATAACTAAGGAAAGTATTGTAATCGTGTGAAATTTTCGGTATCGAGATTTTTACAAATGTTGACGTTTCAGAGTTTTCTAAGTCTAATAAACATATTTTCAGCCATTGGTCTGTCTGTGACAGCATTATCTCGGGAACGGATCGGTGTATTTTGTTGTTTTCTTTTTTATTTTGTTTGGTACCAATATCACTCGCCGGTGGCACTGAATGAGAATCCTGTTTACACTTTAACCACACACATACAGCACCATCTCTGAAAAAAGATGTTGCTTTCTTTTTTATTTTGTTTTTTTTTACCAATATCACACGTCGGTGGCACTAAATAAGAATCCTGTTTACACTGGGTGTTGAGCTATAGCCAAAAAACGTGAATTGCTCAAGACGCGAAAACGGCTCTAAGGATTTTGATTAAACTTGCCTAAAGTATTCCTCTGAGAGCCATTTACCCCCTACATATAGCGCCATCTCTGAAAAAAGCACAAAAAAAATATGCTTGATTAAAATTCCGTATTTTTCACATGTTTCTTCAGATTCTGGCTAAACGTTTCATCTTGCGAAAGACCAGAGGATTTTTACTTTACTACCGCTATTATCGTCGCTATGTAAGGAGAGTATTGTAATAATGTAAAAATTTTCATTCACTGGAATTTGCCTGCGAGCGGTAGGAAAGTCGTGTGAGTGAACACACCAGATTTTTTGCTTTCTAAATCTCCATACCAATACATATTTTGTTGAATTTCATGACAGATCGCTGTCAAAATACTTCAAAACAGCTGATTATTGGAATATTTTTGGTTAGTAGGTATATTGTTTATTTTTTCAATGAGTGGAAAGAGATATTCCACACAAATGAAACTATTTTCTACGATTCTAAAAGATAAATCTAGAGAAACCATGCATCATTTGTATCGAAAATTATCACTTTGACTTTATTGTAAAAGTTAATGCATGGGCTGTTCGCTTGATTTTCTGGAATTTTAATTTATTTTATTTAAATTTATAGTAGCGCTAAGTAATATAGTTTTGTGAAAACATTAAAATGTTTTTTATAGGATTAAAATGTATTAAAATTAATAAATAATGTGTAGGTACTAATCATATAAATAGAATTGAAATAGAATTTATACCTTATTATGTATTTATCAAAGTCCAGAACGAATAAAAAATATCGATGGCAGAACCGATTATCACAACAAGAAATCTCAATTAACTAACGTTAAACAACTTTTTCATGTGGTACATTTTTATTGATTGACTAATATTCAGATTGTTTTTATAAATATATCTAAATTATTACAATATTTACAATCAACAAGATTCACAGATTAATTTGCATTTCTCAATCAAGATTTTGAAATAAAAAAATAAAACATGAGAAATAACACCGGTTTTTCTATTATACTGTGTGTATGCAATTATTTAATTTCTTTTATTAGATCTACATCCTATACTACAGGGTGTATGTCGATTTGACAACATTTATCTATACACAAAAACGCGCTCTTCGCGTCGATATGTTTTTTGGTTGTAAAACCCAAACATTAGCTTGAAATTTTACTTATCTACCAATTCTTAGGTTAAGAAATCGACAAAAAAGGCAAAAAAGTTTCTTAAGGAATTATTCTTTTCAAAATTTCTAAAAAAGTTTCCTAGATATAAAGGAAACTAAAAATATAGGGGTTGAAAAGGGATGCAATGGCAATTTCACCCCTTGGCCTTCACTGGAATGTTTCAACTCAATACGCAAACGATTTTTGAACCTAAAAATATTTTTTACAAAAAAGTAACAGCACCAATAGAATTAATATTATTTTATACTTTTCAGTGCACCAACTAATAACGTTAGTCCAAATTTTTGTAAAAAATATTTATTTCACACTTTTGAGTGTAACATTAGTCACGAAAATCGTTTAACGTTCACTATTCCATACCAATGAAGATAGTACTTATCCTATTACCCACGTATATTCCTTGCTTGTAGTTGTTATTATTGAGATTTCAGAACATCGCTGCGGAAATACGCTTGAATATTTTAGTTGTTACCAATTTAACACCGATTTTACTCGAAAACCGTTACTGTAAGGGAAAAATGTTCATTATAAATGTTGCTACAAATAATTATATCTTTCATGTACTATCGAACATTTTCAATTTTCGAAAGAAATTGCCCTCTCCACATAGCAAAAATACATATTTAACATGCGTCTATCTCGAAAACCGTAACGCTTTTGAAAAAATGTTCAATTTAAACGTTTTCGGATATTGTCCTATCTTTAATTATACCACCTCAGGCTTTAAATTTTTGAGAGGCGGTTTTCGGAGGGAAGGAGACGTCGAATTCCCGTTTTTATGAATATGGGACCATTTCTCAAGGCTCCTCTTTCAAATGAATCAAAAATCATCAAAATCCGACTACGATTACTATATGAAAGGCGCGCACAACCCAAAAAAATAGAATTTTATACCTCCTCCGTTTGGGGTTCGTCAGTCAAAAAATGAGAGATACTAAAATTTAAAGTTATTATTTTGTAGTGTTTGGATTTTGCAGCTAAAAAACTTATCGATGCAATGCAACTTTGAAGGGCTGTAACTTTTTAAGGGTGCGTTTTTGTACATAGATAAATGTTGTGTATAGTTAAGAGAATACCTAAAAGGGCGTTACTATTATAAAATCTATTTATTGTTTTAACTGCTCCACCTTCTTTTCATTAATAATATTATCACTAAATGGACATTAAAAAATAATAAAGAATAACTTTCCAACTTACTTTAGCAAAATTAATCTACTCAACATCCAAGTAAATATAATCGAAATAATCCACCGGACAACTATTGGCACTTACAATAACAGTAACAAGCTTATCGACGTCTAACCGGCCAATGAATGTACCAAAACTGACTTTTTTCATTCACGAATGTTTGGTAACTGAATGGGGATCAATCAGAAAATGTACTTTCAGATAAGTTTTGAGCATTCATCATCGGTACCTGGGGTCTGCACAGATAAGACATGTTGCCGGAACAACTCAAGATAACCATTAATAAATAAGGCTTATAAAAATATTCATTCATATAGGAATTCTTGCGAAATATAGTTTGATAATTTATAAATAATGGATACGATAATTATTCGTAAATATATAATAAAGGAGCTTCCTAATTATTATTCCAATAAATACCTATACATAACCTATTTTGTATATACAAAAAAAATACCGAGTTTATTTGATGGTGCACTAATAAATATTTCTTGCAAAAAATTGGACTGACTTTATCAGTCGTTGCCCAGAAAAATGCAAAATAATATTAATTCTATTGGTGCTGGTTCTTTTGGAGTTGGTGCCTACAACAACAAACTACAACGGCACAACTTCAGTCTATAGTCAGCGGAAAGGTAAATTTTTCAAAATTCATTGAATTGAAATTTGAACAACCTTTTCATTGGTATAACTACATGTTATTACATAAAATTGTCGTATGTGTCATAGCCTTGCGGTTAGAGGTTTTTGTTTTGGCTGTTGAATATAAAGTAGACAGGGTTCACGTTCCACTTCAAGGCAGATTTTGTTTTTCGCCTATTTCTTTTCAATAAATACACTATATATTTTTTAATCAGGGTCTATATTAAGATCTCCAGAAAATGTACAATTACATCAAGTTTATATTGAGTGTTCATGTTTTATCAATATTTCTTATTTTTCTTTATTAATTTTTATTTTTTTATCTGTGCATTTTATAGAAAATTGCTTTGAACAAAAGTTGTAGGTACTGATTATATCTATAACCTAAAATTATTTTTGATGATATAAACACTACGGCTCTTTTTTGATATTTTTTTTAAATGTTTGAACGGTCGCCATTTTGAAACTACTTACCCGATATTGCCCAATAACGAACTCGGCCGAGATATTTTTGTAGAAAATTTTAAATTGATACCTCCAAAACTGCGACCTCTATCGTGTTAACAAATTTCGTAATATCCCATATATGTATATATATACATTCTAATATGGTCATCTGGTACGGATAGCTCCTCATTTATTTAATTAATACATATATATATATATATATATATATATATATATATATATATATATATATATATATATATATATATATATATATATATATAATTTTGAACCAAATGTTTTTTTGGGCTAACTTATAGATATATAACAACATGCCGTTGAAATTTTTTCGAAATTCTAAAGTGTGAACGATCGCAATAGGTACATTTCTATAAGAAATTTACCTAATAAAAAAAGCAATCTTACAACCGAATTGTATACCTTCTCCTTTTTTGAAATAGAAGATTTTTGGTTCCAACTTCAAAAGTACCAAATAGAATTAATATTGTCATTAGTTTGAAGCAACTAATAAGGTAGGTCCTACTCTTTATAAAAACTATTTATTGCTTAGAATTTGTCAACAAAATTGATGAGTGTTCACATATATTAATAATAATATATAATAATATAAAATAAAATATAATAATAATAATAATTTCAAAATGGAGCATCAACAATCATGCTCGTTTTTTTTTAATTCCTCTCTTTGGAGTACCTATGTCTTTAGAAGAGATGAGTTATTGGATTAAAAATACGTCTGGAACCATCTTTCATCTGTCCAATGAAAAATAATAATCAAAATCGTGCGAACAAACATGAAGAAGTAAACGCATTCGAATTGTATCTATACCCCTCCTATTTTTGAAATCCTTCAAAAACCTTCTAAACCAGAAACGAGCGAAATACTAATTACTAATTTTGCATTCGAAACCAAATTTTAATTGACTTTAATATGTTATTGGAAATTACATTTCTGAAAATTTTATCATTTCAAATAATGATAGTAAGATAAAAGATCCATTCCTAGCTTCTATCTTTCAGACAAACACTTTGTCTTATTTTTATTCATATCAGTTATGGATCCGGGATCCCGAACACATAAAGGTCGAGGTTATCAGTAAACATTAAATAAGCATCCACACAAGACTGATTCTGTTTTGGAATAAAACAAGTAAATAATAAATATTTTTTACCAAAAATTGGACCGACTTTATTAGTTGGGGCACTGAAAAATTCAAAATAATATTAATTCTATTAATGCTGGAACGTTTGAAGTTGTGCAATTGTAGCAAGGTAGAAGACTTTTGTATTTTTCAGTGCCCCAACTTTTATTAGTTGATCCAGACTTTTGCGTGTAACATTAGTCATGAAAACAGTTCGCTTTTCAATTTTAGATTGGCAATGACATTTAATATTAATAACTTCCTTATTTGAAAGACGTTTTTTATGCTCTATGTGTGTATAAATTTACCTTTACAAAAAAAATCCCGAGGGCTCGTTTTTCTATCACTTTTAGAGAAAAATGTTTCGAACAAAACTTGTAGGGACAGATGATCATATCTAAACTTGAAAAATATTTTTGGTGAACTTAATGAAAACGACGGGCACCAGGGAAAGTTCCCTTTGTGGGGTACCTCGAACTTAAAGTCTTATTTGTACCATCCC
The DNA here is from genome assembly GCA_958507055.1 of Crioceris asparagi. NCBI lineage: Eukaryota > Metazoa > Arthropoda > Insecta > Coleoptera > Chrysomelidae > Crioceris > Crioceris asparagi. Next base: position 118,815,276 of record OY293826.1, read on the forward strand.
GTGATGTTCTAAATTTATTTCTGGGCTTAAACCCAGCTCCTTGAAATAATTAATTAGTGCTTTTGCACCACAGGCTTTGAGGTCCTCATAAGTGGGAAAAATCTTTCCTAGGATTCAGTCTTTTATGCGTTAAGTTTTCGCATTCAGTGATTTACTGATTGTGCTGCTTCTGTGGAGAATCTGCATGAATCGAATCTTCAACAAAACTCATCTTTTTCAAGTGATGTTTGATGTGACAATGACCTGCCAGTCTAGCAGGAGTTTGGCGTGCTTGCTCTAAGTCGTGCCAGTATTTAGTCAAGTTCAGGACGACTTCCATTGCTACAGCATTTCCCCTGAGATTCCAATGCAAGCTAGTCTTTGAATTTTTTTGAGTTCATTTTGAATTGAACTCTGTTCGGTTTTCAGCCACATGACTGAAGCTGCATGTTATATCCGGTCGGACTATTGTAACATAAGATCAGTAACCCAGTATAGCTGCCTGCCTACAGATACATTTCCTTTATATGTGTAATTTGTCTTTTCCAATTCAGTTTTTGGTTCAGGCATACCTCTAGATATTTAACTTCCTTGGAAAGCATTAATTCATTACCTCCTAAATGGGACTTCGAATGTCTACCTTCCTTTTATTGGTAAATAGTATGATATCCGTCTTTTTGGGATTGATGTTCAGTCACCTACCCCTGCACTAGCTTAGTACCAGTGCAAGTGCATCTTCCATCAGTCTTCGTAGGGTTTTCATATCTTTTCCTGAGATTATTAGGGTGATATCATCAGCATAGTCGATAACCCAATAGCCTATCTCAGTTAGTTTGTGGAAGGAGTTCATCCACTACGATGGACCATTTTCCCCTTCCAGAACTATGTTCTTCCCTCCTTCAGGACTTGGGAAGCAGTTTTTTCAGGTTTAACTTCACTTCGCCAAACTTGAAGCTGATTATTAGGCCATCGCTCTTGAGTTTGACTTCTGATGCTTGGTCGACAGTGAAGGTGAGTAAGACTGCAGTCCTTTCCTCCGTCCTACGCAGAACTCTCCAGTTTCTGGTGTCCAGCCCATCATTTTGGGACTCAATATAATGTCATATTTTTTTTAAAGTGGCTATCCCTGAAAGTGGCTGCTTGAACGGTCGAGGGAGTTGATTGGGCGTTTGGCCCTTTGCCATTTTTTAGGAGGCTTCCATAGGCGAGGACTCTGCGAACGTCATCCTTTTGGATGTTTTATATATATAAATCATTTTAAACTTCTTTATTTACATATATTTTTTCTAAATTCAAAAGTGCGAACGATTGTAATAGGTACATTTACCTAAAAATATGAAATAATCTATTCTCACATTGTCAAATTTTCCATTTTATTAGATATAAATAAATTTTAAATATGTCGTCAATCAGTTAATTATTGATTTAATCATTATTACCAGTAATTACGTCTAGAAGGCTTTCAAAAATTCCATTTGATAAGATCACACTTTTCTGATAACCTACATGCGCAGGGTGTAAAAATTAAAAAAATGATAATGTTTATATAATAAATATATCTGAATTCAAGAACAAAATTCAAAGTTGTAACGTTCCATGTTTTCACATTAAATTTATTGTTTTGTATAAGTGGTTGCATATTGTTTCGGTTGTATTTCCTAATAATTATTTTAGCCATGCGCCAGAATGAGGGGGCGACTAAAAAGATAATATAATAAATATTCTTTACAAAAAATTGGTCCGACGTTATCAGTTGGTGCACTGAAAAGTATAAAATAATATTAATTCTATTGGTGCTGTTACTTTTGAAGTTGTGCAGTTGCAGGTAGATTGAAAACTTTTGGTACCAACTTCACAAGTACCACCACCAATAGAATGAATATTATTTTATACTTTTCAGTGCACCAACTAATAACGTCGGTCCAATTTTTTGTATAAAATATTTATTTCACACTTTTGAGTGTAACATTAGTCACGAAAATCGTTGAACGTTCACTATACCATACTAATGAAAATAGTACTTATCCTATTACCACGTATATTCCTTGCTTGTAGTTGTTATTATTGAGATCTCAGAACATCGCTGCGGAAATACACTTGAATATTTTAGTTGTTACCATTTTAACACCGATTTTACTCGTAAACCGTAACTGTAAGGGAAAAATGTTCATTATAAATGTTGCTACAAATAATTATGTCCTTCATGTACTGTCCACAGATTTTCAATTTTCGACAGAAATCGCCCTCTCCACATTGCACATTTGAGAATTTAACATGCGTCTATCTCGAAAACCGTAACACTTTTGAAAAAATGTTCAATTTAAACGTTTCCGGATATTGTCCTATCTTTAATTATACCACCTCAGATTTTCTATTTTCGAGAAAATTTGCCCCCTCCACCCCCTTCTGGGGCAGTTCTCGGAGGGAAGGAGATGTCGGATTCCCGTTTTTATGAATATGGGACCATTTCTCAAGGCTCCTCTTTCAAATGAATCAAAAATCATCAAAATCGGACTAAGATTACTAGGTATATGAAAGGCGCGCACAAACCAAAAAAAATAACAAAAAAAAGCACACAGTCGAATAGCATACCTCCTCCGTTTGGGGTTCGTCGGTCAAAAATGGGATGAACGATGAATCGTTTATTTTATGGTCTGTGGATGGGTCGGTCTCTTCTCTTTGGAGACTCGGGAAGAAGCGGTTATGTTCATAGACATCCGTTATGTTTCTCTTCTGGTGAAAGAAATCGATGTAGTGAGTGCCCTGAATTCCAGAAGGTTGCCGGCAAGTACCATCATTTAAATTAGATTAAATTATTTTTTTCACTTTACTAACAGTCTATTCTAATATGCTTAATTATTTTGGCTGCAATTTGACTTATTCAGTCAACTCACAGGTGTTTGAAAGGGCGCAAAGCCAAATTTGTATCAACCTTATCAAAGGTGAAATATTGTTATGATTCAATAAATAATGGATGATGGGTACCAATTGTCGGTATCCTTGAAATTCTAGCCGTACTCGCTAAATCATTTAATTTATATATATATATATATATATATATATATATATATATATATATATATATATATATATATATATATATATGTGTGTGTGTGTGTGTGTGTTAAATCAAACTTGGAATTAACTTTTTAAAAACAATTATTTATCAATACAAAAAAAATTAAAGTACAAAATATATCTTAACTTTACATGACTGTATGAATATTGACTCACAAGTCATGCCGTTAGCTGGAGATCTAGTATTTATACAATCCAAAATGTTTGATCATCAAAAATGTAAAAAGAAACGTAAATAAATACAATAGGTCTTTTCTCTTAAAATTAAATCGAAACTTCTAGAATTATTATATTAATAAACACTTAGTAATGTCTTTTAGAGGCCAAACTGGATAAACAACTAACAATGGTCTTTATGGTAACTGACTACTGGTCGGCATCTCTGGAACGTAAACATCCTTATCACTTTTGTTATCTTCTTAAAACTGCGTTTTGAAGATGTAATATGATATGGTGCAATTCTACTGCGTCTTGCAGATGTAATATAATATTATGAAACAATATTTAAAAATAATTCAATTATAACTTTATATAACATATATATATATATATATATATATATATATATATATATATATATATATATAAATTCAGTTGGTTTGAGAACAACATCTGGCGTGTGCCAGCATTCCTGGCATACGAGCGTGTTGTTCATTATTTTTGCTAGGTATTTACAAGAGAATAATCTTCTACATTTTTGTAATATATGATTTTATCTCGAACAATCTATTAATAATTCAGTTATATTAATTATATACCTATTATCTTTTCCGATCAATCTTGAAACTGAAGAATATTCTATTAATTCATTTACCTTGATTATATATTATCTTTTCCGATTAATCTTGAGATTGAAGAACTTGTATTAATTCTTTTAGATTCATTATATATTATCTTTTCCAGTTATTCTTGAAATTGAATAAACTTGTATCCATTCATGTACATTGAATTTATATTATATTTTCTGATTCATCTTGAAATTGAAGAATCGATGTATCATTGAAACAGTGTTAATATTCATATTGTATTTTTGGTAATCTTTATTTATTTACTGATTGTTACTACTCTGGTTGAATTTTATATGATTGGTAATATTTAGTTTCTAAATTTTTATATATATATATATATATATATATATATATATATATATATATATATATCATTTTCATCATTGAGACATTGTTAATGTCTCCAGCTAATGTATTCAGTCCTATTAAATTTATTTCCTGATTATTTCATGGATATCCGAGAGATCAAGCCTGTTGTCTCTTATCGCCTGGTTTTAAAAACCGAATTCAGAGCTCCAGTGAGGCCAGCAGTTGCCTTATCAAAACCTGATAAGAAAAATGGTTCCGAAGAGCCGTTGAGTCCAACCACTAGACCATACCAAGACAACCATTACTGGGCGGCCATTGGCTGCAGTTTTTGCAATCATTGAGTGTCTCCGGCACCTCAAACTCCATATCTGGTTGATGCAACTTTGTGGGTTCTCTGACCGCTTCTGATGACATGACCACCCCTAGAACATATCGAGCCCACCATCCTTGGTCAGCGCAGATATTGCCTCACTGTTGTCCTCCTGAATTGCTTCCAGCATCGCCCAAACTGTAAGTCAATTCTATCTATCCAGCAGCTCCAGGGAAAAGCTGACTGATAGTTTCGGCCCTTCAGGCCATTGTATGATAGTTTCGGCCCTTCAGGCCATTGTATGTAAACCTATTTAGATAATTATATTATTCGAATATTTTATGAATTTAGTTATAATAAACTGTCGTAATTTTTTCCTGTTTTGTTATTTGTGTTGAGCCTGGCGCCCAATCATAATAGTTGGAAGGTCGTCATTGTATTACGAATCGCGACCCACAGTTTAATTGAACTGGGCACTCGATAGGCCAAAGTAACTTTTGATGTTACAAACTACAAATGATAAAGAAATTTTTAAATATTGAATTATTAATAAAATATAATGTCTTCAACGTGACAATGTCTATTTCCAAGAAACTGTAAGTAAGTAATAAATTTATTATGTATCATTATTATTATTTTCATGTAGCTTACTTAGTACCTAAAATAAATGGTATATTTGTCAAAAAAATTAAAGGTTCGCCATGGTTTCAAGTGGATTCAAGGAAAATATTAAACATTAAGAAGAATATATTATGTCTATTCTATATAGTCCTTATTCTTTTAAATTCTGCTTGTCATTGCCCGCTACAAAATCAGATGGATACCTTATGTACCTTGATCTTCCTCTTTCGTACCTAGAGTTTGGAGTATATCCTCATGAAGATTTTGAAAATCTGATAGCATTATTAGCTTGAGAATTTGATTTACATAAATCGGGATAAGAAACTCCAAAGAAGAGATTCGAGAAATAATTTCATATTAAACAAATTTGCAATACAGCATCTCCTTTCTCCAAAAAAAAAACTGCCGCCCAAAAGAAAGGAGCGGCGGGGACAAATTTGTTCAAAATTTTGAAGCCGTAAAATTACCCAGAAGGGGATACCGTAAATTAAATTGGGCGTTAGAAAAATAAGGTTCCTGAGTTACAGCACAATATAAAAGTTATTTATACTGTGGTTAAAGTGGGAAATAAGAGTGTTTTCGCTATCTGAAGGGGTTTTTCTTTTGAAAATCTAAGGAAGAGACCATATCCAATAACATTTGAACTGAATTTTTTTTTAATCACCGATTTCCGATTTACAGCGAAAGGTAAAGTCTGAAATACCTATGCGTTTCCGCAATCTCTGAATAAGTATAAGAAAATAATATAAATGGGTAATAGGATATGTACTTTGAAATAGACTGATAACTTCTGGCACCCACTTCATAAGTACCAGCACTTATAGAATTAATATTACAGATTTTGTATTTTTCAGTGCACCAACTAATAAAGTTGGTCTAATTTTTTGTAAAAAAATATTTATTTCACACTTTTGAGTGTCACATTAGATACGAAAATCGTTGAACGTACACCTTTGTATAATTATTATACTTTCACAACTAATACTAATCCTGGTACAAAGACTTAAGATGAATTTCGATAACTAGCATGATTAAACAAGTTTCAAAATTAAAATATACGAATTTAATATATTCAAAGAAATTCATCTTTCTGCTATGTAAACGTAGTATGATACCCTTTTGTATTATTGATTGCCCTCTTCTAATATGAAGTTTATGGTTTATGTATACTGGAAAGTTCGTGGTGTTTTTAAAAACCGTGATTAAATGATCCCATTTATAAAAAAAACCAACATGATATAATAATTTTATTCGACAAAAATCTATCAAAAAGTTATCATTATATTACAATAAATACATCAAGACAAAATTACAACTCTAGATAGGAGAAAGTTCAGTATGAAAATGCAATAAATATCAACTTGATTACCTCAAGCACGCGCCAGTTTAGTCAAATGTCGCTTAACATAAATCGCTTGCGCCTCACTTTCTAATTTTGCCAGTTGTTTCACAATGGGCGCCATCTGTGATGTATGATTTTCATACAAACTACCAGTCTGCTGTCGTTTCTGTCCATAGACAACTTTCCCATCAAATTCATCATGTGGCACTTTTACATCGGGTCCAACCTGCTGTATGGTAACGTTGAGATGGTCCTCAATATCGGCCAGATACTGTACAAGAAGAAAATATCCATATTTTGACAAAATCACCTGAAAAATTGTGATAACAAATAACCCACCTGAGGTTCATTATACCAAATGCAACAGCCACGTTGATCAGTCAAGTTGGTGTTCCAACAATTTCTACCCCTCGATTTGCACCATTCACCATGATACCATACCTATAAAAAAAGATTGTGATACTTTGAGGAGGAGTCGAAGGTAGAAACGCATTACTTTTTCAGGTACAGTGCTGACTAAACTGATAGCAAGACCCATTCGTTCAGCCCTACCGACACGACCAATCCTGTGCACATAGTTTGACTTCTCATCCGGTAATGTCACATTGATCACTAAAAGAAGCCATTTTCAAGTCCAATATTGCGCAAAAAAGTTTTTAATCTAGGGGGTGCGATGAATAGAAATACATCATTTTGATACTTTTCATATATTCAAATAACTTACTAAATGGCAGCCCTGTGATATCTAAACCTCGAGCTGCTACATCAGTACAAATCAAAAACTTAATATCGCCCCTCTTGAAAGCTTCCAAATTGGCTTTTCGTTCGTGCGGTTTTCTATCACCATGAAGACAGACGCACGAATAAATTTGCCTGTCGATTTGTTTCATATATTTTTCCAGATTGTCGCAATCTAATTTTGTTCTGCAGAATATTATGGCTCTGTCCATATTGTGTACGTCAATAGCTCGAATACAGTATTCACCTGAGATACAAAATGGCGATATGAAGAGTTCAAATTGTTTTCAATAATATTTGCTTGAATAAAAATTATACCTTTGAGTAGCTTGACTGCCTCGCTCATAGTTTCGGGGGTATTGTTTCCGGGTCTGACATTATCCTGAGCATGGACACCATCGGTAAGGATATGCCTTCTCAAATTATACCATGACTTATCTTGTTGTGGATCTACATTCACGACGACATGGTGCACAGTTTCAGGCACTGCGTCCTCACCCTTCAAATCTACCCAAGTCGGAAAGTACATGAGTTTCTCCTGAAAAGAATATTACATATATGCATTTTTGTAAATTTTAAAATAGAATTGCATGTCTCACCGCCATTTTCTTCACTTCGAAGGCATGAAGTGTGGCACTGCAAACAATCATTTGTAAACGATGACCGTCGGCAGTTACTTTGGGCATTTGTTTATGCAAACGCTCTATGAAATCAGTATAGCCTTGCTTGAGAAGGCCATCAGCTTCGTCCAGCACGAAAAACCTGCAGTTTGCCAATGAGAGGTAACCTGCAAAATAAATACTGATCAGAATAAGTTATAATAATGAGAAATTTGAACGAATGAAATGAATCTTAAAGATTGCCTGACCTCCTTGGATTAAATCTTCCAACCTTCCAGGAGTACCGACGATTATATCCGCACCAGTATTTTGCAAATAAGATATTTGTTCTTTAACATTTACACCACCAATAACGAGCAATTCTCTTATAGTAGGGTTATCCAAGTATTTTTTGAACTTCTTTATTTGGTTGCTTGTTTGCTCAGCCAATTCTCTAGAAGGCTAGAAATGCGCGCACAATAGGTCAAGTAGTTTTGTTAAACTAGTACTAAGAGAGATTGACAATTATTGTCTAATTGTTCTCATGTTTAAATTACCTCTATTATAATAGCTTGTGGTGCATTGTTGAGAATTTTAGTGCTAACATTAGAGATGCTACCACCATTTGTATTAGTAACCATTTTCTCACTAGGTACCGAATTTATAGGTTGATAACCATTTGGTAAGGAGTGTTTGAACGGTTTGTCTCCAAAATTGAATGCCATCTCTGCGTTCTGTAAGAGAAAAAAAATATTATTTTTTTAACTCTAATAAACTTCTCGTTTACTTTATTAGATAATGTTCAAGTACAGATGAAGCAGAAAGGTGGGCGGGGTGGGGAAAACAGGATCTATGTGACCCATGAAAGCGATTTTCAAGTCACTAACGCGATACCACACAAAAGATTCGATGACAGTGGGAAAGAGCATAAAAACTTGAGCTGTTACACAGTTCGGCGCTGCACATCAAATTTCAACACAGGATAGTTCTACTTACTTCGTGTAGTTTCTGCGTACTCAAACCCGTATCGTATGCATACTTGTTCAAGTTTACGAAAGGTGACAATCAGAAAAAGTACACCAGTATATCGATCGGTTCAAAAAATAAAGCAATGCTAATCAAACAAAGAAATGAAAACAACAACCAACGTCTATTATTGAGGTCTATTTTTTCTTTAAGTTTGTCCACTCAACCGATGAGATTTTTTTATCTAGAAGTACGACTATAGCAGGAAGAAATTAAGCGATAAGTATCAGGGCATAATGTTGAAATAAAAAGAAGCATAAATTATTTTTTCGGTGTGTTCTTATGATTTCCCGGGTGTAAAAAAACATCCGTTAATGTTAATATACAATAACATCTTTCTAAATTAACTATTTTCTACACCGACCTTCAACACTACAGCAGGGAATATTCCATTCTTGAATAAATTCTTATCAGTTCGGAAAGCAGTTCCCATGTCTACACCATTCTTGAGAAACTTTATCTCTCCATTATCTGCATCCACAAGACAACTTATAATATCACTCTTCCCAAATGGCTCCCCATAATCATCAAATTGTCTGTTGTTTGACTTTTTGCCAGTTCCGCCAAATCCATAACCAAACCTGAGAATGTCTCATCAAGATAAGATATAGGTAAGGCATATCAAATTACACATTTTAAAGTTCCCAGAGACTCTCCTTACTCACCTATCAGTACCGAGATCCAAGCTAGCTTGCAATGTAGACCAACCAACTCGACAGAGACCTTCGTCCGTAACAGTAGCTTCAAAACCCCATTTACCTGATCGAATACCCCGTGTGCACCTTACTCCATGCCACTCCTTCTGTTCACGAGATTGTACTCTAAGTCCATCAGGAGCTACAGCTGTTGCATTACTACGATCCAAAGTCGACATAGTCCATGGAGGCGCTATTTTTTAGCAAATGAAATTATACAAATATATGGAATTAAATTTAATATAAGTACTTACAACTACTTGTGACTGCTGATTTTGCAGCTTTACCGGATTGAATATCCTTCAGGGTCTCCCATACAATTTGTATAACTGGCAAGCAAAAAGCTGCAGTTTTACCACTACCGGTCTCAGCAGCCATAAGGACATCGCCTCCCCCTAGAACTAAAGGTACACCTTCGGCTTGAATGTCTGTTGGCAACCTATAAAAGAACATGTAGAATGGTCACTCTTTTTCCTGCTAGAACCCTAACTCACGTCCAGTCAAGCTCATCAAGAGCCTTGGCAATTTCTGGAAGGACTCCAAACTCTTCAAACGCAGTCATTTTATTGCAAATATTAAGATCTTATTTAAAAGGAAGTTTGCTGTTTATGAATTTATGACATTTGTAATTTGTCAAATTTGTGGTTATGGTACCTTATGCCATATTGCCGCTCTTAACGACTCATCGTCTTTAAAGTCTTGTCTTTAGATTAACCCAGAGAGAACATGATTAACCCATGGTTGATCATAGAACACTACATCCGCTGTAATGTTGCAACCTGTTATCAAATCTTTTTTTAATATTACAATCATTTGATTATTTGAGTCTTTGACTAACTTCCATAGTCAAAGATTTGAGTTGAGTAAAATCACCTGTATTGGTGCATGTGGCAACACCGACTAAAGAATGACAGTTGATAATTCCTAGATGTCAAAAAAATAACCAGGAAATCTTATTTTTGTTTTGATAATTTGATCTTGAATATTCTGGGATCTTAATCAATTTTGTAGATGTTTTATTATTTATTTGAGTTTTATGGAATTGATGCTATTTAATACTTTAAAGTTCTGATTAGCGCTATTATGGCTCACAGTTCAATTGAGTGGTGAGATGCCGTATTCTCTTAATACATTCACAGACAATCTAACTCATAACAATTACAGGAGATCTTTGATCAAACCCGTCTCTAAGAAAACCCTTCTTGACCGTACACCTGTGTTTGAACATCCACTGAAAAATGTATTTGTATGTAGATTTTCATGCTTTTTTGGTTGAATATTATAATCGGTAAAATTTGGTAGGTTACAGAAAGAGTACCTCGAAAAATACTTGGTTCACAACCTAGCACTGGTCGCTCTACCCCTGTATCAACACAATCATCAAACTTCGATCCCCTGACACTTGCTCTGAAACAACTGGATCCTCTTTCTGAATTCGCTGTACAAGAGATGGACCCCCTTTCAAAAATGGCAGCTGAAATGGTAAAGCTATTTTGTCAAAATACGTTCATAGTTGTGAACCCTATAAATGATTTAGCAAACTAATAAAAAAAAAAACAAGAAAATTTATTTATAATTTTAACGAAAGGCAGATTTAGATCTTGTCTGATTGATGGGGAATAGACAAGTATTTTCTTCCACTCAACCTACATGTCGATGTTGGTAATGAAAAGTGAAAACGGCGGGGAATTAAAATAAACGATATTAAAAAAGTGCGTTAATAATATAGGAAGCATCAGTACTATTTCAAAATATCTGGTGTTTCCACTAGTACAGTAGTCTTGTCGCTCTATCAAGTAAATCCCACTGGATATGAAAGGGATTATGCTACCATACATTTTTTTCAGCGTAACCAGACAACAATGTTATTATTTATATCTGATGTATATAAACAGGTAGAAAATATGGAATCTCATTTTAGTATTTTTTCCTAGAGATTCGCCTGGAAAAGCTGGTTAAAGGTTTTCAAAAGATAATGTTTTTGGAATCGCAGAGCACTAAAACCGAATAATCATGAAATTTCAATATTTAATGTGCCTACTCCCACAACTTTCTTACCGCTCTCAAGCTGACTGTACTTTTGTTATTCATTTTTACCTCGTAAAAATTGTCTGGACGACTCCTGCCATCATTCACCATTTTCAGCGTGCCATAACAGACAACGATATTATTCAATTTTGTCGTATGAGGAAAAGTTTAGCAGAAATTTTAATAAACATGTAGATGATATTCATGGTTGATATGTCTGTACCATGTAGATAATGAAATTTCTTTTGCATTTGAGCATTTTTTCATTGAAACGGGCAGTGACAAAATCGAAATCAGATTGTTAGTTCAGGAAATTTCCTCTTAATAATATTATAATATAGGTATAGATAAGTCAGTCTGTATTTACTCTTGTACACATTATTATATTTGATGGTCATAGTTTTTCCCGTGTCATGGTTTTCTTTCCTCAGGCGAATAGTCAGTGCCTTTATTATTTATAAGATTGATTGAATCTTGTGAACCAAAAGCTTAAGTATCAATCTAAACATGTATACCTATATAATAGTTGTTTGAGAAAAAGATGAATCAGCAAATAATTAATTTTTAGAGCTGATGCAGGTATCCTGTTAAAAATATCACTCCGAAAAACAGTTATAATAAAAAATATAACATCTTTCTAGGGTGTTCCTGATTCTAAAACTGTAGGAACAATATCCGTAAGAGAAAAGACTGCTAGTTTGTTCAGTGATATGGAGGCCTGGGAATCAAGAAAACCATCGATTCTTTCAAAATATACGACATGTGAAAAATTATCCATTGTTACAAGTTTCCTTTATGAAGGAGAAAAGGGTAATTTTTTGTAATCATTTCCATCTATTATCAATTTCTTATTCCAATCAATATTTATATTTTTTTTACTTTCTGTTATAAACATTTATGTTTGTTGAGAAATAAATCATTATTATTTGTTTCATCAGTTATGGTTAAAGCACAGAGTACGGTGGTTGACAAAGTGCAACATCGCCTAGAGCAGATTGACTACATTGAAGAAGGTTCCCAACGCAGACTCAGTCTATCTCAGTCCGAGTATGTGGGTAAAATAGAACAACTAAACAAGGAACTCGTCTGCGCCTGGAAAACAGAACAGAGAGTGAAAGCTCTGAAAATTGCCATACAATGTGCCAAGATGCTGGCAGATACGGATGTGTTGCCATTTTATCCTAGTAAATTTGTCCTTATAACCGATATTCTAGACACTTTTGGGAAGTTGGTGTATGAGAGGTTAAAGAACAAATCTGAATATAACAAGTGAGTATTTCTTTTATTTTAAAGTACAATATATTCTTATCAATATCTGTTTTTAGACCAGGTTCCAAATCTACTACTCCTTTACCTGATGATTTTACTCCGAACATGATACCGGATAGTGCTAGAGAGACATGCTGGAACTGGTTCTATAAAATCGCATCAATTCGAGAATTAGTTCCCAGATTATATGTCGAAATGGCTCTATTGAAATCCTACAGATTCATTTCAACCAGGTAATCGATTATACATTTTTAACAGAAATCGAGTTTTTAAAAGATTAATTGCCTTCTAGTGAATGTTCGGATGGTCTTTTGAGAATAGTTGATATGATTCGGGGTGTGGGCAACCCTTTGGTGGCTGTTTATGCTCGATGCTATCTTTGCAGAGTTGGTATCAATCTTTCAGATAATAAATCTAATTATAATTTTCTTTTCAATAACTTACGAGCCTTCTTGGATTCGTATCAACACGTGAGTTATATTTTCAATTTTACAAGTAACAGACAATTGTAAAACACATTATGTGATGTATTTTAAGCACAAAGAATACTTTTTGTAGCTCTTCAGCAAATCTGTCAAAAAAGAACTAAGTGCCCAGAAGATGCAACAAGGCTCTTATTTTTCACTTTACACTCCTGCATTGAATTATATATTGGAAACTGTAGCATGTACTATGAAAGATGCCATTATATCAGATTTGCTGAAAATATGCAAGCAATACAGTAATAGGTGAGTATGTCTAATTATCTTTACACCTTCTATCTTGTGATTGGTATTGTTTATTTTACTTCAGTTCCCTTATTCTAAATACAATCATGTCAGCATTTAAACCGACCTACATAGCAGAACGCACACTCCAGTTCTTAGATATGATTGGAGAATGTTCAGACGATGGTATCCCTCTATACGCCTTGCTAAGGACATTAGGTCTGTGCGTTAATGTTTGTCCTCCACCTTCAGAACACAGACGTCAGATACTCACAACTGTCCTAAAGCATATATCATCGTTCTCAGATCCTAAGGAGTATATAATTTGTATCGAAGCTTGGATACATTATATAATCTTGTATTTTCCAGTAAGTGTTTACAGAATAGATAAAAATTTGATTTGATACATTTTGTGTTCTAGAGCAGAGATATCAATTTAATTTTGGGAAATATTATCGATCACATGACACCTGATCGTCATTATGAGAAGTTTTATAGTGAACTGAAACTTATTGTAAATAAAGTAGTTGAGAATGTGCAAGATTTTGAGATGCTGTTGATCATGGTAAGCCTTCTATAATATTTTTAAATTATTTTTCTAACACATTGAATCTTTAGGATAATTTTCTACCGCTTGTGGATTTATTTCAACAAGAATCTGTTAAAGTTGAGATCTGCAAGAACATCCTTACATCGGCCAATACCTTTCAAACCACCAACGATCCAGTCCTTGTAAATGCATTGATGTTTCTTTGCGGAGTTCTTCATGACTCTGTCAATGCTCTTACACCAGAAGATGAATACAGGCAGATTGGTGAGATTATATGCATGATAATGAGAAAGGTTGATTATGGCAGAGATTTTGAACAACAACTCAACTTCTACGTGGAGGCGAGAGGAGCTTTTTCTAACATAGACATCGTTTTAGCAGATTTGGTGCAGGTACATTCTAACAAATTTATTGTACATCTGAGTAAATATATAATAATTTCATTACTAGCATGTGAATACACTAGCTGTCGATACAAGGCAAATTGTGAGAGGCATCCATACAAGAAAAACCGGAGATTTTGTAAGGGCATGTGCTGCCTATTGCTTTATCACGATACCTTCAATAATTTCAGAGAAGACTCGTCTGGAACTTTATCTTGTATCTGGAAGAGTAGCATTATTCAATCAGTGTTATGGTCAAGGTAAATGCACAATAGCACTTGTAATTCTATAATGCTGTGTATTTTGATTCGATATAAATAAGTAAAATTTGAATAAGAATCAGAGTTTGCCTATCTTAGAATAAAGATTATTAGACTCAGTTTTTTTTGTTTTTAGCTGATGCATGTTTCAAAGCGGCTATGATAATGTTGCCGCAGCTGGAAGATACTGCTGCCAAATCAGAATCATTCCTTGTTTCATATTTAAAACAATTCCTATCGACACTGCTTATTGTTCCCGACAATCCGGAAAGCGGTGTTCTTAATTTGATGAGAACGCTTCTAAACGTAATCAGGAATCTAGACTGGAATAAACAGAACTGTGCCTTGGGAACGTTGTACATTAGCGTTATTGATCTCTTGAGCGTAATGTCACAAGATGTGTACCCATATCATATTGATAGAGGTAAGATGATAGCGACAGTCCTTGTTTTATTAATTCAAATGTTTCGTTTTTTTTTTCGACAGTTGAGTCGAATGACGCCTTGTACGGTTCCGATCCAAAATTCTTGGCTGAGATCGATAATATTTGTTCGATTGTGATCAGCGAAGTGCTGACATTACTTAAGGAATTAGGCAGTTGCAGGCGTCAATCGCAACTCGCCACAGAACTGTTTATGAAAATATCAACGCGAGGAGATCTGAGCGTAAAATCTGTGATAGTGTTGGCTCTTAACTTGTGGCAGTTGAGTTTGAAGCATGGTTATGCTGATCTGAAGTTTATGGTAACAACATTTATTAAATGATACCTACTTAACTGAGTAACTCCGGCTCCAAACTTGCGCTTATGAACTTTGTAGAAATTTGTAATTTAACATATAATTATGCTTTAAAAAATATAGGGTGATTAAATTATATTCCGGAGCTTGGTATCTCCGTTGTCATAGGCGATATCAAAAAAGCTTAAAATAGAATTTATATAGGGATTTTTTTCAAGATATGGCCACCTTATATTTTTTCAAGTCCAAAATAATTTCATAGAAGTCTTGTAGAGTAGGTATTCCATTTAAAAAACATAACTTTGCTCTGACCTTACAAAACACATTGTATCATAATTTTATGTTTTATTATTAATTAATCAAAAACAATTTTAGGGTTTTAGAAATGTTGTTCTAATATTCTTTGAAACCAAATTATGCTTAGATGGATTGACTGTGACTTAATTATTATAATTCAGCCCTTCACACATTTCATGCAGTGAGTAAGTCAGATAATATTCTGAACAATATTATAGGTGCCAATGCTGGCAAACATCCGTGATAAGACGTTAGATATTCTACAAGGAATGCGAATCATACGCATGCTGTATTTTTTATGGAATACCGATTTATGCAAATAACGCAAGTCTGAAGCCAATTTAATGAATAAAATCTTAATAATATTAATATTTTCGTACTTAAAAATTGCATGAATCTGTTACAGGCAAGGTCCAGGGAATATTTGAAAAAGCGATCAATATCCACGGACGACCCATACTTGCAACAACTGGTTGGAAAATTGACTGTATAAGTTTTGTATATTCTAATTTTTGTTTTTAATAAAAATATATAATCAAAATTATTTACTTCGGATGAGTTGACATTAAATATAAATTATCATACACGATTATTTATTACAAAAATGATCATTAGATATATATATTATGAAACTGCAATTGAGATTCAAAAAATTGAGCCTACAAACTAAAATCTACTTTGGTTTCCCCCTTCCACGACCGGCGGGTTTACCGCGCTTGTTTGGAGTATTCTTTTTATCGTCGGTCTTTCTTTTCGCCGGTGTGGTGGAAATCACCTTGAAGAATCCGTCCAATCTACCTTGAACTGAACCGCTCCTCGCCTTCATAAGTTTCTTGTAACCATTTCTTACTCTATCTTCATTAAATTGCTTATCAGTGCATAAATATTTCACCATACCTTCCTCATCAGGGTCTGTCCATTTAAGCTATGGAATATAATGGATAATAGAAAATATTATGTTATCTCAATAAATTTTCGGTAAACTCACATCAATGAGGTCTGGATCCATTATTTCTGGATTCTTGAATAACTGTCTAGCAGCCTGATAGTTCCAATCCTCTGGAGCAGGAAACTTGTCTTTGTCGAGATTCTTCAATATAGTTTCAATGTTCTTATGTTTCTGAATAAGTTCGATGGCTCTCTTAGGACCGATACCCCTTATGCTATCAGTATAATCACATCCCATTAAAATGCACAAGTCTGTGAACTGGAGTAAAAGTTTTTATCAAAGTACATTGAATAGATAATACCTAACAAACCTCTTCCTGATTGAGCTTCAAACCTTCCAAGACCTTGTCAAGGTGAATCTCTTGTATTGGCATCTTCCTAGCTTCACTGAAAGTCAGATGACGAAGAAGTACATTTGACCCGAAAGTCAGTGCATCCATATCTTCTGTTGCTGTTGCAAACACCTTACCAGCTTTCACCTGTAATTCATAATTCTGTATATTTTCTACCACAATCTCATTGTCAAGAATATGTCATTCTTGACAGTACATTAGTCAAATTTGTACTGATTTCCAAGAAGATACATTCAAGAGTTCAAACATGTTCAATAACAAATGTCACACGATATACTTAGGTGAGTATCTCTATAAATTTAAAATGATAAATAATACCATAGCTGCACACTGTGCCTCAGCCTCGCAAGGGGCGTCGATATAAGGTACGCCCATAAGTGACAATAACTGCTTAGCTTCTTCGGCGTGGTGTTTCGTGACTTTTACAAGACGTCGATTGAATTTGTCCATTTCTGCAGCATCTCCCGCTTCAGTTGCTTTATCAAGGGCCTTTTGTGCTTCTTCTCGTTTCTCACGCCTCTTATCTAACTCCCCTGATTTCATATCAGGTGGCTTGCCATCGAACACATATACTGGTTTGATGCCATTTTCAATAAGTCTGATGGTACGATAAAATGTACCGAGTAAGTGTGAGGTTGTCTCGCCATCTACGGATGTTAGTTGTGCGCCTTCACTTCTTACAGCTATCAGAAATTGATAAAGACACATAGAAGCGTCGATTGCGACTTTACGTCCTGGAAAAAGTAGTTAACATAGACAAAAAAGAGTAATTAAAACTTGAATGAAAATTCAAGTAGGTTATGTTAAACATACCAAAATACGTTTTTAGTTCAGATTCTTTCAATGCATGTGGGGCTACATCAGCCAGTAACTTTGATAAATTTAGAATTCCCATTTTTGTAGTTTATTGCAATTCACCAGCAGAATTTTTCACTGAACTCTCTATGTTCAAGAATAAAGAATGAAGCTAAGTCAAACTAACACAACCAAACATAATTCAACCATATTTATTTCGCGCCTTTTACGAGCGTTTTGGTCTTCTTCCTTCACAGACAAACAAGTTGGAGGTATGTTTTCTCTGCAAACAAGTCATAAGAGTAATAGGTTATGTTAGTCTTCTTGTCTCTGGTCTTCTATGATTTATGCGCTGCGTAGTTTGATAAAGAAAATTTGCCTTCCTACCTAATTTCTTATATAATTATTTGATCAGAAAGCACTGTCTCGTAGTAAATTGGTAGAAAATTGAAAATAATTATATAATAAAATTATAATGTACATCAGATTTATTTTGGAAGAAAACTAGAAAAACAAAAAGTTCCTGTTTGCCAGACTGCGTACTGCTTCTAACTTCAGATTCCCAATGAACTGTCAGTTTCCGCGATCCTGAAATTTAAGAATTAAAGAAAATTAATAAATTTCGTATACTTTTTGTAAATTTATAGTTTTGTGTTTATAGAAAGAGTTGTATATAGTGCTCAAATCTCTGTTATGTTATAGATTAAATGGTAAGTGCGAAAATTAACGTGATAATGATATTCATACTTACAAACAAAAGGTGAAAGACACTATTTCAAAATATCGTTCGCACTTTCTAAAATATGATCTGCTCATTTTTTCAGGTGTTCAGGTGCTGATTACACCGCTATAATGAATATGCGACGATAATTTTTCTTGTGATGTATGCACAACTCCCAGTTTGAACTTTTTTTGTTTTGTCCACAGTGTGAACAATTTGTGTATACTCCAAGGGAAATGTCGAATAAGAATTCACTTGTGATAGGAAATAATACGGCTGGACTGAAACAAATCGATCTGGATCAAATATGGGGTGACCTGAACGCCGGGATCCAACAAGTTTATAATAGAGAGACTATGCACAAATCTCGATATATGCAACTTTATACTCATGTTTACAACTACTGTACATCGGTGCATCAGCAATCGAACGGTCGCAGCTCTTCTAATTCTACTACAAAAAGCAAGAAGAACCCTGTTGGAGGAGGTGCTCAACTAGTCGGATTGGAGTTATACAAAAGGCTTAGGGAGTTTCTGAGAAATTATCTTGTTACACTACTAAGTGTGAGTTTTATCTTTTTTGTCGCCAATAATCTAGAAATGTATTTATTGAATTTCTGGTATCAGCCAGGAAAATATCCTTTCGTTTTCAAATCAGTGTCTTACCACGTTCGATGATTTACTTAGAACAATCTGTTTGGCAAATGATATTCATAAAATCTTTATTTACATAATATTGACCATGAAATAGAGATTAATAATAAAATTATGATGGAAGCAATAATTTATTACAATGTTGATATCTGTTAATAGTCAATTCCATATTATTAACGTTCCATCCATTCCACTTATAAAAGAGTTTACTACTATTTCTCTCAGGATGGAATGCACAGAATGGATGAGGATGTTCTCAAATTCTATACTAACCAGTGGGATGACTATCAGTTTTGTAGCAAAGTGTTAGACGGCGTTTGCGCTTATCTTAATAGGCACTGGGTTAAACGAGAGTGTGAAGAAGGTCGTAAGGGTATATACGAGATCTATCAGCTCGCGCTGGTAACTTGGAGGGATCATCTCTTCAAGCAGTTGAATAAAGCGGTACGTAAGACACAGTTTATGTATAAATATTGTTTTATGTGAGCAAGATACAAGAATATGCGCATTTAATAAAGTTCAATCAAGCTTATCCATTGTAGATTCACAATAACTATTACCAGTTTCTTAATTAATTGATTTCTTTTAAGGTCACCAATGCGGTCTTGAAGCTTATTGAAAAAGAACGTAATGGAGAGACAATTAATACACGCCTTGTATCTGGCGTTATCAATTGCTATGTAGAACTAGGACTTAACGAGGAAGAACCAGGAGCTAAAGGCCCTAATCTTAGCGTATATAAAGATAGTTTTGAAAATATTTTTCTAGAAGATACAGAACGTTTTTACAATAGAGAAAGCACCACTTTCTTAGCTGAGAACCCAGTTACAGAATATATGAAAAGGGTGAGATTCTATATAATCTAAGCATGAGTCTGCAATTATAGACTAATATTTGCGCTTTAGGCTGAACAACGATTATTGGAGGAGCAGAAGCGAGTCCAAGTGTACCTTCACGAGACTACCAGCGAACGTTTGGCAAAGACATGCGAACGCGTCCTCATCCAGAAGCACCTAGAGTTGTTCCATTCCGAATTTCAGCAGTTGTTGGATGATGACAAGGATACAGATCTTGGTCGCATGTATGGCCTTGTGGCCAGAATTCCAGATGGACTCGGAGAACTCAGGACATTATTGGAACAGCATATTGCATCTCAAGGTCTGGCAGCCATTGAAAGTTGTGGTGAAAGTGCTCATAATGTGAGTGTTTTTTTTAATTCGTATCTTATGGTGGTAATGAGTATGTTGATTTTTCCAAATTTTTTAATCAACTTGAAATAGTTATTAAATTAGAATTCAGGTTAAACCGGCTTATCGTAGGTGATTAATAATCGAAAGTATTGAAGTCGGGTTGATGAAAAAATTGACAAAACCATCATATTTTGGTATACCACTACAATAAGAATATGATTAAATAATTTTTCAAGTCATCTACCTGTTAAAATCGGTTCCACGATTACGAGATATGTATGAAACCCTTGTTTACGTTTTGGTAAAGTTCAAACAACAAGCATTACGATAAAATGAAGATTCAATATTGTAAGACAAATAGAAAATTACTCCTTTGGATTCCGAAGTATTTTAAGTCAAATACGATAAGGTTTTTCTCGATTCTCAGCGTTCAATTTTTTCAAACCCCCCGACTCAAACAGAGGGCGAAGTTCAGCGTGTGTATATATATGTTTGAATGTGGCAACTTTCAAACGGAAGAACGGATTTTGATTTATCATTTATACATTATATTTCATGCAGTGATGAAAAATATATTTATAAAAAAAATATTGAATTATCAACAACATCGACCATTGACAGGAACTTTTATTTGTACTTTAATTTACTCAGTTGCATAACTTGAAAATTGTTTGCAGGATCCCAAAGTGTATGTCAACACCATATTAGAAGTGCACAAGAAATATCATGCACTCGTGCTGGTCGCTTTCGGCAATGATAGTGGTTTTGTGGCAGCTCTTGATAAGGCCTGTGGTAGATTCATAAATGCCAATGCCGTCACCAGGCAGGCAAATTCTAGCAGTAAGTCTCCCGAACTGCTTGCCAAGTACTGTGATCTTTTACTGAAGAAATCAAACAAGAATGCCGAAGAAGCAGAGCTCGAAGACACATTAAATCAAGTTGTAAGTATTGTAAACTTATTTTTGTCCGACTTCCCAACGGAGGAGGTATCGAATTCGACTGTATGCTTTTTATGCTCAAACGCGCGCCACGCATTGTAAAATTACTCCGATTTTGATTTTTCATTTATTTGAATGATGGTTGAGAAATGGCCATATTAGACAAATTAAAATTCCAGCATCTCCTTACCCCAAAAAATTGATCCTAAAAGGGCCGTTTGGGACATTTTTTTTGAAATTCGAAAATTTGAGAAGGCAACATTATAGAAGAGACCATATCCAAAGACATTTAATTTGCTCATTTAAAAAATATACGGTTTCCGAGTTAACAGCAGTGGTAAAATCTGAAATATGTGTATTTTAGGGATGTTTTTTCTTTGTAGTACCCTGACAGCACATCGTAATGTTTGTTATCTAGGCTATCCACCTTTTAAGTTTCGTAAGATAATATGCATCAATGCATTTATCTTGTGCTCTTAGCTTCAATTTACCAAAGTAAACCTACTTACAACTTTCGGTACGAGGAGCCGGTAAGCTTGGACTTCAGAGAGCGATGTTTTGAGATTTCTGAATAATTTATAAGTACACTAGCTTTTGCCCGCGACTTCGTGCGCGAGGAAAACTGCTTTCAATTCCATTCCTTGTAGTAGTTTTTGCGTGATACGTGTATGAACATACAGAGAGAGACAGGCCCAATAAAATATAGCCTATATTTTAAAATAAACCTCTAGTAATATATCGGTGAAAGCTGCATTCAATTCCATGCAGTAGTTTTTGCGTGATGCGCGTACTAACATACAGACAGACAAAAATTTAAAAAAACTGTTGTTTTTTCCTTAAATATCTTCAATGTACTGTCAAAACCCTTGTATTAAAACTATATAAATTTTATATAAAGGAACCCCCATGCTAAATTTGATACTTCTAGCACTTGTAGTTTCCGAAATTCCGTGATGAGTAAGTGAGTGACCTTTCGCTCTTATATATAAGTACATATAAGCAAAGATTATAAATTATATGTGTAATATCATAGAATAGGTACTATCTTCTTTGGTATTAGTGAACGTTCAACGATTTTGATGACTAATGATACACTCAAAATTGAGAAGTAAAACTTTTTCCCAAAACTAAGACCGAGTTTATTAGTTAATTAAAAAAATTGTTATTAATTCGTATTTTTATTAATTTGTTTCTAACTTTCTGTTGTTCCATTTTTTCTTTTTCGCTATAATAACATTTCTTATTTTTCAGATGGTAGTATTTAAATACATAGAAGACAAGGATGTTTTCCAAAAGTTTTATAGTAAAATGTTGGCGAAGCGATTAGTCCAGCACATGTCAGCTAGTGATGATGCCGAAGCCTCGATGATCTCGAAACTTAAGCAAGCCTGTGGATTTGAATATACTTCAAAATTGCAAAGAATGTTCCAGGTAGGATTTTTTTCATACCTAATGTTTGAATAAATTGATGGATTTACAGAATTAGGTTTGCACATTCTAGTAGACAACGAGCTTGCTTTTGCAGCCACGGCTGATATGAAAATATTTGTTTTATTATATCAGAATCATTCCTGATGAAAAGACTATAAGGATTTCTTTCCAATAGTACTTTACTTCCGCAACATCCATTGAGTTAGTATAAGGGGAGAAGGTCTAAACGTAATAAGAGTGGGATATGTTCCGCTATATTGAGATCTTTCTGTCATTGAAGTGATACCATTTTTGCAAAGAGTCCATGTCATCTCTATTTCTATTACTAAGTGCCCATCTATAATGGTCGTAAGAACGTAGGGCTACAGAACGCATAAGATAGACGTAGCATTTTTTTATTTATAATGAACGTAAAAACTTAGTTGCAGCGCATGCGTGAAATAATTTGACGGCTATAGTTTATTTGGGGGTTTTCTCTAGTGTAGGTATACCATATATATATATATATATAATACTCCTACATGGCCAGTGAAGAGAGAGGTCTTGAAGCTTTTAATACGGTACAGACATTCGTTTCTCTCTCGCACAGTTTTTTCTGCTCATCCTCTCGCGCATCTCGTATCTTGCTATCATTTGTGACATTTATAAATAAATAGGGATAGTTTGCAACACTTAACACCTATAGGTGTATGTTATGTTACTAAATTTCCCATAAGCCGCACGTAAAGTTGAACATTGTCCAACGTTCGGCCGTAAGATCTTACGGTCCACTGTAACACATAAGTGTAACGTTCGCTTATTGTGAACGATCCCACTTATTTTCCAGTGTTCAACTTCATCCATTACGCATATCTTACTCCTTAGTGCTCATTTATAATGGACGTAAGACGTAAGACATGCGTAATGGATAAAGTTGAACACTGGAAAATAAGTGGGATCGTTCACAATAAGCGAACGTTACACTTATGTGTTACGGTAGACCGTAAGATCTTACGGCCGAACGTTAGGCGGACATAAAGTTGGACAATGTTCAACTTTACGTACGGCTTATGGGAAATTTATGAACATTTTTAGGGGATTTGGATTTCTTGGGTTGAATTATTCCTCGGTTGGTAAATATCGGTTCGCATTCTTGTATATTTAAAGAATCATTGTTCATCATGAAGTTTTAGTTCTAGTATTAAACGTCGGTATTCACTTTTCTTTTCTTGATCCCTGTTTACTGGACGCACACTCCATTGCCTAGGTTTTTTTACACAATATCTTCCTTGTACTATATTCATTGCTAATAACAAAACCAATAACTGCATTTCCAACTCCATGGCGTTAAAGTTAGTATACCTACACCCGTGAAAACCCCCAGATGAACTATAGCTGTCAAATTATTTCACGCATGCGTAGCAACAAAGTTTTTACGTTCATTATAAATAGAAAAATGTTTCGTCTATCTTCTGCGCTATGTAAGCTTACGTCTTACGTCCATTATAAATGGGCACTTACGCCCATAAATGAACACACTCAATGGTAACAAGAGATTCTTCATTCCGACGATGTCATCCCATGCTATCGCATTCTTATAACCTACCAAAAAAAGAAAAAGCTACTGGTAATTAATTTTGGTGATTATTGATAATATCAATGCAATAAATTTCTAGTTGTAAAGGTTCCCATATCACACTTTTAACGAAGAATGAAAATAAATCAATTGCCAATTAATTTTCGAATAATTAATCGCAGACAAGCATTTCCCAAATAAAAAAAAATATATGGAAAAATCGTGAATCTCTTGACTTAAATAGTATAATTCCCCTTGCTGCTTGAATCATCTTAGATTTTTAACTTAAGAATATGAACAAGCCAAATAGAAAAATAATGAATGTTACCTTCTTCATTGTCATTTACACCCGATAATTTGCCTGTATTACTTTATATTTCAGATAAATCACGCAATTTTTAACACAGATAGGCCCGTCCTATTTTATGTTTAAGAATGAAAGAAATATAAAGTTTTCTTACGTATTTCTTCGTACTTGAATTTATCGTCTTCTTTGATATATTCATGCACCATAAATACATCTATTTTAAGGAAACTCTGAAGAGATAGCTTTCGCATATACAGGCTGAATTTTATTTGCTATTTTAACAAGTAAAACGAACCTCTGTACAATATAAAATTACAGATCATTAGTCAGGAACATACAACTACTTAGAAGCTAACTGATAAACGTCTCGCTATTTCGAGCGGTCCGAGGATTCCCGATTTTATTTTAAACGAAAATATTTTTTTCAACGGAATAGGGAACTATTTTTTTTTCATTAATATGTTTTTGATTGTATAAAAACACCTTATACCAAATATAAGCCCTTAAATCGTAGTACTTATTTTACAAAAAATATTAAACTTAAAATCCTTGCTAAGCTAATTCAAACGACCAAACACGCGGAAACTGCTTTGACGTCACTCCTCGCATGCCATTGTGCCGTCGTATCGTTAGGCAAGCAAGGTCTGACGTCAACCATTGGTAGCGCGTTTTAAGCGGAGTTCAAAATAACAACATTTTAAACCCTTATATCTCTGTTAAAGATTTTTTATACTTTCTTTCTTGACTATGGGGTTTTTGTTTTTGATGACGATAATTTACGATTTTGACTATTTTTACGTTTTATTTTTTTGGCAAGTTCCCAATTATTGTTTTTTGGGAGTTTCAACACTGAGTTGCGATATTGTCCTATGTCCTAACCCTATTTGATAATTGAACATTCTAGTCTAGGAGCCAAAAGTTACTTAAATTATATACAAGTTTATCATAAATGTACACTATTTGAGGTTGGTATGTGTTTTTAATAAATTAAGTCAAAACAGGATGAGAAAGATATTCTTTAGCTTAAAAAATGGTCTTTTTATATCCAACACTGGTAAGCACATATGTTTGATATGTCGTCCATTTGGCTGCTGTACTATTACATCAACTGTTTCTTCAAATTATAAATATTCTGGTTTATAGTTGTGTTCTAAGCACCAATAGCCGTATTCATAATCAATCTTAATTCCGTTATAATTTAGTTTGTTAGTTAATATACCGGGATATTCAGATTCGATGCTCATCATTGGAATCTAGTAAACCGTAAGAGCTACGAAGATGGTTAAATTGGGTCACAGTTGCGAAATTTAATGGGGATTAATGTGCCACAAAGAAATCTGAAGTATCTTTTTTCGTTTTTGAAAATGTTTGAAAAAAACAAGTTTTCAAATTTAGTAATTTCTTGAATAACTTGATTGTTATGCAACGAATTGAAAAACCAAAAGCACTTTTCCATAGTAACTTTTTCTGTTGCATCCAGTTGTGCTCACCATTTTTTGGTACCAAGTTTCGTCATTTTACAACCATCATCAACTAAAAGAAATTAAATACAGACCTGGATTTTAAAATTGCTTTTGAGCGTATTTCTTAATATTATCACTTATTCCCCATCAAAATCTATAATAAGTAATAAAAGAGGTCGGGACATGGTTTGGACATGAAAACAAGAATTTATTTTTCGACATGAATTAAAACAATTGGGAAACAAGCGATAAATTCAAGAAATACCCTCACTGTAATGTCTTGGAATACGTAGCAATCAGAAAATCAATCTTAAAATCCAGGTGCGTATTTTTTTTAGATGATGATGGTTGTAAAGTGACGAACCGATGTACCTAAAAATGGTGAGCACAACTGGATGCTACAGAAAAAAATACTATGGAGAAGTGCCGTTGGTTTTTCAATTTGTTGCATAACAACCAAGTTATTCAAGCAATAACAAAAGGTGAAAATTTGGTTTTTCAAATATTCCCAAAAACTAAAAATGATACTTCAAATTACTTTGTGACATATTAACCCCCATTAAATTTTGCAACTTTGCCCCAATTTAACCTTCTTTGTAGCTCTTACGGTTTACGATATCCCAATGGTGAGCATCGAATCTGAATAACTCTGTATTAACGATAATATCAAAAGAAGATTAATTGCGAATGCGGCTGCAAATTTCATTAATGTGATAGGGACCTGCTCTGAAACCCATCTTCCTAATTGAGCAGTGTAATTTCTACCTCATTTAAAATTCATTCACAAAAGCAAATCTTGTCTGGAGATTCACATGTTTACGTGAGTTTTATTTCAGCAGGTTGACACAACATTTTTGTTATAAATACAGTTAAATCCAATTATTTAAACAACTAGACAGCAAATACGTTTTGCTGCTAGCTTAATTCTTTAAATTACACATGATTTAAAATGACGTCATATTTCCGATAAGATTTCATATTATGTTTTTGCTTGTTCTCTCTTCTAGGACATTGGCGTATCTAAAGATTTGAACGAACAATTTAGGAATCATTTAGTTAAATCTAACGAATCCCTAGGAATAGACTTTAGCATTCAAGTATTATCTTCTGGTTCGTGGCCTTTCCAACAGTCTTTCACATTCGGTTTGCCTTCAGAAGTAAGTGGTGGAATTGTTTTAAACTTTATACAAATTATGTGCCATTGGTATTTATATGTACTCTTTTTTTTTAGTTGGAACGTAGCGTTCATAGATTTACTAATTTCTATTCTGGTCAACATTCTGGTAGGAAATTAAATTGGTTGTATAACATGTCCAAAGGAGAACTGAATACAAACTGTTTTAAAAATAGGTGAGTATTCCATTTCACTTATTCTTAAGGACATATTTTGCTGCGGTAGAAGCTGATACATTTTATTTGTTAAGTGGGAATTTTGTTATTTACGGTTGAACGGTGTGGATTAAGTAAGTTTTTCATTTCATTGGTTGGCTTTTATTCCAACTGTAAGCAGTAGGTTAGATTACCTTTAAAGCATGCGCAAGGCGCAGTATGTTTGGTTGAATTGCTGATAACTAATGGTAAGATTGTTTTAAAATATTATAACTTCAGCAATTCCAAAACTATTTTTTGGGTCACGATGGCTTAGTGGGTTATTGCGCTGGAAATGAGTTTATAGCCTGCGAGAGCACATCGTGGGCGCGGCTTCCAGCCACAACCATGGTTGTTGTTTATACTGGACCCGTGCACAGGTATCTCTATACCTCTTTCGGGAATGTTCTCCAGTTATTAAATAAAATATAAATATTGTTTACAAAAAATGGGACCGACTTTATCAGTTGTTGCACTGAAAAATACAAAATAATATAAATTCTATTGGTGCTGGTTCTTTTGGAGTTGGTGCCTACAAAAACAAACTACAACGGCACACCTTCAAAATTACCAGCACCAGAAATAGAATTCATATTATTTTGTATTTTTCAGTGCAACAACTGATAAAGTCGGTCCAATTTTTTGTAAAAAATATTTACTTCACATTTTTGAGTGTAACATTAGTCATGGAAATTGTTGAACGTTCACTAATACCCAAAAAGATATAGGTAGGTTTAGCTTGTACATAGCGGAAATGCGCATATCACATATTTCAGACTTTACCATTGCGAAACTCGGAAATCGTGACTCTTTTGAAAAAATGTTCAATTTAAACGTTTCCGGATATTGTCCCCGTTTTTGGAGGGAAGGAGATTTTGGATTTGATTTTTCTCAATATGGGGCCAACTCTCCTCTTTCAAATGAAACAGAAATCGTTTAAATCGGAGTACGTTTACTATACAAAACGCGCGAACAGCCATAAAAAAAATAAAAAAAAGCAATTTTACAACCGAATTGTATACCTTCTCCTTTTTTTGAAGTCGGTCAACAAAAAATGGTCGATCATGACCTTCAATCAGGTTTTCAAATGCCTGATTTTTGTCCTAAATTTTGTAAATCAAATTAATCACACAAAAAATATGGTAAATATCGTTCACTTTGAACGCCTAATTCTAGATTTTGAAATGACCACTACACTATCTATATATCGATAAGCATTGTGGGGAGTAGATTTCCCTTACTAGCGCCGAAAATCACGTGCACTTACAAATCATCTACAAAGCTTACTTAGTACGATAATGACACATGAATCTTAATCTCTCTTGGCTCGCTTTTCATAACTCAGTGTCCATTCCATATGTTCAGTGTAAATGACTATAATATTATGCTGTATCGAACTTGGGATATAGTGTTGACGCCATTATCGACATATGCGAGTGCGATTTGTCAAAGGACGGAGCATCGTGGCGAGTACGGACGTTAGTGGGGCCCGGGTGGTATAAGTGTAAGGCATTGGTCACCGATATAAGCCAAGGTCAAGATTATATCCCGAAATATCTATTGAGTTCGCGCTGCCGGTGGAATGTTCGGGGCGTTGGAAGATGCCGGTGGAAGCTTCGAGTTGGAGGGGGCTTGCCTATATATTGGAGAGAATTTGCTGGGGGCTGCGGTGTTCATTGTTCAGTCAGTATAGTGCTGTCAGGTGAGTCAGTCAGGCCGTCAGTCCGGTGCAGTAGTTGAGTGAGTACGGTTGAGGTGGAAACCGGTAGTATGGTGCTCTAGTGCTGTCCGTCGAGACCGGCAGTATGGTGCAGTCCGTCGAGACTTATGAGAATTATGCTCTACCCTCTGTAGTATCCGTTATGAAATAAGGACAGACACGGACACGATATTTTCTATCTCCTTTTATCTATGGACCACATCAACGTACAGTGTCCCATAGAACTTGCATACTCTATGTTAAATATTATATCTCTATGGTGGCGCGCTGATGCCGAAAACTACGGCAGGGTCGTGACCTAAAATTGTAGGTGGAAAATTGACAGGTATACGAACTCACTATAGGAATATGACATAATTTAAGTCTGGCCAGGCTAATCTTTTGTATTTATGAACACGCTGCTGGTTTATCCTTGTATCATGCTATACACCAATGTACTTTAAATATATTGGTGACTTTTGGTCGATTATAATAAATACCGTTTGATTTAATTTACCGATATTATCTACTATCTACTGCTTTAAGACTTGAAACTAATCAAAGTGACGTTAGGATTAAATTTGAAAATCATTTATTTTCAGGTACACTTTACAAGCAAGTACTTTTCAAATGGCCGTGCTGTTGCAATTTAACGTCTCAGACAGTTGGACGATAGCTCAACTTGAAGAAAATACGCAAATAAAAAGCGACTTTCTCATTCAAGTTGTTCAAATATTACTTAAGGCGAAGCTTCTAACTTGTGAAGATGACGAAAATGAACTGGCCCCCAATTCTAATATTAATCTCAACCTAGGATTTAAAAAGTAAGCACCATTCAAAAATTATAACCACACTTTTTGGTTTGTCAGTAGTTAAGATTGGCACCAAAGTTATATCAGGCTTTTAATAATATATTGCCTTGTTACAGTAAAAAGCTTAGAGTTAACATAAACATACCAATGAAAACTGAACTCAAGATGGAGCAGGAAACAACACACAAGCATATAGAAGAGGATAGGAAATTATTGATACAAGCTGCTATAGTTAGAATTATGAAAATGAGAAAGGTCCTTAAGCATCAACAGCTCGTTGCTGAGGTTCTGAATCAGCTCTCTTCGAGGTTTAAGCCACGAGTTCACATCATCAAGGTGAGTATTTGGATTACATCATTTTTATTTCATTCTACCACGTATCACGGCGTTAGCTCAACTGCAGTCTTTAATATTCAGGGTGTTTCTTATCAACATGCAAATATTTAAGGTTATTCTCTGGTCCATATTGAAAAAAAAATCATACGAACATATGACCTAATGGTCTTAACTTTTGAAGTACAGGGTGCTTAAGTTTTTTCTCTGATTATATTGATATGGCATTCAAAAATTCTGTCAAGATTACTTCGCTTTTAATAAATATTCTCTTAAATGAATTTTTGTTTAAAATTACATTAATAGTTTTTTCTCGTAAGTGGCCTAACGAGATGCAAACAGATTTGCTTAGAAAAAATATTTTTACTTCAAGAAAACAATTGTATCGAATCACTTTTTTTAGAATGATGCAAATCCCGCATGGGGAATAAGTTTTTGTCTAAAAATGGATCCAAGAATAACCTTAAATATTAGCATGATATTAAGAAATATTTATGTTTTTCCGTAATTCATATAATTACGATTCTTTTCTCGTTTGTATTTGCAATAGAATATTTTAAAAAATAAATCAAATCTAATTTCTACATTGTTTTATGTCATCTCACTGAATTCGGATTAGATTAGATCAAACGAATCAAATCATTTATTTTAAGTAGATTTTATAATCATTATCACCTGGCATATTCCATGACTTTTCATTATACGCGAATGTGAATTGTGACTGCCGTTTCATAAAATAATAAATTTCATAGTATTAACTTTTCTTCTATATTTCTCTCGAATTTCACTTCCAAAAACTAATGACTACACGTGAGCAAAGGGGCGGAACTTACAATCATAATACAACATTCGCATTTTTGGCACATGTCAAATTCGCAGTGTGTGGACGTATATTCACGTTGTATTATGACGAGATTATTAGATATTTGCCCCTTTACACGCTTGTAACATAAACTACTTATCTTTTTACAGAAATGCATAGACATACTTATTGAGAAGGAATACTTAGAAAGGACTGATGGACAAAAGGACACCTACAGCTATTTGGCATGATTCGAATACAGTGTGGCGTTATAAATAATTTATTTTCGACTAAAACAATGAAGAAAAAAAAAAGAGGTTTCATGACTGGAATTGTGGCGTGTATAATTATTGTAAATATTTAGGATTGTATTTTGAATCTTTAAAATTAAAAAGCTACTAAATAAACAATTAAATATATGTCCTTTTTGATATTGCATCTCTTTCGGTTTCACATCTCCATTTCTAGTATCAAATTGTTGGAAAGGTACTCATAAATATGTAGATTCATAGTTTTTTTATTTATAATTTCTGGTAACTGACATAAGAAATTACATGAAAATTTCATTCAGTCTCAAATTTTGTTTAAAAAAATATTTGGAAAAAGCAGGTATCATATTTTTAGTTAAAACGGAGATGATGTATTAAAAAAATTGTTGACTTGAAAAAGAATAGCTTTTCATAGTTTTGTAGTTTTTTACATTCTAGTTTTCGCATAAATTCACTTTACTCTTTTATATAGCGGATAAACTTGTGGAATATGTACTTACATATTTTGAAAGGCATCGATAGGGGCATTTCATCTGTCAATTTATTAAAGTAATTTTTTCAACACAATTGCACAGCTGCTTTTTCCAAAGAAAGAAAAAATATAAATTCCAGACAAAGTAACAAATAATAATGTGGCTTAATTGAACTTCTTACTTTTTTGGGGTTTCCCTTCTAGATTGGTTTTATTTATTATTTCCTTTCAACTCTACTATTTTCTTATATTATTTTGACATACCAATTAGTTGTGATATGAATTTTTTCTCGTTATAAATTGAGGTGTATCTATCATAAACATATGTCTACTGCATCACGACTAACACGTTAGTTTGTAGATTTACTTTTTGGTATTGTTTTAATTTTGTTTTGTACAGTAGTGAGCTATTCATTTGATTACGATTCTTTTTTTTGTGATTTTTTTCAGTTACAGTTATGTTTTATCTGAAAAAAATAAAAATTGTTATTCTGTATGCCCGAAGTTTTCTTACTAACATTTGGGTTCCAGAACAGAAAAGTTCAATAGCTGGTTCGATGTTCAATAATCTAAAAGGACGTTTTTTATGTGCAAAATAAAATTATTGTTAAGTTGGATGCTTACGTTGTTAAGAAACTTAATCTCAATTAAACATGATTAATTTAATGAAATAAGTATTTGAAGTATAGTGATTTTATAGTGTCAAAATTATTATAATATTAATTTTCACCATAAATCAATTGCAAGGCTAAAATATTCGGCATTGTCATAGATCAGTTATCACTCGACAAGGTTGCCAAACAAATAAAAATAGCGGTCATTTATATTCGAACGGCAGGCATTGAGAAAAAAACACACTTGTTCCACTGCTAGTTTTAAAATAGACTCTGAAAAAATGGAAGACGAATTTTTAAACAGAGTTCTGGATTTGTACCGTGCTGACGATTGGATGAGTTTATTGGATTTGAATAGAGATTCAGATAACAAAAATGCCCTTAAATTGCTATGGGTATGGCCAAGTGAGAAAAATTTGAGATTTATCGAGAAAATAATTATTGAGGAGTATCACTGCCGTGGTATTACTTCTATAGGTTGTGGCTGTGGACTTCTAGAGTGGATTATCAATAGAGCTTTAGGTGAGTTGACATCTGCATGTGGTTTTTTTGACGATCCATAATCTACTTTTAATTATAATAATTAAGAAAAAAATACCGAGATATTGCTGCAAGTGTAGGCTGTGTAAATTGTTTTCTGATCATAAATCAGATAGTTGTAGTCGGATACATACTTCATTATTTTTCCCAGGAATACACGTAAAAGGTTACGAAATCAACCGTGAATGGTGGGACAGCAAATATTCAATTCCTGCTTTTATCCAGCTCAACTTTTGGAAACAAAATGACGTCACTCTAGATCCTGAATACGCATTGTTGTTTTGTTATTTTAATGATGGTGAAGCTTTTCTGGAATATATCCAACTATATAGAGGACAAGTGGTGATAGTGATAGGTCCTGGAAAATTTAAAGGACACCATACCGATCCTGAACCGTTTAAGGCAAATTTTGGTAGTATGGAATGGCATCTGAATGATTATCAGGAAGTGAAAGATAGTAAGGATTTCATTGCAGTATACACAAGACATAAATAATACTTCACTTAATAAACAGCTCGCATCGACTTTGTAAAATATGGTGGGTAACATTTAAGTTTTTTAATATGATTGCCTTCTAATATTAAAGATACCATTTTATAGCATTACAATGTTAGTTTAAAGGTGTTCTTTTTTAGTTAATGTTTAATGATTATGTAAAACGAAGATATGTTTTTATTATATAGAATAAATGTTGAGAATCTTTTGCATTCACTTCATCCCCGAATAAAATCAATCAAGGTCAATCTCTGAACCAACATGCCAGTGTGGTACATTTTTATGCTGTATTTGATGCATAAATCTCAATATATGTATCATCGTTCGTTTAGTTTGGCAGCCTGAGTAATCTTTAACCACTCAACAATTTAAGTCCTGACGAGGATCCTACTTTTTATTAGAAATATCGCCACAACCGTCAGATCAACGGTTCTTTGTGTCATATGTCACTTGGTTTTATCATATGTACTGTCATCATATGAGATGCATACATGTCCTTGTTCACCGATCGGAACTGGCATTCAGAACATGTGAACATAACAATTTTTTCCATGCCCGGGTGCTGGGTTTTTACATGTGCTTTATATGTGCTACTTTGAATGCATGCATAAGAGCAGTATGAGCACTTGTAGGGCTTTTGGCCAGTATGGCGAAGCTTGTGACGTCTCAATGAGTTGTGGTCTGCAGTACTGTAGGAGCAGGCATCGCAAGAAAAAGGTTTTTCTCCTGAAATTAATAAGAAACCAATTGAAATGATATTTGTCTAAGCCTAAATATCTTTATAATAAATTAATTAACAAAACAACTCAGTGTGTTCCTACCAGTATGCTGTCTACTGTGCATTCGGAGTGAGCTCTTCGATGAAGCTTTGTAACCGCAATAATTACACAGAAATGGTTTCAACTTCTTATGCACAACATCCATGTGTACCTTGAGCTGTCCTTTATATGAGAATGATTTGAAACACTCTTCACACGAATGCTGGAGCTTTTTGGACTTTTCCTGGTGTATAAGTCTGTGATTTCTCAATTGCTTGATATTCTTGAAAGCTTTATTACATACACTACAACTAAATGCTCTAACTTCTCCATGAATTAATTTATGGATGTTATTCAGTTTAGCTAAGCTCACTGTTTTGTAATCACATTTATCACAGGCGAAAAGTTCCATGTCCATCTTATGCGAGCGCCACAAGTGAGATGTTAAAGGTTTCCAGCATAAAAACAGATCACCACACTCACAGCACTTAAAACCATTGTCTGAATGGCAATTCATATGGTAAGTGATTTTGTCATTTGACTGCAACCGCACTTTACATCCTTGTACCATGCAACTGTAACTTTTCTTCAAATCCGAATATTTGCTCACGGGTTTTGTTTGCTTCATCAAGGTACTAATCACTTTTTCTGAATTGTTCTGCGTTATATCCATTTGCGGAAGTATCACTTTTAATTCCTCCTTTTGTTCGATCTTATGTTTGTTAATGTATAAATCTGTGGCTGCAGAAATTTCTTCAACAGATGCTGATTCAGATTCATGATCGAAATCGGAAGTTTTCTTGGGAACCATTGGGTTTTCTTTCTTTTTTGTTGAATAGTAGATGACAGCCTGAATTATTTGATTCAAATCGGAATTTCCTACTCCATGGTCGTGAATAAGATGTGACCTCAATGACATTCTATGATAAAATATATTCGCACAAGCTGGACATTTCAATTCGGGTAATTTAATAACTGTTTTATTTTTGTGTGCATTTTCTAGATGCTCAGTTATTTTGGAGTCTTGGGTGCATAGAAAAGGGCACAGATTACAAACGAAATAGAGCATATCTTCGAAGTTTTCCCGTTCGCTTTTTAACTTCAAGCAGCTATTAATAACAGACGAGCTCTTTTCCTTCCTCAAAATACCGCTATCTTTAATAATAACATAATTGTTCTGAACATGATATGGATTTTCAACAATCGGCATTTTCATCTCTCCAGGAGGAATTATAATTAAGTTAACATTATGTTGTTCTGCTGAGTCCAAGTTTTGAAGTATTGTAGATACTTGACAATCACCCATAATTGGTAGGCATTCCTAAAATTAAAAGCTACAATATCTTGTAGATATACTATTAATGGTTAACATACTTCTTGAGGTAACAATTCCAAATTATTTGTCCAAATGGGATCACTGTTATGTGATGTTTCAGTCTTCATCTTAAAGTATTTACTTATGAAATGTATATCTATTTCATATGGATGATTATAACTTATATATGTCTAATTGGTAATAGTCTAGTTTAGGGGCTTTTGCTATAAAAGCCCTAAAAAATCAAATGTTAGTAAAAATACGTATATGGTAACATAACTTTTAATAAAATTGAGGCGGAAGACGCTATTTTTAATGATTTATTACAAAAAATAGCAAAATATGGTGGTTTTGGTACTTACGACTTTTAGCAGAAATTTTCGGTTTGGAAGTTTCCTTTCAATCATAAATAGTATATAACCATCCTTGTATTCTATTTAATACTAAAATTGTTCAAAATAAGCAAGAATATGCGTGAAAATATAAAATATAAGTTCACATAAAAAAGATTGACGGTTGATTTATGTAGTATGTTTGACGACACGACTTGACGTTGACAGCATTCACATAGGACAATTTCAACGTTGCCAAAATTACGTAGTAAGATTTTGAATGTGTAAAGGGTTTAGTTCTTTAAATGGGAATTTATATATTAAAAAATAATAATTTGAAACTCAAAATAAAATTAACAATTACAAAACTAAATCTTCATTACTTTCGTCTGACTCATCCCCAGCCAATCTCTCCACTCTGTTCTTAATATTATTCATATTTTTTTACATTTCGCAATATCGATGTTCAGCAATTGAAAATTTACGGCAAAACAAATACTCGGCCAAATAGCCTTCGAAATGCTGTTCTTTTCGTCCAAATCTAGGAATTTTTTCTCTAGCGTCCCTCCAACTTCTTTCTATATTTTTTGTATGAGCACCTGTACCAGGATCCACAAAGTTTTCTGAATGATTTACAGTTGTATATTCATATTCGAGACAATCTTCAAGTGCATCATATGCGCGCCAACAGTCACTAATAATTTTTGTTCCTGGAGCAACTCTTTCTTTTATAATTTTTATTAATGTGTTCGCTGTTCTATCAGGCACTGCTAATATAAACATCTTTTTTGATTCTCTTTCAATTCCACCGAAAACCCACTGTCCATCTACAATTCTTCCTCTATTATATTTCCTTTTTCCGAATTTCGCTTCATCAATTTCAACAGTTTTACCTGGCCCACCAATAATTTTAGCACTGTTCTCGTATGCCCAAAAAACAAACACTTCTCTGTCTATTACTGTTTGTCTTGCAATTTTGAATTCATTTTGAAGAATGTCAGTTTTCGGATGATTAATAAATAAATAACTATATACAAAACGACATATTAATTTGATAGGTAGATGAGAACCCGAAAAAAAAGTAGAAGTTTTTGCTGATAATTTAGAATTACAAAAAACTTTCTTTTTGTTTTTTATAATAGATTTCTGACAGCGCCATGTAGTGCCATTCCCGGATAATGTCATATCATTTCCACAATTCTCACACTTTTTTGAATCTACTGAAACACCATGTTTCTTTAAAAAGTTCAATAGTTCATTTTCATTTTCACTTAGAAGAATGAAATCAATGTAAGAAATATTACAACCAGAACACTCAATGCTTGTCATTTTCGAAAACGTTAAACTGAACAAATTGTATGATATACTAAATTCTGTTGTTATTGTTGTTAACTTTTCTAAAGCAAGTATTATTGGAAATGAAATTTAAATCATAGAATACAAATTTATAAAATAACTTCATAGTACAAAAGTTATACTGACAGAGTATTTCATAGTACAAAAGTTATACTGACAGAGTTGGCAACATTGATATTAATAGAACTTGGTAGTTCAGGATGTACTACATAAGACAACCGTCAATTCGTTTTACTTCACTTTTTTGTGAACTTATATTTTATATTTTCACGCATATTCTTGCTTATTTTGAACAATTTTAGTATTAAATAGAATACAAGGATGGTTATATACTATTTATGATTGAAAGGAAACTTCCAAATCGAAAATTTCTGCTAAAAGTCGTAAGTACCAAAACCACCATATTTTGCTATTTTTTGTAATAAATCATTAAAAATAGCTTCTTCCGCCTCAATTTTATTAAAAGTTATGTTACCATATATGTATTTTTACTAACATTTGATTTTTTAGGGCTTTTATAGCAAAAGCCCCTAAACTAGACTATTACCGTCTAATTTGTTGTTCTTCGAATTAATAATGCTGTATGTAACATTTTAAAAAATAAATACATTGTCAAAATACGGTCGAAATTCAAAGCAATGTAAATCACAATAAAATGAATAAAATAACAGAAACCAGAGAACACTACTACTACCATAGTTGTGTTCAGAGAATCTATACCTGTTGTACAGTATAAAGAGGTAAAGAGCTAAGAGCTAAAGCCACAGAACCTAATACTCTGTGCCACAGAATACTAAAATACTAATAAAGCTACCTTTTGTGCGTTGGAGATTTGGGGATTTGACTCATGAACAAATTTAGGGAGGACGGGTAACACGAGTAGTGGGAGTAGCACAAAAAACATTGGGTTATCGTATGTCATTTCGGTGTGTTGCGCAAAATCACGCGGCGCATCCTTATGTAGTATGGGCGAAGGAAGCTTAAATACAACAATAGACACTCAGTGAAATACTGCGGAACATACCAAATTGACAACTTATCACAGGATGTTATTTCAGCCACTTCTGCTTATAGAACAGGATACAGAGTTAGTCATCCTCCCTTTATATATTCCTGATTCGAGTATTTGGAGATTCACGTCATTGGCTGGAATGGTCACGTGACGAACGAAAAACGCCAAAATCGCCGAATCTCCAAATACCCAAGAAGCACGAAGCACGGTCCGTTATCTCTCTAAGGACCGTGCCCAAGAAGTTCTTTCCAGTTCAACTTTCTCACAGTCTCCACAATTACGCGCGCGCGCAATTTTCGATTGGTTTGTTGGCGACGGCTTGCTATCATCTCATCAGGGTCAATTGACATTAAATTTATAAATATTAACTGAGGACTGTGGTTTTAGAAAAACAATTTCAAATATATAAGACCAGTTGATCAAACCACAAACATTGCTGGTGTTCCTAAATACAAAACATTATCCTGGCCAGGCTTAAATTATGTCATCCGTCAATGTCATATTCCTATATTAAGTCCATATATCTGTCAATGTTCGACGGCCATTTTAACCCTGGCCAGGCTAATGTTTTGAATTTCGGAAAAGCCAGATTGTCTGCTGGACCGTCTTCATCAATTGCAATCTGTCTGTCAAGTCAAAATCTCGAATACCCAAATAACCGAAGCTGTAAATACCGTGAACATTGACGTTTCCCCCACCACTCTAAATCTCCAAATAGCCAATTCTCCTTCGAATAAAGACAAACGGAATAATTTGAGAATATTATCAATATAAGTTAACCTCTAGTAACAATTTTTAGAAGGTAGGGCAGAAGTTCCTCCATATTTTATAGAATTAATATATAAGCAGATTACATTTTTAATCATTTTTATATCTATTGTTTGTTTTCTATGGTCTATGAATCTTCTTCACAGAAAACAATCAATTCAAATACGTAGTTTGACCTACTGAATGCACATTCACTTTACATCTTATGACAGTAAAAGATCCGATAACGTTGACGTGCTTTTTTGAAATTTGCGCATGCGCAATCGAAGCTCCAAATTAGACCACCTAAAGTGCAAGATTGTCAATATTTCTTATCTCAGGATTTTCTGGTGAAAGCCGCTAGCTAATCGTTATTGTTTCAAATTATCAACTGAAACGATTTCCAGTATAACTATGACAGAATCCATAGAACTTTTATATTCTTGATTTAAAACGAAGAATAAAAAACACTTGTTTTCAAAATGGTCGTTTATTATCATTTACACAGAAATGTATAAACCAAACTGCTGGCAAAGACACGCACAATCAGAGAACACCTGCGCGCAATTTTCGATTGGTTTGTTGGCGTCGGCTTGCTGTCATCAAATTTATAAATATTAACTGAGGACTCTGGTTTAGAACAACAACTTCAAATATAGAAGAGCAGTTGATCAAACCACAAACATCGTCTTCATCAATTGCTTTTTTCCGTAAATATAAAATTTTATTCTAAAAATGATTTTTTCTAGGGAAAAGGTAATTAGAATATACTGGCAGATGTCATTTCTGTAAGATGTTCGCCTTCGCAATCGTCGCGTTCATCAGAACAATTTGATGAGGTAGCGATTTTTACAAGCGCTCCATCAGATAATTATTCTGCTGAACGTACGTTTTGACATTCAAATGCGAATAATTCTTGCGCATGCGCGCATGCTACAATCACAGATGAAGGAGGTTAGGTGCTACAATTATGTCGAGTTGGAGCTTTCTGGTGAGAACCTAGGCCCTAAATAAACCCAAATAAAGGATACTGAAACGTGAAAACCGTTCTGCCATTTCCAATATTTCCATCTGTTATTGAGATGGATCTTATCCCAGCTGCATTGGCAATTGCGGAAGACGACGGTTTAGATATCGGTGGATTAATGAATAGAGCTGTGGAACTCTTACAGCCCATAGAACCTCATGATGTTTGGCAAGGACGGGAACGGTTGCCACGCAATAGAAATAAATAGTTTTTTGAAACTATTCCATTGTATCCTAACTATTTATTATTACTTAATGAAGCAAACCGGTATAATAACAGAATACAACATAACTGTTTGAATTTTGACAGAAATGAAAAATGATGCAGCGATTGATCGTAGCGTAGCGGGATTTAATTCCGCTCGAAAAAATGGCGACCGCTCATCCAGCGCTCTCTCCGATCAGTGAACAAAACATGACGTTCAGCAGAAAATTGTTGATCGCTCTAATAGCGCTACGTTCTGATGAACGCGACCAATGAAGAAATTGGATGATCGCAAAAGATTCATCTATCTGTCAAGTCAAAATCTCCAATATCCAAATCAAGAATATATAAAGGGAGGATGACTAACTCTGTATCCTGTTCTATAAGCAGAAGTGGCTGAAATAACGACCCGTGATAAGTTGTCAATTTGGTATGTTGCGCAGTATTTCACTGAGTGTCTATTTAAGTTTCCTTCGCCCATACTACATAAGGATGCGCAGCGTGATTTTGCGCAACCTACCGAAATGACATACGATAACCTAATGTTTTTTGTGCTACTCCCACTACTCGTGTTACTCGTCCTCCCTATATTTGTTCATGATCCAAATAACCGAAGCTGTAAATACCGTGAACATTGACGTTTCCCCCACCACTCTAAATAGTCAAAAAACCAATTCTCCTTCGCACAAAAGACAGCTAAACGGACGTATGAGAATGGAAAATATTCAATTTTTTCAACCAATATGAAAATTTTCGTATCGTGGGGCCGTTGGATAACGGATTCATGAAAACCCAGCCTGTGCACGATTAGCACGATACACATATAAATGCTGTGAACAGGACCTAAGTGTAACTGTCAATTTGACAATGTTAATCATAGAATTACTAATTCTATGGCATTAATAGCCCCTTTAGAACGGTCCCTCCTGTAACCTGTAACTATCTTCATAGTGATTAAATTTTATGTCATGGCCGTCAGTTTTGTCTATTTTGTTGAAAAACCAAAACAAATAAATTAAATTTTTCAGTCAAAATTATTAGTATCAAATTCATTGTGTTCCATATCCTGGCGTAAAAATTCATTATAATGGCCGAGAAGTGAGTATCATTCACTAATATTATGTTTTACTCATAACAAGTAGTAATATGAACATATGCATGAATTTTTTTTATCAAGATGCAACGAAGTAGCTGCGATAGGCGATAGGAAATATATTTGTTATTATTTCAGATCAGACAGTTGGTTGGGCTCTTGGATAAATGCAGCCAAAAATAAGGTAGAGTTGAAAAATAGTAAAAAAATCATATTACAGATTGTTTTTAGAGTAACGAAGTCTTAGAATTCGTCAAAAAAGATCTGGAAGAGTTTGGATCGGCAGTTAAAAGTGAAGCC
Source organism: Crioceris asparagi (assembly GCA_958507055.1). Classification (NCBI taxonomy): domain Eukaryota; kingdom Metazoa; phylum Arthropoda; class Insecta; order Coleoptera; family Chrysomelidae; genus Crioceris; species Crioceris asparagi. The sequence continues at coordinate 118,856,894 of OY293826.1, forward strand.
AGTCATGTTGTTTCATCTACAGGAGCAGTTTTGGAAAAAACATTGAGTGTGAGTGAAGTTCCTTCGAGGGACTGAGCGAAATATTAGAAATTTGTCTCAGTATAGTAGGACACGGAAACAAAATATGTTCTTTCATTCTTTTTTCTAGTTGGACTCTCCAGACTCAACTGCCAACAACATGAAGAGGAGCTTTAGTTCATTCCTTGGTAATAATTATCAATATTGAGTGAAATAATTACCAAATGACTTATTTCTAGGTCAAATGAATAATGTATTGAACCCTAGTCCCGATGATTCTGACACAGAAATTCTAATCGTTGAAAATTCTGAAACCGTGCAATTAACAAAGCTACAGGTAATACCAGATTGATTATTGATTACTACGGAATACTATATTATTTCAGATTTTTGAACTTGTTTCGTAACTCTTATTTATTCAAGCAATAATGAAATTTTCATTGTTGTTACATTGCCTGCTTGAATTGCGTTGAAAATATAATATTATTTTTATTTCTTCAATTGCAGAGAGCGATTTATGAACTCCAGAAAGAACCAAATACATTCCTTTGTGATGCAGAGGATAACTTTGCTAAAGAGTTCCAATGCTGGTTGGAAATTATTAACGATCAGTTATCGGACGAAAGGATTGCCAAGCACGTCAACAGTTCAGAAGTACTCAAAAGTCAATATGCAAAATTGGTGCCAGAAATTGTAGAACATCAACTCTTTTGGAAAAGGTAAAAAGATATGTCGATGGCCAATGTCAAGAAAAAACTTTCTTTTTATGTACTAAATATTTTCCAGGTATTTATTCAAGAAAGCTTTATTAGAAGATGACATTGCCAGACAAGAAGCTTTAGAAAGGAGGGAGCAAAAAGAAAAATTGATGACCGAAGATAATGTCAAATGGGAACAAGGTAGATTTTTTTAATAATAATGTATCTATATTGACTTCATAAGTACATATACCTAATAAGTTCAAGAAGATTGAAATATAAAGTGCCACATCATTTTTTTCCTTTCTGCTAACTTCCTCTGATGGGGTTAAATTTAAATGTATATTCCATTTTCATAGTAATTTTGTTTCTAAATAAAATTTTAGGCCAGTTAGTTTTGTTCCCTATAGGTGGAAAGCTCAAATATTCTGTGAGAAAAATATCGGACACGTGTGCTTCTGCGAATAATAGCAAATTGGTCTGTGATATATTTATGCGTGCTACGTTAGCGTGTTAGTCCTTACTGTATTGTCAGTTGTACAAAGGGATACCTCCATCCCGATATAGAGTACAATTTTAAAACTTCTACTACTTTACAAACTATCACGAGTATTTCTTTCATGTAAAACTTTCTGCCATTCGATAACCGTCTATATAGGTCATTTATATTTGGAAAATGACGCACTTCACTGCTATTTTAATACTAGAAAATATATAAGTATCATGCTTTCAATTTAGTTTTGGGAATTTTATTCTAGAAACCCGTTTCTTTTACGCAAACAAAGAGAAAAAAAATCACACTTTTCATAGAGAGTGATGTTTAACCATAGGGATTTTAGGACAAGATGGCAGACAAAGTTGTCAATTTTACAACTGTCATTAGAGTTGAGCTGTTGTGATTCAAGATGCGGATATCTTATCTTGAATTACACTGGTAGATTTAACGGTGTAAAAATTCAGATGAAATAACAGCAATCCATATCATGTTTTTCAGAAGACTTTGCTGGTGACATAGAACTAACTGAGGAAGAGCAGATTAAATTATTGGAACAGTATGAACAAGAAAAGAAAGAAAAGTCTAGCTCGACAAAATCCAAATTGATTGGGGAGAATGTTGTGTTCAAACAGAAATCTCCGAAAAAAGAATCGGAGCAGTCAAAAAGTATTACTGGAAGCCCAGAAGCTGGAGAACTCAGCAAAATCGATTCGGTGGGTAGTTTAGATACTCCAAGTAGTAGTAGCAGTACCGATGATGATTGGGAAAAGATAAATGAAATTGAAAAATAATTACGAAAATACGTACTTTACCGACAAGTATAATCGAGTTTTGAATTACTATACACTATCCATGGAATTTTATTTATAATAAAATGTAACTTTAAAACTTATTGTTATCACTAATATGTGAATAATTCAAAGTATGATAAATCTGATCTTATTTGTTTGCTTTGGCAATTACGATATTGCAAGTTTTAGATACTTATATGTATAGTCTTTTTGACATCTTACTGTTAATCTATACGTTTAGGCTTTTTGTTGGTTTAAATTATTTTAAAGAAATTTTTGTACCTAGTCTATTATGTATAAATAATGTATTTTATAAATTGTTTATCGAAATAAAATACTTATTGATTTTCTTTTATTTGATTTGCATACTACAGATTCAGGTCCATTAAGCTAGCACAACAAAAGTGGCACACATCAATAAAATTAGTGTACTAAATTCAAGTATATTTAGTGCTAATTTAGTACGCAGAAATAAAATTTATAACTCCAATTTTTTAAATTACGGGCAATACTGCTAGCTTAATATTAAGTTAGCACACTTATACTGAATATGATCGAATTTGAGAAAATCTGCCTTAAATAATTTAGTGCTAATTTAATACACTTGAAAAAAATTTATAACTGTTTATTTTTGAAATTTATAGGCAAGTCTGCTAGCTTAATATTAAGTCAGCGCACTTAAATGAAATATGGAGAAAATCGAAAACTATTCGTTAGGAATAATTTAGTGCTAATTTAGTACACAAGAAAAACAATTATAACTCTTATTTTAAAGAAATTATGAGCCAGTTTGTCATTCAGCTTTTCTGTGATGTCTTGACAGACACTATACATCGCCTGTGACCTGGCAATAAAGATGTAGCTAGTGAGAGATAGATGGAGGTATCTCTTCTCATTAGGTTGCATAAACACCATTTTATTTGTCATACTTACTGATCTTATATACTTAGGAAAATATATAACATTTAAAATAAATGTATAAGTAGCATCATAGGGATAGTTCAATAAGGACACTTATAAGATATAAAATTTAGTCTTATCAATCGTAATATAATATAGTCTATTAAACCCCTACGTGGAATTTCTCTAAATTTTCCTTATTGTCAGATCTGAAAATTTCTCTAACCTTCTAATGAAAGTAAGTGTGGAAGGTATAGTCCAGATTGCTGATACTGCTAAACTTCTAATAGGTTAATCGAAATTTACAAACAGCGGTTGACAGCTCAGAAATTTTAATTTTTCTTTGGTAGGAATAATCGGAACAATCGGCTTTAAATTTTTTAAATTTTATTTATAAGGTTTATTTTTTAATTGCTAAATTAATATAATAGGGGGTCAATACAAGTCATAATAAGAACACTTATGTGTAGTAATAGAGATATATTAAAGTTTTTGCAAAATAGTTACAGATATATTCAGTATCTGAGTGTCAATAATTATTTAAGAATATCACCTGTGAAATGTAAAAAGTTGACAAAATCATAAAAAAACTCTAGACTTTTACATTATATAAGCATCTGTGTTTTAAATATAAAAATATTGGGCAAAATCTAAATTTGATGGCCATATAGTGACAATCATATTTGTTTTGCCAGAACATTGAAGAATGGCATATATTTAGATATAACAAGAGGTGGGGAACCAGCATTGAATTTGATTTTCAAGGAAGTTTCTTCTGTTTGATATTATCACATTCAATAAACTGGATAAAATTATTAATTATTTGAACACTATTAATTTTCACAACCAACATAAAATAACTATAACAAATCTTATAACAATAATTATCAACTTTAGAGTCCATAGATATATGTCTAACTAAAAAAAGCTAGAAGCTCAAGGCCTCTCTATATTTTTTTACTTCAAACACTTTTATTTCTTTAAACAGTAAGAGATAACTATGAACCGCAAAAAAATCATAGTTTCACTTTGCTTTTTCTTCAAAATTGACTTCCTTTTAGTAACAAAACAGAAGTTTTTCATAGTTAGAAGTTCTATCATAAATAAAATGTTGTTTACGCAACCTAATGAGAAAATGTACCTTCTTGGCTATGGAATTCCTACTTCATACTAAAATGGTCACAGGCGATGTATAGTGTCTGTCAACACATAACAGAATAGCTAAATGACAAACAAACTTGCTCATAATTTCTTTAAAATAAGAGTTCAATTTTTATTCTTGTGTACTAAATTATTCCTAACGAATAGTTTTGGATTTTTTCCGTATTTCATTTAAGTGTGCTGACTTAATATTAAGCTAGCACACTAGCCAATTAATTTCAAAAATGAAGAGTTATAAATTTTTTCTAAGTGTGTTAAATTTGCACTAAATTATTAAAAGCAGATTTTCTCAAATTCGATCGTATTCAGTTTAAGTGTGCTCACTTAATATTAAGCTAGCAGTATTGCCCATAATTTTAAAAATTGAAGAGTTATCAATTTTATTTTTGCCGAATAAATTAGCACTAAATATACTTGAATTTAGATACCCTCCAGAGTATCGGCATTGCTTGAATTCCTTTTACCTCAGAAACAAGGTGCCTTAATTCTTGAGTTTCAAGTTCTGTAAGAAATATTCCAACGTGCTGAGATAAAGCTTCCTATTAAGGTAGAAAAATGTAATGCCAATTTGTAGTTTGATCGCGCAGTTGTATTTAGATTGATAACTTTTGGCACCAACTTCACAAGTACCAGCACCAATATAATTAATATTATTTCCTATTTTTCAGTACACCAACTAATAAAGTCGGTTCAATTTTTTGTAAAAAATATTTATTTCACACTTTTGAGTGTAACATTAGTCACGAAAATCATTGAACCTTCACTAAATACTAAGGAAGTTAGTACTTATCCTGTTACTCACATATATTTTTGCTTGTACTTGTTATTATGTACAGATCTCAGAACATCGCTGCGGAAATACGCATAATTATTTTAGATTTTACCACTGCTGAAACTTGAAAACCGTAACACTAAGGCAAAAATGTTCATTATAAATGTTGCTACAAATATTATTGTCTTTCATGTGTTACCCAGAGATTTTCAGTTTTTGAAAGAAATCGCCCCCTCCACATAGCGATAATACTCATTAATATGTGAGATTTTAACATGAACGTAACTCGAAATTTAAACGTTTCTCAGAGAACAATACCTCCAATCATATCTTCAATTCTGGCATCTCGAGTTCTCGATTTTCGAGAAAATTTGCCCCCTTTCAAATGAATCGAATATCATCACTATTGGAGTACGTTTACGATAAACAACGCGCGCACAAACCAAAAAAAAGCAGACAGGCGAATTGTGAGACCAAAATTTCTTCTTTCTTCTTTAACAAAAACAGGTTTTTAATAATAATCACAAAAATAAAAATTACTCAAAACCAGAGAAGAATCAGGCCCTATGTTATCACCTTCTTTCGTTTGGGCTATGACATTTGAGACACCCTGAAAACACATATATATATAAATAAATTCGTTTTTCTGTAGATAGATAGGTAATATCTGGGCGACCGAGTTTTGTTCGGTAACACACGATTTGGAGTAGGTCCTATAGGTCTATAAGAGTCACTAAGGATTTTTGATTAAAAAATGTTTATAGGTAAAATGTATTGCGATCAGTAGATATTGCTTTTATCGTTCACATAGGTCATACATTTATAATTTAAAGAGAGAGAGAGAGAAATGCTTTATTGTCTAAAAAATCTAAATTTTGTAGACAAATAAACATAATTAAATATCAAAATTAAACAATACACAAACAAAACAAAGTCAAACTAAGACTAAAAATTAAATTAATTATAAAAATATAGATAATAAGAATGTAATATACAGCTGTATATCCGGTCCGAAGGTAAGTTAATATATAACTGTATATTCAGTCAGTAGGTAAGCACTAACTAAATCACAAAAAAACAATAACAAATTATGAACAAACAATAAACCAGTGTGTGAGCTGAGCAGAAACGTGCCGTAGTGAAAAAAGTCGTTAACTGCATAAAAGGCGCATTTTCTAGTAGGTATTTAATTTAAAGTTTGGCGAAATCTGGGAAATGCCGTTATAGATTTAATTTCGTGTGACAGATGATTATACATTACAAAAGACCCTTAGGATATCAAACATCAAATAATATTCACTAAACCAGTGGGTGTAAGAAGTTTAATATTAAGTATTAACAATTTTTATCAAAAAAGTCGCTTACTGCATACAAGGCTCTCTCCAGTAAGTATGATTTCAAAACCTTGCGAAATTCAGGAAAAGATCTTATAGACTTGATTTTGAATGGTAGATGATTGTGCAAGATTTCAAAATAAATATCAATGTGAAATACCTGAGCTCAGCTGTATCACCATCGCCTTCTTCTCGACCCCCAAACCCTATACTCCGTATATATATATATATGTATATTTTAACTATGCCTATACTGAAATTTGTATCGCAATCTGTGGAGCCATTCCCGAAAAAGCTAGTGTGGATATCGAACGTCACACCCATTAAAAATGAGAGTATCGCCAATCGATTTATCATACCAGAACTCAGCTGTATCACCATAATCGACTACTCAACCCCCAAATGCCAGGCACGTGCACAGAAAACTTGCCAGAGTAGGCCTCCCGTTCTACTGCAGAAAATCACGTGCGCTTACATATGATCTCCGTTGTTTACTCAGTGCCTATACTATATAGTTATATAGTTTAAATTCAAAATCTTGTGGATCTCGCTGTTATGCCGCATAGTAAGCTGTTTTGACAGCCTCAGAGCTGCTCAATTCGTCACCTGGATATGCAGTCGCATGGCGGTACGTCTTTGAAACATTCATACATTTGGAACTGATTTAGAAGGATGAATGAATACAATTGGTCAAAATGAAACAATTTTCTTCAATATATTTACAACAAAATGCATATAAGCTATTTTCTAAAAAATTTATAAATATACAGATGTTCCCCTGGTATCCTTCTTTCTAGCACCATCATATGAGAAAGCCCGATTTCCTCCATTGCCTCTACAACCTTCGCTGGTTTATTCTCTTTTAACAAGACACAGTAGAAAACACCCTTATCACTTAATAACTTTGGTAACTTGCACAAAAGTTTATCTGTTACTGATCTTCCATCCAAGCCACCTGCCCAAGCTCGGTTTATCCCCATTCCTGCAACTTCCGCTGTTTCTGTAACAACGTAAGGTGGATTGAACAGGATTATGTCGAAGATATTTTCCCTAAAGCAACTGAGTAAGTCCATGCGACAAGCCTCGATCGAGATATTATTCAAGCTGGCTGTCGTTTTTGTGGCTAAGCAAGCCTGAGGATTTATATCAGTGCTGAGATATAAACATAATGATCCAAATATTTGCGATAGCGAGGCCACGACAATTCCACTGCCAGATCCAACCTCGATAGCGATTTGTGGATGTAAGGTTCTCAGATATGGTATCTCAGTCTCTATAGCATCTAAGAATAGAAAAGTATCTTCGCTCGGTTCGTAAACTTCGGGATAATTGCTGATTTCATATTTAGGCGTTTTGAGAGACATTTCAAATTAGCTTGATGTACTTGGCGCCTGATCTTCAATGACGTTGTCCAGGATTACCTTTCGTCTCACAACTTCCTTATCGATGGACATATGTAACTTATTAAGTCTGTCTTGAGCGTTTTGTAAGATGTTGGAAACTACAGTGACTCTCTGTTTGGCATTAATTAGTTTCTTAACATAGGCATCCAAATCAATTGAACTTTGTTGGATTTCTTGGATTTTTTTTAATTCGTCACTTAGGCTTTCAATGCACTGTTTCAATTCCAACTGAGATATTCTGAAAATGCTAATAAATGAATTTGTTCATCAGGGTATGTTAAAGAATTCTCACCTTGTTGCACGCACTCTTTCATCCAACAAATCTACAGTAGGTTTGATCAGTCCCATCAAACCTTCTGCTAAGGTATCGCGAGTTGGATTTTCGCAGAAATTTTCAGTATTTTCGTCTATTGAGGTAGCAGTGCTTTCTGAATCCAAATCCATTTTATTTTTGTTATCATGTTTTATGTTATCAGTTATCACTTTTCACTTTGTCACAGAATTTAACATTTAACTGACGTTGACATTTCTGCTTATGCTTATTGTTTTGCGTGTTCCTAAGGCCGTGCTCATAGCGTTCAGTTGTGGCATAGACAACCATGGTTGTCTCTGGTTGTAGTAGAGCGCTATACAGCACGATGTCGTGGCGTCATGAATTTTTGTGTCACGTTATAACAGAGACAACCATGGTTGTCTCTGGTTATCAATTAAATGCTATCAACTTTCTTTCGCTTCCGAAGCAGAGACAACCATTAGGCTGTGTTCATGGAGTCGCTATCTGCACCATCAATGTAAGCACTAGCGATGTTGTTCATGGAGCTAATTGTGTGTTAGTGAAAGCAAGCTCCATGAACACTATTTTGCGTTTGCGCTCACATTCTGTCATTTGCTTTCACTTAGTACAGTTAGCGACTACATGACACGTGAAGACAGCCTTATACAATCCATTAAGTCAGCAGTGTCAGCAGCAAGAAGATTGGTAATAGGAGAATAAACGCGCTCTAAAAATCGTATAAAATTTCGTCCGCATATGTTTTGTAAATGCGTCTTTGGAAGGAAGATTACTCTCCTTGTTTCCAGTCTTATGTCATCAGTCAATGGAGTTGATTCCGTTTAGTCCGTTTATCTGTCAATTTTCTAGGTCCAATTTAACCCTGGCAAAGATAATGGAACTCAGTTCCATTATCTTTGACCCTGGCCATCTGGCCATGCTAATGCCACAGTATAAAGAACTTAATATTTTTCGGAACAGGCAGTGTATTTACAGCATGGGGCAAGTTTTCAGTTATCGTTCTGTTGTCAAAGTAAAAAATAATCTCAGTTGTCGTGAGTCGTATGCAGATAACACTAACTCCAAGTCGTATGTACAAGATCACAGATCACAGGTATTTATTAGTATTCTGTGATCATAGGAAGACAAGACAGCAGCAAATTGTCCCGCCAAATTTGTGTAACAGACACACTATTGTCACTATTTAGTATTTAGTATAATAAGTAAGTGACAAAGTTAAGCATTTTTTACACAGTTTTGTTGATTTTATTTATTGCTTTTATGAAATAAACTTGAAGAAATGTCTTCTTCGTTTAACTCTTCAGATATTATAATTGACGGAATTCCTATAGAATGTGGCCACCACGGTTCCAAGAAAGGGTTCTCTTGTTACAGGTAATTTTATTTATGGTTTCTTAAATAAGGTATAAAAATCAGCTTTAATACTTTAGCTCAGTCAATGTGGATGGAATATCGTATGTAATTAATGACCCAGTTCTTATTGCTGACAAAGAGGATTGTGCTGTTGCTAGAATAATTTGTATATTCGTCGATAAAGACGATGTTCTCAGTGCACTCGTAAATAAGCATATATTTGCAAGAAATATTGAACAAATATTTTATAATCATAGTCTCGAATTTGCTGAAGCGAACGAGGTATGTTATTTGTTTACATTTATCATTATCTATGAAATTTATCGTATTATCTGATTTTCGAGAAATTATTAATGTAGGAATACATTAATTTTCTAATCTTAGCAAAATTATTCGGAGTCTTGACTAAACAAGGCAGAATGTTCTGAACTTCTTATACTTACCAGCAATGTCTATTCTCTCAATGGACTTCATTTTCGGATAATGGATCCTTATAAATATAATATTTAATGCTCACTGGAAGTCATTTCTACATGCTTTTGTCTTCAGTGATTATATTTAAGTCGGAAGATTCTTGTAGGTGATATTTGAAAAGATAATTTTGGTTTGAGTGAATTTGTGAAGTTATCACTTATATTCAGAAATATTTTTATGTATATTAATTCTAAAATAAATAAAAAGTGTCTATTTGAGAGAAAGGAAAAGTCGATGTACATAAAAAAATCAGATTGATTTTTCTTTATATTTCCAGGTAGTACAAGATGTCAATTATAACTATGTCATAAATGTTGACCAGATCCGACGACAATGTGCACTTATAATAATGCATCCCGACGAAGATCCTTCTGAAGTTATTGAGAATAATAATCTGAACCCAGCGAGTGATTTTGTCTGTCGATTTACTCTTAGGTCTAAGAAATTAATACCGTTGTTAACCTTAGTAGATACCTCCAATATTATGACACGAAATGGTCGTACAAAGAGATTGGGCATTGAAAGTACCCCCTCAACGTACATTGAAGAATTCAAACAACCAGATTTAGATAAAGATAGCATTTTTTCGCCACCCCAAAGAAATTCAGTGAAGAGGAATTTGAACAAGTCCTTTGGGGATACTAAAACAGATTCAAATGAGTCCATATTAAATTATTCAATTGTCGACCTGACTGAAGATGAGGATGATAATGGGAGAAAGCCCCTCGTTGTTAAATTGAGAGTAAGCAGGAAAGTTAGCACCATGAAAGAAAACGAGGCTCCCGACTCGCCCAGTTTAAAAAGAAAAGTTCGACAATTACCCAGGAAGTCATATGCTGATTATATATCTCCAAAGAAAAGTACCCCAACCAAGCGATATCACTCATATAAAATAGATTCCGATGAAGATGTTGATAATATTAAGGTTGCTAAGAGTACTCCTAAGAAGGAAACTCTCACCAAAACTTTGAGAAGTAGAGGAAGAACCCCAAAATCAAAAGAGGTGAAATAAATTTATATTTATATCGTTATATGTACCTATATAATCAGTGACTTGTAATTTAGCGTTCTGTTTACAAAATGGTCCAAAATAACACGTTATTATATCAATAATTCGAACGGGATTGAAGTTTAAAATTGAAAATATTCTCATTATTTCGGGATGGGATACAAAATAAGTGTCGTGAATAAAATGTAATAGATCGACCTAGTAATTCTTTATAAATATTTATTTTCTTGGTAGACCGTAAGGTCAAGTGGAAGGGAAGTTAAGGCACCTCTAAGATATGAAGATGAATGTCAGTCACCCGATTCGAGAGTAACAACACCTAGAAGAGTAACAAGAAGAAATCTTTCCATGGATTACAACGAGGCGACCAGTCCAGTCATTGAGAAAAGGTAATTATTTTGAGATTTTTGTTTGCATGGTAGTTATTTAAGAGAAACATTAAAATGAACAATTTTTTTTTTGTTTCTCTAGTGTCAACCTAGATGATTCTATACGTACAGTAATGTTGAAAGTTCATCTGAAGAATTTGAGAATCGACCCTGAAACAGTGATGTTCAATGCGGTTTCGAAAGATAGTAAATGCGATAATTCTTCTGAAAGGTAAGATTTTTCATATCCTATAATTCTAGATATACTTGACATTTGAAATTATATTGTTTTTAGTAATGTGCCGCAAACACCGAAAGGCAGGAGAAGAACTAGAAGAACGACCATTAATAGTGATACAGATTCTGACAATTGTCCAACATCACCGCGTAAAACACCAAGAACTCGAAGAGCATGTAACACACCAAAGAGTCAAGTAGCAAAGTCAACTCCTAAATGCACTTCAAAATCAACCCCAAAGACTCCCAGAAATGTTGTCAAACTGATGAGAGATGGCATCATTACCCCGTCCATGCAAACTAGAAGTGAATCTGTGGCTGGAGATAGTACACCGCTGATGAAGGCCAGGAGCCAGTTGCACGTATCCTTCCTGCCAAAGTCGTTGCCTTGCAGAGAAACTGAATACACCAATGTTTACAATTTCCTGGAGGGGAAGCTCTTGGACGGCTGTGGAGGGTAAGTGGCATATTAGTATTTAGAGGGCATTCTTGTTTTTGATACATTTTTGTCTAATTGACAATTCTTTTTGGAATAATCACAATACATATTTAGAATATATATTAAAAAAAGATTTCATAATGTTTGATTGATAGTTATATCGCTTCACTGAATATTTGAAAACTAAAATAATTTTCTAGATGTATGTACGTGTCTGGTGTGCCTGGAACCGGCAAAACAGCTACAGTAACTTCGGTAATAAATGATCTGGAAAAAAAGAAGGCCATCCCTGAATTCACTTATGTGAGTGTCAATGGTATGCGACTGACTGAACCAAGGCAAGCTTACGTAGAGGTATGTTTAAGATTTTTATTTGCTGCCCGATAGTAGTAATTCTTCATTGAAATTTGACTTCTAGATTGTCAAGCAACTGGTAGGAAAAACAGTACCCTGGGAACAAGCGCAGAGTATGTTGGATGAATTGTTTGTGAAATCCAAGAAGCTTAAACCAGTGGTTATGCTTATTGATGAGGTAAAGTAAATAAGATGGCAATTGAAGCAAAGAACAATTCTCTGTAATAAACCCATTAATTTAATTTGGACATTTTATTTCAGTTGGATATATTGTGCACGAAAAGGCAAGATGTTGTGTACAATTTGTTAGATTGGCCAACAAAGGCAAAGAATCAGCTCATCGTCGTCACTATTGCCAACACTATGGACCTTCCTGAAAGACTTTTGATGAGCCGTGTTACCAGTCGTCTGGGTTTGACTCGCTTGACATTCCAAGCGTACACGCACAAACAATTACAAGAGATCGTTACAGAAAGATTGTGCGGCACTAATAGTTTCAACCCTGATGCAGTTCAGTTTGTGGCAAGGTAAATTATTGAATACAAGAGTTTTTTTTTTGTAGAGGAAATATTCAATATAAATATATTGTAGAAAAGTGGCATCCGTATCTGGAGATGCAAGGCGAGCTCTTGACATATGCCGAAGGGCAGCAGAAATCGCCGAATTGGAAGGTATTGGTCAACTGGTCAACATGAATCACGTGAACGAAGCACTCAACGCCATGATAACACAACCCAAAGTTAGGGCTATCAAAAATTGTTCTCGTTTAGAGCAACTAATTTTGCAATCTATTGTGGCAGAGGTAAATAATTACCATTTTAAGATGTAGATCCAAAATACTCAAGGATTTATACTATTGAAGTTTTCGAATTCAAAGAACCAAAATTGAATCAAAAAACTTTATATCCATATCATACGACATACACTGAATATTGTCAAAATCTCGTGGACATAAACGAATCCTCGCGGGATCATATTTAAAAATCCTCTGATTATAACGCATGCTACTCACATTAAATGTGCGACAACATAGTTGTTTCACCCTGTTGATATTTCCTTATTCACCATAAATTAGTTTTATCATAATATGTTAATTTTACAACGAAAACTTATGTTCACCCATAGGAAGATATCACAGAAAGTTAAATCTTTAGATCTCGTTATATTCAATTTGAAGTCTTAGTCATGATCTTCTAATCACTGAACAGGACCTGTAAATACCAAAATTTGGAAATCTTGAAATCTTATAACGTAAAGTCGTTTCGTCGAATTTGTCACCCCTGTGTAAATTATTAGTATACTTGTTGGACTCATCTGGCAATATTAACTATGCGAATATTGATTTGTCTGAAGCAGTTGTTGGGTAGAATATTGAAAGCAAAATGGGATAATTTTGACTTATCTTTTCCTTTTAAATGATGAAAGTCTTTTGGGTAAAATATTTGTATTATTTCAAATAAACCCTGTATAATTTGAGGAAGTTGTTACAGTTTTTGTGGCGCATTGAAAATAAAAATGGACTGTACATTATCTTCACAAAATTGACTGTTCTTTGAAAGAAATAAAGCGAGTTCGCGCCCAATACCGATGCATAAATACTAGTCATGAAAGTATTCTGTCTTTCTCGCACTGCTTTGGTCATTTTCCACTTATTAGTTATAATATCTGGGCAACCGATCTTTGCTCGGGTAACACAGGATTTAGAGTGAGTTTATGAGAGTCAGTAATGTTTAATCATAGTCAAGAAATTTGCATATTTCTAGTTAAAATGTATTGCGATCGATAGATCGGTAGATATTGCTTTTATCGTTTACATTGCTCATAATTTACAGATTTCAAAAAAAATAATTTGAAACATACCAGAGCTCAGTTGTATCACCAATCGCCTTCTCGACCCCCCATATTCCATACGGAAATTTTCATCGCAATCTGCGTAGTCGAAATAGCTGTGGACCCCGAGGGTGGCCCTCATTAAAAAATTTAAATATCGCCAATCGATTTCTCATACCCGAACTTACCTGTATCACCAACCGCCTTCTCGACCCCCCAAACTCTGAAATTTTTATTGCAATCTGCAAAATTGCAAAATGAACCTTATCCATATACCAAATTTGATCAAAACCGTTAGAGCCGTTTCCAAGAAAAAAATTATATACATTACTGCAGTCCATGTCCCTTTGTCAGTGTTTTGGAGATAGAAAAAAAATTATGGCAAAATTCGAATCCGGGTCAGCTGTATGAAAGGCAAGTACGATACCACTTCAGAATTTAATTTCATGATCCTATACATCAATAATTATGACCGTTTATTAAATTTTATGTATTCCTAACACATATTATTAATTATTAATTTTAGTTTGACCTACTCCTTGGCCATATAAGTTTTAAACTATGCCAAATCTTGTGACCTCTAAAATGGGGGGCAGATAATTCTCTTTAGATATGGATTTTTGAATATACGGGGGGTGTCTCAAGAACGTTTTTACCAATAGTCGTACCCATTTTTCTTACCCTTGTCGAACTGGTTAATTTTTTTTTAGAACATATGGTACAACTGCCTAATAAAAAGGCTTATGTCTCTAGATTGAATTAGAACATATTAATAAAATACACATGATATTGATGTCTTCTTTTAGAATTGTATCTCTATGAACTTCCTCGCACTAATCAGATACCCTAACGATGAAAATATCTAACTACCTTTGTATAAATACAATCTAAATTATTTCTAGGTGGAACGAACTGGCGTAGAAGAAACAAACTTTAGCGATGTTTACAAAATGTTGATCTCCTGCGCTGCCATAGATGGCTTTCAGATGGTTTCAACAACTATCACACTGGCTATGGTAGCCAAGCTCAGTGCTTGTCGTCTCATATTAACAGATCAAAAAAGCAACGACGTCCACCAGAGAATCATCCTCAATGTAAGTTCAGATGATGTGTATTATGCTCTAAAGAAGGACTAAAATCGGCTGTGCGTAGATATTATATTTACTTTCTATGATAATGGTTAAGATATTATTTTTATGATGAGTTATTTTAGTATTTATTGACGTGCAACTTGTGTATATATTCTATGTGAAATGTTCAACCCCGCGTTAGATATAATATTTTAATTCTATCAGATATGAAGTTTAATGATTGATTTTAACAAATTAGCTTACAGAAACATGTAATATTGATTTTTCATGATATATTTTGTCAAATTTGTTGCGCTTTTGCTTGGATTTCTTACGAGCATTTACAGAAACTCCTCCGTGGAAGTTTCTGTTGCTTCAATAAGAAGACCAAAATCAATGTCAGTGAGAGCTGCTTTGGCTGTTAAGAGATCAAGAAATGAATCCAACGGAGATAGGTTATTAGTTGTAGGAAAGGCGGCTAAACCTGAAAGGACAAGAAATTATTTAATGCATCCATTATTGTGATCATAGGCTGATATTTTTCAATGTATGTATTCAGAAACTGATTTTTAACACTTTTTAAGATTTTAATTTGTAACTGCATAATAATAGATGTAACACTGACTGGAATTGTTTTTTAATGGAATAAACTTTTGTTTTTGATGTTGACTTTTTTTATCTTGAGAATACATACGATTGATATTAGAATCCGTAGAATTTCCTTACCCCGGTGACCTTTATTTTTCTGTAAGCCCTGATTTCTACCAGTAGGTGGACCTGCAACACCCGATAGAATGTTGAGGGAATGTTCTCTAGCACGTAACATAAGACTTATTGGATGATTCCATTGATTCAGCAGCCGCTTTGCTCGTGATCTAGGAAGAGCTGCCAACATTTTTAGTTTGGCTTGAACCCCACCTCTGCTGTTATCTGTATCTATATAGGAAAATGCATTATTACGACTTGTCGGTCTCCATTATTGAATATTCATTTTACCTGCTAATATGATCTTCATTACATCTACTTGTAGTTCGAATACATTTCTGTTGACATATTGCATGAACATGTCGAAGGTCAATGTTTTGTAACCTAGGAATGTGAAAAATGATGTAAATCCTTGTGGCAATGGGAAAGCTATCGATTCCGCAGCTTGGTAATATTTTTCGAGTATAATGAAGAAAACGTATCGCCTCTCTTCAGATAAATTATTTCTGAAAAAAAAAGAATTTGAGTTGTACTATATGCCTACTTGGAAAATTCAATGATACTTGCATGAATATGAATCCTTTGTCGTGTTCGAAACGAGGCTCATAGGTGGCAGCCTTACAAAGGATCTGACACAGGTGCCGAGACTGATCCAGTTGAGCCGTAATGTATCTTGTGGCTACAGCATGGACATGCATCGGTGTCTGGCTCTGCCATTGGAATCTGTTAATTTTGTTGTCGGTGCTCTGTTTCAGTAGGTGCATGCTAAGTTCTCGCAAATTCTGTAAAGTATAAAATCCTTGAATAGCTGAATGGCGATTGACAAATCAAAGAAGGTATTCTACATCTGTCAGAGATACTTTTTATCCATTGGCTTACCACAGAAATTATATGTTCTTGTTTACTAGCTGTGCAATTGTCAACTTCAAAGAATGGAAGTGAATCAGCTTGGTTTCTCTTTCCACAAGGATTGCTGAGGAAATCATTCAAAGTTGTTGACGCGCCTCCATTGGGTGATAGAGGTGTTGAACATCTAGATAGTACTTCAGGCTAAGGAATGACACATCTAATTAACCTTTAAGAATAAACTGTGGAGAAGACTTTGTGTTTCTTTTTCGTCTTACATATAATTTTCCTTGATATTTAATGTTGCAGATATCTAGCAATGGATAATCTTACCTGATAACATACCAAAGAGACCATCAACTTGTCAACCACCTGGCTTGGACGAAATCTCTGTACTCCTTTTGATAGCTTGGCAAGCTGCTCCCAAAGTTTCACCCAAATATCGCTTCTGTATGGTACTATTCGTTGCTGAGGTGACAACAACATCATTGAAGCATTCCATAACACATCCTGGGACAAGCAGATCATAGTACCATCAAGGTTCACCTCGTAATCGTAGCCAATTTTTTGTGATGTTATAGGTAGCAAATTGATAAGCTTGTTGGCGTCTGATGGTAGGTTTCTCTGTACTGAAGCGTATGATGTTGCTATCAGGTATTCTTTAAGTATCTGCGGGTAGCCAAGAGTAAATGGCCTTTCCGACTGCCATATAATCAACTGGAACATAATATTACATCAATGAGGTCCATGTTGCTGTAGCAATGTCTTGTTATGTAGGTACCTACCTCTGAGGCTGCGTCCATATCTTCAGCGTGTAGAATTAAGTAGTGCAATATTGATAACTTGTTTTCCAACAGAGTTTCGCTTTTATATGTTTCGACTAGAAGAGATGTCGGTACGTTTATGTTAATGAGGTCGAGTGTGGCAAGATTAACAACACCAGCTGAATCACATGGTATGATGGGTGCAAGACACAGCAGATGTGTTTCTAAATCAGTTATTAGTGGTTTTGTTGTAACATGACAACAGGGTTCGTGCATCAAACCAATGTCTAGTAGGTGTGAGCAAATATCTGGAATGAACACAATCAGGTGATCGCCTGAAAAGAGATTGGTTAGATATTTTTGTGTATTAGGAAATGAGAATAATGAACCATTTATTTTGAATAGTGGCCTAATCTTCTTTGCTTTGTTCCAAGGAATCTCGGGAATGACACAATGTATAACGCAACTCTGGTGCAACACAGTAACAGAGTAAGCAAAATGCACTGGACTTGTGTCTTCATCATTCAAGTCGACTACTGGTTGAATTGGCTTCAAAAACAGTTTTTTTTATAGTAAAATTGATGTAAGTACGTGATTTCTTTTCTACCTGATATAGATAATGATGGCAGATACAGACAAATCCGTTAGAGTCTGTAAGGACTATCAAGTCTAGAGAACAGTCATGTATGCGCAAAGGTACTGCGTCATCTTCATAGATCATGCAAGTGTCGGACATTAATGTGAAGTGTGGAAGATTCAATGGAATGTTTAGCTGTGAATAAAGATATATTTACAATTTCTTCAAAATCTAGAAAATAAAGTATTTCAGTATTTTTTGACCACATACTAGGGCTACGGAATGATTCTAATTGTAAATATGCGTTATATAAGATTGTAAGTGTCTCTACACTTTTGACGTAATTTACAAGGTTATCCTAAAATTAGGAATATATCAGCTTATTTTGTATTTAAAGTTAACAAAAGGATATGAAAGAGATATTAAATTGCTTAAATAGAAGGTTCTTGTGTCCAACAGTGGTTAACATAAATGTTCGTTATTGCGTCCATTTTGCTGCTGGACAAATCACCTCCAAATTGTACCCAGCATTATTTAGCATTTCTGGTTGAATAAGCAGCAATTTGCTCCGTGATAGAGTCTTAAATCTTCTAGAGTTGTTAGTGTTTAGTTTAGTTCTAAACTCCGAATAGTCTCACAACCGGTAATCCGCTGGGTTAACAACAGGCGATCTTGGAGGCCATAAATCTTCAAAATGTCTGCTTATAAAAAAAATTTGAATATCTTGTTTTTGGAATGGCATAATTTTTGAATTATACATAATCAATCTTAGTTCGGTGCAAGTTCAGTTTGATACTAAAACTATCACGTTTGATTTTATCGTTATCATAGTGAATAACAAACAAACAATACTAGTACCGAACTAAAATTGATTATGAATAAGGCTGTGTAAAATATTTGCTACCAGTAACACAGTTGCAGATACGGTCTATCTATTCTATATCTACTCAAGAAATTATGGTCCATGCTTCAGAGCTGTGAGATCGCACCTTTTGACTTGCTTGTTTTGTAGACATTTTTGAGCAATTTGAATTTCGAAATTTTTTAGTATTGACTTAACCATTTAGAAAATATGGACTTAATCTGTTCATAAAATACAGGATAACCTTACGGGTTCAATTTGCATCAGAGCTAATGTTATAAACTGCATCCTTTAATTAAAATAGTAGTTTATAGGGAAACGATTTTACGTAAAATTTCCCATACTGTGATTTAGTGTTGGCTAAGATTTAAATTAATTAAAAACTCGTGTGTAATTTCTATCGTATTCGTAATAACTATAGACATGTTTGTTTGGATGTCTACGGTAATAACATTGTGATCCGTTATTGAATTGTTTCAATGTATGTTGTGGTGAGTTTTAGTTTGAGAAATATTCTCCCAATCGCGCTGATTATGTTGGACTTTTCCATAGATAGATATAGTTAAATCCACTAGGATACTAGATACAATTTTCTTTTTGCTGATAGCTGGAATTCATAAAAGTTATATAACAGCCGCTTTCATAGTCAAATGCTAATATCGCCTTTTATATAAGCCCCTTTTAACTGTGTAATTGTATATGTCATTAAGACTCTTTACTTTATGATCATGCCGTATTACTCCATACAGAGGTTACTCACGACTGTTTCATGTGGCACTTCATCGTTAAACTGTAGCCCTGACAGTGTTGGCGTCAGCTTTTCATTGTCTGTGGCGTTCTCGTCCTCCTCACCTTCTACTAAGCACTTGTTTCTCTTTCTGTTGTGAATGTAGTATAGAGTTTGCTGTACTGGGTCCCACTGAGCCCACAGGAATTTCCTCACTAACGATTCATACATTTGATTTTCTCCTAATTCTGCATCTATCGATTTAATTTGATACTGCAGAATACCTTGAAGTAATTTAGAATGTAAAAGGCGAATTAAAATAAATAGTTAACACTTACATTCTTGATGTATTAATAATAGGAATTTGATGGGTTTGTTCTCTTCGAGTATTGACTGTTTAGGATAGAGGAACTGGACCATGATCTGACGACATTTTTCCAATTTTAGGTCGTATACTCGTTCAAATGGATCGTTTATCCTGTACAAATAAGGTTTGTAGGAAGCATGCGGTGATTCTTCTTTATTGTCTTTAATGACGAAAGCTGAAGAGAAAAGAAGAAAAAATTCAAGAGTTATTTACTATAGTTGATTTTGTCTAAGATGTATACAAACCTAGAATTGTTCTATCGGCATTTATGGAGGCTTGAATACAGTTGACCTGTTTTGCAAATGTATATATGGTTTTCAACGTGTTATCATTGTGGTTGTAGATACCAATGTTGGTGAATGGGATTTCTGTTTTGTTGAATTGTAGCCAGCTGAAAAGGAAACAGGCATCTCTCTCTTGACCCAGGAGCCTCCATTCTCTAAAGTCATCTAGAATCGTAAGTGAAAGCAACTATACATACTGAAGTTAAGTACAATATTAAATTTTTATGTTTTATGTATGAAATGTAAATTTTTGGTTATTATGAAATGTGCATTTTCAGATGATGTAGCTGTGCTGTGTAGAAATTAATTTAATTTCCCAGTATATCCAATGATCTCAGTCTCAAAAGATCGAGTGTATTAATCTTTTTCAGGAATGGCAATGAATAGATGCATCAAGGTAGGCAGTTTAATCTCTCCGATTATGCATGCAAATTCTAAACATTATTTGAATCTAAAATTTACTTGATTTATCAAATTTTACACGTTTCACCATTACACTTTTTATCAAACAAGGCTGCAATGTTTGTAATACATTGCATTGCAACAGGTTTCTAATTGCACATATTAATTCTTCAAGCAAACAAAAGGAGCTTTCTATCAAGAGGTTATCATATGTTTATTTATTTATTCAGTGGCAATACTGGATAAATCAGTTCTCTGCATTTAGTTACATCATGCAATTTCGAGTCATTAAAAGTACAAAAATTGTTAATAAAGTATATTTTTTAGACGTTTAATGGTTAAAAAAACACATAGAGCATCGGCCTTCCCTTGCTCTTTGTGCTAGAAGAAGAAATTGGATGTACATTTTATGGCTGCCGATCAAGATACTACAAATCTACGAAGACTCCTTGTAGGTATCATGTATGCCGATAGCTGGAACAAAATCATTTTAGCAAGTAAAATTCCTTACTTTAATATACTGAGAGGTCAAAACTACTACGGCTTATACAAAGTCTGTTTGGTCAGAACTTATATAGAATTATCCTCATATATAAGGTGTTAAAGCAAAAATAAATTAACTTCAGTTCTCTGAAGGGGACCATATAGCTCTTTATGATCTAACAAAACTATAGTTATGTATGCATACCATTTACTTCTGAGCACTTACGACATTTTCTGTGGAACGTTTTCACGGCCGCCCTGATTTGATGTTGATTATTTTAAGAGTCTGACAAGCATTGTGAATTTTAACCACAAGTTCTTCCATAAGTTATGTATCAATGTTTTTATTAATATCTTTTATTTTTAATTTATTTTAAGTTGGTATAAATTAATATTAAATTCACAAGATATTATTATAATTTCTGGATATGTTATGTAAATAAAAACGAATTATCTTAATTTAATTTGCAAGCATTAGGTGCACATGCAAACAAAAGTCACTTTTTTCTCCAAAATGGTTCGTTTTAGCGAAAAGACTAAGGAGACCATTTTTTCTTTTTTTTATTTATTTTACAACATCCAACAGATATCCATTTATAGGATGAGGAAGAAAAACATAAGTTTTGTGTAACATACATGGGTATTTTTTGTTGAAAATTGATCAGGAAATCTAAATTTATTAACAGAATTGCGATAAACCATTGGCGTACATTTTTTTAATTATTTAAAATAGTTAAAACGGTCTCACGAACGCCACGGGTAAAACAAAAAAAAAGTTTATCACGCTATAAACTTGTTTTTAAGTGGCAATAATATCTATCTATCTCTAAAGAGGAGAAGTAACAAACAATAGAAGGGAGATAATCACAATTGTCGAAAATTTCTATACTAGCTTATATAGTGAACAACACCAAGCCAGAATATTGGAAAATGCACCTCCTTTAGCTCATATAATAAACCAAGGATCAGAGGATATTCCAGCAATAACTGAGACATAATTATTTGTAGCAACATTTATAATGAACATGTTTTCCTTAGAGTTACAGTTTTCGAGTTAAATCGGTGTTAAAATGGTAACATAAAATTCTTAAGCGTATTTCCGCAGCGATGCTTTTAGATCTCAATAAAAATAACTACAAGCAAAGAATATACGTGGGTAATAGGATAAGTACATTGCTATTAGTGAACGTTCAACGATTTTCGTGACTTATGTTACACTCAAAAGTGTGAAATAAATATTTTTTACAAAAAATTGGACCGACGTTACTAGTTGGTGCTCTGAAAAGTATAAAATAATAATAATTCTATTGGTGCTGGTACTTGAGAAGTTGGTGCCAAAAGTTATAAATCTAACAACTTCAAAAGTAACAGCACCAATAGAATTAGTATTATTCTATACTTTTCAGTGCACCAACTAATAACTTCGGTCCAAGTTTTTGTAAAAAATATTTTAAGAACCAATTGTGGTTGTTATTCATTTAAGGTTGTAAAAGAAAATCATTTATTTAAGCTAATTCTTATAAACAGTGAATTGCTGGTAACAATACATAATTGAATACTTAGAATATAATCAATATAAAGAGCTTTAGTCTATCTAATAACTTGTTATCACATGACTGTAAATACCATATCGAAAGCGCCAGCTTTTTCCAATGCATTTTTCCGCATTTTCAAAATAATTCTTTTCCAAAGATTAATTCTTATATTTTTTTACTAGGAGTCCCCCAGCGCAGCTTCATCCGAAAAATAATTTTGTTAATGTTATATGTATATAATCCATATACCCTCTCTACCATATATAATGGTGTAGGGATACGTTAGACAAATTAAAAATTAGATGGAAAAAAAAATTACAAAATTTATTTTACACAATTTATTTTACAATATTTATTTTACAAAATTTATTTTACAACATTCATTTAACAAAATTCCTTTTACAGCGTTTATTTTATCGTAAGAAAAAATGTACATTCCAAAACTTCTGTAAAAACTACATTTTTAGTTCTTGTTTGATTTTTGGTTAGCAAAATGACTTGATTTTCGAAACTTGCTATTCTTGAAAGACCAAAATGTAACTGGCCATGAGAAATACAATCCTCTCTTAAATCTACGCCAACAAATTTAAAGGTTTGGCCTTGTGCCTTGTCGATAGTAATTGCAAATGCACGTTTAATCGGAAACTGGAATCGTTTGAATTGAAAAGGGGAATTATTGGTATTCTTGGGGTTAGAGCTATCTCTCCCGATACCGGTCCAGTAAGAATAGTAGCTTCATTGACATTATCTCGCATAGCTTTGATTTGCAATTTTGTACCGTTGCATAGAAATAGGTGGATGAAGATTAAGTAATAATATTATTGAAGCTCCCACTTTTAGTTTTAAAACATGAAAATGAAGCCCTGAAGGATTAAAAGAGTTCAGAAATTCTTGAGGATAGTGTACGGCGGTATCGGATTCTACAACTGTATCGATGGAGCGATATTCTTTGACTTCTTACAGGAACAAAATTCGCAAAGATAAATTTGTAAAATTATTGATTTTATAACACAGTAGTCAAAATTCAACTCTGTGTTGAATTTTCAATATTGTTTAATTTTGAATTGAAAATTAATTTTTTTTATAGAGTACACAATGTATTAACGATGTTATCTTTTTACATCATGTTATTAACCTAATACTATGAGGCTTCCAGCAACAGTCGGTATAGTAGAGACTCGTACATATCACATTATAAAAAAAACATTTAACAAAAAAAATACATTGTAGAACAAAAATTATGGTTCAAGTAGTTAATTTTTGGTTTCAATGTCAGTATATTAAAATAAACAAAGTAAGATATAAAAAAGGAAAAACAGTCATTATTTGCTATATCAATCATGAATTTTTTCAGCTGTCGATAGACTCCGTCGCTTCGCATTACATACGCCGCTGAGAAGTAGTTCTCAATCTTTATTTATTTATTTAAGAAAAGCTATATAAAAATAAGCTACAGCCTATGTCATCCGCGCAAATATAAAAAAATCAATAAAAAAGAAATTATTGAAATCGGATAAGTAGATAAGTAGATTTTTGTGGTCATACGAAAAGTCGTTACTCGTAGGTGGGTATATATAAATATATATTAGTATAGATATAGATGATCATTCAATATTAACAGTTCTACAATCTACAATATAGGAAAAGGTTTCGTTGAATATTTTTCAAATTTTACACATACTTACCCTCCTAGTTACGCTACTGCATTAAATCAGAATTCAGTTGCGTCTACTTTTATCTCATTGCGATTGCGTAATACGCGAAAAATTTTGCTCCCGTTTTCGATGGTAGTCATCCCCCTCTCGCGCTCCAATCCCAATCGATATCATAACAACAGCAGGAAATTATTATAACCTAACTCATGAATCAAAACAGATTCTGATCTTTATCTAGAAAATAATATCTATTTGCTCAAACTTCTAGATGACTCAC
Organism: Crioceris asparagi; assembly: GCA_958507055.1. NCBI lineage: Eukaryota > Metazoa > Arthropoda > Insecta > Coleoptera > Chrysomelidae > Crioceris > Crioceris asparagi. The sequence goes on from OY293826.1 coordinate 118,881,377, forward strand.
CTTCTTTGTTTTCGCTTCTGATTAGAGAGTATAATTTGGACGCGAGATTGTCGACCGTCACCATACTCTTAGCAGATATCTCTTTTGCCAATTGTCACCCTGCTGCTTCTCCCCAACACCGAGTAGTCACCAGCGTACCAAACTCAATGAGGGTGGGTTTTCTCTATACGAGGTTCATCAAAAAAAACTCTTGAGTCGAAATATTCGAAATGGATTTCTTGATAAAATTGTATATTTCAATAAAATTATAGAATGATACATAGAAAGAAACTGTGATAGATAATACAATTTGTTTTAGATAAGACAACTGTGTCACTTTTTGACCGACGAACCCCGAACGGAGAAGGTATCGCACGTTTTATATAGTAAACTTACTTCGATTTGGATGATTTTTGATTCATTTCAAAGAGGAGGCTTGAAAAATGGTCACATATTCATAAAAACGCAAATTCGAAATCTCCTTCCATCCGATAACTGCCGAGGAAGGGGGTGGAGGGGGTACATTTTCTCGATAATCAAAAATCTTAGGAGGTACAATTAAAGATAGGACATTATATCCGGAAACGTTTAAATTGAACATTATTTCAAAAGAGTTACGGTTTTCGAGAAAGAGGCATGTTAAACTCTCAAATATGTGTATTTTTGCTATGTGGAGAGAGCGATTTCTTTCGAAAATTGAAAATCTGTGGATACTACATGAAAGACCTAATTATTTGTAGCAACATTTATAAAGAACATATTTTTTCTTAGAATTACGGTTTTCGAGTTACAGCAGTGGTAAACTGGTAACATCTAAAATACTTGCGTATTTCCGCAGCGATGTTTTTTATAAAAAAATGGACCGACGTTATCAGTTGGTACACTGAAAAATACAAAATAATATTAATCCTATGCCAAAAGTTTTCAATCTAACTGCAACTGCACAACTTCCAAATTGCCAGCACCAATAGAATTAATATTATTTTGTATTTTTCAGTGCACCAAGTAATAATGTCGGTCCATTTTTTTGTGAAAAATATTTTTTGAATCATAGAAACTAGATTGGCCAGTAGTCGAAATTCGACCGTGATTTATTAAATTTAATTTTGAACAGTATATTGAGGTCCTATTGTCGAAGACTATTCCTCTATAATTATTAGATATGATTTTTGAATTTAGTTTACAACAAAAGATGGTGGCCGAAAATCGAACCCAGGTTAGCTGTACGTATGGCAAGTAACAGTAGTGTTTTCTGATACCACTACACCACCAGAGCATTAGAAATTAGATTTGATTGGATTTGTATATTTCTCAATTAACATAAAAAAGCAGCAACTATTCTTGGTGGCATATAGTTGTAGTCCTTGAAATAAATATTTCTTTTTTGTGTTGAAATATTTTTTAATAAAACAAATATTTAATGGTAATATTTAGTCTATATTTTTCAATACTTAGTATCACAATCCAATTTTCTAAAATATATCTATAAATGTAGTTATAGCCGTCATTTGAGAAAGTCTACGAAATAATATAATTTTATAACATCACCAACATATATTATTAGACAGTCAGTACAACAATAACAACAACTGTCAATGACTAAAATCTTTCTAAAATTCAATAAGTTTACTAATAAATTCATTTCCAAATGCTTTTTGGTTTAAAGTTCTCCTTCATTGAAATGCTATTGTCAGCTAGATCTTCTAAAAGTGCCCTGAAAATAATAAGCAAATTTCAAAGTACACTCAAATGAATTGCAGCTCAGGTCGTCCTGGCTGCGAAAAGAACGCCAACGCTTTTATCAGAGAACCAGAAACGTCTCTCTTATCTGCACATTCATGACTGGCAATGTGTTTTCATATAGTTGCTTCCCCCTTACTGATAACAGTGGAACTTCCTTATAGCGAACGTCCGTGTAATGAATTTCTCGGTATAATGAATAGTTTATAAGATCTTGCACCTTGAATCCAATTACCATATTTAATACACCGTCTATAGCGAAGTAAAATTCTCTCTATAACGAATGTTTGTGGAATATCCATAACTGATTATTCTTGGAACAACACTGTTTAAACGGATATTTATAAGTAGGGTTAATTCCGTAATTATGCCGGACGTAGGTAATAAATCCCGACAGGGAGGCTTTGCTTTGGAAGGGTAAGGTAAATATACAGGTTACATATTACTACCCAGATTGTTTAGTTTAATTCAATTGAACCATTACGTGAGAGTGAATTTGTGAAAATGTCTAAAAAGAACTGTTTAAGTTTGTAAGATAACCCGGACAATATTTTTGACTTTTTGAGCAAATGCGAAGTTTTTTTAAGAGAATAAAATGTTTTCTAATTGTACCGCTCAAACAAAAATTACCCAAAAAGTAGTAAACTTTTCAAAAAGATACATAGAAAATACATATACATGTACTAGATATGAATTTACATACATAATGATAAAACAGAAAAAATAATAAAGGCTGCAAATTTTGTTATTTGACACTAGAAATAAATACATTCTGTATAACGAATTTGAGTGGATTTAGCGCTTTCGTTATAAGGAAGTTCTACTGTATGTCGTAGCTCAATTTAAATTTGTCGAGCAATAAATTCTAATTTGATCAATAATTAAAATTATTTGTTTGAATTAGCTGCAATCTGAGTTTGTTTTTATTTACTATTCAATTTTCATTGTACGTTAATTGTTTGTCTTACCGATCTTGCTTCATTAAAATCACGTACACTTCCGGTTTGGAGAATCCATTAAATTCTCCTGCCATCGATGTGGTATATGCTCCAGCATCGTCGAAAGCAATCCACTCTCCAGTCCACATCTCCGGCAGATATTCTACCCCATTAGTCACAATATCCAAGGAGGTACATGTAGGGCCCCAAATAATGCTAGGTAAACTATTTCTATTTTCTGTATCCTTGATCATTGGTCGTATATTGAAGGTGAAATTGAATAGTGTCATCATTAGTGAATTGAAGATGCCAACATCTAGATAGTACATTATTAGTTCAGATTGATGGTTTGTAGAGTCCTCCTCCTCGACCACCTTCTTGGTATTGATTCTGGAGTATAGAGTGAAAGCTGATGCAACGATATATCTACCAGGTTCGGCAATTATCTGCACTGATTTGTCTTGAAAGTGCTTCTCTATGGCGGTGTTTATCAGAGTGCCCATCTGGAAAGAAACATCTCTAAATTAAAGAGCTGTAATGGCTGATGCATAACAATAATGGTTTCTATACATTGTGTTTTCTCCTAATGTGCAAATCTAAATTGACTACCAAGAGAGTTATTGTCTAGTTTTGCTCACCTTGTCAATGGAAGACTTTTTATCTCCCGGATATCCTCCACCAATGTCCAGCATAGTGAATCGATATCCAAATGTGGCAGCCATATCAAAGATTTTGCGGGCGCTGGCGATAGCTTCTTCATAAGTTGTGATGTTGTTACAGCATGAGCCTACGTGGAAGCATACGCCCACCACGTCTAGATCCATGAGACGGGCCACACTGAGAAGGTATTCAGCCTCAGCTTCTGAGCCGACACCGTACTTGTTGCCGAATACAAAGGTGGCTGTCTTATCGTCATGCCTTATTCTAAGCAGCAGCCTTCAAAATAACATTTTAGAGATTAGAAGTTTTCAAAACTAGCAAAATGTAAGAACATAATAATAAGCTTCAGGAACATGAAAGCAGCGATTGTTCAAGCATTATTGTTTTTTGACAATGTGGTCATAATAGTAGCTAGATTATGAGAAGAAACATTACAACAAACAGACAAAAAATTGAATAGTAGGTATACCTCATCCGTTTGGGAAGTTCGTCAATAAAAGCAAGACACTTATATTTTCTTAACACGAGCAAACCTTTAAAATTATACTAGAAAATAATAGATACTAGGAGTAACACTCTAAAACAACATTTCTTTGAAAGACAAAAGACACAACAAAAATATGAAAAAAGCACAAGTATATGGAAAGGAAGTTAGACCATTAATTATCTACTACTGCAAAACGTGGATTCTGTCAGAAAGAAGGAAAAGTAGAATCATAGCAAAAGAGATGAGATTTAAGGAATGTATATAGAAATAAAAAAGAAGAATCCAGTGGAATGAAATGAGAAGTTTGGCGCAGAGTAGGATCACTGGAAGACAATTTGAAGGAAACAATTTGAAATATAAATACATAAATACGATATATACACCTAACGATATGAAGTACTTTAAAAATAAAGTAAAGGGATACCATAAAAAAATCAACGGCTCTTAGCCTGCGGATAGATAAAATTCAAGGTTTTTAAATTTTTTAATTTAATTAAAAAAAGAAGAATCCAGTGGAATGAAATGAGAAGTTTGGCGCAGAGTAGGATCACTGGAAGACAATTTGAAGGAAACTATTTGAAATATAAATACATAAATACGATATATACACCTAACGATATGAAGTACTTTAAAAATAAAGTAAAGGGATATCATAAAAAAATATACGGCTCTTAGCCTGCGGATAGATAAAATTCAAGGTTTTTTAATTTTTATTATTTTTTCATTTTTAGAAAAAATGCCTCAGACAAATGTTGTAGGGACAAATCATATCTATAGCTCAAGAGTATTTTTAATGACATTTAGTCAATAAAAGCAAGATACTTATATTTTCTTAACAATAGCAAACCTCATAAAATTACACTAGAAGGTAATAGATACTAGGAGTAACACTCTAAAACAACATTTCTTTGAAAGAAAGACACAACAAAAATATGAAAAGGAAACAAGTATATCAAAAGGAAGTTAGACCATTAATTATCTACTACTGCAAAACGTGGATTTTGTCAAGAAGAAGGAAAAGTAGAATCATAGCAAGAGAGATGAGGTTCAAGGAATGTATATAAAAATAAAAGGAAGAAATGAAGTTGGACTCTCAATGGGAGGAACAGGTTCAGCAGGCCGCAAAAAAGAAGAATCCAGTGGAATGAAATGAGAAGTTTGGCGTAAAGTAGGATCACTGGAAGACAATTTGAAGAAAATTATTTGAAATATTAATACATAAATACGATACATACACCTAATAGTATGAAGTATTATTATATTATATGTTATTTTTATGAACCTATTTGAATTTTCCTACTTAGCCGTTGTCATTTTTAACACAAGAAAACAATTTTCCGTAACGAATTGTGATTTTTTATCCGTGACCATAGATGTGACGCATACTAATCAGTAATCATTACTTGCATTGCTTAGCTCATTTGTTAAATTGACGTTTGTCCAAATAATTAGAATGATTTAATTCGACAGTGATACCATATTAGAAAAATTGAGAATGGAAGGAACAGTATTTTCTGTTCAGAAAATTTAAAATGAAAAAGATTATGGGGTAAACGGAACGATAGATGTCCATAATAGAATTGGAAAATAGCAGAAAAAAAAAGATAGGGTTATGTAATACTATTGTTTACTGACTACCTGTCAACTTTCTGATTACTAATCGATTGGTATGATTTCATAGTAGTTTGCTATTTCTTATGCTTATAAGGTAAGCAAAAAATATTCTCTTGCATTTGTGATGTGCTTCATAAACTTGTGAACAGAGTTAATTACAAAAATATTGAGGAAAACGTACAGAATTGTTAGTAATGTCAGAGACAATCAAGTTTGTCTCTGGTAATGCCCTTCCTAGCAATTTTTCAGCAAGATAAAGATCCACCACAAGCAAACTTAGTTCATAGAAAAAAATCCAACAGTTTTAAACAAGTTTGAGCAGTACGAGTTTTGTGTCGTCACATCGGCATTGGTTCTTGTAGAGCGCAGTTTAGAGCCTTGGTTCTAGTGCTGGTGTTTCCCAACTATTTCCCAGAATACAATGTCAGGTGAATTATTTCATCAAAAATATTTTATTGATCTGCAGGTAGATACTGACAAATTTTATTTAAAACATTTTCTCATAAAAGTGATAGAAAAAATAATAAAAATTAAAAACTATGCTAGCTACGAGCTGTTGTAATTTTCTTTTATTCGATCTGTTTTAATAATTATCTTTGATAGTACATATATAGGTACCTTGCATTTGGGTGATATTGCTTGACCTTTTGCAATTCGTCGACGCAATCAAAAGTCATGGTGTTCACCCCTACATTGGCGGCGTATTCGAGATGTGTCTCCTTCTTCATGGGATTCGCATAGACAATTCTGTCGGGATGAACTCCCAGCGATAGAACGGTGGAGATTTCTGCCTTGGAAGCGCAGTCAAAATTGCATCCCAAAGACGCCAGCGTCATCAGGACTTGTAGATTGTTGTTGCATTTTACAGCTTGATGTGAGAATATTGATTAGAACATACTAAATGATAACAATAGAATAAGGATGAATAATTTTCATTTTTATTGAGAAATTGTAAACTGAAATAATTACATGACTTGGCTAAACATATATATATATATATATATATATATATATATATATATATATATATATATATATATATATATATATATATATATATATATATATGCAAATTTTTTCTCGGAATCTGATTCATATGTATGGGTTTTAGAGTGTATTGAATCGATTGGTTATATTCACATTCACAAGAAAAATCGTTTTCAGCAATTAATATTCCCATTTTAGGAGTTTTACAGATTATATCTCAGATATCAATATGAATCCGATAATGTCATAGGAGAAATAGTCCTATGGTTGAGGTTCTGGGTGTCTATCCAGAGTTCCTCGGTTAGAATTCTGATCACCTTAGAGTTTTTTTAATAATAATAAAAGATGGCTAATATGAGTTTCTAATAATTTAATCGGAAATTTTCAATGAAAATTTGTACATATCTAATATATTGCGACCCTTAAGGTACACATTAGCTATTTCAAGGAAGGGTTAGCAGATTTTGGTAAAAAATAGCAAAAAAGTGTTTTCGGAGTCGAGAACTCGATTGACGATACTTTCATATTCAATCGCTATGATCCTCGAGGTTCACACTAGCTATTTCAAGAATGGCTCCGTAGATAAAAGTTTCAGTATGTATAGTGTTTGGGGGTTGAGAAGTCGATTGGTGATACAGCTGAGTTCTGGCATGTTTCACATTCATATTTATTTTGAAATCTTTAAATTCTGAGCCATGTGAATGATCAAAGATATATTTACCGATCGCAATACACTTTAACTATAAATATGCACATTTTTGAATTTTAGGGTAACTATTATAGACCCAATCTAAGTTCTGTGTTACGCGAGCAAAGCTCGGTCGCCAATATATTATAAATAGTACGCGATTCAACATTTCTTGATGTTTTGTTTTGAAGAGATGACACAGGACTTAAAGTGGATCTATAAAAGTTACTACGGATGTTTAATCTTAGTTCAAAAATATGTATATTTCTAGTTAAAATGTATTGCGATCGGTAGATCGGTAAATATTGCTTTTGTCGTTCACATAGTACATAATTTACAGATTTCAAAATAAATATGAATGGGAAAAATACCAGAACTCAGCAGTATGACCACTTAAATGTTAAAAATTAAAACCTTATCTATATACCAAATTTGATCAAAATCGTTAGAACCGTTTAGGGTTTATTCCTTGGCCTAGTTTACAAATATTTTGTGTTTTTAAAAACCCCGTTGCTTCGAAGATACAGGATGTTCAAAATTTCTTAACAGCAACTTACAGAGATCGCTGGATTGGTCAAGTTGGCCTACACACGCATGGTCTGCTCGATCCTCCTCAGACTTGGGATATCTGAAGTCATTAGTTTACGCTACTTCAGTGGACAATTTGGACGACTTACCAAATCGGATAATTGCTGGATAGGTATAACTCAATTAGAAACGACCCTGGTGTGTTTGAAAGAGCTTGGCAGTCAATGACGAGAAGATTGAATGCTTGAAGTCATTTCGAACATTTATTGTAGATCGAGCAACTTTACATGTACTTTTTGATAATAAAATTTTGTTATTGTTGCAAAATTTATTCGCCCTGTATCTTCGAAATAAAGAGATTTAAAAAAAATCATCATGGGGCAAAATATTCTTAGAATAGGCCAAGGGATAACCCCTTTGCTGCATGTTCACGTAACACCCTGTATATTTGTAATATACAAAAATTGCTCGTATTAATATATTAGATTTGCATATTTAAAGGTTATTTTATTCTTTTTACATCAATTATCTATACCTATAAATTTTCTCGTTTTTCCCTTCTATAAATCTCCCCCAGATTGAGAAATTTATTACAGTTACCTTTGTCCCGTAGTTTTTCAATACTTTTAAATGCTCAACTCGTGTTCTATTAAGTAATGTAATGACATATTTGTGTTCAAATGGTGCAATGAATGAAATTAATTGTCTTCTGATAATAATTATTTATTTAGATATGTCGAAACTGTATAGATTATTTCGAAGAATCTCAGAAAATAAAATTGATCTTTTGCAATGCCAAAAATAAAAGAAAGATAATACTTATATTGCTTACACGTAAATAGAAATGCCATTTGAATATGTCTCATCAACCTAAATATTTTTATTCATAAAAATAAAATTTGGTATCAACAAAATATGTCTAATTAGTTATTTTATTTCTATTTTTGACCGACGAACCCCGAACGGAGGAGGTATACAATTCGACTGTCTGCTTTATTTTTTTTTATTTTTTTTTTGGTTCGTGCGCGCCTTTTATATAGTAAACGAGCTCCGATTTTGATGATTTTGGATTCATTTGGAAGAAGGGGATTGAGAAATGGTCCCATATTCATAAAAACGCATATCCGAAATCTCCTTCCCTCCGAAAACATCCCCCGAAGGGGTGGAGGGGGCGAATTTTCTTGAAAATCGAAAATCTGAGTTGATATAATTAAAGATGGGACAAGATTCGGAAACGTTCAAATTGAACATTTTTTCAAAAGTGTTACGGTTTTCGAGATAGACGCATGTTAAATATGTATTTTTGCTATGTAGAGAGGACAATTTCTTTCGAAAATTGAAAATTTTTCGATACTACATGAAAGATATAATTATTTGTAGCAACATTTATAATGAACATTTTTTCCTTACAGTTACGGTTTTCGAGTCAAATCGGTGTTAACATGGTAACAACTAAAATATTCAAGCGTATTTCCGCAGCGATGTTCTGAGATCTCAATAATAACAACTACAAGCAAGGAATATACGTGGGTAATAGGATAAGTACTATCTTCATTGATATGGTATAGTGAACGTTCAACGATTTTCGGGACTAATGTTACACTCAAAATAAATAAATGAAATAAATATTTAAAAAAAAAAAATGGACCGACGTTATTAGCTGATGCACTGAAAAGTATAAAATAATATTACTTCTATTGGTGATGGTACTTGTGAAGTTGGTGCCAAAAGTTATCAATCTAACTGCAACTGCACAACTTCAAAAGTACTATCACCAATAGAAGTAATATTATTTTATACTTTTCAGTGCATCAACTAATAACGTCGGTCCAATTTTTTGTAAAAAATATTTATCACCTTGCGTTCAAAGAGTTCCTTACTTGTAATTTTTCGTTAATAAACTGTGATTGTCAACCTATATTAATCTATCAATATTTTAGGCTTCGTAGTTTCGGATCTTTGTATATTTATTTTTTGACATGTTTGTAAACTAGGCGTCATTTGATATGTTACAAGATGGACTGAAAAATTTTTAAATGTCCTAATTTACCCCCCAAATCAGAATTCGTTTATATTTTATACGTCCGTAACTCGCCTATAATTTAAGTGGGGAAGTTATCTTTCGTCTAGTTGTTTTTTAGAAAATAAGCTGTAATAGATGGAGCCTTAAAGATTTTTTGTATTTTTCTCGCGACTTGCGGTAGGCGTTAACTAGCAGAAATCGTCACGTAAGGAAAAAGCACTACGCTCCCTCGATGCGACTTTCTCTCGCCGGCTTTCTCTTTCTGTTGTATACGAGTGAATACACAAAAGACAAAAAACATCCGGCACATCTGGTTGTATAAACTTTATACTAGATCTATAAATGAAAATTAAAACTCTATAATAAATGTTCACTAATATAGTCAATTGTTTCGGCACTAAACTAATTAGATAACATAATATATACAGTAAGGGGCAGAGCATACCATCGTACTGTTATTAAGAATATTACCCGAATGTTTACCTGTATTAATTTCTGATGACTCAAGTAAATTCATTTTTAATCCATTGTTGTAAGATTTTGAAATTATCATAAATGTAGGATTATCATTGAGATGTAGCGCATAGTTTGAATTTGTTTTATGGTATATGAATGAGCTCTTGTGTTCATTGATTGAGAATTTCTGACCTACGTAAACTTTCGAGTAATCACCGCGAGTGAGTTCATAAACACCCGATTTACAATTATCTGATAATGTTTATGCGATGCAGTTGTGAGTAAAAAGAAGTACCAGTACCAATAGAATTTTGCCTTGTTTTGAATCTTTCAGTGCACCAACTAATAACGTTGGAACTATTTTTTTGTAAAAAATACTTATTTCATATGTTTGAGCGATTTATGAGTCATGAAAATGGTTGATCGTACATTTATTTTCAGTGATTTGAAAATATGGTGGTAAGATTCTTGCACATTCCTAGTGCTGTAACTGGAAAACTCTTGACTTTTTCGAAAAACCTAAATGTTCCTGGAAATTATATTTTCTTCAATTCTGTCACTTCAATTTTCGAAAAATTTCGTTTCCTGGACCTCCTTTCGGGGCGGTTTTCAGGGTAAAGAGGATTTTTGATTTTTTTTTGTGTGGTACCATTTCGCAACAATCATTTTTCCGGTGAAAAAAAAACATCATAATCCTACCTGCTAGTGAAAATCCTGTCTCAATCGGTTCAGCCGTTATGAAGATTAGCCGGAACAAACAGACAGTCAGACAAATAAAATGTTGTAGTATTATTACTGACGCATATACCTCCATCAGCAATTAGTTGAGGCCTGTTATTTTGAAACTACAAACAAACAATTCGATTCTAGATAATGGTTGTAGAAGTCCATTCTTGAAGTGGAGTGAAACGGTAAGAAGAAAAAGAAACACAAAGTCTTCTCCACAGTTTAGTCTTAAAGGTTAATTATTGATGAGACATGTTTCGAGATTGTATCTCATTTTCAATCAAAAGGTTCAAAATTCTGTAACAGATTATATTATCTAATTATATTAAACGAGCAATGCTTATATATATATATATATATATATAAATAAAAAGATAGATGTTGTTGGAGATGCAGTCATATATTCAATAAAATTATATAAAAATAAAAATATAAATAATGACATTTGTAATTGATGGCTATGAAATCTTTCCAGTTTTTGGCAAATTTATTCTAAATTCACGATTTTTGCCCTGAAGAAGAGAATAAACATTCTCGAAAGCTCGGCTTTAATCAAAGAATTTTATTGAATATATGACTGCATCCCCAAGAACATATTTTTATTTATTATAAAACCAGTCAAGAATATATATATATATATATATATATATATATATGCAAATTTTATCTCGGAATCTGGTCTACAGATTTGGATGAAAATTCATATGTATGGGTTTTAGAGTATATTGAATCGATTGGTTGTATTCACATTCACATAAAAAATCGTTTTCAGTAATTAAAATTCTTATTTTATCTCCCATACAGATTATAAAAGATATGTAGCTACTAATTTTACGCAACATGAGTAACTCATTAGTTAAGCTCACGCCTGGTAATCCGGAGATCCTCCTGATCAACTTAGGTTTTTTTTTGTAAATTAAAGGTGTTAATAAGAATTTCTGATAATTTAATCGGAAATTTTCAATGAAAAATATTTGTGCATATCTTATTTAATACATTTATACGAGCAAATCTTATATACATACATAAAAAAATCTCAGATACTGCTCCAATTATTTTGAACAAATTTGGTATACAGATAATGTTCAACTTTTGAACATTATACTCACATGGAGATAAAAATATGAAAATTTTTAAGAAAAATGAAAAAAACTAATTTTAGTTTAATTGAAAAACTATTTAAACGATTCCCGACCAGAAATATATCTCTTTTACCATCAGCTGACCAAAGATGTAGTCACCGGGCACGTGCACTCAGACTTCAGACAATGTGACGTGACGTGGAATTTCGTTTTTTGTTTTAGAATGTGACTTTATTTTATTTTTATAATGGGATAATTTATTTCTTTTTCAAGTATAAATTTGAATTTTTGCATTGGTTTGGGATCGTTTTTCTAGGTTTGTTTCCTTTTTCTTAAAAAATTTCATATTTTTATCTCCATGTGAGTACACTATCCACCATTTTGTATCTTAACTACATAATTTTTTTATTTTACATTTTTCACTTTACATTTCAATATTTTATAATATAATCTGTTAGAGAACTTTGAACCTTTTGATTGAAAATGAGATTGTACAATCTCGAAATATGTCTCATCAATAATTAACCTTTAAGAATAAACTGTGGAAAAGACGTTGTGTTTCTTTTTCGTCTTAATTCGATTCTATTTATTTGCATAGATTTTTTTCAAAAAGTTATTCCTTATAACATTAGCTACTTGCTAGTGAAAATTCCGTCGTATTCGGTTGAGATTAGCCGGAACAAACAGACAGACAGACAAAAATTATAAAAATTGTTGTATTGTTATTAGTAACACATATACCTACTTCAATATGCAATTATATAAAAACTGTGATTTAGATATTACAAACAGACACTTCGATTTTATTTATCAGTATATAGTAATAATAATATTGATATTTATTACACAATTGTTGTCTAGGTTTGTGTTTTGGTAACAGGAGTGTTTTCTTACTAGATAACTTCAGTTTAACTCTCTATTCTACGTTTATTTCTAATATCTTTCTCCAAACTAAATGTATAAAATTATTGCTGAATAAAGATAAATCACTATACCTTTTATTTTCCCCACCCAGCACCCCTATTCACCCCATGCTCTCGGGACAATATTTCGAAAACTAAGCGAAACCATGAAAATTGGTACTCTTGATTTTCATTTTATTTTGCAGTGTTTTCATCAAAATTCGTCAAATGGCGGCACCCTAGTTGGATTACTCGAGCAGAAAACTTCTCTAGCAGCAATAAAAGTGCTCCACTCAGACTTTTTTTAATTGGAACGTTGGGACAAACAAAATGTCAGACAAACATGCTGAAATCGCGTGTTCGGGTTTTGGTCATTTTCAGTTAATCTTTTAAAGTTCAGAAAAACGTTTAATTTGGAAATCAAACTTAATTTGATTTATATCTACTTTTAGAGGTAACTAAAGTGGAATCAAAAATAGAGCAGGTACCATATCGGACGCACCGCTAAAAGATTATCAGGTTTTATTGTTTTTTGAGCGAGTTCAGAGGAAGCTATTTTATTAATGAAGAAAGTTAGATAATTACTCACCGTAGAAGGGTTGAATTCTTGGCATAATCTTCCTCCAGTTCTTGTACTTCCATACCACATCACTTAGATTGCACACATAAAAAGCATCTTGTTGTCCTCTCTCTATAATCCTCTCAGCAACGGTCTGGACATCTTCGTCAGGGGTAAATACCTCGACCTCTTCTTCTAACATAGTTACCCCGACTATTTTATCCGTTGCTGCAATCTTCGGGTGGATATTTAAGTTTTGTTGATTACGTGACATGATTTTGAAAAATGTGCCTTTGTTTTTTGGCAGTATTTTGATGGATTGACTACCTATAGGGCAGGGCTGCAGCGATTATTGCTGGACAAAAGTGTTGCCCCACTGCTACCTACTGCTTTGGAAGAGGCACGACTTTACGTCTCTATGGTCGGACTAATTCTCATGTGGAACGAACGGTCAGAGGAATTTGAAACCAGTATTGTTTATGGCACCACGTGGAAATTGATGGAAAATATTGATATACGTGAATCAATGGAGGAATTTCAACTGTGTATTATTATGTTGTTTATATTGTATTAGATTATATTTGATGGTTATTTGGATTATTATGATATGCGTATATGCTTTATGTGTGTACGTATTTTTTTATATTTAAATAGGACGTTGCCTCAGAAATTTCGAAAATAAATTTAATTATTTTTCATCGCGATAAAGTTGACCCTCAAATTACGAATAATTAATTTTTCCATATTTTAGTTTTTTTTTCTAAGACTCACTAAACAAACAAGTTGATTGGAGTGCCATTGTCCAATATGGATTGGCTCAAAAGGGTGAGGGTAACAAAAGTATTGAGGATTTCTATACACGGTGTCCTGCCGGGAACTGCGTCGATTGATATATACTATAAATGCCAATTTTTAGGTAAATTTCTTATAGAAATGTACCTATTGCGATTGTTCACACTTTTGAATTTCGAAAAAAATTCAACGGCATGTTGTTATATGTCTATAAGTTAGTCCAAAAAAACATTTGGTTCAAAAGTTTATATATATATTGATATATATTGATTTTGTATTCTTGACTGGTATTATAATAAATAAAAAGATGTTCTTGGGGATGCAGTCATATATTCAATAAAATTCTTTGATTGAAGCCGAGCTTTCGAGAATGTTTATTCTCTTCTTCAGGGCAAAAATCGTGAATTTAAAATAAATTATCCAAAAACAGGAAAGATTTCATAGCCATCAATTACAAATATATATATATATATATATATATATATATATATATATATATATATATATATATATATATAATGTACACAAAAGTACCAAACAATACCTCCTGGATAGTACCTCATATTAAAACAAAAAATATAGAAATTCAATCTACCATGGTCACACTTAGGAATAATTCCTAGACAAAACTATTGACGACCGTTACCCTCTCTCTAATAACACGGACATTCTGGACAAATTAGGACGATCACAATACTTTACTACCAATCTGTCTAGTTTACATGGACGATATTATCAGTTATTCGACTTCCTTATGAAAGTATTTGAATCCTGATAAGATTTCAGCACTAAAAAAAATTCAAAATAACACCCAAAGAGAAATAAAATCATTTCTTGGACTAATCAGTTACTATCGGAAATTTGTTGCAATAAATATTTGTTACAAAAAATAAATAGAATTAATATTATTTCGTACTTTTCAGTGCACCAACTAATAATGTCGGTCCAATTTTATTTTTAAATATTTTGTATTTATCAGGAAGCAAGAACTTTGTGAGAAAAAGTCTGATTCGAAAAATTGCTACATTATTTCTCATTTGTGTTATTTGAAGTTATACTTCTCGGATGGTGTGTTGGTTGAGAAACCGCGTCACGCTAAAAGTGATAAAAATCGTCGATTATACGTTTTTGTATACTTGTACGTTCTGGCTTTTAGAGATTTTTTTAATTATTAAATTATATATTAAATTTCCTTATGAACTATAGATTTTTTTTGAGTTAGTTATTGTTTTGATCATCCTGTATGTCTGTCTGTCAGCACTATAACTCGGAAAATACTTAACCGATTAACACCAAACTTGGTACACAAATACGTAAGGGTAATACCTCCTATAAGATTGATTTTCAGCTGCCTGTCTGTCTGTCATTCAACAGTATATCTCTAAAAAGACTTGACCGATCGACACCAAACTTTGTACAAAAATACTTAAGGGTAATACCTCCTATGGGATTGATTTTCAGCCACCTGTCTGTCTGTGTGTGCGTACAAGATTGAAAAGAAACTACTGATAATGATACTAATATATAGTTTTTTTGTATAATAATGAAGTCACTCATATTGAAGAGAAATATATTGAAAAACAAAGAAAAATGTCTTATATCATATATATATATATTGATTTTGTATTCTTGACTGGTTTTATAATAAATAAAAGGATGTTCTTGGGGATGCAGTCATATATTAAATAAAATTCTTTGATTGAAGCCGAGCTTTCGAGAATGTTTATTCTCTTCTTCAGGGCAAAAATCGTGAATTTATTTGTAATTGATGGCTATGAAATCTTTCCTGTTTTTGGTTAATTTATTCTAAATTCACGATTTTTGCCCTGAAGAAGAGAATAAACATTCTCGAAAGCTCGGCTTCAATCAAAGAATTTTATTTAATATATGACTGCATCCCCAAGAACATCCTTTTATTTATATATATATATATATATATATATATAGGTATCCTGTCTGTGTGTGTGTGTGCGAATAGCCAGATAAGTGTAACTTCCACCGTCTGGTCCGACGCAGATCCAGTTTTTTTAGTTAGTTTTAGTAAAATTGAGCCTGTGATTCGACGGTATCTGAAGAATTTTTTGATTTAACAAAAAGATAAAAAAATATTCTTATCTGTCTGCTCTGATTCGAACCCTGAGGTCAACGATAACATCAGTTATACGAGAATTAAAAAGTATGACAAAAAATAATTTTCAAGGAATAAAATTATTTTTTAATTGTCAATTTAAGCATAATTGTTTCATATCATAACATTAAGCTTTTATTAGGATTTCTATATAATTTTCTGTTAAATCAGATTCATTTGTTCATATTATTATTTTTACACTGTTTCACGTTGTGATTACATATATTACTTTTGGTATTTTGAATAATCAGTTTATTGGAATTTTGACCCAGAAAAACCACTCCAATCAAAAAGTATTAAATATACCCAGTTTTGTGGGTGAAATTATATATCGTTTAAAAAAAAACAAAAAAGCACGTCATTGCCTTCGACACAAAAAATATGACTATGTAGGCAAGCAAGCAAGAAAGTTTTAATCCGCACGATAACTCAAGAACGGAACCGAATTTCGGCCAAGGGTTTTTTGCTGTTGGTTGGTATCGGCCCAAGGAAGAACCCTATTGTTTTTGGTGAAGTTTAGATATTATGTTGTTGAGTTACGGCTGAAAAACCCTGTTTTTTAGACCATTTTCTAAGGAAAATCGTCGAAAATCTCAAACTTCTTCACTTTTTGGGCTAAACTAAAGTTTTATTCCTTTATTTTTTACCATAGATCATTTTTACCTATAGACCATTTTTTGTATCATTCTAACGTTTTAAATTAGTATGTAATTTCAAGTGACCATTTGCAAATCACTGGATACTACGGTAATCAGTCCGCCCAGAAATTGTTGGTACAAGGAGTATGCTAATATGACCATATGAAGGTTCACTGCCTTCGTTACTAGTTTCATTATAATTATAATAAAGATTCTAAAGATAAAACAAAAATATTATATGTGTGGAGTATTTCAAGATTAAATTTGATATATTTCCTAGTGACTGGCCCGGTTGTCAAAATTCGACCATAATTCATAAAGTTTAATTTTGATTATTTCTGGAAATAGCTGATTCCATATCATTTGTAATAAGTTATTTTATTAAAATCCATTACTAAAAAATCACTGTTTAAATTTTTAAAATAACATTTTTTCACTTCTCACCAATTCTGTAGTCCATCCAAGGATATTTGCCAGTCTAATATTTTCAGGGGTGATTTCTTCAGGTGCTGCGAAATGTTTATAGGTTGTGCCCGTTGTCAAACCTCTAACTCTTTTTCCATTGGGAATATTGCACTCCAAACAGTAGGCAAATCTCTTTCGAACTTCATCGATGTCGCAATAAGTTTCATTGCCAGTTAAATCGTTATTAATTGCAGGGAAATGACCCATAAATTCTGTAATGTCCTTCTTGGAGAAGGGTTCAAGGGTATTTTTTAGAGCTTGCCTAGAGAATCTACTAGAAATAAATATAAAATAGATACTTGAGCATATTTACAATATGCAATTGAAATTCAAAATGTCGTAATAATTTTTAAAATGTTTTTTTATATTTTGGCAATAATTTATTCTATGAAATGAATATTTTCAATATACACACCTTTTTCCCAAGAAATGTTTTCTCAATCCTACAACTACCAATCGACTTCTCGACCCCTAAACCCCATATTGAAATTTGTATCGTAATCTGCGGAGTCATTTTCGAAATAGCTAGTGTGAACCTCGAGGGTCACACCGATCAAAAATGAAAGTATCACCAATCGATTTCTCGGATCTTAAAAACCCTTTCTGACCGACGAACCCCGAACAGAGGAGGTATACAATTCCACTGTTTGCTTTTTTTTTGGTTCGTTCGCGTGTTTCATATACTAATCGTACTCTAATTTTGATGATTTTTGATTCATTTGAAAGAGCAGGCTTGAGAAATGGTTCCATATTCATAAAAACGCAAATCAGAAATATTCTTCCTTCCGAAAACCGCCCACCGAAGGGACAAATTTTCTCGAAAATCGAAAATCTGAGTTGATATAATTAAAGATAGAAAAATATCGGGAAATGTTTAACATTTTTTCAAAAGAGTTACGGTTTTCGAGTAAGAGTAAGAGGCATGTTAAATTCTCAAACATGTGTATTTTTGCTATGTGAAGAGGGCGATTTCTTTCGAAAATTGGAAATCTGTCTGTCTGTTTATTTATTTGGTAAAATTTAGAATAAAATAATACAAAAAATCCGTTGTCACTACATAAATTGGTTTATTGGCTTGGTAATATTAAAAAAAAACAAAAAAAAAACTGTTATCACTACAATAAACTACAAACGATTGTTAACACATTCCCGGAAAATGCCATAAAAACATAGAAAAATGTAGGAGTAACTCATTTTTTTTATTTTAAGGGTCTTTTGAAAAACTACAAACAAATAAATTTCACTGCAATCATCTACGTCGTTTGTAGTTTCTGGAACAATAAAAATTTTAATAAATGTATTCCACATAAATTAGTTTATTGGCTTGGTAATATTTAAGAAAATAAAAAAAAACTGTTATCACTACAATAAACTACAAACGATTGTTAACACATTCCCGGAAAAAGCCATAAAAAATAGAAAAATGTAGGAGTAACTCATTTTTTTTATTTTTAGGGTTTTTTTAAAAACTACAAACAAATAAATTTCTCTGCAATCATCTACGTCGTTTGTAGTTTCTGGAACAATAAAAATTTTAATAAATTTATTCCACATAAATTAGTTTATTGGCTTGGTAATATTTAAAAAAAATTAAAAAAAGCTGTTATCACTACAATAAACTACAAACGATTGTTAACACATTAACGGAAAATGCCATAAAAACATAGAAAAATGTAGGAGTAACTCATTTTTTTTTATTTTTAGGGTTTTTTGAAAAACTACAAATAAATAAATTTCACTGCAATAATCTACGTCGCTTGTAGTTTCTGGAACAACAAATATTTTAATAAATTAATTCTACGTAAATTAGTTTATTGGCTTGGTAAAATTTAAAATAACATAATTAAAAAAATATTTTCTCACCACAAAAAACTAAAAACGATTGTTAACACATTTCAGGAAAAATTCTAGAAAAACAGAAAAATGTAGGAGTAATTATTTTTTTATCTTTAGGGTCTTTTGAAAAACTACAAACAAATAAATTTCACTGCAATCATCTATGTCGTTTGTAGTTTCTGGAACAATAAAAATTTTAATAAATTTATTCCACATAAATTAGTTTATTGGCTTGGTAATATTTAAAAAATAATAAAAAAACTGTTATCACTACAATAAACTACAAACGATTGTTAACACATTAACGGAAAATGCCATAAAAACATAGAAAAATGTAGGAGTAACTCATTTTTTTTTATTTTTAGGGTTTTTTGAAAAACTACAAATAAATAAATTTCACTGCAATAATCTACGTCGCTTGTAGTTTCTGGAACAACAAATATTTTAATAAATTAATTCTACGTAAATTAGTTTATTGGCTTGGTAAAATTTAAAATAACATAATTAAAAAAATATTTTCTCACCACAAAAAACTAAAAACGATTGTTAACACATTTCAGGAAAAATTCTAGAAAAACATAGAAAAATGTAGGAGTAATTATTTTTTTATCTTTAGGGTCTTTTGAAAAACTACAAACAAATAAATTTCACTGCAATCATCTATGTCGTTTGTAGTTTCTGGAACAATAAAAATTTTAATAAATTTATTCCACATAAATTAGTTTATTGGCTTGGTAATATTTAAAAAAAATAAAAAAAACTGTTATCACTACAATAAACTACAAACAATTGTTAACACATTCCCGGAAAATGCCATAAAAACATAGAAAAATGTAGGAGTAACTCATTTTTTTAATTTTTAGGGTTTTTTGAAAAACTACAAACAAATAAATTTCACTGCAATCATCTACGTCGTTTGTAGTTTTTGGAACAATAAAAAATTTAATAAATTTATTCCACATAAATTAGTTTATTGGCTTGGTAATATTTAAAAAAAATAAAAAAAAACTGTTATTAGTACAATAAACTACAAGCGATTGTTAACACATTCCCGGAAAATGCCATAAAAACATAGAAAAATGTAGGAGTAACTAATTTTTTTAAATTTTAGGGTTTTTTGAAAAACTACAAATAAATAAATTTCACTACAATCATCTACGTCGTTTGTAGTTTCTGGAACAACAAATATTTTATTAAATTTATTCTACGTAAATTAGTTTATTGGCTTGGTAAAATTTAAAATAACATAATTAAAAAAATCTTTTCTCACCATAAAAAACTAAAAACGATTGTTAACACATTTCCGGAAAAATTCCAGAAAAACATAGAAAAATGAATGAGTAATTCATTTTTACTTCCTTCAATAAGGGAAGTATTGTATTCACGTAAAAAATCGACCTCGAGATTTTTGCTGATATTTACGTTTTGGGGTTTCTAGATCACGAAAATCATGGTATCTCAAGTCCGTCGGTCTGTCTGTCTGTCTGTAGTCTGCCTGTAGTTTGTCTGTAGTCTGTTGGCCTTGTAGCTCAATAACGGCTTGACCTAGGACAACGAATTTTGGTATGCATATTGAAGGACTACCGGCGACGCAATGTGAGGGTTTTCGTTAATCATCTATACAGGGTGTCCAAAATATTAAGTGTCAATATAAGAACGGTAGAAGCGACAAGGTTGTTTCCATGAGCAAACAGATGTAAGTTATTCAGGTCGATAAAGATACATTTTCGAAGCGGGGTGGTTTGTCGAGGGAAGTCATAGGTAGAGGCTTTTACCAATTTTTTTATTCTTAAGTTTCTTTGAAAAACTACAAACAGATGAATTTCACTACAATCAGCTACGTCGTTTGTAGTTTCTGGAACAATAAAAATTTTATTTAATGTATTCTACGTAAATTAGTTTATTGGTATAGTAAAATAGAAAATATTTGAAAAAATCTGTAGTCACTACAAAAAACAACGAACGATTGTTAACACATTCCCGCCAAAATGCCATCAAAACATAAAAAATGTAGGTGTAATAATTTTTTTTTTATTTTTAGGATTTTTTGATAAACTACAAACAAATAAAGTTATTGTGTTGACAGAGAGACAAAACAATAACTAGGTACATTAACAAAAACTCAGTAGTTAATAAGGAAATTTAATATATAATTAAATTTTTAAAAATTTCTACAAAAGCCAGAAAAAGGTATACATAAATATATATATGTAGTAGTAGTATATATAAAAGTACAAAAAAACTATACGAAAACGTATAATCGACGATGTTTCTCACTTTTAGCGTGACGCGGTTTCTCGACCAACATACCATCCCAACGAGCGCAAAGAAGTATAACTTCAAAAACACAAAAAAGGCGTTTTCAATAAAAACAAAAGTTAAAATTGGAATATCATGTGATACGGCGGAAAACAGCTTTTGTCGGCGCTAAATAGGTGCTAGAAAAGAAACTAGCCAACGCGGTTTGGCCGAAAAAGTGCTAAATCTCTAATGTTAAGTAGTAGGCGACAGCGGCTGTTTTCTGCTAGTTATTTCACGAATATATACCACAATAATTGTAGATAGTGACTCATGTTTGGGCGTGCTGATATGGATTTCATAAAGCAGAGACCGGAATTGTTTATTAATATTAGTGGAAGGTGTTCTTACGGTTACTTTTTGTGAATAATTGTGAATAATTCAGTTTCAATCACATTTTTTGAATAGATGCAGCCGATACTTGATGAAAATCTATAATAAAAGTACACAAAGACACTAAACACTAAGATTTTCACAAAAAAATATTTTTAGCAATAACCGCACGCCTATGAATCGTCGATTTCCTTTCCCCTTAGTCCCGCAAAGGTCTTTGTTGAAAATATGAGTCCCTATCTACAATAGTGGCATCATACTTATAGTGCTAGCAATTATAATTTGAGGTAATGTTTCACGTTGTCGCGTTCTACGCATGCTCAAGTTTTAGTAAGTAAGAGGTATAGTATAGGGGAGTGTTGATAAAATGGGACCAATTTTGTTGTACCCCTAGAATTAATACTCCTATTTCTATGGTTCTACCTATAAGGATGGCGCTGCAGGCTGCAGTATAGAATGTAAGTTAGGTAGCGGGAAGATTTAAAATGTTGATTTTAGATTGCTGTTCAAAGTGATATCCATTGTTTTTATATACGTCCGAGTATTTTGCAACCTAACTGTCTTCTAATTTTGATTATCGAGAATGTTCTTTCCTTCAAAAATGCATTGCAAAGAGAGTGGAAGTTTTTTTTCCGAATCTGATACTCCTTTTTGCTAGAAATACATTAGATTACGATTCCAGTATTTTTTTTTCAGCAGCATTTCCATTTCAGAATCCTCTGAAATATTTGCGTGATCTCGATAAGCATAAATATAATGGATACATATATAACATCCAGAGAACACTATAACATCTCATAAAACTACCATAGACATGTATAAATATATATCCAATTTGTTGATCTATACCATTTCTTCGTTTGTTCTGTACACTATCACCAACCAGCGCTAATGCAGATCTTTTAGGAACCCTTGTTAATCCACAATTTTGGGACCCTCTTTTTAGCCCACTTGCCCATTGAAGATTCCACTCCTCTTCTACAGTCCATAGGAAGTAAAGAATATACTGGAATCGTAATCTTATTTCTACCAAAAAAGTACTTCAAGTTTTGGAAAAACACCTTTTGCAAGACAAGGAAAGAAAATTCTCGATAATCAAAGTCAGAGCACGGTGAGTATGCAAATGCTCAAACGTAAATAAAAACAACATACAATAAATATTATTTTGAACATCAATATTTTAAATTTTCCCGCTACCCCCAACCTAAACTGAGTACATTCTATACTGCAGCGCCTATAAGTACAGCAAAATTGGTCCCATTTTATCAACACTAAGATTGCACTCCTCCTATACCCTCCATACTATGGACCGTAGTACAGTGAGGTATGTTTTCTCTGATCTACTGTCTATATTTAGATACGTCATCTTCTTCTTCTTGCAGTACAGATTTTTTGTTTAATGTGCTCCAACAATTTCTGAAAGTTTCACTCCTTTCACTATGTTTTAGGGGAATTAATGTCATAATAAATACACGATAAGTTAGCAGTATTTTTTTTACTAACTTGAAGGTCGCCAGTGTGAACATCAACATACATTAATATAACAATATACTTATATAATATACTTATTATTATAATAAATTATTACCCAGAGCACTGTCTAAATAACTGCTTTTGTGAAACACTTATTGCACCACCAGGACCCGGACGCTGGATACTTCATCTGCCCTTGCATTGCTCCATTTCTGCTTCAGCCTTTTTCCGTTGCTCCTCAATTAGACATGTAAATTAAAAAAACAAATTTTAAACATCTGCACCGTATATTACAAGTAAACTGAAATAATTATAAGCAAAATTCAGCTATACTCACATTTATGCACTCATTATACTCTCTCTATACCACGAGGACCCGGAAACTAGATTCTTCAAATGCCTTTGAGGTATTTTACTTTTACCACATCCTTCTTATGCCTTGTGCACCACCATTTCACTGCAATAAAAATACATCACAAATCTGGGCTGATATGAGAGAAGCATGCTCGATAAAGAGTTCACAAGACAATCAAATTTAAACGTTCTCTGAAGTGTAACTTTAATAGCCGTCTATTAGATATATATTGAGTTTTCTCTGATCTCTTTGTATAATGAGCTAGACGACAATCTTAAACAGCAATACATTATAAACTATCAATCATGCCTGATAGCATGTATTTAGTGGAATTTGCTTGCCACTGAGCCATACCAACACTGAAATAAATGAGATACGAATGATAAGAATAAGATATTAAAATAGTAATAGAGAATAAAATTCACATGCAACAATTTTTCTTTATTTTTAGCTTCACCGGAGTACTAGTTGGTTCTTTCACCTACAACATGGTACCCGAATTTACCTGGTAGAAGTAAATTAACAGTTGTTTCTTATATGTTATCTGCGATCTCTTTTGTTCACTCTGATCTCTATTTAATTAGCTTCACGGAAAGCTTAAGCAACAATACGTTCGAAAATGTCAATCAAAAAGCTATTCATGATACACATACTTTTGCTTAATATTTCAGTTTTAGGATGAACTTGCTTGAATACTTGTTTATATAAATTGGGTTGCTCTCCATTTTCCTTTGTATTTTCATCATGCCATATCTAATTACAAATGTTTTCCTGGGTTTAACCAGCTTTCTCGGCAGCCTTACAGCATGTCTTTAGTGGCATTTTCTTGCCACTGAGCCTTGCGAACACTGAAATAAATGAGACACGAATGATAAGATAAGATACTAAAATAGTAATAGAGAATAAAATTCACATTCAACAACAGAGAATTGCAATCCAAAAGCTACAAAACCAGAGAAAACATACCACAAATACAAAGACAAACAACGATTCAGAAAAATGAGGTTAGAGGTGTTAGACAGATAACATATTATAATTGAAAATTTACGTATTTAAATGTTACCGCCCCTAATGGGTCAAAATTTTCCCATAAAAGTTGCTTGGGGCTGAACAGTAAATAAGAGACAATCAGAGAGTGTGAGCTAAGATGTCTATCAGAGTTTAATGCTTTTCATAGTTTTAATATTAGAATAAATGTTATGTTCAGGAGTTAATCTTTAATTACCTACGATCCACGAATTCTAACATGGTAACAGAGGTCCGTGGTCAATGATTGAAGGTCAAAAGTAAAGTGAAAATCGTATCGTGGTATCGAATCGAGTCGTGCAAAAGAAAAGAAAATGGCGGACGAGATAAAAATTCCTATATTTGATGGAAAAGATTATGAGTGCTGGAAAAGAAGAATAACAATGATCATGAAGTTGAAAAAGTGTGAAGAAGTAGTGGTAAGGAAAATTACTACGCAAGATAAACAAGATGAATGGAACGAGAAAGATTTAAAGGCAATCAATATAATATATAGTGGAATTTCAAACGACCAACTTTTTGTTCAAGATAAAGAAACATCATTTGATATAATCGAGAAATTTGATGAAATGTACCTGAGGGAATCAACGTCACTACAAATATGTATAAGAAACAAGTTAGAAAGACTAAGATTGAAACACTTTGAAAATACAGCAACCGAATTCGAAAAATTAATTAACGAACTTAAAAGTGCGGGTGCAAATGTTTTGGAAAAAGAAAAATTAAGTTATATGATCAAAATGCTACCGAGTTCCTTGAGTTACATTGGTGATCTGGTTGATGTTTTAAAAGAGGAAGAACAAACAGTAGAATATGTTAAGAACAAAATTAAAATGAATGAACTGAAAGAGGAGGAAGAAACTGGGAAAAATGCAAGTGTTTTTAAAATGGAGATGAAACAAGATCAAAACTGTTTCAACTGTGGAAAATATGGACATTATAAAGCACAGTGTACCAGAACAAAGTGGACAAATTCCAAGTCATGTAAACCCAGAGGAGGAGCACAGCAAGGAGGTGGTCATAGACAAAAATGGCAGTATTCAATCACTAGAGGCAGAGGTAGAGGAAGTCATCATAATGGAAGTGGTTGGCAACGAAGGCAAGAAGATAGAGAAAATGCAAGTAGTTTCTGTACTGAAATTGAAGATTCATCCAAAACACAAGAGTCAGTAGCTAATGGTTTTACTGGTAAGGTAGAATGGTTACTTGATAGTGGATGTTCAGATCACATTGTAAATAACGATAAATATTTTTGTGAATTTACTAATTTAAAAACACCTGTGAATGTAAAAATTGCTGAGAGTCTCGAGGCTATTGAATTTTGAAAATTAGAAGTCTATTAAAATAATAGACTGTGAATATTAAATTGATGTTACATGTTTGAAATATACCATGAAATTTAAAGTTCTCATCGCTTTCGCGACTGTTAATAGTCTCTCTCGATTCTGAAGTTTCTACTAAAGGAATTATTTTAAGCCATTCCTTCTTACCATGGTGGAATTTTAAACGCTACAAAAATTGGAAATATTTTAATGTTTATGGCAAATTGATTAGAAACAAAATGATGAATGTTTTTTATGTAAAAGAAATGGACAAAAATTTGATCAGTTTTTGCAAAGTATCAAATAAGAATAAAATTGTATCGAAGGGCAATATGTCAAAAATTTATTGCAATTGCGGTTAAGGAAAATGATGTGATGCGAATGACAAGTTCAATTGTAACACCGGAAGTAAATCAAATTGTGAAAAATAATATGACAGATAAAGAAAAATTACATAGAACGTTAGGGCATGTAAACTTTAATTATTTGAAAACAATGTGTGAGAAAAAAATATTAGAAGGATTACCAAATGAATTAGAGTCAGAATATTTTAAATGTGGAATATGTTTGGAAAATAAGATGAAGAATTTACCATTTGAGAATCATCGAACTAGAGCAAAAGATATTTTGGAAATTGTACATACAGATTTAAATGGTCCTCATTCTACGCAGGGTTTGAATGGTGAAAAATACTTTTTAACATTTATTGACGGTTTTAGTAAGGTGGCTCAAGTTTACATAATAAATACAAAAGTTGAAGTTTATAATTGTTTTGTAAAATATGTTAATTTAATTGAAAATAAGACTGGGAAGAAAATAAAGAAACTAAGATGTGATAACGGCAGGGAATACATAAATAACGAAATATCAAAGTTCACTAGGGAAAAGGGCATAGAGATAGAACCATGTCCACCATATGTTCATGAGTTAAATGGGACAGCGGAAAAGTATAATAAAGATGTTATGGATATGTCAAGATGCTTATTGGCTGAAGCAAAAGTATCAAAACAGTATTGGCCAGAAATTGTGAAAACAGCAGGTTATTTAAAAAATAGAATATTGACAAATACAGTAAGTAAAAATAAGACTCCTTATGAGATAATGTTTGGTGAAAAACCAAGTATAAAACATTTGAAAGTATATGGAAGTAAAGTTTATGTAAAAATACCTGAAGAAAAAATAAATTCAAAGTGGGACAAAAAAGCAAATTTGGGAATTTTATTGGGTTACGAAAGTACTGGTTATAGAGTATTAATAAATAATAAAATAGTTGTGGCAAGACATGTAGACATAATTGAAGAAGGAACAAATTATATCGGATTTGAGGAGGAAAATAAAGTTGAAAATAATGAGAAAATGAATGAAATTAGATTAAATAAAGATGAGAATGAAAATATTAAAAATGATGAAAATCAAAATTCTGAACTTAGGCGATCAGTTCGAGAGAAAAAGAAACCTGCTAGATTAAATGATGAAAACTTTATTTACAGCCATATTGTTTATGTTAATTGTGTTAATGCTGACATTCCTATTACTTATAATGAGGCAATAGCAAGTGATAATGCTGAAAATTGGAATGAAGCAATGGAAAAGGAAATGAATTGTTTACTGAAAAATGAGACATGGACTATTGTTGAGAAACCAAAATCGAAAAATATTCTTGATTTGAGATGGGTATATACCATTAAAAGTAATGATGTTTATAAGGCAAGGTTGGTAGTCAAAGGATATCAACAAAATGATTTCATTGAAGATATATATTCATCTGTTTCTAGAATGCAAACTATAAAAATTTTACTTTCTTATTGTTGTAATCATAATCTAAAAATAATACAAATGGACGTAGAAACTGTATTTTTGAACGGTAAACTTAAATCTGATTTATATGTAAAACAGCCACAAGGATTTGATGATAAAACTGATAGAGTATTAAAATTGGAAAAGGCAGTATATGGATTGAGAGAAAGTCCAAGAACATGGTATGAATGTTTTGCCGAATACTTACGGTATTTAAATTTTAAATTTTAAACGAAGTGAAAGTGATAACTGTTTGTATATATTAACTAAAAATGTTTATTTAATTCTATTTGTGGACGATTTACTAATTTGTTGTAAAAACTTAGAAAAACTGAACAATATCAAAGTTTCATTAATGAAGAGATTTGAAATGAAGGATTTAGGTTATATACATAAATATCTTGGTATAAACATATTATATACAATACATACATATACATACAAATGGAAAAATGACCTTAGAACAATCGGACTACATAACGTCTTTAGAAAGAAAATATGGGATAGAAAACAGTAAGCTGTATAAAACACCGATGGAACAGGATTTAAAATTGTTACCAGTAACAGAAATAGATACAGATTTAAAATATCGAAATTTAATAGGAGCATTATTGTACAGGCACAAGGCCAGATATAAGTTTTAGCGTAAAAGATCTTAGTAGATTTCAAAACTGTTACAATAAGACCCATTACAAATATGCATTAAGAATTCTAAAATATTTAGTATTAACGAAAAATTTAAATTGTATTCTGGAAGTCAAAAAAACAAAGTAGTGTATCAAAGTCGTCAACAGCGGCTGAATATGTAGCTTTATCTGATTGTCTAAGTGAAATAAAAATTGTGAAGGATATTCTGTTGGATTTGAAACTTGAAATTGTTGAACCAATCAAGATTTATAAAGACAACTCTAGCACCGTCAGTATCGCAAAAAATGGAAATTTCACAAAACATTCCAAGTACATTGAAACTCATTATCACTTTGTTCATGAGAATTATGTAAACAAAGTTATAGATGTTATTAAGATTAAATCAGAAGATAATGAGAAGATGACTTATCTAAATATAGACAGTAGATAAGAGACAATCAGAGAGTGTGAGCTAAGATGTCTATCAGAGTTTAATTGCTTTTCATAGTTTTAATATTAGAATAAATGTTATGTTCAGGAGTTAATCTTTAATTACCTACGATCCACGAATTCTAATAATTAGGAAGCGAGAACTTGAAAAATTGCTACACTATTTCTCATTTGTTTTTGTTAGTTTTAGTAACATTGAACTTGTGATTCGACGGTGTGTAAGGAAATTTTTAGCGAAAATTTCTAAATTATTAAGCATGTTTTTATGTTAACGGTGTTTTGATTTAACAAAAAGATAAACAGAATATTCGTATCTGACTGCTTTGATTGAACCGCTGGTCCACGATAACAACAATATCAGTTATACGATTATTCAAAAATACCTGACGAAGATTAATTTGAATGAATTAATTTTTTTTGGCAATTTGAGTATAACATCTAGAGTGTTTCATATCATAACATTTAATCTTTAATAACTTTTTTTAATTAGATTCAATTGTTGCTGATATAAATAAAACATTCTAAAGATACAACAAAAATATGATGACTGTTAAGTATTTCAAGATTAAATTTGATATATTTTCTAGTGATTGGCCCAGTGCTCAAAATTCGACCAAAATTCATTAAGTTTAATTTAGGTTTTTTCTGGAAATAGTTTATTCCATATCATTCTCCTTCCATTGGGAACATTGTATTCCAAACAGTAGGCAAATCTCTTTCGAAATTCTTCGATGTCGCAATAAGTTAGTTGCATCGCCAGTTAAATCTTCAACAATGGCAGGAAAGTGACCCATAAATTCTGTAATGTCCTCCTTGGAGAACGCTTCGAGGGGACTTTTTAAAGTTTACTTAAAGTACCTTCTAGAAATAAATATAATATAGATACTTGAGCAGATTTACAATTTGTAATTGAAATTGAAAATCTCGTGATAATTATTATAATATATTTTTTATATCTTGGCAATAATTATTCTATCAAATGAATATTTTCAATATACACACCTTTTTCGCAAGAAATGTTTTCCCAATCCTACAACTAACTTTGTTAGACTCATTTTATGATTTATAAATGCAGAATATTCTAAAGCTTATTTGAAAACAGTCCAACAGTCCAAGATATTTTTGATAACAATCTCCTGTTTTTAATGACAATTGATAGGTTTCGAAAGATTACATTGATAATGAGACACGCCTACTCGCTTTACATGAAAGCAAACGACGGTAAAAAAATATCTATACCCGTTTCACCTAGAAAGCTTGCAATTTTATTAAATTATATATAATAAGACGCCACAAATACAATTACATATCATACAAGTCCGGAACCTTGCTTACAAAACCTACGTATACCAATTTTCATAGCAAACGGTTTAACAGATGAAGCACTGTAGCGCCATCTAGCTGCGAGTTGCAGGAAAGTAGATAGCATAAAAAGCATACAGTTACTAAATATATGGATCACATCAGAAAAAATGTAGAGTAGACGAAAAGAAGCAGAGGTTTGATCGAGGTTGTTGTTGAACAAGGAACGTACTCCCTAAATCTATCTATACTTTCACGGCCATTGACGAAACAATATAGAAGTTCTGCCGCGCCATCACGTAGCAAGTTTTGTCAAATTAGATAGCTTCGAAACCTTCTCCTTGAAGAATTAAATATATGAGCCGATTTTCATGGTAACTGTTAATAATAATTGTTATATAGTTTAGTAGAGATAATAGACTGTAGACACAAATATAAAGTTCCTATTTCAACCCTTTTAAATTTTATTTTGGCGACAAATAAATATTTTTTACAAAAAATTGGACCGACGTTATTAGTTGATGCACTGAAAAATATAAAATAATATTAATTCTATTGGTGCTGTTACTTTTGAAGTTGTGCAGTTGCAGTTAGATTGATAACTTTTGTCGCCAACTTCACAAGTAGGTAACATCACCAATAGAATTAATATTATTTTATACTTTTCAGTGCATCAACTAATAAAGTCGGTGCAATTTTT
Organism: Crioceris asparagi; assembly: GCA_958507055.1. Taxonomy (NCBI): domain Eukaryota; kingdom Metazoa; phylum Arthropoda; class Insecta; order Coleoptera; family Chrysomelidae; genus Crioceris; species Crioceris asparagi. Next base: position 118,912,288 of record OY293826.1, read on the forward strand.
ACCTAACATTAGTCACCAAAATCGTACACCGTTCACTAATACCAATGAAGATAGTACTTGTCCTATTACCCATGTATATTTTTTGCTTCGAAAACCGTAACTCTAAGGAAAAAATGTTCATTATAAATGTTGCTACAAATAATTATATCTTTCATGAAGTATCGAAAAATTTTAAATTTCCGAAAGAAATTCCCTCTCCACATAGCAAAAATACATATTTAACACGCGTCTTTCTCGAAAACCGTAACACTTTTGAAAAAATGTTCAATTTAAACGTTTCCGTATATTATCCTATCTTTAATTATACCAACTCAGATTTTCGAGAAAATTTGCCCCCATCACCCCTCCGACGGCGGTTTTCGGAGGGAAGGAGATTTCGGATTTGCGTTTTTATGAATATGGGACCATTTCTCAAGCCTGCCCTTTCAAATGAATCCAAAATCATCAAAATCGGAGCTCGTTTACTATATAAAAGGCGCGCACGAACCAAAAAAAAATAAAAAAAGCAGACAGTCGAATTGTATACCTCCTCCGTTCGGGGTTCGTCGGTAAAAAATAACTATGATCGAGTTCGTAAATTGTGTAAGCCCCTTACATCCTGTTTGAAGAAGAATGTTAATGTTAAAGTCATCCGTGATAAAGCTTTTACTGAAACATTCAACACGTGCAAGAATATACTCATCAATGGTCCCATTCTACAACACCCTGACTTTACAAAACCCTTTCAATTAACAGCAGACGCATCGAATTATGCAATAGGCGCAGTGTTATCTCAAGGTGTCGTAGGCAATGACCTCCCAGTCGCATTTGCATTCAGCAGAATGTAATTATTCAAGGATAAAAAAGGAATTGCTTGCTATAGTCTGGGCAACAAAGTACTTTAGGCCCTATGTATTTGGTCGGAAATTTACCATTATAACCGATCATAAACCTCTTCAATGGCTTTTTTCTATCTAAGAACCAAATTCGAAACTTGTAAGATGGCGACTCAAATTGGAAGAATTTGATTATCAGTTATAAAAAAGGCAAATAAAATTGAAACGCAGGCGCTCTTTCTCGACCCCCTATACATAGTCATGCTATTGAAAAAGACGATATTCTTACACATATTATGTCAACAACCTGTGAGAAATCCAAAAATAATGACTATGATCAGTATTTATGGCACGATAGAATAAACAAAATATTTGAAACTCAAGATTCACTTCCTACTTTTGAAACTATTGTAACGTGGATAGGTAGTCATGTACTTACGGTTGTTATTCGTTTATTAGCTATTTATTTCTACCACCTTTTTTGCTATAGTTGTTGATTGTATATTTCATTATGTAGTTCTAGAATTATAGTAGATTTATTCTCGATCCTTCCAGAAACTATATGTGAGGTACAATTTGTCATACTATTGTCAGTTTGACAAGGATCTAGAACATTATTATGTGCATCTAGATAATCATCGAACATTCTCGATGAGTGTCATATCATGATTCAGATATATAAAGCCGTGATGATCACGGGACAGAGTGAGTCAGTCTTATAAAGTCAGTTGATAACAGTCAGTCTGTGGAATCAGGATGTTAATAGTAATTCTGTCGGTGAAGACAGTGACAGTATAGTTTGTCAAGGTGACAAGTTGAAAATTGTACTACAACAGAAGGTCGTGTACAGTGTTTGGAAATAAACCATTGGAAGCAATCTGCGAACTTTGAGTCTTACGCAAGTGAACTCACCCCACAACGTTTATCACAGGGTTAAACGGTACAATTGGTGTCAGAAAAAGGGATCCTCGCATTTTGCTGAGAATGGCAAATATTCAAGATTTAATAGAGTTCCTGAAAAAGAATAACGAAGAACAAAAAACAAAAATGAATCTATTCTTAGAAAATCAAGAAAGAAGTAGGCAACAAGACAGAGAAGAACGAGAAAGAATTAGACAGGAAGACCAAACAAAAATGAATCAATTCCTAGAAAATCAAGAAAGAAGTAGGCAAAAGATAAAGAAGAACAAGAAATAATTAGAAAGGAAGACCAAACAAAAATTAATCCATTTCTAGAAAATCAAGAAAAAAATAGACAACAAAAAAAGAAGAACGAGAAAGAATCAGACAACTAGAAAAAGAAGAACAGGAAAGAATAAGACAAATTTTAGAAGAAGAACAAACAAAAATAAGACAAATCTTACAAGAACAAGCAAGAGTGCGACAAGAAAATAAACAGGAAGTTGACCAAAAATTATAGAAAGTTGACCAATAATTAGAGAAAGTTCAAGAAGAAGTTGAACAGAAATTAGAAAAAGTTCGAGAAAGTTTTGATGAAAAATTTCAATTAATAGAAGAAAAGATGTTGCAAACGGAAGCTGAAGTGCCTCTGAGAAGATCGTCCAATAAAATTCAAAATGGTGTAGTTAATCCAGAAAAAATTGAAGCCTCAAAATTCGATGGTAAACAGTCTTGGTCTACATATAAAAAGCAATTTGATGCTGCTGCTTTAGCTAGTGGTTGGTCAGATGAAGAGAAGGCCACTGCATTGATCTGGGCTCTACGTGGTGATGCAATGGAAATCCCAAATACCCTAACTGGCGGTGAACATTCGTATGAGATTTTAGTGGAATGTCTCGAAAGGCGATACGGTGACCAACATCTACAACAAGTTTACCAAGCGTAGTTAAAGTATAGGCAACAAAGATATGACGAAACATTGCAGGAGTATGAAATTGATGTTGTTCGGCTCGTTCTACTGGCATACCCAACAGCACCGAGATACTTTATTGACAGGTTAACAGTACAAACATTCATTGATGGTCTAAGAGATTTTGAGATTCAGCAGGCCTTACAAGAATTGAAGATGCCCTTGTACGTGCACCTGAGTATGAAGCTGCTAAACAGGCATCCAGATCTCATCTCCATCGGGGACATATTCGACGAGTTAGCCTAATCCAAGAGGAGAAGTACAGAAAAAGTAACATCATTAAGCAAATTATTGAAATGTTACGAAAACTGGATGGTCAAACAACTGGTTATAGTACTCAGAGGGTGCGTTGGAACTGTGGACAAGGAGGACATATCAAGAAGAATTGTTCAAACTTTCAATCTAGCAATCCGACAGAAAATGTCAGTACTCCGAGGGTGTGTTGGAATTGTGGGCAAGAAGAGCACATGAAGAAGAACTGCCCACAATTTCAAACTGGCCATGTACAGGAAAACTTCGAAATCCGGAAGAAAGAAAATTGCGCCCAACAGAAATATCATTATTGCTCCAACAAAGACAGCTCAGATATCGAGCCTGGTGTTAAGAGGCAAGATGCCATACCTAGTTCAAAAGAGCGCAGTATCTCTAGAGAGAGATCAAGCAGTAAAAGAAAGAGACTTGTTAGAAGGCGCATTATATCGAGATGTCGAAGAAGTACCAGGCAATGTGTAGGCACTAGTGATCGTGGGAAAAGCAATTCACGTTGCAGTAGTCCACAAAGAGGCGCAGGAGGTAGAGGGTGCTTCGGCCGCAATAGAAGAAAGCGCATGAGGCGATGCAGTGACCGAGACAGTTGGCGCAATCGCAGTATTTCACGCAGTATTGAAAATAGTGAAATGTACTGTAGTAAATTGACGTCTCCTTACCACATACCTAGATTGCGTGATCGTAATGCAAGATCACTTAGTGGTGTAGGTTGTATGGTCACCAAGGATCATGTTAGATTGTGTAGAAGCAGATCACCTGTTCGAGTATGTTCACCTGGAGGTAATCATAGTCCGGTGAAGCATTTTGATGATCACCGAGGAGGATCAAAAGGAACATCGAGTTATATGTCTTTCTCGGGAAGTGAGAATGAGAACTGGGACAAGAGGATCCAAGGAGCTCCCCCAGATGAGATTGTAGAATGTATTGGAATGATGTTTGATCGGGACGATCAAATCTAAAAAGGAGGCAGTGTAACGTGGATAGGTAGTCATGTACTTACAGTTGTTATTCGTTTACTAGCTATTTATTTCTACTACCTTGTTTGCTATAGTTGTTGATTGTATATTTCATTATGTAGTTCTAGAATTATAGTAGATTTATTCTCGATCCTTCCAGAAACTATATGTGAGGTACAATTTGTCATGCTATGGTCAGTTTGACAAGGATCTAGAACATTATTATGTGCGTCTAGATAATCATAGAACATTCTCGATGAGTGTCATATCATGATTCAGATATATAAAGCCGTGATGATCACGGGACAGAGTGAGTCAGTCTTATAAAGTCAGTTGATAACAGTCAGTCTGTGGAATCAGATGTTAATAGTAATTCTGTCGGCGAAGACAGTGACAGCATAGTTTGTCAAGGTGACAAGTGGTGACAATTGTACTACAACAGAAGGTCGTGTACAGAGTGTTTGGAAATAAACCATTGGAAACAATCTGCGAACTTTGAGTCTTACGCAAGTGAATTCACCCCACAACGTTTAGCAAAGGATTAAACGTTACACTATGATAATCCAAAGAGTAGAATTTAATGAATTTAATCAAAATTGGAAACCATTTATTTTGAATACTCATCGAGTGGGGTTTCGTCACGATTCCTGACGTCATCTGCCATTTTACGCATGTCGTAAATAATTTAAATCACATTTTAATTCCTAACCCCAAAACACTGACACTGACATATTTGTAAAGGGGCTAAATCATTTTTGGTGATTTCGAAATTGAAACACAAGACGCGTATTGATGACCGAATGTCAAAGTTCTGATACCTGATTGGTGCGTTTGAAAGTTCGGCAGGTTTTGATTGGCCTCGTTAAACACAACGGTAGTTGCGTTGTGTATCTTGAAATCACCATTTCAAAAGGAAATGTTTGACATTGAACGTTAAAGAGAACAAGCACAAACGTCAAAATAACAATCAGCCGATCTGATCGAAGACATATGTTTATGACGTTAAAATTTTATTTCACATGGGATGTGTTCGGGGAGTCGCTATCTGCACTATTTCGCACTATCAGCTGTTCACGGAGCTCAATGATAGTACTACGAACGCCATCGTGACGTCATTAATTTTTGAGTGTCACGTCATAAATGAATGCTATCAACACTATTTCTTCGAGGTAGTGTATGGATGGCGTTTGCGAGCCACATAGCAGGAATACTGTACATCTGACATAGACTTCATAGTGACACTGACATAACAAACTGATAATCGTTTATGATCCGGACAGTTTTCTAAATCGAAGAGGGATAAGTCTGAGCTTAATGGGAAAAGTTAAATAAGTAATTTAACTGAAATATTTTCACGCGATGAGGAAACTCAAGTTCAATTAGGAAGCAGCAAGAGTATACTCGTATACCGGTATGTACCAAAAAATAATGAAATGATAAATATTTTTTATTTAACCCAGCATTTATTAAAAGTTTACATTCGACACCCCAGAAACAGAAACAATTCATTCTTCTCCCATTTTAGGTGCAGTTCTAAGAGATTATTTACTCCCTGATACGTATTGTTTACACTTCCCATATAAAGAACGAGAACCATTAATCCTTCCATTTTTTTAGGGCACCTTCAAATACAATTCCTACAAATTAGTAATTTCCAATTTACTACTTAATGATGTAATTATTCCGGATGAACAAAAAAAAATATTGAAAGATATCACACCATTAAAACATCTCATAGAGGAATCACAGAGAACATTAAACAGTTTTATTATTGGCCCAGTTTGGAAAAAGACGTTATAAATTTAATAAATACTTGCGAGATCTGTCAGAAGTCAGAATATGACAGACACCCATTTAAAGTCATTTTCAAACCAACATATATAAGAGAAAAGCCCTTTGAACATATCTATAATTTAGCGAACGATACAGGAGATCCTAGACATAAAAAACAAGCCACTAAATTGAATAATCAAATTAAAAAAATGATTATAAAATTTAGAAACGAACAATGGGACAACTACATAGACACACTGAATGACCCATATCACCAGAGAAGCTATTACAAACTTATTAAAGCATTAAAAAAAGACAACTTCCAAACTAACAGGCCTATACATGGAATGAATGGACTTGCATACAAAAATGATGACAAAGCAGAAGCTTTTGCTGACACGATAGAAGAACAATTCACATTGAACAGGACGACAGTAAATGACCAACAACTATACAATGACATTATTCAAAAAATAAACTCTCTTAATAGAAACACAATACCTGACAATACCTACAGACCCACAACAAATGACGAAATAGAACAAATTATTAGTGCTCTTAGTATTTCCAAGGCACCCGGCCATGACAAAATTAAGAACAAACTACTAAAGGAACTACCACACAAATACGTAGACAGACTTGTAAAGCTATTTAATTCATGCTTCCGGCTGACATACTTTCCGATCAGGTGGAAACATGCTCATATAATAGTTTTACAAAAACCGGGAAAAGATCCTCTTTTCCCACAAAATTATCGACCGATTAGCCTTCTTTCAAATTTAGGAAAAATACTAGAACGGACAATACTCACTAGACTTAAAGAACAAGACTTACTACTGAATGTTATACCACAAGAACAATATGGTTTTAAAGACAGACACTCCACAGATCTACAACTCCTCCGCTTCGTTGAAAAAACATCAACTGACATAATAAACAAACAAATAGTGACTGCAGTATTTCTTGACATTAAGACGGCATTTGACAAAGTTTGGCATGATGCATTGGTATATAAAATGTTAAACTTTAATTACCCAACTCATTTAGTCAAAATTATTCAATCTTTCCTATCAGACCGTTCCTTCCAAATTAGTTACAACAAAATTTTATCAACATCTAGACCAATAAAAGCTGGAGTACCACAAGGGGCGGTACTTTCTCCACATCTTTATAATGTATTCACAGCTGATATACCAAAATTACGTAAAGCAGAATTGTACCTTTTCGCTGACGATACGGCCATAATCACAAAGAACAAAAACAGCAAATATAGCATTGCCGAAGCACAAAAAGCAGCTGACCAACTATCAAACTATTTTGATAGATGGAAAATTGCAATCAACCCGGAAAAAATACAGACAATACAATTCACTAACAAATATAAAACTTCAAAATCAAAATTAACAATTAAAAATTCTGAAGTTGAATGGCGCAAAGAAGTCAAATATTTGGGCATAATTTTAGACCAAAGGCTAAATTTTAGTAACCACATCAATAATACAATTTTTCAAACCAAAATTAAAGTTAATCGGTTGAACCCGCTGCTCAACTACAATAGCAGACTTAATTTGAAAAATAAATTAAAAACTTACACCACCATTATTAGGCCCTGTCTAACGTATGCTTGCTGTGCCTGGGGTCAGTCAGCACACGTTAAAAAAATTCAAGTTTTTCAAAACAAGATACTGAGGAAACTTAGTGGTTCTCCTTGGTATATGACTAACAAACACATACACGAAGACTTGAAAATAGAAACCATACATGAATTAATTACCAAACTTGTGACAGACATACGCAAACGAGTAGATACACACCCACATGACGATCTGAAAAATACAATGAACTTACAAGTAAATGGCAAACACAAAATAAGAAGACCTACGGACATATTAAAATAAAATACCATTTATTACAAACAAGACTATAACTCAGCTCGCTAAATAAAAAAAGAGCAAACCCTTTTTCCTACTGCTCGTTAAAAAAAAAGAGCAATCAATATCAGTAATATCTGAAGTATTTAAAAAAAAAAGATGAGCTATAAGGATACCAGAATGGTATCAGTAGTAACAGAAAAAAGAAGAACAAGAGAGAGAGACATATCTATAATATAGATATTTATTCTCTTATGTCTCAAAAATACTTGACAATAATAGATAACTTTTCAAAATTTGCTGCAGCCTATCCTCTTCATGAAAATTCAATCGAAATTTCTTAGAACTTGATAAAGTTTTTTTCTCAACATGAATGGACAGATCTCTTATGTACGAAGCACAATCACTTATCTATGGTACGACGCCTTCAAATTTTCAAATTGTAAAATTTTGTATGCAAATAAAGGTAGAGAAAATAGCCGGGCGGTGGCGCTGATTGTCGATAAGTTGAATGTTCTACATAATCAATAGCTATCTTCAGCAGTCTTCATATACAAAGTGTTTTTTTATAAATTTAAACTTTTAAAATCAATTTACAAAGTATTAATAATATACAACAAACGATGATGGAAAAAATTGTTGTCTTGCGGAATGTGAAGGTGTAACTGGTTTGCCAAAGGATCGGAAAATCCGAAAAATAGTCAACAACAAACAAGGTTATTAATAATCATTAAATTAATGTACAGAACAGTACTTTATTACGAGAGTGATCCTCTATCCTAAAAATACATTTATCCCCAAAGCAATATATTTGTAATCATCATTTTAAAGATGAAGATATTGTGAAATCAGTAAGACTAGTAAGACATTATTTTCTAGATGGAACATTTCAAATAATTCCACGAGGTCGATGGAAGCTATTATCAAATGCTAATCCAATCAACTCCGAACCCAGAAAATATGATTATGAGGTGAAGTTGTCAAAATGAATATCTAATACTTTCCATTTCAAAAAAAATCAAGAAATTTCAATTATCATAAACATAAAGTTTCCAGTTGATCAAGAAAACCAGCTTAACAAAGGAGCTCAACTCCTCCATGATGATTAATGTTCAGTGGTAAGTTGATATAAATTAATATTTTCGCTTGAGTTTTTATTTTGATATGCTTGTAAAATTCGGAGTGCTTTTTTGCTTATTGAAATATCAACTAATGCGTTTCTAAGTTGATGGAATCTTATTAATTATTAATTCATTTTTAGAATGTGGAATGTGGAGGTACGCAAACCGCTCCTACAGTTGGAAACCCAACCTTCTATTAAATGTTCATTCCGTATTATGAGAGAATGCTTCAGGATTTCTGACAAAGAAACGGAATATAAAATACTCTGATAGTAAAACCCAAGACTCGCTTTTGCAATGATCCATCTATATCAAAATAACAATCGGGCTTTCGAAAAACTTCTTCTTGATAATGAAGAGAGACAGATATACCAAATATACCACTCTATTTGCTTTTTTAGACCTCAATGACATTTAAGGATATCCAAAGTTTTATGATTATTCCTCCAACTTGGTATTAAATGTTTCATAAGAACGAAATGATATTCGTTAATGTAGAGTCTTTAAATTACCCAGAAAAGCTACGTGTGTTCATAAATGAGAACATATCTGTAAAGGTAAGTAACAAAATATATATATATTGTGACACAGTTTTTATTCAGTTTATTATAAATTCAAAATTGTAGAAATCACCCTGTGACACTTAGTTGTTATTCAACATAATTTATTGTTGTAAAAATCACCCTGTAAATATCAAAAATAAATATCGTTCTGTATCCTGCTGACATGAAGTGAAAATCACGTAACAACCAAAAAGGGTTAACTTTGACAAATAAATTTCCACCAATAGCTAAGCAGATCAGCAGTATAAAAGGCAGTCAATTTCTTCGACTCATTCCGAAAACATCTCATGTCAGCTTCTGCAGGTTTTCCATATATACCGAGAGTTTTATTTCACTACTAGTCTTGCTATCTTGTCTAAATTCTCTCACACTAATTTTAACTTTCAGGACTTATTTGGGCTTGTTCCCCAAGTAGTCGATTCTAGTAGGAGAGACTTCTCACTCTTCTACACTCTCACTTCCTTCAGGGCTTACTTGGGCTGGTTCCCCTAGTAGTCGACTCTAATATTTCAGGACTTACTTGGGCTGGTTCCCCAGGTAGTTGACTCTAGTGAGAAAGGCTTGTCGCCTCTCTTACACTTCTAATCCCTTCAGGGCTTACTTGGGCTTGTTCCCCAAGTAGTCGACACTAGTGAATAAGGCTGGTTCCCTTACTCACACACATCTTTTACCTAACTAGCTTTTAACCTCTGTACCTGGAGGACTTCTTAGTGAATACGCGAAATTATTGTCGAGACCTTCTGTGTAGGACTGATACTCCATTAACTTGAGTATATTCAACTATTATTTGACAGTTGATACACCACCACTCGACAATTGGTGACACCGACGTGATAAAAGCTCAACGTGATAAAAGTCCGACGTGATAAAAGCTCGACGTGATACAGAGACCGACCGGATTCAAAGCGTGATTAAAACTACTTTCGTAACTAACTACTGACAAGACTTAAAGACTTTCGCAAGACCTTATAAATGGAAGAAGATAGGAAAATGGAACCAAGTAATGCAATACAAGCGATACAACTTCCACTAAGACTTCCTCAATTCTGGGAAGAAGATCCGTCCCTATGGTTCACTCAAGTAGAGATGATTTTTACCGCCAATAACGTGGTACACCAAGTAAAGAAATTTAATTTGGTAGCAAGCCAACTACCTTATAAAATACTGAGCCAAGTCTCAGGATTGATTAAAGAACCAGGCGACAAGCCTTTCTCACTAGAGGCAACTGCTTGGGGAACATAGAACACCTACCTCCAAGAGAATGGTAACTTCCATGTTAATTTCGTAACATAGAAACAATAAATAATAACATAGAAACAATAAATAAGCAAATCAAAAATCCAAAATGAATAACTTCTTAAATATGTTTTTTTGTAAGTAAACAAATGATTATATTAATTTATGGAAGTAATTAGTGCATTGTCTAAATAACTCTTTGAAACAAACAATAATTAGGGCAAATTTTGATGAGCTAAAAACTGATTTCTCATCACAAAAAATATAATGACGAAAATATCGACATACTTTTAGATACTTAATATCAAAATAAACTATTTTATGAGTAGACAGTGCATTAGTCTCCTACATATGTTAATGTATAATCCAAAATATATAAAATACACCGGTTCACTAACACTAATTACACACACAATCCACAAACGAATAACACGTGTTTCATTGTCGCTTATGCCTTCTTCTTAAGTTGTTCCTTATTTAGATATGAAAATAAAAAGAAACAAAGATCAGTAAAATAAATAAAATTGAAGCCAGCAATCTCAAATGAAAACATACAATAAATATATTCGAATGTACTCACAGAAGCATATATTGACACATTCGACGTACTCTCTCATTACACTACCAGGAACGGGATACTTCAATGCCTTCGAGGTACTTCATTTTCTGTTCGTCGTCTTCCTCACTTATTGCTCATTTGGACATGAAATTAAAAAGAAACAAAAATCAGTAATGTATAATACAAGCAAGTAAACTCAAATTAGAACATCTTATAAATATTCAACTATACTCACAGAAGATATATACTGACACATTCAATGTGTTATATCATTACCCAAATAGTAACCGGCATGTAGAAAGTGAGGCACTTCATAGGCATTTCACTTTCGTTTCGTCCTTCCTTTGTTCCTAAGCAAACAGCCAATTCCTTCTAGTGTACCACCACACTTCACTGCAATGTAAAAACATCATTACAAATCTGAGATTTGATGGAAGCATGCTAAAATTACATTGAGAACGAAAGGTTAGACTAATAATCAAATTCTAGATGCTAAGTGAAGCAATCCTTTTAGGCATTTTGGTGATAGCTGTGTCTTGTATGTATAGTTTTGCGGAGCATTAACAAGGACTTAAGTATGTATTTCGTGATAGCATTATATTTTTACTTACAGTTTGCTTAGTTATACGCTGGATAGAAGAATAGCTGGAAGTTCTAAGTATATTATTCATTAATCTTTTAATGGTAGCTTTACTTGATACTCCATAATCAGGATGAACTTGCTTCAAAACATTGTATTAAGGGTAGCTCTTCTCCTTCTTCCTTCGTTTTTACTTCTTGAAATATCCTTCTTCGCCTTACAGACATTCCTGATGGCCTTTCCATATGTACTCGTTGGCATTCTCCTAGCTATAAATAAGATAAAAATAACACCAGAACGATAGGAACAAGATACAAATAAGAGTTGCCACCGTCTGCTCCAAGCCTTTCTCACTAGAGTCAACTACCTGGGGAACCAGCCCAAGCAAGTCCTGAAATATTAGAGTCGACTACTTGGGGAACAAGCCCAAGTAAGTCCTGAAATATTAGAGTCGACTACTTGGGGAACCAGCCCCAATAAGCCCTGAAGGAAGTGAGAGTGTAGAAGAGTGAGAAGTCTCTCCTACTAGAATCGACTACTTGGGGAACAAGCCCAAATAAGTCCTGAAAGTTAAAATTAGTGTGAGAATTTAGACAAGATAGCAAGACTAGTAGTGAAATAAAACTCTCGGTATATATGGAAAACCTGCAGAAGCTGACATGAGATGTTTTCGGAATGAGTCGAAGAAATTGACTGAATTTTAATGCGAAGCAGCACGCCTTTTATACTGCTGATTTGCTAAGCTATTGGTGGAAATTTATTTATCAAAGTTACCCTTTTTGGTTGTTACGTGATTTTCACTTCATGTCAGCTGGATACAGAACGATATTTATTTTTGATATTTACAGGGTGATTTTAACAATAAATTATGTTGAATAAAAACCAAGTGTCACAGGGTGATTTCTACAATTTTGAATTAATAATAAACTGAATAAAAACTGTGTCACAACACCCTGATTGTCATATAGCTCCAACAAACCTTAATTTCAAATTTGTTTAGAATGTTCGTAGGTTTCATTTTATCTGCAAAGAAAATTCAGCTTGAATTTAAAAATAACTTGGTTTCTCGTCTACTTTGGTTAATTTTTGAACATGATATAAAATTTATGTTCCAGCGGAAATATAAATAGAAAAGATAACTATTATTTTATTTAATTTCAGTGCCTCTGAAAGATGCTGTAGTATTAAAGCAGCTAAGCAACAAAGTTTTTGACATTAGCACTTTAAAACGATCAACAAATCTCCACAATTTATAAAGTTTGCTAAGGCTTGATTCTCTCCAAAGTTTGCAGATAATTTGCATTTCTTAATAGATTACATACTATGATATGTATACATTTATATACGAAACATAATCTGTAGAAATAAACAATTTAAGAAGGAATGGATCTTTCCCTATGTGCCGGTGTACCTACCTAAAGAATGTAAGTTTTTTGCCAGTAATACATTCATATTTCAATATTATAATAAAGCAACGATTATATGCTATATAAGAGTAGATAATCTTTGATAGTAGTGACTTACCTTCAACTTTAATTCTGTTTCTAATCAAATGATGCTTATTTTTAAATTTGATTGGATTACTCTTCTGAAATCGAAATATATGTTTTGTGTCTGTTAAGTAAATGACCATTTTCACACAAAAAGTTCTTATTTCTTTTACTTTTTTTGGTTATTACGTAGGTATTTAATAAGTAATTCATTAATAAGTTCAATTTAACGACTAACAGCGCCATCCTTATTTACAACCAAAATCGGTTAACTTTTTTTAACCTAAGATATCTCTCCTTCTATACCCTCCAGACAGATAACGCTGAAAATTTTTAAAAGTAATCTGATAGAGGACTTTTGTAAATAAATCAAATACAGTTACACTTCACAACACCCTATAACCCAAATATCACCTATTGAGCGATTCTATCCAACCTTGAAAGAAGACTAAGTCGCATTATATTATCGATTATAAATCGAAAACAAATCAAGAACACATAAATATTGCTATTCTGAACTATAATAATAGTATCCATTCTTCCCATGCTTACAGGTACGCCTTTTCAAATCATTAAAGGAAACCTAAATTATCAATTAAATTTCGAAAAGAATCTAAATCAAACTCAAACGGACTATATTTGTGAATTAGCTCAGACTCTAAAAGAACTTCATGAAAATATTAAAATTAAATGCTAGAAAGGTTAATATCTAGGCAAAATTAAACAATTTTGAATTGAATTAAATTTTGAAGGCACTGATCAATTTTGCAAGAAATCATTTAAAAATCAAAGACATTCCAAGAATATTAAAAGACGACAATAATTTTCTTTCAGGACAATGAACATTCCCTGTGTCCAACACACATCTAGCTACGAAAGCGCTGCAACATTTTTGACAGATATTGGTAAAGAGCGCAAGACGTTATAAATGTTGCACCGCTTTCTTAGCTAGATGTGTGTTGGACACAGGGAATATCTTCCTAGTGATATTACTCTTCCCACTTACCAGTAACCAATACCAGATCGAGGAACTGACCAATCCCTTATTACCATTTAAATTAGGAACCAGTTATATTGTTCACAATTATCACCATGTGTATTATCATGTGAACTTAACAAACATTAGAAATTGTATCAAAACAACTGAGATAAAGTTATTAGATATTACTACTAAATTAACAAATAGAAAGCACTCCTATTTGACTTATTGACCGACGAACGGAGGAGGTATACAATTCGACTGTCTGCTTTTTTTTTGTTTTGTGCGCTCCTTTTTTATATTAAACGAGCTCCGATTTTGATGATTTGGATTCATTTGAAAGGGCAGGCTTGAGAAATGGTCCCATATTCATAAAAACGCAAATCCGAAATCTCCTTCCTTCCGAAAAACGCCCCCGAAGGGGTGGTGGGGCGAATTTTCTCGAAAATCGAAAATCTGAGTTGGTATAATTAAAGATATCAGGAAACGTTTAAATTGAACATTTTTTCAAAAGTAGTACGGTTTTCGAGATAGACGCATGTTAAATATGTATTTTTGATATGTGGAGAGGGCGATTTCTTTCGAAAATTGAAAATTTTTCGATACTACATGAAAGATATAATTACTTGTAGCAACATTTATAATGAACATTTTTTCCTTAGAGTTACGGTTTTCGAGTTAAATCGGTGTTAAAATGGTAATATATAAAATACTCAAGCGTATTTCCGCAGCGATGCTTTGAGATCTCAATAATAACAACTACAAGCAAAGAATATACATGGGTAATAGGATAAGTACTATCTTCATTGGTATTAGTGAACGTTCAACGATTTTGGTGACTAATGTTAGGTACACTCAAAAGTGTGAAATAAATATTTTTTCAAAAAATTGGACCGATGTTATTAGTTGATTCACTGAAAAGTATAAAATAATATTAATTCTATTGGTGATGGTACTTGTGAAGTTGGTGCCAAAAGTTATCAATCTAACTGCAACTGCACAACTTCAAAAGTAACAGCAGCAATAGAATTAATATTATTTTATACTTTTCAGTGCATCAACAAATAACGTCGGTAACATTTTTTGTAAAAGATATTTATTAGTAATAAGAACTAATAATTTACTTGAATATATTAGAACAATAACCGAAGAATTTATTGGTCACTATTCATCAGAAAAAAAAGTAAACGCGGGCTACTCAAGACATTTCGTCCACCCAAACTATTCTTAAACAAGTAACCAAAACCATCGATACCCAATTGATAAACATTAATCATAATCAAAAGAATTTACAAAGAAGACTAAATGAACTAACTAAATTTACCCAATCAACCATGGAGTTCATGTTATTAATAGATAATATTGAAAATAACATTCGAATTATCAAAGAAATACGCACAAATCTACAAACAGCAATCAATTTTGCTGAAGTAAATATAATGCACTACAGTATTTTTCAATGTGGTGAATTAAAAAATGTCATTTCCAAAATTAAATCTGAAGAAAAGATACCTTTTGATAATTTCATTAAATTTTATGAAGTTACAATGTTGAAGTTATTATCAAAAATAACCTAATTATATTTTATATTGCAATTCCATCAATATTCAACATATATATATCAACTATATTCAATGCCTTTGAAAAATAAAATAATAATTAAGAATCTCCATATTTTAATGTCCTTCGATGACTATTTTAACGCAAAGAAAACATGTCAAAGAATAGAAAAAAATAATTGAAGATCAATTAAAAATGAACACTGTGTAGCCAATACCATTAGTTTAACAAGCCATTGCCCCCTAACTCCAAGACAACATTATATTACCCAACTTTCAGATAATTCTATTATTAATATCATCAAACCAAAAAGTAATGTTCCAGTGCCCGAATCAACAAACTATAGAGACAGTCAACGAACCATCCCTTATAATTCCACAACAATGTACAGTTAATACAAAAAATAAACATTTTTACCATCAAGAAATTAATACTATAAGTTTAAGATTAAAATTACCGTGTATATAAATAGATGAACAATTAATTCATAATATCGAACCAATATAATTAAAGGAGACTTTTTGTAAAATTTATTCTGAGAAGATCGTTCAATTGGGAAAGCATGTAACAAGAGTACCTAAAAAATGCGTAGTTAATGATTCTAATGTGGAATCGAAGTGAAAAACGTGGACAAGAAATAATGTATATTTCGTTTCTGTAATGTGTGTTGCCTCAACATAGCAGTAAACTTATTTATAATAATTATTGTTAGCAATAAAGCAACAAGATATAAAGCCAAATCATGGGTTAAATTTTATCATCCATCACGTGCTATCGGGAACAAGTGAATTATTAGTGGTCCAAACTAAGCTCGTCTAGAAGAACAGGTAAGACTAATATGCTTTTTTTTGGAATAAGTCTATTTTATGTTATAACGCCATCCTATGCCGATTATTTGGCATATCTTTTTTATTGAAAAAATAGTTTTAAATTGAAATTGATGTTTAGAGAAAGATAGAAATTTTATATCTTCAACTGACATGAATTTATCAATATGCTTTTGTCAATTAAAATTGATTTGAATGTTTTATTTAGGCACGTAAATAATTAAATGAACTTTTACAAACTATTTTTCATTCTAAATGACGTGATGTTACCTAATTAACTTATCATGAAGATAAATAATGTTCAATAGATATTCAGTGAATTCGCAAAGAAGCGGATACATTGAATAAACATTATAATGGGAGTATAAACAAAAATAAAGGCTCAAACCAGTCGATTTTTGTTAATATTTTCGAGTTTTTTTTTCTACGTTTGACTGACATATATACAGTGTGTGTCAGGAAATATATATAACGTCATTGATTTTCTTAAAATGCCAACCTCCTTTTATTGCAGAATTAGCGTACGACCAGCTAGCTCGCCAGATTTATAACCTCTTTATTTCTCTTACTGAGTCGACCAGCAAATTTAGTAGATTTAAAAGCATAAAATTAACACTGATGTTATTGATGATTCAAGCATTTAATTTAGATATGATTTTTTAACTTTTTAAATTTGCTTACAAGTTTCTTGTAACAATCATCCATATTATCTTGTCTTACGTAAAAATATGTAACAATTCTAATTGTATTATAGAAAATGGGGCTGAGGTATAGAAAAAGCAGTAGCGTAATATCACTTCTCTGACATTTCCGCTATATTTCAGTCTAAAATATGACAAAAAATCGACAGGTTCGAGTTTTTTTTAAATACCTACTGCCATTCTAATTTTTTATTTAATTTACATAGGTACTACTTTACGAACTCCTTTTATACATATTATGTGCTTCCTGATATTATACATAATATATTCAATTATATAATTACTTTTTCGGCGTATTATGTAGTGGAATATAAACGGTAACAGTTTAATATTATCTTTTAATATCAAAATAAATATTCTGACTATACTGAAGGTAGGTACTATATAATAGTTAAATTACCTTAATGACTTAATGTGTACCTACTAAAATAGCGATGTTATATTTGCTTTAGCTGACGTAACTTCAATAAACCATTCCTCATGCATGTATTTTAATATTATTTTTTAAATCTTGGATAATTTGTATCACCTAAAAAATTTGCGATAAACAAATTTGTAGAGGTGAAGTTGTATTTTATTTAAACGAAAGTTGATAAATTTCAAGGTTTTTTTGCTTTAAATATGGGACTTTATAGATAAATGGGAATATTATAGCTGAGAAATCTTGGTGTAAAAATAACAAGTCGAATTTCTGAATAAAAAAAATAGTTTTTAATAGGCATTTAAGATTTGAACCCTAGCTATGAATACATATGTATATCTGTTTGACAGCTATTCCATAACAATTTACTGTTTATCTGCCACAACACAAAATGAATCGTGTAGAGTGTAAAAAAAGGTTAGGTGTTCCATGCCCGTGCGTAATTCCAGTGATGTTTCGTTCCATGTTGAAGAAATAATTTGATCTTGCTTGAATTAGATAATATAATTAATCATTATTGGATCACGCTTGGATCAGTGTTAAATTTAACAGGCGGCGAGATGTCTCCGATCTAAGTACGAATTCGAAATTTCAACCGTGTATGGGGCCTGAGAAATCGCTGCGGGGTCCATCTATAGAAAGAACCGAAAGTAATAAAAACGATTTGAAAATTCAACTCAAATCACATGGCTCATTGCGGAGTTACAGGATGATATATTTATTCCTATCTAATTAACTTTTGACAATAATTAGGATTGACAGGGATATTATGTATTTCCCAAATTTTGAGACAGATATTTTTACTGACTTATAATAAATATATGATACATTTATGATAATATACCAAGAAAATATACAAATGTATTTTATGTTCATTATATTTTCATGATATTATCAAATTTTGTCAGTAATTCACTCATCAAGGATGTCACGCTTCATGGTGACCATTGACATATATTTTTCTTGTTGGATTTGATGTTATTATTTACGAAATTTCATCATTTACAAATACCAGTGAAAGTGGAAAGAATATCGTTTCTAAAAATAGGCTCTTATCTTTTTTTTTGGCAAATCTGTTATTACCTGATATTCTGGAGAATGAAACTCGATGGAAATAAATAAACTTAAGACATAGGTAGGGCGCAATCAACATTTTTATGAGTAACTAGTTATACGGCAATTGATTTATTTGCGTATTTTTTTTTAATTTAAAGTTTTTTCGTTACCTATCAACATTTGAATATGCTATAGTAGGTATCTTGGACAAGTCGAAAGAGCGTAATTAGATTCATTCATTAGATTCATTAAGAAAATTAAATCCAGCAGAACTCTTGTAACTTTGGATTTAAAAGTGATAGGTAGAATATAATATCATTTTGTAGATGACAGTGGACATTCAAAGTAAAAAAAAAATAATTGAACATGGGGTTTAGTACTACACTAACTCAAAGTTAGTGAAATTTGGATACCTTCTTTCGTTCCACAGGAAAAAGCTACCTACTATTTTTTTTTGTAAAGCTAGGACGGATTTCATTAGATAGTGCACTGAAAAATACAAAATTGTATCAATTCTATTGATAATGGTACTTTTGAAGTTGGTGCCAAAAGTCTTCTATTTATCTGGATTTGGATGCTTATTTCACCTTTTTGAGTGGATCACTAGCATCGCTAAAGGTTTAATTCTACTCCATGATTTCTTAAAATATTGACAACAATCTTTCACTCTCCTGGTACTGTAACTCCTTAATCCGAGTTTTTTTTAAATAATAACCGATCTAAACTTTGACGATAATAATCTTTTTGTTAATAATACCAGATAAAAAAAACAAGTTTTAAAGAACACATTTCCTTAGCCACCTCCATCTGCACTCCTTTTTCTAATGAAAAGCGAATAATAAAAAACGGATGATGTTTAGATATTGTGCAAAACGCTGAGGTAATAAATATTTTTTAGAAAAAGTAGGTCCGAATTTACGAATGCTGGTAATTTTAAAGTAGTGCCGTGGTAGATTGCCGTCCAACATCAACAGTATTTTAAATTTTTAGTGCAGCAACTAATGAAGTTAGTTCTATCAGTATGTTTATTTTTATGTATGTACGTGCCTTTTTTATGTTGAACGAGGATTGGTTTTGATAAGTCCAACATTTTCTTCTCCCTGAAAAACTCCAAAAAAATAAAACAGAAAATTTCATGTGACAGATTTAAAGAAGAGATATGTAATTTCCAGAACCGTTTAAATTGGATATTGGAAATCACTGAATATACGTTTAATAATTTTCATTACCTACTTATGAAACACAAATGTGAAATAAATATTTTACACAAAAAACAGGACCGACTAATGAGAAAGTAAGTTAATATACGCAAAAGTACATCAATTCAAAATTACCAGTATCAATATTTTGAATTTTTCATGCAAGTAGGTACTTATTTTTGACCGACTTCAAAAAAAGGAGAAGGTATACAATTCGGTTGTAAGATTGCTTTTTTTTATTTTTTTGTTTTTTTTATGGCTGTTCGCGCGTTTTGCATAGTAAACGTACTCCGATTTAGACGATTTTTGTTTCATTCGAAAGAGGAGAGTGGGGAAATGGTACCATATTGAGAAAAATAAAATCCAAAATCACCTTCCTTCCAAAAATCACCCCCAATGGGGGTGGAGGGGTCAATTTTTCTCGAAAAATGAAAACTCGAGACGACAAAATTAATGAAAATTCCATATCCGGAAATGTTTAAATTGGACATTTTAAAAAATAATCATACGCTTCCGCCCTACAGTCTGAAATATGTGTTTCAGCTATGTGGAAATTCGAGATTTGATAATTAGAGAGGGGACCACATCCGGAAATTTTTAAATTGATCATTTTTTGAAAAAAGTCACGGTTTCCGAGTTTTGCAATGGTAAAGTCTGAAATATGTGATATGCGCATTTCCGCTATGTACAAGCTAAACCTATCTATATCTTTTTGGGTATTAGTGAACGTTCAACAATTTCCATGACTTATGTTACACTCAAAAATGTGAAATAAATATTTTTTATAAAAAATTGGACCGACTTTATCAGTTGTTGCACTGAAAAATACAAACGGTAACAATCTTGCAATTCCCTAGCCTAACGAGAAAAAAAAATTAAAAAAATTTCTTCTCCAGCCTCTTTCAAATGAAAAAAATAATCATCAAAATTGGTGCAGTAGGTAGAGCAAAACGCACGTTCATACATAAAAAAGCAAATATACAGAGGTATTGTATACCTATCTGTTCCGTTCTTTGAAATTGGTCAAAAATTGGACTCTTCACAATAATTCTTGGACAGAGATTAAGATTTTCATTTCATCACTTTTTAACCAGCTTCGTGCATATGGTAAATAGAATTCGACTTTATGTATGCTTTTTATATTTACATGAACGCGCGTTTTGCATAGTAAACGTGCTCCGATTTGATAACTTTTTTTTCCTTGAAAAGAAAAACGAAATTTGAAAGTCAACAAGTTTTTCTCCAATAAAATACCCTCCAAAGGGGGTTGGAGGGGATTTTTATGTTCGGAAATCGATAATTTGAGACGGCAGAATGAAAGAAAAGATCATTTTCGGAAAGGTTTAAATGGAATATTTTTCTAAAACGGTTTCCGAGTTAGAGAGTCGGAAGTTTTGGAAAAAATAGTAAATCATTATAATTATAT
This sequence comes from Crioceris asparagi, assembly GCA_958507055.1. NCBI lineage: Eukaryota > Metazoa > Arthropoda > Insecta > Coleoptera > Chrysomelidae > Crioceris > Crioceris asparagi. The sequence continues at coordinate 118,933,558 of OY293826.1, forward strand.
GTATTTAATAAAAGTCCTTTATATTTCCTGTAAACTAGGTCCGCTTTTATAAAATGAATATTAATAATTCTATTAGTGCTGGTACTTTTGAAGTTGGTGCCAAGAGTATTCTATCTACCTATAACTGCAACATTTCCATTACCTACCAATAGAATCAGGTGTATATTATATTAATAGAAGTAAGTCCTAATTATTTGCAAAAAGTTATTTATTCGTTATTGTTTCCATATATTGCTTAATTGAAAAATTATAAGTACCTCGCTAAATATTTTTTTTTTCAGACAAATATTATGCCGAATGTCACTTACGTTGCTGGTGTAGCAACGTTTGCAGCCATTGTAGCGGCATATATCTATCAGAAAAAGAAGAAGGACATCATACCTTGGAAATGGGAGGAGATAGGCATGTTGACCAAGGTCGATATCTACCCTCTCAAGAGTGGACATCGTGTGGAGTTAACCAAGGCAGAATGCACTGAATTCGGTTTAATACAGACTTCAGATGATGAAAAAGTTTTACAGATGAGAGATAGGTATATTATTTGAATTTACTCCTTACGAATTGATTTCATTTAAAGTCTCCGGTACGATAATTTAATTAGTTGTAAAATCTAGCGTTATGTTTTCTATTCGAAGAAGAAGGCTTCTTATAGATAGACAACTACCAAGACAACTCTGCACTCGTATTGTTTAGAACCCCCGGTGCCCGGTACGAAAATTTGATGGGTAGTAAAATCAAGCGTTAACAAAAAGTTTTTATAAAGGAAGTAATGTTTGTGCCTTCCAAGCAGAATATTTCCACATTAAATAAATTGTTGTAAAATAAATACCTGTCTATAGGGGGCAGTACATTGCAGATTGTAGATTTAAGGAGTTTCCATTGCACTGCGACCTTAAGGTCTTTTGTGCCCCTCATCAGAGTTGTTCTCGCCATTACGTAGTCTACAGCTCGCTCTCTAGTTCCAGAGTTCTAATGAAATCCAGAATCTGGGATGTCTTCAAGAAGCTTACTTCCTCATTTCTGCAAGTTTCTTATCCAAAACATTTTTTGCGTTGGCTAGCAATGGCGATGCATTCTGTCACCAGTTGATCCGGAGTTTTCTCTTCCTCCTTACAGAATTCGCACTCGTTGTTCTCTGCTTGACCAACTCTATTGCCATCAAATGGCAACAGTCGAAATAGAGCAAACAACATCGGAAGATATAAGGATTAGACGGGAAGTCAGACAGGGTTGCGTCTTGTACCCGCTCCTTTTTAACCTATATTCGGAGAGGTGGAATCAAGATCAACGGAAATATAATAAACAACATCAGGTACGCTGATGACACTGTCTAAATGTATCCAAAACCAAAATACTACTCTTCTCAAAGACGCCAATAAACGTACATCTACATGTCAATGGACAAACAATAGTACAAGTAACCTCCATAAACTATCTGAGAGCTATTATCAAGTGCCGTTGTGACTCGAAAAAAGAAATACGATCAAGAATCGAACAAGCGACGAAAAAGAACCTTGAGCATGAAAACATTTTTTACAAGACCAGACCTCAGTCTGGAGCTTAGAACTCGAATGGTTGGACAAGAGACTCACAAACGGAAAAACGAATAGAGGCTTTCGAAATGTATATATACAGACGGATACTGCGAGTCTCATGGAACAAAGGGTCACCAACGAGACGGTACGCCAACGAACGAGAAAACGGAAAGGACTACTAAACACTATCAAAGAGAATAAAATGCAATACTTAGGTCATGTGTTGAGAGGTAAAAGATACAAGTTACTTCGACTCATAATAGAAGGTAAAATACAGGGTAAGAGATCAATAGGAAGACGCTAGAACTCATGTCTAAAGAACCTGAGAAGATGGTTTGAGCGCTCATCTACAGAAATCTTTCGTGCTGCAGTTTCCAAAACCACAGTTGCCATTTGGATCGCCAACGTTCGGAAGGAGATGGTGCAATAAGAAGAAGATACAAATATAAACTTGTCTAGCTTTGGAATTAAAATTACATTTTTATTTAGGTTCATTTATTGATATTTATATACAGTGAAGTGAATAAAGGAATAAAATAAGATATGGAAGAAACCAGTTCAAGTGAAGATGAAAAAAAAATGTTATGCTTAGGTTAGATATTCTTCACGAAGCATTGTTAGGATTTACAGAATTGGAACATTATTTCAGCCGAGTTTTAAAGTTATTCACAACATTCCGCAACCTACAGAATTTGGAGTTGGAGCACTTCTTGCCGGATCAACAGGGTACTACGTAATCTTGATAAAATTTGAAAATAATATTCATTATCGTCACTACAAACACTCTTCTTGTAGAGTATTTTAAAAATATCAGAGTATTTTATTATTTTTATTTACAGATGTTTTCGGAAAACTACAAATTCACGAAGCCCATGCATTTCGAGAGATCACTTGGTATGAAAGTAATACCAAAACTTGTACATGCAAGCATGGACAATTTTTTCCATCAAGATGGAGCAACCTTTCTTAAGCCCTTTGAAAGCGCGAACAAGCAAGAATATTGTTATTGTTAACCACGTGATCTTTCGAAATGAAGATATGTCATATATTAAACAGTATTTTGTTATTTTCATCTTGGTAAAGATGAAAATTTCATTTATGTTGTATTTTAGATTTCTCATCGTTTATGCTGAAAGAGATAATGAGTTCCGTACTGCCAGAACATACCCGGCCATGATGTTGATAGACGTTTCAGTTCACGATGGCAGCCACTTGGCCATTGATGCTCCAGCAATGAGAACATTGTATGTTGAAATTCCTGTTAGTAATGACAGTAACCAAACAATCGTTAAGCTACACGAAGGTGAAGAAGCCCATGCCCTTGATTGTGGTGATGAAGCCGCCCAATGGTTCTCTAGGTATCTTCTCGAAAAGGATTCGGGATTGAGACTTGGATATCATGATACCAGTAAGAAAAGAAACATCACCAACAATTATTCAAAATTGTTGGAATTCTACAAGAACCTCTCGAACGATTCCGTCGGTCTCTACAGTGACCTCAGTAGTATTTTGATAGTTAATCAAGCATCCGTTAATGATTTAAACAAAAGAATGGGTAATTCAGATATTACAATAAACAACTTCCGGCCAAATCTGGTGGTAGACGGCTTATATTTAGAACCTTATTCGGAAGATAATTGGGAATGGGTTAAAATAGGTGATGTAGTTATGAGGAATGTGAAAGATTGCACCAGGTGCATGATGACCACTATTGATCCCGATAAGGGTGTCAGAAATGCAGAAATGGAACCCTTGACAACATTGAAAACGTGAGTACCCGTTCTTTAGTTGATAATTTTTCTAATAATGAATAATTTATATTATCTTATATATTATAGTGTTGACTTTTCTACGCAGTAATGTATGGTGTAAAATTTTCGGTTTCTTAAACAGATTTTTATGTTTTCAAACACCTTGTGTCAAAGAAACATATTTTAAGACATTAGCCTGCCTTGAGAACTAATGTACCTATTATTTCCATTGTAATTTCACTCGGCACGCGAAAAAAATGAATGGTTGCAAGAGCAAATTGAGAGCGGTAGGAAGGGTGTGTGAGTGGACATCAGATTTTTAACTTGCTGCTTATTTTTTAGACAAAGCAATTTTGTCTTTGTCTTTGTTGTTATCTGTCATCCCAAAATATAAAAAAATTAGGACCGGCTTTATTAAATGTTGCTCTGGAACAAATAAATAATATTATAATTGTATTGGTACGGGTATTTTTGAAGTTGTGCAGTTATAGACATAGTTTTGGCTCATTTAGGGGAAGTTTTTTGGGGAAAGAAAATGTTGAATTTTAAATTTGTCTTATATGAAATCATCGCTCAGCACTCTTACTTCGAATTAAAAAAAAAATAGCGATCGGGGATCTCCGTCGTCCATCAGCAACGAAGCTCCTCACAGCTTTTCTCCAATTCCGAATTTAATTTCATATAAAGATCTGAAGGGTTTTCCAATAAGCCTGTCAGAACTTTAAAATTCAACACAACGAAAAAAAAGACAAGTGATTATACAGTAATTTTTATTTTATTTTGAAGAGCTAGGCACCTCTGACATTATATTTTGAATAATGTTGCTTAAATGTCCACCTCGACTTCGTCTAGTTTCGTGTATCCTGGTGGGCCAATTTTCAATTATTTTTTTACTTATGTCACGTGATATGTTTTCAAGGGTGCGTTGAATGTGTTGTTTAAGGTCTTGAATTGTTCTGGGCTTATTTCTGTAGACTAGAGATTTAACATAATCCCAAAAATAGTCTAAGGGTGTAAGATCGCAAGATCTTGGTGGCCAGTTTACGTCAGCGTTCCTCAGCATAACGCGTTTAGAATATCTTTCGTGCTCGTAACTCGATTGTTTCATGAGATGTGTGGCATCTGGCACCATCTTGTTGGAAAAAAAAATGTCCAAGTCAATATTTATAAGGCCACAGATATTAGGTCATATTCCTATAGCGTTCTCCATTAACAGTAACATGATTTCCATCCACGTCTTCCAAAAAGATAATACTCTGAGCCCAAAAACCACAACAAACTGTAACTTTCTCTCGATAGAGAGGTAACTCATGGATCTCTTGAGGATTTTCTTCAGTCCAAATTCTGCAGTTTTGTTTATTTACGAAACGATTTAGCCAGAAATGCGCTTCGTCGGTGGAAGTTGAGTTATTTGGATTTTGTAAGCCTTCAGATGAAGATCGTGATGGAAAATTCGCCAAGTAGTGGTCTGAAAAATGTTTACTTCTTGCGAACGACGTGAAATTACCTAACAGGTTCGGATTGTCTCTTACATTTTCGGTGATTGCTCGAAAGAAAGATCAAACTGGTAGAAATGTTCAAACCCTTATCAATGAATACAAGAGCTAAAACTAGAGTGGACCGGCGAGTTTGAATTAATATGAAGCACATTTCTACTCTGGCCCATATCTGGAAAGGGGATAAAAGAAAATGTTTAAAACGGATTTGATGCATTTTCCTTAAGTATTGAGTTTCTAGTTCAAGGCTAGACGCCCTTGGTCATCATTCCAAGCTACTATTCCGGGAAAAAATAAGATCGACCATTGTTTTTGACTCGGCACATTGAAGTCAAAAATAATGGTCCCTTGAATCGGTTTTCACAAGCACGCTGCTTAGTGCAGTAGTTAGCATGGATTTCTCATTTGCAACAGGTGTCACATGCGATTCAATTCTGGATCACGTGATGGTATTATAATGTTGCAAATATTCCTGTAAATAAAATTTGAAACAGACTGAATTTCTTAAACTGTACTCTAGAAATTAGTAGAAACGACTGAATGTTTAAATCGAGTTGAAAATGCATGACAGCGATATGAAAATCGTTTGAGAAGACGCACCAGATATTTTTATTTTGATTTACAATATTACACAATATTAATTTATAATGTCGATTGGTAGCCTTCCCCTTAGGAAATACTTACTCTAATACCGAATGATATTATAAACCCAAAAAACTGTTACAGGTACCGAATCAGTAACGGCCCGCAAAAATTGCCAGTGATGGGAATAAACCTTGAAATGAGGAAAACTGGGACTCTAGCAATTGGCGACAAAGTCTACGTTTCAAGGACCAACAAATAAGAGGATGTTCCTCTAGAAGTAGTAATTTGTATTTTTTACTCGTTAAAGTGTTTGGTGTCTATTGCATCAATGTCATTAGGTTTCAAAAAGAAAAAAAAGACATTTTTACTTAATAACTCATTGATATCCATCACAAAACAATTCCAACAAAGTCTGATATATACTTGAATATTTTACATCATAAATAGTCTGAAATAAAATAATTAAAATTTACCTAAGGCTGTTTTCTTCCTATTCCATTGAGAAATATGTCCAGTGTTTTTTTTTAATTCTTTGGTTGGGGTGTGAATAAATCATAAAATATCTAAAGCTATAGGTTCTTTATGTCCATAAGCATTAGGTGAGAACCTCTTTTCTATGATTTCATTTAAAGATTGAAATGTTGATATTTCCTAATAGTTCTTTTGGTGGAAAGTTATACATAATAATATATTGTCTATTTTCAATTTGTGTATCAAATTATACACATTTCTTTAACACAGTACCTATGTATTAAAATATAGTCCGAATAAAAATATACTCAACTGAACCTCACCTACCTTCCCAGTTTCTTGTACAGCTCGAACTTCCTCAAAGATTCTTCTGCCTGGTCATCTCCTTCCCAGCACATTTTTCAGTATTGTTCATTAGTTTTCAAAATAAGTCCCAAATATACCTACTTGTTCAATATTCATTTCAATATATTCACAAAACATGCTGAAAGAGACGAGTGAATATGTGAAGACCTGTGGGCTTATTCCCAAAACTTCAAAATTCGACTTGGAACTCGATCCACCATAATCTTTACTCACAAAAAGGCGATGGAAAACAAAATCCAGAAGCTTTCTGAGAAAATGAGTTAAAAATTAGCATTTGAAAATCCGGAGGTTGAAAAATTGACTTTGTTTACATGAGCTACTATTTTTTCTTATCCATCTTGAATCTGAGAGGGAACAGCACCAATAGCAGCTTGTATCCAACTCGAATTTTCCAGCAAGCCTAGGATAAACCAGTATCGACGCGCTGCTAAGTGGTTCTTGCAGCTGTTCAAAATCTTTATGACATACTTCACTCTAGGAATATTTTCTGCCATCGTCCACTAGCTTTGTCCCTTCACGAACCGTCGATAGAAGTTACATACTAGTATTGTATCTAGATCCACCGTAGCGCCATCACTAGACACAATGTTACCCAAGTATCTAAATTCTCGTCGAATCAGGTACAATTTTTTGGGACTTTATTAATAATAAAAACCTGTGGATTAAAAAAAGTAATTCCAAAAACGTACGCTTTCAAAAATTTGCGAGAAAAAAACCGTGTTTCCAAAAACCCTCTGTCAAATACGCAGAATTTCTTACCCGCAGGTTTTTGGAACGTCGGATTTAGTAGGAAAGTATTTTGCTAACCAGATGGATATCGTGAACAATGAAACTACAACAATAAACAATTTCAATAACTACTTCATTACTATATAGTATTATGCAAATTTAAATCAAATTTAAATATTTGCTAAATTTGATTTCAAAAATAAAAAACGAAGGAAAAACTATTTTTGTAATATAGGAAAGAACCTATGCAACTCAATAAAAAAATTCTATCTTCATAAAACCAACAGATCCAACAGCAATTCAAAGTATTATACACAATCTTAAATTAACAAATAGTGGAGTGGATATGATCAATTTAAAATCAAGGGGAATTTTTTGAAAAAAATTAAAAATAGTTTTTATTGGGCTTTTAAGATTTGAACCGTACCGATGAGTACTATTGCTATCTCTCCTTTTCTTCATTTGAACTATACTTATGTATATCTATTTGCCAGCAACAACAATTCCATAACAAATTATTTTTTTGTCTTCTATAGTCCACAGCACAAAATTAAATTTTAAATCAGTATCAGTATTGTCAACAGCTAACGTCTGACAATTGCGACAGCTGACTGCGAACACTGCGACATAACCATAGAGTAATATATACGAAGATCTGCCAGAGAATACCTATATACCGGAGAACACTGACGTATATATACGCTCCATGCTCGTGCGTAATTCCAGTGACGGATCTCATTGTCCAACATTGTCATTTCATGTTAAAGAAATAGTTTGATCTGGCTTGAATGAGAATATAATTAATCAATATTGGATCACACTTGGAGCTTAACAGGTCACGAGATGTCTGCGATCTAAGTATTGTAATGTGATGGCTTACCCGAATAATGAACTACACACACTCACAAATGTCATAAATATTCCAGAAAACACGGACATCAGAGGCACCGAGAATAAGTCCGTCTATTCTCGAAGCCATATATTGAGAAATAGCCTCCAGAAACAACGAAAACAACACTGGAATCATCTAGAGCTTTTTAGGTTAGATATATAATGCTGATGGCAATGACAGGACAGTTAGTTAGTGGTTAGTGATAGATAGTCAGTCGGTCATAAATCATAGACAGTAGAAAAGTCGTATATAGTCCGAGAAATAAGTGTGAATTTAAATGTGTATATGTATAGTCGCGTAGTTATTGGTATAAATAAATAAGTGAAAATAAATCGTGGTACGAATCGTACCAATTCGAAATTTCAGGTCTCTAGACCGTATGGGGCCTGAGAAATCGCCGCGGAGTCCACCGATACAAGAACCGAAAGTAATAAAAACTATTTAAAAACTTTATCGGGCTTTATCTCAGATGCATTAGCTCACATTTTCAATCTATGTATGTATAAAAAGAGCAATATGGCCTGGCACGCCGAAGGTAAGTGAGGTGATACCTATATTCAAATCTGGTAATAAAAACGATGTTGCAAATTATAGACCTACCCACCTAATCTCAAATTTAGTTAAAATTTTTAAAGTAGTTATACACTAAAGAATATTACACACACACAACAATTGTCAAATAATAGTTGTATATATTCAAGTGTATGGAGTATCAGTCCTACACAGAAGGTCTCGACAATAATTTCAAGAAGAAGTCCTCCAGGTACAGATGTTGAAAGCTAGTTACGATAAGATGTGCTTGCGTAAGGGAACCAGCCTTACCCTCTAGAGTCAACTACTTGGGGAACAAGCCCAAGTAAGCCCTGAAGGAAGTAGGAGCGTAAGAGAGGCGACAAGCCTTTCTCACTAGAGTCAACTACTTGGGGAACCAGCCCAAGTAAGTCCTGAAGGAAGTGAGAGTGTAGAAGAGTGAGAAGCCTCTCCTACTACAGTCGACTACTTGGGTAACAAGCCCAAATAAGTCCTGAAAGTTAAAAATTAGCGTGAGAGAATTTAGACAAGACAGCAAGACCAGTAGTGAAATAAAACTCTCAGTATATATGTGGAAAACCTGCAGAAGCTGACATGAGATGTTTTCGAAGTGAGTCGAAGAAATTGACTGAATCATACAATACATAACATGAACACGGATAGAATTGACACTCGATGTTAAATTTTGTTGGCGCGTTTCAGCGTTACCTAGCGGCTTGGTTTAAAAGTTTTTGGGAGAGGCGGGAATTTCGAACTATAGGTATTCTATAAATTAGGATAATTTTTCAATTTATTTACCTCTTCTTTTGAAATAAAACTATATTCTGAACAACCAAATAATTTATTGATTCCATTTTTATCATACATAAAAATAAATTATATTCTTAGAGTATTTTCTAAGTACAGGATATACAGTAAAAATCCATTAACAGTTAATTTCAAGTACAAATTAGTAATACTAAATATGATTCTACTTCTTTATATAACTTTTCCAAAGTTCGTTTACCTCAAAAGCTGTTTTCTCAGGCATTTTTATTAATTTTCTAGGTAACATTATATTTATACTCGCAAAATATGAAAATTCGTCTACAACATATTTAATTTGATATCAATCAATATATTTTTGTGATTACACACCAAAGAATGTTGGCATAAAAGACATCTGTATTTCAACATCTCATGTTATCTCATTTACATATGAGATACATCGTATATATATACATATATATGGTATATATATATATATATATATATATATATATATATATATAATGGATATGCTCTACACCTTTGTGCTTTTATTTAGTCGGACACAGCCACCCACTAGAAGCGGATCACGTGATTTCAAGCTTGTTAGCTTTCATCAGCGCCACATAAGTGGAAGCTGTATCCGACGAAACAAAAACAACTGGAAGATTATCAAACTTTTCTGACCTGATCTACCAGCGGGACACAATTCGCGCCACAGATTTAGATACACTCGATTTCTTTTTGTGGGGATACCTAAAAAATAAAATTTACAGAACACAACCAGAGTCGTAAGAAGATTGGCGTCAAAGAATTGTTGACGAGTGTCGTAGAATCAATCCGGAAATGCTTATCTGAATGTGTGCGAGCGTTTCCAACACAATCTTTATTATTGTATGGAAGTAGATGGTCATCAGTTTGAACATTTATTCAACTAAGTAGTAAGTAAGCAGCAAATCATCATTTAAACTTAAAAATGTAGTCTTCAAAGTATGTATTAGGCGAAATTTTCAAATTTAGACTTCTGTAAAGGGAATTACAAGAGCTGTTAAAAGATATCTTACTCTACCCCAAAGCTATTTAAATATTTTGGAGTGATTCTTACCCTCATTAGGGGGTAAAAGTGGTGGAGTCAAAAATACCGACAAAAAGTGTCCCCCTTGAATCAAAAAGTGACGGGTCCCTGCTTTTTCCTAATGTAATGACACACTTCCTGAAAATGGCTCTGTTTCGTTTTCCATTGGCCACCCTGTATGTAAAAAGCAGTGTTTCAAAAATCTGTGGATAAGAAACCGTCGTTACTATGACCTGATTTATTATCTAAGCCCACGGTTCTAGAATTGGAAAGATCAACTTTTTTATTTAATGATTTTTGTAATGCCGGTTTTTTAGTCGTTTTAGAACGCCTTAAAAAATATTCTTATTTGCATTCCTTATAAAATAGCTTAATTTTATGTATTATTAACATAGGCATTAAATAATCATTTAAAAATAAAATGGAGAAAATCCAAATTGATGAGGAAAAATCTCTGTGATATGTATACCTATAGGTATTTAGAGATCGAATATGGCAAGGCAAATACTGGAATAGCAACAACAGCAAAAAAATCAAAACATCCAGAACGCAACTTGCAACTTGTGTGTAGTAAAAACTTCCAAGATCACATTTGGTTCTTCTTAATTTCGTTTAGTGAAGAATTGATCGTCAATGCTCATTTTTATTACTGAACCTGTTCTTTACATCATGTGATTCGCCATGGACTATAAATTATTTCATAGGTAGGTACAGACTTATTTGTATGTAATTTCTTTTGTTGTTTCAAAAGATATCAAATTCGATCAAATTAATACTTATCATTAGGTACCGAATCGTCGACAGATTATGTTGTGAATGGTTTCACCATTTACTTTTATTCAGTCATCTTGAATTGTGAATTTGAACAACTCTGCTGAGAAAACAATTAAGAGAAAGAGATATATAAATCCTTGACGTACCTACTCCTTTGCAGATCTCTATTTCGGCAGGAATAAGTAGTACCTTTCAATTTTAGTTTTACCACCTTTTATATCGAAGTCATTATAGGGTTTAAAAAGAAGGCAGATATATTTTACCTTAATAATTTATTACTTCACATTTTTTACATTAAAAATCGGTTCAATCAAATAAGATATATATATATATATATATATATATATATATATATATATATATATATATACATATATATATATAAAGAAAACTATAATTCAGTATTACTCAGATAGATATAATATCATAATGAGAATGCTATTCACCTTTATGCTTTTATTTCATCAGATACAGTCATCCACTAGAAGCGGATCACATGATATCAAGCTTATTTGCTTTCGTCAGCGCCACATGGTATATATATATATATATATATATATATATAATAAAATAGATTTTTGCTGGGGATGCAGTCATTTAATAAATAAAATTCTTTGGATTATGCCAAGCTTTCGAGAAAGTTCATTCTCTTCGTCAGGGCAAAATTCGTGAATTTAGATAGCTTGGCATAATCCAAAGAATTTTATTTATTAAATGACTGTATCCCCAACAAAAATCTATTTTATCAAATATTAAACTAGTCAAGAATTCAGAATCAAACATCGACAATAACAACAACATTTTATCGATATAATTAATTTAAATTAAAGTTGGTATTACAATTTACATTTATTTTCAATGGCTAGAAATAATTACTTCTAAAAAGGTTTTCACATTGTAGTCCTGTTAGAAAGGCACCGATGCTATCATCTTCTACGAATTTTTCTTTCGGAAAATGTTGAGGAGATGATTCCATCAAAATCAATCTAAAAGAGATTTTTTATCAAATTTAATACTCATATAGTGTTCCTATATAAATTATCTATAATATTTTAGAGTGTAAATAAATAAATTTGAAGATAAATTATTCCCCGTCATTTCTATATGCGCATACAGTACAATAGATACAGAAATAAGTACCAAAGACAGATGCCTATTAACGCTCAGAGATAAAATTTGAAACTAGAACCGAATTTATTAGATGGTGCATAAAAATATTTTATATTTTCAGGTAGATCATCTAATGAAGTTGTCCCTAGTTTTTGTAATAAGTTACCCATATGCACTAAATAGTCTCGGTTATGGGAATATTTTGACACTGAACATCGGAATGCATAATATTGATAAACAGTCATTGCTAATTTGGTGCACCAATGGTTTTCAAATTTTATATACAAGATGGATAGAAAGTCTGGAAACACCTGATTTCTGGCTAAACTATATATACGTTATATTATCAAAATATCCATCATGTAAATTGTTGTAAAAGTGAATATCTGAAAATGCAAAAATTTACACTGATGACGTCATATCCCGAAAATTACCGTAGGATATTCGGATATTTTTTCATATAAGGTATAGTTTAGCCAGAAATCATGTGTTTCCAGATTTTCTAACCACCCTGTATAAGTCACGAGAATTCGATTATTAACAGCATTCCAATAATTACTTACTGAAGGTACTGAATTTTAATATTTCTGTGTAAATATTAATGAATATTTCAATGATTTTCGAAAAATATAGAAATAGTGGGAGCAAAAATTTCTTATTCTCCACTGATTATAAATTTTACATTACTCACTTATCTTCTCTGTTAACAATGAAGTGTATTTTTGGGGTTGTATAACCGTTAAATTCGCAAGATATAGAAGTGGAATAAGCTCCGGTGCTCTCAAATACTATCCAATCACCTTCCTCCATTTCAGGCAGCAGCTCGACCTCCGAGACCCTATCCGAGCTGTCACAAGTTGGCCCCCAAACTCTGCTGAGGAACTTTCCTTTCTTTCGACAATCATCTTCCAGTAGTGGATGAATGGTGTAGAATTCATCGAATAGACATGGTATTAGAGCGTTATAAACGCCGACATCCACATAGTACATTCGAACCATTTCTTTGCCATTCCTTTCTTTCATTATCTTCTTGGAATGGATGCTCGTAGTGAGAGTGAAGGCTGCATCTACGTAGTAACGGCCAGGCTCTGATATCACCTTGATATTCTTCTCTGGGAAATATTCTTCTAATGCCTTATTAATGACCAATCCCACCTAGAATAGCCTGATGAATTTAGGAATTCTTTCGAAGTTCCTGCGCAAAAACTATAACACTGGCTATTTTTATGCCTGATATTATATGCCAGTTTTAGAGTTTTGTATCCAAGGGGTGGGCAATATCTCATGAAATTGAAATTTTCACGAAATATTGCCACTGTAATAGCAAATAATAGAATAACATGTAGAATAAAGGGGATCCCCATATAAAATTATGATTTTATCGGTGTTTTCTGCTCGACCTTGATAATCGCTGTATCTCTTGAATAGACAGAAAAGATAGACACAAGAATTTAAAAAAAAAGTAAGAAATACTATAACAGCTATAATTAAAAAAAAATCGACGGCCTGTAGCCACCGGAAATGTAAATTTCTCAAAATTCATTGAATTGAAATTTGAACATCCATAGATTTTTTCTTTATTACTTTTTTTTTATTGTTTTTATTATTTTGTTCTGTCCATTTTATGAAAAATTGTTTTGGACAAAAGTTGTAGGCGCTGATTATATCTATAACTCAAAATTATTTTTGATGATATCTACACTACGGCCCTTTTTAATAATATTTTTAAATGTTTGAACGGCTGCCAATAACGAACTCAGCTGTGATATTTAAGAGATTGATTTTTGTAGCAAATTTGAATTTTTACTTCTAAAACTGCGACCTCTATCGTGTTAATAAATTTCGTATTGTAACGGGGATTTTTATTAAAACTGGGTTCGATTTATTTTCACTTATTTATTTATACCAATAACTACACGACTATATACAGATTTATATTCACAATTATTTCTCGGACTATATACGACTTTCTACTGTCTATGATCTATGACCGACTGACTATCTATCACTAACTGTCTATATCCGTGGTTCGTTTGTTTATATCCACTTAACCTCCTGTCTCGAAGCTTCTCGTCCTTTGTAATATATTGTTCTGGAAGTATTTCCCAATATGTTCCTTCGAGAGTGATCGAGGTGCTTCCGGGGCTCCAGAGTGTTCTTCTATGTTTCTGGATGTTTGTGAGTGTGTGTTGGTGTCTTTATTCGGGTAAGTCTTCACGTTACAGTATTATCCCATATATATATATATATATATATATATATATATATATATATATATATATATATATATATATATATATATATATATAAACTTTTGAACCAACAGTTTTTTTGGACCTACTTATAGACATATTACAACATGCCGTTGAACGATAGCAATATGTACGTTTCTATAAGAAATTCACCTAATTATGAAAATAAAATAAAGGTAAAAATTAAAGAGGGTTCCCATAGAATAAATAAACTTTCGTTTTATGAGGATTTTAATGGCCGTATCTTTTGAACCGTAATTGGTATAGGTACAGTTCATGTACGATGGAACAGAAAGAAGTCTTCGTATGCGAGTCTGACTGGCACTTTGGTAAAATTTTCGGTGTCTGGTTATCAAAAGATTTTTGCGATATACGTGTCCCTTGAGTAAAAAAACCTGATTCGTTGTCAGAAATTTTTAATCATAACTGTAGATTTCTTATCCTTGATACTTTTTGAGTGATTGTTGGCTTTTATTTACTTTCGTTGCTCGTTTTATTTGTAGGAATATTCGTATGTTATTAATTTCCGTAGGCAGATAACACAAGAATAACGAATTTTATCAGAAATTTGATAAAGATAAAAAAGATGCCGTCATTAATGATCATTCAAGAAAACTAATTAAGGAGCTCATGGGCGTAACAGAATTATTGATTAGTGGGTCTGAAGTTATACATACAGATTATTGTGGAGCATGTTGAATAACTGTGGTATCGACTTATTTGACGAAGCCGACGATTTCTTGTCAAAACTGTCGAACCTATGGTATAATTTAAAATCCTATCAAATAAAATTTAAAATAAAACAATTCGTTTGGATATCTCACATTTTCCAGAGAAAAATCTGTAGCTCCTGAAATTCCTCCACCAATATCCAACAAATCAATCTTGAAGCCTATTCTTGTGCCCATATCGAAGACATCTCTAGCCTTCTGTATGGCTCCAGCAAAAATAGAATAATTCTTTAAACTTGAGCCAATGTGAAAGCTTATACCAGTAACGTCAAGTCCAAGGGACATTGCTAATTTCAGTAAGGGCTCCGCTTCTGTGTCCGCATCTGCTCCAAATTTCTGGCCCAACACATATTTGGCAGTTAGGTCATCGTATTTTATTCTTAGAACTAATCTGAAGAAGAAATATGTAAAAGAACTCAGAATTATATTCACTGCTACGTTCTTTGGGATATAGAAGACAACGTTGGATCCGGAAAAAGAGATACAAACAGAAAAACACCTTTGATGTTAATAGTTTGCTTTGGTATGTAGGAGGCGGGCGGAATTTTTCCGAAATTTACATTAATTTATTATTTATTTAATATTTATTATTATATATTTCTTCTCCATCGATTATTAATCGTGGATTAGTCGTAGGTAAGGTCAATGTCAGCTAATTAACCATTGCTTAGTTAACCATAGTCAGTTAACCATTGGTGGGTTAACCGTTGTAGTTATAGGTTAATTAATTAACTAGAGCATTGGTTAGTTATTCGTAGGTTCGTTAAACATGGGTTCTCTAACAGTGAGTAGTTAACCATAGGTTAATTTAGTTAAACCTTGGTTAGTTAGCTAGTTACTTTGTTAGTAAGAGGTAATAGGTCATTTAAATGTCAATTGCGCAATCATCAGTAGTTAACCATTAGTCATGTTATTATTGGCCGATACTCGACCACTGGGTTACGGTATAGTAAGTTGTTGTATTTCATTCTTATAGAACAAATCGGCAAAGTCATGTAGCTTGGAATGACAGAAGAAGCTGGACCCAGACAAACTGTTCTAAGAGGTTCAATGAAAGAAAATGTCGGATGAATCAATAAATATTGGGAGAATGGAAAATTCCTCAAACAAAAGAATTGTTTAAAAACTTGTAAATCTCACTTAGCCTCAGAATAATATTTCTTGATTTTGTACAACTCGTTCGGTGCATCAAATGTAAGTAATTTGACGTCGTTCTCTTTTGCATACTTGATATGGCTGATTTTTTTTGTTGGTTGAGCAAAAACTATGCGTTCCGGTTCCACCCCCAATGAAAGTATCTTCTCAATCTCATCCTTTGAGGCACAATCGAATCCAGTACCCAAAGTGGCCAATGTCTGCAAAACTACTTTGCAGTAGTTGCATTTGACAGCTGAAACAATTCTCATTTAGAATGATTGAATGAAGATGATGGTTTTAATGATGAATATATAATTTAAATCATTGGAGGTGCTCACCATAGAATGTTTCTACTCTTGGCATAATATTATTCCAATGCTTGTACCTCCTGATGAGCTCACTAACGTTGCAAACATAGAAACCATCTTCCTGTCCACTAGCAACTATCATCTTCATGACAGTTGCAATATCAACATTTGATTCCACTACTTGTATTTGATCCATTGCCATATTTTGCATCAACTTTAAAAATAGGAATACAATTTTTTCACGGTTAATATTTAAGTCTAATTAAATTCATAAATACATTCCGTTTAATTTAAAGGAAATTGAATCTCAGATTGTTGAGACAACAAAGCTTTGAATGATATCAAATATTTTATAATTCCTTTGTTTTTGCATGAAATTAAGAATGCATAATTTAACGCACACTCAGTAAAGTGCAAAGGTTAGGCTTTGAGATACAGACTAGTAAGAATATCAATTATTAACAAATTGATCGTTGGTATTTGTTTGTAATCACTGACAAATATCATTCAAATCATTCTCTTTTAGATATATTTTTTATGGAATAATACTCAATAGATTTCTGAATGAAATTGCCTTGTGATAATTAAGGTAATTATAGATAAACCTACAAAACCTACATATCACTTATCTAAATAATCATCACGTATCAAATAATAATAGGTACTATCAAATTTCAAGCATTTAAACAAACTTATGTATTTCGGATAAATAAATAACTGTTTATAAAAACAAGGACCGATTTTATTAGTTGCTGCACTGAAAAATACAAATTGACAGCTGTTGAATATAACATGTTGTCAGGAGACCCGGAAACGTACCTAAACATCTGTTGAAAACTGGTATTTTTTCTGAGATACGCGTTATGGCAGGTAAATGAAAAGGATTTTAAGCAGAATATTTCAGATAAGTTTCAGCAAAATTTTCGAGTCACAGTCTTGAGTGAAACAAGAGACTGACATATCAATAGCTGAAAATATGTTTTTTGGTCCCAGGGACTCATGAAACGTTAATATCTGTGCAAAACCGGGCTCCGAAAATTTTACACGATTACGATACTTTCCTTACTATGGCTACTTAGAGTAGCGGTAGGAAATTTAAAGGAACATTAAAATAAATAACTTTTTGTATCATTTTAGTCACGATTTCTATCAGTTCTCAGACTTGTTTTTAAAAAGAACTGCCTTATTGATAGAAGCTTAAATTCAGATCCTGGGAACATGAGTTTGATGTCAATTTCAATATTTATTTTCTAGATATTCGAGATACAGCTTAGAGTTGTAGTTATTCACGAAATGTTTTATATAATCCTGTATATAAATTTTACTAAATCATGTTTTTGGATTCTTTTTATGCTGCTTGTTCTGAAATATTAAATTTGTAAATAGCTGCTGACAATTTTTACCGGGATGTGACGTTTTGGCGCCGTATTCAATTATTACAAAAAATATAATCGTAACATTAATTCCATATATATACATTACCTATCTTTTCAAGTAGTAAAAATAAGGGTGACTTTGTGTAGGTTTGTCTATACCAAAAATTAGTAGTTTTCGAAATAAATGGCAATTTTTCGTTTTCCTATAAAAATAATAAAAACTGTCAATAAAACTCAAAGTTATTTAAATTTATTTAATTTATGAAGAATGTGAAAATGTTTATTTGAACAACATGTAATACATTTGCGACGAGATATTCACTGGAATATCTCTATCCAACAATTTGTACAAGGCAAGTAGCAGCGGGAATAATCTAAAACTTGTTTTGCAGAAATATCTAGATAGTCCATACAACCCAAAATTGCGATTTCAAGATTTTCATTGTTAACAACGATTTTTTTTATATGTACTTTAGCCCTTACAATTCCCAAACACTTGAAATTTTCTATAATTTTTTTTAACATATTTTGGTGTTGGTCTCTGTTCTATCGCGTCACAAATTTATTGCATGTCCTACAAATAAACATTTTTACTTGCAGTCAAGAATAATAAATTAATTTGCCGACAATTCTTTATGATTATTATTCTTGATTGTCTTTGCGTTTCGTAAATAATGAAGGGATATTCTATATTCTCAACTATACATATTGGGGCCAAAATGACCGGCGCCAAAACGTCCTAGCGCCAAAACGGCGTCGCCAAACCGGCGGCGCCAAAACGGATTTTTACTATTCAGAGTGCCCATTGTACTATTATAAAAACAAGAATATTGTATATTACACTCTCTGGAGTACATCTAGAAACCATTACAGTCAGTTGCAATGGTTTTTAGATGTGGGGACGTTGAAATGTGGCGATATGACAAAATTAGAATTTTCTAAAATTTTACACATTGCAATTACATCCTGCTGGCAATTGATGAACTTTTTAACTTACCTTTTGTATTCAGAAATAAATGCTTATAATTATTTAAAAGAATTTTAAACCTCAATTCAAAACTTTTTTACAAAAACTTGAACTGACTTTGTTATTTGGTGCACTGAAAAATACAAAATAATATTCCACTAGTGATAGTAATTTTGAAGTTGTGCAGTTATAAATCGATAGAAAACTTTTGGCACCAACTTCAAAAATACCAGCACCAGTGGAATTATTTGGAACATTCAGTGCATCAGTTAATAAAGCCGGTCTTAAATATTGTAAAAAAGTTTTATTTCACATTTTTGAGTGTATCATTAGTCATCAAAATCGTTCAACGTTCACTTACCCATATCCAGAGATTTTAAAACATTTTTCGAAAAAAATTGCCCCCTACACATAGCTAAAACACACATATTTCAGACTTCTGCTATAAATCGGAAACCGTGTATTGAAAAATATCCAATTTAAATGTTGCTGCATATGGTCCCATATTTAATTTTGCCGTCTCAAATTCTCTATTTAAAAAAAAAACATCCATCCCTTTTGAAGGCAGGTTTTTGGGGAAAGGGATGTTGATTTTAAATTCAGTTAATAAAGGACCATTTCTCAGCTCTCCTCTTCAAAAAAAAAATATCAATAGCTGAACCCTTGGCAAAAATAATTAATACATGTATGCTATCTGGTATTTGGCCTAATCATTTTAAGAGAGCAGAGGTTGTACCAATATATAAAGCTGGTGATCATAAATCAACAAGTAATTATAGACCAATATCCTTATTATCAAATTTGGCTAAAATATCTGAAAAAGTGATACACAAAAGACTCAATGATTTTCTAGAGGGAGAGGGAATGATAAATGGGAGACAATTCGGATTCAGAAAGAATAAATCGACTAATGATGCCTTAAATTATGTCAATAACTTCATATGTAACCAACTTGACAATAGCAGATCGGTAATAGCAATATTTCTCGATCTAGCGAAGGCTTTTGACACGGTAGTACATGAACTTCTGTTGATTATATTGAATGATATAGGTATAAGAGGGATTGTTAATGATTTGATGCGTAACTATCTATCAAATAGATTTCAGTGTGTTCTCATTAATGGTGTTAAAAGTTCTTACAGCTTAGTTACTTGTGGAGTCCCTCAAGGTTCAATTTTGGGTCCATTATTATTTAATGCCTATATTAATGGGTTATTGAATCTTAATTTACCGGGTGTTATTGTATCTTTTGCGGATGACACAGTCATTATTTGTAGTGGTGAGAGTTGGGATGAAGTTACAGCCAATGCCAAACATTCTTTAAAAATTATAAGGAAATGGTTTAATTATCACAAAGTGTCTTTAAATATGTCAAAATCCAGTGTTTTATATGTGTCTCTATATGCGGATAAGCTCCCTGTTACAGACGGACTCACAATACATGATGATGTTTGTTATAATAACTTAAACTGTGGATGTGATAAAATAAAAAGGGTAAATGAAGTTAAATACCTTGGTGTTATACTAGATGAAAATTGGAATTGGAAGAAAAATATTTTTAGTATTGTTAAAAAAGTAAGATACCTTCTTTTTGTTTTCTATAAAATGAGATATATTCTTGAAAAAAATGATTTATTAAAATTATACCATGCTTTGTTCTGTAGCGTCCTATTTTATGAAATTATTTGTTGGGGTTCAGCTTATTCAAATACATTAGGGCCGATAGTAAGAATACAAAAGCGTGCTATCAAAATTTTTACTTTTGGTAAACAACACAACCTTTTTAGTGAGACACGATTGCTGAACATCAATCAAAAATATATTTTGGAAGCACTAATAAATAATTATTGTAATCTACGGGAAGAGTATACTATTGCTGAAGCATGTTTATTTTCTAGACACAAATCGCTTACAGTAAGTAAAACTAAATTAAATATTGGTCAAAAAACTAGTTTATATCGATCCAAACTTGTCTACAATAGATTAGATAACAATCTAAAAAATTAAACTTCTCTAGAGGGCGTATTAAATTTCATATTAAGAGTTGGATTTTAAATAATTTGAAGTTATAATATACATAGATATTGTTATGTTACTTAAAAAATCTGTTTTAATATTTAATACTTCCTATATGATGTGTCTTTCTTTACATTTGTAGTTGTATTTATAGTTTTGTTGCATTTTAATTTTATTATTTGTTTATTTATTGTATATTAATATGTATATTTAGATTATGTTAAGCTTGTAGATTTTAATACATTATTAAGTTCAGGTCTACACACAGATGCTATTTGCATCTCGGTAGGGGATTGTTGGACTTTATTAAGTCAAACAATCTATTAGCATACTATTTTTTAATCAAGATTTGTATGTTAACCTGAATAAAGATTATTATTATTATTTGAGTACGTCTACTATACGGATCTCGTGTACAAAAGTAAATAATTATTTTATACAAAAAATTGGACCGACGTTATTAGTTGGTGCACTGAAAAGTATAAAATAATATTAATTCTATTGGTGCTGTTACTTTTGAAGTTGTGCAGTTGCAGTAAGATTGATAACTTTTGGCACCAACTTCACAAGTACCAGCACCAATGGAATTAATATTATTTTAGACTTTTCAATGCACCAACTAATAACGTCGGTCAAATTTTTTGTAAAAAATAAATATTTCACATTTTTGAGTGTCTCATTAGTCACGAAAATCGTGGAACGTTCACTAATACCAATGGAGATAGTACTTATCCCAATACCCACGTATATTATTTGCTTTTAATTGTTATTATTGAGATCTCAAAGCATCGCTGCAGAAATACGCAAGTATTTTATATGTTACCATTTTAACACCGATTTATCTCGAAAACTGTAACTGTAAGGAAAACATATTCATTATTATTGTTGCTACAAATAATTATGGCTTTCATATAGTATCCAAAGATTTTCAATTGTCGAAATAAATCGCCCTCTCCACATAGCAAAAACGCATCTTACTCAAAAAGCGTAACTCTTTTGAAAAAATGTTCAATTTAAACGTTTCCGGATATTGTCCTATCTTTAATTATACCAACCCAGATTTTCGATTTTTGAGAAAATTTGCCCCCTACACCCTCTTTGGGAGCGGTTTTCATAGGGAAGGGGATTTTGGATTTGCGTTTTTATTAATATGGGACCATTTCTCAATCCTCCTCTTTCAAATGAATCAAAAATCATCAAAATCGGAGTTCGTTTACTATATAAAACGCGCGGTCAAACATAAAAAAGCAGATAGTCGAATTGTATACCTCCTCCGTTCGGGGTTCTTCGGTCAAAAAACAAAGCACACAGTCAAATTGTATACTTCCTCCGTTTGGAAAGTCGTTCACAAATAGACAAAACGAAATACAGAAACAATATTGGAGGACTTACCTTTGATTTTGATACAATATTCTAGACATAGGGCAATAGGCTAACTGAAACATCTGATATGTAGACGAGTAAAGATTGCTAACCGATTAATAACCCTGAAAATGATCTATTAGTTCGAGTATTTACATTAGATTAAAGTAGTGTTAATATACTATGTAGCAACATATTAATTTTGATTCAGTCTGTTCATCTCCCATAGCCTATTTTCTCAAAATCTATTTACTAAAAGAAATTCAAATTTATTGTATTTATACAGAATTTCGTAACGAATAAACAAATTCAGATACTGGGGGTATTTTTTGTGGAGCCAATTAGAAAATTTGACACATAGGTACATTGAAAAGGACTTTTATGACTAATAATAATATATTCCTTTATTATTGCAAAATGTGTTGTCTGGAAGCTATAAAATTTGATAGCTCGTCCCCTCCGGAAATATCAAGCCTACAACTTTAACTTAAATTCTGCTCAGGGATCTTCAAATGTCATAAAAAAAAATCAGTGAATTTGATATGTTGTTTCCATATCATTTCAAATGCAACTAGCTGGTACCCGCAACTTCGTACGCGGAATATTAGTGAGATACCCACAAAATACCATTCCGCACCACAAAAAGAATGTAGGTACTCCTCAAATTCCTTATTTGTAGCCTTAATAGTTTGGGCTGTTCGTAAGTTTCTTACGTAACAATCATCCATCGTTGCGATTTGACATTGAACAAAAGTCTTATCTGTCTCCTGATATACCCTGTATATTTAAGTCACATCTAAAAAACTATAAATTATTAACTAAAATCAATAGGTTCGAGCGTTTTTATTTTTTGTTGCCATCAAATTTTATAATTTCACATTTGGTTAGAACCTAACGTTTGGAAGGAACTTATTACATACCAACTGCTACCCTTTCTAAGAAAAGTAGGTGGTGTAATCGTATAAAATTTTTGGTGTTCGGTTTTCAACAAATGTTTACGTATCGGAAGTCCTTGAGTAAAAAAATAGCTACCTATTTGCCTGTCTGTGCCAAGATTATTTATTGCTAGGCAATAGCTGGAGAATGTGTTTCGTTCAAGACTGTAGTGCGATAACGGCCCCAACGATTTAGATGAAACTTGCCTAAAACATTCTGCTCAAAGCCCTTTACCGCTTGCTTTAAGGCATATATCTGAGAAAAATCAGGAACAAAGTTATGCTCAAATTAACTGTCAGATTTTCTAACTGTTCATTTATATTCTGGTTAAACGGTTCCTCCTAGATAAATTGAATAGAATATGTCACAAAGAAAAAGATGAATGGTCTCAGGACCCCATCAGACGATTTTTATATTCAATGGAATTCGTTTGTGAGCGGTAGGAAAGTCGTGTGAGTAGACACACTCGATTTTTGACCTACAAACCCCAAAATGTTTTTTTTTTTGGTTTGTACACGCGTCGTATATATACGTATTCCGATTTTGATAATTATTGATTCATTTGAAAAAGGAGACTGGAGAAATGGTCCCATACTGGTTAAAACTCTAGATATGTCAGAATTAAAGATAGGACAATATCCGGAAATGTTTAAGCTAAACATTTTTTCGAGAGAGTTACGGTTTATCGAGTTACATTCATGTTAAAATCTCACATATTATGTGTATTTTCGCTATGTGGAGGGGGCGGTTTATTTAAAAAACTGATGTACCACATGAAAGAAAATAATATTTGTAGCAACATTTATAATGAACATTTTTTTCTTACAATTACGGTTTTCGAGTTACAGCGGTGGTAAAATGGTTAAATCTAAAATACTTATTCGTATTTCCGCAGCGATGTTCTGAGATCTCAACATAATAACAAGTACAAGCAAAGAATATACGTGGGTAATAATAAGTACTATCTTTTTGGAATTAGTGAATGTTCAACGATGAAATAATTGTTTGTTCAAAAAATTGGACAGGCGTTATTACTTAGTGCACTAAAAAATACGAACTAATATTAATATTTAAATGTAAATTTCTTATAGAAATGCAACTATCGCAATCGTTCGCAATCGTTCTATGTCAATAAAGAAGACCATAATTAAAGTTTATAAAATCAATATACATATATACATAATTATATTGATTGATTTTGAATTTTTGACTGATGCGATGATATATTCAATAAAAATTTGATTTTTGGAGATGTAATCATTTATTAGATAAAATTCTTTGAATTAAGCCAAGCTATCGAGAATGTCTATATCGCCGGACTATGCTGGTCTTAAAATATAAAATAAATTTACAAAACTTAAACATTAAAAAAATTCAAATTAAAATAAAGGAGTTCCTTCTAAAAAAAACATATTATTATGTCGACGAATATTTTAATGATAGCTTTTAATGCAAAACTGTGACATATTGTGTATTTTTTATGTTTATATGTGTGTAATTTTAGGTTATAGTTTCTTTAATATTTAAAATTATATTATATTACGTTCTGTGACGATTACATCCATCTTGTGATGGCTGCTTTGCAAGTATGAATTCTTCTTCTTTGAATGCCGTAATCGTATCCGAGCGTTCGAAGCTTCTCTGCCTTGAAAGTTTTACCCTAGATTAGGGGACCTATAGTTTAACGTGGATTCCGAACCACCAATATGTCTCAAGATAAATCTCAAGGCACACTATTCCAGAAAGCTGTACTAGGGAAATATACTCTGGCTGGTTTCCTGTTGCCTTGTGAGAGGCATGCAATACGGCAGTCAGAGATTCGAACGCGTGCCCGCATCAACGGTCACTCATCCAAACCGTTTCCAACGTATTGTGCTGCTTAACTTCGATGATCGAAGAAGCCGGTCAGTGTGGCATGAATAAATGATTTGATTTCATTTGACCTCAGATTTTCGATTTATTACCCTCTCGACTCCCTTCGGGAGCGGTTTTCGGAGGGAAGACGATTTCGGATTTGAGTTTTCACGAACACGGGACCGACAGTCTAATTGTATACCTCCTCCGTTTGGGTTCGTCGGTCAAATATCATGAAATCAAGTATAAAGAAAACGGTAAATGTTGGGTCTATATATTAATAATAATTCGAGGTTTTCACATACACACAATACATTTTATGATAAGACATAATAATAATTATTTTTATTATATTAACGCACAATAAGAATGTGAAGCGTAATTTCTTTTTTGAATTTAAATAATTTATTTTTATTTCCACTTAATGCAATCTTTGCTATTAAATATCATAACAGCGTGCCCTAGATACGGTTATTTGTCAAGTGAATTATATCTAGATATGATATGGGTGTAGATTATTCAAAAAATTACTTACTTTCACGAAGAAAATATTACCTTAAAAATTAAAACAATTTTATTTAAAAAACAGTTGATATACTGTCTTACTTGGCTAGCGATATTGAAAATTGTCATGGGTTGGCTATAAATGATTTTTCTATTGATGGTTTAGAGCAGGGATTCCCAAACTATTTTCTCTCGTGGACCACTTTCAAAATTTTACTGGTTTTGGTGGACCCCCTGCTGCTACATTTCTACCATAATTCCAAAACTTATAAGAAATGTGGACATTAGCTCTAATAATGGAAATATGCGTCGCGGATGAGTTCCAACCCTCAATTCTGACTGGTAAAAAAAGATAAATTGTATACTATTCATTAAAATAATTTGATATCAGACTGTATTTTCAACAATGCAAATCAACAATTAAAAAAATAGTCATAATTGTAATGGGAGGGATATACTTGACGGATTGACTGCAAATTATCAATATTTTGCTTCAGTTTTGTACGGAATAACCGCAAATCTTCCGCTACTTTTGTTTGTTAATAGGGTTGTAACGACACTAAAACTGTTTTCCTTGGACGAGGGAGACGCTATCAAAAGCTCTCTTGCAATTTCCCACAGCCCAGAATATTTTTCAGATATTTCTACCTGCAGACAAATATTTGATAGCCTTTTTTAAACTCGCGAAGTCGACCACGGCCGTACCATCCTTTTCTCGAAGCAATTAAGGCCACTTTCGACCTCCCTGTACCTTCGTTGTTGAGAAAGCTAGAAGTCTGAATTTATAGAGACTTAGAGGACATAATATATCTAGCTATAATTCCAAATGATATACAATTCATAACTTTAGTTTACGAGCTATCGCCAGTCGAATTTCTGTAATTTTGTCACTGACACACTCACCGATCATCAAAATTCTAAGGTACTTCTAGGAGACTTAGAAACTTCAAATTTGGAATTTAGTTATCTTTTTACGTATAATGAAAGGAAAAACTCAAACATTCCTAAATTTCTGTTTCGTTTTCATAATAATAAAAATGATTATAATTACGTTCAAATATCGCTCAGTATTCGTGCGACTCCTCACTCCTCACGCTGGCATTGGAGTACTGACCACAGAACACTGATCTAACACAGAAAGTACTAACACTATCCATAAGGGTGTTCGAGCAGCGGTTCAAACCAGTCCCAAACCGTCAGACGCCTGCGCACTTCAATTTATGATGAATAATTTATTCTACTACTACTATATGATTTTTGGCGCGTAGCCAAAGTGCCGGTTTCCCAGTTATTACTGGCATTTGCAAGTATTATAGCGCTCTACTTCACATTTTTCAATTGTATTTCAGAAGTCGTCAACTGTAATTCAGAATAGTTAATTGTATTTTAGAAAGTATCACATGTATTTCGGATTAGTCAATTGAAATCCAGAACTATAGGTACAGATGAATTTCAGATGTGTCAATTGAAATCTAGAATTCGTCAAATGTATTTCATATTGGTGAATTGTAATTCAGAACTCGTCAAATTTACTTCAGAACATATCAAATGTAAAACTCCACAATTGTCTTTGAAGTTCATTTTGGCATATTGGTAAGTGTATAGCTGCTTTTTACAATCAAAACAATGCACAAATATGATTGACAAAGATAATCACCACGGTTACATGTGATTTGACAAATATGTTCCAAATTACCCATCTGATGCTTTCTGATTTATATTTGATAGTCGTATGTCCTGAAATACATTTGATACGTTCTAATTTACATTTGATAAGTTCTGAATTAAATATTGACAAGTTCTGAATTACAGTGCACTAATATGAGAAATATTTGACGAATTCTGAATTATAATTGACTAATATGAAATGCATTTGACGCTTTCTAAAATTTAATTGATTATTCTGAATTACCTACATTTGATATCTTCTGAAGTTAAATTGATGCTTTCTGAATTACAGTTGGAAAAGGTGTAGTAAAACAGTAAATATATAGATTATATTGCCATCAACTGACTTAGTAAAATTCAAGTAAGCTAAATCATAAATTCAATAAAATTCTGGTTGAATTATTGGAAAACGTTTGTTAATAGCAATGCATAGACTATCCATAGCTAACGTACAAGAAATATTACATGAGAAGAAACAGAGGTGAATTACATACAAAAAGAGATGAGATCCCATAAAAAACATAAAATGTAAAAAAATGCAACGCAGTCCTTCCAACGCAAAAAGTTGTGAGATCACATGTAAAACCAAGTCAGTTAGCTTATTTCCTATCAATGGAAGTACCTATTCAACAACATTTTCATAAATTTGATCTAATTATTTACCCACCATCATTTATAGTCACCGAATAATTTTATTAGACATCTTTATTTCTATAATACATGTATAAATGACTTGGCAATCGCACGGCTTCTTCACTGACAGAAAAAATCAAATACCAATGAAGTATATATACACTAACGTTATAAACTTAGGTTTTAAAACAGTATACGTATACATGTAGGTATATTAAACTATCACGGCAACATGATCACGTAAGAATAAACTACTATTTAAAATACTTTAATTTTTAAATGATTATTGTCTTTCGATTGCCATGTCATTATACATGTATTATAGAAAAAAGATGTCTCATAAAATTATTTGGTGACTATAAATGATGGTGGGTAAATAATTAGATCTAATTTATGAAAATTTTGTTGAATAGATACTTCCATTGATAGGAACTAAGATAACTGACTTGGTTTTACATGTGATCTCACAACTTTTTGCGTTTCAAGGACTGCGTTGAGAGACTTGCATTTTTTACATTTTATGTTTTTTATGGGATTACATCTTCAGCTTCTCATGTGTGCTAAGCTCGAGTAGCTTCTCTTCAAATCTATTTTTGAAATCATCATCCTGGACATTTAAGTGATGAACGTATGTCTGAACATCCCCATAGAGACATTTTGCCTGTGGCATGTTTGGAAACTGGGAGAATTTGCGCCGACTAATATTTTGAACTATAAATTTCAATTTTCCAAGAAAAGCCGAAATAACACCCTTTGTTTTTAGCTACCAGGCTGTTACCTTGTAACTGCAAGTTAATGTCAGGGAAGTTTTTGAAAAAATCTGTCAAATACGGATGACTGCTTACCACTTGATCAGGTTTATTTTGAATCTGCATCTTTACTTTCCAGAAACTCTAAGACTGATTCAAAAAGTTATTAAAATTTTGTTAAACATGATCCTTTTGACAACCAGCGTACCTATTTCAGTATGTAAGAGCAAACGTTAGAAGTGTTCATCATTCTCGTCGCACAATTGAGCAAATAAACGGGCATTCAATGCATTGCTTCTAATTTTTTTAAATGTTTTAATCACAAACTGAAGCAATTGGTGCAATCTATCAATTAAATTTTCCGCTACCTGGTGTTGTCTGCGAGGACACAGTTACTCCTTGTATAATTCCTCTAAGATGGCTTATAACTCACATGGTATCGCCCGAATATGGCAGGAGCTTCATCTGCGGCCACCGAAATAATATTTATAAATGGAATAAAGTTTTCTTCAAAATAATCACTCAGGACATTCGCCTCTAGGTAAAGGTAAAGGTAAAGTTGACTCATCTAGTTGAAATGAATTTAAACCGGATAAATTTTCGTGGAGACCCCCACTTACAACTTTTGGACCCCCATTTCTGATTCACGCCAACGTAGACGCCCATCGAGTTTCCCGTGGACACCTGGGGGTCCACCTGGACCACTTTGAGAATCACTGGCTTAGAGCTTTTTTATACAGTTATTTTCCTTCTCAAAAACTCAAGACCAAAATTTATAAAAATAAAAAGAACTGATCACTTTAGGTGATGGAAATATTTTAAAAAACCATGGTACTTTCTGTCCATGACATAAAATATAGGGTGATCTATTTGAAACAAAAATCTAAAAAATTATATACATATTTGTGTTTTGACTTTGACTCACTTTATATTAGATTTACTATCTATTAAAATCGATATCTTTTTTTAATTTAGAAACTATGGCTTACAACAGATCATTGGGCTTGTACCTCTTCTCAATTTACAGATTGTTGAACTTATTAAGATTTTCATTGTCAGCGGCAGAACAAGTTAATTATGAGCAACTTGTCAGACGTTTAGAAATTAGGTATGGCCAGGCTCACCTTGAACACGTCTTCCATTCTCAATTGAGGGGTCGCTGCCAGCTCACAGCATAAGAAATCTTTTACCTATGCTGTGGCCAGCTGTCGAACGAATCTTTAGAAGAGTTCGAAGCAGATATAGCTCGCCTTGCTCTTCTGGCATATCTAACGGTGCCAGAGAATGTTATGGAGAGATTGGCAGTCCAAGCATTCTTGGACAGGCTTGGTGACGGTGAAAGGAGGCAAACCTTAATACTTGCACGTCCGGAACGCTTGGTGGATGCCCTGGCTCAATCCCAGGAACCCTTCAAAGAACCAATAAGGCGAGTAGTGAAATAATCTTTGGCAACGAAGAAAGAGATTCGATGTTGAAATTGTTGTCATGTCAGAAGTCGCTATAAGGAAAAGAAGGACATGAAACCGCAATCTGAGGCAGAAAACTATGTTGGGTCGAAGAGAATAGGCGATTATCGATCCGTGTCCAGAATACCTCAACAATGATTACTCCAGTGGCATCTATGAAGCATCAGGTGAACAGTTTGTTTGTGAATGGTTTCGTGAATGGTGAACAAAAGTTGCTGCTTCTGGATACAGTAGTGATGAAATCCATTGTTAGACCTGATGCGGTCATACGGAGCAGTAATGTGAAACTTCTGGTGCGAAAATCCATTGTAAAATTGAAATAAATATAAAAATTGGTAACACGTATATTAGACACCCACACAGCAGACATAGAGGACAAGGTGATATTTGGATTGGACATCATGGGCTCGAATGGATTCCAACTGGACTTGAAGCGTGACGTTATCCAAGTCAATTATGAGGAGGTTATACTTCAACACAGATAAGAAGAAGCTGTCAGAGTAGTACTATCCGAAGAGGCTGCGATACCAGAAAATAGTAAGGTGGTTGTAGAAGTTCTGGTTGTATATGGCTCTAATAAAGGAAATAGGAAAATGATGTTTGAACCACGGACGACGAGCAAATCGGCCAAGGAATTGCGATCTGAAAAAGCGTGGTTCAAGATGATGATGTGGTTTCAGAAAGGTTGATGAACGTTCTACAACTCAAAGAAATTACGGCTATTGGTAAGTCGAGATGGACCCCACGAACCAAGAGAAAACTGCATTCACCGTTGGCTCCGGCCTGTGGCAGTTTACAGTTATGCCGTTTGGATTGTGTAATGTGCCAGCTATATTCGAGAGGTTTCACGCCATTCACCTGCTGTTAAATCGTATTGGACCTAGTGGAATTTTCTTGTTCTAGAGAAAGGTATTTTTAAACGAGTACTCGAGAACCCAGATGATACTGAGGACAGAAAGCAGTTGGTAGTACCAAGTTGCAGGAGAGCTGAAATTTTGGGAGAGTAGAGGCCATAAAGGCGTAGCTAAAACCTTGGACAAACTCTGTGGGCGATTTTATTGGGCCAACTGCAAGGAAGACGTGCACAACTGGTGCAGGAAATGTACGAAAGATCTGTGTGTGAGTGATATATTCAACAAGATTTGAAGAGTCAATCAAGCCTCCGGAGCATATTTAGGCGGAGATAGACAGGCTCAATGTCAAAAAGGGCCCTGACATACTTGCTATATTTATACAAAATTTACACATGCCCTATCCTTGTCACTGTGCATCATTTTCAACAAATCTTTAAAGTAATCAATATTTCCTAGTTTGTGGAAGGTGGCTAGGGGCGTTCCAGTTCAAAAGAGTGGCAACAAGAACGATATCTCCAATTACCGCCTTATTTCAGTCCTGCCTTCATTTTGTACGATATTTTTTGTTAATAAAGCATAAGCTATGTGAGTACCAGCATGGGTTCTACAGAAGAAGAAGATCAGTTGTAACAAACTTATTATACCGTACATTCAAAAATTTTTAATAGCTATGAAGCAGAGGATAAGAGTGGATACTGTGTATACTGATTTTTCGAAGGCGTTACAGTCCATCATCCATGCCTTATTGTCAAACTTCGAAATTCACAGTTTACTGTCCCGGATTAGATATTATCTCACCGATAGAGTCAGTGCGTGAGGGTTGGCTCAACTAACTCTAGTCTTGCATCTGAAACATCGGGCCTACCTCAGGGATCACATCTTGGTTCTCTCCTACTTATCATTTCCATTAAAGATATTGGTACCTGCTTTGAAAACCTTCTATGCGGACCATCTCAAAGTGTATAAAACTGTTTAGAGTTTAGAACTCTGACAATCTCTTCAGATTGATCTGAATCGCTTAGGCCAATATTGTTTTGATAACCGACTGAATCTTTCCTAGTGTGTGCAGATTGTTTTCTCTAGGTTGTTGGATAATTTCACATTTAATTATCAATTGCTTGTCAAAGAGTACTTTAGATTATAAATTAACACTTTCTTATCACGTTGAATCGATGACTCAACAGGCATTTAGGAATTTGGGATTTATTAATAGGTTTTTCCAAGAAACCAACAATCCACCAACTTTAATGTTTTGTTTAATTCCTTCATTTGAAATTTGAAGTCAGCCGGAGTATGGCTGTATTTTGTAATGTAAAAAATCGTGTAAAAATTGAGCCATCGTTTCAACAGATCGTATCCATGCCACATAACATTTTATTGAGTGTGCGTAAACTGGTGGCATATCTTATTTTGATTTATATAATGGTAGAAGAATGGTGTAAGATCTCATGCCTTCCGGACGTCTCAGTCGTTCTACCCTCCCTCTTATGGAACTAATTATGCCACTAACTCTCAACTCTCCTATAAGACTGATGCAAGATACCTACAATGAATATTTCAACCAAACATAATGATGCTGTAATGCACTTATCTCTTGTTGTTTCAAAGCGAGTTGTCTACGTTGTATTCTATTATCTTAAAATTATGAATATTGTAAAATTGTTTGTCACATAAAAATGTAAATTATTACTGATGTTATCTTTTTATTATTTTAATTTCTACTTTATATTTAGCATTGTTTTGTTTCTTAAATTATTCTTTTTATCATTTAATAAGTATCACAGAAAACAATCCAATATTTTTTGAAGATAAACTTTTTGGTGGCGTTCTGATATGGAGAGTGAATTAGAAAAAATGTAGCGTTTCAAGATTTCGTTACACGAGAGAGAGAAAAGATATAACGTAGAGAGATGGAGAGAAAGAGCTATACATTTTGTATACCCAAAATACAGGCTTCGTTACAAGTGAGAGTACACAGATATATAACATAGAGAAAAAGAGAAAGAAAGCTATACATCAGTTTTGACTATCCGTGTCTCTCTTCTGTGCAGTCTTGAATTTCACTCATAAAAAAAGTGCAAGATTCAAGTAGCTTGAAGGAAAAATAGTTTAGGAAGCGTCGTATTTTGATGGCTATGGAGTTGGGAGTTGGTAGATAGTTAAGGGAAGGTGTGTCAGTGCGCGTGGGGCTGATTAGTTGAGGGTTACGGATACCTCTGATATGTTGTATACGTATCTCCTGAGTGTATGGATGTATATTGGTATTTTCGATGGGTATGGGTGCTCTTTGGTGGAGTAGTGAAGTTTTAAGAGCGAATGGTACTTATTAGGTGAGGGTTCTGTACCTGGCACTCTTATATAACATACTTATGTTATGGTTATGATTAAGTACGACTGGGACTCATAGGATGTGGGTTCCATACCTACACCCCTTTGAGCCCTGGGGATGCCTATGTTTTTTCGTTTTTTTATTATGGTTCGAGAACGGCTCAATATTTTTGGGATTTTTAAGTGCGACTAGGACACATTAGTTGAGGCTTCCATACCTATGTATACTCAACTTTTTACAAATATTTTTACTATTGTACCTATACTGTTATATTTCTTTTGAAATGATCCATCTCTCTTTCTCTCTATCTGTCTCTCACACACACAACTCAATTTTCCCTCATTCACTAGTTTGCAAGTTTCACTTCTATCACGTGTACGATGCTGCACAGGATATTTTTATTTTGTATTCTTGACTGATTAAATATTTAAAAAAATAAAATTCTTGGAGAAGCAGTCATTGTTTAATCTTCTTGTTCAAATAGCTACAAACACATAAAGATCATTCATAGGTAACTATTCATTTTTAACAACTAAATCTAAATATTTTCTACCTTATTATGTTACCATGACAAATATAAATAAAGACAGTTTTTGGCTAATTCATTTCAAATTCACGACATTATTTATTTTTAAACTGTTGTTTAAATAATTTTCTAAAGATTTTTAGTTTGCCCTGACCAAGAGAATAAACATTCTCGATAGCTTGGCTTGATTCAAAGAATTTTATTTATACAATGACTGCACTTTATGACAAAGTCGCAGATTTTTAAGAATTTCTCGAAAATTTCAAATGCAATGGTATTTTTATTTTTCATTAGGAAGATAGAGCGTGAAAAATTACAGTAACTGGTGAAAACCGCAACTCGGTATGATTAGTCCTTATAGACTTATTTAAAAATATATTTAAACCTTCATTTTTATGTAACAAAATTAGAGAAAACTCTGAGTATCAGAAATTTTTATTGAAGTTACCTATATTTTATATAACCTACAATAACAATAAATTAAAAAAAAGTTAGGTATGTCGGCCTAGAAGGGGCAATTTAAGTTGAGTGTAATTAATTGAGTATTAAACACAAATAACTGCCTATAGCAGGTTACAGCTTAGTATTGCCCAGGGCGGACGACGCTTTGAGTACGTTAGGCGTCATTAATATTTTTTAATTTTAATTCTAGGTGCCTAGGTCTTTTATAAATTCTATTCTCTTATGGACAACCGACATTGTCGAGAGAAAAATCGTAAAATAGATATCGTAAAGAAAGATATATTTTATTTTCGCTTCTTTTGTTTTGTTTCTGTCATGTCAAGGCCTACCGAGAGTCCTACTCATTATAATTTCCTTGTATAAATTATTAGGTTGTTGTTACAATTATTTGTGTTTAATTCTCATTTAATTACACTAAACCTAAATTACCCCATCTAGAGCTACATAGGTAATAGACAATTTTTGTTATTGTTAAAGTAGGTTATATAAAATATAGGTAACTTTAATAAAAATTACTGATACTCAGAGTGTTCTCTAATTTTGTTACGTAAAAATAAAAACTAAAATATATTTTTAAATAAGTCTATAAGGAATAATCATATCGAGTTGCGGTTTTCACCAGCAACTGTAATTTTTCCGCTGTTTCTTCATTTTGAAAAATAAAAATACCATTGCATTTGAAATTTTCGAGAAATTATTAAAAATCTGCGACATTTTCATAAAACGCTATCTTACATTGCGGTGTGAGTTACGCCCTCTAGCAGTAGACTTAGCAAGCTATAAATATTTTCCAGATTTTTCTTTTGGCCGATTTACCTCTATTTTTTTTTCTCCGAGTTGTCCCATTAACGGATCCTAAGATATAGCCGGCGTCCTTTATTAATGGGCCACCCAGTACATACATAACAAAGCATACGCATACAGATGAATAGTATATACGTATATATATATATATATATATATATATATATATATATATATATATATATATATAATATATCTCCTTCGTTCTGGTGAAGTCGAAACGCCCGCCTGTATCCATTGCCCATGGCAGATACCTATCTTCTAATAAATACTCCGTTTATACTGCCTAAATAAGAAATATATAAAAAATACACAACTTTTCTTGGTGACTTTTTCCACCAAATAATAAAGAAATCTTTTTAATTCATCAAATGTAACCATTCTAAAATATTATTATTTTTTTGTAGAGATAAGAAAATTGTTATCTTTATTTTTCTAGTATGAGAGAATGATAAAACAATTCATATAAAGATAAATAAAGCGAAATAATACTGAAGATCAGGATTCATCTAGAAATAATAATAGCTGTGGCAAAGATAATGAGTTCCATTATCTTTTTGGCTGGGGATTTTAAAGGAAGAGAGTCGGATTAAAATAGGATGATTTTAAAATGAACATGAGTCAACTACATATTAAATACAGTGAAAAGTATCACTTAACAATACTTATATCATTGTAGTATACTTGGAAAAGAACTAAAAAGTTTACTGCATTACACGACTTTCTTTGACCGACTTTCCAAAAGGAGGAGGTATACAATTCGATTGTGTGCTTTTTTTTTTTTTTTTTTGGTTTGTGCGCGCCTTTCACATAATAAACGTACTCCGATTTTGATGATTTTTGATTCATTTGAAAGAGGAGGCTTGAGAAATGGTCCCATATTCATAAAAACGGGAATCCGACATCTCGTTCCCTCCGAAAACCGCCCCCGAAGGGGGTGGAGGGGGCAAATTTTGTCGAAAATTGAAAATCTGCGTTGATATAATTACAGATAGGACAATATCCGGAAACGTTTAAATGGAACATTTTTTCAAAGGAGTAACGGTTTTCGACATAGAGACATTTTAAACTCTCAAATATACCTATTTTCGCTATGTGGAGAGGGCGATTTCTGTCGAAAATTGAAAATCTGTTTGCAGTACATGAAAGACATAATTATTTGTAGCAACATTTATACTGAACATTTTCCCCTTAGAGTTACGGTTTTCGAGTAAAATCGGTGTTAAAATGGTAACAACTAAAATATTCAAGCGTATTTCCGCAGCGATGTACTGAGATCTCAATAATAACAACTACAAGCAAGGAATATACGTGGGTAATAGAATAAGTACTATCTTCATTGATATTAGTGAACGTTCAACGATTTTCGTGACTAATGTTACACTCAAAAGTGTGAAATAAATATTTTTTACAAAAAAATGGACCGACTTTATTAGTTGGTGCACTGAAAAGTATAAAATAATATTAATTCTATTCGGGCTGGTACTTGTGAAGTTGGTGCCAAAAGTTACCAATCTACCTGCAACTGCACAACTTCAAAAGTAACAGCACCAATAGAATTAATATTATTTTATACTTTTCAGTGCACCAACTAATAAAGTCGGTCCATTTTTTTGTAAAAAATATTTTTACTTATCTTCTTGGCAGTAGCAGCATAGATGGATTATTAAATAGGCTTCATAGGCTATAGCCTAGGGGCCCGCTATAGCCTAAGGGGCCCAGAAGCAAGACTTAACGCATATATTATCTAAGTGAAACGCAATAAAGAGGGTGAAAATATTTTTGTCTCGAAAAAATTGTCCGATACTAGATGGTCGGTTCGATCAGATGCTTGTAAAGCATTTTATTACGGGTATCGCGATTTTAAGGACACTTTTGAACAATTAGTTATGAATTATGAATGATACTGCCCGACAAAATTGTTTGAATTGTAGCACGGGGACTTGCAAAAAGATTTGATGAAGTGGAAATAGCTTTAATGGCAGCTTTCTGGAGAGATGTTTTGGGCGAGACTAATAAAGTAAGTTTATCACAGCAGAGTCCAAATATAAACGTTTTGCATATCATTAATTTATTTGACTTATTAATTACATATGTAACGCAACTGCATGGACATCTTTATTTTTATGAAGACTGTGGGAAGAAACTCTCAAACACATCATTGTATAAATATGATAAAAAACGGACTAAAACTAGAAAACGCCATTTTGACGATGAAACAACGCGTCCGAAGAAGCAACGTTTGATGGGATGGGATGATATACGAGTTAATTCTTATTATGTCATTATTGATATGATTGTAACTGAACTTGAACGACGATAAATATTTTTTACAAAAAATTGGACCGACTTTATTAGTTGGTGCACTGAAAAGTATAAAATAATATTAATTCTATTGGTGCTGTTACTTTTGAAGTTGTGCAGTTGCAGGTAGATTGGTAACTTTTGGCACCAACTTCACAAGTACCAGCCCCAATAGAATTAATATTATTTTATACTTTTCAGTGCACCAACTAATAAAATCGGTCCAATTTTTTGTAAAAAATATTTATTTCACACTTTTGAGTGTAACATTAGTCACGAAAATCGTTGAACGTTCACTAATACCAATGAAGATAGTACTTATTCTATTACCCACGTATATTCCTTGCTTGTAGTTGTTATTATTGAGATCTCAGAACATCGCTGCGGAAATACGCTTGAATATTTTAGTTGTTACCATATTAACACCGATTTTACTCGAAAACCGTAACTCTAAGGGGAAAATGTTCAGTATAAATGTTGCTACAAATAATTATGTCTTTCATGTACTGCAAACAGATTTTCAATTTTCGACAGAAATCGCCCTCTCCTCATAGCGAAAATAGGTATATTTGAGAGTTTAAAATGTCTCTATGTCGAAAACCATTACTCCTTTGAAAAAATGTTCCATTTAAACGTTTCCGGATATTGTCCTATCTGTAATTATATCAACGCAGATTTTCAATTTTCGACAAAATTTGCTCCTCCACCCCCTTCGGGGGCGGTTTTCGGAGGGAACGAGATGTCGGATTCTCGTTTTTATGAATATGGGACCATTTCTCAAGCCTCCTCTTTCAAATGAATCAAAAATCATCAAAATCGGAGTACGTTTACTATATGAAAGGCGCGCACAAACCAAAAAAAAAAAGCACACAGTCGAATTGTATACCTCCTCCTTTTGGGAAGTCGGTCAAAAATTGGTAAAATTCAATCAGAATAGGGCCCATTTCTTTTCACTTGTATGTTTGTTTGTTTGCATGTAATCAAAGTCTTTGAGCTCGATTTTGCACTACTGTGAGCGATCCGATTTTCTTTAAACTTTCCACACCTATCAATGACTGGTGACAATCAATAATTTCATGTGTAGGTGCGAGTGCGACACCTTGATGGGGGGCTCCATACCTATATCTCTGAACTCTATGGATGGATTCTCGTGGAATTTTCAATAAGCATGTGAGTTGGTAGGATATGTGATTGTGTGTAAGTGCGAGTGGGACTCTTTGGTGGACGGTTCCATACCTATGGTTGTTTTTGATTTCCGGATGAATTTTCGTGGAAATTTGTATCTGTATGTGGGTTGGGATGTTTTGTGATGTTGTGTACGTGCGAATGGGATTTTTCGATGAAAGGTTTCATACTCATAGTTGTGTACATGCGAGTAGGATTTTTTGATGAAGGGCTTCATACCTATACCTCTCGGAGCTTTATGGATGGTTTTTTGTATAATATCCGATATGAATGTGTGTTGGAGGATTTGCGATGGATTTTAGGAGTGGGACTTTAATAGCAAACCGTACTAAGAATTAGAAAATAAATAATAGTTTAAGAAACTAAAAAAACACGCTTTAATAGCAAACTAAACAAAAAAATTGTAAATAAATAAGATATCATTTTAATGTAAAAAAGCGTGAGATAATTTCTAAGTTAATTTTATAATGACTACTTATCAATATCTATCAACATA
The DNA here is from genome assembly GCA_958507055.1 of Crioceris asparagi. NCBI lineage: Eukaryota > Metazoa > Arthropoda > Insecta > Coleoptera > Chrysomelidae > Crioceris > Crioceris asparagi. Next base: position 118,972,539 of record OY293826.1, read on the forward strand.
AAATATTTATATCAATGGACATCAAACACCCCACGCTTTTCTACATTAAAATGATATTTATTTTAAAATTTTTAGTTTGGTTTGCTATTAAAGCGTGTTTTTTAGTTTCTTGAACTATTATTCATTAAAATAGCCTAGGGCCTACACTGGCCTTACTCTGGTAGCAGTAGGAGAGTAGGAAGTGGTCAAGTGCGAGTTGGGTTCACTTGGAGAGATTTCAATACTAAACCAAAGATTAAAGTATTTAATCTTTGACTAAACTATGGATAAAGCCAATTTTTAGTATTTTTTAGAAGCTTTAGGCTTAGTGCTTAGTTGTTCCGCAAAGAAGGGGAATTTTTACATAATGAACACTTTCAAATGGTTTGTCAAATGATTCACTTCTTTTAGTTTCTAATTTGCCCCCACAAAATCTAATCCCAGTATCAGGATTCGTTTTTATGCCTTGATGAGGCGACCTCATTTTTGAAATATTTTCTTCAGTAGATTCGAAGAAAATAGACTATAATAGATTGACTGGACTGCAAAAAAGCATTGATGAAATATTTTTTTAACGATATAGGAAAGACCTAGTCTGCTACAAAGGATTGAGCTCTATAAAACTTGAATAAGACTTATCTGAGTATACGTATATCCGGGGTTTCCTGAAAATACGTGGACAACAGGTAATGGCAGACTAATGGTCGGAAAATGGATCGATTTAGCAAATTTATTTATATCCGAAAGTGCTTCGTCCAGAGGGCTCCGAAGATTGATAAAAAAATTTTGACCGACGCACCCCGAACGGAGGAGGTATACAACTCGACTCTTTTTGGTTCGTGCGCGCGTTTTATATAGTAAACGATTTTGATGATTTTTGATTCATTTGTAATTTGTAATTTGTAATTTGTAATTTGTAATTTGTAATTTGTAATTTGTAATTTGTAATTTGTAATTTGTAATTTGTAATTTGTAATTTGTAATTTGTAATTTGTAATTTGTAATTTGTAATTTGTAATTTGTAATTTGTAATTTGTAATTTGTAATTTGTAATTTGTAATTTGTAATTTGTAATTTGTAATTTGTAATTTGTAATTTGTAATTTGTAATTTGTAATTTGTAATTTGTAATTTGTAATTTGTAATTTGTAATTTGTAATTTGTAATTTGTAATTTGTAATTTGTAATTTGTAATTTGTAATTTGTAATTTGTAATTTGTAATTTGTAATTTGTAATTTATTTATCATCAGCATAATAATATTACAGAACATTTTTTTAAACCTACAAGAATATGCGAGAGATAAATAAACAAGAAGAACTCACAAAAGGATTGATAATCCTCTCCTATATTTAAGACAAAATAATAAATACAGAATTAATTCCTCATGTTTGCGAGAAATGAAGTGAGCCCATAAATAGTAAATTATTAAAATGCATAGTTACAATAAGAACTTGAAAATGACATTGAAATTGTGTACATTTTAACATATTCAATTATTTAGATATTGACATACACATAGAATATACCCACATACACTGGAACATAATACAAACTTATACTAGTTACTTATAGTAGATGAAGTGTAGAAAAACGATGGACTTATATATATGAAGTCGACTTTTCACCTATACCCACCTAGGTAAATATATATTATATTTCATAAAGAATCAATTTATGTTTAAATATTTTTATTATCAATCCAATTGCATACGATAAGGTTTGAGATGTTCAATAACAAATGTTTTTTTTTTTTGTAAAGACTATTTGTTTTAATTTGTTTCAGCTCAGCTGGTAATTCATTATATATTCTAGGAGCCAGATATGAAAAGGATCTCTGGAAAATAGTTTTTTCGGATTTAGGTAATATTACGTTTTTATTATTCTTTTGTCTCGTGTTATAGTTATGTACGATATCAATGAGTTCAGATTGGTGATTGAATTGCCAGATAGCGACAGTGTTGCAATATATTTTCCTCAGGTCCAATACATACACATCGTGGAAGAGCTGTTCTGAGGGGTAAGTATATTTTTTTTATAAATTATTTTAAGAGCATATTTTTGTATCACTTCAACTTTTTTGACGTATATTGCAGCAGCAGCTCCCCAGGCAATGTTTCCATAATTTAAGTGGCTTTCAAATGACTGTCAATATATAGTCCCAAATATTTATGGAAAAGTACTGATTTTATTATTATCATTATTATTGACGATTCTGAGTGTATTATATGTAGGTAGACCTGATTTATATGAACTAAATGGTACGAAATATGTTTTTTCAACATTCATAGTTAACAATTTATTGTTGAAATAGTTTATTATTGATTTGAAATCTACTTCAGCGGTTTCTTTCAGTTTCTCCCAAGTTTCTTCTTGATATATAATTGCAATGTCATCTGCGAAGCTTATTATTTTTCCCTTTATGATCATATCAAAAAGGTCGTTAATATATAACGTAAATAAAATCGGACCAAGAATTGTTCCTTGTGGTACTCCGCATTCTACTTGCCTGTATCTACTTAGAGTGTCGTTAATACATTGTACACATTGTTTTCTGTTATTCAGATAGCTCTCGAAAAGTTTTAGAGGGGTACCTCTTATGCCGGCATTTTCCAAGGTATGTAACAGCTGAACATGACTTTCTGTGTCGAAGGCTTTGGCCAAGTCGACAAAGACGCATAAGGTTGGTTTGTTCAAATTTGATGCCTGGTAAAGGTTTTCGGTTAACTCCACGATAGCATCCTGGGTCGATTTGCCTGCTTTAAAACCAAATTGTTTATTTGAAATCAATTGATATCTCTTTAGAAATAAAATCAGTCTGGTTTTCAAAAGCTTCTCAAAAATTTTCGAAATTGTTGATATCAAAGAGATCGGCCTGTAGTTAGTCATATTTTTTTAGCTACCTTTTTTCTTAAACACTGGTCTAATGACAGCATTTAAGGTATAAGGAATGGCTAAAAATAATTCCTTTGCTTCAAAATTTAAAATTGAGGGAGACTTTTAACATTCGCGTAAGCGATTAAAATTCATTCTTTGTGGCATGCTTTCAAACACAAGACACATAATGCCAAATTAACAGTTCATTATTTACTAATGAACTCTTAATTATTCAAAAGTCAATAGCTTCGAGACTCTCTCTCTCTCTCTCTCTCTCTCTCTCATGACAGCAATTTTTAGACAACTTGGAAAGATTCCCTTCTCAAAGGACTTATTGATTAAGAAGCAAAGTGGAGTTTTTATGCAGTTTTTAATATTTTTTATAGTTTCAGACTTGATTTTATCTTGCCCTGGTGCCTTCTTATTTTTCAAACTTTCAATGGTTTCAACCACCTCGTTTTCATCAACATCTGATAAGTATAATGAATTCGGAAGATGTTTTTTAACTAGATTTGATTCTTGATCATTCTTTATTTTGGCTGCTAATCTTTTACCAATATTAGTGAAATAATCAATAAATTCGTTTGCGATATCTTTATCATTTTTTAAAATATTTAGTTTGGTGTCTTCTATTTCTTTTGGACTATCTTTGTTTTGTTGGCTATTAGTAATTTCTTTCACGAAATTCCATAGTTGTTTTCCATCCTTTTTATTTATATTTATTTGCTTTCTATAATAATTAATTTTAGATAATCTTAGCAGTGAGTTGAGCTTATTTCCGGAGGCTCTAAATTAATTAATACGCTCAACTGTTGGGTTTTCTTTCATTATTTGGTATTACTATTTTTTTTCCTTGTAGAATTCACTAAACCATCTCTGATCCAGCACTTTCTTTTAATTTCCTGCCTTTTTATTTTTGACTTCACTGTGCACGCATCTATGTGGTCTTTCAATTTGCTAATGAATATATTTGTACTCTCTTCAAGTAGCTCATTATTGTACATTTCATACCAAGATTCTCTTTCTAGCCTAGCTTTCAGTTTCTTGTAATTTATATGGTATTTAAACCGTGGTTCAGTTATGCGTTTTTTATTTTCAGGAAAGCTGACTTTAAGAACAACTGGGTAGTGGTCTGTAATGCGGACCTGTAAAATAATTGGAGTAATTGTGTGATAGTCTTTAATGTTTTTTTATAAATATATGATCAATACAGCTTTTTGTGTCTTTGTCTACTCTTGTATAATCATTGATGGTAGATGTGAAATTGTACTCTGCTAGTAAGTTGAGATACTTTTCTGTTATATCTTGATCCTTCATTATATCTATATTTATATCACCTACAAGAATATGCATACCATTATGTGCCATTTGTTTGAAAGAAGAGACTTGAGAAATGATCCCCCGAAGGTGGTAGAGGGTGCAATTTTTTTCGAAAATCGAATATCCGATATGGCGGAATTAAAAATAACAATATATCCGGAAACATTTGAATTGAACATTTTTTCAATAGAGCTGCGGTTGTCGAGTTTCTGCGATGTTAAAATTAAAAATATATATATTTTCGCTAGGTGGAAGAGGTAATTTGTTTGAAAATCTGATGCAGATTATTTGTAGCAACATTTATATTGAATATTTTTTCCATAGACTTATGGTTTTCGAGTTACAGCAGTGGTAAAGTTTATAATATGCGTAGTATCGCGACAAGGCACTTAGATTTCTGAATAATAGCAAGCACAAGCCAAGAATATATGGATAAGTAATGGTGAACGTTCAAAGATTTTCGAGACAAATGTAACACTCAAAAGTGAGAAATATTTTTTACAAAAAATTGGACCGACGTTATCAGTTGGTGCACTGAAAAGTACAAAATAATATTAATTCTATTGGTACTGGTACTTGAAAGTAAGCAAAATCAAATAATGACCTCATGAAAATAATCATTCATAAGTCGCACATTTTCAATTCTGGTGTTCATGGGAGCATCATTTCCTCTTCCAATCCATTGGTTGATCATGTAGATATTCTCGAATAGCAACCGTGAAGTGGAGAGGAGCCCCATCATGCACAAACCACGTTTCTCATCGAAAGAGAAGTGATTATCCAGAAGTATTTCACAAAAAATAGATAACATTCACCATTTCATTTATCTGGAATTATCAAAGGACCATCCAGAAAATCATCAATATTGTCAACCCATAAATTAATTTTGAATTCATGTAGATGGTGACTGAGTTTAATTACATGAAGATTTACATCTGCGTAAATTTGCTCATTGCTTACGTCAGATCTTGCAAGGAAGTTCGTGCGTGAACAAATTTGTATCGAGAAGTTTGGGTCTTTATTTTGACTTTTTTTTGGATAACCTGTCAAAATGCTAGCCGCTTCTGAGGGTCCTCACGCTCTAGACGTCGGGTAGTTACACTTCGCTCTTCACTATCTTCATCCATTCAATCTAGGATCTCCTCCTCTATTTCCACAGTGCGAGTAGTAAAGCTACCTGTTTCTCGCAGAAGACGTTCACTACATTCAGTTGTGCTACTTAAATGGCATTAGTAACTAATTATTGTTGTTAACTTGTTAGGTATTAATCACGTTTCTGCAATTCCAATGAAAAGGGGATTCCTAGAGATTATCTTATTTAAAAAAAAATCGTTAGGTTTACATAACTTTATGAGAGACAAAAAATATTCCCAAATAATAGGTACATCTAGGTACGCCCTAATAGTTGTTTTGCGTTGTGATTATCCTGATAGATAGAATATAAGAATGAATGTTTTCATATGAAGACCTTATGTGAAATTTCTTACTTTTCAATTAAACTAAATATAGCATTGAAAGACGTTGTTTTGTCACATACAATCAGGGTAAATAGATCTTTCGCTCAGGGGTCTGCCATTACCTGTTTGTTGTTCACGTATTTTCCGAACACCCTGTTCGCTATTCAGGTTCGATTTAAAAACAATGTGACATTGAAAAAATACATTGTTGTTTTTATTTGGCATAGCAAGTTTTGCTAGATATATATTCTTGATAAAATAAGTAGCTATCTTACTATCTTACCCCCTTACAAATTATTTGCATAAAAAAACATGTGACAAAGATAGTGTTCGATAGAGATTGATTAAGAAAACAAATAAGTACTTGGACATATACTTACATTAATCACTAGGTAGCTAGCCCAGACTCGTGTCCTAACCAGAAAAGGTTCTAATCTTACTGTATTGAGATGCTGATCTACCAGCTCTTGTTCTTCTTCACTTTACTGGCCTTGAGGTAAGATGGACTATTCTTACATAGCTTTTACAAGACTTCTATAATTCGGACTTGGAAATTTTGAAATAAACTCAGTAGTGCTTTACGAATTAAATCTGTTGACCCAATGCGAATATAAAAAGTGATATAATAATAAATAAAATTTTATTTATATTTTTCAACTTTCGTGCTATGAATTTGCTGACTTTAGATTTGCCTTGAAAATTTCTGCCTATTCTTTGTGACAGAATTAATTAATAAAATATTTACTTTCAATATGGCAGATGTCCTGTATAGGTATCACTACCTGGGCGACTCAAATGAACGACTCTCGATTAAATTCGAGAAGAATTACATCCAAAATTTAAATTTTACCGTATATTTTCAAGTGACCTATCTAGGACTCTACCTACATTTTATATGTATCAAGTTATTTCTAGAATAAATATGTTTACGGCACGAGCAGATTCGATCAAAATTATAAGATAAAAAGTCGATATCAATTTTGCATATCTACTGTTATAAGGAAAAAACAAAATTTTCCATAGCGAATATTGATGTATTGTATTATTCTTGTATTAGGCAGTCAAATCCCTATTTATTGAGGTTCTAGTATCTTACTTTGATACTGAGCATTTATTATTGGATTTCAATGAATCTTCAATAACATCTTTCAGCCGAGCAGATGGGGACGATGATAATAAAAACTACAAAATAACTGATAAACCCTTTCCGAAAAACTTTAAGTTTGGTGTAGCTACTGCTGCTTACCAAATTGAAGGTGCCTGGAATGAAGATGGCAAAAGCGAGCAGGTTTGGGACACTTTCTTCCATGAAAACCCTGCAAGGTCTTCTGATCGTGCCAATGGTGACGTGGCTTCAGATTCCTACCACAAATACAAGGAGGACATCAAGGCCATGAAGACCGTTGGTGTCGATTATTACAGGTCGGTATCATCTATTTCCTTATTGAATGATCACTAATTTCTTCTTTATTGAAGTAAATCAAGCAAAATAATTTTGAATTTATTCACATCAGATTCTCTGTGGCTTGGTCAAGAATACTTCCTAACGGAACGAAAGAGTTTATAAACAAAAAAGGTATTGAATATTACGTGAACGTTCTGAAAGAGTTGAAAGCTAATGGTATCGAAGCTATGGTTACTATCTATCACTGGGATATTCCAACTATTCTGGAGAAACAAGGAGGTAAGTTTGGTATAAGAAGAATCAGTTTTACTCAGGACTGACGAGCACTTGAAATTATACCATAGGGTGGCTCAATCCCAAAGTAGTGGATTGGTTTGTGGACTTCGCTGAAATCTGCTACGAGCACTTTGGTCCCTACGTCAAGGACTGGGTGACCATTAATGAGCCCAAGCAGATTTGCCATGCTGGTTATGGAGGAACTGTCTATGCTCCAGGCAGAAACTCCCCAGGAGTTGGTGAATACATGTGTGCAAGGCATGTTCTTCTAGCTCACGCTAAGGCATGGCGTTTATTCGATCAGAAATACAGAGCTAAGTTCCACTGTAAGTTTTTACATGATGATCTCTCGAGTAATGTATAATTACGACAGGGTAGATAAAAATTAATTGAACCTTTCTAGCAAAAAACACAATTGTAATCGATTCTGACTGGTACGAGCCCAAGACTGCTTCCAGAGCTGATGTAGAGGCCGCTGAGCAAAAACTTCAATTTATAGTAAGTAAGCCCAAAGCTCAACCTTAGTAATACCTGCTACCTTGCAAACATCGGTCTGATACGATGAAAAAGTTATCAAAAGGACACATTTTTATTCATCTGGATATTTGTTTCAGTACGGAATGTATGCCAACCCTGTCTTCAAAGGTGACTGGCCGAAAGTGATGACCGACCGAATTGCTTTCCGAAGCGCAAAGGAGGGCTTCAACACCACTAGGTTACCTCCATTCAGTAAGAGTGAAGTTGATCTTATCAAGGGCACATACGATTACCTGGCCATCAATCACTATACCACTTACATGGTGAATGCTATACCAGAACCCGCCTTTACCGGAGGACCTAATGCAGATAAAGATTCAGGTGTTCTTATCTACCAGAAAGATACATGGAAGACTGCTGCTATTGATTGGTTCAAGGTATGAAGTTGTTAAGTATTCTAACAAACGTAGGTAAAATATGTTACATTTTTAAGATTGTTATATATGGAATTAATTTAGAATATTTTTCTAAAGATAAAGAAAATAGTGATCGATAATCGTGACGCACACAATTTTGAAATAGATAAGTTCATAATTGCTTACTTCAGGTCTGAAACTTTTAAAGAAACTCACTGACTGTCCCATTTCAGGTAGTTCCATGGGGTTTTGGAAAACTCCTCAAATGGCTAAAGAAAACATATGGAGATCAAGAGATTGTGATTACAGAGAATGGTGTTTCCGACAGAACTGGCACCTTGGAAGATGACCATAGAATAGATTATTTTAGAGTGAGTAGAGTTATAGTATTCAGGATAATTATTGCATAATAACTTATGTTGATGGATTGTTTTATAGTCCTACATGAGCCACATGTTGGATGCCATTCATCACGATAAGGTGCGTGTAACAAAATATACGGCATGGTCGATCATCGATAATTTTGAATGGAACCAAGGAAATAAGTGAGTTTTATTTGATTAATAAGCTGTCAGATGTGTTATTGCTAAAATTTTGTAGCAAATTATCCGAGCAATGCCAACATTTATAAAATCATCTTTTTATTTTAGTGCAAAACTTGGAATGTACTATGTCAATATGACTGATCCAAACCGACCCAGGATACCAAAGAAATCTTCGAAATATTTTAATAAGATTATACATACTAAGTGCTTACTTGATCAATGTCGAAAAATGTGATTTGTCCACTTGATGAATATACAAATGTTTTTTTATTATTATTTATATTTCTCTATTCCATTATTCTAGAATAGATCAATCATTGAAAAAAATGTTGGATTTATATTCAAATACCCCCAAGTATACGTTCGTTGAATTCTGGATACTATAAAGTATACTCGGAAAGAATCGAGAAATACTTTAAAGTATTTGTTTTTTGATAATGCGGCAATTTTGAGTTTGTCTCTGAGTTTTTTCTTAGTAATAATAACGATTTATTTTCCAAGAAATAACAGGGAAAGTAAAAAAAATAATTAACAGAAAAACATAAGTATTGGAATAAACAATGAAATCAGAAAAGTAATTAAAAAAGCTGTATAAGAAATTATTTATTATATTGCATTAATAGTAAATATTTCTTAAAACAATTTTTGATCTTGTTTTGACAATTTTTTTTTTAATCCGGTAAGTCATTATATACTTTTATGCCGTTATAAAGAATTGATTGTTTGCCAATTGTTGTTTTAATTTTTATTGGTACAAGAATATTGGAACATCTAGTTAAATAATTGTGTTGATCACAATTAAATCGAAAAACTAGATTTGAATGTTTTAAATTATTTACGACCAGATGAATGAAAATACAAATTTAAATTTAATATAATCAACAAATATCAAATAATTTCCTGGGCTTATATGAATTAACTGTGGGATTATAATTTTATTCTGAAGTATTTTCAAAGGTTTCAGTACCTAAAGATTTTGTTGCTGAGCCCCAAACTGAAATTAAATATTGAAGCTTTGAATATACTAATGAAAAGTATATTAATTTCAGATATTTTAAAAGTGAATAATTTCTAATTTTAAATAGAATTCCATTTATTGGAGCTATCTGTTTTCCTAATTTTTCAATGTGTTTGGACCATGTTAGATTTTCATCTATGAATAATCCAAGAAACTTTACAGTGCAAGAGCATTTGATATTATCATTATTGAATTTAAATTTTATTTTTTTAAATCAGTAGATATATTTTTCCTGGCTATAAAAGTGAAAGATGTTTTTTCATAATTTAGTGTTAGCTTGTAATATTTTAACCAGTTGGGGATCATGCATCATATTAATTTTGATTTCTTGTAAATTACTTCCACTATATATTATAGAAGTATCATCAGCAAACAAATTTATTTTTCCATTCAATTTCAAACCTACCAACGAATTTAAATACATAAGAAAAAGAACTGGTCCCAGGATAGACCCTTGTGGAACACCACATAATATGCTTTCTTCTGAACCAGATACTTCTCCTATACATACAAACTGTGTGTGACTGTGTGACTACTTAACATATTATTCACTTTTTGTTCGTATTTTTTAAACCAGAATTATCAAAAGCAAATCTCCTTCACCAAAGAAAATTGTTGCTTATTTTACCGCGTTATCTTCTTTCAAATTATACGTAATTAAAATTTTCAGTAGTTGCTTCAATAAGAGAACCAAATAAAAAAAATAAAGAATTATAATAATAATTGTATTCTGTTTATGTTAGTATAAAAATTAGGGATTGCTCATTCTGTGCATAAACATTAGTTTAACCTGTTTCATGTGTGTTTTGTAAAATTTCCATGACGAAAGATTGATTTTAAAAGAGATTTCCAGAATTAAGAAGAAAGATATGGCGTTATTATAATCGGACAAACGATATTTTCAAATTCTAGATGAAATCAAACATATGCTACAAAGAAAGCGATGTGCACGAGCTATCTTCAAATCAATATCGTAGATTGAAAAGATATACGTTTATTATCATTCAGGTTATTTACATATATTTTAACTTGTAACAATCGTGCGCTTTCATAAAGAAACCTAACAATGTAAGGTTTATCTAATAACCTGCGAGCTGACTGCAAAAAACTGGACCGAACGAGTAGGTAACAGGAGAAAGTGCTTTGGAAATGTCAGTTTTTACAGTGACTAGAAGGAAAATAATTATGAGATGCCTGGGCATAATCTGTCCCCATTTTTTTATGACTTCTATACACAGTGTGTCCCAAATTGAGTGGGATATGATGGCTATCTTTGTTTAATTAATAAAGATACAGTTTGCGTTAAATGAGCAATGATGTACTGTTTATTAGACTGATTCAGATTCTGCTTAGAAATCTATAAAATTCCGACCAGTTCCGAAGATATTCGGAAAAAACGAAAAATTACTTTTGCGAAAAAGTACAATATTTTCATTATCGTGAAAGTTATGGAAAACATTTTTAAACACAAAAGTTCCTTGATTCATTAAGAGAGACTCATAACAATTTTCAAAATAAAAATCACTTCCACGGTTTTCGAGATAATGATAGTAACTTTATTTTTTTGAATAGTTGCCATCTTGGATTTTATCTCTTTTTTTCAGGCTTCCAATTATGTACGACAATCTAGATTTTCAGGTAATAAATTGCTTCTTATTTGAAAATTATTATGTTATATCAAGTAGGCCATGAAAATAAAATGCTTTATGTTGTCATGCCTTCAAACTAAATGACATTTTGAGCTGTCAGTGTTGAGTTAATTATGCATACATGTATCATTTGATTTGAATATATGGTGAATCATCCATAATTGAAGTAAAATATTCGAAATAAAGGTTTCAGTTTTAGTAAATTAATGGCCAGTTTTCCAGTAAATGATAATAATATGATATGTTTTGTGTCTACATAAAATGTAACAAAAACTCTCGCCTTGCCGCTCAAGACTATCAAAATAGTTTTCCAGAAAGACGACCAAATATTAAAATATTCAAGAGATTGGATTCAAATATGCAGCATTATAGATGTTTGAGAAAACCTTCTCGTGAGAAAAATGTACCTGAAAGAAATGTCTGGCTTGTATAGCAATGGAACCAAATGTATCCACTTCGCAGATAGAAGTGCTAGTTGGAGTGAAAAAGACTGCAGTGTCTAGGATTCTAAGGAAACATAGCCAAATGGCTACCAACGTAGAATAACATTTTGCAGATTCGTGATTAATAAAATGGCAAAGAACGACGATTCTATTAATCACATTCTTTGGACTGACGAATCTTATTTCAGCAACTGTGGTGTTCAATCGTCACAATGAACACTATTATAGTCAAGAAAATCCTCACATAATTATACCGAGGCGAAACCAGATCCGTTTTGTATTAAATGTTTTTTGCGGCATACAGGGGAATCGTTCAATAGGTCCTATAATATTTGACAATTTGACGGAACTTCAACTTACCTACAAATGCTGGAAATGACATTAGAAGGGTTTTTGGACGAATTAACATTAGCACAAAATTTTGCAATATGGTACCAACAAGATGGTACTCTTGCTCACAATGCCAGGAATGTTAGTAATTATTTAAATAATCGTTTTAATAATCGAGTAATAGCTACTAATACACCTATTAGATGGCCACCCAGATCAGCAGATCTAACACCATTGGACTTCTTTCTACGGGGTACCATCAAAAACAAAGTGTACGGTAGTAATTTTAATTATAATAATATTGAAGAATTGAGGGAATCAGTAGAAGAAGCGCTGAATAGTATTAACCGTCGCACACTGGCTAAAGTAACAAACAGTATTTTGAAACAAAACAAAACAATGGCCAACATTTTGAGCATTTGCTTTAATTAAATATTTTTTCAATAATCTATCAATATTAATTGTGTTCAACTCATTGTTAAAATTATTTGTATTTATAGCCTACTTGGGTTAATATAATAATTTTCAAGTACGCAGCAATTTATTAGGTACTTGAAACCTTGATTGTCGCACATCATTGGAAGTAAAAATAAGAGTTTATTTTTATGATAAAATTCAAGATGGCGCCCATTTTAAAAAAAAAGTTACTATCATTATCTCGAAAACCATAGAAGTGATGTCTATTTCGAAAATTGTTATGATTCTATCCTAATGAATCAAACAACTTTTGTATTAAAATGTTTTCCATAACTTTCACGATAATGGAAATATTGGACTTTATCGCAAACGTAGTTTTTCGGTTTTTTTCCAATATCTTCGGAACTGTTCGAAATTTTCCAGATTTCTAAGCAGAATCTCGATCAGCCTAATAAACTATACATCATTGCTCATTTAACCCAAATTGTATCTTTATTAATAACAAAGACAGCCATGACATCCCACTCAATTTGGGACACACTGTATATGGAACATTTTTTGTTCAGTTGCCATACCAATACCACTTCTATTAGTGCTGGTAGTTTTGAAGTTGGTGTCAAAAGTCTTCTATCTAGCTACAATTATTGCACAACTTCAAAAGTACTAGCACCAATTAGAATTAATTTTTGGTAAACATTATTTATTGCAGACAGCTCTTGCTTCATAATGATTATCTTCATTTCTTTGGAGAATTGCTTCAAAATAATGAAAAAGGGTGTGTTTTTGACCTACGAAGCAAATGGATGTTTGCATGTTTTTAGGTAAATTTCTAATAGAATCGCTATCGTTCTCACACTTTTAAATTTCGAAAAAATTTCAACGGCATGTTGGCTCAAAAGTTATATATATATATATATATATATATATATATATATATATATATATATATATATATATATATATATATATATATATATGTATGAGAGGATGTCTTTGCTGACCAGTTAGGAAACCAAATGATGATATTGGGGATAGCAGCAATAACGAGAATGTGTACTCTTTCAAATATTTATTCCGAGCTTTCGGGTATATTTGTACCCATCTTCTAGGAAACTACAATAACAATACATCAAAATATATCCGAATATAATTACAAAGGACATCTCTATGACAGAAACTCATATACAAAACTTACCACTTAGTGAGATTGATCTCGTACAAGGTGGCAAGGCAATGATGATATAATAAAACTACAATATGCCCACAAATATAAAATACGGTTATAAACATAGACTGACATATTAAAATATTACAAAATACAATAGGATGTTAATGGATATAAAACTAATGTGACTTAATTATTGGCAAGAAACAAACCGCTATTATATCGATAGGAAATCAATTGTCTATCAACTATCATAGTCGTCAACTTAGACAATATTGACATTTCACAACTGTTATAAGTCAACCCACATAAAACAGACAAACAAATCAGAGAAGTTATGATTGATGAGACCTTATTAATATATAAGTTGTTTAAGTCTTACTTTTATAGTTATACACGTATAAATGTATTATTCAACAGATTCTTAAATATGTACAAATGAAATTCATATAATATTAGGAATCAGTGATTATCATTGATATTCCCATTTTTTTTCCATATTCAATAAATATGAGAAAATTTCACTTAAGTGACCTATATCTGCCTTTCTATTCATGGTATTCTCTGTCATATAAATGTGTGACATTTCCAAAAATAATCTTTTGTTTTCATTTCTTTCAATGTCTAATATTCTGATTCGATTAAAATCTATTCTATGATCTTTTGTATTTACATGCTCAGCCAGAGCACATCTTTCAGGATGTAATCTACAGTCACTCCTGTGAAGAATAATTCGGTCACTTAGGTATCTAGTTGTATGGCCAATATACGTTTCATTACAATTTTCACAGGGGACACTATATACTACATCAGACATAGACAGCATCGGTGTTTTGTCTTTTATTTTGGTAAAGATATTCTTAATTGTTAGAACGGATCTATTTGCTATTTTTATATGTTTTTGTTGCTTAAATATTTTCGTTATGTGTGGTGATATGTCTTTGATGAAAGGAAAAGAAACGTATTTTATTATATTATTTGGTATCTGGATATCCTCGTTAGTCATTGTTCTATTTAGATCATTGTCATTATTATTTAAGTTTGGATTGTTCCCATCTGAATTGAAAATAAGTTTGTTTAATAATGGAGCAGGATATGCATTGTCTTTGAAAAGGTTAAACAATATTTTTAGGTTTTTATTATGAAAAGATGGATCACTTATTTTTATGACTCTATTTTTCATTTGGGTAATTACGTTCACTTTCATAGAATGTTTATGATATGACCATTAATTAATATATCTTCCAGAACTGATGGGCTTTCTGTACCAATCTATTAATAAAGATACTCCATTCCGTATTACCCTCGTGTCAAGGAACGGTATGGAATTATTTTCATCTTCACACTCCAAAGTAAACTGAATATGTGGATCAAAACTATTAAAATACCACAATATCTCGTCCTTATAAGCTTGTGGGAACGATAACAATATATCATCCACATATTTTTTGATGAAAAAAATATTGAAAGGTAGGACAGGTATAATGGTATCTAAAACAAAGTCCATCACATACGCTGCTAATATGGGTGAAATAGTACTCCCCATAGGGGTACCAAAGGTCTGTTTATAGAATTTTCCATTAAAAATAAAGTAATTACTATCAAAAAGAAGGGTTAATAACTCTAAAAAAGTTTGATTGTCAATAGAGCAATGTCTTGCGATGTCATTCCATTTTTTATTAAGAGCTACTTTACATATATTGAGGTATACATTACTAAAAAGAGATACCACATCAAGACTAGCAATGACATGATTTTCAGGCAAAAGAGTATTGTTAAATAGTCTATTCACTTCAAAGGGGCTACTAATGAAGTATTCATTATCTACATTATAATGGGGATTGATATCCCGATTAGACGTATATTGGTAGACTTAGATAGCTCAGTGAAATTAATTAAAGATAAACGCACCAAAGCGATCCTTACTGCAAGAGCTACAAATGTCATAACTAATGCAGTACAAAAAGTTCATAATAAGAATTCTATTTTTCGATCATTTTATAAACAAACCAAGGAATTTCTTGATACAAATAGAAACCTAGTCGTTACTAGATCAGATAAAGGTAATGTAACTGTTATTATGGAGAAACAACAATATCTACAACTATCAGAAGATATTATACTTAATGATTCATCATATTTAGAACTTAATAAGGATCCCACCATTACAATTCAAAACAGGTGTAATAAACTTTTAAAAAACTTAGAGGAAAAAAAGTTGATTAGTAAAATAGAAAAAACACGTCTAACTTGCTATAAGGGCATCCCTGGTAAGTTTTATGCACTACCAAAAATACACAAAAATCCAATAAGTGTGAGACCAATTATAGCGTCTATAGGGACACCAACTGATAACATTGCTAATTTCCTTTGTGAAGTTTTAACAAAAGCTTATAATGTAGATAATGAATACTTCATTAGTAGCCCCTTTGAAGTGAATAGACTATTTAACAATACTCTTTTGCCTGAAAATCATGTCATTGCTAGTCTTGATGTGGTATCTCTTTTTAGTAATGTATACCTCAATATATGTAAAGTAGCTCTTAATAAAAAATGGAATGACATCGCAAGACATTGCTCTATTGACAATCAAACTTTTTTAGAGTTATTAACCCTTCTTTTTGTTAGTAATTACTTTATTTTTAATGGAAAATTCTATAAACAGACCTTTGGTACCCCTATGGGGAGTACTATTTCACCCATATTAGCAGCGTATGTGATGGACTTTGTTTTAGATACCATTATACCTGTCCTACCTTTCAATATTTTTTTCATCAAAAAATATGTGGATGGTATATTGTTATCGTTCCCACAAGCTTATAAGGACGAGATATTGTGGTATTTTAATAGTTTTGATCCACATATTCAGTTTACTTTGGAGTGTGAAGATGAAAATAATTCCATACCGTTCCTTGACACGAGGGTAATACGGAATGGAGTATCTTTATTAATAGATTGGTACAGAAAGCCCATCAGTTCTGGAAGATATATTAATTATTGGTCATATCATAAACATTCTATGAAAGTGAACGTAATTACCCAAATGAAAAATAGAGTCATAAAAATAAGTGATCCATCTTTTCATAATAAAAACCTAAAAATATTGTTTAACCTTTTCAAAGACAATGCATATCCTGCTCCATTATTAAACAAACTTATTTTCAATTCAGATGGGAACAATCCAAACTTAAATAATAATGACAATGATCTAAATAGAACAATGACTAACGAGGATATCCAGATACCAAATAATATAATAAAATACGTTTCTTTTCCTTTCATCAAAGACATATCACCACACATAACGAAAATATTTAAGCAACAAAAACATATAAAAATAGCAAATAGATGCGTTCTAACAATTAAGAATATCTTTACCAAAATAAAAGACAAAACACCGATGCTGTCTATGTCTGATGTAGTATATAGTGTCCCCTGTGAAAATTGTAATGAAACGTATATTGGCCATACAACTAGATACCTAAGTGACCGAATTATTCTTCACAGGAGTGACTGTAGATTACATCCTGAAAGATGTGCTCTGGCTGAGCATGTAAATACAAAAGATCATAGAATAGATTTTAATCGAATCAGAATATTAGACATTGAAAGAAATGAAAACAAAAGATTATTTTTGGAAATGTCACACATTTATATGACAGAGAATACCATGAATAGAAAGGCAGATATAGGTCACTTAAGTGAAATTTTCTCATATTTATTGAATATGGAAAAAAAATGGGAATATCAATGATAATCACTGATTCCTAATATTATATGAATTTCATTTGTACATATTTAAGAATCTGTTGAATAATACATTTATACGTGTATAACTATAAAAGTAAGACTTAAACAACATATATATTAATAAGGTCTCATCAATCATAACTTCTCTGATTTGTTTGTCTGTTTTATGTGGGTTGACTTATAACAGTTGTGAAATGTCAATATTGTCTAAGTTGACGACTATGATAGTTGATAGACAATTGATTTCCTATCGATATAATAGCGGTTTGTTTCTTGCCAATAATTAAGTCACATTAGTTTTATATCCATTAACATCCTATTGTATTTTGTAATATTTTAATATGTCAGTCTATGTTTATAACCATATTTTATATTTGTGGGCATATTGTAGTTTTATTATATCATCATTGCCTTGCCACCTTGTACGAGATCAATCTCACTAAGTGGTAAGTTTTGTATGTGAGTTTCTGTCATAGAGATGTCCTTTGTAATTATATTCGGATATATTTTGATGTATTGTTATTGTAGTTTCCTAGAAGATGGGTACAAATATACCCGAAAGCTCGGAATAAATATTTGAAAGAGTACACATTCTCGTTATTGCTGCTATCCCCAATATCATCATTTGGTATATATATATATATATATATATATATATATATATATATATATATATATATATATATATATATATATATATATATATATATATATACATATATATATATATATATGGGATATTACGAAATTTGTTAACACGATAGAGGTCGCAGTTTTGAAGGTATCAAGTTCAAATTTGCTACAAAAATCAATCTCTCAAATATCTCGGTCAAGTTTGTTATTGGGCAATATCGGGTAAGTAGTTTCAAAATGGCGACCATTCAAACATTTAAAAAAATTATCAAAAAGAGCCGCAGTGTAAATATCATCAAAAATAATTTTAGGTTATAGATATAATCAGTACCTACATCTTTTGTTCAAAGCAATTTTCCATAAAATGCACAGATAAAAAAATAAAAATTAATAAAGAAAAAATAAGAAATATTGATAAAACATGAACACTCTATATAAATTTGATGTAATTGTACATTTTCTAGAGATCTTAATATAGACCATGATTAAAAAAATATATAGTATATTTATTGAAAAGAAATAGGCGAAAAACAAAATTCTGCCTTGAAGTGGAACTCGAACCCTGTCTGCTCTATATATTCAACAGCCGAAACAAAAACCTCTAACCGCAAGGCTATGACACATACGACAATTTTATGTAATAACATGTATGTATACCAATGAAAAGGTTGTTCAAATTTCACTTCAATGAATTTTGAAAAATTTACCTTTCCGCTGACTACAGGCCATCGGGATTTTTTTATTTATTATGGATGTTCGCGCCTTTTAAATAGTATACATGTTCCGATTTTCATGATTAGCATATTACTTGTTATATATATGCAAACAGACATACATGTCCTTTTTAGTGAATCATCTAATAACGAAGTCAGTCCTATTTTTCGAAAAAAAGTTATCCTGGGTTCATTCGGATTTTTTTTATACTAGAATTATACATCCTTCATGTTATACGGGTAGTTATAAACATGTCAGGTTCAAATATATGCTTTGATCCTAAGTAGAGGTTTACAGCAGAAATATCCAAACGGGCAACGTGGGCAAAAAAAAGTAAGGACTCCAAGAAGCCACAAAAAGTCGAACATAATTCTAATTTCGCATTGTGATTCACCTATTTGTCGTACCCAGAACGCGTTCTGGATAATTTGTTTTGCTCACTATCCATAACATTATCCATAGCGCGCAATAGGCAAAACATTCTAGCAGTGGTCGATTCCGACTGTTGTGATTTATATGGACATTTTCTAAAAATCCTCACCTTTTCCCGAATCGATTCATTATACTTTATATATATATATATATATATATATACAGGGTGGGGCACCGTATACGACACGGTCTCTCAAGGGGAATCCATACAATATAATGTTTTTGTGATAAACGAAATAGATGCAGAATTTTTCTGGCCACAATCTAAAATTATTTTTATACATACAGGGTGATTCAAAAAAAAGATACATATCAAAGTTATGTTTTTTTAAATTGAATGTCCTATATTTTTTATTATTTTCGGATATAAGAGTCAAAATAAAAGTGAGTTTCTTCAGTATTCCCTATACCTATCTCTTTCCATTTTGAAAATATCCAAAGATTTGTTGAAATGTAAGGTATGAACTATTTTTCTATAATTTCCAAAGTTGCTCATTTTGAACTTGAGCTAAAGGTTTTATCATATTGATAAAGGTCAAGGTTATAGCCTGTATCATATTTCAATATCAAAAATCATACAGGGTGTTGGAAAAATATGGTTGTAAAATTTCAATATAAGATATTGAAAAACTTCGTTATCTTAAATGGAACACCCTCTATATTATTACATATTTTAATGCAGAATTGAATCCTCTTTCGAATTGTATAAGGGTTCCCTATAACTAAACTCAAGGCATTTCTTGAATTTTGCTTCTTTATCACAGTAGGAACATTACCCAATTAATCTGGACAGCTTTGAGGCTGTTACCATGGAAATGTTTTATAACTGACAGTTTTGAAGCGTTTAATTTATAAATACAATTTAAATCAGTGTACTATTCAAATAAAGCAAAATGAAGACTTATCCTATCGAAGAGAGAATAAATATGCTTCTAATAATTGGTGAGTGTCATGAAAATTGCCTATTGGCTTCAAGAGTATATGCTGAAAGATATCCAACCGTATCACATCCAAATAGAGCTGTGTTTGAACGGTTACTGAGAGAATTTCGGAATTCTGGTACTGTATCCTACAAACAAAAAACTACGCTAAAACCTATTGTAGATGATGAAGAAAATGAGTTTGTGGTCATAGGATCTGTTATAGAACACCCTCATACCAGTCAACGCAAAATAGAAAGAGAAACAGGTATTAGTAGGAGAAGCATTTCAAGAATATTGAAAAAATATCGGTTTCATCCTTACCATATTCAGATACACCAAGAACTTTATGAAATGGATTTTAATCACAGACTTGAATTTTGTGTTTGGACTCTAGACAGATTAGGCGATAATGAACTCTTTCTAGATTCAATTCTGTTTTCTGATGAATCCACTTTCCATAATAACGGCCTGGTGAACAGACATAATTTCCATTATTATAGTGATGAGAATCCTCGAATTTTTCGAAATACTAATTACCAACATAGATGGTCAGTTAATGTATGGGGGGGTGTTCTAGGGTCCCAATTAATAGGTCCTTACTTTTTTGATGGCATTTTAAATGGACAAAAATTTCTAAGATTCTTACGTGATAAACTACCCGAACTTTTAGAAAATGTGCATTTGAATATCAGACAGCAGATGTGGCTGCAGTTGGATGGTGCTCCAGCCCATTTTCAAAGGAATGTTAGAGAATTTCTTGATAGGCGTTTCCCAAACAGATGGATAGGAAGAAGCGGCTCGCAAAATTGGCCACCAAGATCTCCAGATCTAACATGTGTGGACTTTTTTTTATGGGGATACATTAAAAACATTGTATATGACACCCAGCCCACAACAGCTGAAAATATGAAAGAGAGAATAAGAGCCGCTTTTCGATCCGTGACACCACAGATGTTGAGGAAAGTTAAAAGATCTTTTGAAGAGAGAGTTCAATTATGTATTCAAGAAAATGGACGACATTTTGAACATTTACTCTAGTGTTTCTTATTTTATTATATTTTTATACTGTTATTATTTTTATATCATTCAATAAATGTCTTGTTCTTAATACTTTTATACCGCTACGCCTAGTAGCTGTGTAAGGGAAGTATTGTATTCGTGTAAAATTTTCGGTACTCTGTTTCTACGTTCCAGGGCTTTTTGAGTCCAACAAACATATGTTTTGCTATTGGTCTGTCTGTCTGTATGTTTCTCATATTCGTCAGTATTTGTTTGAGAGAGGTAGAAAAGAAGTGTGAGTGGACTTACCACATTTTTCCTTGGGCTTTCATAATAATACGTTATCAATAAATACTTATAGGTATTTCTTTACGTTTCACAGTATCTATGTAAATGTAAAACGCTGATATTCCAAAAAAAAATATATTAATGGAGTAGTTGTCTTTTAAGGGTAAAACCGACAGCAATAGAATAGTATAGTATCATTACCCGTCAGTTAATTATTTCATATGAGTTTTGAAATTCTAGGAGATTGGATAATAATCGTGAATCAATTAGTACTGTAATAATAATAATGGAATTTAACTATAATAATGATTATTTTAAAACGTCATCCCAATCATAATGGCATTGGGAATATAAGACAGAATTATTAGAGAAGTGCGAAATTGAAGAAATTCGTTGAGTTTAGTTATAGGGAACCCTTATACAATTCGAAAGAGGATTCAATTCTGCATTAAAATATGTAATAATATAGAGGGTGTTCCATTTAAGATAACGAAGTTTTTCAATATCTTATATTGAAATTTTACAACCATATTTTTCCAACACCCTGTATGATTTTTGACATTAAAATATGATACAGGCTATAACCTTGACCTTCATCAATATGATAGAAGGTATAGCTCAAGTTCAAAATGAGCAACTTTGGAAATTATAGAAAAATAGTTCATACCTTACATTTCAACAAATCTTTGGATATTTTCAAAATGGAAAGAGATAGGTATAGGGAATACTGAAGAAACTCACTTTTATTTTGACTCTTATATCCGAAAATAATAAAAAATATAGGACATTCAATTTAAGAAAACATAACTTTGATATGTATCTTTTTTTTGAATCACCCTGTATGTATAAAAATAATTTTAGATTGTGGCCAGAAAAATTCTGCATCTATTTCGTTTATCATAAAAACATTATATTGTATGGATTCCCCTTGAGAGACCGTGTCGTATACGGTGCCCCACCCTGTATATATATATATATATATATATATATATATATATATATATATATATATATATATATATATATATATATATATATATATATATGAGGCATATTTAGCGTCAGAAAAAGCAGTAAGGTTCTAAAAAAGGATTTCAGTATACAATTTAAAGAATTATTGGCAAGTGTGAGTCGGACTCGCATAGAAACGGTTCCGTTGTTTCAAGCAAAAACTAATTTAGAAATGATTCCAACAAAAAGTTTTTTGCTGTCTCAATGACTTTGAGCAGCACTAAATAGACTCTCGAATTAACGTAAGTAACAAAAACGAAACTTGGTAACCAAATAAGTCTGTGAATTTGTTAACTATTTTCATCTATATAGCGCCAAGTTCAAAAGTTTCCTTGTGTTATCGAAAATATAAATTGACAATTTATTGTTAATTAATCAGTACCTAGCATAGAAAACATTGAATGTACTTTTAATATATGTTGTGGAATTTATGAACAAAATTGTTTCATTTTATATTTTATTAGATTGCTGTTTTGCTGTTATTATCTTGAATAAAAATAGATTTTATACAAATCACACCTGATCGTGAAAATCTTTCAAAAGTGTTTGCGATATCTTTTATCTTACCCCCTTCGATTATTTTGCATTGAAAATACGTAGCAGCTCCATCTTGAACTTGAATCTGAATGACGTGTTTGCTGATTTTTTTATTGATAAAAATTCATAAATAGGTACTTGAAATTGTTTATCATATTTCCTTATAAGAGCGCGTGCTAAGTTTGTTATCAACAAAAAGACTCTTGTTTTTACTGGTTGGTGATGATGACGTGGAGCTACCGACTCCTGTTCTTTTTCTCCGTCCTGGCCTTAAGGTAGGACATTGAAAGATGTTTAATATATCATTAAGGCGTAAGAAATATTTAGGAAGTAATCAAAGGCTTTGCAATAGCTTAAAAGTTGTTAATAATGACAGATTAGATTTAAATAAACCGACAATAGAAAAATGGACATACACTAAACTTATTCAAAGAAAAATTAGCTAAGAACTCTCTCGACCAAGTCACATTTCAAACAAAAAAACACTAAATCAAAGTCGGTTAACCCGTTTGGAAGCAACGTTGCCACAGACAGCCACGTAAATACAGAGGTCACGTGTAGGGAATTTATCTTGAGTAACTACAATTTATGTTTAGGTGCCAAGTTAACTGTTAACAAGCTGGCAAATAAATTTAATATGGAGAAAGATCATGCAATCGTAGCTGCCATCTTATTATATTTATCTATAATAATATTGATGTTTGATACCGTTCGCGAAAAAAAAACAAATAACATAAAAAATATACTTATTACTTATTAGGTGTTAATTTAAGGCTTTGTGATAATATAAACAACATATGCTAATTGAGAATATGGACGTATGCCTTGTTTCAAAACTGGTAATTTAGGAGAACAATAAACTGCAAAATAGGTAAGGCATGTTACAAAATAGGGCAGTTTAGGGCAGAAAATAAATGTGGATGAAACTCCGTTATGGATCCACCATATATTCAAAAAGAAATAACCTGATTTTCTGATTTCTGGAAAAATATTTTTACTTTTTAAATACCTGAAAGTATTAGTTCTTATTGCTTTTCAATAAATACAAATAACTTATCTCAATGGATACGGTAGAAAAGATAAAAATAATATTTATAATTAGACAAAAAAATCATTTTTATAAGTACTAGAAGATAGAAAATCAGTATATAATTTCAATTGTCGCCAAGTCATTAATTAGCACCTAAATAAAAATACAATTTGTTCGTATATTTACAGTTTTCGTATGTATGTTCAAGTATTTGGAATACAAGATATTGGACCGACTTTATTAGTTGGTGCCCTGAAAAATACACAATAATTTCAATTCTATTTGTAACGGTAATTTTGAAATTGCGCAGTTGAAGTTTGATAGAAGACAACAACTTGAAAAGTACCAGCACCAATAGAATTAATATTATTTTGTGTTTTCAGTGCTCCAACCAATAAAGTCAATCCATTAAAAAAAATCATTTCACATTTTTAGTGTACCTAACATTAGACATCAAAATCATTCAACGTTCACCAAATGTTGTTTATACTTATTCAGAGATTTCAAAATATCGCGGAAACACACATATTTCAGTCTTTAACACTAATTTAACGTATGATTTTTAAAAAAATCTCCAATTGAAATATTACCTATCGGATATAGTCTCTTCTTTAATTTTGTCGTGTGAAATTTTCGATTTTCAAAAAAATTGCCCCCTCCACCCCCTTTGAAAGAAGTTTTTTGGGGGAATGACATGTTGAATGTCGATTAAAAAGAAAGAATTAAGAAAATCAGCGCCCGTTTACGATTTAAAAGGCGCAATATAACAGAACATGCAGACAAACTATTGACAATGATGAAACAAATAGTCGAATTGTATACCACCTCCATTTGGTCCGTGGTTCAAAGATATACTCCAATTTTGATATTTATTTTTACCTCGAAAGAATGCTTCTGAGAAATGGTTAAGAATTTTTTTCCAAAAATCTTTACCTTGAATCAAAATGTTTCTGTTTAAAAAATATGTTTTATTTGTATTATATTTTAAACCCCCGATGGTCTAGTGGGCAAGACGATCGACTTCAGAGAGGTCGTAGGTTCGAGTCCGCTTAGGTCAAGGACTTCTTCGTTCCATGATAATTTACTTAAAAAATGGGGGTGTTAGGAAAATGTAAAAAAACTAGTTGTCGATTTACATCTATTACTAACACACCTGAAGGTAGCGTTATAAGATACCCCTTAGAAACCTCTGATTTTGTCGAATGAGATGTAGGTCCCCTTATAAGTTGCAACACTGTCAAGGCAGTAAAGGGTTGTTATAATGATAATAATTCAGATATTATTTTCAAGCTACGCAGATGGAGACGATGATTTCAAAAACTACAAAATAACCAACAAACCATTTCCAAAGAACTTTAAGTTTGGTGTAGCTACCGCCGCTTACCAAATTGAAGGTGCTTGGAATGAAGATGGTAAAAGCGAACAGATTTGGGATACTTTCTTTCATGAAAACCCTGCAAGGTCTTCTGATCGTTCCAATGGTGATGTAGCCTCGGATTCCTACCACAAATACAAGGACGATATCAAAGCCATGAAAACCGTTGGTGTCGATTTCTATAGGTATGAAATATTTATTATAAGCGACTTGATTTGCTTCATAGTGCGTGTATACTATTTCAATAGCTTACCAAAATCTCCTCACAAATGTTAAAAAGGAGATTAAAATGCGGAGCAATTCTTATTAAACACTAGGTTGTAATTTCACTTAGGTTCTCTATTGCTTGGTCGAGAATTCTTCCAAATGGAACAAATGATTACATCAACATGAAGGGAATAGAATATTATCTGAATGTTTTAAAGGAGCTAAAAGCCAATGGTATCGAAGCTATGGTTACAATCTACCATTGGGACATTCCGACAATCTTAGAAAAACGAGGAGGTAAGAAGACTAAAAGTTTATAATAATCCTAGAAGTATTCATCTCCATTTATTTTGTTAACATTCAGGTTGGCTGAATCCAGAAGTAGTCGACTGGTTCGCTGATTATGCTGAAATTTGTTATAAATATTTCGGCACGTACGTTAAAGAATGGGTGACAATCAATGAACCTAAGCAAATCTGCCATGTTGGCTATGGGGGATCCTCATATGCACCTGGTAAAAATTCACCGGGTATTGGGGAATATGTTTGTGCAAGACACGTTCTGCTGGCCCATGCCAAAGCGTGGCGTTTGTTTGATCAAAAGTATAGACAAAAGTTCAACTGTAAGTATCTAATACGAAACAAAAATTGTATGGATTCATTGAGAAAAGTATTGGTTATATTTTTAGCACGTAATACTATCGTAATCGATTCTGACTGGTATGAACCGAAAACCACATCAAAAGCTGATGTTGACGCAGCCGAACAAGTACTCCAGTTTGTCGTAAGTATATGAACATTTTTCATTAATTTATCTAGAATTTTACTAAAGTTACTTCGTGTCCGTTCTACTTTCTGTATCACGTGACCGAGGTTGAAAATTGAAAACAATAATAGTTCAAACTTCTATCAATATCGTACCTACTACACCAGATTGTGCATGAAGCGCCTTGCATATTTAAATACTGTAACGGGAATTTATATTAAAACTGGGTTCGATTTATTTTCACTTATTTATTTATACTTATAACTACACGACTATATACACATTTATATTCAGAGGGCCACCTAGCGTTTAGCGCTATATTTATATTCAGTGTTCTCTGCTTGCTCGCGTTTAACTCTGACTAACTATACACGACTGTCTATCACCGACTGACTAACTGTTAACTTCTGTGATCGAAGCTGTTTATATCCACTTAACCTCCTATCTAGAAGCTTCGAGTTGTTCTCGTCTTTGCTATTTTCCCGCATGTTATTTCTCAATATGTTCGTTCGAGAATAAATCAGTATATTCTCCATGCTTCTGGATTTCCAGGATGTTGTTACCGATATTCGTGTGTGAGTGTATTCGGGTTTTCACGTTGCAATACATTTTTCAAAACAGCTCTCTGCAAAATGACTTTGTATTCGCGGGAAAAATTATTTTATTTCAACCCTGCCGCAAATACCATACGCTTTGAATATTTCAGGTTTCACTCTTTCAGTCTGACTCCTTGGGACTATCTGAGCAACTGAGTAGTTGTTCCACATGAGTTGCAGGAAGCCAACGTGTCCTATTTAAGGTATACTCAATAAAATTCATCGAGCTCTGTTGTATACCTATCAGGGGGTTTACTCCCAAAAGAAGATTCTATTTGCTATTCGATTTTCTAAAAATGTTATCCCAATCATGTCGATCTAAGGACAAGCGTTCTATGGAATTATTTGTCTCTAATTTATCCACCCTAGTCAATTCCTATTCAATCCTAATCAATCTTTCTGGCACCAGTTGTCAAATGTCGATTCTAATTCGACTGATTCAGAACTCGACGAGAAAACCCCTATTGTACCTAGTCTCCAATGAAAGTTTTCCCCAATGACCGCATACCCTTGTCATGATACACTTTAATACTATACAAATCACCAGAAGCAAATTTAGTTCAAACTATTGCGTTCAACTAAATTTGAATCTATCAAATATATGTTCAAACTAGTTATAATTTCCACTATACATGTGTTGTTTTTTCTTTTGGTTTCTATACTTCGAAGACAATGATAATCCCTATGCACTGAATTCACTGTGTACATATAGGTATTCCATATTTCTAATAATTATTTCAGTATGGTATGTATGCAAACCCCGTCTTCAAGGGTGATTGGCCAAAAATAATGATTGACCGCATTGCTTATCGAAGCAAAATGGAGGGATTTAATGCCACTAGATTGCCACCCTTTAGCAAAAGCGAGGTAGAGTTTATCAAAGGCACTTATGATTACCTGGCACTCAATCACTATACAACCTATATGGCCAATGCCATTTCCGAACCCCCATTCTCGGGTCATCCCGATAGTGGGAAGGACTGTGGTGTAGCATGTTATCAGAAAGGTACCTGGAAAACTGCTGCTGTATATTGGTTTAAGGTAAATAAATATATAATAACTGCTGTCATTATATAGTTTTCTGTCGAAGTAAAAAATAATCGAATGATAGTGTTGATCTCTATATAAACAAGGCTAAAAATTTCAGGTTGTCCCATGGGATTTCGGAAAGCTCCTCAGGTGGTTGAAAAAGACCTATGGAGACGTAGAGATTGTCATCACTGAGAATGGTGTTTCTGACTCAACTGGTACTTTGGAAGACGATCACAGAATTGATTATTTCAGAGTGGGTGTACTGTTAAACTTATTAGTAAATCATAAGTGACTCATTATTATTATTATTTTTGTAGTCATATATGAGTCACATGTTGGACGCTATACACGATGATAAAGTTCGAGTAACACAATATACAGCATGGTCAATCATTGATAACTTTGAATGGAACCAAGGCAATAAGTGAGTATGAAAGTTTATTCGTAATATAGTTGTTGGTGAAAGTTGAGGTCAAACCTGATGATACACATAAATTAGTTCGTGTTTAAAAGTATCTATAGAATCCATTCTACAATACATTAAAGCTCCTTGCTGTCATTTAACAAGCAAAGAAATATGTTTTTTGTAATAATTGTTTATATTTTTGCAGTGCTAAACTGGGAATGTACTACATTAACATGACAGATCCAGCTAGGCCTAGGATTCCAAAGAAATCATCCAGATATTTCAATAAGATTATAAAAACTAAATGTTTAATTGATCAATGTGAAGAGCTCTAATAAAGAACGAATGGTTTCTTATTTTTCTTACTTGCAACAGCCAGTCTTTGAATTTCAATAGAAAAAAAATGCAACCGGTATTTCAGGGGGCGGTTTCTGTGGAAAAACGTATATTTAATTTTGGAAAAGCTAATATCTCAAAGAGAGCGCTTGGCATCACTGCGAGTTAACACTGCCGGGTGCACCTTTCCTATTATCGAAGTTGAGCAGTACTACAATACGTAGCGAACGGTTCAGACGAGTGACCAGTGATAAGGGCGCGCGAATCCCTGGTTGTCGCATTACATTCTACACTACTTTCGGAAGGCAAGAAAACCAGCGAGGGTACAGATTCTCTGGAAGGGTTTGTCTTGAATTTCATCTTGAGACGTATCAGTGGTTCGAAATCTACATTAAACTGTAGATCCCTTTTTTGTGGTAACACTGTCATGACAGAAAATTCACCTACACTCGGATACGAGTACGGAAGAGGAACATCTTTCAGGAGTACTATTTTGAATATAAAATCAATGTTTACTATACAACTTATAATAAAGACTCATGTGGTTGAAGTTACGCGCACCTGTTGAATTTTTTGAACAGAGGCAACTCAAACACTAATTGGGTAATTGGTAAAGAAAGATAGTACTAGTGTTGGGAAGCTTCATGGGAAGTTAGCTCAATATTATTATTATGGGCCTGGACGAGGACGACCTATGTAAGTTCTGCCAGGAAGAGGAGGAAACCACAGTTCACATGCTCTGCCAATGTGAAGCCCTGATAAGACAGCGGTTTCAATTATTCGGGGAAGAGAAACCGAGAAAGACAGAGAGCGACATGAAGGACTCTAGAAGTATCTAGAGTGCTAAAAAGGATAAATCAAGATACTGAGATATAAGGTAATGGAGAACCACAATAGACCAAAACTGGTCGCGGTGGTCTAGCACGCGCAGCCACTCCAACTAATCTAATCTACCTGCTACAACGAGTATCTGAGAAAATACAGGTCAAAATTATGCTCAAATGAACTGTCCAATTTACTTTTTATTCATATTCTGGCTAAAGAGTTCCTCCTACGTCAAAATTGTATAGGGCCATTGTTTTTGACTTGGCACGCTGAACTGTCACACGAGTCGATCAGAGGATTTTAATATTCAATGGAATTCATTTTAGAGCGATGAAAATCGTGTGAGTGGACAGTCCACTCATTTCTGCACCGCTCAAAAGGTAGAGTTAATGGCGCGTAGCCGAAAGTAGGCTAAATCAACATAATTAACACAATAGCTTCTAACATATTTGAAAACTTGTTAGTCTCAGTCGCAGAGATCTCCTGTTTTTGATGGTAGTAAGGCTAAATCAAACAAAACACCTTTGAGAGTTATTAACCATACTCATTGAAAATTCTGAAATAAGAAATTTTAAAATAAAAACATAGACAAACTGCATTGTTACACTAAAAATTATAAAATAATAAGAATTTATAAGATTTTGTTGTTTTGCAAGACATGATGTAACAGCTATTAGGTAGATATAGACTCTTGGCAGAAATATACAGGGTGTCTCAGCGAGACCGATCATTAGAAGTTTATTGGGTTCTTGTAAAAAAAATGAGAGATATATAATCGATTATGTTCTCTTCAACTAAAATATTTATAGATTTCTGGTGCTTCTCAGTGGAACGTGTAGAATGTTTAACGAGAGCAGCTATCCACATTTACCTCCGATGATCATCATAAAAACTATAAATAGATTATGCTACATTTTATAAATGGTGGGTGGCCCTTTGCATTCAAGCGTGAAGAAACACTCTCGTGTTGCTTTTCATATATATTGAAAAGTGAGCCTGCCGAATGCCGCTCGCAAGCGGGTTCAAAATTCTTCCCTCGTGTTCACTGGTGTCTGGTAGACCAGATCCTTGATGCGTCCCAAAGGTGTCAAATCTGGAGATCTTGCAGGTCAGTTCCATGGGCCTAAGCGCCCATCTGTCTTCGAACATTAAGGTGAGTTCTTGGCATCTCGAAATGAGGCATAGGGATTCGCCTCGAAATAGGCCGGGGTATTCAGTTCTCCCTCTTCTCATCAATTACACTTTTTTGTATATTTAATACATGAATAATTTTTCCAAAACACACAAAATTTGCTGCAATTCGTCTAAATTTACCTCTGGTCATCGGAGGTAAATGTGGATAGGTATAGTTAAACATTGTACACGTTCTACTGAGAATTTAGTCGCACAAAAATATATTAAGAATTTATTGATTTATATAAACATTGTTTCCATTATTATTATCCATTTTAACACTTAATAGCTTAAATAATTTG
The DNA here is from genome assembly GCA_958507055.1 of Crioceris asparagi. NCBI lineage: Eukaryota > Metazoa > Arthropoda > Insecta > Coleoptera > Chrysomelidae > Crioceris > Crioceris asparagi. The sequence continues at coordinate 119,003,645 of OY293826.1, forward strand.
TCGTTTGACTTAGAAAATTATTTATTGAGAATGCTTATCTATTTTCCATGGCACACTAGGTAAGTATCTCCTAAATTATCAATCTCAGGTATAGGACATGTGGGGTATAAAATATGTAAAATTAAACGTCGAAGACGACTAAGTAATACAGTATGGGAGGTGCCATTTGAAAAAATCAAGTTATGGTTCTTCAAAATTTTGAAAAGTTCACGTGCCATAGTTAAGCCTACTATGTAGACAAACGTTTTTGACCGCAAAACATCCTCCAGCATGTCAAAACATAGTTTGAATCCTAAATTTATATCCGAAAAATCTAATGTTCTCTGATTGTTTGAATACATGTCTGCTAGCGCGATTTTTTTTAGAAAAATTGAATAACACCTAAACGGCTGGATAAAATTGAAAAAAGTATGTTCATGAAGCTTAAGAATAGATGAATCCAAATATATAAAAATATACTGGGTGTTCCATTTAAAATAACAAAGTAGATGCCGACTTCCCGTATAACCGTAAGTACCAGAAATCTAAAAATATTTTAGTTGAAAAGAACATAATTGATTACACATAATTGCCATTTTTTTAATTTTTACTTTGACCAGAACCCAAGCGGTTTCGCTGAGACAGCCTGTATTTCGCCAAACATGTTAGCATTGTGAACTATGAAGAATTATTAACATAATTATTATAATTATCACATTATTAGAAAAATGGGGTGTGTGAATAAGATTTTCAAAAAGTATTCTCATGGATGAAGTTAAAGGCATCAGCATTCAGAAGAATTGAGATACAAATGAAACCACAGTTTGCATTTTTTCAATTTTTATTCTCCCTAACGGCATAGCACTAATTCTAAAAGCGATATGATTTGCTCATCCTAGTTTATTTATAAAATAAATATTAAATATAAAAATAGACTAGGATGGCTAATAGACACATGTCCGATTTTGAAAAGCTATAAGCTGCCCCCTTGCATACACACCTAGTATAGAACTAACTCTAATTATGTATTACTACAAATCCCTATTTACTTTGTGAGAAATATATCGAAAACAAAGAAAATCTTTTATAATTTCATAAGAAAAATTACAACCATCCAAGAATTAAAAAAAAACATATGTAGTAATGCATAGTAAAAATTAGTTCAATAAACCAATGTAATCAATTTAACAAATATATCTCTTTGTAAAAAGTAGATGTAAAAGGATCTCAAAAAAGTATTTTGTAAGAAAACAATATATGGAAATTCAAATGTGGCTGTGAAATTGTTGGAACAGAAACCCTTATCAGAAGCAAAATGGAGTAAGTATGGCTAATAAAATTTAAGAACTTGATTCATACAAGAAAAAATATTGTCGAACAAATTTGCCAATCAAGTAAATACATGTGAGAAAAGTTTAAAAAAAAAATTGGATTTTTCTTTCAGAAATCTATTCCAATTATTGCATTCTTGCTTCTTAAGGGTTTTTAGTCTGATTAAATTGGAAGAAGCCATATTGCGGCCAAATCCAAAATAGATAATATCAAACAGAAAAAATTAGTCGACAACAACTTCGAAATAACCAAAAATGCGGTCCTCAATAGAGTTTCCATTACGAGTAGGTACATCAACTTGAATTGGGAATTCCTGTAGATCATAAGCCATATTCCGATTAGCCAGGTTCATTTGTAGATCAGTCGGTTTGCTCAGTATTTCAAAATGTTCATTCCTGTACTCGATGTCCTTTAATAATGCCCTGTGAAAGTGAAACAAAACTATTAAGTTCAAATTTGAGAGACCTATGTTTCTGGAAAATAAACGGCAAGATTTTGATAAAAATAATAAGTAAAATTATTGTGACATCAGAATTTTACATTTGACTTATAGTATGTTCGCTTAAAATTATAGAACAAATTCGACTGTGTGCTTTTTTATGTTCGTACACTCGCCGCGTATAGTAAACATACTCTGATTTTGATGATTTTTTTATTTGATAAAAGACAATTGAGAAATGGCCCCATGCAAGAGGAAAATTTAAAATCCAGCATCTCCTTCTGCCCAAAAAACTGTCCCCAATAAGTTCGGCGGGGACATCTTTTTTCGAAATTTGATTTTTTTTACAAAAACTAGAACCGAATATATTAGTTGGTACACTGAAAAATATAAAATAATATTAATTTCACTGATACTTTTGAAGTTGGTACCAAAAGTCTTATATCTTATATTAAATACACCAAGGTATGACCGTCAGACAAGGCAGATAAAATGTAAGAGCTCACCAATTCAAAGAGCAAGGTAGCCGATTTCAATGGCGTCGGCGCCTAACTTTTCCAAGGGTGCCCTTACCCCTTTTTGCACATTTTTATCCAAATCTGCGAATCATTCAAGAAAAAGTTTATGGGCCCCGAAGGTGACACCCTTGCGTTTTGTCAGGAAAGCCACTTAGATAACGTTCAAAAGTAGAACATTATCTATATACCAAATTTGATCAAAATCGTTGGAACTGTTTCTGAGATTTTTTTATCTATATATAGGGTGTCCTACGGTCATGGCCTATTAGAAATTTCTGGAGAATGACAAAAGCTATCGATCTGAAAATTTTATGGCGTCTATAAGACGATATATGTCGATACATTTTTGAAATCTACAAGGACAAATTCAGAGGTTTATTACAATATTTTATATTTGAAAGAGAACAGAAAAGTGGTCAAGTTCGATTTAACCTGGTAGTACAGTATTTTCGATAGCCGGCACTCAAGGTCAGAACAAAAGCTAAAACATCAAAGGGATTCCACCGGGTGTCCGACCTTGGTGTTTCTAATCTTTGCCAAAGATATCAGCGCCAGTGGAATTAATATTATTTTGTATTTTTGAGTGCACCAACTCATAAAGTCGATCCCAATTTTTGTAGAATTTTTTCCTAATGATAAAATAATTTGTTGAATATTTTTTTCAATGTAAAAATATAATATATTTATAGATACATATTTCATAAAGCAGTCAGATATGATTTTTTAAAGGTTCAGCAAGTCTTTATCGACTGACACGCCTAAAATTCGTATTCGTACCTGATCTACATCTATTTTTCAGTTTAATAAAAAAATCAAGGTAGTTAAATAGATCCTTCTTGGTTTTTTTAAAAAAGCCTTATTTGAATATAATTTCAAATGTCAAAATCTTTTTTGCTAACTTTTTAGTGAGTGTGAAGAAGTAATTTGCTAACAATAGTCGTTTCAGGGTTTTGTTATTTTTTCCTACAAAACTAGAAAAAAAATCTAATTACTGATTATTAATCAGAATTTTTTCATCCAAATTTTTCAAAAATTCTGTTTTCTCAGAGTAAATATATTTTATTACTATTATACGCAAATTGTATTTCTGTCTGATTGACAAAAAAAAAGAAAAAATTACCGACGCACAAGATACGCTGTGGTTTGGTTATCGTCCCTTGCACAACAATTAAATTAATATTATTCATTAGAGTAAAATTGTATCAAAATATAGGTAGTTCTTTTCTATGATTTATTTATTTATTAGCCTACAATCCAGTCAGAAAATAATATTTCCTTTCTCTTTACGGTGGACGATATTTTAATAATCGTTTAATTATTTAATTCTTTTGCAAGCTACTTGTATTTTGCTCATTTACATTTTCCGCTACTGATATTCCCCTCTTCGCGTAACTTCTACATCGGCTGAGTATATCTTTCTCGTTATTATTTCACTGTACTTCAATCTGTGTTGCATATTAATCAACATCTTAACAAACTCACCATGTCTTTTCATCCATAAGAAGGTGTACCTCTGGTATCGGAAATCCATTGAATGGACTGGCCACCGGTAAAGTGTAGGCACCCATATCTTCGAACACCATCCAATCACCAACATTCATCTCGGGCAGCATGATGTTCTCGACCACTTGATCGAGACCATCACACGTCGGTCCCCAAATGCTGCTTTGGCGATAGATAGCGCCATGATGTTCTTCTAATGGTTGTGGAAACACCAATTGGTGATCGTAGAGAATACAATTGAAGCTGCCATAAACGCCGTCATTGATGTAGTACATGCGATGGATGTCACTGGTGTTGCCTGCAATATAACAATATGAATTGATCAGTCTTTATGCTATGGGCAACCGGAGCACGGAACCCCCAAATGCAGAAACCCCATGTCTATGTATTTTGATGTGGTTCTAAGTTTTGATAACAAACTTCTGAAGTCTTATTTTGTCATAAAACTAAAGACAATGAAACTTTCCAAACCTATTTGGAGGCTGCCAATGCCCGACAAAAGAAGAAAAGAAAAACTACAGAACACTGGTCTACCGCCAATTGTGAGAGGTTCAAACGTGGAAAATGATCAAACATGGATTGCATGTGGTGTAAATTGTAAATGGAACTGCAAAACCAATCAAGAAAGAACACTAGATGACAGAAAAGAACAATTGACTTAATGACAGAAAACTATCTCAAAATCAATTACTCCAGAAAAAAGAAAATTGGCAAATAAATACAAAGTGCATGTAAAAACGACAAAAATAAAGACATTGCAAGAGTATGCGAAGAGCTAGAATAACATGCAAGGAACGCTGTTAAATCTTAGAGGCTTCAGGCAAGGCCAGGGAATAGGAGAACAAATCTTAAATGAAAGATAAATAATCGAAACAGCAATTGAATTTAATGCCAAACCTGTTTATGCTTCATCGGTAACAGTAAGCCTTTCGATTGTGTAAAGTGGAACAAAGAACAAGCTGTTGCTAATGTTGGAAAACACGGTAGTACCAAAACACATTGTCTTTCTTCTTAAAAACCTTTACGAAAAGTAAAAGTAAATGACACACTAAGTATTTACTCTAAAATGTGGTGGTGTAAGACAGGGTTGTATTGTGTCGCCCATACTATTTATCTTATATGGAGAATACATGATTGCAGGGTTTTACAAGGCTTGCGAGGCGGGCATAATGAGGAAGCTGAGTACGATTAGTGGAGAACATGTTCTTGTGTTGAACAAATAGAAAACTTGAGGTATGACAATAGAACATAATTTTATTAAAATAAGAAATATTGATGGTTTTGAAGAAGTAGAACAGCAAATTCTGGTCTCCACCGTACTGACTGAATCCACAGAAAATCCTCTCCAATATATAGGCAAGCCGTCTCTATCTAGAAGCTTCCACTGACATCTCTCAACGCCAAAAATTCCACATTCCACATAATCTTGACCTTGACGTGTATCAGTGGCTAATAGCAGAATGCCTTACACTCATGCCACCCGAGCCCCATCAGAAACATCCTCGAGGCTCAGCTATCTTGTCCATACAGGCAACACGACTTCTTGACTACAATTATTGTCACCTACCTGGTGCCAATAACAGCTACACATCGTCGTCAACCGTTGGCCCAACAGCGCCACGAAATTTTAGCTGTTTTATTTGAAAAAATTACCTATAAGAGGGTCGTATGGAGATGTTTTTTACAAAAAAATAGGGTCGACTTTATTAGTGCACAGGACAATATAAAATAATGTTAATTTTATTGTTGCTGGTAAGAGATGCACCCACAGAACTAACATTATTTTAAATTTTACAGTGCACTTATTAAGTTGGTCATATTTTTCGGGGGAAGTGTATACTGGATTTTGACAAAAAAAGTATGAAATTATCTATTGATGGTCCTCTTTCAAATGGAAACAAAACAAGAATCGGTGCACGTTTAGTATGCAAAACGCGTCGACATACACAAAAAAAAACATACTCTATATACTCTATACTTTTGAAACCTGTCAAAAATAAATAAATTTGACTTACCTTTATCGTCCGTCTGCACAACATTGCGAATGGAATGAATATTACATGCCAAAGTGTATGCTGAACAGACAAAGAAACGGCCTGGTTCAGCGATAACTGAGACTGAAGGATCAGGGAAGTAGTCGTCCAATGCGTTATTGACAATTTCGGCAATCTGAAAATAAATTTCGAATTCGTGAATAACATGTCATGAAAAATATTTCAGAATTTTTGATATTATTTTTAGCTATAACTTGTGTATAAAACACAAAAAAACATAAAGAAAAAACTTAAAAACCTAAATTTGTCTTTTTGCTGGCTCGGACCTTCTGTTTTCAGGTACATTTCATATAGAAATATAGCTATTTGAATTGTTTGCACTTTCGAATTTCGAAAAAAAATCAACGGCATATCTCAATAAAGAAGAAACTTTTTTCGAAAGCTGTATTAATTGTAAACACGACAGAGATTATATTTATAAAGATTTAAAATTTAAATTTGTAATCGGACTGGTATTTCCAAAATCACGTCCAAGCAATTTTTTGTAATCTCAAAAACTAGCGACTGACTAAATGTCATTATAAGTATGTTTATGTTAGACAGAATTTGTACCTTTAAAAATTAAAACCGTGAAATTGACCAATGCGCTGGCTAAAAGCCAACGATTTTTTTTTCGTTTCATTAGTTAATTCGACCTAAGAAGCGACATCATACTTGTGACCGAAAATTTCTTAGAGGATAAATTAGGAGGTAGGACTGGAATATTGAAAGAAAAAAATCTAGTGCATGAAGTGACATACAAAATGAAAGTGTTCACTGTTAACTGTTAATATAACAAAAACTATGTTTTGAAAACTCTCCAGTTTAAAATATTTAAAAAAATATGGAGCTGACGGCGTCGCTCAAAGTTTACAAGAGAACCTAAACTTCATTCATACTACCCCCACCATCTCGACCCATACTTGACAGATTTATCAATTTATATAAATACAAAATTCAAAACTTTCAAGAAACTGATATGGCATTTTATCGAAATTACCTTATCGATGGAAGAAGATTTATCTCCAGGATATCCACCACCGATGTCGAGCAAATTGAAGTCATATCCCAGTGTCTTGGCATAGTCGAAGATCTCACGACTTGCCTTGATGGCTCGACGAAACACAGGCGGTTCCCTACAGCCGCTACCCACGTGGAAACTAACACCCACTACATTGATGTCCAGCTCACGAGCAATGCGCAGCAGTTCCGGGGCTTCGGTAATTGGATCGCAACCAAATTTGTTCCCGAGGGCACATTGTGCTTCCAAAGCTTCACATCTGATTCGGATGACCATCCTAAAGGCAAGAGAAAGGTATTGATCTCAGTTTTGTCACAATCGGCCTATAACAGATTCAATTTGTGTTTGAATGAAACCAATTCAAATGAAATGTTTATAACTAAGTAAAATGTTTTGTGTGTACAACTAACTAATTACCTGGCATCTGGATAAAGCTTCTTAATCTTGCATAGCTCCGATTCATTGTCAAATGTCATGGTTGTTACTCCCACTTCCAGAGCATGGCGTATATGACTTGCCGGCTTGGCAGGATTGGCAAATATGATACGTTCTGGATCGACTCCCATCGCAAGTACCTTGTTGATCTCGGCCTTAGAGGCACAGTCAAAGTTGATGTCAAGCATGTTCAATGTCTCCAGCACAATTGCAGCGTCATTACATTTTACCGCTAGAATGAACAAGAAAACATTAATACTAGCCAATTTTAAAGACTGTAAAATATTCTCAATTTAATTACTAATAATACTACTGCATGTTGGAAAAAGATGAAAATAAATCCCGATGGTTAAAATAAAAGTTGTAGGGACAGATCATATCTATAACATAAAATTATTTTTGATGAACTTTAACGGCTTTTTTTGTAGAATTTTTTTAAATGTTTGGACGACCGCTGTTTTGGAACTAGGTAGGTACTAGTCCGATCATGCACATTTAAAAACTCGACGATATTATTGTACGACTGATTTTTGTAGTAAATTTGAATGTGAGAGATACGAGAAGCAAGGAAAGTGAAATTACTGATAAAATGAAAGTTACATAAAATAAACTGTTAGGGACTAACTTCAACAGAAAATCTAAGCTAATATTGACTGGAATTTCTAATAATATTAATACATAATAAAAATAATATATTTTAACTACACTTATTATATATATTCTAGAAGCCATTTTTACCATATACCGAATAGCCAACACGAATTTGAAAATTTTATATTTTTGAATTTCTGTTGATACAGATCGTTTGGTGAACGTTTGTTTTCTTTTGTGACACAATATAATGAGTAATGAGTATATTAGATTGTTAAATAATTAACACCGATTATCCAACACGTCTTGAAAATAGACCTTACATTCTCTATTTTTTCTCAATTTATCAGAAATCGTTTGTTAACTATTTAACAAGCTAATAACTCATTAAATATTGAGTCACAAAAAAATTAAACGCGTCACAAACGATCGGTATACACAGAAATTTAAAAATTAAAAAAAATCAAATTCGTATTGGCTAATAATAATAATAGAAACTATAACAAATTCAAGCGTAGGATGTTAAGTATTCAACAGAAACAAATTTAGACGCATTTCCCTTCCCAGTATAAAAAGGTTGACGGCAGAATGAACTTCGAAATAATTAGAAGATTCTGTTTAACTGTTTGTTTCTCTGAAGAGATTTATTTACCGATTCAATAGATATTTTTTATAAGGGCATAAATATATTTTACCGTAGTGCGGTGTAACCCTTGGTAGCTTCGCGTTCCATATCTTGCTCTTGCGGACGATATCGGCTACATCGCAAACATAGAAGGCATCCTCTTGATTGACATTGTCGACAATCTTCTTGATGGTAGACCACACGTTTGATATTTTTGGGACGATGTGAATGTTATCTTCAGAGTTGGTGATTTTCATTTTGAATACAATTAAGAGATAGTTTTGTTGAAATCGATTAGAAATTTTTGGTGAAGTAAGCAAGCTGAAAAAAAGAGTCCATTGTTATAATTAAAGTTGGAACAATATAAATGACTATTACAGAATATTTATATTCTGGTTTAGATGAGGATATTTGTTTATATGGAACAAATATAACGAAGAAGCATCAGACTTAAAACATATATTTGTATGATAGATCTAAAATAAAAGTATGTATCGATAATCTGCAGATCTACCTGATAAATCATCTTATTATAATTTACCAAAATGGTCCTGTAGCCAATAATTTAAGTTTTTTAGCCCATAAAATAAAATTTAAGGCGTGCTCCGTAATATAATCAAGAATTCTGGCCGTTGTTAATTATGTAAAGAGTTTTTTAGTTCTGGTCAGCATGCTGGGTTAGATTACGGAACACGCACTTTACTTATAAAAGCAGGAGCGAATGGAGTTGTCTGAACTGTTTTTGTTTTCTAAGGAATTATTGTCGAATTCACCTATACGGTTTTAACAGAGAATTTCGAATTTGATAACGATATCCATACTAATATTTATGGATGTTATCTACATTACAGCTTGAATCTTTAAGATGCTATAGGGAATGAAATAATTAATGTAAGCTATTCTGGCTAAAACTTATATTTCACGTCAAAGTTACAAGTTTACGATATACAGTGAAACCTGGTTGGTTGATTGGGATCTCAAGGGACCAAGGATTTTCTACCATTTAAAGAGGTTTTCATTTATCCAGGTTTAAAATTATAGTTGTCTCATTTACAGAGGCCCCCGTTTATAGAGGTCGAAATGTACTGTTCCAATTATAGAAGTGGAAATGTTAATAAAAATGCGTATTTTTGGTGTTATGGATTAAGTCTAGCTATGTACATATTTAATAACATATTGTAAAAAATAATAGAATACAGTAAAGTTTATGACTTAAAGTAATCGGTTATGTGTTTTTGTATTTGATTGGTAGTTGTTGAAACATGTCTCCCGATGGAGTCAATTTTATAAAAAATACTAGGATCATCAATATTTGACATCTCAAAATACTTATGTAAAGCCTCTAAAGCTTCCTTGCCTCATGATTTGAAATTTTTACTGCAGTCTCTCCAAAGCGATAGTACATAATATGTACTGACAAAGCACGTGCGAAAGAAATTCAAATGTGTCGAAACCTGTCCCAACCTGATAAAATCTCTCACTTATACAGGGGATTGAGCTACAGAGTCCCAATCATATAGGTAAGCATCAAAAAAATCCTAGAAATCAAATCTCATTTAACCAGGTTCAAAAAATCCCATTAACAGAGGTAATTCGATGAAAAAGGGCCGGTACCTCATTGGAATTCTCAATAATAGAGGTTTCTCACTTATCCAGGTTTCACTGTATTGTAAATTATTCGCTATCGACTTTCTAATTCTTTTGTTACCATCATCACTTTGATTGCAGTTGGAAGAGTAACCAAATTAACTTTTCCTCATAAATACTTTCTACATCGAATTATAAAGGTGATGATAACGGTAAAGAAAATGTTTCTTTCATTTGTTTTACTAATGCTAGCAGCTAGGTTATCGTCTGTACTTACGAGGCAGCCCGTGCTCAGATTTGCACAGGTTTATTTGCTTAAAGAAGTTTTAATAAGTCCTAGATGGGGGCTAACAAACCCAAGGCGGTTCGCCGTTCAGGAAAATTTTCCAATTGTAGGGAAGTAGAAGGCTGCTAGTGTCCGGGCTAGCTTCGTCCACGTTATGACCCTGAAATAAGAAATTTGAAGAGCATTATATATACATTCATATAAAAAATATATTTCAAACAAAATTGGTATGATTCAATAATATTCATTATTAATATGAATTTATTGTTATGTATTAGTATATAAAAGATTGTAAGGATTTTGCAAACCATCCTTATAAATAATAATATAATACATTGGAATAAATCCTATTATTTTTCATTTCATATTTATCGTTATATTATCCAAGAAGATGGAATGCTGGATAACCCGACATTTAGAATATTGTTGCTAATGTCTTTTAAATAGGTTGTAAATATAATTAACTAAATTTAATATTGACATCCGTTATTTAGTAATGTATAGTTAGGTAGAAAAACCAGCTTGTGACTATATTATATATAATTAAGAAATTTGAATGAACCTAATGGATTTTCTTAGGTAAATGTTGAACGCTAAAATTGGTTGTATGTCCTATGAAATGCAGATAAGATGACGATGATCCATTATTATTTCTCATGCTGTGGAAAAATATTTGTTTCTGATTTTCCTTGACGAAGAACAAAAACTATTCTCTTTTTGACCGACTTCCTGTACGGATTCGACTGTTTGTCTGTGTTTTTTAAAATGTCTCCAATTTTCATGATTTTTTTGCTTCATTTGAAAGAGGAGTACCTATTTAAAGTCGGTCCCATAACTTCAAAATTACCAGTACCAATAGAATTGATATGATTTTCTATTTTTCATTGCATCAAGTAATAACGTCGTTCTAATTTTTTTGTATATTAACTCCTAAACTATTTTCTTTCGTCACTATTATCAGGCAGATTCTATTAGAGTGAGTATAAAAATTAACCTATTTTCTTTACTTTTTTGATTGAGGTGAATTGAAAATAAGTAGTTATATGTAGATCCATCCATTTGCGGAATTTGATATATTATAATCATTGTTTTTCTACATCATGATTTTTTTATTTTAATAGAAAAATTGATCACAATATTTTCAAACTAATCCAAATTACCTATTTAATTGTCAGTCTACAAAATACAATATTAACATTCTAAATATAAGTCAGATGGCGTATATTTCAGTGTTAGGTTGATGTAAATCAGGGGTATCAAGACTAAAGATAAAGATTCCAATCACTTGATTTTGTAAATTAAGCGTGACGTATAGGCAAAAACAATTTATACGTTGGGAAAGAAACAAGTCACGACAAGAATATTCTTGCAAGGAACGATGCCGCAAAATATTTAGGCTGTAAATAGCACTATATTTTTGTATTCAAATTTAGACTTAATTGTTTCGGAGATAAAGGAATGGGAATGCTTTATTTTCGTATATTTTTGACAATATCCTTAAAAAAAGCATTTTACCTCAAAAATGCTTCTTCACTATTCTGTATAAGTACAAGATTTAAATTCTTTCGACCAGTATTGGAGTGAAAATAAATGGATCTTGAATTTCGCACAGTTTTCAATTTCAATCTAGACATGTCACATAAGATTCTTCTGTCGTTGTACCGATTTTACCTGTTTGCGAAGGGTTGTCGACGCTTCCTTTGGGGCACATAGACACATGAAAATTATTTAGTAAAATGTTCTAAAACACCAGCGGGTCATCAAAACCTTCAGTGCTGGATAACCTTTGACACTGCAAACAAATAAAATTTGAAACTCAAACGAAACAAAACGTCACAAAGATACAATCCTCGATTGATATAGCTGTGTATCACACGATTAGCCGGCGGGATGAACACGATATTATACAATAAATCAAAGTGGAAGAACTGAAGGTCTGCACTGGCTTTTATACCAACGATCTCCCACCGCTAAGGGAGGCCTATCAAGCGTATATAGCGGCTTGTGTCGAACTTTAACCCCTAGTACTGATATCTGGTTCGTTAAACTGTTGATACACAAGCAGTATATCTAATTTCGAACAAACTCTAGGTGATAATATTTAATTCGTCCACGCGACAAACAAATGTTTTCATGAATGATGGCAAAGATAGAGATAGGAGGAAGATAGGATGATCTATACTTCTCCAAGAATAGTGTCGTGAGTTAGAACCTTAGACTTGGTAGTTCTGTTCCGTTATCACTATTCGCCAACTCGGTGAGATCATACTTCAAGTTGTAATACAAGTATGTTTTACAAACTAAATTCCATTTAAAACTAAAACAATACATTAATATTTCTACTATTATGTTGTGAACACATGAAAATTGTTTCGGCACTACCTTTATCAAATGTGAGTACAAAACTAATTTCTTAGAGAACAAAGCCTATTTATATAACAAGGAGGATAATACTCATAATGCTTAATAAATATTTTTCAAGTACCTACTTATTAATTACAGTGTAACCTCTATAATCCTGGTATAAACGGACTCTTAATTTTTGAAAGTCATAATCCGGACGCACCTCTCTATACCGGACGCACGCCATGCGCACGAATTTTTTATTGGTTGTTTCTAATAAATATGGTGTTTATGAATTAACTTGTGGAGATTGCTCGAACGTTTACGTAGGTCAAACTGGTAGAAAAATTTTTAACCCGCACATTTAATGATAATTTCAAGATATTACATACCCAATAGAAAAAATTTACATAAAATCTACCTGAGTAATTATAAATCAATAGGTATTCGTAAACATTCAGGTAATATCCTCGCCCATTACTAAATATAAAATTAATAAATATTTTTCACAAAAAATGAAAAAATTAAAAGTACAAAATAATATTAAATCTATTGGTGCTGGTACTTTTGAAGTTGTGCAGTTGCAGTAAGACCTTTGGCACCAACTTCGCAAGTACCAGCACCAATATAATTAATATTATTTTGTACTTTTCAGTGCACCAATTAATAACGTCGGCCCAATTTTTTTTAGAAAATATTTATTTCACACTTTTGAGTGTTACATTTGTTATGAAAATCGTTGAACGTTCACCATTATCCATGTATGCTTAGCTTGTATTTGCTATTATTCAGAAATCCAAGAACATCGTCGCGGAAATACGAATATGTATTACAAACTTGACCACTGCTGTAACTCGACAACCGTAACTCTATAGAAAAAATGTTCAATGTAAATGTTGCTACAAATAATTGTTGTTGTTCATTAATTTTCCATTCTCAGATTTTCAATTTTCGAAAGAAATTGCCTCTTGCACATAGGGAAAATACACATATTTCAAATTTTAACATCGTAGAAACTCGAAAACCGTAGCTCTTTTGAAAAAATGTTCAATTTAAACGTTTCCGGATATTTACTTATCTTTAATTCTGCCATCTCGGATTTTCTAGAAAATTTGCCCACTCCACCCCCAAATAGTTATTATGCATTATGAGTATCATCCTCCTTGTTATATAAATTGTTCTCTTAGAATTTAGTTTTGATGTCTTTAATAAAAAGATAAATTATTTTTAAAAATCCCATCATCTTTGTCTTGGGACAACTTTTCTCAGAAAGATACAATAGAAAAAAAAAATAACAGCAAAATCACCGATTTTCAAAATAGTTCAGGAACAGTCTCTACATTTCTCAAATCGGAATACCGAAGAGGTCTGAATTACGCAACTTTTCTCTCATTTAATCATCTTTCTATTCGTTACCAAAACAATGTCCCTATGAAATTGTCGGGACCCTGTACATAATTTTGTTTTTAGTTTATTTCAAATATATTGATAATATGTTATTTTATAGGCATAATAATTTTTGACGTTAAATAATAATATCCGGTGGTATCACTTATTCTTTGCAATAATTTCTTATATTCAAATAATTAAACGAATAAATTGTTACAACTCAACTACCCCAAATTATATCTTTTAGAATTAGATAGAGATGATATATTTGTAACCTCATTAATGGTTTGTGTTTACCTAGTAATCCTACGAATCTGGACCTTTAGAATTTGTATAATATCAAAAACTTAATTGCCGACGAAATTTAACAATGTTGTAAACAACGATACAACAAATAAATTTTATGTATATTACGAGAATAATGAATGAGAGTTGGTGATTAATGATATTTGATTGCATCATTGTTCAATAATTACATTGATCAATATTTACGAAAGCTGTAATTTACAACAGTGTACTTTATTTTTTTTTTGAACGTCATCAGATTTGTCAGCTGCTAAAATCATGGTACGGGGTACAGGAAACATTTGAATCCGATGATCTTTCTTAAAATAATTTATTGTCTATTTGAAAAGAATAGAGAGTAATAAATAATTTTTGAAGGCTCGTTTCAGAGGCGTGCAGTCATAGAATTAATACTTCTATTTCTATGCGTGCAGTTAATATTTATTATTAGGGAGATTTTAAGCCACCTATTTGAACAGCAATATACTTTATCCGTTATAAATCGCATGCGCAATAGTGCTGAAATAAGGGAAAACGTTATTAACCGATATTGCTTTACGTTATTAAAGTTCAAATAACGTTCCCTTAATAAAGGAAATAGATTTTGCCATGATGCCACCTGTAGAAAATTTATATTTAAGTTTTATCGTAAACTCCAAAGTCTGTGGTAAATACATGTAAAATTAAGATTTGAGTAAATCTGTATTTTTCACCAATCCTACCACTGTTTTTTGAATATTAAATGAAAACATTTTATAAAATTAAATGCTATGGCAACATCAGATATGTCATATGGCTGCCGTCCGTATTGGAGGTAATGTTCTCTGCGTCCGTCATTTTTAAGTCTTGTACCTAACCTATCTTTTGTAGTAGATATTTTCTCTGGTGTGTATATTTGTCTCTGGTATACTGTAGATTTTTTTTTACTTTATGGTACCTGTGTGTTTCTTCCTGCTTTTTGGTTGTGCGTTCGTTTTTCGTTTGTTAAATGGCAAGTTGTTTTTTTGTGTAATAGTCACTTATCACGTAAATAGCGGCAGAATGGGATGGCTCGAAAACTCATTTTTGAACTACGTTATTAGCGTAGTGTATTTACTTTAATAGCGGATAAAGGGATTTAACGTATGATGCTCAAGGTGTGGCTTAAAATCTCCCTAACCAAAATCGTAAAATATTTTGTAGTTAAGTATTAATTATTTAAGAATTTTATTTCTTAGAACCTGCCCTCATAGTATAGTCCTTTTCACAATAAATGGTTGACTACAATTTTTTTACCTGGGACTTTCTGCAGGGTGTCGACCATAAACATGCATGCAGGGTCGGATCATAATATAGCAGTATAATAATATTGAAATATCTTTTTTCCTACGAAATAATTAACATGTAATCGGTTCATATTTAATTTAATACTATTTATTGTGGAAAATACTTTGCCTGCTGAATAGTTTTTATTGTTTTACCTGGCTACCTATGATTTTATGATTCTATAGTCATAGTTATCTAATCGAGATGATTGAAATTATCTGTTGGAGGAGAAAATACTTATGATCTAGAAAACTCCGGAATGAAAATTGAAAAATATATTATCTATATGAAACCTGGTTAAATGGCTATACAGTCTCGTGAAGATTTTATAGAAGGTTTATCTACCAGACTAAAAAAACACTCAGAACATATAGGTATAGTGTTCTCTGATAACTCACATAAAACACATAGCCATAAACTTATTTAGGCTCAGTCATAAGCACTTTCTATCACAACCATGGAACACAAATAAAATCAACTTTAACAATTTTATATTTTATCGTATTTATCTGTATTCCATCTATGTCAAATGTCAAGATCAATTCCCTTTCTTCTTTTTCATTTTTCACAAATTTCAACCGACTCATTCATAGTTTCATCCAACAACGAGACAAGAACCATAATTATTAGACGACATTTTAATTTTGTTTTTTGAGCTAAGACATACAGCCAAATGATTGAAATAACCCGTCCAACAACCAAGATGAAATACTGACAAATAGCCATTCTTTCCATAACTGCCCAATTGACCACAATAGAAACTTATAAAAAAAAAACAAACATTTCAATTATAAAAACATTGTTAGTTGATGTTATGGTTTTCAACCTCTTTGAACATGTGTTTTAAGGTAAGTTCTAGTTTAAAAAAATACTTAATTTCAAATTATATAATATAAACTACATAATTTTAGACTTTATTTTATCTGAAGAAGTTTGGAGCCCCAAACGAAACGTCATGTAATTAATAAACATAATTTCCTGAGAAATATTATTTCTATCCACGAACCAGAAGCCCAAGATACCCTGATGATATATATATATATATATATATATATATATACTTTTGAACCAAATGTGTCGAAATTCAAAAGTGTGAACGATCGCAACAGGTATATTTCTATAAGAAATTTACCTAAAAACCCAACAGGGTCAGCTAGATTGGTCAAACTAACAAAACCATTAAAGGTATTCAAAATTTGTTCAAAAGTTCCAAGAATTATTAGGACCACCATGTGCAGTTTTTGCATATTTAATTAGAATTTATTGACCGACGAACCCCGAACGGAGGAGGTATACAATTCGACTGTGCTTTTTTTTTTTTTTTGTTCGTGCGCCCCTTTTATATAGTAGACGATCTCCGATTTTGGATTCATTTGAAAGAAGGGGATTGAGAAATGGTCCCATATTCATAAAAACGCAAATCCGAAATCTCCTTCCCTCCGAAAACCGCCCCCGAAGGGGTGGTGGGGGCGAATTTTCTCGAAAATCGAAAATCTGAGTTGGTATAATTAAAGATAGGACAATATCCGGAAACGTTTAAATTGAACATTTTTTCAAAAGTGTTACGGTTTTCAAATATGTATTATTGCTATGTGGAGAGGACAATTTCTTTCGAAAATTGAAAATTTTTCGATACGACATGAAAGATATAATTATTTGTAGCAACATTTGTACTGAACATTTTTTCCTTAGAATTACGGTTTTCGAGTTAAATCGGTGTTAAATGGTAACAACTAAAATATTCAAGCGTATTTCCGCCGCGATGTTCTGAGATCTCAATAATAACCACTACATGCAAGGAATATACGTGGGTAATAGGATAAGTATTATCTTCATTGATATGGTATAGTGAACGTTCAACGATTTTCAGGACTAATGTTACACTCAAAAGTGTGAAATAAATATTTTTTTCAAAAAATTGGACCGACGTTATAGTTGATGCACTGAAAAGTATAAAATAATATTACTTCTATTGGTGATGGTACTTGTGAAGTTGGTGCCAAAAGCTATCAATCTAACTGCAACTGCACAACTTCAAAAGTACTATCACCAATAGAAGTAATATTATTTTATACTTTTCAGTGCATCAACTATAACGTCGGTCCAATTTTTTGTAAAAAATATTTATTATTCTCTATCCTTTTCAAATAGACTATAGCTAGATCGAAAAACAACGTTATAGTGTAAAAATGTATTGTTAATAAGTAGATGAGCAAGATAAACAGCAATAATAATACCTGATTTGTAGCCCAACTGTATGTTCGGTTATATTTTAAAAATACTCGTAAAAAGTTTTTGGAAAACTTTATTTCTCTTCATATATTGATTTTCAACAGCTACGCTAATTTTAGAGATATTACGTCATCAGTGTCTTTTTGAAATGGATCACTATGTTAATTTTTCATTTTCAGATAATCACTTTTACCACAATGTAATGGTAATAAGGTTTGGGAAGTCTCCGATTTGTAGTTTTTTAAATACATATTATATTTTTCTATTTTAAAATGCATAATCAATTAAAATCAAATTATATCACTTCAGAATGTTAAAGTTCTACAAAAATAATTGTAAGGATATTCTTTATAATAACGTATTATTAAGTCAGAAATTAGAGGTGTTCTCACAATCGCCCAAGATCCAACGCTTTAGGTAGGTATATTGGGCATAAATAGATTACATTACTTCAAAAACTATGAAAATATTTGATTCTTGATGTCTCAATCGAAGGTAAAAACTTTCATGAGGAAAATATTTATAGAACAGATTTTCATTTATATTTATGAATGAATTACATTTTTGCAAGTAGCTGAAATTCATAAATAAGAAACAGATCGCTTGTATTTTAGGGGTTGATGAATCTAATCAGCAATTTTTCTTTGAATCTGTTCAAGCAGCATTTCCATTCTATCCTTCATTATGGGTTGTCCCTTTCTGGTTTTTCTTCTCAATTTTCTCGACTTTTCGGCTTTCTCCTTTTTATGTTTCTTAATGGCCTCCTCTCTTTCGGTCTTCTTCAAGAGAAATTCTTCCCTCCTTTTCAGTTTCTCTTCTTTAATTCTCCTAAACTCTTCCTGAGCCTTCTTGAAGGGTTTCTTCTTCTTTGGCGATTTGTCATTAGCCACTTCTTCATGTTGCTGATCTTGTTCGTTCGTTATACTATTGTTAAGGTTATTTTCGTTTTCTTCGCTAATCCTGTTATCACCATCAGAGTCCAAGTCGTTTTTGTATTCCTCATATAATTTGTTCACATCCAATTTTGGTTCGTCGTCTTTAACAGTACGATAGTATTCTCGAAGTATTACCTTCTTCCTCTTGTCCTCCCATTGGTCGAGTTTGTATTTCTTACTGTACTTTTGGAGTCGATATTTCTTTTTGTCAAAAGGTTTTTTAGAATTATCAGATATTTGATCAACATTTTTATTCGTTTTATCCAATGATGTATTTGCTTTTCTCGAAAAACTGCTAGCCCCATTTTCATTGTGTCGATTCATCGATTTCGCTGATTTGTTAAATTTGGTTGATGTTGGTTTCATTGAATCTTTTTCAGTTTTATCAGACAAGGGTTTGATAAAAAAGTTATCGCCACCGCTTCTACTGGGTCTGAGATCATCTTTAGGCTTGAATCTATTTTTCTGTCTTTCAAATGAATTACTCTTCTTATAAGGCCCCTCTGGCGCCACACGATTTCTTCCCATCTTAATAGGGTCTTGTTTTTCTAGTCAACCTGCAATGAGGGATTGCTAGAATTCATTTCTGATGTTTAATTACGTTTCTCAAGAATGTTTGATTAGAAGGAACTTGAACTATGACATCAGCATGACCTTGTGTGCGACTGATCCTTTTATTAGAACAAATCCGCAATTATTTCGTATTATAAATATTATGTCCTTTTGATCATTATTATATAGCTATATGTGTACTAAAATGTAATAATTCATTGCAAAAAACATTTTGATACTTCAGTAAAAGGTATGTAACATATTATCGAAATGGCGATACATGATAATTTAGAGTAAAATAGAGAATATGTTATAAATGAAGAATCTCCAACTGACGCAGATTACGGACTGACATTAATTTCGTTCACAGTAGGTAGTCAAATTAAAATATGGGACATAGTTTTGTTTATACTGTAATATTTCCTGACATCAATTCTGCTTTTGTCTAATAAAATGATTATATTTATTATATAGGTAGTTATAATATTTTCACTGTCGCAGTACTCTATGATCTTATCAAGGCATCTGAATTTGGAGACAAAAAATATTAGTTCAGTATTATCATTATTTTTGTAGATAACAAACCTTTTCTAGTTGGTCAAAACACAATGAATGAAAATTCTAATGTTAGATGTATAAGAGTACATAAAAATATATATCTGTTACAGTATGGTTCAATTATTTATAACATTACTGTCCACAGAGAAAAAAAACACGAATTTGATCACCGAATAAAAATTCTGTTGCCATTATTTTTCTTTTCTTTGTTCATTGTCCTCTTAAAGTTCAATGAATAAGTGGGAAAATATTATCGAATTTACCTGAATTTTACCAACATTAAACGCAACGTATCAATGTAAAACATATACCTATGTACATGGCTCAGGGTTAGAGTACAGGGACACAGATTCAATTCCCGGTAATTACCGCGTACAATATGGAAATTAAAGGAAATGGAAACCACTACATGAAGTTCGTACAATAAAATACCTTTTTTATAAAAAATTCCAAAAATACCTAAGTTTTCTTTCTTATTCACACATTTTCCTTTAACCAATTTGTCTAGAAAATAATTCTGTCGCCGGTAGACCCTAACTGTCCAAAATTTAAACTCAATATATTTCCTTAAAATGTATCCGAAGAACATCCATCCACACATGTGTGAATCAGACACAAAATACCCGTGAAATTAATATTCGGGTTTGTTATGTTAATAAATGACAAATTCTGTTGGTAGGATTGTCACCCATGAAAATATCTACTTATCCATGTTACATTTTAGTTCCGAAATGCACTTTTAAATTATTCAATATAAAAACACCAAGAATACTACAAAAGGGACAATATGCCCGTAGTTGTCTTTTCACATCAATCTGTCGTGCTTACTGTCTACTTGTCTACACGTGTTATACCAGAATCGTATTGTAGTGAAATACTGTTTCACCGATCATGCGCAATCGTCATTGAATTTAAAAAATGGGTGGCAAACCATTAGTTTTTAACAGGTTATGTACCTAAAATACCCAAAATTACCAAAAAACTACCCAAAAATGCCCACAAGTTCCTAAAAAATATCCGAAAATACTAAAAAATACCTTAAAGTACCCAAAAATACCCAAAAGTACCTAAAAATACCAAAAATACCTACTTGTATAATAAAATACCCCAGTGGTTTCCCCCTCGGGTTTTTGTGTTCTCTTATTAGATACAATAAAACGGGCTTTTAATAAACTTGGCCCACTCCCTGAACTAGCAGACTTGATCTCGACTGTTTGGCGATTCAGAAGTACATAAACATTTATCATCTCTCGACCTTGTTGTTTTTTATGAAAACGATCATGATTAACAAGAAGCGTTGGATAACACACGTGCTTCAGTTTCAATCACTCTTGTACTGGATATGAATAGAGTTGAATGGAAGCCTGGTAGTTATCAAACATATGAAGAAATTTAAAAAATGTAACTAGTATAATTCAACAAAAACTATGAAAAAAACAGATCAATAACAGGAAATTGTGAATTGAATTAGGAGGGTATTTACGATTGTTTTTTTAACAATAAATTAAAATTTATGATATGATAAATACTGGTGTTAAATGGGTTTAGTTTATTTGTTAGAATGTAAGATTGGTAAAACAAATGAAATTATATTTATATATGGATGGCCAGTGAACCCAGCCTAAATAATATGCATTTATGACAACGTTATTACTTCATTTGTAAACTTCTTGTCCTACACTAAACAATTTTTTTTGTTTTATTTCATGACATACTTTTTCAATTGTCCCATATAAAGTGTATAAGTCATAAGCCTACATACGGTAATAGTATTTTATTTATATTCACACTTCACATATGAAGTTCAAATGATGCAATGATACCTACTGAAGATCAATACATTTTATTTACTATTTATTAGAAGTGAATCACTTGTAACGGATAATTATAAACTGCACAATGAAAAGTAATCTGGTAATTATGTGTATATATTTATATATGCCATCTGTAGAACAGCTTATAATAGGAAATAGGAAGCCAACATATCTATATATATATATATGTGTATGTATTGTTCCCAACTTACCTTCGGTAGCCACCCTCTGGGCTGGAGAACGTTTCTTGGTGGAATCTTGGCTTTTTGGGGAAACGATTGTGTGAAAAACACGTCGGTCCTTTGTCAATCAATCGAATAAATCTTTGGATAGTTGCACTGTACGTAGACCATGCCTTTCTTTTCAGAACTTACGATCGAAAGAGAACGAAAAACGAAATCTAGCTGTCAGATATGATTATAGGAATGAATTATGACTTATGACATGAATAATTTGACAAATGACAAGCATTGGAATCATAGACATATATGATTGGAATCAACACGATTTGAATAGATGCTCTCTGATTTCTGATTCACAGATCAGAAACAATACGCGAAGGAGGAATAATATGATTATTATCCAGGCTTCCTTACAAAACTGATAAACGATTATAATGAGAGAAGCTGTTGGTTAATACATATTTAGATGTTTTTTCTTCATACAGCCATTTCAATGAAAATTATATTATATGTATTATATCAGAGATAACCAACATTTGTGTACCGTGCTTGATACTCAGAGAGAACGTACAATTGATCTCTCTGTTGATACTGGTCAAATCAGAATTTGAATTTTCATAAATGAAATTTAGAATTTAGATGTTCAGTTCATAGTGCTTTTCGTTTCACATAACATAGTGGTTATATTTCAAAATCCTGTACAAGATTAAGAATGGGTGATTTTGATGTAATAGAGACTGGAGTGGATTACGGAAACGAAACTATAAATTTTGGAAAGACCTCCTTTGGAGATGGTACACTCTATGAAATCTCAACAGTGGCTTGCTTGAAGTCTTCTGGGAAAGTGAGTTATCTGTTTCCAAAAATAAGATTTATTTATATTTGAGATTAACTCTTTCAGTCTCTACATTCATATACAATTCGACTGAATGATTGTTCTTGTTTTTTATGCCAAATTTGTATTTTCCAACATTGGCACACTATAGTATATGTGGACTATGACAATAATAGATGGCTCAATAATATGTCTTCAGTGCTTTGCTTATGAATGTCCCTAGCGGTGAACACGATTACTTGTGCGTTAATGATACTTGTTTGTAATAGCTTGTATGAGAAGTATTTGTCCATCACAGGGATTGGAAGGGTTAAGGATAAACATGTTCTTTTTATCGTTGAGTTATAAATTTGTATCTTGTCTTGACTAAATTGTTTTTATTTCAGGACCAAGGTGAAAACAACATTGTAATCAACTCATTTTACATAAACGGGCATGTAGTCTTAGCTATCAATAAACTGCTACGAATATTTTCGGAATTATCCTTGAGCGAGCTAATATTTGAACAAAGATTTGACAGTGATATTGTAGCCTTTTCTACATATGATCAGAATTTTTTACTTGTAGTCCTTGCCAATGGTCAAGTAAATATTTTAGATATAGCAAGTGATCAAAAAGATATCCTATTCTCTGAGTAAGTATTTGATTGTTATTTGTAATTTTGTGTGTATTATGTTTCATGTTCATTTTTTTCTGGTACTTACTGTCTCACTGCCCAATAAATCATCATTGAAATAACTCTGACAGACTCTTCTAATCAGGGTGATTGTGAAGCAGCCAATCGCTCCAGATGATTTCATATCAGCGTTTGAAGACAATGCAGAGAATGATTTGGCAAGCTTTGTGCTGGTTCTCTTCAACGGCAAAGTTGTTAGGTAAGCTTTTATATTCCTTACTTATACTTATACATAATTTGAAGCAATATATAATTTAACATATTTGTAGAATTCATATCAAGGAATCATGTGAGAGTGATGATTCAACGTATACAATCTACTCGGAAGAAATGTACGACTTGCAGTGGAGAATAAAATCAGCTCATTATAACTATTCGACACTTGTAGCTAGTGGAGATAAATTCTGTATATTGAATCTAGATACAAATGTAATTATGTATGATTTAGTCTACGATGTAAAGAAAGTTTATTTTACCGGAAGGTGAGAGCTACATATTAGCAATTTTAAATCAGTTACATGAAACCGTGAACCAAACATACTAAAAATGCTTGATAATACATTATTTCACAGTATTATACTTATTGTCCTCATGAATGGTTCTCTATTGCTAAAATGTCCTTATACATTCATTACTCACACCACCTGTGAATGTGAATCGTTGGAAGATATGATGGTGTTACAGTGTGATAAGGAACCCCAGGTTTTCGGTGTTGAGAAAAAAGACGATAACTGTTTCTTCATCAAGCTGTTCAAGTTAGGTCAGTAATTGCATTAAATTGACGGCATTGAAGAATCTTAGGATATTTTTTTCTCACAGATATGGAACCAG
This sequence comes from Crioceris asparagi, assembly GCA_958507055.1. Lineage (NCBI taxonomy): Eukaryota > Metazoa > Arthropoda > Insecta > Coleoptera > Chrysomelidae > Crioceris > Crioceris asparagi. Next base: position 119,027,931 of record OY293826.1, read on the forward strand.
TATTCTCCTTGAAGTCCATGTATCCAATTGAACTTATGCGATGTGAAAATAGAGCTGAGGAAATGTTGTTTCTATCAAAAATAAAAAATAAAAGTTCTGCTATCAATGAACTACGTTTACAAACTGTCATAGAAACCGACCCTGAAATGCGACTGAAGAAGTTGATCAAACGACATATGTTCACTGAAGCTGAATTATTTGCAAAATTGTATGGTCTAGATTCTCTTGTAATTGCCAAAGCCAAAGCTCAGGTTATAACGGATAAAAGTGGGACCACTTCTAAGGATATAGATGATTTGATTCAGCTAATGAATCAAATTGATGATCACTCTTTCAATCTAATGTCTTGTAAGATGGTAGATTGCAGCTCGCTCGATGATATTAAAAGAATTCTTTGCTACGCGACCAAGATAAAAGTGAAATCGAATGTGAGTATAATATTCTTGTATATAGTTTTTTGCAAAAAATATTGTTTTAGCTTCTGTTGCTCTAATAAAGACCCCCATATTATTTTTTCTTAAATATCTTAAATGTACAGACATCGCCCTTTTACAATTATTTTTTTATATAAGTATAGAAGTATGAAAGCTTTGAAAGCTATGGGTCATTACTGTTTTTGGCATCTTGAATTTCATAAAAATAGCTCAGTATTGTGCAAACGGCTTACTTTTATATCTCAACCGACAAACCTCTTAATAACAACGAGATTTTGGCACAATATAGAAATGTTCAGGACAATATCGAGTAGTGGTAGTTGAAGTAGCACAATAATATGGTATTTATGTATTTTTTATTTTATTCCTTTGTGTAGGCTTCTGATCAAGATGCCGCCTTATGTTTGAAGGATGAATTTTCAGGCTTACTCTTTAGATTTCAAACATATTTATATTTGGATCCAACTGGTGATGTGCAATCATGGCTCAAATTTTCCTCTTCCTCCCTATTGGAGGAGATCAAGATTAGACTGAGACATGTAAGCTTTTTTGACGTTCTTAACATAATATACATCTATGATTAATTGTTTCCATACTCATTTTCCAGTATCAAATTCAAGAAGCTATCATTCTGTACAGTCGATTGGATAAGCTTACAGTGAAGAATGAGTTAACTTGTGGAAAAGTGGATGAAATTTTGATAGCTATTGATTCAGTAAGTGAAATTTTCCCATACCTTTATATTTATATACTTAATCGTAAAAGTTGAATGTCGAATGAATATTACCAAATTTCAGCTGCCATTAAGTTCCTGCGAACAATTTCTACCTACGTTCATTCCCTTGACTATCACCTATCTACCTGCATCTTTGGACCTATTTGTGCGATGGCTTTTTACAAAAATTCAACAAATAGAGGCGCAAGAGCCTTTGAACTTTGTTGAAAAGGCCATCAACTTTGCCGGAAAGGTCACTAAATTACTTAATGTTGAAGAAAACAACTCATTGCTCTTTCAAAGACAATTCATTGCTAACAAAACGAATTTTGACTTGCTTAAGAAGCTAATGGATGGTTTAAGGATTGTACGTGAACTGAAGAGCAAATTTTTCATTGATGTGGCAGTTAAACAATGTTTAGAAGATCCAAGAGATTTGGTCAGAACGCTATTTGGCATCAACATGACGCCTGAGCGATTCAATATTCTGTTGAAAGACTTTTTATATGATTTTATGTCCCGCAACCACTTCGACGTTGACGAGGTCCTTCGAGATGAGATAAGAACGCTCATGAAATATAAAAATTGCATCGCAGTCATTACTATAACACTCGGTTATATACGATCAATAAAAACAAAGCTGGAAACCATAATAGATATTCTAAAGTATTCTCCAGTACCGTGGAGTGATGAAGTGCGAACAATAGGCCGCAATGCTTTGAAGCACAATCATCCATTGGCTACAAAGATTTGTAGCATGATGGAAGAGGAACCGATTACTATTGTTTTGTCGAAACCGATATACAAAATTAAAATAAAGGGCATTATAAATGACAGGGAATTCAGGCGTATCGTGAAACGCATCTTGTATGTTGATCAACCTTCAATGTTGGATGATATTTATCAACTATGTTCAACGTCAGCACGAACCATCGAAGCCAGTCGTCTCATTATCAATAGTGCATTGCTCAAAGGTGATGCAGAGAAGGCGTATTCGGTCATTGTAAGACTTTCTTCCAAAGAACAATTTGAATGTTTAGAGCAGCTTTTACTCGATGCCGATATTGTTCAGAATGATTGTTGGCCTCAATTATATAAGGAACGGTTCAGTAAATCATTACAACTGATTAGCATGATCACAGGAAAATCAGAGGATATATCAGATGAACAGAATATGTTAATAATTCAACGACACACTGAACTATTGGGAAGTGTATACAATATAAATGAAACGTTTCAAAGGCAGGTGAGAAAGAAAGATTTGTTGGTTGAGGATACACAAAAGGAAATATTGGATGAGCTGCTGGAAACGGTTGCAACGACTAGTAAAGAAAGTAAGTTTACAAAATGCAGAGATAGTGTATTGGCAATGATTATGTTGATTCTATTGAAGTGATACTTGAAAAATTCGAGAGAACATGAAACATTAAAATGAGTATACTAAGTTTCAGTCCTCGCTACTAGAGATTCAGGTGCCTCGTTTTCTAATTGTGTTCAAAATCAGACTATTTCAAAATATCTAATAATAATCCTTGCACCCACAACCAAGTTTATTCCTCGAAACCGCTCTCTTGAGACTCGTGTGGCAACTTTTTTATTTATGGAAATTTACGTTTTCGCCTTTTGCTGCTATCACAGTTTAGTGTTAAATATATACGTAAAATGTTGAAACATTAGGAACCGGACATTAAATTATTGGAATAATGTATGTTATTATTTATAAAAAAGGAAGGCAACAACTCATTGAATAGATCTTCACAGTTAATATCCGATCTATTTTCATTAGTTAACTTCTTCGAAGTATTAATTTATTAAGAACGTACGAATTTTGTCAGCCGATTTTCAAAACTGATTGATTCCCCTAACATCGTGAGCCTAGACAACGCCCACTTGCACCTCCGGGTAAAGACGGTCCTGGTTGCGGCTATGTTATATAGGTCATGAATTATTGAAGTACCAGTACCGCAAGCTAATTTGAGAGTCTCAAGATTGTCAGAGTTCGAGCGCTCGTGTTGGAAAACAGGACTTTAGGACTCACAATAAATGAGTTTTGGGTGTCATTTTCGAAGATGGCGTCGAAAGCTCAAAAGTGTGGAGGTCGCAAACCTAGCATGTTTTTTAGGTATTTGGTATAAATTTTTAACAGTATCTTTATAAGTGGCTTTCCTTGCAAAACGCGAGGGTGCCTTTCATATTTAATGAGTGCGACCCTCGAGATCTACACTAGTTATTTCAATAATGGCTCCGCATATTACGATGTAAATTTCACTAGAGTTTGGCGGTCCAGAATTCGATTTGGCCACACTCAAGTTCTGGTATGTTTCACATTCATATTAAATTTGAGCTCTATAAATTATGAGCTATGTGAACGACAAACGATAAGGATATTTACCGATCGCAACACATATCGACTAAAAATATGCACATTTTTGAACTAAGTAACTCTTATTTGACCTACCCTATATCATGCGTTACCCGAGCGAAGCTCGGTAGCCCATATATTATACAATAATACCAAGTTTCATCTTTTCCACATTATACTTTCAACTGCATTTCCAAAATTTTTATTTTAGGCAAACATGGCTCAAATGTTCTTGATATTTGCAACAAATTAGCTTCTCACTTTTTCACCGATGAAGATTATATTCTGGTGGATCTGTGCAATAAAGTGGGCAATCTCGAGTTTGCCATAAAGACGTTGGAACATCTTCACAACACCAATAATACCAATTCTAGAAATTTATGTTTGATGGTGGTACTTGTCATGAAGTTTATGGAATCACAGTCCATTCAACCGATGGAAAGCTTCAACAGCACCTTTATGACATCAAATGAATCAAATGATCTGTTACAAGAACACTCCTTTTTGAATGCTTTGAAACTTTGCCAGGACGTCACATCGACAGCGTTGTTCAGAGCTGTGGGATCTGCTGAGATTGCTCAAGTGATGGAAGTTATGGATTGGGTGAGCATTGGCTATGATTTGACCAGTAAGAAGACTATTTTGCATACGGAATTGTTGAAGAATGAATACCCAGGCGACCAAGCTCATGCCAAACATTCCGTTTTCAATGCCATCGCTGATCATATTCAGCTTTATGCTAGATATATTGGTGAGTTATTTGCGTTTATTATTCACTCAAGTACCAATCTCTTCGATATTCCAACACTTTCTTCTTAGTGGAGTGGAGTGAAATAGAAATAGAATGTAAATGATATTTCCCTGAAAAAAAAAACCTACGTGAATTTATTGTATATATAAAAGTTTTTACAAAAATAGAACCGATTTTATTATAAAAAATAGTTGATGCACTGAAAAATACAAAATAATATTAATTCTACTGGTGACTTTTGGCACCAATTACACCTAGGGCAGGAAATTACTGAACAATACTCAAAAACATCCAACTTAAAACAATCACAAATATTCAATATATTTCTTGACTTCAAGTAATTTTATTTTTCATTAATCATCGTCTACTAACAATCGTGTGCTTACAACTGACAGAACACAATAACGGCGTTTTTAATTTAAAAAACATCAAATAGTACAATGTATAAAGGAAGGTTCTCCAGGAAAGACATCGATCGATTGTGGGCAAACGTTAAGTACAAACAGTCTGAAAATTTGGTGACTTACTAAAGTGACTGGGGGACATACGTCTAAAATATTTTCATGTTGGTCGTATTTCCTGTTATACCGGAAGTAGATACCAACTTTGTTATTTGTAGTGGAATATCCTATATATTACCAATTTTTTTGATTTCTTGTACAATTTTGAAACAATTTTATGTATAATGTGCTATACCTAAGTCTAACCGTTTTTGACATATTTAAAATTTTATGTCAAAAATTAAGTTTGCAGTCCAAAATATAATTATCAATCTTTCCAATGAGGATGCCTTTAATATTTTACTTGGGGTGATTTTCTTGTAGAAGAAGATCTACTTTATCAGTATTTTTATGATATTTTGATAAAAATTTGTACAGAGTGATCAAAAAAGCAGCTTGAAAACTAGATGCAAAAAAATGTCAAAAGTAATTTTTTTCTAAAGGAAACCCCCGTCTTTTATTATTTTATTGCATTAAGCAGCAAAAATAAGGGGAACTTTGTATAAGGCTGTCTATACCCAAAATTAGTAGTTTGTTAAATAATTGGCAATTTTTAATTTTTCTATGTAAAAATGCTACTTTAAAGTTGTGTTAGAAGTGGGCCATGATGCCATGATTGCATTACAAAATAAGGGGAACTTTGTATAATATATGTCGAAAATTAATAGTTTTTTAAATAATTGCAAATTTTTCATTTTTTATGTAAAAATGCTACACATCTTTAAAGTTGTGTCAGATGTGGGCCATGATTGCATTAGAAAATAATAACCAACGTCAATAAACGTCAAACAAGCGTAAAACATTTCATTACTAATACTTTTAATTATAAAATTTGAGTAAGTATCATGCCGAGAAGACTTAATTATACAAGTATAGATTATTTGATTTTATTTATTATTATGGAGAATGTGAGAAAGTTATTTTAAGAACAACAAACAAATTTTGCAGTTGGTTTCTGTTTCTATGGATATTGCATAGCGATTGTATTACATGTTCTTGAAATAACTTTATCACATTCTCCATAATAATAAATAAACTCAAAAATCTTCATTTATCTTCATTTATATAATTAAAAATTTGCAATTAAAAAGTATTAATATTTACTTTTTTACGCTTGTTTGACGTTTATTGACATTTGTTATTATTTTCTAATAATCATGGCACACTTCTTACACAACTTAAAAGATGAATGAGAAAAATGAAAAATTGACAATTATTTAAAAAACTACTAATTTTGGATACAGACAACCTTATACAAAGTTTCCCTTATTTTTGCTGCCTAATACAATAAAATAATAAAAAAAGGCTTTTACCAATTTTTGGATATTGTTTTCAAGCTTCTTTTTTGATCATTCTGTATAAATTATTATCAAAATATCATAAAAATACTAATAAAGTAGATCTTCTTCTACAAGAAAATCAACTCATTATTAAAAGCTTCCTCATAAGAAAGATTGATAATTATGTTTTGGACTGCAAACTTAATTTTTGACATAAAATTTGAAATATATCAAAAACGGTTAGACTTAGGTATAGGACATTATTGTTATTACGAATGTTTTCAAAATTGTACAAGAAATCTAAAAATGAGGTAATATGAAGGGTATTCCATTAAAAATAACAAAATTGGCATCTACTTCCGGTATAACGCGTTTAACATGAAAATATTTTAGACGTATGTCCCCCATTGACTTTAGTAAGTCACCAAATTTTCAGACTGTTTCTACTTATCGTTTGCCCACAATCGATCGATGTCTTTCCCGGTGAACCTCCCTGTATGTATAATGTTTCCACTAACACGACTTATCTATAATATTCTAAAATTGGATCTATTTTAATAACTTCCTACTTGGATTGCAGCACTAAAAATATTCATTGTAGCTTCCGCCTGCCGCATATTTATTATTTATTTTTTCAATTAATATGTTGTAACTTGTGATTTTCATTTGCAGGAAAATTGGATCCATTAAATTCGTCAATCCTTTCAGATAGCTATCAAGGATCAAAAGTGACAGAGGTTTGATGTTCGTTATTATTTCAATTAAAATAATCCCTTACAGATTTTTGAATATTTCAGCAAGATGTCCTACACCAAATATCTGCACTTAAGGGAATAGTCGAAGATTTTGTCAGACAAGGGCTTCACTTAACGGCCCATGCTTTCCAGGCTACATTCAAGTCCAGATTTTTGAACTCTGGTTTCGCCCATCAGGCAGAGCTTAATAACTTGACGATAGTACTTCGAAAAGTGTGTCTTCCGCAACTGATTAATGCTGTAGCATCTGCCAAATACACCGATATGTACTTGTTGTACAATTTGTTGTTAGAATCTGGAGACGAGTATTACAAGTATATCCGTTATTTTTTAAGTAACTATAAGAGGCAGCCAAAAAAGCTGCAAGATATCGCTCTAATAGGGCTCAGATTAATAGATGTGCACCAGCAAACAGATCACAAGTACACTTTAGAAGTCATTATCATGACATGCAAATGGTGGAATAAGTTGAATAAAACCAACGGGGCAGTACCTTATGAAGAATTTTTGAAGATACCAATAGATAAAAGGTTAAAAAAACTCATAGAATTGGACCTTATCGACTTGACCCTCATTGAAGATTATTGCAAAGATTTTTCATTGGATGCACAAGTTTTCTATAAAAAACTTTTGCAAAGGTGAGTGATGAATGAACATACTGTTTCTCAAATGTGTTTTTTTTTTGGTACGCTACATGTCTTTTATTGACCGACGAACCCCGAACGGAGAAGGTATACAATTCGACTGTCTGCTTTTTTTTGGTTCATTCGCGCGTTCTATATAGTAATCGTACTCTGATTTTGATGATTTTTGGTTCATTTGAAAGAGGAGGCTTGAGAAATGGTCCCATATTCATAAAAATGCAAATCCAAAATCTCCTCTCCGAAAACCGCCCCCGATGGGGGGTGGAGGGGGCACATTTTTTCGAAAATCGAAAATCTGAGGTGGTATAATTTAAAATAGGACAATATCCGGAAACGTTTAAATTGAACATTTCTTTCGAAAATTTAAAATCTGTGGGTACTACATGAAAGACCGAATTATTTGTAGCAACAATTATACTGAACATTTTTTCGTTACAGTTACGGTTTTCGAGCTATGCGGTGGTAAAATGGTTAAATCTAAAATACTTAAAATACAGTTTGTTTCACGAATGTTGGCGTCTGCCTTGAAAACACGAAAAATGGATCAATCCAACTGACGGGAGTAAATCAGTGGCGTAACGACTTCGAGCTAGGATATGGCATTTAACGAAGTTCATATAATTAGAGGAAAAAATATCGATTGATTAAATAAGCAAACATAATATGAAAGATTTATTATCAACAATAATGCAGACACACAAAATACAAATTTATTGCTTGTGTTATGAAATATAAATTTATGCACCTGAATTACCTGAAATGTCACAATGATTTTGTGACGCCTATGAAATAAAGATTGCGATGCCTTCGGACATACGTGCAGCGTCCTATCATTGTATAAAAGTACGTAAGCTTGACATACTGATGTAGTTTAGATCGACAAACATAGTAGAGAATTTCATGATAATGAGATGCGATGAGACGTATAGCGATATGTACGTAGCAAGTGAATGATTACACACAATATACATGATTCGTGAAACAAACTGTATGCGTATTTCCACAGCGATGTTTTGAGATCTCAATAATAACAACTACAAGCAAAGAATATACGTGGGTAAGAGGATAAAAACTTTCTTCTTTGGTACAACGTACAACGATTTTCGTGATTAATGTTACACTCAAAAGTATGAAATAAATATTTCCTACAAAAAATTAGACCGTCATTATTTGTTGCTGCACTGAAAAATACAAAATAATATTAATTCTATTGTTGCTGGTACTTGTGCAGTTGGTGCCAAAAGTTATCAATCTAACTGCAACTGTACAACTTCAAAAGTAACAGCATCAATTGAATTAATATTATTTTGTATTTTTCAGTGCACCAACAAATAACGTCGGTCTTGTAAAAAATATTTATGTTCATAGATAAACTATTTATATACGGAGTTTATGTTGACCTTGAAATACAAAACACAACATCAAAACGCATTAATCGTGTCTAAGAAATTTGACATTTTGTCAACACAACGCTTGTTCTGCTTCCATCTGGAAATCATCAGTAATACCTCATCAAAATGATTGATTGAGACGTAATTTTGAAGATAATATTTCCCGCAAATGACAAATAATAAAAAAATGTTTGAAATTATTGCTTTCCTTCTAAAAAATATTTCAAGAACTTTTTATGTTTCATTAGGAATGTAGAAGTAAGCATCTATTGAAATAATTCTGTTTTCACTTTTACTATCTTGCATGATGGATGATGGTGGATTTAGTTATTTACGTAATTTACGCAAGTGTAGGTAATTTATCACACAGATAGACTGAATTCAATCAACACATTATAAATACATAATCATAATGGTTTTGTTCCAACCACGGCCCTCGACCATGATATCATGAAAGAAAAATAAGCTCATGCGCATCTCCGGTGACGTCAATCCGTGACAAAACGTCAGGTACAACCATAAAACGCATGTTCCATATCTCATATTTTGTTCTGGCTTGCAATTGTAGTTGCTGCAATTTTGGGTTTTCTGTATCTAATACATAATTAATTTATGATGTTTTTGGCATTTGCAATATAATACCATACATAAGAAAGGAATAATAGACGAAGATCTAGTAAAATAATTTTTTTTGTTTTGTCAAGGACCGACGACATGCGCGCAGTTGTCTTAAACGTTTGAGCATATCTTGTTTGTCTTAGTATCATGGCCCTCGATAGTATCCATCTAGATAGTCAAAGCAGAGTTAAATAATTCAGGAAGAATGCATACCTGCAACTAAGATTATATTGCAACTTAGCTGACCGAGCAGATCTGAGCTTTTGAGTTTGAACCTGTGAGCAATCGGCGGATGTAACAGAGTCATTATCATATATAATCAGTCTGTTCCTAAATACAAACCATTAGCAAAGAATAAGCCGATGCTGTGTCATTAGCCTGGCCAGGCCTATATCACAGCATAGGTAATTTTTTTCCTATGCTGTGCCTATTATGTCATCAGTCAATGTCATATTCCTATATTGAGTCTATTTAAAGTTCTGTATGGTTTTATTAAAACCCAAAATGAAATAATAAGATATATTTTTTGTATTGTATACGCAGTTTGACGAAAAATACATAATTTGTTCATGAGTGAAACACCTATATCTATTACCGATTAAATTATAGATATATGTATTCATTATTTAACTGCTTTGGAGCAATTAATAGTATCCGTAAACAAACAGCGTAAATTATAATAACTCATATCATTCTTTTAAGATTATTTCTCTGTACGTTCTTGCATCTTTGTATTTCTGTGACCTACATTATATATTATTATCTTTAACAATACCGACAATCTCTATTGAGATACGTTGATCCTTATTCAAACTGATAACCACTATTATCTCGATATCTAACTGTAGTTTTCAGAATCAACAGTTCTCATTAAAAATTGTCGATATTCTAGTTTGACCTGACGAAAATAATAAACATTCTCGAAAGCTCGTCTTGATTAAAGGAATTTTATTTGTTAAATTATCTTTTTTTTGAAATATAGGTACTTTATTTACTCTTGGACGAAATTTACATATTTCAACAAACCTCGTATGCGAAACATAAAATATAATAAGAAATCCCATGATTCGTGGCCAGTCTATAGGTAAATTTTACGATTTTTACTTTTTTTTTTCTATCACTTTGAGGGAAAAATGCTTCAAACAAAACTGAAATTTACTCAATGCCTTGTTTTTGAAATTTTTTTATATTGAAAATACTTGTCCGATCATTGTCGGTTAATGAATTCGACCGAGATATTTGTGATCGTTTTTTACAGCAAATTTGAACTGAACTTGATAGCTTTCTAAATACAATAAATACGACCTTTATCGAGTTATATATATATACCGGGTGGGTAGACGTTAACGGAGACCGGGACGTAATATCATTCTGAAAATTTGGTTACTCAAGTAATTGCTCTTGATGCTATCGATCTAAATATTCAGCGATACAGCGTTGCCGCACCAAAAAATAGCAGCATCTTTGTTATTTCAAATAGGACACCCTGTATATTACAGCATTTTTTGAAATTTTCATTACTTTTTGACTATTATTTAGATTCCTAGGAAGCTGCAATTTTGTGTGTAGTTCATCAAGTTCATGTATATTGATTCTATAGAGAAGAGTTCTGCGTTATACAAGGTTGTTAGAAATTCGCGATTTTACTTCTAGATACAAAAATGGTTGAAAGTGCGTTTTTTTAATGGAACATCCTTTATATTATGAAATATACTGAAAGGTGACTAAATTCCCTTCGAATTGATGTGTCATGTTCCTATACCTAAATAGTCAGAATTCCGAGATATTCCAGAAAGCATTCCGATTTTTATATCGAACTTTATTAGTATTAAGTTTTATTTCTACAAATGTTATCTATATTTTAACAATTTATTTCTATTAAATTATTATTTTATCTGTTTTTTTGTCTTTTGTTTTTACAACTACGTGTTGAGAATTCTAGTTGCCTGAAGATGAGATTATAAATAAAATCTTGAAACCGGTAGCACCAATAAAAGATTTGTGAGATCCATATCCATTTTCTGATTTCCACTTTTAAATGTAATAAAATGGATAATGGAGATGGATAACGTTTCTATGTATTCGTGAATATTATCTATTATTTGTTGCAAATCTGTTCCTTTTCTGAGGGTTATATCTTGTCGAAATATACGATGTTCGTACATGTATATTATCCGTTTATCTTCATCTTCGTAGGGTCCGGTGGACGAAGTTTCGGTCAAGTTCCTTCTGGTCTAGGACATCCCCTAAAGTTCTGTATGGTTTTATTAAAACCCAAAATGAAATAATAAGATATATTTTTTGTATTGTATACGCAGTTTGACGAAAAATACATAATTTGTTCATGAGTGAAACACCTATATCTATTACCGATTAAATTATAGATATATGTATTCATTATTTAACTGCTTTGGAGCAATTAATAGTATCCGTAAACAAACAGCGTAAATTATAATAACTCATATCATTCTTTTAAGATTATTTCTCTGTACGTTCTTGCATCTTTGTATTTCTGTGACCTACATTATATATTATTATCTTTAACAATACCGACAATCTCTATTGAGATACGTTGATCCTTATTCAAACTGATAACCACTATTATCTCGATATCTAACTGTAGTTTTCAGAATCAACAGTTCTCATTAAAAATTGTCGATATTCTAGTTTGACCTGACGAAAATAATAAACATTCTCGAAAGCTCGTCTTGATTAAAGGAATTTTATTTGTTAAATTATCTTTTTTTTGAAATATAGGTACTTTATTTACTTTTGGACGAAATTTACATTTTTCAACAAACCTCGTATGCGAAACATAAAATATAATAAGAAATCCCATGATTCGTGGCCAGTCTATAGGTAAATTTTACGATTTTTACTTTTTTTTTCTATCACTTTGAGGGAAAAATGCTTCAAACAAAACTGAAATTTACTCAATGCCTTGTTTTTGAATTTTTTTTATATTGAAAATACTTGTCCGATCATTGTCGGTTAATGAATTCGACCGAGATATTTGTGATCGTTTTTTACAGCAAATTTGAACTGAACTTGATAGCTTTCTAAATACAATAAATACGACCTTTATCGAGTTATATATATATACCGGGTGGGTAGACGTTAACGGAGACCGGGACGTAATATCATTCTGAAAATTTGGTTACTCAAGTAATTGCTCTTGATGCTATCGATCTAAATATTCAGCGATACAGCGTTGCCGCACCAAAAAATAGCAGCATCTTTGTTATTTCAAATAGGACACCCTGTATATTACAGCATTTTTTGAAATTTTCATTACTTTTTGACTATTATTTAGATTCCTAGGAAGCTGCAATTTTGTGTGTAGTTCATCAAGTTCATGTATATTGATTCTATAGAGAAGAGTTCTGCGTTATACAAGGTTGTTAGAAATTCGCGATTTTACTTCTAGATACAAAAATGGTTGAAAGTGCGTTTTTTTAATGGAACATCCTTTATATTATGAAATATCCTGAAAGGTGACTAAATTCCCTTCGAATTGATGTGTCATGTTCCTATACCTAAATAGTCAGAATTCCGAGATATTCCAGAAAGCATTCCGATTTTTATATCGAACTTTATTAGTATTAAGTTTTATTTCTACAAATGTTATCTATATTTTAACAATTTATTTCTATTAAATTATTATTTTATCTGTTTTTTTGTCTTTTGTTTTTACAACTACGTGTTGAGAATTCTAGTTGCCTGAAGATGAGATTATAAATAAAATCTTGAAACCGGTAGCACCAATAAAAGATTTGTGAGATCCATATCCATTTTCTGATTTCCACTTTTAAATGTAATAAAATGGATAATGGAGATGGATAACGTTTCTATGTATTCGTGAATATTATCTATTATTTGTTGCAAATCTGTTCCTTTTCTGAGGGTTATCTCTTGTCGAAATATACGATGTTCGTACATGTATATTATCCGTTTATCTTCATCTTCGTAGGGTCCGGTGGACGAAGTTTCGGTCAAGTTCCTTCTGGTCTAGGACATCCTCTTGTATTGATGATTTTGATGATTGTTCGAAACTTTCTAAATGTATTTCAGACCCTGATTTGAAAAAATGTATATAATAGAGAATAATCTTTCAGGGCAATTAAGAAATTTGAAGTAGAATACGAATGTAAAACACAAGCTAATGGAAAAAGAACGATCATCATCAAACAAGATGAAAAAATACTTCATGCCCAGTGTCAGAAAATCATCGACAAAATAGATGATAAGACATCTATTTTTTCTTGGCTGGAAGAAATTTTGAATGGGGTAAGTTTGGAATATTTAAATGACTTGCATTTTGAGTTACATAGGGTGGTTTTCCGGAAATACATCGATTGATTGTGAGCAAACGATAACTGCGACAATATGAAAACTTGGTGCCATACTAAAAAGTCACTGGGGGACATGCGTCTAATATATTTTCATGTTAGCCGCATTTCCGGTTATACTGTAAGTAGATGTCAACTTTGTTATTTTTAATGAAATACCCTGAATTTTACCACATTTTTAGATTTCTTGTACAATTTTGAAAACAATTTATACAGTGCTTTCGAAAAGTAACGAATAGATTCGTTATTTCTGAAATTAAGTCTCTGGCACTTTACGGATTTAGTTTTAAAAATAAAGGCCCTTTTTGACATGACCCATATTAAATAAAAAAATTAAAAAACAATGTTTAATCTTACTAAATTTAATATGATTAATTTCACATTTTTCTTATAAAATGTCAGTACTCAAAAAATATTTCAAATATACTGCTTATGCCAAACAAAAGATAAGAAATCGATAAGAAATATAAAAAACTAAAAAAAGTACTTTTTCAAGTTTTTTTTTAACAGTAATGAAAACATTCTCGGTCGCTAGGGCTACCGTCAGACAACCTTAATTTTTGACGATGTGTACGTAGAATGACATGCTCTGTAAAATGGCATATTCGAAATTGGGTGTGGCAAATATGGGTCGAATGTCAAAAAGTTTGCAGTCCAAAACATAATTAATCTTTCCTTTGAGGAAGCCTTTAATATTTAATTTGGGTTGATCTTCTTGTATAAGAAGATTTTTTTTTTTAATTCTATCCAGATAATAATTACAAGAGTTAGCAAATGTAATTCCTACTGAGGTAACAATATTACCTTTTCGTAGGCCTGGAAATACTTACTAAAATGTATTTATTTATTTAATTTATCATTAATTTTTTCTTTTTTTATCATTATTTTTATAATAATTTTAAAGAGTGATCAAAAAAGAAACTTGAAAACTAGTTCCAAAAAAAACGTCAAAAGTTTTTTTTTCAAATGGAAACATCCGTTTTTTGTTATTTTATTGCATTGCAAGCAGCCAAAATAAAGTATACCGAAAATTAATATTTTTTTAAGTAATTCACAATTTTTCATTTTCTATGTAAAAATGCTAAACATCTTTAAAGTTGTGTTAGAAGTAGGCCATGATTGCATTAGAACATAATAACAAAAATCAATAAAAGTAGAAAAAGTCAATATAACTTTTCATTTGCAACTTTTGAGTAATTATCATGCCGAGAAGACTTAATTATACAAATGAAGATTATTTGAATTTATTTATTATTATCGAGAATGTGATAAGAGTTATTTCAAGAGCACTCGATATAATCGGTATGCGATTGACTTTTATTGACATTTATGTTATTATTTTCTAACGCAACCATGGACAACATCGAACACAACTTTAAAAATGTGCAGCATTTTTGCATAGAAAATTGCCCAAATGTTTATGAAAACTTTTAATTTTCGTTATAGATAACCTCATACGAAATTCCTCTTATTTTCCATTAAAAAATACTTTTGAGTTTTTTTTGGACCTAGTTTTCAAGCGTCTTTTTTGATCACTCTGTACAAATTATAATCAAAATATCATAAAAATACTGATAAAGTAGATCTTCTTCTACCAGAAAATCAAGCCAAATTAAATTAATTTTTGACGTAAAATTTGAAATATGTCAAAAGCAGTTAGACTTAGGGATAGGATGTTTATTATACATAAAATATTTTCAAAATGGTACAAGAAATCTAAAAATGTGGTAATATAGAGGGTATTCCATTAAAAATAAAAAAGTTGGCATCTACTTCTGGTATAACAGGAAATACGACTAAAATGAAAATATTTGAGACATATGTCCCCCAGAATTTACTATGTCACCAAATTTTCAGATTGTTTGTAGTTATTGTTTGCCCACAATCGATCGCTGTCTTTCTCGGAGAACCATCCTATATATATATAAATATATATACCGGGTGTCCCTCTAACGTCAGCTAGGTAGGATAATAATAGGGAAAGCGTGGACCTTACGACTTCGGGAAAAACATTTTTAAGTAAATTGGCTAAAAGAAATTCAGCTAAAATATTTTCAAGTTTCTAAAATTGCCGCCAGGTGGCATAATTACCATGGTATAAATTAAACTTATTTTTTCTCAAAACATCGATACATTAACGTAATGTTGTAGTACTGGAAATGGGAAGCTCATGAAATTCTGCATAATTTTTTTTGGTCTTTATAATTTTTCCGTATTTTTGATTATAAGGGACGGGGAGCTTTGTAAACAGTACTTTCTTAAACCGCTGTAATCTCCTAGACGCGTTACCCAAATTTAAAGAGATTGATCTTGTTTGAAAGATAATTCGACGCTTATTTCAAAAATAATGTCGGATATGTTCGCAAGTTCACATCTTCACTCCTAGAGGGCGCTATTTACCCAATACTTTTACGTTTTATGTTTTTTTGTAAAAAAAATAAATGGCACGATACATTTTTCTATTACTGGTCTTAAAAGCCAAACAAATAGCTACATTTTGGCGAAAACCGCAAGACAATATCTTTACTCGTATTTTAATTATTGTAAAATGTAATCTCAAGCAAAATAATTATAGAATGATTAGAAAGAAAATAAACAAAAATGTTTTTCTTTTTTTGTTGGAAAATAGCAAGTCCGAAATACCAGCACATATTAGTTATAATAATTTGTTGTTATGAGCAGTGGCTTGCGGTGCACTTAAGTAAGAAAAGCACACACAGTAGGTACACATTCACACACATTCTTTTTACTTAATCGTCCAACATTTCCATCCCCGACAGCCGAATTTGGCGGTATTTTCATGTCCATGTCCGTATCATTAAAATTATTAATTCAATTAAATAATTATTTTTATGTTTTATTTTATGTTGTTATTAATCCACTAATATTGCTTAAATAGATAATTATGTTTTTTCTCGATCAAAAAACCCTTTGTTTTTATGGCCTCAATTATTTTTTTATCAAGAATTTACTTTACGTTAATTTAACAACGAGTAAAGATAATCCAATGGTCTATCGTCAAATTAAAATTGTACAACTATCAACAATTTTAGGGATTTTATGATTACAGTACCTACTTAAAGGAATAGTTACAATATTATTTTTTTACTCAGTGCACACTAACTAAATGAGGAATAAGAAACTGAAATAGATAGTGATGATGATTATTACTTTCTCAATAGAACAAAAATATCAATTTTACAGTAACTCAAAATCGAATAATGATATTGTCTCGCGGTTTTCTCCAAAATGTAGCTATTTATATGGACTTTAAGACCAATAATTAAAAAAATGTATCATGCCATCTATTTTTGTACAAAAGAGATAAAAACTAAGTATTGGCTAAATAGCGTCCTCTAGGAGTGAAGATGTGAACACATCCGACATTATTTTTGAAATAAGTCTCGAATTATCTTTCAAACAAGACTAAACTCGTTAAATTTGTATAACGCGTCTAGGAGATTACAGCGGTTTAATAAAGTACTGTTTACCCGGCTCCCCCACCCAAAATACAGAAAAAGTATAAAGACCAGAATTTCATGAACTTTCCATTTCCAGTACTAAAACAATACGTTAATGTATCGATTTTTTGAGAATAAATGAATTTTAATTTATACCATTATAATTACGCCACCTAGCGGCCATTTGAGAAAATATTTTAACAGAATTTCTTTTAGCCGATTTACTTGAGAATTTTTTTCCCCGAAGTCGCTTTATTATTCTACCTCGCTGACCTTGGTGGGACACCCTGTATATATAATCATAAATAATCATTATTTAACTTTTTCGGAGCTGTTAACATTATTATCCAGGCACCTTCTGTTAAAGCGTACAATAGGCTAATGCTAATGCCCATGTTGATCATTGATTTACTCAATCATTATTACCTTACTCATCAAACTTGATTTAGGTCCGTTTAAAGTATTGAATGTTATTATTCTCAATTATCTATAAGTTGAATAATATAAATGACTTTCCGCTACTAGACAAATTTATCTACATAACAAAGTAAAAAATTTCATTAATTTCATTTCATTAATAGTCATTGATCTAATTCTGTTTCAGTTAAACTTTTACCAATATGAAAAATTCATGTGTATACTAAAGATATTGATGAATAATAGTGAACGATCCAATGAGTTCAGAGACAAAATCAGTGTTCTGGCAATTTTGAAGCCATATGAGCGGAGCAGTAGTCCAAGCCAACGAGAACAGGAAGAATGGTACTTTGCATTTCCCGAAAGTTTGTCATTAGATCCTCTATCGGAATTCAGATTGCCCTTCAGTAAGATTTTGTTCACATCTGATATTTGGAGCATAATAAGACCTGAAATTAATTTGAAAACCTACACATTTTGGTATGGCATATCACCCAAATTGAATTTAAAAAGGGACGATGTTTGCGTCTATGCTATGAAAGAATTGGTAAATCTTCTCACTTTTCAATCAGCAAAATTCTAATAAATATCTTATCATAGGTATCGAGTGGTGTACTTGGAAATCATCAGTCCAATGATTGGATTGTGTACCCGAGGTTTACGGAGCTATTTGCGGAAGTCGATGAATGTGCTAAGAAAATTGTCAGCCTAGAACGAGCTTCATCTGTGATATATCACTTGATGACTTATACTCCAAACGGTCAGTGCATTTCTGCTTGTCAAACTACATTCCTAAAGTTTCTGAATATTTACAATATACATATATAATAGAAAAATATACTGTATTTTTGTTTCAGGTGCTGATAAAGTTAACGCTGCAGCTTTGAGTTACAAATATGCAAAGAAATATCGAGAACAGAATCCCCATGTCACAGATATTGATAAGGCTTATACTAAGGTGAAGAGAATTTTATTAGTTTCAACTTGAATATAATTATGTATTTAAATTTATTACCTTTTTCGATTTTCCCCATTTTAGAATCTCATATTGAAAAGACATATTATCTTGAGATAAAGTTATGAGAAAACATACATAAATAGACATGACTTGATATTATTTCTAAAAAACTACAATTAATAACAATTTTTTTTATAAAAATTCAAAAACTACATCGAAAGATCCTTCAAAAATATATTCTATAGTTTTAAATCAGTTGTCCGACTTTTATCTGTAACTAGTGAAACCCAGCAAATATTGTTCGGTTAAATGGTGTAGAAGTTGAAACTCTGTAGCATCATCTGGCGGTGAGTTAAAATAAAGTGGATAAGGTTAAAAAATTCCAATGCTCTAACACCTAGGAATACCAATTTTTATGGCGATCTGTTAAACGGTGTAGAAGTTGATGTTGGGCCGCGCCATCTCGTGTCTAGCATAAAAACCTCCTACATGATTTATTACTTTCGTGCCAATTTTCATAGTGATCAGTCTAACGGTGTGAAAGTATACCTATCACAGATATAACCAATATCCATTTTTAAAAAAAATATTTTATATTTAATTCGATTTTAAAAAAGTACAAAAAAGAAAGACAATACTTCAACAGATTTTAATTCAAAGTGATCACTTCGGAACAATTATTCTTCTTCTTGAGTGAATTTAATGTACAATGTTATTTTCAGGTCAAGAACAAATATAATAGTTTTTCGGTAATGAACATACTCTACAAGCACAATCTTTTCGACCAGACGTATTTGGAATTGGTCACAGATCCTGAAAAACTTATCAAAACACTGTATATGGATGATCGGATATTGAATCAAGAAGATGCTTCGGTTCTAGGATGTCCAGGTATTTACTTGCTTTTTAGGTACTTATTTTCTTGCAAAATTTCATTCGACACCCAAGCTTTCTTTACTGCGATTATTCACCAGACGTTTCTGGTAAATAACTAGATTACGCAAGGACGTCTAACTAAACTAAGTTTAGTTACGACTCACATTTGGAAAAGGTACAGTGTGCCGAAACAATTGTCATGTGTTTAAATATATAATGGAAATTTATTATCATCTTGTTTCAATTTGTAAGGGATCTCCATCAAGAATCAGCCAATACAGTTTTATTTTTTGACAGAGGAGGTGTACAATTCGACTGTATGCTTTTTTTGTCCGTGCGCGCTTTTCATATAGTAAACAAGCTCCGATTTTGTTGATTCATTTGAAAGAAAAGGCTTGAGAAATGGTCCCATATTCATAAAAAAGCAAATCCGAAATCTCCTTCCCACTGAAAACCGCCCCCTAAGGGGTGGAAGGGCAAACTTTATCGAAAATCTGAGGTGGTATAATTAATGATAGGACAATATCCCGAAACGTTTGAATTGAACATTTTTTCAAAAGAGATACGGTTTTCAAGATAGAGACATGTTAAATTCTCAAATATATGTATTTTTGCTATGCAGAGAGTGCAATTTCTTTCAAAAGTTGAAAATCTGTGGGTACTATATGAAAGACATAATTATTTGTAGCAACATTTATAATGAACATTTTTTCCTTATAATTACGGTTTTCGAGATAAATCGGTGTTAACCTAATAACATTCAAAATACTTGAGCGTATTTCCACATCGATGTTTTGAGATCTCAATAATAACAACTACAAGTAAAGAATATACTTGGGTAATAGGATATGTACTATCCTCATTGGTATTAGTGAACGTTCAACGATTTTCGTGACTAATGTAACACTCAAAAGAGTGAAATAAATATTTTTGCTGTTACTTTTGAAGTTGTGCAGTTGCAGTTAGATTGATAACTTGTGGCACTAACTTCACAAGTACCAGCACCAATAGAATTAACATTATTTTATATTTTTCAGTGCATCAATTAATAACGCCGGTCCAGTTTTTGTAAAAAATATTTATAACTGAATAAAACACTGTTATGACACCTAAATACGCATCATCCTTTTATAAAAATAACTTTTTAATTTCAACGATTCCGGTGTCTGGAACCATTATAATTCTTTTCATATACACGCAGTAATGTAGCTCTATTCCACCCACAAGTGCGATTGAAAAACATATTTGTTACAAAATATTTCACATTCATGTCTGGAGCCAACTTGGTACTTAACTAAACTAAAAAGAATTATTATTAAGTTGATTGAATCATATTTAGGTTTTATTTTTTTACGAACCCATGTTGCCAAATTTATCAGTTTGAAATCTACAGTTTTACAAATAATAACGATTTATTCCCCAAGAAACATAAATGTTTATAACAAGGAAAGTGAAAAAAAAAATTAAAAAACGATTCATTATTGACGTTTGTGCCCCTAGTCATGGTTGTAGGTCATATTTGGTATTTAATTTTGACAATACTTTACCAAACCAATTACAATACAACTTCTTTTATATATGTAAAATATTTTGAACGTTGAATGTGACCGAAAATTATCATAACCTATTAAACAGATAATCAGCTGATACTAATGAGTTTCAATTCTACGATTTCACACAATTATTGAAAATTTCAGGCATGCAGACTCTCATTTGACGTAATAAATAAATGCAATATATAACATTCTCCATTTAACCGGTTATCTATCCACAGATCCATCACCAATTTTGGGCACAGATAGTGAATGATTTTTGTTCACATCTGTCAATCTGCTTCGTTTCCTTAATCGCTGAGCCAACTAAATTTTAATTCCGTATTTAACATATATCATAGATTTAGTTTTTTTTACAATCATTTTGATTTTCCGCGGGCAGATGTTACAAATTCATAATAATTTTAGATATCAACAGAGCAGTGGACGAAATTGCTGAATTTTATCAATTTAAAAGCCTTCCAATAACGACAGCCCTACTGCATTACTGGTTGAAAACTTCCAGCAGTAAAATTGATTTAGATTCAACTGTAGTAACATATCAGCAAGGCCCACATGACAGTGATGAAAATTTGAAGAGGTGATAGATTGTTTTTTGTAATGTCCTAAATTCTCTTGAATGCATTTATTTGTAGGGCTATATATTTGTGTAGTAACCAGAGGACACGTTTTTGGCAGAAATATTTGCTTGATATTGGTCAGTCTGAAGATCCACCAGCTGATGCTGACACGACCACTACGTCAATTAAAGAAAATGGCGAAAGAAGCTTCTTTTTTAAAGCTAGAGCTCTGAAATGCTTCTGTGCCATTACCGATGAATTAACCATTTCATCCTTAACTGATGTTTCGTACGAAGAAATTTTGTTAGTATTTTATTATTGTACCTTATTTTTTACTAAACAAAAAAAATTAAATAATGTATGAAGAAGTCCATTCTCAAAGTGGAGTGAAGTGGTAAGAGGAAAGAAACACAAAGTCTTCTCCACAATTTAAATTTATTTAAATTGTGGAGAAGACTTTGTGTTTCTTTCCTCTTAAAAAATCTTAAATTTAATATAATCTTTATTATATTTCTATTCAGGGATTTCATAGGAAAACTAATACTGCTAAGCGATCTGGAAGGTCTTGGCATCACTCTCACATTGGATGACTTAAATAACCTTGATATGAAAAATCTTTTGAAAAAGATATCTCAGATTGCATCACCGGCTGCTCTTAGAGTAATGGGTAAAACTTGTATGACGTACCGTATTTATGATGCTCGCTATTGGGACTACATTCTCAAAAATACTATGAAACTTGGATTGGTGAGTATCGAAGCAAAAAAAGAACATTCCAAATGGGCAATATTTTCAAGTTTATTCTAATCGTGCAGATGATTCCGCTGTATAGGATTTTCTTTGAAGTTTTTTTGTCAGACAAGACAGTGATCGATTTTTGTATATTTTACCTAATACATAGTTTCTTAACTACGGACTTATTTTAAGATTATAGACAATATATTTTTTTATGCATACATTGAGCCCCTTCATTCAATATGTCACACTTAAAATAATTATTCATTAATTTACTCATAGTTCACAGGGAAACCTGAACGATAATAATATTTATGGAACTTTTTACATGTGATCCTGACTGGAACTTGGCCCCAGACCCAGATAATTTCATTTTCCTTAAAGTGGCCTCAATTAAATTATATTTGGTAGAATGGAGAAATTATACTCTTTCTGTTTGTCCAAAAACTGATCGAAATATTGCGAATACATCTTAATCCGAGGATTCCTTGCCTTATGAGCAGCATACCTATTTATATTATTTAAGAACGACCTTTTCTTAAACTGAGATAGAAATAATGGATAGTCATATTTTTTTCTAAAATAATTTTGTTCTAGTGAGAAATAATGAATTCACAGTTTAAATGTTCTTATACTTTTGTTGCAAATATTTTTCTGGAAACGAAATTTTAATTTTTTGAATATGTATTATTCGAAATACAATTCAGAAGTATAATAGTATTTATTTCCGAATAACTTGTTTTCAGGTAGTTGAGTTGAAGACATACCTGGAGTTTCTCAAGGGTAAAGTCGGAGAAATTTACTCGAAAGCTTGGCAAATGGTCATTGATTCTTTATTCCAGGATATCAGCTGTATGGACGACGAGACCTTAATCAATAATTTCTTGAAAATTCAGGTAATATCTCTTACTTTAGTATGGAGGGAACACTTAATTATCATTATTATTTGTATGACGCACTTGGCACTATACGTCCTAAGTATTTGATCCATAGTAACACCGAGTGCACACAGTGCAACAGCTATGGTTTGCCTTTGGTTTTGACGACATTTTTGGTGCTTCTATATTTCGTACTATATGAGCTGTACCCAGCACAACTGCTCTCTGCATTTGTAGGAGATTATGTTTTACCTTTTATTAGCTCTGCTGTGATCTTGGAGACGAGTAGTTACACCGATGATTATAAGGATCTGCAGGTCCTTGTACTTCAGTGTCTTTTATCATATTCTTTCTTTGTTATGTTTTAGTCGCAAGGGATGGCTATCAGTTAGGAGGCATTGATTTTTCTTGTTCTTAACTACGACATCTGTTTTTTTGGGTGGCCCAGATAATATTCGGATTGTGCTGGTATCATTTTTCGTCTACATCTATGTTGTAGTGTTTACAGATGTTCCAGTGGAGTTTTTTTTTTGGTTACTGTGTTGTTCCGGTCCAGATATCCTTTCTTGGTCTGATCGACAAATTCTACATTTTTATTCACATCCTGTTTTGATAATCTTTGTGGTTTTGACTTTCATTTTTCACGTCGCTCTTCTGTTATTTGTAGCTTTAGATGTTGTTTCGTTTCTTTTACTGGTCTTTCGTGCTCTGGTCTTGGTCATCGTTGCTGTGGTTCTTCAACTGTCTGAAAACCATTTTGAAATATTTGTCATCCTGTTTTAGCTTTAGGATGTTGTTCAGTGATGTTCTAGTAATGTCGATGTCGGCTCGTGGATGGAGTGCGCCGTACGTTGTAAGTAGTTTCTTTGTTTGGGTGTGTAGTTTTTTTTTATTTCAGCTTGGGTCCACCTGATGATATCCACGGTATACTGGATTACTGGTACTGCCAGGGATGTTATTATAGTTATCTTATTCTTAGCATTTAGCTCTGTCTTCAGGATTTCTCTCGTTCTTCAGAAGGATTCATTTTTCAGTCTGGCCTTCATATTTTTGTGATGAACTCCATCGTTTCCATCTATACCAAGGTGCATATTTGTATACGTCTATTTAGTCTAGGGCTTTGATCGTTGTGGTACTGTCGATTTTCATGGAAAACCATATTTCTACTAAAATATCTATGAATATTGGTTGGTTTGTATACTATCCATCTAGTTTACAAGAACAAGACTTATCTCTAGAGTACCAACCATAAGAAAAATACACAAATTTTAGGCTAGTTTATAATCTATTCAAAGGATAAAATGTGATTCTTAGACAATCTTGCAGTTCAGAGATCCTAAATATAACGCATGCAAAAAATTAGTAGTAGATTTGATTAAGGGCAATGGAAAGTTATTTGAGCATTCTTACTAACTCACCCTTGCCCTTGAATAGACAACCTTTATTTAAAAAAGAAACATTTTTTGTATGCCTAATATTTAGAATATATAATCTGCAAGATCGCCGAATGTAAATCAGCCAAAAACACCGGTTATTTGATGTTCTTTTCTTGTGGTTTGTACTCTAGCGGTAAATATTGTTTAGTTTGTAAACTAGCTGGATAGTTTACAAGCCAACCAATATTCATAGCTATTTCAATAGAAATATGATTTTCCATTAAAATTGCTATAGATAGTTTGTATACTATCCAGCCAGCCTATAAACTAGCCAAGTACACAATTTACACCGCTAATATTGAAAGGTGGTTGTGATCAACACAATATTTAACTAATAGAAGTTCCAATCAACTTGTATCAATAAAAATTAAAACAACAATTGGCAAACAATCAATTCTTTATAACGGCATAAAACTATATAATCACTTTTTAATATTTAAAAAAAAATGGCAAAAACAAGATTCAGAAATAGTTAAAAAAATATTTATTATTAATGCAATATAATAAATAATTTTTTATATAGCTTTTTTTAATTACATTTTTGATTTCATTGTTTATTCCAATACTTATGTTTTTACTCTCCCTGTTATAAACATTTATGTTTCTTCGGAAATAAATCGTTATTATTATTATTATTATTAATAAAATGTAAAATGTAAAATATAATCGATTGTTTGTTAATTAGTTAATTCTCTTCTCTTGTCAAATCTTTGCTTACCTTTTCTGGTTACATTTTGTACTGTAATACTAGCGAAGTATTGTTTCAAGTGAGATATGTCCATCTTCAACAACAACGGAGAAACTCCCCAATGGCGTCAGAGTTTGGACACAGTTTACTTATCATCATGGACTATTTTATTCTACTTGCCATATATAGGTATTTTATCTACTTTACATTTTAGGTTTGTCCCGACCTTTCATCCTTAGACTTTGAGAAAGCCATTTCAAAATGCATTCAGGCAAGAAAGTATGCTTTTGCAGCAATACTGGTACCATACTTACCGGAGAATAAACGAGAGGATCTATTCGAAGTAAGAAAACTGCATTCTACATTACAATATTTTTTGAAACATATTCGAATATTTAGCCCATTTGGACAGAAATCTTGATTTATATGACACTCGTTTACTGAATATTTGAAATTCATTTCTATGATTTTTTTCAGAGACTGTCTAATAATAACGATGATCTGCTGAAAGAACTCGATAGATTGGAACAATGTGGTATTTGGGGTGTAGGAAGAGTAAGTTAGCAAGAAAACATGTATGAAAAAAACTATTGATGAATTATTATTCCTTTGTTTCAGGTGAAGAAGCTGATGATGAGTTCAGATTTCTAAAAAATACTGAAGATTATTTAAAGACTGTTTAATTTAAGTTAATTGGAAAGTATTGCCATCAAAGCACTTTGAAGAATGTTTGAATTTGAATAGATATTTAGAACAATATTTTCATTGGAGTTTCAAGAAGATTACTTTCATTTAGGCAATTTTTCTAAAATAGAAAATCAGGTTTGTTTTGATGTGGCATCAGGTTTGTTTTGATGTGGCATAGTTAAATATAAAATATTTATTGAATATTTGTTTTATTTATTCAACATTTCTTACTATTTTGATGATATAAAACTAGACTTCATAATAATCAATATTAAGTACATTTGTTGAATATAGTTTTATAATATATGGAGCTAATAATATTCTTCGTATTCATCTTCATCATTGTTGTCATAATAGTAATAATCATCATCATCATTATCGTTTTGCTTAGTTTCATAATCCTTTGAAAACTTCACATCTCTATGCTTTCTTTTTGTCGGAGTAAGGTCTTCATCAACAGTATCAATAATTTTTGGTGTGAGGATGATTCGGCCATCTGGTCTTTTCTCAACATCGAAGTGTTGTCTGTATGCCTGAAAACATCGTAAATGTGGCAATAAGCTGAATGAATAAATAAAGAATGTTTGTGTTAACTGTATACAGGGTGAAGACTTTAAATGGAACGCTGCTTATAGCGGCCCTGGGAATAAGATTTTTCAAAAATCCAAAAACACGTCCTCAAAGATTTTTTATGGAGTTCACTCTCGCCATGTATAAAAATTGGGGCCCCAAAGAGAGGGCGCAGCCCTAAGCAACTTTGTTTTTTCAAATTAGAAGACACCACTTGTGGCACCTCTTTAGAAAGCTTATTGAAAAAGGAATTTGTCGGTAACATTTTTTTTTGACATCTGTCAAACCATGTGTCAGAAATTTACTTACTATACGAGTTCGTATATGTAGGCAGTGACGTCAACAGCGCAAACAAAGAAAACATTGTTGCCGGGTTGTGATGCTAGGTATTTGATCATTTACTATTTTAACAAAAAATATACATAATACAACATATAGTTAAGAGTATACAGGTTATATTTGCTGGGGATGTCCTGCTAATAAAATGTATTCGGTAACATCAATATTTATTTAATTAATAATAGCAGAATTCCTGATTGTAAGACTCACATGACAACGATGCGTTTCATTGACACTTAGAAAAGGATAATAGATAAAAGTTGTCGTAAGGTAGAAAGAGATCTAGCGCCACCTGTTAGCTCAGCCGAAAATTCATTAGCGTATCATTCATGTTATAGTAAGCGGGCTACTTTTTAATGAAATGGGTTGACGTATGGACCGTATACATGTTGAAGGGTTTAAAATGTTCATATATTATAAGGAATGCCAACATATTTACTGTTTCAGGGCATTGTGAATATGATTTTTGATAAAATAATAAAATACAAGTCTTGTGTGGCAACCTAACGAAAATTTCGAAAAACGGAGGCGTTTACTTTGACTAGGCACTCTTGTCTTCCATATTTCTCACAAACTCACAACACAACTGAAAATACAGGAATTCACCGCTTCGATATTTGAAATAAATAAATTTTTTAATATTTTTAATTTTAATGTAGGTATGAATAGTTCAAATAAGTAACAAACACAAAGATCATTCATACAAGGATCTTTTCTAACAACTTCAATCTAAACACTTTCAACTCTAGATATGCCATTACCATGACATTTATAGATAACTAATGACATTTCTCATTGATGGTTATGAAATCTTTCATGTTTTTGGTTACATTAATCTAAATTCACGAATGTAAAATGATTAAGTAAAGGATTTGAAACAATATCGTGTGAATATGGGTCAAGTTTCTTGCTAGCTGTTAGATATACTGCTACTTTGCTCCGCTAGCAGGTGTCTTGTAGACAGATTTCAAATAATTCAAGTAAACGATATGCCAGCTCACTTTCACATGCCTACTTAGGAAGAATATTGTTTTTGATCGCTCGATACATATTTTTTCAATAAGCAGTAGCCTTGCTTCATCCTCATATAAAGTTTTTCGTACGCCACTGCAAGTCCTAGATGATCAGTGAAACGTCATCACCATTTCCAAGAATTTAGTGCCTACAATTTACGAACTCGAGTATAAAAACTGATTTTCAACTATTTAATGAGCACATTAATATTAACATTAATGCTGGAATGTCACCTTTTTAGCGTGACAGTTGTTGAAAATGTGCTCCATTAACCTGTTGTCACAGACTCAACCGATAATAGAACTCTTCCCTAACTTTTCTTAAAAACTTCTGGCGTGATTAAATGTATCTCTTCCTGAATCTTTGCATTTAAGTCTTCCAGATTTCTAGGTCTGTTAACATAGACCTTAGTTTTGAAATCGCCCCATAAATAAGAATCGAATGGTGTAATAATATATGGGGATCTAGGAGGCCACTCTATAAATCCATCATTAGGGAATATTCGTTGGTGTTCTGGTAATAAAAATGTTACAGGTCTCCATTTAAATTGTCTAGAAAACTGGAAGACTTGAATGCAAAGATTCGGGCAGAGATAAGTTTGATCACGCCAGAAGTTTTGAGACGAGTAGGTAAGGGAAGAGAATGGTTCTGTGCCAACGGGTTAATGGGGCATATTTTCAAATCAGTTTTTAGAAAATTTTGTACATTTGTCGTATTTTAGTGAATAGATCACATTTACTATTGAATGTATGTATTTACGTGAAATGTATGTATCATTTAAAATAATTTAGATCATGTGATCATAATATAAAGCCTCTTTAGCTTTTTTATTTTATTTTTAAGAACTTGTATGCACATACCATTGGAGGACAGTTGAATGCAGTACATGAATATTCTTTGCCGTTCTCGCTGCATATACAAGTGTTGCAGTCTATTTTGAATGAAGACTTCGGTCTGCACATTGAACCCTCTGAAAGAATAAATATTAAAAAATAGCATAATGATATAAAAAAATGTTTTCATTAACATTTCCAATCCACAAATTAGACCTAAATAAGAACAAACATGTTTGACGGGTCCGTATGGCACGCCGTTTTGCTATTTATTAGCATGGATTGCATTAAGTAGAAATAAAAATAAATTATCAATTTAAAATTCAAAAACTAAATGTCTCTTCACATTCTTATTGTGTGTTAATATAATAAAAATAATTATTATTATGTCTTATCATCATCGAGTCT
The DNA here is from genome assembly GCA_958507055.1 of Crioceris asparagi. NCBI lineage: Eukaryota > Metazoa > Arthropoda > Insecta > Coleoptera > Chrysomelidae > Crioceris > Crioceris asparagi. The sequence continues at coordinate 119,057,143 of OY293826.1, forward strand.
ATAGGAGCAAATAGGGAAAACCTCGAATTATTATTATTATATAAACCCGACATTTATCTTTTTCTTTTCACTTATGGTATGGTTTCATGATATTTTTATATCATCCCAAAATAATAACTCAATTGATTTATATTTCGATAAGTTACAATATATATTCTATCATTATAATTATATGCTGCATATATATATATATATATATATATATATATATATATATATATATATATATAACCAAAGTGACAAACATTCATAGGGTTGCGGCACTATGGGCTGTAGGATAATGAAAACTCTTTTTTCAATTACCAACGTTTCGATAGCGGTGGCTATCTTTTTCAAGGCTGTATTAAAATAAAAGAAAGTTACAAAGAAGTACTTAATTAAAAGGATATAAGAATCATCGAAATAATAATCAAGAAAAATAGTTATATATAAAAACACGTTATACGAACTCCTACTTACATTGATTTGAGTGTTAAATATAGTTAGGTACATCATTAATTCTTATGTTATCAAAACTAAATTGAATTTCTACATCTCATATTAAAATACTGAACTCAACTGTACGAGAATAAAGGTAGAACAGAATATTATGGTCATAAATAGCAAAAACTAGAATACAGAAACAGGGGAAGATTGTGTTTTTACTTTTTATTTAAAAATTTTTTTTAAATACATGGAATTCAAAGTTACTGTCTTTTATTTTGTTCTTTGATTTGTGTGTTCTTTGTTAATTTTATCTATAGGTTGCATGTCTGACGTCTAATGTCTAAGCTGTCAATTAAGAATTAAAAATAAAAATAAAAACAAAAACAAACAACAAACGTATGGCGCAAAGTTATAATATTTGTAGTTTAGTTTCCTTTCTAAAACCAATAATGTAGGAAATGACTAAAAACAACAACAGTCATGTATGATCTAGGGTGCAACAAGTCCAAGTCTGGTGAGTAATCTATGTTAGAATTGTATATTGCAATTGTTTATGCATGTACATTCTCTTCTAGTGCATTTTCTCTTCTTTGTAGTTGTGATCTTCTGTGAAAAGACAACAAATAGGAATAAACCTGACTCAGACCATGGATGTCAGTTCTTTTATTCATGCTGTTGCACTCCTTGTCTATTTCCACCATTTCAAGAAAGATGCGCTTATGCCAGTTCTTTTCTATGTGAAGCACTCTAGGGTTATCCAGGTCAGGTAGATGTTTAGTTGAGGTTGCATGCTCTGCCAGAGCACAAAACGTCTTTTTTATGTTAATATCACTGCGATGGCCTATTATTCGATTTTTAAGAAGTTGGATGGTTTGTCCAATATATTTCATTTCACAGTCGGAGCATTGAATGCTATATACACAGTGAGATATGTTGCTGGTAAGTACTTTATCTTTAGTTCTGGTATATAATCGACTGATAGGTTTGATGTTCTTTTGTGCTATTTTTAAGTTCTCTTGTTTAAATACACTTATTAGTCTAGTAGAAAGCCCTTCAATGTAAGGTAAGGAACCATATCTAACCACTAAATTCTGGTTTTCTTCACAGGTTTGTCTTGTATGTGGATCTACCGTTGTGTTGTATATGAGTCTGCGTAACAACCCAGATGGATAGCCATTTTGTGTGAGAATTCTATACACTCTTCTTAGACTCTCATTTTTCAGACTATATATATATATATATATATAATGGAGATGCTCTACACCTTTGTGCTTTTATTTAGCTTGAAATCACGTGATCCGCTTCTAGTGGTGGTTGTGTCCAACTAAATAAAAGCACAAAGGTGTAGAGCATCTCCATTATTATATATTATATACTCTTTCATTTATGAAATATAGAAATCTTCAATTTATATAAATATATATATATATATATATATATATATATATATATATATATATATATATATATATATATATATATATATATATATATATATATATATATATATATGGTGTTCCATCTCAGACGAGCCATGATGATTTTGTTTGGGGGACATCTTTTGACTTATTTTTGAGGCTTGAACGAGGAACCCCCTTATAGGGGGCGCTTCAACCCCTCCAAATTGAATAGGGGAGAGGGGTTGCGTGATACGTCATTTGAATAGTCTTGGAAGCCTCTTTACAACGTTGTATGAAAAACGTAAATTTGATGAACCGTTGGCGCCAAAAATTAAATTTGTAGCTTGAATGCGTCACCTTGAAATTTTGGTTATTTTTGACCGACTTCCCAAAAGGAGGAGGTATACAATTCGATTGTGTGCTTTTTTTTTTTTTTTTTTTTTTTTTTTTTTTTTTTTTTTTTTTTTTTTTTTTTTTTTTTTGGTTTGTGCGCGCGTTTCATATAGTAAACGTACTCCGATTTTGATGATTTTTGATTCATTTGAAAGAGGAGGCTTGAGAAATGGTCCCATATTCATAAAAACGGGAATCCGACATCTCGTTCCCTACGAAAACCGCCCCCGAAGGGGGTGGAGGGGGCAAATTTTGTCGAAAATTGAAAATCTGCGTTGATATAATTAAAGATAGGACAATATCCGGAAACGTTTAAATGGAACATTTTTTCAAAGGAGTAACGGTTTTCGACATAGAGACATTTTAAACTCTCAAATATACCTATTTTCGCTATGTGGAGAGGGCGATTTCTGTCGAAAATTGAAAATCTGTTTGCAGTACATGAAAGACATAATTATTTGTAGCAACATTTATACTGAACATTTTCCCCTTAGAGTTACGATTTTCGAGTAAAATCGGTGTTAAAATGGTAACAACTAAAATATTCAAGCGTATTTCCGCAGCGATGTACTGAGATCTCAATAATAACAACTACAAGCAAGGAATATACGTGGGTAATAGAATAAGTACTATCTTCATTGGTATTAGTGAACGTTCAACGATTTTCGTGACTAATGTTACACTCAAAAGTGTGAAATAAATATTTTTTACAAAAAATTGGACCGACTTTATTAGTTGGTGCACTGAAAAGTATAAAATAATATTAATTCTATTGGGGCTGGTACTTGTGAAGTTGGTGCCAAAAGTTACCAATCTACCTGCAACTGCACAACTTCAAAAGTAACAGCACCAATAGAATTAATATTATTTTATACTTTTCAGTGCACCAACTAATAAAGTCGGTCCAATTTTTTGTAAAAAATATTTATTACAATATATTTGGTATATGGTCATAATTTTAAATAGTGAATTTTTATTCTAGAACTAAAATTATGTACTTAATTTTAATTCAAGACTATAAATTCTATTATTAATATTGTATACACAATTTTAAGTAAATTAAGGTATACCAGTTTAATTTTCTGGTATTCTTTACCATCATAAAAATAGAATGGAATAAAAAGTAAAAAAATATATGATTCTCTATTTATACCAATAATCTGTAATAAGTAGTTTATAACTGTTAATTTATATAAATGTAATAAACCTCACATGAGGTTCTTGGCTTAATAAAAAAAACTTATTGATGGTTCAAATGATTATGATCTGAAAATATAAAAATAATTTTCTGAATTTGAATTTTATTACTTTATTACCAAGCAAAAACAAACATTTATTTACAAATATTTCATGGACGACTTTGAATTATTCAATTGTCAATTGCAATATTTATGCTTAAATATAATTGTCATATAATAATTTGTTTTATGTCATTAAATAGCAAAATGGCGTCCGAGCTGAATTTTAAATAAATTTAGACATATTTGTCGCTTATGCAATAATATAACGCCATACATTGTAGATATTCATGTTCGATTCTCCTGTTTCGTCATGGACTGAAGACATGCGCGCAGAGGTCTAATACGTGTTCACCAACTGAGCATATTTTACCATTTACATTTTACCATAAGTTTTAAAAAGTACATAAAAAATAACCAAAGCTAATAAATGTGTAAAACCTAGTTTCTATCTATCATAAGCTCCTTCTTTTTTTATAAAACTGTTATGATTTTAAATATTTATAATTTTTTCTTTTATTTGTTAGACTCCATTTGAGGATTTTTATTAGGATTTCTAATTAAATAAATAAACTAAAACTAAACTAATTTGTCTAAAATATGACGTGACCATCATGAGGTACCGAAAATAGAAAAATTATCGGTTTTAAGTCTTTATTTTAGATGTGCGGTTAAGAGACCGACAAACTAATAATCACTTGACATAAGATCACGCTGACTGGGGCCACCAAAACAATCATCAAAATTTCCGAACCAGAAAACCCACAAATATAACACAGATTCATCGGAAATCCGCGATAAATTGAATTTAAATGAACTTTTATTGTTAGGATTGATCTGAACAGTTTTTGCCAAAATATAATTTTGGAATTGAATAAATAAATTAAAAAAAAGGTCTCGCTTCATTATAGATAATGCATTGAAAGGAACAGAATAATATTTTCTCTCGCTTAAGTATATTTGTGAATGTGAAATGCATGAGAATAAGAATTTATCGCTGGTTTCGAACGCCACTATTTGAGAGGCATTATCATTTGTAGTAGGTTGCCAGTGCTGGCCAAAATGAGTCCTAAAAACTATATTGCTTGTTCAAAATTTTAAGCTTAGTAGTTTTGGAGGTTTGGGGGGACTGTCAATAATGCTCCTCCATTTTATTCAATGTCAATGTGTGAAAACATAAGTTTGAAATTACATCAGGTACATCAATATAATCCTATATTTCATACCTCTACCACAAGGAAAGTATTTTAATCGTGAAAAATTTTCAGACTTCAACCAATGGTTGCGTTTCAAAATATCTTGAGTGCAAAACACATATTTTTATCGGTACGTGTGTTTGTCCGTCTTCATGTGCCAAGATTATTTCTTTTCTGTGAAAACAGTTTGTTTGATTCACGCGATACGCCTAGGTATATATTTATAAACATACAGACAGACGCGGTAAAATGGAATCTATATTTTAAGGTAGACCTCTAGCAACACATCGATAAAAATTGCATTCATTTCCATGTACCTAGTAGTTTTCGCGTGATGCGTGGACAAACATACAAAAAGACACGAAGACGTGGCAAAATAGAGCCTATATGTTAAGTTAGACCTCTAGTAATATACCGGTGAAAACAGCATTCAATTTCATGCAGTAGTTTTTTTGTGATGCAACTATACAGACAGACCAAAATTATAAAAACTGTTGTTTTGGTTCCTGTTGTTCTCATAAAGAGCCCCCTATATTAGTTTTTCATAATATCTATAATGTACAGACACCGGCCTGTTACAATTTTATTTTATGTATAGATTCTAGTACCCAACAATTTAATTTATTTTGTTACTTTCAGCGCTTCATCTGATGAAATCGGTCTTATACTTTTTAAATAAATAACTTTTAATGAAAACTATGACCTACTCTATTAGAAGATGCATTGAGAAAGAAAATATGTGTGTAATGATAAGTTGTGCAAGAGATGAAGTAGATATCAATTAGAGGTAGGGGTTGCTTCCAATCTATTAGTATCTACTGGTAATTTTGAAGATGTAAAAATGTAGTTAAATATATGACTCTTGGAACCAACTTCACAAGTACCAGCACCAGTAGAATTTATATTATCTGGTATTTTGCAGTGCACCAACATTCTTTGCTTGTACTTGTTATTATTCAGAGATAAAGACATCGTCGCGGAAATACGCCTATTTTAGTCATTACCACTGCTGTAACTCGGAAACCGCAACTCTATGGAAAAAGTGTTCAATTTAAATGTTGCTACAAATAATCTGGCCTTCAAATTTGCCCTCTCAGATTTTTAATTTTCGAAAAAAAATGGCCTCTCCACATAGCCGAAATACACATATTTCAGATTTTAACGTTGTTGTAACTCGAAAATCATAATTCTTTTGAAAAAGTGTTCAATTTAAACGTTCCCGGATATTGTATTATCTTTAATTCTACCCTCTCAGATTTTTGATGGAATCATTTCTCAAGTATACTCATTCAAATTAATCAAAAATCATCAAAATCGGAGTACATTTACTAGAGTATAGAGCGTGGGTTCGTTGGTCAAAAAAACTGAAACAGGACGAAGAGGGGATTTCCAGATATGGTAGCGGTGGTATCAAACAAAATCAATATCAAATATGTTAAATAATTAACTTGAAACTACGCAATAATATTTATTTTATTATACCTATTCGAATAAAATGTATTTACTTGCAAACAAAACACAATGTATACACCAAAGACATCCAAACAAATGTCTTTGGCATGTACCAACCTACATAAGTATCATAAAGAATTCCTGCCAAGAGAGTTCTACTTCTACATATAATATACTTCTTTATACTGTGCTATATCTTCGCGTCTTGGCGACAACAACAAAAAAAAATCCCGATGGCCTGTAGTCAGCGGAAAGGTAAATTTTTCAAAATTCATTGAATTGAAATTTTAACAACCTTTTCATTGGTATACCTACATGTTATTAAATAAAATTGTCATAGCCTTGCGGTTAGAGGTTTTTGTTTTGGCTGTTGAATATAAAGCAGACAGGGTTCGAGTCCACTTCAAGGCAGATTTTTTTTTCGTCTATTTCTTTTCAATAAATAAACTATATATTTTTTTAATCAGGGTCTATATTAAGATCTCCAGAAAATGTACAATTACATCAAATTTATATTGAGTGTTCATGTTTTATCAATATTTGTTATTTTTCTTTATTAATTTTTATTTTTTTACCTGTGTATTTTATAAAAAATTGCTTTGAACAAAAGTTGTAGGTACTGATTATATCCATAACCTAAAATTATTTTTAATAATATTTACACTACTGCTCTTTTTTGATAATTTTTTTAAATGTTTGAATGGTCGCCATTTTAAAACTACTTACCCGATATTGCCCAATAACGAACTCGACCGAGATATTTGAGAGATTGATTTTTGTAGCAAATTTGAACTTGATACCTTCAAAACTGCGACCTCTATCGTGTTAACAAATTTCGTAATATCCCATATATATCCCATATATATATATATATATATATATATATATATATATATATATATATATATATATATATATATATATATATATATATATATATAAACTTTTGAACCAAATGTTTTTTTGGACTAACTTATAGACATATAACAACATGCCGTTGAAATTTTTTCGAAATTCAAAAGTGTGAACGATCGCAATACGTATATTTCTATAAAAAATTTACCTAATATTATGACTTGTAAATTAAGTATTAGCTGTGAATATATTTTGTTTGAATCACACAATATATGACGACCATTTCAACGAAAATAAAAAAATCCCGATGGCCTGTAGTCAGCGGAAAGGTAAATTTATCAAAATCCATTGAATTGAAATTTGAACAACCTTTTCATTGGTATACGTACATGTTGGCTGTTGAATATAAAGCAGACAGGGTTCGCGTTCCACTTCAAGGCAGAATTTTTTTTGGCCTATTTCTTTTCAATAAATGTACTATATATTTTTTTAAATCAGGGTCTATATTAAGATCTCCAGAAAATGTACAATTACATCAAATTTATATTGAGTGTTCATTTTTTATCAATATTTCTTATTTTTTCTTTATTAATTTTTATTTTTTTATCTGTGCATTTTATGGAAAATTGCTTCGAACAAAAGTTGTAGGTACTGATTATATCTATAACCTAAAATTATTTTTGATCATACTTACACTACGGCTCTTTTTTGATATTTTTTTAAAATGTTTGAACGGTCGCCATTTTGAAACTACTTACCGGATATTTCCCAATAACGAACTCGGCCGAGATATTTGAGAGATTGATTTTTGTAGCAAATTTGAACTTGATTCCTCCAAAACTGCGAACTCTATCGTGTTAACAAATTTCGTAATATCCCATATATACGTATATATATAAACTTTTGAATCAAATGTTTTTTTGGACTAATTTATAGACATGTAACAACATGCCATTGAATTTTTTTCGAAATTCAAAAGTGTGAACGATCGCAATAGGTACTCTTCTATAAGAAATTTACCTAAAAATATTTGTACCATAATTTGCCGTAAATTTGCCATGAGAGTAGAAAATTTGATGTTCTTGTATTTCTTGGAAAATTCATGGTCGTGCTAAGTTTATATAAAGTATCTTCTACAAACAGCAACCGATTCTTTTGGGACCACCACCAGAAATTGCCGTCATTTAGCCGTAAAAAAGAAAATTCTTTTTTTTTGAGGAAAATTCTTGTTTTTTTTGAATTACCGCAACTATCACCGTATCTTCCTTAAATAACAACAGATTTTTTGAGGAAACCACCAATTTTGGCCATAAATTAGCCGTAAATTTTTTGAAAATTATAGTATTTCCTAAATTACCGCAACTATCACCGTATCTTCCTTAAATAACAACCGATTCTTTTGAGGAAACCACCAATGTTGGCCATAAATCAGCCGTAAATTTTTGGAAAATGCTTGTTTTTCCTAAATTAGCGCAACTATCACCGTATCTTCCTTGAAAGCCAACAGATTATTTTGGGAAAACCACCAATATATTTGCCGTTAATTAGTCGTAAACTCGACGTGAAAAAAGAAAGTTTGCAGCTTCTGTTTTTTGGAAAATGTATGGTCTTGTTAAATTTATATGATGTTAGCGCAACCATCCGCTTATCATCCTAAAATAACAAACCGATTCTTTTCGGGGTACCACCATTATTTTCTTTAAATTTGCCTAAATTAACATAGTACATGTCAGTAAAACGAATGTATTAAAATATACCTAAGGTAGATATGTTATATGTCAGAGAATTGATACTGTTTTGTTATATAAGAAATTTGTAATAAAACTTGTCTAGGAACACTACAATATACTTTTAAAATACTTTGATATATTTAAAAACATAGAAGTAATAGCGAATCAAAATGTTATGAAGATAAATTGAACGCCGTGTACGTTTCTTTTCTCGAACTCTATCGGCTTCTAGCTTTGCTTTCTGCTTGGTACTCTGTAAGTCATATATAAGTTTTTTTTGTTCAAAATACAGTTTGTTGTAAAAAACTTATGGTTAAGGAGGCTGAATCTTTTTTCACGGCAAATTTTGGTGGTAGTCCCAAAAGAATCGGTTGTTGTTTGTGGAAGATGGCCATGAATTTTCCAAGAAATACAAGAGCGAAAAATTTTCTTTTTTCACTGCAAATTAACGCAAGTTATGGTACAATTGTTTTTTATTTTTGTTGAAACGGTCGTGCTAAGTTTACACGCGTCAATATACCTATATAGGTTAAGTACTTATTTTTGATTCGTGTATCAATGATTTTTGTTCCCTTTCATTTAATGAGTTCGACCCTATTTTTGACTAATTTACAAAAAGTAGGGGATATAGAAATTGTATTAGGTAAATTTCTTATAGAAATGTACCTATTGCGATCGTTCACACTTTTGAATTTCGAAAAAATTTCAACGGCATGTTGTTATATGTCTATAAATTAGTCCAAAAAAATATTTGGTTCAAAAGTTTATATATATATATATATATGTAGATGGGGTGGTTATTGGGAATGGCAGCATGAATTACAATTACATCGGTCAAACAAGTAGATTACTTAAAGACAGAATTGCACACAAAAGCGATAGCCGATTGTATCCGCAGAGATGTGCATTGGCACAACATGTGTATAATCTTCGTCATAAAATGAACTATGAAACAGCAAAGATTTTAGCCTGCGAAAGTAATACTACTAAAAGAGAGTTTCTGGAAATGGCATATATTTCCCAAAATAAAGAGAACATAAACAAGAAAACAGATATCAAACTCTTGAGTGCTATCTATTCCTACATACTTGCATCGGAATATCAATTTACCCGCAATGGTGTTCCAAGTGTTACTACATAGAACATATCCAACATTCATTATTTCTCCTCATCAGTCAATGAACTGAGACAGACAAAAGACACCTGACACAGTGTAGAGACCATTTCTGTTGTTATTATTGTACATATATTTTAATTTAAATATTTTAACACATTTTATTAATTTTAAAATTATTTTCTTCTATAAATTTAAATTATTTTCTGTTATATTGTCATCGTACTTGTCGTTTCATCCAAAACATGATTAAAAATAAATCTTGTCCATCCCAATGCATATAGCACTTAAACATCAGTTGAATGCAACCTCATCTAACGTAAGCAATATATTTATACTCAACTACTTCATACACACATACTGTTGTAACTACTATCTATTTATATGAATGTGAAATCAAATGTAACTTTTTTTATAGTACCCTTGAAAATGGAATTAAACAATTCCGAAAGCTCGGAGTGAGTTGAAAGAGTTCTCTTTATTCATGCTGCCATTCCCAATAACCACCCCATCTACATTTACAATATTCAGCAATTATTATTCTTCGTGAACTATATATATATATATATATATATATATATATATATATATATATATATATATGGGATATTACGAAATTTGTTAACACGACAGAGGTCGCAGTTTTGAAGGTATCAAGTTCAAATTTGCTACAAAAATCAATCTCTCAAATATCTCGGTCGAGTTCGTTATTGGGCAATATCGGGTAAGTAGTTTCAAAATGGCGACCATTCAAACATTTAAAAAAATTATCAAAAAAGAGCCGTAGTGTAAAAATCATCAAAAATAATTTTAGGTTATAGATATAATCAGTACCTACAACTTTTGTTCAAAGCAATTTTTCATAAAATACACAGGTAAAAAAATAAAAATTAATAAATAAAAATAACAAATGTTGATAAAACCTGAACACTCAATATAAATTTGATGTAATGATACATTCTCTGGAGATTTTAATATAGACCCTGATTAAAAAAACATATAGTATATTTATTGAAAAGAAATAGGCGAAAAAACAAATTCTACCATGAAGTAATGAAGTGGAACGCGAACCTTGTCTGCTTTAAATTTTACAGCCAAAACAAAAACCTCTAACCGCAAGGCTACCTATGACACATATGACAATTTTATGTAATAACGTGTAGGTATACCAATGAAAAGGTTGTTCAAATTTCAATTCAATGAATTTTGAAAAATTTACCTTTCCGCTGACTACAGGCCATCGGGATTTTGTATGTTTGCTTTTTTATTTACCTTCCCGCATAAATAGTATAACGTTCACCTATTCTCATGATTTTAATTAAATTGGAAATAGGAGTGCTGAGAGATGATCCCATATTGAATATTTCAAAATTCAATGTGGCCTTCCCCATCTAAAAATCCCCTAGAATTTGTACTAGGATTAAAGAGGATACTGTTCCCCGCAATATTTAGATCGGGTGTTTCCCAAAAAATTCACTGTTATATTTTGAAATAAATGCACATTGCACGATTTGGATGACATTATAACTGTAAAACATGTGAAATAAATATTTTTTACAAAAACCAGATCTAGCTTTATCAGTTGGTGCACTGAAAAATAAATAAAATAATATAAAATCTATTGATGCTGCTGGTACTTTTGAAGATGAGCCAACAATTTTCTTTATATACGATATATGTATATTAAAGTCGTTGTTAATTTTCTTGGAAATATATTCTTTTATATTAACAACTCTCTTAAACTCACCAATTGATGCAGCAAGAGCTACCACAAAAAGAATAATCAACAGCTTCTCCATAGCCACTTATCTTACACACTGAAATTAGCACTACCTTCATGAACTGTTTTACATTTGATTTTTATAAGAAACTTCCGTTTTGCTTATCTTATTTAATGCGGTTCCGATAAAAATAATTTACGTATTTCTTTGAATTTATGTTTGGTGCAATTGAAACTAGCATAATCCTAATTGGCTCACTCACTTCACAAATGAAAAAAGAGCATTGGGTTGCACTGTTTTAATGAACTCATATTAAAAGAATGATGCGTCATATTTGCTTGAATCATTGTTGAGAAAAATATGTTTGTTTCTAGACGTTAAGAAATATCTTGCATGATCTTTGGCACAAAAATTATAACAAATCTTTTTTTGACTAAATTGAATAGATATTATCACAATGTGGGTAGATACCTATTTGAGATACATATTTGATAGGTATGAATGCAGAATTCTTTTTTTCAAATTGAATGAAACAGAAACTGTATGGTACGCCGTTATGCTATTTATTGATATAAAATAAATAAAAAAATCAAGAATATTTAAACAAGAAAATTATTGAAAAAGAAATTCGTGGCCATAGAAATATATGACAATTATATTAAAGCATAATTGCAATTGAATAATTCAAAGTCCTCCATAGAATAATTGTAAATAAATGATTTGTTTTGCTCGGTTATACAATTCAAATTCAGAAATTTATGGTTATATTTCCTAATCATAATCATTTGAACCATCAATTAGTTTTTTCTTTTAACTTTTCATTCCATTTTATTTATATGATGGTAAAGAATTCTAGGAAATTAAACTTATACACCGGATTTGAATTAAAATTGTGTATGAAATATTAATTTCCAAATTTAAATAAAACAATGTGTCATCTCCACAATTATAATTTTATTAAATTAAATGAGACATGTTTCCGTCAGCATAAATCAATTTTTTCCAATCTGCAAAAGTATTTTATATGACGTGCACTGAATACTGTCGTCTGGTCGGGTTTATGCCATACAGAGCTTGTTGGATTGCCTAACATCTTGACGGCAGACGACTTCATACTAACCGCGGCCTAGGTGTAGCAAGTCTCTGGCGAACACGCATTTAAAATACACCTTACATTCTGTATTTTTTACTCATTTTATCAGAAATCGTTTGTGAAACACAAATATAATAATGAAATCGTTTGTGACTCTCTATTGTTTTATTTTAAATTGATTTCAAAATCAAGATCGACAAAGATTCGACTGAAGTCGATAACAGTTGAAGATCGAAATGTCATCTCTGAAAATATGCATATACTGAGTGATGTTTTATTATTAAAGAAAGTTGATGTAATGTTATTCAGTTTATGTTAAAATACTAGTGATGATGATTTCGAGATACAAAGCAAAATGAGTGTTCTGTTGAACGAAACCAATCGAACATAGCCGAACTTTTAAACGTACCTACCAATCACATATATATAGAAATTTGACTTTTGGTCAACACAGCGCTTGTGTTTCTATCTCAAAATCACCATGAAATCGAGAGAATTTTTAAATTTGGAAAAATTAATTATAGGTTAGGTTTGATAAGAAAACTAATGGAAAATTTAAATTTAAATTATCATCTAATGATAATTTCCACAATATTGCTGTAAAAATGACTATTGTCAATAAATTAAGAGTCGAAAAACTGCGATTTTGAATAACTATGCCTGAATTTATCTACTTGCGAGACAATAGTTACAAATACCTATATTGAAGAAGTGTTACATTATTGCTATGAATGGAAAAAAAAATCTGATCAAAATAATCCTGAACAAAAAAAGACCACGGCATCTGTTCAAGTCTTATAATTAATTTACAAAGACAAAGGTTATATGTCAGTTTTAAGTGAAAAACATGAAATGTTTGAGGTTTACATTTAAAATGAAATAGGTACTACCAATTTTGAATTTACATTGTTGTTAATACATTTTTCACAAATATACACACAAGTTTCACATCTCATCAACTGAATATAAGAAATAAAAGAAACCTATTGCTTATCTTATTATAACCTTAGTTTATAATTCTTATTCCACACAAACTATGGGGTGGGTGGGTTAGGGGTCACTGATTCATCCTTGATGAGGTGATCTGAAAAATAAAAAAATATGTGTTGAGCAGCATAGACAGACATATAAGAATACTTACGATTATTGAGTGAAAACAACAGGTACCCCATAATCAGAATTGTATCCACTTACATAATTTATTCCTTGTAAGTTGTTCCAACTTGATAATTCTACAATTATCCATCCATCAATACTCTATCAAGTAGCCAAACTCAGCACGTGTACATGCAAGAGATCCTAACATAGAACGTAATTACTTATTAAAACAACAAGAAGTTAATGGGGTGTGTTAACTTACCCAAATTGAAAAGCTTAGGCCTAGATTCCCATAAGAATAGAATCTACTTATTTCTTCCTTCGAATGAAGACACATACATTTTCGAAGGTAACGCCCGATTTTAACACCAAAACCTAAAAAACATGGAAATGTAAATAAACTTATTCAACACCTACAGCCATTTTGATTGTTGATAAACCTGTTAAGATTATATTTACAATGAGATAAAAATAATAAATATACCTACCTAGATGTATATTGAACAACTAAATATAGATGAGACGTACCCACACAAAGTTGTAGTGTTCTTTGAATCAAAGCGATTAATAATACATATGTAATTAGGTGTTATAAATATTATATACTTACTATCTTATAAAGTGTTGAGAACTTCCCGTCGGAATAATTACGAAGAACTACCTACAAATTACAAATAGTATTGTTTATCTTAACAGGTAAAATTAAAAAAATATGCAATACTTACCAATAAAATTATTGGAGATCTGTCGGTTATGGCAACTTACAACAAATCACAACTATGAAAGTTTATAGTTGAACCTCAACATAAACAATAAATCAATACATACCTACACAAAACCACAATGTCAATGTCAATAATCACCACAGAAATATTGGTCGGGTCTACAGCAGTGTCTGATTACCAATCGATTAGTAATCAGGTAATCAAAAAGTTGACGTCTTTATGTGACAGCTATCAGAAAACCATAGTGTACATAAAATATATTTTGTTTCAGATATTTCCCAATTCTATTATGGACCTCTATCGTTCCGTTTACCACAGAATCTTTTTCATTATAAACATATTGAATAGAAAATACGTTTTCTTCTTCCATTTTCAATTCCTCCAATATGTGTAATTGTCGAATTAAATTATTTCAAATCATTTGACAAGTGTCAGTTTGACAAATGATGCATCAGTAATCAGCCGTGTCCACAAGATACCGATTTTTGATTACTGATTACTAATCGATTAGTAATCAGGCACTGCTGTGGACACGACCATTATATTTCTATGTTCTATTATAATCACACACCAAATGCTAATGAAAATGAGGCACTATACAAAAAGGCTGTTCGAGCAGTAGTTTGGGACGGTTTGATAACTGTTTAAAATGCGCATGTGCGGTTTGAAACAGTTTCCAAGTGGTTTGAGATGTTGTTGCTCGAACACCAAACTGCAGTTTGCAAATTCACACAAAATTACAATTCGTCGTCATAGAACAAATGACTATGCCGATAGATATGTTTTATGACCAAAGATAAGAGAGAACATCAATGAAAGACTGATGGACAAAACACTATACTCTAAGAAGAAGAAGAAGACGCTTCAACTGCGCCTGCCTAAAACTGAGTTTGGAAATCGTCAAACTACTGCTCGAACATCTTACTAGTAGTTGGGAATAAATTATTTCATCGTAAATTGAAGTGCGCAGGCGTCTGACGGTTTGGGACCGTTTTGAACCGAACACCCTTTATGATGAAGCGATCACGTGATGTCGACATAGACTGTCAATTGTTATCGACTTAGTTGCCTAACTATGTCACGCTCTGCATTCCCCCCGACTAACTTAAGAATAGAACTTAAGCCCGCTGCAGACGGAGTATGTTTTGCTGCATGTTTCTTTGACGGGAGCTAGGCATGGTGCTGTGCATGCTTCCGTTGCTTGAACTCGTGCATGATTTGATGATAGAACCGGTGCTATTTTCGGTGATTGTTTTCCCGCATCGTGCCTTGTTGGAGTACTCGGAACAGGTCGATTCATACTCAAAAGTTATTTTGTACATGATAACATGTTATTTTTGATTTTTGGAACATTTTCTCTGTTGTAACAATGATTAGAAATAGAGCTTGATTAGAATGTTTAATATTTTGTATCATTTTTCACAGTCATATGTCTCTGTACTGTCATTCTACATACATGATGGCCTGCATCGTGTGAAGCCAACACAAGCAAAGGAGCCATCAACACACCATGCGCGGCAACATTTATCGGACCGTGCAGCAAAACAAGAAAGCAATCATGCAGCAAAATATACTCCGTCTGCAGCGGGCTTTAGTTAGGAAACTAAGTCGATAACGATTGACAGTCTATGTCGACATCACGTGATCCAATTGACGCATCACCATGTATTAGTATATATATAGATGAAGTCGATATTTTAGCTAAGAAGTCGATAAATGTACAGAATACGCCTCCAGGCAACTAACTATACATCACTGTTGAATCGTCAATAAACATAATTGTCACAATACAAAATAATATTAATTCTCAAGGTGCTGATACTTTTCAAGTGTTGCAATAATTGTAGTTAGATTACCACCAACACCAATAGAATTAATATTATTTTTTATTGTGACTTTCCATACACAAATTATATTTATTGACACTTCAAAAGTGATGTATAGTTAGTTGCCTAAGCCTACAAATATTGAAATCAATTTAGATCTTTCTAAAACGATAGCCACAAGCGATTTCATTATTATATCTGTGTTTCACAAACGATTTCTGATAAAAATGAATCACAAAAAAAACAAACGCGTCACAAACGTTCACAAACGATCTGTATCAACAATCAACAGAAATTTAAAAATATAAAATTTTCACATTCGTGTTGACTAATCGGTTTATGGTGGCGAATGCCCAATTTTAATTCATATAAAAATAAATTACCTGTACCTATATTTTTTCAGATAATTTTCTGATATTTTAATAGTTATTTTGTTATAGTATGCGAAAAGGAATACAAAAAATAAGAGATATTTAAAATCGGTCCAGCCAATCTGGAGTTATAAATGGTGTAACTAATACCATTTACCACTTTGTTTTATTTATATAGATAAAGGGTGTTCTATTTAAAAAGAACATAAGAATGATCTACCACAATTTTGTAGGACATCCTATACATTTCTAATTAATTTCAAAACATGGAAATGGAGTATGACTACATTTTTTTTGTGAAAAACTTTTTTTATTTATTCTCATAGAAATAGGAATAGGAGTATTAATTCTATGTTTATTCTTGTAATAAAGGAGTTATCGATCTCGAACACACTATTTCTTTGTTATTTGTTCATTAGGTATAATATAAATGTACGGAACTTTCAGGAGCTTCGCACTTCTGCTTACTTGCTTAACATATCTTTTATTTTTTATAGGTAATTTTCTAAGCTGTAGACAAAAGTAACCGATTCGCAATAATAGCTTGAAACCTGTCGACATAAACATCGCTTAGAATTCCGATGGTTGCCTCCATAGTTATAGTTGGTAATTAGCCCTGTGGCTGGCTGCTAATAAGTTGCGTTTTGTGGCGTTCACCCTCTTGGGACTTCTTCTCATTGGGAAGGCGCAAGAAATACCCCGAATACGTGCAGATGATCACTATTCGCGACTCTTTCTCGTTCTATTTGGAATTGAAGATATAGGATCAACCATTTTGTTGAGAACTCTTTAATACTAACAACCTATTTTTGACACAACATTACCATTTTTTTCTGGACCCCGTTTACCAAATCTGAATCATTTGGATTTTGTTTAGTGAGTTCATTCAACAAACATTGGCTTGTGCGACTACAATTCTAAAAAATAGAAACAATGTGGAAGCCTGTGATATAATTCGCTCTATTCCTGGAATTTTCGAACGTGAGCAACAATCCCCAGTTAGTCGAAATGTAGCCTGTATTCTTTTATCTAGAAGGCAATGTAAACAACTGCTTTAGGATGATTTTTTCGTATTGATTATTTTCAATGTCTTTTCATAAAGTGCGTACAAATGAAAGTTGTTTTCATCACCAAATGTTGTTCAGAATCACCTATTTAATATATTTAACTCAATTTGAAATGATTCAGTATGTATATAGAAAAATATGCTTACTTTTTTATTTAGATCTAGGTGGGCCTTGTCCAAGTTCTATTAATATGTGGGACGAAATTTCAGCTCTGTCGCTATAAGTGGGCGGCATATTTTGCCTTATCTGCACTTTGGGAATTCAAAAATCCCATGCTTTCAAAAAATTGACCAGCGTTTATTTTGCCCAGTACCTATCTGTGAGAGCTATAGACTAAACATTGGAAAATTCACTTATATAGGGAAAAATATAAATATAGTTATTTGCCATCTATCAAATCAACATTTGAATTAGGTTTTTAATAACTTTGATGTTGGTACCAATAACCGTAATTGGCACTTAATTTCCTGTGAGTGAACCTCTGCTTTGTATTTTTTGGTTTTAGGAGTTACAATAGAAGGAGATAAAGTTTTCAAATTCACCCATTAAGTACTCTCAGTATATATATACGTTATACGTTCGTGATGCAGTCACTAACCTTGTGTAAGTACCAAATTTAAACGTTTCGGTTCTGCAGTTTGTGTGAAAATAGAATGGGACCGATAGACAGACTCTAGAGAGATCTTATAAGGGTTCCGGATTTTGGTAATTTTTCGTTATCAAGGTTTCTGCTATTTTTAGAGATTTTTGTGTTTTTTATGGTCTTTATATAGCTCGAATATAACAAAAATCCGCGAGCGCCTTTGTAAAAATCGATTTATATATTTTTTTATTAACAAAAACATACTTACGGGACGGTGAAGCGAACAGGGGTCCAAAGGGGAAATAAAGCAGCAAAAATCCAATGTAAAACAAACAAAGGCAGTAAATCACTCCACACACGGCATTTTGTGTTCATTAAAATTTAAAAACATCAAAATTCATTGAAATGAAAAACGATTCAAAACAGTCGTATGAAAAGGTTATGGAATAACAGTAGCTTACTGTACTCTTGGACCTTGACAAGCGAAAAATATGTGTGGTTTTGCCAAAAAATAGATTGTGGAGATGGTGGATACCAGAGACAACCATTTGATACAGAATATTTAAGAAGAAGGGGTTACCATTTGAAATAATAAAATAAGATAATGAAAAATCACTTTATGCGGCATATCGATTCTATAGTTGGCCTGAAACAATTCATATGCCGCGGAAGGTGTTTTTATTATCTTATTTTATTATTTCAAATGGTTATTCCCTTCTTTTAAAATATCAAATAGTAACTCTTGGCAACGCTCCATCATTCTTTCTGTTTGACATATCATCTGATCATCTGATATTTGTGGAATTGTTTGTTAAAAATTTGAAACCTTTAAATTTTTTTTTTTCTGTTTTAATGAATACAGTGTGTCCTATGTTAAGTGATTTACTGTTTTTGTTTGTTTTACATTGGATTTTTGCTGTTTTATACCCACTCTGGACCCCTGTTCGCTTCACCGTCCCGTAAGTATAATTTTGTTGATAAAAAATTATATAAATCGACTTTTACAAAGGCGCTCGCGCATTTATGTTATATTCGACCTATTTAAGGACCATAAAAAAGAAATTTTCAAAAATCTCTAAAAATAGCAGAAACCTGGATAACAAACTTTTACCCGGTCTTTCATCGAATTTACTCAATAGGTTGTATCTATAAGAAAGATAGAATTTGCTTTTTCTTGCTGAAATCGAAGCCCTTTATTCACATTCTATTTATAGAAAATGCGGCCAAGGGCGAGACGAAGTAGCACTCAAAAGTCCTATATCATTGTAAAAGATTCAACACTGTGAAATACAGCCCGTTGTCAGACGGACGGACGAGTGGACAGCGGAGATGCCTACAGACGACCTGACCGTGTTTGCCTGACTAAATCAGAACCTGATTCGGCCAGGTCAGTCTAGGCAACTAACGACCCAATTTCTCGAACAATGACTTCGTATTCAACAAAATAATCTTAAATTTAGTTCAGTTATTGCAACTATCAATTGTTTACAATTTAAACGTGAGATTATTTGAGGTTATGTATGTACGTATTATAACGCAAAAACCGATGTTGACATCAAACAATCGTTCTTATTGCAGCTCCCTACTAAACTTAGGTTTAATTTACCAGGTTTATAGTTCGACCAATAATTTAACTTGGCAATCGAGAATCGCAGAAAGATTGATACATTGATGCTCAAACTAGCAAGCGAGAAAAATAAACAACGAGAGAAACAGATGCCAATTTATTCTGATCAAGTTACTCTTATATCCGCGTACATTAGGTACTTCTGATTCCATCGTTATCTTTTTGCATGGTAGTACCTTCTCCTTGTGAGCTTTTCATTTTTCTTGTAGATACCTTTACATTTGAAGGAGATACTTTAATTCTATAAATACGGCCTAATCTATATAGGTACCTATACATTTGTCCCCACACTTAATGATTCGCCTGGTAGATTTTCAGCTGGCAATTCCGGTACACAGGAGAGATAATCTAATCCAGGAGGAGACAGGACTCTCTCGCATCTGGAGGGGCACATTAGTTTTAACGACGTCGCTAATGAAACAATCCAAGAAGGCAATTATGAGAAATGAGACATCCAAGTCGCAGCGCGTCCCTGAAGAACGATCAAGAGCGATACTGGCACAGGGACGGGGCCGAATCCAACCGAGTCCCTCAACCCATCTCCAAATGCCTTCTTAGCTCCCGAAAATTTCCCTCCAAATTTTCCGTTGATACAGTGAAACTATCCACTCTCGATATAAATCCAAGTAACCGAAATTTACTGTTTCTATTGTAACGTGGATAGTTTATCACGTACTTACGGTTATTATTCGTTTAGTCTCTATTTGTTTTATAATCTTGTTTACTATAGTTGTATGTCATTATATGTTATTAATTAGTTCTATAATTGGTAGATTTATTCTCAAACCTTTCAGACACTATGTATATGCGAGGTACACTTTGTCACAGTATTGTCATGTTGATAAACGTCTAGAACATATTACAAGCGTCTAGAATAATCATAGAACATTCTCGATGAATGTCATATCAAGATTCAGATATATAAAGCCGTGTCGATCACGGGTCACAGTTAGTTACTCGATTAAGGGCTGGTCATATAATGTCCGGTTGACCGAAGGTTGAAACTCGACCGAGGGTTCACTTGAATCGAGTTTGAATTTACAAATACAACATTGATGTCGACAAAAGTTGACCATAACTTGGGACAATAAATAACCATAAAAAACAACTAAGAACGAATTCATTACATGTTACATCAAAATATCTCACTTTTTAGATAGTGCATCTAATGAAATCGGTTTGAGTTTTTTTTAAGCTATTTATTTAACAATTGTAGTCATCGTCGTTAATAAATATCAATTGGAAGTAATTTTCAAGATTTTTATTAATAAACTTAGTTCTCAAATCCTAAATTATATTTTTTTTAATACCTATTTCTGTTACCTGCAAGAAGAAGTTTTGTTAGATTATTGGATAATCTAAATAATAATAATAAAAAAGAAATGAAAACTTGATTTCGATGAAGCAATGAAGAATACGAAAAAATATTTATTATATTGGCAAAATTGATTTTGAAGTTGTAAATGAGATGAGAAATTAGATTACTTCGTGATTCCTATTGTGAAAAGCCCAAATAAATATTAATCGGCACGCCCATGTTACTGCTCCACGGCCTTCATGTTTTCTCGGCCAATAATGATCTTATACGATCAAGATGACACTCTTGAAGTGGGACGAATCCAATAGGCGTACCTCGAATTTTCTAGAAACGCCCACCTGCATCTATTAATAGATGAATCATTTTCTAGAACTCTGTAGGACCAGCATTCGCTCTCGATTGGTCGCTGAATTGGTGAGCCAAGTCACGCTATAATATCAATAAGTATTTTCAAAGGAAACATATATTTTTGAATAACTATATATGCTATTCGTATACTGACCTAAGTTACATAATTTAGAAATTTAAGATGATAATTGAAACTATTATCAAAATCGAGTATTTTTGTCCCGGTCTTATCCTTTCAGACTGAGACTGATACAAAAGCCGTGAAGTCAGAGCGTCTACCAATGCACTCACAACTGACATTTCTCCATGGTTATGCTTTATACTGTAACGGGCATATGAAAATGAGTGGGATAAACTTATCTTCAAATTATTTATCACTACACTAAAATGTCATCGATTATATATTTACAATACTATGTACAATAATTTATATTTATTATTTATACTATTTACAACCTTAATCGAACCAAGAATTATTTATTTATGTTGTTGGTGGCCCCCTACTAGGGACCCACTGAACTGTCGAAATGCACAGTACTCCGGTCTTCACCGTATTGCCGGTCTCGACTGTTTGACTGTACTGTGCTGACTGGCCCAGACTGACAGACTCCGCCAAATCTTCTAGAATATATAGGCAAGCCCCTCCATCTCGAATCTTCTTCCGACATCTTCCAAATTCACGAACATTCCACCAACAGCGTGAACTCACTAGAAATATCGGGATATAATCTTGACATTGGCATGTCGTTGACCAATAGCAGTATGTCAACTAATGTCCGTACTCGCCATGATGCCCCACCCAATGACGAATTGTACTCGCCTACCTCGATAATGGCGTCGATACTAGGTATATCCCAAGTTCGTGACAATACCAAATTTTTCTCATTTATCCTCTACAGGGTTGATATTTGAACTCCTTTGTGGCCAAGTATTTGAATACTAACATCATTGAGGTATTTCCTACGGCTTATTTATGAATTGTTTACGTTTTCGAATATCTGGAAATGATCTTTTCTTTATTTTTGCCTTAGAAAAGGGAGTCTAGCCCCTTATTGGCAATACAAGTAACCTTGTTATTTGATCAAGGAGGCCACGATCTCGTGGGATATTACCATACACGATATATGAGAATTCAGTGAATCTACTCATTCAAATAGTGTATAGCCACAATATGAGTTTTATTCAAGTTATATTTGTATATATGCTCATTTAACGAAAGCAGCGGAGCCTTTTTAGTGTGTCTCATAATTAAAATCATGAATCAATATAAGTTTTAGAGGTTACGTTAAGCGGTGAAACGTCACTCATGAAGATTCATTCAAATGAACGTCAATATGACACGTATTTCACAGAGAACAGAATATAAACCTTGTATATAGATATACAAACGTACTAATATTATAATATAATAATAATATATATTAATTATAATTTAATAAGCTTTGTTAAAGTTTTCTGGATGTAATACGACCATGTGAAAATTAAAATGTAGGAGCTTTTAATGATAATTTTTGTGAGAACTAATAAAAAAGTGATTTCCAATGCCAATGCCAATTTTACATGAAAAAAAGTTAGTTGAGAAAAATAAAAGTAGGTAATAAAAAGAAATTATGGAATATAATAAACCAAAAATATTAAAAAAATAATTATATTGAATTTTTAATCTATGAAAACGTATTGCGGATTTTCTGAATAAATATTTTTATGAAATTGGAATAAAATGAAGTAATAAATTTCATACATCTCCTAATTAAGACGTTAAAATGCCAAATAAACCAAAAGACTAAAAGAAGAAACCAAATCAATTAAAGCCTGAAGAATAAAGCAAGTGGAGTCGATAAAATTAATTCTAGAGTATCTACTAAAAGTAATATCTGACAATATAGCTGATCCTTTATCATACTTAATATATTTTTAACATGTGTTGCTATGTCAATTTGGCCTAATCTATTAAAAAAGCTGATGTAGTATACTTATAGAGCAATATCTTTAGTATGGAATATAGCAAAGTTTTTGAAAAACTTGCTTACAATAGAATGTTAGATGTCTTGAATAAACACAAAATTTTATCTAAAAAAACAATTTGGTTTTATCAAAGGATCGGGAACGAAAGATGCTCTGTCTTATACAAATATAATTTACATAGTGCTTAGGTTAAACTGAACCAATTATGTTTCTTAATTTATTTTAATAACTGGAATACATTATTACCGAAGAGGTAGGTATAGAGAACAACCATGGCTCTGGTTGTTCTCGCAGGGTACCGTTACCATTGACATGGGTTATTAAGGCTGTTCGAGCAGTAGTTTGGGACGTTTTGATAACTGTTTAAAATGCGCATGTGCGGTTTGAAATAGTTTCCAAGTGGTAAGTGGTTTGGGATTTTGTTGCTCGAACACTAAACTGCAGTTTGCAAACTACCCCTTCCAATTTCTTACAATTTCGTCGTCATAGGACAAATGACTATGCCGAAAGATATGTTTTAAGACCAAAGATAAGAGAGAGCATCAACCAAAGACTGATGGACAAAACACAAAACCGGGTTTAGTTTAGGACTGTGGTAGTGTTCTCTGAAAGGGATTTCTCCAACAACAGAGAACACTACTCTAAGAAGAAGAAGACGCTTCAACTGCGCCTGTCTCAAACTGAGGTTGGAAATCGTCAAACTACTGCTCGAACATCTTACTAGTAGTTGGGAATAAATTATTTCATCGTAAATTGAAGTGCGCAGGCGTCTGACGGTTAGGGACTGGTTTGAACCGCTGCTTGAACACCCTTATAAAGGGTGTTCGGGTGTCAGTGGTAAAATTTCATACGCATATCTTTTGTAAATGCGTTTTTGCGCACCATGCTGTGCGCAACAAGCGGCTTTTGCTTAAACAAGACAGCAGATCATAATAACGAAAATGAATAAAGAGAACAAATATTTTTAAGGTAATTGTCAAGATAATTGTCAATGTACGTCGTACCCGAGGCATAGGAAGTTTACTCTCCTTGTTGCCAGTCTTCTTGGACTTGGATTTTGATGAAACTTGCTTAGAGTATACTTCTAAAAGCCCTTACCAAAGAATGAAATTTCATTGTATCTATTTGTTTATCCATATTTTGGCTTAAAAATTTGACTCACAACAAAAAATAATACGATCGTTGTTGTTTATCCCAGTTGACAAAAAATGTTGCTATTCGATAGAACTTGTTTGAGAGCGGTGGGTTCTGAACATACCAGATATTTTATTTTACATCTTTGTATCAATCGGTGACTTTTATTTTATATTACAATTTCTACGACGGCAATCGTAATAATTCTTGGACAGTTAAAATCCAAACGCCATAAAGCACCGACAAGAAATTCTTGCTATCCTCAACATGCGGACCCCTGTTCAAATTTGCCCCACTTGATACCCTCTCCGCTCTCCTCCAACCTCGACACCGAGGGGTGGTCATAAAGATGATTTCACTGCGCGTTAATTAAGCTTAAATTAACAATCAGCAGTTTTACGACGACATTTCGCTCGAGTTACTTCCAGATTAATGGAACTGTGAAGGTTTTTATGGACCACTCGATTTGCGCGTTGTCTTATCAAAGACATACAGCATCAATATTTGATTTTATTGCAATAAACAGTGGACTATTTGGATGATTTGATAGTATGATATTAAAAATACATCGACATAATATGTGACTAATTATTCAATTGATAGTGACTAAAGAAGAAGTAATTTTTTTGATACTTGTAATAGAATTACCATAAAGTAAACCAAATAAATCGGTCAAGACACCTAGAAATAATAATAAAATTTTGTATACGTAATGATTTTGCAGGATGAAGCTCCTATTTTGAAGGAATATTTATTTTCCCATACTTCAAAGTAACTAGATCGTGGACAGGCCTTAAAATACCTTTTTATGTAATTTTTTTCTAAGAGCAAACAAAAATGACCTCTACCATAAACCGGGTGTTTTTAAAACTCTAACAGCTTTTTTCAAGCTCAATTCATTTACTGATTTTCAAGAAAATTAAAAAGAACCTTATATGAAAGATTTTAAGGCGTACAAAATTAAGAAATCTAAAGAATATCTAATGGTTTAAGATTTTTTGTGACTTTTTCTATCATAGATATTTGACTGATGTTATTAGTTGGTGCTCTGAAAAATACAAACTAATATTAATTTTATTGGTGCTGTTCTTTTTGAAGTTGTGCATTAACAACTTTTGGCACCAACTTCACAACTGCCAGCACCAATAGAATTAATATTATTTTGTACTTTTCAGTGCACCAACTGATAAAGCCGGTCCAATTTTTAATTTTTATCTCACACTTTTGAGTGTTACATTTGTCACGAAAATCGTTGAATGTTGAACATTATCCATGTATGCTTTGCTTGTATTTGTTATTATTAGTCTAAGAACATCGTCGCGGAAATATCTACGCATATAAGAAACTTTACCACTCTTTTAACTCGAAAACCGTGACTCTATGGAAAAAATGTTCAATATAAATGTTGGTACAAATAATCTGGTAATTAATTTTCCATCCTCAGATTTCGAATTTTCGAAAGAAATTGTTTCTTCCACATAGCGAAAATACATATATTTCAAATTTTCTCATTGCAGAATCTCGAAAACCGTAGGTCTTTTGAAAAAAATCTGCCAATATGGAACCATTTTGACAGAAGAACCTCAGTGGTATAGTTCAAAATTAATTTTAATAAATTACGGTTTACAATCTCGTTATTATTATTATATCACCTTCGAGTCCCGTCTTCGAGATTAAAGTTAGTAAGTAGTGTATTCACAAGGATTTTTTATTATTTCGCTAGTGCCATAGATGCTGCAATTTCGAATTTCTAGAAAACATAATTTCTCTATAATTGAGAATGCTACGGCACCTCAAATTTCAAATTATGAAAATGCAACATTGAATTTCATTTCACTGGATGATCTATCCAGAGACATAATAATATACAGATTCGTCAGGACATAGATGTGTAGCTCATAAAATATCTGAAAAACAGTTATCTCAGCCAGACCTTCCATAGCATTCCACTCCAAATAATTCTATTTGCATCGGTATAAATGGAATGATTTGTTTTAAAAGCTTGTAAAATAAGCCTATTCAAATACTTCAAATTAACTGAAAGTGAGAATTCAAGTCCACTATTAGCAAAGTAGTCACTACAGTCATTATCAAATGTTTTTCAAAAATGAAAACTTGGTGGACTGGTTCTCGTAGCAAATATGAAACTGTCGGTAACACATCATTTGAGCTTCTTTTATTTAACTACTAGCTGACCCGACAGACGTTGTCCTGTCATAATAAAAGCAAAAACAATATCTTGGTTTTCAAAGTTTTCACCCATGACAACAATAGCAACTTCATCAATTGTTGCCGTATTATAGCGTCTTACGTGTTGTCCTTCTTGCAGGCGTCTTATCGGCTTTGCCGACAATTTTGTGTTAATCAGATGGCATGTGGTTTAATGCAGTCTTGAATAATACAACCAATTCGCTGTCTGATGGAAAAACATTTGAAGTTGCTCCACACTTGGTCTGTTCACCGATTTATTGTGTGCATAACGCTGATCGACTTGTTTTGCTGAATCGCCCATGAAATAAATTTGCAAAAATTGTACCACCATGTGACTTTCAAGATACTTTGTCAGCACTGCCATTCCCCCATCAACTTTTTTCTGGCAGCTTTTGGTTATTCACCTAGCTACAAACCTACTGTACGCTACTTTAATTGATATATGATTTCAATTGAAAATTACCAACGTATTCAGGCACGTGGTGGTAAAAGTTTATTGTTTTACAATATAGTTACCTTGAAAGTTAGCATAAAATTGTCTTGAATAACTTTTGTTGCGCCAAATGACTTCATTTCAAAACAATTATTGTATTCCTGTATATGTGTTAAAAATGTATAGAATCTGTCCCATTTCCGTAAACCAATGAATGCAGAGGTTCTAGTGGCAGTACCAATGGCGTCAATTTGACTTTACCGCTCCCGCAACACAATCCAGGGGCTTCATTCTTTCAATATTAGGTGTGATTGATTTTAACTTTCCGAGATGAATAAATACTTCTCAAAAACTCTCTGTATAATAAATTGAAATGACACTACTATTTATCAACCGATCCATCTATGTTAAACGATATTTGCAGCGCGCGTTCTGTCAAACTGTCAATTGCTGACAGTTGTTTCAAACAACTGACAGTTATGTTAAACAACTGTATGTAAAATTAATATTGTCGTTAAGTTTTCTTAAATTTTCTAATGTTCCGCTCAACTTTCTTAATTTTTTCTCTCCGTAAGAACCATCCTCGTACTCGTACGTAAGGAATATTATAAAAAAAGAATTAGCAAAATCGGTTCAGCTGCTCTCGAAATTTGCGCTTAGCAACACATTTAGCGATTCATTTTTATATTATAGATATATCTAAAACCATGCCATTGAATTTTATTTGGGATTGGTGACAGCGACCGATCCTAATAGGTACTTAAATCTACCTGAAAAATTGATAAAAAACCACACGTTTTAAAATGCATTGATATTCCAAATAACGCTTTATCCAACCATTCTAGTATCTATGGTCTCAGGTCAGCTTTGTGCATCGAGATCTGAACGCTAAATTAGCCCCAGATTAATAATTGCTCAAGTCCCCCGATGGCCGTTAAGTGTACACTCCCCGGCAAAGCACCAATTAATCGCCACTCCGTCGGGATGCTCTTCGATGACGTTTTTCCCTTGCTCCTGCCTCCACCACCACCCTTACCGCCCCTCACCCGACACGCTGCCAAGGCTCTAATGGAGAGACCAATTTGTGTTTGGTCCGAAAACTGGGAGACCGATATATACCTACTCATCATTTCACTGATGATTTATCATCTTCAACTTGAACAGAATATCGAGGAGAGGTTAGGTTTTATAATATTTTTTTCGTGATATAATTCTGGATTCCAGCCTGTACTGTCCAAATCATCTTGTGAGTATTTGGTTTAACCTTTTTGGAAGGAATGAAGCATGATCCTCAATAAGAGCAATTCTACATTAGCTCTGATAAAAGAAGAGCTACGATCTGTTTGTATGGCTTTCCATAATTGAAGACAAAGTTGTTCCAAAATAATCAATTTCTTCATATTATTCTTTCTTTACAAGATAACTAGTATGTTCTTATATCAAATAATAAAATTCACTTTATAACGATATATTTGTTCTCTTTAGAGATACTTGAATGTGTAACTACACACTTAACACTTAACTAAGACACCCTGTAACTCAACAATGAGCCATTGGGTAAATCTTCAGATTTTGACATCTTATCTCTGTTGACATGTGAAAAAGATTAATTTTTTATTAAAACAACCCATGAGAAGAAGTGGGTAGGTGGTACTTTTTCCCGGGTATACATATAATTATAGCGATTTAACTGGCAATAATTTTTGTGACGCTACTTTTGCTGCTTCTTTAAACTCTGTAGAAGTCAGAGAAAACTTGAAATAAGACATTTTTTACAAACCACCACCAAGTTCACAATTTTTAACTGGGAGATTTAAATTGACAGATATTCGATTAATTTGAAGGTTTCCTTAGCAATGCAAGTCTAATTGTCGCTACAAGTACAACAGAATACCAGTTTTAAACTTAAAACTTCACATCGATAATTTTCTGACTTTAATATATTGTAATATTTTTTCAATATTAAATAATTATTTTTCCCGTTTCAGAAAAAAAATGGTGTTTTATACAAGGAAAGAATATTAGATTTTAGCTCTCGCTTTTTTAACTCACCCCGCTTTCTCGAGCACAAATTTAATATTTTTTCTTCGCTGTTTAAAAAATCGTAGACCGGGAGCCACCGATCCTAAAAGCTCCGTAATCGCGGTTTCTCGACTCTATTAGTTGGTGCATAGAAAAAAACAACCTAACCTAACCTAACCTAACCTAACCTAACCTAAAAGCTCCGTAATCGTGGTTTTAATTTTTTTAATATTTTTGTCAAAAAATGGACCGACTCTATTAGTTGGTGCATAGAAAAAAACAAAATAAAATTAATTCGATTGGTTCTGGTACTTTTGGAATTGGTACCAAAAGTTTTCAATCTAACTACAACTGCATAGCTTCAAAATTTTCGGTACCAATAGAATTAATATTATTTTGTATTTTTCGGTGCACCAACTAATAAAGTTGATCCAAGTTTTGGTGAAAAATATTTATTTCACATTTATGAGTGTAACATTTGTCATCAAAATCATTCAACGTTCACCAAAGAAGGTATTAAGAGATTCCAAAACATCGCGGAAACACACATATTTACCAATGCTGTAACTTGGAAAATGTAACTTAATTTGAAAAATGACCAATTTAAATGTAGTTACAAATGATTTCTTTTTTAATTTGGCCGTATCATATTTCAGTTGAAGTGTATACCTCCTCCGTTGGGGAAGTCGGTCAATGAACAGTTTACACTCAGACGAATACAGATTTAGAAAAAAATCCGGCCGACCGATATTTTGTAGCCGTAAAGGTCTAACTACTCGAATGGTGTGATAAGGAGTCAAATTTCTCTGTTATCACAGATACCTTATATATCTTGGTATGCGGGCTTAGAAACTACCGGAACATATTTGTTGGTTAAATAAAATTTGCTGTCTACTAGTAAAATAAATCCGTTTTATAATTATAAAACCTTGTGATATTTTTACGTCTTTTGATTGTATTTGTATGTATAGTATTGTTTTTTTTGGTGGTATAGTGATGATTAATTCAGTGTACTGTTGCTTTATAATAAAACTTTAAAGAGCTGCTTCGAATATTTGTGTTTTATTATTAAAAGTTCAAAATGAAGTGTTTCATTTGTAATTCATCAATTAAAGAGATGATTAGGTATTCCGTTCTCTGGAAAGGAAGATGCTTTTAAAAAATGAGAAAACGTGTCAATTTTCTGAAAAATAAATTCCAATTATTTGAATATTCCTTCATGCTGTAAAAACTTGTCGCAAAAAAATTACGCAATATATTTGTAAATAAAATGTGGCAAAATGCTACCTACCGAAAATGAGTATTTTCTCACCTAGGGCCAAAAATAGTTTTCGTTTTGTCTTACTAGACGGTGCTTTTCTAATAATAATAAAATTGCACAATAATTGATAATACCACAATCTGTTATTATCAAAGTGGTAGAAATATCTGACATATTTATCATTGTTTGTATTTATTAAGCATTACCGAATTGTGTAGGGGAGGGTGGGGCAAGTTCTTACAATTTCAACATCTTTTTTTTAACCTTCGTAATACTAAGTAATTTTGATACCCTCACATTGCTAACTGGGGTATTTTTGTACCCCACCTTGTTTTTATATATATTTATAATATTTACTTTTATTTTATTATTTGCACTAAAAAAATACACAAATAACAAATTTTGTTTAGTTATATTAATAAGTTTTATAGATTATGCAGTACAAAACTAATACAAAATATAAAAATCAACTTATAAAATATACATTTTAAGATATTATTTATTACATGTGATACATATTATTTTCTTCTGGCTGTGTTCTACACAAATAAACTGTCCGCAAATTTCACATTTGTTACGGGTTTTCCGATCACTTTTCCGAGGACAAAGAGTACAACGTCCAGATGTCCTTTCACCTGCTGGAACTACTGGACGACTACCTAACTCAGGAACGACCGTAACCATATGGTCACGAATTGTTTGGGGAAGCCTGTCTTTCTTACCAAATCTTCTAACTATGTTTTCTCTTGTAAGTTCTTTACCGAGACTTAACAAAAACTTGCGCCTTGCATCCAAATAGGACTTATTCCACTCGGGGTATTTTATTTTCCACAAAATAAAGGAATTTAGAGCTGCAGTGTCAATCATGTGTCCAAAAATAACCATTGGCCATCTATTTGTTATGCGACGGGTAGTAAATTCTTTTGTCATTTTGTCCGTCGTATCAACGGCACCTTTGGTCTTGTTGTAGTGAAGGATAATCTCGGGTTTGTGCATGTTTCCCTCATTACTTATTTGGTCCATAGAATGTTCAGTTGATAACACAATAACTGCCTTATTTTTTTCAGCTGAATATGAGACCAGGGTATGGTCTTTTGTAAAGGCAAAAATACTAGAAGGGGACGGACGAGATTTTTTGGGAAGAAGTTCTTTTGGAATAAAGGTTTTATTTTTACGCACGGTTCCACAAAGGGTTAAATTTCTAGCCAAAAGTTTACCAGCCAAACTTTTTGACGTAAGAAAATTATCGGTGGTTATCCCATAACCACCTTGTAAGTGTTCAACCATATCAAGAACCACCCTTTCACCTTGATTCCTTTCCACTATATTATTTTGCTTTCCCAAATAGATCTGCAGATTGTGGGTGTAAGAGTTCGTAACATCACACATAGCCCAAACTTTAATTCCATATTTGTCCGGTTTACTTTTCATGTAGACCCGAAATGGTGCACGTCCTCTGAAACTTAGCAGTTGCTCATCTACTGTCATGTGTGTTCCAGGATACATCATAAGTTTTAAATTTTGTACAAATATGTCAAATATATGTCTTATTGGAGCTAATTTGTCTAAAATTTTACGTTCTTCTCTAGTGTGTAAATCGTCAAAGCGAAGAAATCTCGTCAATGCACGAAACCGATCTCTTGACATGGCAGCAGGAAAAATAGGTCTGCAATAGCACTTATCTGTTGTCCATAAGATTTCGGTCGGTTCCTTTGTAGCTTTTAGAGCACCTTGAGAAATCAAAAGACCTATATATGCTTTTATTTCGATAAGATCAGTTGCCATCCATTTTCTTTTATTTTCAGGATTTTCCTGATTCCACTTTTCATGTTCATAGAGAGCTTTTTTATTTGTTTCTACAACAATCATTTCTAAAATTTCATTGGACATGAAAAGAAAAAACGTCTCCTTGATACTTTCAAAATCCTTACTGTAATTTGTAAGGCCCAATCCATGCCTAATTATGTTCTTGGATGTAGATTTAGTACCTCTCACAGGTCTTTTGCACCACAGAGTGCCATCCTTACTAGTAAAAGAAGGCATTGATGAAAAGTCGGGGTTATCAGACAAGAGCTGACCATCCTCGTCATCAGGCGCCAAGATTTCATCCGGTACAGCATCAATTTCTTCGACAATGTCCTCTTCTTCACTGTCTTCCTCCTCCCAAGGCAAATCTTCCCCAAGATCAAGATTTCCATCATGATACATTTCTAATTCTTGATCGGTGAGTCTGTTTACATTTTTAGGCTTCACACCAGCCATTTTCTAACATCCAAATAGATTTTCTATAACAAAAGTAAAATAGTAACACATGTCTAATAAAAATAAACAAGCATTACTTACCCGACAAATCAAAATTCCAACCACTTCGAAATAACTGTAGATATAATAGCGCGAACACACAAATAACCAAGCACACTGTTATTTACACTATAAGAGTCGAAAACAATGTGAGCGAAAGAGATCCTACAAATCTGAACTCGAAAAAAGACAGGAATCAACTTGTCTGATAGAGATTTCGCACGACTACGTACATTACTAACTGGGGTATTTTTGTACCCCATCTACTTTGAATGTCTAGAAATACTGAATGGCATGGTTTTTTTTATTTGATATTTTATATAACAATTAAAAAATACTTAGAAAGAGCATATTTAAAAGGATTATCGGATATTAATACGCAAACAAAAATTATCGCCATAACCACGAAAAAATACTAATTTGGGGTACAAAATTACCCCACTTAGTATTACGAAGGTTAACCAACCATTACATTAAAAATATAGATTAACTCACGTGATCAGTTATACTTCTACTTGAAACACAAATTTTATTTCACATATTACGTTTTATTACATAAATAGAAATTTTATTACATACTGATGTAAAATGTATCAATATGCCCCACTGTGGGGCAAGTTGTTACAATGCATGTTGGACAGAAAATAAACATTATTTTAAGCTAAAAACATATTTGAAGTGCAAATAAAATTATAATTATCTATTGAATGTTTCAAAAAAACAATAAAACATTAACCATACCTACTTAAGAAAAGGAAAAGTTATTTACCTTATATCCTAGAATTATTCGCTGTCAGGTGTACATTTCAAACAAATATAATAAACTTTATCAATGCCACGAGACAAGTGTGCCCATCTTTTGCAAATGCTACACTTAATCCATCTTTCATTGATGGATTTGGAGTAATCCATCAAACAGAGCAGGCACAGTTCATCACCTTGATCTTCAGAGTGATCTCTTAACTTTTTTGCTCTCCAGCATCTTGTTGTTCGTGTTAGTGATATTCCTCAAGACTGTTTTAGTCTTTATCTTTATTTCTTGACGTGCAGTAGCTTCTGCTTCATGTTCAGCCTTTATTAGTTTATCGGTTGATATAGCATATTTGCGTTTCCGGTGATTTATTTTTGTTTTTCTCCGTCTGACTAGCTTTTGGAAACGGTTTCAACTGTTGAGGTGTCACATCGAATTTTTGTGCAGGAACTTAATCTTTGGAACAGCAAAGCTGTGGTGATGGTGTTGAATGACAAATTTCTGATACTTTTTATAAAATGAGTTTTATCTTGATAGGTCATTCTTTTCATTCCCAGCATTCCCAATATTTGCTTCTCTGTTTGTAACTTGCGATGGTAAAAAATCATCATCTGGAAATATATCTACATTAAACGGTGAAATGCCTGTAATTACAAATCCACCTTTGATTATTTGCTGGTGTAGTTGTATGAGGCAGTGCTTTTTTCAAAACTGTTGGAATATCGTAGATAGTAATAAGGATCCCTGGATGCGATTTGAGCCATCCATCAGCATAAGAACTATAATATCTCTTGAGGGGAACGTATAAACAGTCCTATCCAGGGATAGATAAATATATTGACTTGTGATTGGTTCTTGCCATGTAGAGTGTAATGTGTAGCCGGCTTTACAATGTTTTAAAATAGATTACGTTAACCAAAGGCATGTCTATGATTCAGAGATATGTTATGATGGAATTGTGAAGAATAATAAATGTTTAGGTCATGTTGCGAAAGATGTTTTCCAGTCTTCAAGAAGTGTTCAACCTCGCTTGCGAAACGGCTAGAGAAAGCCTACTTTCAGCCCGGAAAAAATCAACTTTTGCATCTGGGGTTACAATACTATTATTTTGAAATCTGTAGACAAAAATATTTTATTTATACCTACTCAATTTTAATGAAAGATAGTTATAAATTATAGATCATCTTGGTATATACATAGGGACAGACGGATCGACCAATGGCTGAAAATACTGTAACGTGCAAGGGGAATAGCCTCCGGTATTGGCTACAAAGTGGCGGCATCTGTTTGAAGTAAGCGCGAGATATATGCTGTGGTTGGAAATATCGAAAGCGACGTTGACAAAGAGAGCGACGGCAGCAGTCGGCATCTACTGCTAAAATGCCGACAAAAAGGGATTTCGAAAAACGTCTGGTGGCGGCTTTCGCATCAACGACCAGAAGCCGCTCGAATGATCTGGATCCTTTGTCGGATATATATATGGCAGAATTGTCGGAAAGAAGACAGAATGTAAAAGACAGTGTGAATTAACAGAATAGTCCGAGTAAGTTAGTGAGAATATAGTAAAGTTAAGTTGTAATTTATATTATTTCGAGTGTAAATAAAGTTAATTTAATAACTCTAAATTAGTCTCACTTATCTGCGAACCAGCATACGCAACAATACGATTTCTGGGGTCGTGAAACGTAGGTAAATCTGTTGGCAACCGGACGCTGTAAATTTGAAAAGATTATAATCCTTTATTAACTAGGCTTCTTAGGATAGCTGTAGGACAGTAAAAGTTGATTCAACTAACGACACGAGTAAAAAAAGTCCTAACCTCAATCAATACGTATTAAATTTTGTTTCATTATATAATTAATTCAGAATTATGAAGCATTTTTCAAATGGCGGATGCGCCACGTAATTAAGTATATTCAGCAGTTTTATTTAAAAAAACTATTTTACGGTTTCTAGTGCAAGTTAGATAATCCCTCACAGTTTTTTGTAATTTAATCTTTTAAACAAAAAGGAATTTTGTTCGATATCGATACTTTTGACAGAAATCTTGAAATCTATATTAATTTTGAATAAATATCCAAGATAGGAAACCTTCATTATTGAAAGAATTTCCACAATAATTCGTAGAATAAATGGATTTAGATTGTATATCTAAAGTCTAGAATCTAGATTATAGATAAATCCATTCACTGCAATATAAAAATGCCAGTGGCGTACCATATTTTTTTTTTCTGGCTAACTTACCGAGGCACACAATGAAAAATCGAATCCATACCAGAGTTACATACAGTAATCAATTATTTATCAGATTTAATAGAAGCTGCAGTAGTTCTATGCCTGGATTGCTACACTGACTACTACATGATTTTTTCTTCTTTCCATTTAGTTCTCAAATTCCAACATAATAATCCAGAACCCTTCTAAAGTGAGATTCGGTCACATCACTTAAGCAATAAGCATCAGTAAAAGGAAACGTTTATTTTTTTTATTGTTATAGGCATCGGAAATGATACCATTACTGAAAAATGGGTCATCCCAGAGTTACACATTTACTCACTCTTCCGTTCACATGAACTTTTCCTACATATGATACCATCCTGCATATTCTATCGTAGTCGGCGGCCGCCACAGGGGTGAAACAGTTTAGCTTCGCAGCGAACCGACGGGCGGCAGCACAGAGTGGGAGGCGCTGGTGAGATGAGGTTGGGTGGAGTGGGGGTTGGTGGCATTGGGGCCTCTCTCTGGATGTGGAGGGGACGTTATAATTAGCGCCAGATTAAAGTAATGTCTGGGGACGCATTAAACGATTTAGTTCTGTTAATTAAAAGTGTTGAATGGAGTGGGGCGGCCAGACAAATGGCCGTCAGAAAGCGACGGGAAATTCTATCTCTCTTTAGCTCTTGGCTCTTCTACTTCTTTGTCTCTCTGTAACTGGAAATTTCTGTCTCATTTGTTTTCCTCTCAGTTTTCTCGATTGTGATGATGTTCGTTAGAATTATTTTGGGTGAATGGTTCGTCCTTCAATTTCCTATTAGTATAGGTAGATACCTGATGACTCTCACTGCAAAAGTAGGTATTTGAAAACGCATCAAAATATAATTTTAATTTAAGAATGGAAAACATAATTCCCAGTAATCTTTGGGAATTGGAACCGTCGGCATTGATAGAACATATCAAGAACAAATAAATATTTCTTACAGAAAATTGGACCTATGTTAGTACTTGGTGCACTGACAAATAGGAAATAATATTAATTCTAAGTATTGGTGCTGTTACTTTTGAAGTTGTGCATTTGCAGTTGAATTGATAACTTTTGGCACCAACTTCACAAGTACCAGCACCAATAGAATTAATACTATTTTGTATTTTTCAGTACACCAAATAATAAAGACGGTAGTAGTGTTTGTAGAAAAACTGGGTCTGCGTCGGACCATTTTTCTATTGGTGCTGTTGCTGTTACTTTTGAAGGTTGTGCAGTTGTAGTTATATTAATAACTTTTGGCATCAACTTTACAGGTACCAGCACCAATAGAATTAATATTATTTAATATTTTTTGAATGTATTATTAGTCACGAAACACGCTGAACGTTCAATAATAACAAACAAGATAGTACTTATCCTATTACCCACGTATATTCTTTGTTTTTACTTGTTATTATGTAGAGATCTCAGAAGATCGCAGCGGAAATACGCATAAGAATGTTAGATTTAACCATTTTACTACCGCAAAACTCCAAAACCGGAACTTTAAGGAAAAAATGTTCATTTTAAATGTTGCTGCAAATATTATTGTCTTTCATGTGGTACCCAGACATTTTGAGTTTTCCAAAGAAATCACTCCCTCCACATAGCGAAAATACGCATATGTGTGATTTCAACATGAATTTAACTCGAAAACCGTAACTCTTTTGAAAAAATGTTCAATGTAAACGTTTTTGGATATTGTCTTTAATTCTGATATCTCGAGTTTTCGATTTTCGAGAAAATTTGCTTCGCTCCCCCCCGGTGGTTTTCAGACGGAAGGGGATTTCGGATTTGAGTTTTTACGAATATGGGACCATTTCTCAAGTCTCCTCTTTCAAATGAATCAAAACTTGTGAAAATAAAATCCTCGAACCATTAAATAAAAAAAGGCGATAGTCGAATTGTAGGTATAACTCCTCCGTTCGGGCTTCATCGGTAAAAAATACCACAATTCCGTTGTATGTTTGCTTTTTTTATGCATGGCTGTTAACGTGTTTTGCATTGTAAACTTTTTGATAATTTTTGATTCATTTGAAATAGGAGCATTGAGAAATGTTCCCATATATAGAAAAACTCAAATCCGAAATCTTCTTCCCTCCAAATACCGTCCCTGAAGGGGGCAATTTTTTCGAAAATCTGAGAGGCAGAATTAAAGATAAGATCATTTATGGAAAATTCCAATTGATTTTTTTTTAAAAGAGTTACGGTTTTCGACTTACAGCAACGGTAAAGACTGAAATACCTATGTGTATTTCCACTATGTGGAGGGGGCATTTTTTCGAAAATTTAAAATTTGAAACAGTCAAATTAAAGAAGTGATTATATGTAGCAACATTTGAATTGGACATTTTTCAAAAGAAGTTACGGTTTTCGAGTTACAGCAGTGGTTAAGTCTGAAATAGATACCTATGTCGATTTCCGCCGTGATATTTTGAGATCTCTAAATAATAACACAAGTACAAGCAAAGAATATACATGGGTAATAAGATAAGTACTATCTTCTTTGGTATAAGTGAACGTTCATCGATTTTCATAATTGATGTTACACTCTAAAAAGTGAAATAAATATTTTTATTAGTTGATATACTGGAAAATACAAAATAATATCGATTCTGTTGGTGTTTATATTTTTGGTTGGTGCCATTGTTGTTGGACAGAAGACTGCTCGAACAAGGGTTTCTGCTGTAGTGTGTATCTCTGACAAAAGCGGAAAAAAGTTATGTTCAAATGAACCGTCAAATTTTCTGTTGGTTTATTTATACTTACCTATTCTGGATAAATTATTCTTCCTATGTCAAAATTGAATATGACCATTGTTGTTTCCCTAGACGCGCTAAAAAATGAATAATCTGATCAGATGATTTTTTTAGGTATCTATTCGATGGAATTCGTTTGAGAGCAGAAGGAAAGTCGTGTAGGAGAACACACCAGATTTTTATTCGTAACATTTATTTTGGAAGACTTTCAAGCTTAGTTTGGTCAACTTTGTGCAAATGATAGCAATATTACGAATTTGTAATAAGTTATGATTGTTTTAGTAACGGTAGAGAAATAAAATTGCCTGACATACCTCTGTAAATCTGTGAGTCACAATTTTAAGTATGGTAATTGCAAAGACTAAATACACTAATCTTCTAATCTTAGGTAATTATGAGGAATTTCATTTTCAAAGCCTGCTATTTTGCAAATACTTTTATTTTAATTTAAGCCAAAGGTGGTTGGCAATGGCGTCTTGGATAACATTATTGAACAGGTCTTTGAAAGCTGTAATTATTGAATGTAAAACGCGACATACCTAGCAGCTATAATCTAATAATACCTAAGTTACAGGGTCAGACAAAACAAACGCGGTAGAAACTTTCTGGATGCATTATTCAAATGTTCTTGAAGACTTATCCCAAGAATAAATTGCGAAAAATATGTAAGTACTTTTAGATGACTGACTTGAAATGCGATTAAATAGGTATCTACATTTCTATGATTTTATAAAAAATATAAAATCTAGATTGTTTTTGAAAAGAATGTTATGTTTCTCTGATTTCTGAAAAAAATTGGCCATTCCAAAATTGTTTACATTCTATCTAGTTTTTGGATCACCGTGTATAATTTTTTGGAAAAATTAGAATCAAAAAATAAAACCTGAATGGTGGAACATTTTTTTTGAAAACTATTTTCTATTTTTTCAAATATTTGTTCCATACATTTGTACCTCACTGTAGGTATAAGTTGTCAAAGTCAATGTCCTCAAAAGGACAACAAGGAATTCACCAGATGCTTGGACGTATTGCTTATTAAAAATTTGTTATATTGTAGATTATTGAATTATTATTTATTTATCCACAGCCGTTGTATTATGAAACCATAATGTATCTCTATACAAACGTTTTATGAGGTCAATAAAACACTAGTGTCTTATAAGCACTCATAAGTCACTGCGTGCCTTATAAGCACTCATAAAATACGCATTGAAGTCATACACTAAGCATGATTTTTGAATCATGAAAAAGAGACATAAGAAGTAATATTTTAATTATTAGGTCACTTATTCACATTTACATTTATATTTATATCAATAGAGAGAGTTTTCTTATCATTTGTGTCACTTATTGTTCACTTATTTGATAGCGAATCCGCAATATAACCTTCTGCAACAGTTGATGACTTCCACCAACCGTGGCGTTTTAATTGTCTTAAGGTTGCCTCCAGCATTGGCTAGCATCGTGGCCGAAGAACGACGCATACTGTGACAAGTATAAGTTTCTGCATCTGGAAGTTTCAAGAATGAAGCAACTGAGGTAGGTACTTTTGACATGGTGTTAATCCTAATACACTACTGCACTGTGCACTTCCCATCTAAGTGTCGTAGAAAAAATCTGTCAGTGGTTACATATACCGGCCGTAATAGTTAGTAGTGATGCTGCGAGACTGGTCTTGGTCTTGCAGTCTTGGTCTTGGTCTTGCAGCAAGACTTTCGAGACTTGCAAGACTCTTGCAGTTCCGTAACCAAACACCAAATTGGTAGGAAACATATTATTCTACTCAATGATTAGATAAGAAACGCTAATAAATAACCTAATTAATTTAATCATTGAATTCCCTTATGATCGATCTTTATTTTACATATTCTAAAAATATTTAACTAAAAGTTGTTGTGTGAAAAGCGAGTTCATTTTACCCTTCTAGGATTTCCGGATTTCAAAAAATTCTTAAATACCCTATACCTATACCGTAATTTCAAACCTTCTAGGATTTCCCTTACCGAGCTGTTTTCAAAGAATCCCGACAGTTCGTAGCCAGGGGAAGGTAAACTACAAGGTTTTTTATTTTTATTATTTTTTCTATCTCGCAGAATGTTTAAAGCAAACGTTAAAAATCATCTATAAATCTGATTTTTTTGATGACATTTATCCAGTGGCCACTTTTGGAGATATTTGAAATTTTATATTGCCCTTATTTTGAAACTATTTTTTCGATCATGCTCATTAACTAACTCAACTGAGATATTCACATGACTGACTTTTTAAATAGATACACGTTTTATAAATGTGCGTATTAAATCTCTAACTGTTTTTAATTTTCATTTTTTGGAAAAAGCTTTCTACAAAAATTGAAGTTAGTTTTATCAGAAATACTTTTGATCGCTTTCAGAGATTCTTTCTATTTTATTAAAGAAAATGGTACAAAACCATTGTAGAATGAGCAAGAGAATGAGTTATGAAATAGAAGTATGAAGTAGAAGTATGTAGTAAAATGAGTGCTCAGTTGGGACGGATGATACCAAGAAAACAAAAGCGGACTAAGTCGCGCTAGTAAGATACGATTCTCATATGTGAATGGTGATTATTAATTTATAAACTTTTACGCATCTCACTGGCCCTAACTTAATTCTAGGCACCTAATTTTATTCTCATTACTTATTCTACATTACCAGGCGTGTTTGTTCTGGACAATGACAATGAATTTTTTCATACGGTCGATATTTAACCATTTCGAATGATAATATAATTATAGGCAATCTTATAAGATTATGAATTACATACTTCCGATACATATGCAGGGTTCTTCTTCATTTGGATTAAGCAATTACGGTTTAGAATCGCAACAACTTTTCACACTTATAAAAAGATCAAAATTTTTGAAAAGACCAAGACCCAAGACCAAGACTATGGATTTGATGCAAGCCCAAGACCAATACCAAGGGTGCAAGACCAAGACCAATACCAAGACCATATCGGTCTTGGTCTTGTTCTTGCTTTGCGCATCACTAATAGTTAGACAGTTAGATAGTTAGACAGTTAGATAATTAGACACTCGACCTGCGGTCTCGTGTCTAAACAATTCTTGTGTGTTTTATATGCCTAATAAGACACTTATACAATAAATAACTATTACCCATCGGGATCGGGATTACTTACAAACGTAAAATAAATAACTTTTTAGCGAAAATTTGCCGTTGATAACAGAATAATCCCTTTGGATATTACCTTTTGCATTTATTACGATACCTAACCGATTTGCCTTACGAGAAATTCATTTCAATATCTTTATGTATATGTTGGGAGAAAAGTGCAAAAACGGCCATTGGGGTAATCTTTAAATCGTTACCAAATGTATATTTTTAGACAATCATACAGGTACAACCATATTAAATAACGATATTATGAATAAGCTAGAATTTTTTAATAAGAAATAAAATTAAAAAAATCATAATAGAACGACTGTTACTAATAAAAGAGTAAAAAAACTCAACAGCATAAGCTTAACTTAATTGAATGCTTGATTATTTATTTCTGCAATTTGATTGTGAATGACATTTTGAGATGCATTTTACGCCTTTTTCAAAACAATTGCTTCTCTTGTTTCCGCAGTTATTTTAACACTCGCACTTCACAAAACCTTGCTTTGACTGAGAGGCTACAGCAGCCGCGGTTCTTAAAGTGACCTCTTTTTCTGGAACATCTTTTATTTCCATGAAGTTTTGGTCTGTTAATTGAAATTCATTTCTTACGTACAATTTTTCAAGGACTCCTGATGATGTTCCCAACTGATAGAGATAGAAAAATGTATTCCTCGATTTGCTTTTTTCGATAAAGGCATCTAATTTTAACTGAAATGCGTCTTCAATGACGATAGACAACCCATGAAATAACGTAATACGCTTGAAACCACCTTCAAGGAAATGCT
This sequence comes from Crioceris asparagi, assembly GCA_958507055.1. NCBI lineage: Eukaryota > Metazoa > Arthropoda > Insecta > Coleoptera > Chrysomelidae > Crioceris > Crioceris asparagi. The sequence continues at coordinate 119,099,731 of OY293826.1, forward strand.
TTGACTAAAACGCGCGGCGCCCACCGGCATCCTACTATACCGTTCAGTCACTACATATGCCCATCCCCTCCCCCATATAATATATGCAAAATTACATGAACTATTTACTTTTATTGACCGACTTCAAAAAAAAGGAGAAGGTATACAATTCGGTTGTAAGATTTTTTTTATTTTTTTTTATGGCTGTTCGCGCGTTTCACATAGTAAACGTACTCCGATTTAGACGATTTTTGTTTCATTTGAAAGAGGAGAGTTGAGAAATGGTCCCATATTGAGTAAAATCAAATCCAAAATCTCTTTTCCTCCAAAAACCGCCCCCAAAGGGGGTGGTGGGGGCAAATTTTCTCGAAAATCGAAAATCCGAGACAACAGAATTAACGAAAATTCCATATCCGGAAATGTTTAAATTGGACATTTTTGAAAATAATCATACGTTTCCGCGCTACAGTCTGAAATATGTGTTTCAGCTATGTGGAAGGGGCAAATTTTTCTGAAAATCGAAAATTCGAGATTTGAAAATTAGAAAGGGGACCATATCTGGAAACATTTAAATTGAACATTTTTTCAAAAGAGTTACGGTTTCCGAGTTTCGCAATGGTAAAGTCTGAAATATGTGATATGCGTATTTTCGCTAGTACAAGCTAAACCTACCTATAACTTTTTGGGTATAAGTGAACGTTCAACAATTTTCATAACTAATTTTACACTCAAAAATGTGAAATAAATATTTTTTACAAAAAATTTGACCGACTTTATCAGTTGTTGCACTGAAAAATACAAAATAATATTAATTCTATTGGTGCTGGTTCTTTTGGAGTGGGTGCCTACAAGAACAAACTACAACGGCACAACTTCAAAATTACCAGCACCAATAGAATTAATATTATTTTGTATTTTTCATTGCAACAACTGATAAAGTCAGTCCAATTTTTTGTAAAATATATTTATCTAGACTCCATTTGAAATGACTGTTATTTCGAGCTTTGGTCGTTTTGTAATTGCACAAACCTAGGTTTGGCCATTTGAAAACGATCAAAGTGCGATATTGATTTTAACTTTGGGCTCTGGTCGCTTTAAAACCTCCAAATTAAGTTTTGAGCAAAAATTTTATCCATTGGCCGTTTTCGTACTTTGTGCCCCACATATATATTATTTCCAACCATGAGTGTTTGAATAATTAATATTATTGACATAATATTTGTTTACCGCAAAGAAATCTGTAAACAAGATTTGATCTGGATGATTATCAGAACCGATAAAAAACATACGCTGTCGTTTTCTATTAAAACTAATATTTCGATCGACTCCTCGAAATGTACAACCATCCAGAAGAAAATAATAAAAATATGAAATCTATTAGAAGCAACTTAAACTTTTTTTAACTTTTTACTCTTAAAAATTCTCCCAAAATCCAATACGATCGTAGCCCATGATTTCTATCATAATCGTAGCCTACCTAGTTGATATGGTGCTTGGTTCCTAGAAGCAAAATATTAGGATCAAGGGTCTCGGGTACGATTTTTCTCAAACAAAGTAACTTTTCTACCTGTTTCTTTTTTCTTCCATTTTCTGGAGGTACTGATAACAACATTACTTACCAGCACCAATTAAACTATATTGTATTTTCCAGTGTACCAAAGTTGGTCCTGAGAAATATCGATTTTAAATGTTGCCTGAAATGATCTTCTCTTCAAGCCTGTTAGGTGAAATTTTAAATGTTCTCCTCCAAATAGGGTTTCACGAGATTCTCGAAATTCGTGATTTATCGTCTCGTCACGATTTCAAGACGAAATCGAGACAAGATTGAATTTTTTTTTCGAGACTAGATCAAGAATTACACTTTGAGATCGAGCTCACAGCTCTAGTTCAGAAAAGCGAAAACAAAAAACTATGTTAGGAAATAATTTATTTAAAACACTAGAAAATTAAAAAGCATAAAAATAGCAAGTATAACAATGCAAGTATCAAAGGTAAAAATAAATATTTTCATATTTTTAAAACAAGACCCTTAAACTACTAAACTACTAATATAAAATAATGTTAATTCTATTGGTTCTGGTACTTTCGAAGTTGTGCAGTTGTAGTTAGATTGAAACATTTCGGCACCAACTTCAAAAGTACCAGAACCAATAGAATTAATATTATTTTGCATTTTTCAGTGCACCAACTAATAAAGTCGGTTCAATTTTTTGTAAAAAATATTTATTTCACACTTTTGAGTGTATCATTATTCATCAAAATCATGCAACTTTCGCCAAAGAAGATAAAGCGTTACTCTTACTTATTCAGAGATTTCAGAGTTTCCCATTTCAGTACCTCGGATTTCTTAAAAAAATGTCAAGATCAAATGATGCTGAATATTATCTCTTCTTTAACTTGGACATCTCAAATTTTTGATCTTCTCAAAAAAATGCCCCCTCTACATAGCTGAAAACATACTCCAGATTGTAACGTGGAAACGTATGATTATTTAAAAAAATATCCAATTTAAACATTTCCGAATATGGGATTTTCTGTAATTCTGCCGTCTCGGATTTTCAATTTTCGAGAAAAATTGCCCTCACCAACCCCTTTAGGAGAAGTTTTGGAGGGAAGGGGCATGTTTAATATTGAATTTTCTTTTAATGGGACCAATTCTCAATCCTCGTTTTTCTAATGAAAAAAGAAATCATCAAAATCGGAGCACGTTTAATATGCAAAAGGCGCGAACAAACATAAAAAAACATATATACGGTCGAATTGAGAAGCCTCCTCTTTTTTGAAGTCGGTTAAAAAATGATTTAAATATGAGAAAAATAATAATAGACATAAGAAAAATATAGATAGCATGATTTTTGAATATAAAAGAGTATCTTAACAGATAAGAAAATAATTGTTTAAACTTTTAGACACAGCCAAGAATTCAAACAATTCGGCTTCGTTCTTTTCTAATGGTCAGTGTTACTCTTGAAAAGTATTTCAGCAGGCACTGAAGTAGCTTGTAAACTTAGAAAATATATTTTCGTCACACAATTTCAAAGATAAACAAACTGTCCTTTTGCACACCGCTACTCCTGGGCTCGGTGGTTCTCGGTGTGGTGATTCTTATTTCAGTAAATTTCAGGTTTCATTTAAGCGCTCACTCGTTCACAAATTATATTTTTATTAGAAATAAACAATATTTTAATGTCTTGTATAATACTAATTGATGATTCTTTAATACAAATATTAAAAAGATAATTATTAAGACTTACTTTAAAAAGTAATTGACACGACACTGTTCGGTCTGTTCGGTCATTCTGTCATAAAGTGCCATAATTTAACCTTATTCCTCTATTGTATTCTTAAGAAATGTTAGTCCAAGTTTATATATTATTTTCAAGGATATTCTCATGACACCATTTTGCATGGATAAAGGATTAAATTAAGAGCTAAAGAATTTGGGTAATTTTCACTTCTTGGAACAATATTTTTTTTTCAGGACAATAGTCGGCGGTTTTTTGTGTTATATACGGGGCATTTAGTTCATTTAATATGTATTTGAACGTATTTTTTTAATAGAAAAGAGTATTTTTGTGCACACTTGTGTTATATAAACAAATAATACTTCGAGAATCTCGAATCGAAATCGAGAAATTGTCTTCAAGAAAAACATCAAGACTAAGAGTTTGTTCATTCCTCGTCTCGATGAAACCCTACCTCCAACCTATTTAGGGCCAATTTCTGAAGGGAAGGACATACCTATTGAATTTTGAGAAACAAATATTCAAAAAAACAGCCAATAATCAAAAAGTTCACATTTTCGTTTGGCGTATTTCTAATATATATATATTTTTTAATTTTCTCTACAGATGTTGAATGAAAACAATAATACATAGATACTAAAATACCCTAATCCTAGTTTCTCACAATGTGACAGCCGTTAATAAATTATTCGCCATATAATAATAATCAGTATATTAAAACATAAGTATCATTTAACTGCACTTTATCAAGTTATTGACATGAGCTACCAATCAACCATTGGAATATCGAAATGAATCCTAGATTGATATCAAAGTGGAATAAATGTATTGGGCCGCTATGTGTGCACAGTAGCATATGATGCGCTGTTGACATTCCGTTCCCCATCTCCCCATCTGTCACGTCGAAATTATTTTAATTGACTAATTTAGCAGTACTCGAAAAACAGATTTCCGTCAGAAACGATTGTGTTTACCTAAAATAATAGTGTAGGTATATGTTGTATCGTTAGCCGCGTTATGATTTTGTTTGACAAGCTTTCACGATCTGCGATTGTTTTGCCAGAGAAACAAGCTGAAGCTTTTAGTTGAACATTATAAAAGTATGTACATACAGGTGTATATATAAAATATGTATATGTCGTACGTATGTATGTAGATATGTTGCGGCCACTGTTTGTTATCGCTAATTGTTGATGAATAATCATTGAAATGGCAGCTGGTACATATTTCAGTAGGTAAAGCGATTTGTTAAAATACAATTCTTGCAAAAAAACATTAGTGTTGGTAATTGACCTTTCTTGAAGTAAATAACATATTTAAAATTATAATAAAGCTAGGTTTTTGAAAATGTTATCCTCAAAACACTTTTTTTTGACCGATGAACCCTGATAGGAGGAGGTATACAATTTAAAAGTCTGCTTTATTTTATTTTTTTGGTTCGTGCTCGCCTTTTATACAGTAAACGAGCTCCGATTTGGATGATTTTGGATTCATTTGAAAGAGGAGGCTTGAAAAATGGTCTCATACGCATAAAACAAAAATCCCAAATCTCCTTCCAACTAATAACTTCAGTCCAATTTCTTGTAGATAATATTTATAGCTTCTGTTAGCCTCCCATGAATCTAATTTAACATATCAAATTTCAGGAAAATAGCTTTTTAAAATTTCGAATAGGTGACGGCTTCACGTGGAGAGTGTACTGTACCTATCTATTTATATTTTTGTTTGAATTTATATGTTAAACTATGAATAGTTTTGAAGGTATAGAAGAAAACCTTGTTTTTGACCGATGAACCCCGAACGGAGGAGGTATACAATTCGACTGTCTGCTTTTTTTTGGTTTGTTCGCGCGTTGTATATTTAATAAATGTACTCCGATTTTGATTCATTTGAATGTGGAGGCTTGAGAAGTGGTCCCATATTTATAAAAACGCAAATCCGAAATCTCCTCCCCCCCCGAAAATCAAAAATTTGAGGTGGTATAATTAGAGATAGAAAAATAACCGGAAACGTTTAAATCGAACGTTTTTTTGAAAAGAGTTACGGTTTTCGAGGTTAGAGACATGTTAAATTCTTAAATATGTGTACTTGTAACAACATTTTTAAAATGAACATTTTTTCCTTAGAGTTAAGGTTTTCGAGTTACAGCGGTGGTAAAATAGTAACATCTAAAATACTTATGCGTATTTCCGCAGCGATGTTTTGAGATCTTTGAGATAACAACTACAAGCAAAGAATATACGTGGATAATAGGATAAGTAGGTACCTAGGTACCTACTATCTTCATTGGTATTAGTGAACTATTTTCGTAACTAATGTTACACTCAAAAGTGTGAAATAAATCCATTTTTTTGTAAAAAATATTTATTGTATACTATTTTCTTCAATTTCCTCAAAACTATACTTCTAAAATCATATGATAAACTAAGTATTTGTAAAAAAATTTTTCTTTTCAATTTTCTAATAGATACACTTCTCAAAATTAATCTCCAGAATTGTAATGGTTGTTATCTACATTATCCTTCCTCGATTGGGTCACCTGATTCTTTACAAGCAAATTTCAATAAATGTCTACTTTTTTCGTTCAATATTCAATATTCAATATTCAATTTATATTACGGATATATAATACAAAAAATATCTTTCCGACGTCAAATATATCAAAGCATTGTAAACAAACAATGATATTAAATTATAAAAAATAAAGATAATATAAAACTTTTAAAATATAACCTTAAGTAATTAATAACTAAACGCACATAATATATATAAACTACAGCATACAAAATGGCAAGGGAACTAAATATACATGTACAGTTAAGATTACATCTAACAGAGAATGGTGCTTGGTCTCTCAGAATGGCACATAGGCATTGTTCTAATGAAATTCAAAGAATTCTTGTATACTAAAGAAAGCATTCTGTATTAGAATTTTTCTAATGTTTCTGGCAAAACTATCCACTGGTAGACTTTTTAAATGTGCAGGAAGTTTATTATATAGTTTCGGAATGTAATAGTTTATCGAAAGCTGTGATATAAGTATAATTACTGGGTAGCGGTGATTTAAGGACAGTATTGCTATTTCTTAAACGGTAAGAGATAGAAGGATGGGTAAATTGCAGAAAAGTTGCGTAATTTAGACCTCTTCAATATTCCGGTTTGCAAATTCAACAAAAATTATAAATTCCTGGAATATTTTGAAATAAATATATTTTACAAACCTCTGCCAAAAATGAGTTTGAAATCCAAGAAGCTAGACTTAATTGCTATAACAATAAAATGCTATTGTCCTATAATAACTTTAAACCAGGCCGGGCCAAAAATAAATTTAATTCTGTCATTGAAATAAATAAAAAAATGTTCAATTTAAACGTTTTTGTCCCTTCGACATAGCTGAAAAACACACAGGTATTTCATACTCTAACGCAGAAAACTACGATTATTTCTAAGACTGTCCAATTTAAACGTTTCCGGATATGGAATTTTCTTTAATTCTGACATCTTGGATTTTCAATTTTCGGGAAAAATTGCTCCCACCATCCCCTTTGGAGGAAGTTTTCGAAGGGGGGAATGTCAATACTCCACTATCAAATTTAAAAAAATCATCAAAATTGAAGCATGTTTACTATGCAAAAAGCGTGAACAAATAGGTATTGAAAAAAACATACAGACATACAGTCGAATTGTACCTATACCTCCTCCATTTGGTTCGTCGGTTAAAAACTGAAAATTATCGATTTTGTTTTAATTTATTTTCTCAATTGATACTCGAAGAGGAAAGCGGAATGCATATGTAAGTAATGCACCAAGATTGAGAAGTTGGAATTATTGGAAATATTATATCTTTATATTTCCAAAGATATATACGACTTTTTTTTTTCTTATGGGCGTCATATATGTTTTTTTATACCATTATATGAAGCCGAAAATAATCTCTTTTGCAACAATGTATAACGTGTCGACACTTAAAGCCAGAAAGAGATAGAGAAACGATAAAAATATGTTCAAATGTAGTAGGCAATGATATAAGGAAATAAAAGATAAATTTAAATTTCCATGACAATAATATTCTTAAATAGTTATTCTCTCTGCTGCAGTCAATAAGTCAAATTCCTTGTTGAGTAATAACAAAATTATTAATAAACTAAAGAGATTGAGAACAATTAAATAATCATAAATAAATAACCAATTAAAAAATATATTTAAGAACTCAACTTAAGTGTTGTTCAAATTGTCCATCATTATTTTCAATACATTTTTGTGTTCTTAGACGCAGCTACCCCACTGCACTGGATACAATTTTAGGTGGGATGACTCTAAAATTCTTTGACGCATTTCTTCAACATTATTCAGTTCATTGTGATAAACTTTATTTTTCATGAAGCCCCATAAAGTAAAGATCGTATGACCTTCTGAGTTTGAGCAAGGTCTGTTTTGTCAGAGTTTTCAGGATGCACAAGTGCCTCTGAAAAGACGTAAGGACTAGTTATCTAACCGGGACCAACGGTTTAACATGCCTTCCGAAGCACGGAGAAGTCTGAGAATCGGAAAAACATTATCGGTGTTGCCGGGAATCAAACCCGTGTGTATTGAGTGGTAGGCCAGTACTCTACCCACTTAGGACTGCTGCAGGAAGCCGCATAAAAAATAATGTAATGAAATTAAATAAAATAATGTGTCATCTCCACCATTTATAATTAAAAATTAAAATTTATTAAATTAAATGAGACATGTTTCGGGATTGGTAAATCCCATTATCCCGAGAGAGAGTCCTTTCTGGCATCGACCTCAAAAATGTAACACAGAAGAACTTTTTCCGTTAGAATTTAATTTTAATTTTATATTTAATTTATTTTCGGGTTATGTTATTTGTCGGGGTAATTATATAATGTGAGAGTTTTTTGAATTATTTTATTTTTGTTTTTTATTAATTTTATAATTTGACTGGTTACATTTGGTTCCCTAAGATGTTTATTTTACCATAACCTTATATCTAGATTGATAATGGAATTTACCAATCCCGAAACATGTCTCATTTAATTTAATAAATTTTGATTTTTAATTATAAATTGTGGAGATGATACATTGTTTTATTTAATTTCATCACTACTCCACTTTGAGAATGGATTTCTTCTTGAAAAATAATGTAATGGATTGAGACAAGGCGATCTGGTAGGTCAACTCTCAGGACCATGAGTTCCGATCCATTTGTCAGGAAAACTTGCGTTCCAAAAATCTCTTTTCCATTATACTAGATTAGATTTTTAAATTCTAATCTAATCCATTATACTAAGTAAGAGAAAAAACATTTTTCTAAAGTTAGATTTCTACGGTTCTGCCCCATGACTGGTCCACTTCTTATAACCGACTTTGAAGTTCTTCTGGATCCCAACCGGTACAGCCTCCGTTGGCCCATTTCTTACACTGAAGACATTGCATCCACCCATCAGTTGTTTGGGTGACTTCATATATTTCATGGCTGTAAAAACAAATATCGTCTGAAATCTTTTTCTTTTTCGAATTCGCTATTTCACCACTTAGTTTCGGAACGTTTTTCTTGTTCTTGGCGTTATTTTCTTCGAACTCTGATTTGTATGGTGAAGAAATGATAACAGCACTTTTGCCTCGGCGAGCGTTCGAAATAGTGTTTCCAGCAACAAGAGGCCAAGGTAGAATATCATCCAGAGAAAAGGCAAAAGAAGACGATACAGACTGCTGTGAAGTGCTTGGTTGTGGACTAAATGCTGATGCAAAAACAGAATTATTATTCTACTAACGGATCTTTCATCCAGATCTCCAACAGGAATTTCACCAAATACAGATACAAAATCATGATCCGAAAACTTGTTCGGGTTCAGAAGATAAATTCCTGTTTTGGAAAAACCACTCATAGCATTCTGAAGAGTTGCTGCTTTAGCATTTATATTCCCAAACAGCTTTCCAACTTGAAACTGTGTAACAGTACGACCTGGAGTATTACGCAGCCATGTCATTACGTCTTAATTGTAATAGGTGCTTAATTGGCCCATACCTAATGCTAACGTCAAGGAACTGCAAGCTATGTGTACAGTGAAGTGAGTAGCTGATTATATTGACCCTATTTTCTCGTGCTTTATCTATCAAGGGAAGATTCTTTGTATGCGTTGCGTGTCCGTTTGATATGAAATGACTTAGCCAGTGAACAAATGGGTATGTCACTTTGTATCCAATCACTTGGCTGGCATATTGCGATAGTTTCAGAAGGTGGATCTTTTAACAATTCTGCTTTCGTACGGAGTCTCGGTAAAATAAAGAGTTGTGGGACGTAAACACACCTGCAGCTGACACACACAAAAAAGTGACATTCAATTGGCCTCCCTCTCATCAGAAGATATAATGCCGACTTGTTTCTTGCCTTTTAAGGAGAGAACTTTAGATTTCTTCTTTGGAATAGTCGTGATCCCAGTTTTGTTAACATTAAATATCTTTTTTGGTACACATTGATATTTATCCTGCAATTCAACAAGCAGAGAAAAACAAACTGAAACATTTAAATTAGAAATAAAACACACTGGTTTAGATTTTCATAAATATATTGAAACATCTCAACATTTAAGTACTTTGTTGAACCCGATTGCACGGGCAATGGAAGTAGGTTCTGGAACGCGTAACGATAACTCTGGAGGGCGACGTCAAAATCCATAAAGCCAATCCATTCCAGCCAATTCACTGTCTTTGATGAAATTGTGATAATTTTTTCAGCAATTTCAAAAGCAGGATGTCGAAAATTCCTATATGTTAATCCAAATAATTGAGCTTCGAGATTTGTTATGTGCTGACACATTGATTTTTTTTGCTCAAAAGAGAAAAACTGTTTTGAAAACCCTAAGCCTTTTCTTCCAGTGTCGATTGTGGGACCGAAAGCATCGTGTGGATATCGTGAAGCAACACGATATCCTCTTTTACCCTGGATTACTTCTAAAATGGCATTTTTATACCTGCTTCACTCCAAGATTGTCTTTTAGTAGACCAAGACCGTCTATGCAAGACCAAGACCCAAGACCAAGACCAATACTGGGATGCAAGACTACTAAGACTAACCTGGTCTTGGTCTTGGTCTTGCTGCAAGACTTACGAGACTTGCCAGACTCTTGCAGTTCCGTAACCAAACACCAAATTGGTAGGAAACATATTGTTTTGCTCAATGATAAGTTAAAAAACGCTAATAAATAACCTAAATAACTTAATCTTTGAACTTTATTTTACAGATTCTAAAAATATTGAATTAAAAGTTGTTGGGTGAAAAGCTGTTTTCAAAGAATTCCGACAGTTCGTAGCAAGGGGAACGTAAACTACACGATTTTTTATTTTTAAAATTTTTCGATCGCGCAGAATGTTTTGAGCAAACGTTAAAAATCATCTATAAATCTGATATCTTTTTGATGACATTTATCCAGTGGCCACTTTTGGAGATATATGAAATTTTAGATTGCCCTTATTTTGAAACTATTTTTTCGATCATGCTCATTAACTAACTCAAATGAGATATTCACACGACTGACTTTTTAAATAAGTAGATACCTAGTTTTATAAATGCGCGTATTAACAAATCTCTACCTTTTTTAATTTTAATTTTTTGGAAAAGGCTTTCTACAAAAAATGAAGTTAGTTTTATAAACCAGAGATTTCAGAGATTCTTTCTGTTTTATTAAATAAAATGGTACAAAACCATTGTAGAATGAGCAAAAGAATGAGTTATGAAATAGAAGTATGAACTAGATGTATGTAGTAAAATGACTGCTGAGTTGGGAGGATGATATCAAGAAAACTCAAGAAGACTAAGTCGAGCTAGTAAGATACGATTCTCAAATGTGAATGGTGATTATTAATTTATAAACACTATTAATTAATTACGCATCTCACTTGCCCTTACTTAATTCTACGCACCTAGTTTTATTCTCATTACTTATTCTAGAATGGTTTGGTACCATTACAATACCAGGCGTATTTGTTCTGGACAATGACAATTTTTTATACGGTCGATATTTATCCATTTCGAATGATAATATGATTATAGGCAATCTTAAAAGATTATGAATTACATACTTCCCATACATATGCAGGGTTCTTCTTCATTTGAATTAAGCAATTACGGTTTAGAATCGCAACAACTTTCCCCACTTATAAAAAGATCAAAATTTTTGCAAGAGTCTTGCGAAGTCTTGCAAGTCTTGCAGCAAGACCAAGACCAATACCAAGACCGTATATGCAAGATCAAGACCCAAGACCAAGACTAAAGATTTGATGCAAGACCAAGACCAATACCAAGGGTGCAAGACCAAGACCAATATCAAGACCATATCGGTCTTGGTCTTGGTCTTGCTTTGCGCATCACTACTCAACCGCCCCTGGGGTTTGGTCGGTGCTTGGGGTCGGAAGTGGTATGTTCAAAAATACAACAAAATTGTCTAAAATTACTATTATTGTAATTAATACCTTACATAAGGCAACATAAATCTTCTTCTGAAATAAACATTAACAAAACAAATGAAATATAGTATTGGAACACTTTTGTGGCTTAAAACAGCTTATTATAAGTCTTAATATTACTTAGTATAAGTAAAAAGAATAACTTAACATTTCTAATTATTTATAATTGTAGGTAACTTTGTTGAAATACAAAATAAATAAGTATAAACTCAAAATTAAAAGATAAAGATATCTAAAGATTGTTCCCAGTTATAGAAAATGAAAAAATAAGATTTGGAAATCTCATTACAGTTATAACGAATATAATGGCTACCAACTGCTAACTCTAAGAGCTCACATTTTTCCTTGGCATTTGATCCATTTTTCGCCAGCTTTACGTTCAGAATATGCGCTCATACAAATTAGAATGAAATAGTCTACTTCCTTGCCTTTATACTATGATTTTTCCTTTTCTGGTTTTTCTTTGGGGAGCCTTTGGAAAAGAACGAATAATTTCAGGCGAAAAAAAAACAGGTGGCGTGGTTGAGAATGATGAAGTTGGTTGAGCATTGCTTTAATTTGGAGAGATTCGCGAATGTATCGCAACAAAGACATACGATTAACTTTAAACATTTTTGCAGCACTTCGTAAATAAGTTTCGCGTTTCACTTCATTATAAGCATTTTCATATTTTGTTATATCACAATGTCCTATTTCGGTCTTTCTCTAACGTTTCTTGGCCTTCTAAAAGGAAAAATATTCTTCAACCAAGCTTGAATCTAACTCAACTATCAACCAAGGATCTTACAACTACTAACTCAACTGTTGTTGACTGTTGACAAGCTAATCATGATGGCTGACTACAGCAAAGAACTACCTATCTTCTTTGACTACAGTAAGCGAAGCGCGCGTAAATTTAAAACTCACTGGGAAGCATAGAAATATAAATATTTATGTGCTGGGAAGCAATAATGCCATGTCCTGATTCTACCCGCAAAACCGCTTAGTGCGCGAAATCGACTCGCACTTGGCCATAATTTTTTAGACATTTATTGTCCAATTAATTACATAAATCGCCTATGTTTCAGAAACAATTATTGATTCTGAAAAAATAATGCTCGATCAATCAAACAATTAAAGTAAGATATTGGAAATATAATCTTCAAAAAGGTATATCCCCTTTCTATTTTGTTATTGAGAATAAACTTATCTGTTAATTAGGAGCAATTATAAGATTTAAAATCGAGATAAAAATATGTTTCAAATTCGATGTATGTATCTGATATTATTGATGATTGATGAAAATTGCAACATAACAAGTTGATTAATTGGAATGAAAGCCTTTCTTGATTGATATTTTCTTAGAAGTATAGATAAGAGATTATAATTGAATTAGATATACCTATCAGAAATATAGAATTAGAAATTTCTTTATTAATGAGTTTATTGAATGAATCTGTCAATAGCTTGTCTTCAAATACCTAATAGATAACAAGAAATTATTATGGAATATTTCTCAGCATCTTTTATATAGATATATTGTGATTTTTTAAAATTCATTATTGCTGGTATACCTACCATTTGATAGTTGTCAGTTTGTCAAATAAATGCGTACCTATTTAAATATTTTTCATGATTTCAGCGTTGTAGCATAGCTAAATATTAGTCTATAACTAAGCCGTCCAGTTATCCTATATCTCTACGTAAAGGGTAAAATATTATTTATCATCAACTCTATTATATTATATTATTATTCAACACTAAAAAAATTACAGACTATCTACACAACTATGTACAATTTATATTTACTATATACACTATTTACAATTGTCTATATTTAAACCGAGCACCATTTCTTTCCGCTGCTGGCTGCTAGCATCCTTTCTTGGGACCCGAATCACTGGACTGCACCGGACTGAACTCTGTAAGAAAACCTCTTCAATATATAGGCAAGCCCTCACTATTTAGAAATGTCCACGAATATCTACCTACGCTGCAAGCCACGAACACTCCACCAATAGCGCGAACTCACTAGTTGTTTCTCGATATGAATATAAGGCCTTGGCTTGTATCGGGCACCAATAGTCTTGTACTCTCTTTAAAATGGTCCGCCCTCTAACGAAACGATCACTTATGATATAAAACAAAGGCGCTATCCGTTTCTGTCAGACCTATATCCAACATCTTCTTTTTAACTCCGCAACGGATTCTGATACGGTTTTCGCTGTTATTTAGATTTTTTTGCATCTTTGAGAAAATGTGATTTTTTTTTAATCAAGTCATCAAAAAAATCTGTTTGAGAGCGCTTTTTGACCGACGAATCCTGAACGGAGGAGGTATACAATCCGACTGGCTGCTTGTTTTCGCGTTTTATATAGTAAACGAACTCCGGTTTGGATGATTTTTGATTCATTTGAAAGAGGAGGCTTGAGAAATGGTCCCATACTCATAAAAACGCTAATACGAAATCTCTTTCTCTCCGAAAACCGTCCCCGAAGAAGGTGGATGGGTCGAATTTTCTCGAAAATAGAAAATTTGACGTGGTATAACTAAAGATAGGACAATATCTGGAGACGTTTAAATTGAACATTTTTTCAAGAGTTACGGTTTTTGAGATAGAGACATGTTAGATTCTCAAATATGTGTATTTTTGCTATGTGGAGAGGGCGATTTCTTTCAAAAATTGAAAATCTGTGGGTTTCAACTGAAAGACTTAATTATTTGTAGCAACATTTTTTTTCCGGAGAAGTTCCTGACAATATATGTCTATATCCTTAGGATAACCCACAGTATCCATTTATATTCGTTAGATAGAATATACCTAATGGACTTTTTACATTGATCGGCCTCAACATAGGTAAGTAGGTACAGGTGAGGTTGTAATGGTACCTACTCATTTTTAATCCAAATATTTGTCGTTCGCCGAACGCTAATTGAGGTAGGGCTAATTATTCATTCGATGTTTGTAATGACAATATTAACAGAAAGCGGTGGATTTTCTCCAATTCTTTATTTGTTTTGAAACTATTAACGTCAATTATGTACTTGTTATTTCTAAAGTGAATAGGCAATTAGCTAGATGATGCAAATTATCACAGAATAAAATGTTAATTACACACAAGGAGATAATCATTGTTATTTTGTGTAGACGTTTATGTGAATAGCAATAAATAATCTATTTGAAAATAAGTACCTTCAGCTATAAAAGATAATTGGTGGCAGCAGCAATTCATCCGAATATAATTATCTTTACTGACGGATATGACGGGATGAAAGGAATACAGGGTGTCTCAGCGAGACCGTTCATTAGAAGTTTATTGGGTTCTGGTCAAAATAAAGTTTTTAAAATTGAGAGTTATATATAATCGATTGTGTACTTTCAACTAACATATTTTTAGATTTCTAGAGCTTCTGGTTATACCGAAGGTCGGCATCTACTTTGTTATTTTAAATGGAAAATCCTCTATACATTTATATATTTGGATTACCGTATTCTTAAGCTTCATAAAGACCTCTACTTTTTTCAATTCTATCCAGCCGTTTTGGAATTATTCATTTTTTTTAATTGCGGGAGCAGACATTTATTCAAACAATCATAGAACACTAGATTTTTCGGATATCAAATTAGAATTCAAACCATGTGTACTTTTTTAATCGTTTTCGGCGTTTAATTTAACATCTTTTGTATGCCATATATCCTATACCAGAGATTGATAATTTAGGAAATAAATAAGCTATTTTTTTAATGCACACATATCTCGTCGATACTTACCTAGGACCAGAGGGAACATAGGTAGGCACAATTTTCTCTGCCTAGTACCTATGCAATGGAAAATAAATAAGCATTCTCAATGAATAATTGATAAAGTCAAATGACAAAGTAACTAAGCTGTTAAGAGTTAAAACGGATAACAATAATGAAAACAATATCTATACAAATCCAGCCATTATTAATTTATTTTTTATACATGGAAAGTGCGACAAAATTCTCAGTAGAACACATTTACCTCCGATAATCAAATGTAAATTTAGATTAATTGAAACAAATTTTGTGCGTTTTGGAGGAATTAATCATGTATTAAATAGACAAGAATATGTAATTGATGATGAAGAGGGATAATTGAATTACCTGGCCTATTTCGAGGCGAATCCCTATGCCTCAATTCGAGCTACCGAAGAAGATCTGGAAGTCAGTAGATAGTAGTTTAATACAAAGAATTTTGAAGAAGCATCAGTTCTCGTTAGTGCAAGAACTTCATCCTCAAGATTCCGTCGACAGAGTTAACTTGTGTGAGATGCTATATCTCTTGAAAAACAATATCTGGACGGACGAAGTTTTCGCGTGAAGGACTTTTTACCAGTCTTAGTAACCATATCTGGGCTTCACTTAATCGGCATGCGATACGAGAGAGAAATTATCAGAAGATGTTTAGTTTCAATGTTTTTTGCCTTAAGATGCATGACAGGTTCTCTAACGTCAGTTATCTGAATTAATTACATGTGGTTGAAGATTTTCTTGATAACTTGCCTATGAATTTAAAAAGAATTTGTTGGTATCAAGTGGATGGAGCTCCGGCCCATTGCACCCAAGAAATATCTCAAGAACTCATCTCAATGTTCGAAGACAGGTGGACAAGGCGCTTAGGACCATGGAACTGCAAGATCTCCAGATTTGACACCTACCTTCGGGGACGCATCAAGGATCTGGTCTACCAGACACCAGTGGACACGAGGGAAGAATTACAAGCACGCGTGCGAGCACCAGTCGACAGGCAAAAATTTGCTTAAAATCTTCTAAGTTTACCTTTGGTCATCGGAGGTAAATGTGGATAGCTCACGTAAAACATTCTTCACGTTTTGCTGAGAATTTTGTCGCACTTTCCATGTATAAAAATAAGGATTTCTTGATTTGTATAGCCTTCTTTTCATTATTATTATCCATTTTAACTCTTAATAACTTTGTCGTTTGACTTTGAAAATTATTGATTGAGAACGCTTATTTATTTTCAATGGCATAGCATCAACGAGATATATGTGCATTTGAAAAAAACTTAATTATTTCTTAAGCTATTGAACTGAATTGCATTTCGGGATCCTCTCCGCTTCGCCAAAATAACAAGAAACTACGATTTTGTGGGTTAATAATTTTATTTTACCCAAGATACAATTATTATGGAACGCCACTGGTAATATTATTTGATAGCGAATTTATCAATGCCACATGCGGACTGGTCTGGTTGCAGATGCCATCTTCTTCCTCGGTGATTCAGCTGGGAATAATCTGATTTCGACACTCACTGAGTTTTGTTCTACGAGGTCTCTAGGAGAAATTAACTGCTCTTCGTATGAGATTTGCAGTTTATATAGGAAACTAGATTGATCCATCCTTTTTCCACTTATTTGAAGTGCATTTAGCTATTCCTCACACTCCGTATTACATGGGTTCCATCCTTGGCATTCCATGCTCATTCCAAGTGAAATTCCTTCTCTTGCTTTTTGTTTTTGTAATAAGAGGAATTTTCGTTTTTCCTAATTAACTATTCAGTCTTATTGAATAGAACCCTTAATTTTCATTACACTATCAATCTCAGGTATAAGACATGAGGGGTATAAAAGATGTAAAATTAAATGCTGAAGGCGACTGAACAATAAAAAATGGGGGGTGCTATTAAAAAAAATCAAGATATGTTTTTTTAAAATTGCAAAAAGTTAACGTGCCATTGTAAAGTAACCCTACAATGCAGACAACATTTTTATTTGTACCAGAACCCAATAAACTTCTAATGAACAGTCTCGCTGAGACTCCCTATATAAATCAATTATTTGTTTGTTTTTTATGCATTTATATATGTTCATCCGATTCCAATAATAAACGTGCTCCGATTTTGATGATTTTTATTAATTTCAAGAAACCTACTCCTAAATAAGATAAAGGTGCCATTCATTTTCTGAAATTGAAAATTTTATATGGCAAAACTGAAGAAGAAGAGATAGTTTCGGAGACTTTCAAGTTAAACATTTTTCAAAAGCTTGAACGGTTTCCGAGTAAGAGCTCTTGCTCAGTTATACGGCTTGCGATTATCTGGATTGCCAACACCCATACATTTCGTTATTCCTCTACTGCCGGATTCTTTGCAGTTTTGCAGCAGATTGATCCCAGCCATGTTATGCGAGATACATTGGCTATGGCCATTTCAACATTTGAATGGAGCACGAGAAAATATTTTTTACAAAAAATTGGACCGACGTTATAGTTGATGCACTGAAAAGTATAAAATAATATTACTTCTATTGGTGATAGTACTTTTGAAGTTGTGCAGTTGCAGTTAGATTGATAGCTTTTGGCACCAACTTCACAAGTACCATCACCAATAGAAGTAATATTATTTTATACTTTTCAGTGCATCAACTATAACGTCGGTCCAATTTTTTGTAAAAAATATTTATTTCACACTTTTGAGTGTAACATTAGTCCCGAAAATCGTTGAACGTTCACTATACCATATCAATGAAGATAATACTTATCCTATTACCCACGTATATTCCTTGCTTGTAGTGGTTATTATTGAGATCTCAGAACATCGCGGCGGAAATACGCTTGAATATTTTAGTTGTTACCATTTTAACACCGATTTAACTCGAAAACCGTAATTCTAAGGAAAAAATGTTCATTATAAATGTTGCTACAAATAATTATATCTTTCATGTAGTATCGAAAAATTTTCAATTTTCGAAAGAAATTGTCCTCTCCACATAGCAATAATACATATTTAACATGCGTCTATCTCGAAAACCGTAACACTTTTGAAAAAATGTTCAATTTAAACGTTTCCGGATATTGTCCTATCTTTAATTATACCAACTCAGATTTTCGATTTTCGAGAAAATTCGCCCCCACCACCCCTTCGTGGGCGGTTTTCGGAGGGAAGGAGATTTCGGATTTGCGTTTTTATGAATACGGGACCATTTCTCAATCCCCTTCTTTCAAATGAATCCAAAATCATCAAAATCGGAGATCGTCTACTATATAAAAGGCGCGCACGAACCAAAAAAAAAAAAAAAAAAGCAGACAGTCGAATACCTCCTCCGTTCGGGGTTCGTCGGTCAAAAAGCGGTAGGAGATGTAACGGTTTTTAACTTTATTCTGAAAACTTGACTTTTGTTAGATAGTTACCAATCGCAATACCACTGAGTTATGAAAATATAGGTATACTTCGATAATATGAACTGAGTATAATAAATACCGATTTTTGTTGATTGAAGTTGAATTTGTTTATGTTGATTATTTTGATGTAGGTATTATCCCTAGAAAGATATCCATACTACCTAAAAAATAACAATTCACGAGCAAATGACTTTTGTAAAGTTAAAAACACAAAAATCCGTACATCCGTATTTTAGATTATCGGGATGACTTACGACAATCATTAGTACTGATAATCAAATTTTCTAAAGCTTATATGATTTCGTTGCCACTCAAATATGTGAAATAAATAAATTTTCACAGTAAAAATTTATTGAATAGAATAAGAAAATACTTGAAATCTGCAGTATCAAATAAAATATTCAATCTTATCAATATCTTGAATATAAATGAATTTTTAATAATACCCTATATGTTCTATTGATACCTACTGATAATTTTGAAGTAGGTGCAAATAGTCTTCTATAGCCATAACTACTACCCACTTCAAAATAACCATTTCCTATAGAATAATAATAATTTTATGTTTTTATACAGGTGTGATGGAACGAATATCTGACAAGATATGTGGTATAGGTCACAAATAAACCGAAGGCTAGTGGTGAAAAACACACGAACCCAAGGACAAATTTGACATGAACCTAGAATCGAGAATGTTCTAGAATGAATTTCAATTTTGTTCCTATCTACTACAATGATAATTTTAGTGAATGTTACGAGTATCAATCAAAATCTTAGAGTAGGAAAAAGTCGTGCGTACACAACAGGAGATGCTGCTCTTTATAGGCCGCCGTGAAACGAAAGTGAAGCCTATTTTTCATCGACCGCCATTGTTTACAGCTTATTTTATTTTAATTTTTTGTGCTATTTTCTAATGAAAACGACGATTTTTTTATCTTAACACAATGGTGAAATGTGAGGCTCTTGGATACAAGAGTCACTGTCGAAAAAAGAATATGGTGTTACGTCCATTGGCGGCCATTGATTTATTCCTTGGTAATTCCATGCTCTAAGATCAAAACTAAGAAATTCCATCTGTATGACAGGTTAGTTTCTAAATACTTTCATTATTTCATTTGAAAGCTTAGTTTTAGAAAAAGTTATGATGCAAACTTTCGATACGGATTAGGTATACGTCTGGCTGACAATTGGGTCTGATCATGCGTAAAGTCATTCATTTTCTGCGCCAGTGTGTTAAAGTAAATCATGGATACGAGTAATTGCTACTTTACTTAACAAGGCCGATTTTATAATGTCCGTTTGATTGAAGGTTGAAATTTAATAGATGGTAAACATAACTCTTGTTTTTATAAGCCCCTATCCGAAAGTTAAGCTGACGGCAATTGACAGTTAAGGCTTTTTGTACACGACCCGCTAATCCGCCGACCGGCGACGAAAACGGAATTATTTTATACACGAAACAGCAACCAGTCGGTTTAATCGATAGGATGGCGAGAAAAGTACAAGAGAGCATTAGCATGAAGATTATGGATTTCATCTTATACGTTGTTTGAAATACTAAGAGAATATACTGTAACAGTTTTTATCTACTTTAGGATGTCTGTTGCAACATTTGATTATTTGGTACAGCTTTTGCAGATACATATAGGCGGCAAATGAATAAAGACGAAGGAAATACGGGATTATTCCACACAATACTTTAACACTAATGAAAAAGTACCGAGGCAATTCAGTAAAATATAATTAATATTGTTTTATATAACAAACCTATCTCGGCTTTCTCCTTTTCTGCCATGTGTTAATAGTTTTGAATAAATATATTCCATATGTCTTACCAGGCCGCTTTAGATTGATTTCGATCTTTAAATTCGTCACTTGTCTTGTCCCATAGGTATCTACTGCACAAATGAAAGCCTCAATATCAAAGAGTTCCATTTTTAAAAATGACAGACTAAATGCAACTGCGTGTGTCAGCACGTATAGATTTGCAGGTAGGAAATAGGAAACAAATGCGCGATCACCGGCCGACTCAAAGACCGATGCTGGTACGTGCGTCAAGTTTCGTCAGCACCACTGAGAATTCATTTCTTCCGGCTGATCTCTCGACCGGAGATTTAGCAGATCGGCAGATTTGCCGGTCGAGTGCAAAAACCCTAACTCAAAGATTTCAACCGGCGCTCGATTAACCGCGGAAATGACACATATTTCGGACTATTGCTGTAACTGAAAAACCGTAAGAATTTTGCAAAATTTCCAAGCTAAAAATTGCCGAATACGGTCTCTTCATAAATTTTGCAGTCTCAAAATCTTGATTTAAGAAAATTGCCTCTTCCATCCCCCTTAGGAGTAGTTTTTGGTGAGAACGGAATATTTTATTCTAAATATTTTTGATATTGAACCATTAATCAGCTCTCCAATTTCAAATAATAAAATAAGGGAGTAGGTACGAATCGTGCGATTGTTTGAAATCTCGGAAATTTCTCTAAACCAAACGAGCTTTCTCTTTTCAATCCGACAACTGGAACATGTTCCATCGTTTGAAAATGTATACCTATTCAGATTTTGGTAAAAATACTGGAAATACCTATTTCAACATGGAATTTTTGGAGCAGTTTATTTAGTTATAAATAACTAGATTTTTTTCAAGTGGATTTCCAATAATTTATTTTCCAGTATGTACCTATATAAAACGTAGGTGCTAGGTACCTATGTAAGAATTAATATTACTGAGAACTTGAGAATTAGGTAATTTCATTGATAAATAGATAGAACATTTTTTGCAAACTGCTAGATTAAATCAATTATTGATGAGTTTTTTAATAGTTTGTACACAATTTCTATCTCCATGAAACGCAGGAGGTCGAAGATTGTTGTTATGGTAGGTACCTACTTGTATTATGAATTTCTTGATTTGTCACGAAATATTGGATATGATTTCTTAAATTTTCATTCTAGATTCTATTTTGAAACTATTGATTTCATCATTGTTTATCGCAGCCTATTCAGATAGATGCATGATAGTCAGGGAGCTTATCTGTATATTTCTAACAACATATTATGTGTCAATAAAATGCAAGAGCTCAATATTTACTAACGGATCCTGGCAGACGTTGCCCTGTCTCAAAGACCTACGTATATTAATTTTCATGGTGATTGGTTAAACGGCTTAAAAGTTGATGCATTGTAGCGCCATCTATAGGTGATAAATATAAAACAGTCCCATTACTGACTAATGGAGATACAAATATGAAAATCGAAAATTCCTACTACTTCTGCTTTACAAATTCATTAAAAAAGAATTTCTCAAACTTCAACCCTTATGTAATTTTTGTGTGAATCTTCATACGCCAGGGATGTATGCATTTGTGGAAAAAGGAAAGAGAAAATCAGAGTTGTTTTGTTGGTAGGGGATATCACCTTCTATCAGGCAGCAGGCGAACGAAATCGAGGGGTTCATTAAATTGGATAGGTATAATATTCTTGAAAAATATAATAACCTCCAAATTTGACATATTTGTTTATTATGTCAACATTTTCTAGAAGATATACCTACCTTCATTCTTTTCTTTCGAAAATTATAAAAACTGAAAAAGCTTGCACGTTTTACTCACTTTTCTGGATGGTTGTTATTTGAGTTTATAATAATTAGCTTCCCCGTAAGAATTTATATATATATATATATATATATATATATATATACATATATAAATATAGTAACCGTGCTCCGATTTTGATGATTTTTGATTGATTTGAAAGAAGAGAGTTGAGAAATGGTCACATATTTAGAAAAACTGTAATCCAAAATCTTCTCCCCTATAGTTGAAGATGATACCATATCCGGAAACGTTTAAATATTTTTTTTTAGTTACGGTTTTCGAGTTACAGCAATGGTAAAGACTGAAATATGGATGACTATTTATTAGTCGAAAGCGCTTTGCCACGATTTAAAAAGTAATAAAATTTTGCACGAAATATAAAAAAAATCATTTGGTTTTCTGAAATATGGTGTCTCCGCTATTTGGAGGGAGCAATTTTTCTGCGAAACTTGAAAATATGAGCCGGCCAAATCAAAGAAAAGATTATATGTAGCAACATTTAAATCGGTCATTTTTCAAATAAAGTTACGGTTTTGAAATTACAGCAGTTGTAAAATCTGAAATATGAGAATTTCCGCCGCTATGTTCTGGATCTCTGAATAATAACAAGTACAAGCAAATAATATACATGGGTATTAGGATAAGTACTTTGGGATTAGTGAACGTTCAACGATTTTCATGACTATAATGTTACACTCAAAAGTGTGAAATAAATATGTTTTATCAAAAATTGAACTGACTTTATTAGTTGATGCACTGAAAAATACAAAATAATATTATTTCTATTGGTGCTGGTTCTTTTGACGTTGGTGCCTAAAAGTCTTCTCTATATAACTACAAATGCACAAAAGTACCAGAACCAATAGAATTAATATTATTTCTTTATTTGTCAGTGCCCCAACTAATAAAGTCCGTCCAATTTTATATCTACAATCTTGTTGTACCTATATTAAAACATATCAAAGCTTCAGCTGAAGTCAAATTGTAAATCAAAACATAGAGTAGTTACCTGTTACAACATGCCGAGCGGTCAAAGAAAACAATCGCCTAACGAATATGTCCACTTGGTCACGTTCGGAATCACAAAAGTAAAGACAACGAGACGGTATAGGTAGGTATATTATCCCATCAGTTATTTAGCTTCTCTAAAAGGTAAACACAGTGAAGCCCGAAGACGATGACTTGATCGATTCGATTTTAAACGTATTTGAATAGCCAGATACGCCCAACAGTGTTGACATATAATTAAGCGGGTAAATTCTCTTTAACGACTGTATAAACAGCGATCGTTTTTTTTCTTCTTATTACTCTCCTTCTGGACTGTAGGCGTTGGTAAGTTTAGATGTAAGTATATAACTAAGAAATTGGCAATTCAACTCAATTTTCAACTTGACTGAGAACATAAATATGGATTGCTGAGATAAATTGATATCAACATTTTTCTTTAAGCCCAATTATAAGCGGTCTTAAATAAGTAAACTATAGAATGAGAACTAAATTCTGAACAAGTTTTTCAAATACATTTATAAATTTTTTTTGAATAAAGAGTGGGGAAGTGATTATAAAGAGACGCATACCTACAAATTTCATTTGGTTACACTGATTTTAACGAAATTTGGTTCTTGCCAAAGAGCACAGATCTAGTAGATTTACTTAGTTCATATTATTGTAGGTAGGGACCTTCGAATGAAAAAAAAAGTTTTTATTTAAAACGTCAAAGGCAACATACATGTATTAAAAATTATTATGATATTTTTTACAAAAAATTGGACCGACGTTATTAGTTGGTGCACTGAAAAATATAAAATAATATTAATTCTATTGGTGCTGTTACTTTTGAAGTTGTGCAGTTACAGTTAGATTGATAAATTTTGGTCCAATTTTTTGTAAAAAATATTTATTTCACACTTTTGAGTGTAACATTAGTCCCGAAAATAGTTGAATGTTCACTATACCATATCAATGAAGATAGTACTTATCCTATTACCCACGTATATTCCTTGCTTGTAGTTGTTATTATAGAGATCTCGGAACATCGCTGCGGAAATACGCTTGAATATTTTAGTTGTTACCATTTTAACACCGATTTAACTCGAAAACCGTAACTCTAAGGAAAAAACGGTCATTATAAATGCTGCTACAAAAAATTATATCTTTCATGTAGTATCGAAAAATTTTAAATTTTCGAAAGAAATTGTCCTCTCCACATAGCAAAAATACATATTTAACATGCGTCTATCTCGAAAACCGTAGCTCTTTTGAAAAAATGTTCAATTTAAACGTTTCCGGATATTATCCTATCTTTAATTATACCAACTCAGATTTTCGATTTTCGAGAAAATTCGCCCCAACCACCCCTTCGGGGGCGGTTTTCGGAGGAAAAGAAATTTCGGATTTGCGTTTTTATGAATATGGGACCATTTCTCAATTCCCTTCTTCGGTCAAAAACAGATCAAATTCTATATAGAATGGCGCAAACCACATGTCAATATAGTTTGTTTAAATCGAGTTATGAGTAGAAATCGGTTTAATCAAGCTAAAGTTGTAGGAATTTCTTCATAATCTTCAAATACTTTTCTTCTATTTTTCCAAATTAATACTTTTTTAAACAAAATTTGTTCAGAGCTTAGGCCTAATTTTATTTAACTTATTTAATAGCTACTATAATTATGTTGCAGGAAAATGTTTCTTCAATTCTTTTCCCAAAATTATATTCCGTAGTCGTAAAGCTACTAGGATGAATATTTCAAGAGAGGTAGCCGAAAGATCGGATTATTGGTCCACGAGGTACAAATTTCTGATAAAAGAATGAAAACATGTAACTTTACCGCAATAAATATTTTTTACGAAAAATTGGACCGACGTTATTAGTTGGTGCACTGAAAAGTACGAAATAATATTAATTCTATTGGTTCTATACAACAGGAATGCCTGAACTAAAATTATCATCACATATTTGTATTGATTATTAATGTTTAATTGATACCTTATAGATGGGTTTACGAGGATTTAGTAGTTAATCTTTTATATGTCTATTTATAGACGACTGTTGATCTATATAAAATCAATTCATGTGGAAAAAACACGTAAGTAATTTTACATTTGAATATCTTTTAATTGATTGATAATAAGTGCTATGTACTCTAAAAATAAAGATAAAACTCTTATCACTTTAAAGTACTTACCTATGTGTTATTTTTTATTTTATTTATTATATAAAGTTATTCTGTTATTATTAATTGAAAACCTGATGCTTCCAAGCAAGCTGAAATATAGTTTTCATGTTTACATAGATTTTACCAACACCGACTTAATCAAATACGTAATGTATTAAAAAGAGCAAATAATGTTTATTGTTTAGCTATTTAGGTAGGTACTTACTGGTAAATTTTGGTCTACAAGAGATGTAATTGTCAGTTATATCTGCGCGTTATACCTAAGCGCGTTTTTCATACAATAGCAATAGTTATGTGAAGTAAAAACTATTTTTGATCGACTTCAAAAAAAGGAGAATGTATACAATTCGGTTGTAAGATTGCTTTTTTCTAATTTTTGATTTTTTTTATGACTGTTCGCGCGTTTTGCATAGTAAACGTACTCCGATTTAGACGATTTTTGTTTCATTTGAAAGAGGAGAGTTGGGAAATGGTCCCATATTGAGAAAAATCAAATCCAAAATCTCCTTCCCTCCAAAAACCGCCCCCAAAAGGGGGTGGAGGGGGCAATTTTTCTCGAAAATTGAAAATCCGAGCCGACATAATTAATGAAAATTCCATATCCGGAAATGTTTGAATTGGACATTAAAAAAAAATAATCATACGTTTCCGCGCTACAGTCTGAAATATGTGTTTCAGCTATGTGGAAGGGGCAAATTTTTCCGAAAATCGAAAATTCGAGATTTGAAAATTAGAAAGGGGACCATATCCGGAAACGTTTAAGTTGAACATTTTATTCAAAAGTCACGGTTTCCGAGTTTCGCAATGGTAAAGTCTGAAATATGTGATATGCGCATTTCCGCTATATACAAGCTAAACCTACCTATATCTTTTTGGGTATTAGTGAACGTTCAACAATTTCCATGACTAATGTTACACTAAAAAATGTGAAATAAATATTTTTTACTAAAAATTGGACCGTTGTAGTTTGTTGTTGTAGGCACCAACTCCAAAAGAACCAGTACCAATAGAATTAATATTATTTTGTATTTTTCAGTGCAACAACTGATAAAGTCGGTCCAATTTTTTAAAAAAATATTTATATTTTTTTATTTTATTTATTTAACTACTTCAAAACTATCAGACGGTAACTAGACAATAATAGTTATTTATTATACAAGGGAAAAAAGTAGGTATTAGATTTTAAATCTAAAATCTAATATTTATCCCGTGTTTAATACACTATTTTTTTCTGTGTCGGGAAAAACGATGATTTAATATTGAAAAAATACTACAATATATTAAAGTCAGAAGATTATCGAAGTAAAATTTGAAGTTTTAAAGCGATAATTAGACATGCGTTGCTAAGGAAACCTTTAAAGTTATCAAATATCTGTCAGCTTAATTCTGTGTTTTGATTGATATTTAAGTGTACATATATCTACCCGGGAAACAAGTGAAATTTTTGAAAAAAAAAAAATAAAAATAGTTTTTATTGGGCATTTAAGATTTAAACCGTACCGATGAGTACCTACTGTTGCTATCCTTTTCTCGATTTTAACTATACTTATGTATATGTGTTTGCCAGCAACAGCAATTCCATAACAAATTACTGTTTGTCTACCACAACACAAAATTAAACTTTAAATTAACAATAACATCTGACGTCTGACAATTGCGACATAACCATAGACGATCTTCCAGAAAGTACCTATATACCGGAGAATGAGACGTATATATACGCTCCATGCTCGTGCGTAATTCCAGTGATGGATCCCATTGTCGTTCCATGTCGACAAAATAAGCTTAACAGGCGGCGAGATGTCCGCGATCTAAGTACGAATTCGAAATTTCAAGTCTCTAGACCGTATGGGGCCTGAGAAATCGCTGCGGAGTCCATTGATACAAGAACCGAAAGTAATAAAAACTATTTAAAAAGTACTGACTTTTTCCCGTTGTAACAAAAGTGGTACTTTGTCACCAGTCAACAGAGATAAAATGTCAAATGTTTATCCCGTCACAGAAAAAAAATACTTTTTTCCCGGATAGATATATATGCTTATAAATATGAATCAAATCGCAGAATTAAACTGACAGATATTTGATTATACTTTAAAGGTTTCCTCAGCAACGCATGTTTAATTGTCGCCTACCACTTTGAAACTTCATTTCCCTTCGATAATTTTCTGACTTTAATGTATTGTTATATTTTTTCGATATTAAATCATCGTTCTTCCCATCACATTAAAAAATAGTGTATTAAGTATACACGGGAAAAGTATATTACATTTTAGCTCTCGGTTATTTGTCTCCTTTCGCTTCGCATCGGAACACAACCTCGAGCTAAAATCTAATACTTTTTTCCATTGTATAATAAAAAACTATTTTTATCTTTGATTGCATCATATAAAAAAGGCGTTTCGAATTTTTGTAAGAACTAAATAATTATATCATCATCATCATATCATATTTTTGTGTGACCTACCTCCACTCTACCTGAAATCGCGAGAAAAAACGGAAAACAAAGGAGTCGCAAGTCCAAAAGGATAAATCAGTTGTTCTAAGTACCTACCTAATTGAGAAATGGATGACGGTGCCTGTTAGTGAGCTTTATCTTACCTATATAGGTACTTAAATCCGGGGAAGGTTGTATAGAATGCAAGACTTGGCATATGAATAAATTATACCTACATTCTTGGCTTGACCCATGAAGCTTGTACTTCTCCGGGTGATAATAATGTCTTCAAAATCATTTTAAATTTTTTTCGAAGATTTCTTGAAGTTCATTATTGTTGCTTAGAATGAAATACTCATTTAAATTTTTCTTTCAGAAAAGTTTATTATTGTTATTCTAAATTTATCACTTAGTTTGTTTTGACCAACCTTCGTTCCTCAATTTATTCGATTCGTTTGGCAAAGTAGGATACTCAACTATATTTTTGACCGACGAACCCCAAACGGAGGAGGTATACAATTCGACTGTGCGCTTTTTTTTTGGTTTGTGCGCGCCTTTTATATACCTAGTAAGCGTACTCCGATTTTGGTGATTTTTGATTCATTTGAAAGAGGAGGCTTGAGAAATTGTCCCATATTCATAAAAACGGGAATTCAGCATCTCCTTCTCTCCGAAAACCGCCCCCGAAGGGGATGGAGGATGCAAATTTTCTCGGAAATTGAAAATCTGCGGTGGTATAATTAAAGATAGGACAATATCCGGAAACGTTTAAATTGAACCTTTTTTCAAAAGAGTAACGGTTTTCGAGATAGAGGCATGTTAAATTCTCAAATATACGTATTTTTGCTCTGTGGAGAGCGATTTCTGTCGAAAATTGAAAATCTGTGGGCAGTACATGACATACATAATTATTTGTAGTAACATTTATAATGAACATTTTATCCTTACAGTTACGGTTTTCGAGTTAAATCGGTATTAAAATGGTAACAACTAAAATACTTAAGTGTATTTACACAGTATGTTTTGAGATCTCAATAATTACAACTACAAGCAAAGAATATACGTGGGTAATAGGATAAGTACTAGCTTCATTGGTGTTAGTGAACGTTCAACGATTTTTGTGACTAATATTACACTTAAAAGTGTAAAAAAGATATTTTTACAATAAATTGGAGCGACGTTATCAGTTAGTGCACTGAAAAGTATAAAATTTTTTTGTAAAAAATATTTTCCAATAGCTCAAACGCAAATGAGATTCTGTAATATTGTCATTTGCTGAATCGTTGAAAATGGAGTTCTCCATTGAAGAAAAACGAGATATGATAAAACTTTATTAAAAGAATGATAGAAACAGTTGAGTACATTGGAAGTGTATCTTAACATGTATCCCGAGAGAGGACACCCCCCCGATCTTTATTCAACTTACTGGATAGAAATTTAGCAGAGCATGTTTAAATTAAAAAACTCAGACAAAAATCTGGATACAGGATGGATCAAGAAACTAAAGAAATCATTATTAGTGAGGTATAATAAATGAAATAAATTTCAAGTTTTTCAAACCAGCCAAACCCATCGCGAATTCTGTCCATTGATTTGGACAAATTTGGTTGAAGTTGTCGTCTCTCGGGATTCATGTTAAGATACAGTTCCAATGTATTCACACTGTTTCTATCATTCTTGTACCTAATAAAGTTTTATCATATGTCGTTTTTCTTCATTGGGGAACTCCATTTTCCACGACTTAACAATTGACAATAATACGGAATGTCATTTACGTGTCACCGATTGGAAAAATCAAGGTCAACTACTTTATAGAACTAATTTATTTAATGTCTCAAATTTTTAGGACAACAAGGGCAACGTATGATACATCTTCAAAAAGATGATAAAAATTGCTATTCAAATTAGTGGAATGCCATTATGGCTCCCATAAGACAAGAAAAAGTTCATGATAGTTACACATAGATGAAACGTCAGGTTACAAAACTATTAGGTAACACCATTGGAAAGAGTGGAAAAAGTGGCAATGTAAATGTGCTATTTACTTAGAAATTCACTGAGAAATAAAGCCAGGAAAAAATTAAATGATTTTCCGACAATTCATTTTTTTCCGGAAATCTCCGGAACTACTCGAAATTTTCAAACTTTCTAAACGGTGTTTGTTGACTACGTAAATGTGCAACTTTGCCGCAATTCAACCATCTTTGTATTCCCTTTAGTTTCCGAGATCCCAATGGTGAGAGTCGAATTTGAAATAGCCTGTATATATCGCTTATAAATTTTTTGAGACACACAACAACACAAGTAGGTATATTCTGAACCACATTGGTGTCCTCTATCCACCTTTGACGTTTTTTCCGTTTCCCAATAATAAATATTTTTTACAAAAAAATGGACCGACTTTATCAGTTGTTGCACTGAAAAAATACAAAATAATATTAATTTTATTGGTGCTGGTTCTTTTGGAGTTGGTGCCTACAACAACAAACTATACAGCGGCAAAACTTCAAAAGTACCTACCAGCACCAATAGAATTAATATTATTTTGTGTTTTTCAGTGCAACAACTGATAAAGTCGGTCCATTTTTTAATAATAATAATCTTTATTCAGGTTAACATACAAATCTTGATTAAAAAAATAGTATGCTAATAGATTGTCTGACTTAGAAAGTCCAACAAACCCCTACCGAGATGCAAATAGCATCTGTGTGTAGACCTGAACTTAATAATGTATTAAAATCTACAAGCTTAACATAATGTAAATATAAATAGTAATATACAATTAATAAACAAATCATAGAATTAAAATGCAACAAAACTATAAATACAACTACAAATGTTAAGAAAGACACATGATATAGGAAGTATTAAATATTAAAACAGATTTCTTAAATAATATAACAATATCTATGTATATTATAACTTCAAATTATTTAAAATCCAACTCTTAATATGAAATTTAATACGCCCTCTCGAGAAGTTTAATTTTTTTAGATTGTTATCTAATCTATTGTAGACAAGTTTGGATCGATATAAACTAGTTTTTTGACCAATATTTAATTTAGTTTTACTTATTGTAAGCGATTTATGTCTAGAAAATAAACATGCTTCAGCAATAGTATACTCTTCCCGTAGATTACAATAATTATTTATTAGTGCTTCCAAAATATATTTTTGATTGATGTTTAGCAATCGTGTCTCACTAAAAAGGTTGTGTTGTTTACCAAAAGTTAAAATTTTGATAGCACGCTTTTGTATTCTTACTATTGGCCCTAATGTATTTGAATAAGCTGAAAAAAATATTTATTAAAGTTTAATATAGGTACCTACCTACAGAAGACACCTAGGTATCCTTCCAATTTAGTTATGTTCGAAGTATAAAACTTTTTCCCACTAAGTAGGTACCTACCCATCCCGTTTTATCCAACTCTGCCCTATTGAGAAATACCTAATCTTGCGAACACCTAATCAAAAATAAATACAAACTCATACTTGATCTATAAATTCTGACAGGCAATATTTTTTAAAAATACCTATTCTGTAAAACTCTAGGTACCTATTAGGTATTCAACCTGATACCTATGCTCTATGCTTCAAAATAAATCAATATTTTTGAATAATAAACAGTCGGTTGAAAGGCATCTATAGTCTTATCAAATTTGACAAATATCTATTGATGAATTAGGTATTAGGAAATTATTTCTTGGTACCGTATATGGATAGGTATATATAGATAGGTATGTGTAAGTACTTATACGATGAAAAAGTAATTTGTCATTCAGATATAAATTGATATTTCAGGTTATCTCCATAATCTGATTGCTGTTAATGACACTGTTATTTTAGATTAATAATAAACTTTTTTATACTTAGCTAACATGTTTTTATATTGTATCAATTATTTCTCAATGAATTTTAAATTAAAGTTGAAAGTCATCTAAATAATACATCTATTTCTGAGAATTTTATTGATCTTATCTTAGGTACCTAACTTAAAAAAAATATAATAGCAAATATAGAATAAAATTCATTTCAGCTGATTATGCTTTTTATTTTATTCGATAACTTGGAGTTTTGAACGAATGTCATTCAGATTTATATAAAAGTAAAATATAGCACATAGGTATTGTGGAATAATAATAATGTGTTTTTTTAATTTGTCCTGTATCAATAAACGGATCTACAGTATCAAATATCTCATCAGAATGGTAGTACCCTCCTAATTGTCATTAGTGAGCCATCACCGTGCTGCTGGAATCATCTCCAAAGCGCTTCAGTATCAGGAAATGTATATCCAAAAAAGCCCCGCGAATCTCGGCGAATCGCCAATCAACCCCGGCCTACTCGAAATAGTAGTCGAGGATCGCTTTCGACGTTGCCGGGCAACGCGCCCCGCTTCGACAGGGTAGGGGGCGGGGCACACGCCGCAAGCGCCAATCGTGTCACTGTTCGGGCGCGCAACGTGTGTGCGTGTGTAATGTATCGTCTAATGTCACCGTAATAGCGCACATTACGCGATAATACATTTCGGATCGCCCGCTCAGAAAGCACGCATCAATCGACAAAACACCTGCTTGTGTTGGGCAAACGGTGCGCGAGATAAAACACGTCAAGTGTACTTACGTACGTACGGTGACAAGTGCCGGCGCTATTACAAACAAACAAAAACATTATGGAACTTTTTAGGGAAAACCACGCTTTCACCGACAACCAGCCACTGAACATGGACACCAAACTCCAGAATAAGAACCCTTTCAATATCGAATCACTGCTCAGAAACACCACCAGTCCGGCGAGCTCCAGAAGCATATCACCGGCCTCGCTCAGAAGTCGCAGCCCGAGGAGTCCACCGATATCGCCGGGCAGTGAGGAGATTCCGCAAACGGCTTTCGTGCCGAGACCGGGTCTCCTCAATCACATCTACCCCAATGGGGCGTTCTATGGGTTCCAGGGGCCGCAGCCGGGTAGTGGCATCAGTCACATGGATGGCATCATGTCGCGGAGCCAGCACCTACAGAACCCTATTGGGCCACATGGTCAAATTCCCTTTTCGCATATGCAGATTGAATGGTTCGCGAGGACGGGTGGTATGTTGTACTCGGCCAGGTTGCCGGATCTCACAGGTTAGTGCAAGCTTTTTCTCTTTAAGATTACTGGTAATTTGAAGAAAGTAGGTAGGTATCTACTTTATTCTTGGTTCCATCCAACCTCTTTTGATCGCATGTTCATAGGATCTAATAATTCAATGCAAAATTCTTGACTATAGTCGTTCCTGGTACCTACTTATACTGTCTGACCTCCTAACTAAGAAATAATAAACACGATTCGTATATGTGCTATAATATTCTGCAGTTTATGTGATTTTATTATTCTATGCTATGTTAGGTTTTCTTAATCAATGACGTAGCACCTGAGTACTTTGCTCGTGCTCTCAATCTATATTTCATTCAAGGTGCTATACTTTCTGTAACCAGTACTTACTCGAGGACCCCGTGCACCTGATTAGAATTTCCGTTACATACTCTTTTCTCTCAATTAGATTAAAAAAAAATCTACCTTCCATCTTCTCTCAGTATCATGAAGGCTTTGGAATATCCAAATGACGAACATGTTGATTCAATCTTGATTGATCCACATGTTCCTTATTGTAGCTTACTCTTGTTATTGGCAGCGTTTAGATATTGTCATCTTACGAACAGTCTTCTGGCTCCTGCATCAAGAGCTTTATTTTATCCTGGAATTCGGGCTTCTTGCAATCTGATTTCCGCGCGAACGACTAACCTCATAATAATATAATATATACAGGGTGACCCGGGGATTCGTGCAGGCTCCATAATTTTTGTGCTATTTAAGTTTTCTACTTGATTTTTTTTAAACGGTAGGTCGACAAATGAAGCACATTTTAAAAATATTTTTATTAGTATACAGGATGTTACAGAGTAAGATACATAATTATGTTGTCTTTTTTAAATGGCAGCGCCATATTTTTGTTACATTTTTAAATTTGCCTAAACTTTGGCAATATATTGCAATACATATCATAGACTTATCCGCAATAGTTTTTGACTTATGTCAATTTATGTGTCAGAATGGCGTTGTGCATCGACCTACAATAAAAACCATACCTTTAGCTCCATTCAAGATAACTTAAAAAACTTTTTTTATTAGATTCCTAACGCCATTGTGCATCATCTCAATCAAAGTTGAACTCAGCATCGATGTTGCAATGCCCACTACGATTTTTTGAATATAGCAAATAATTAATTGCACTAACTCGAATTTTTCAAATGCAACACCCTGTATGTTATTAAGCCATTGTACAGCATTTTTAAGGGCTTTCTGCCAATATATAGTTTGTGGGGTCTAAACTTTAAGGTTTGCGAGATTTATTGCAAAATAAGAAATGTTGATGGTTTGTTCTAAAAAAAGAGAAATCGAGTGAGCCACTTTCGTAAAATTTAACAGATACATATACTAAATAATTATAGACGTCAGATTGTTAAAAATTAATTTCTTTCAACTGTAATTAGTGAATATACTGTAGATATTGGCGAAGCTGACAGAAATGTTTTGTTAGCAAGCAGAATCAACCGACCAAAATTTCCAGAAGCAATAACTCCACGGGCGTTTTCTTTCAAAAAGGTTAGAAATCGGCTTGATCTTACTGGTATCGTGTTTTATACTAAAAAGGAAATTATTGGTGGTCGGATCACCGAGCAAGATGAGCTGCAAATTTCATTAATGCTGCAAGAAAATCTTCACTCAAGTACTAGGGAAATAGCAGCGGAAACAAATATTTCATAAAGTAGTGAGAACAGACTAATATTAAAACATAAGATCTGAACATACATCTGGCGTTTTTTTATATAAGCAATTTTGCAATCAGAGATGTATTTGTATCCAAATGTATGATATTATTGTCGAGGATGATAATATTTTGAATAAAATTCTGTTTTCTGATGAAGCAACATTTAAAAGTAAGGGGTCAGTCAGCAAACATAAAATGCAACAATTTATTGGTGATTATATTATAGGATCCTATTTTTTTGATAAAGTAATAAATGGTGAAAGATAATTTCTTCGCGAACATCTTCGCAGAATGTTAGAACAAGTGGATCTGAATACCAGAAGGGGGTCCAACACGATGGTACTTAGGTGCATTACAATAGAATAATGCGAGAGTTTTTAGATAAGTCTTATTCGAATCGTTGGATAGAAAGAGGAGATACTATCCCTTGGCCCGCACGATCTCCTGACCTCGATCCTATAGATTTCTTCCTTTGTGGTTATGTGAAGGAAAGGGTTTTTCAAGATCGTCTAACAACTAGTGAAGACAAGAAAAACAGTATCTTGGAAGCTTTCCATTCAATTGATGGAGCAATGATTGCAAGAGATGCAGTTGCAGTTAGATTGACAACTTTTGGCACCAATGTCACAAGTACCATCACCAATAGAATTTATATTATTTTATACTTTTCAGTGCATCAACTAATAACGTCGGTCCAATTTTTTGTAAAAAATATTTATTTCACACTTTCGAGTGTACCTAACATTAGTCACCAAAATCGTTGAACGTTCACTAATACCAATGAAGATAGTACTTATCCTATTACCATGTATATTCTCTGCTTGTAGTTATTGAGATCTCAAAGCATCGCTGCGAAAATACGCTTGAGTATTTTATATGTTACCATTTTAACACCGATTTAACTCGAAAACCGCAACTCTAGAGAAAAAAAGGTTCATTATAAATGTTGCTACAAATAATTACATCTTTCATGTAGTATCGAAAAATTTTCAATTTTCGAAAGAATTCGCCCTCTCCACGTATCAAAAATACAAATTTAACATGCGTCTATCTCGAAAACCGTAACACTTTTGAAAAAAACTCAGATTTTCAATTTTCGAGAAAATTCGCCCCCACCACCTCTTTGGGGGCGGTTTTCAAGAGATTTTGGACCTGCATTCTTACGAATATGGGACCATAAATCAAACCTCCCCTTTCAAATGAATCCAAAATCATCAAAATCGGAGCTAGTTTACTATATGAAAGGCTCGCACGAACCAAAAAAAAAATAAAGCAGACAGTCGAATTGTATACCTCCACCGTTCGGGGTTCGTCGGTCAACAAACAATATCTACCGATCTACCGATCGCAATAAATTTTAACTTGAAATTTGCACGTGTTTGAACTAAGATTAAACATACTTAGTAACTCTTATAGACCCACTCTAAATCCTATATGTTACCCGAACAAATCTTGGTCGCCCAGATATTTTTGAAACAAATTTGGAAATAAAATATAATTTATTAAAAAATATAAGTTCAAACTAAAATTTGGAGAAGAAAATGTGTAGTAGTTTTTCATTAAACAAGATATTTCATTCTGTAATAGGTTTTTATTTACATATAGTAAGACTTTATTTGAAGCACGGTAAAGAAATGTTTTATTGCTTTTGTTCATTTTGATGCATCCACCAAAATTGATAAAGCTTAGCTATTTTTCTTAACCAAAATTTTCCTGATGTTTTCACAATTTTAATTCATAAATATAATTTTCAACATAGACTTTTATTATGACTAACGTGATGGCGATGAAAAAACTGCATTAAAATTGATTTTATAACGTATTTTGATAGAATAGTGTAAAGCTATCCTGAAATTGAATACCTATAGATACCTAGATTAGGTTATTGACTATTCGAACATAGTTTTATTCAAAACTATAGACTAAGATATTTGTTATGCTCTTTGAATATTCGTATCTGTGAATGAGAATGTCAAATATCAAATAAAAAGAGATGGGAAACAGGAGAGAGTGTCGCGTTTTTATCAACGCTATTTTTCGCATTCTCGTGGGAACACGGTCGAACTGAATATGGTATTGCAGATTATTTCCAGACGATCTAATCTAAAAGGCTTTTGTGGTTATTGTGGCATCCCTTATGGTTAACTGTGATTAGAAAAAAATGTAAACAAAACTCAATAATTAGACAGGAATTGCAGGATATATTCGAAAACATTTGCAGGAAATGGTGATATAGTTTAAGAACTTAATTGCTTGCAACTGTTTCTAAATTCCAATGATAATAAATATTTTCCTACGTTTATTAATTATCAAGTTCAAATTATGCAGTATGTAATTTTCTCACAGAAAATATTATACAGGGCCACACGAAAAATCAGCCGAGCTCAAGTACAGTGCTAGTGGTCATAAATGAAATGATTCAGTTGATGCTATCGTACTTTTTATCAAGCAAATAAACATCAAGGATCACAGTTACTTATGTATTTTGGAGGGTTGAAAACCTTCGTAGATATTCGGTAGATCATAGACTAAAGTTTTGAAATTAGGGAATGAAAACAGGAGAGTTTATTGAATATGAAAATGATAGTTTAAAAAATTAATTATTTGGTAAGAAGCATCATGTAACGTATTGTTCGCTGTTTTATTAGGATACAAAAATATACACGTAAAACTAGATGAGAACAACTCAACTTTCGAACAAAACTTAAGTATTCATAATTGGTTCATCCATTAAGGAGCTACGATGCCACAGACAGATGGGCGGATACACACGTTATAATCAACTAGCTAAGAACAATCTCGATCAGGTCACCCTTTGAATAACCAAAACATAACCAGGACATTTTTGACCGACGAACCCAAACGGAGGAAATACTATTCGACTGTCTGCTTTTTTGGCTTATGCGCATGATGTATATAGAAACGATTTGGATGATTTTTGATTCATTTGAAAGAGGAAACTTGAGATGAAAACTCAAATCGGAAATCTTCTTCCCTCCGAAACCGGAAATTTTTCTCGAATATCGAAAATCTGAGACGACAGAATTAAAGATAAGACATTACCCAGAAAGGTTTAAATTAAAAAAAATAGCTACGGTTTTCGAGTTTCAACAATGTTAAAATTTGAATTTGAAGAATTTCCGAAGTGATATTTTGAGATCTCCAAATAATACTTGTAACAGGTACAAGCATAGAATATACATGGGTTCTTCTTTGGTATAAGTGAACATTCAACGATTTTCGTGAATAATTTTATACACAAAAGTGTGAAATAAATATTTTTTTACAGAAATTGGGCCGACTTTATTAGTTGGTGCACTGAAAAATATAAATTACTTAATATTCATTCTCTTGGTGCTGGTACTTGTGAAGTTAGTGCCGCAAACATGGTCTATAAACTGAATAGACTATGGGTTCAAGAGTCTTCTATTTAAATACAATTGCAGAAAAATTACCAGTATCAACAAAATTAATATTATTTTATATTTTTCAATGCATCAACTAATAATGTCGTCCATTTTTTTGTGAAAAAAAGGGTAGGTATCTCTATGGTTTGCGTCGTAAAGAGGGCCTAAAGTTTGTCATTCAGTTTTATCTAATGATAACATATTAGTAACGTGAAACTGGAACAAATAAAAATGAAATGCTAAGACGTATCTATTTCGGAAATCCTGGAATTTTATAAATGACCATTTAGTAAAACGCTGCTGGATTGGCATAATACTTTTCTTCATCAATTACATATAAAAGATAAAAAAGTTATTTTGAAGAATATCGTCCTCAACCCTTTCTGACCCGATATGACTTTTTGTAGTACCTACCTACCTATTTGAATAGTTCACTATATTGCACAAATATCATCAAAATCTTTTAACATACATGAATGTGTATTCCATTTAAGTAAGCAGTTGTATTATCTGCATGTTAGGTTGATTCGTATTCCGGAAATTGGTTTAGGCTTACATAAGTTACGTCAAAATTAAATACGAAACATAACCTTCAAAAATGACAAAGGGCATTGACTTAAATAATGAATTACAGGCAGGCAAAACGTGATTCGGTGGTAGGTTAGAAAATAGAAATTTTGTTTGGTTGCAATATGAAACATTTACGTTTCCATCCACCTTACCTTCAGAACGAATGAGATTAAAATTTTGATAAAGTAAAGAACAATGAGCTCCATTCGGACTTAAGTAGGCACCTACGGAATTATCAAATATTCAAACTATTCAAAATAAGGATTCTATATAGCATATACGATATTAGCCTTAGAATCTGTGTTTTAGCGCTTTAAACTTTTCGGGATATTGGCCAAATATTAACTATACCACCTCAGATTTTCGATTTGCGAGAAAATTTGCCCACCCACCCCCCATCAGGGGTAGTTTTCGGAGGGAGGGAGATTTCGGATTTGCTTTTTTATGAATACTGGAACATTTCTCAAGCCTCCTTTTTTGAAAATCGGAGTACGATTACTATAGAAAACGCGCGCACGAACCAAAAAAAAGCAGACAGTCGAATTGTATACCTCCTCCGTTTGGGGTTCGTCGGTCAAAAACTAATAACTAGCAGTCATATGAATGCTCTTGAAATTTAGATCAAGGAATACTCAGATTTACTTTTTTGAAATTGACCTTGTACCAAATTATATGAATATATGTTATAAACTGCAGATAGTGGAAATAAACAACAAAACTGCATCGAAAATCCAATGCATATTTGTCCCCATCAAACTCGTTTGATAGTCGAATGATTTACGCGCGAAATATTAGCGAAAAACGATATTCGATGATATGCAGTTTTATCTGTATAATGAAATATTTGTATTTGCATTTTTTTGGGTTGCGGGCAAGCATACATTGGTACACACATATCAATCAGAACGGCTCTATCAATCGATAAATAATAACATTTTAATATTACATAGTTGGAAATGTGAATGTTCATCCAGTGTGAGAAAATATGATAGGTAGATAGGATAGGAAGTATTTAGGTGTATATCAGCCAGTTAAATATTTGTATTTTGTTTCTTGGGAAAGTAACCGATTCTTAGATTGGGAAATAATTTCTTCAAGATTAAGTGCAAAGTGCTCGCAAGGACAAGATAAGGTGAGGTGTTTGATATGATTGCATCATTTGCATTTGATTGCAAATCAAATCTATGCGTGATAATGTCATTGAAGCTAGGTACTACTCTTACTGCATCGGGGGAGACAGTTCTAATGCCAAGAATATCTATGATTCCTACAGATTTACCTTTTCAATTCAAACGATACCAATTTCCGATTAAACGTGCATAAGCACAAGGCTAAACCTTTAAATTTGTTGGCGTAGATTTAAGAGAAGATTGTTTTTTTTCCTGGAAAGTTGTATGTTGGTCTTTCAAGAACAAGAAGTTTCGAAAATCAAATCATTTTGCTACCCAAAAATCAAGAACAACTAAAATGTAGTTTTTACAGAAGTTTTAGAATGTTAATTTTTTCATACGATAAAATAAACGTTGTAAAATGAACTTTTTAAAATGAATTTTATTAAATAAATTTCGTAAAATAAATGTATTTCGTTCTAATTTTTATTGTGTCTAACGTATCCATAACATTAACAAACCCAAAAGATTAACAAAATTCTTTTGCGGATGAAGCCGCGCCTGGGTACTGCTAGTATAGTATAAGCCAAGGTGTTTCTAATCTTTGGTATAAGACTATAATAACAGTACCATTTCTGAAATAGGGATTTGTTGTGGGGTTTCTACGATTTTGTTCGAGGACGAAGTCGTGGAAATTCAATATTTTTGATACAACAGATGGCTCTAAATTATAACATTAGTTGATATAATTCAGAAAATTGAAAATAAAAAAAATATTTTTATAAGAATTCTTCGAAAATGATTTTGACCACAAGATTTTTGTACTTAGGTATGTACTAGGTATGTATTGTGACTGGTATATTCAAATTCTTGTGAAGAGAAATCTACCAATAATAAAGTTCCTCGAGGTACCTTCCTGGGACCACTACTATTTTCAGTATACCTATATTCATGACGTGCTTACAAAGGTTTAGAAGATGTAATATGCTGAAAATACTCACGGTGTACAAAAAGAATTCCTGAAATGTATTACAAAAAAATATTGACCAAGTGATTTCAATAAAAAAAATCCCGAGGGCCTGTAGTCAGCGGAAAGGTAAATTTTTCAAATTCATTGAATTGTAATTTTAACAACCTTTTCATTGGTATACCTACATGTTATTAAATAAAATTGTCATAGCCTTGCGGTTAGAGGTTTTTATTTTGGCTGTTGAATATAAAGCAGACAAGGATTCGAGTCCACTTCAAGGCTGATTTTTTTTTCGTCTATTTCTTTTCAATAAATATACTATATATTTTTTTAATCAGGGTCTTTATTAAGATCTCCAGAAAATGTACAATTACATCAAATTTATATTGAGTGTTCATGTTTTATCAATATTTGTTATTTTTCTTTATTAATTTTAATTTTTTTACCTGTGTATTTTATGAAAAATTGCTTTGAACAAAAGTTGTAGGTACTGATTATATCTATAACCTAAAATTATTTTTAATAATATTTACACTACTGCTCTTTTTTGATAATTTTTTTAAATGTTTGAATGGTCACCATTTTGAAACTACTTACCCGATATTGCCCAATAACGAACTCGACCGACCGAGATATTTGAGAGATTGATTTTTGTAGCAAATTTGAACTTGATACCTTCAAAACTGCGACCTCTATCGTGTTAACAAATTTCGAAATATCCCATATATATATATATATATATATATAACCTTTTGAACCAAATGTTTTTTGGACTAACTTATAGACATATAACAACATGCCGTTGAAATTTTTTCGAAATTCAAAAGTGTGAACGATCGCAATAGGTATATTTCTATAAGAAATTTACCTAAAAAGGTTTTGTAATAATACAATGGCTGTAAATACGGAAAAATGCAGTTCATGATTTCCATTTCATATGCCTACTGTACTGCAATTGGGTTAGCCAAAGAAAATACCGACATTTCCTGATAAAAATTCAATTGGGTTTGGTGTATGGTATATTTTAATTTTCAAAAAGCTTAGATTAGAATTGAATTAGGTACTCAAACAGTTTTCCTCATAATTATCTTTCATGCATAATTGTTTCGTAGTATTCCCTCCGTTTCAAATAAAAACAAAAACATATTAAAAAAACACATTAAATATTTACTTCAACACTTGATCAAGAAGAACAAGACTCGGTGCACTGACATATACAAAACATGCTCGACAACAATACTGAGAGAAAAGGGGCATTTAGTGACTCGTAATCCAATTGAGAGAATCATATATATACGAGAGACTTATTGTGCATAATAGAGGAACATCACAGTAGGGGTGCCAAAATTTCCAAAACAAACAGGCGCACAGCAATAAAACTCAGTGCCAACCATGTGACATGTATCATCGGAGCAAATAACACATGTGTCGTTTTTCAGAATGGAGGGGTGGGAGACAAATTACCCAGAGAGGGTGAGAAAAGAGAGCGGCTTACCGCACCGGCTTAGCGAATCGTTGAAAGTGTTGCTTTTTTAATGTGATGGGAGTGTATGTACGACGGACTGCCTTACAGATTTTGTTGATATAGACAAATTGTTTTAGGGTTTCGTATGCGAATTGTAAAACATGTACTGTGTCTACACACTTTCTTACCGCTCTCAAGCGAATTCCATTGAATATGAAGATAGTCTGATCATGGGGTAAATCCATTTTTTTTTCAGCGTGCCAAGTCACATTCTATTTTGACATAGAAGGAATCAAATGGCCAGAAATTTGATAATTTGTTTAAGTATAATTTTTATCCTGCGGTTTATTAGAGATACACGTTATAGCAGGTGGTACAGGACTTTAACCAGAATATTCTAGACAAGTTTCATCAAAGCCATTTTAGCGCCATAGTCTTGAGCGAAACACGTTTTGCAGCTATTGCCTAGCAAACAGTCCATGCAGGATGCCACCCAATATCTGCCACCGGCGAGAGATATCGACACCCTATAAACAAAAAAGAAAGCAACACAATCGGACCATCCTTTCCCGATCATCCCGAATCATCGAACATAAAGATACTAACAATGGAGCTTTACAATCCGACATGTGTATTGGTAAGAAACTTGGATATCCTCCTTTTAACACTGACACTGACATGATTGGTGTCGGATAAGAAAATTAGTGTATTTTTTTCTGGGTGGCATACTATCAGTGAAAGTGCCATCAAAATTGGTTCAGTTGTTTCGGGGATTTCATAACGTCGATGTCTTCTTGGATCGATGTAATCAGAATAGTGATAATGACAAGAGTAATTTAAAAAACTAAAACAAGCCGACTTTGTTAAGCAACGCAGAGCCTGGCCTGGTTTGGATGAGTGACCGGTGATATGTGCCGGGCGTTAATTCAGATTCTATTGTTCAATGCTATATTGCCTCTCTGGAGGACAAGAAGATTCAGCAGTTCGGCAATCCCAATTAAGCACAGGAACTTGCAGCTCCAAATTATCTATTATGCTAGAAAACCACTTTTGATCCATGGTGTTGCTCTTGGTCTTGGTATTACAAAAATATTCAAACGGGCAGTCTATCTTTTCTGGTCTTAAAAGGTCTGTAGATACTATATAATGTTTTTCTAGATGATGACGTAGAAGCGTTTATTTAAATATTTTTCGCATTATTCATCAATAATTATGAAAGTTGAAAAAAAAAATCGAATTTATTGAGTTATAGAAAATTGAAAATAGTATTTCTGCTCGCCCTAGGCCTTTTTATTGCAGAAAACATGACGCAAGAAACGAGAGGTGTTAACGCGGCAACAAGAGCAACGGATCATCTCTGTTTTCTGACAGTACCAGCTTCGCTGGCCATAACACTCACTCACACACACCCACACATATGCGGCTTTCGGGGGTTGGGTATAAATTAGTCCAGAAAATCCTCGCTAAACAACGGGGGACGATTACGGGCAGCAGCCAACCACCCTGCTCCTGTCGACCAGCCTTTGCTGCTGCCCCTCGATCGCGATAAATTACTTTAATTGCTCTCATTTACCTCGCTAATGGTCGCGATGTGCCCTTGCTGATGCTGAGTTTTGTGGCAGTCCGTTTTTTTTGTTGGGTATGGTTTCAGTCCGTTTTTTTTGACCTCTTTTCACTATCTGTGTAGGTGCGCTCGAATTAGATTTGGGTTTTCCGCCGGCTCAAGTGAAGACCATTACATACCTACTGGATGAAAATAGGGGATAGGATTTAATGTGAGGTCAATGTGCATAGCTATAAAGTTTGAATAATATTCTTGGATAGAAATA
Organism: Crioceris asparagi; assembly: GCA_958507055.1. Taxonomy (NCBI): domain Eukaryota; kingdom Metazoa; phylum Arthropoda; class Insecta; order Coleoptera; family Chrysomelidae; genus Crioceris; species Crioceris asparagi. The sequence goes on from OY293826.1 coordinate 119,143,932, forward strand.
AATTCTATGAATTTTAAAGATGTTTTTTTTAATATCGATGACAGGTTATTAAAGAAAGTCCCTGTGTATTTCCTTGGAATTGAAGGTTTAATTAGGGTTCAGTGAAAGCTGATAAATAAGAACCTTTATAGATCTGCTGTTTTACGCCCGCTCTTCCATCCCCTAATATGCGGAAACAGCGAACTAGAAGCCCTGGAAAAATGGGAATATGCTAGTTTGATGTGTGGGTTGACGAAAAAAAGTCTCTCGTTAAAACGAGCATTATGTTAGCTAAAAATAAAATAGCGTAGAACATATCATAAAGCTCCATAAGTGAAATGCTTGTACATTAATTTTGTATAAAGTTCTAGCTGTTTTACCCGGCACTTCCTGGGTAAACACTTTCGTAGATTTTGCAACGAAAATATAAAATCATTATGTCTTGAGTATGGAACCCTTCTATGAGACCTACTCGCACTTAGAACTAGTCCGAAAGCCAACCCAGATCAATCCAAAGATACGCATCAAGCGAGAACAGCATGATAATTTTTGCTACATATGTCTTAAGGATTTCCCGGTATCGAACCGCCCACCTTTAAATTCCAGTCACACTGACAGACTCTCACGGAACAGTCCAGTGACATACTACACACAAATATATACCGAAAAATCCACGAAAATTTAGCCATAGGGTTGAGAGATACGTCTTTGGGAATTATAGATATGGAACCCTCAACCTAGTAAGCTCAGACACACATAAAATATAGCCTATGTCACCCACGCAAATATAAAAAATTAAATAAAAAAATACCAAAATCGGATAAGTAGTTTTCGAGATTTTTCTGGTCATACAAACAGTCAATACGTCCGCATGGGCAACGTGGCTCAATGATTAAGTCCGCTAATCATAGGGTTCTGAGTTCATGTCCCGTCCATATATCCTACTTTTAGTATAAAAGAAATTATATAATGATAATATGGGTGAATATTATAATAGTTTATGGTAATAAAGATAGAACAGATTCTTGGTTCTTTTATTTATGAAAATCAATCTATTTATTTATTGATACCTCACAATTTCTCCTATATAATCCATAAATTGGCTATGCTTCACCTCAATATAAATGTGCGAAACCCTCGGGATATGACTTCAACAAACATACTTTTAGATATTTCTGCAGTTTAATAGCGTTCTTTTCAATGACGCAGTATACAGGGGATACAATTTGAAAATAAAAAGTGGGGGATAGCTATTAGAGGTGTCAAATGTAAAATTTTTCAATGAGTCATTAAAAAGGTATTTCGATGCCATTTGAAGCCGTTTTTTATTTTTTTATTATCTTGTCAAATAAGAGAAATATTTCCCGTATACGATAACTTGAGACACCACGTATATATAATATCAAATTATTTTCTGATGACATTTACTCAATGGCTACTTTTTAACAATTTTGTCAAAAGTTTGGTTGGCCATTATTTTGAAACTCCGATCATTTGTGCATTTGTGGAGATAGTTTTTTTAACCTAACTTCGATGAAGCTTTAGTGTTATCAATAAAAAAAATGAGAAAAAAGGTTTTTTTACTTAGATTAAGAAAACTGAAAAAAATAAGTGTAATGGGGTTCTCACGGGTGGATAGAGCATGATAGTATTTAAAGATCTATATTCCACCCGGACGATGTCGCGGACAACAGCTAGGACAAAATAAAGAATCCGATGGCTTGTAGCCAGTTTTTATTATTTTTCACTTTTGTGGAAAGTTGTAGGCACAAATTTGTTTCATATCCTCAAAATATATTTAATCAACGGCTATTTTTTAGATTTTTTTAAGTTTGATCGGCGCAAACTACCACTCATTTGCGAATTTGTACGAGTGATTTTGTAGCAAAATCGGACTTGATATCTTCAAAAACGTGACCTCTATCAAATTTACAAATTTTATATTATCCCATATAAATATAAATAAATATATGTATATAATATTGATTTTGTATTTTTGACTGGTTTTATCTTCAATAAAAAGATGTTCTTGGTGATGCAGTCATGTAATGAATAAAATCATTTGAGTTAAGCCAAGCTTTCGAGAGTGTTTATTCTCTTCTTCAGGGCAAAATACAAATCGTTACAAAATTATTTTAACAACAACTTAATAGTATTATAAAGATACAGTTGTGAATTTAAAATAAATTAGCGAAATAATTTTGTTACCTAAAAGAAACCAAAGTGGCTCCAATAATGAATGGCTCATCATTAACCTCATAAATTTATATCTAAAGCAACGATAATCTCACTTCTCCACCCCCCTTAAACACTGAGGAGAGGCTTACATAATACGGGCACAACATACCTACTATTTATTATATTTGGCAATAAATAGTTACAAGTCGACCAACAGCAGACCCAACGACCAAACCTACCTCGTTGTTACCATATTTGCGCCCGTCGGTCCGTCACGCTTTTCGACGACAGATGGCCACCTGCTAATTCAACTTATAATATGTGTGCGTGTATGTGTATGTATATAAATACAGGGTGACTCTAAACACAGGCTCAATATCAACAAACCATTGAATTATAATGGGCCCGCAATGAAATATACTATTTGATAGGGGAGAGGTGGTGGTGGTGGTTATATGGGCAAATTGCTCCCTTTTCTCTTTCTCTCCAAGCTATTATCAACATCATCGATGTTTTGATGCTGCTTTTGAATGGCTCAATTATTGCGATAGGATTAACGAACGGGTGCCCCGCTGGGATGTCGTAGCTATTAATTGAATCAAGTTTTTCCTCTATAAAAAATCTGAATTAAAACATTGCTTCGCATTATGATTATAAGATATCTATTTCGGAGAGAATAATCTCATTACTACTTATTTAACAAGCAACTTATATTTAATGAATATCAATAACAATTATTAAAAGGATTAGCACATGGTTAGAGAAATAATATGAACGAAATTGTCCAGTGGTTTAAATTCGACCGCTATTCATTAAATTTAAGTTTGAACACTATTGAGGTTCCTCTGTCAGTTAGTATTCTTGTATGATTATTGGATAGGTACCTACAATTTTTCTAATTTTTGACCGACGAATCCAAACGGAGGAGGTATACAATTCGACTATCTGCTTTATTCTTATTTTGTGCACGTGCTGTATATAGTAGACGTACTCCGATTTTGATGATTTTTGATTCATTTGAAAGAGGTCCCATATTCAAAAAAACTCCAATCCGAAATCTCCTTCCTTCCAAAAACCGCCCTCCAAGAGGTTGGAGGGGGCAATTTTTCACGTTCCTCGATTTTCGTGACTAATGTTACATGCAAAAGTATTAAATAAAAAATATGTCTTACAAAAATTGGACCGATTTTATTTGTTGATGCACTGAAAAATCTAAAATAAGACCAGTACCAATAGAATTAATATTGTTTATTTTATATTTTCCAGTGCACCACCAAGTAAAGTCTAAAAATATCTATGTTTATCTAAATAAAAAGAACGCGATGGTCAGAAATCAAACCCGAGATAGCTATATGAAATAAAATTATAACACTACAAAACCAGAGCATAAAGCTTTTATTTTCATGATCCTATTAATATAAATGGCTAGTCAATGTGAATTAACTTCACCATGCCTACAAGCTTTAACTATGCCAAATCTCATATTCCTCTGTGACCGCATTATACTTTAAATGGAATCCACTTATAGATATCTTCTATACAGAATTTCACCAAGAGGTTTTTACAAAATGCTACTTCATATCCCTGAGAACAAAATAAGCAAATTTAACCAAATATACGGCCCTGAATGTGTAATTTTTAAGCGTTATCAATAAACACCTCATGGATTTTTGTTTGATAAAGCATATAAATCCATATCTGAATCATAAAAATATCTATCCATAGACGTAGAAATATCCTATCTGTTTCAATAATTGGAATTTACTTATGCGTATTTTTTGAGATCTTTAAATAATAACAAGTAAGTATAAGCAAATAATTTACGTGGCTAATAGTATAAGTACTATCTTCTTTAGTATTAGTGAACATTCAATGATTTTCATGACTAATGTTACACTCAAAAGTGTGAACTAAATATTTTTTACAAAAACTTGTACCGACGTTATTAGTTGGTGCACTGAAAAATACAAAATAATAATAATTCTATTGGTGCTGGTACTGTGAAGTTGGTGCGAAAAGTATCAATCTAACTGCAACTGCACAACTTCAAAAGTAACAGCACCAATAGAATTATTATTATTTTGTATTTTTCTGTGAACCAACTAATAAAGTTGGTCCAATATTTTTTAAATATTTGTTTAGAGTATCAATCAATAAAATTGGTCCTTGATCCTTAGTTATTGAAATGTAATCAAAAACCAATTTTGTAAATAACACAGAAATATTTTTATTTCGGTTGGGTATTACTATTTCCAAGATGCCAGAGTATGACTTCAGTCATAATATAAAATAGGCTATACTTGAATCATCCCCACTTTTTATATCCGTCAAAAATTACTTGCGTCAAATTATAACTTTCAGGATATCATCACAATGGCGGAACAAAAGCAATTGGGACAAACTTTCTGGCGTAGCAAACAAAAAATATTTCCGGGGACATTTGCTCTGCTGCCGTGCCGCCAAATTAGGCGCGTATCTGTTGGGTCGTGTTCTGCCGATCCCCGTTAGTGCCCCCCAAAGCCGTCCCCCAGCATCAGGGCCTCCCGTCTTCCCGAGATCCCTGCAATTAGCTAACTGGATTTGGGAGATCCCTTTCCGAGAACGGTGCGGAATCGCTCACAATGTGTTGTCGATGTTTTGTACGAGTGCCTCGCGGCCCAATTCGGCTGGGACTTTGCCGCCGCCCCTCTCAGCTTCCCCACTAGCCGCCGCCGCCGGACGAATTTTGTGCTTCGTTTCGGCCTCACCACAGCTACACGCGATTTGAATTAGGGAATATGTGCTCCCATTTTCGACTATCGACTCAGATCGTTAGGGCGTCGTTGTTTTCTGCTAAGGTTTTTTTACTCGCTTCCTGTTTTTCCCTCTCACTTTCTAAATGTTTTGGTGTGTGACAAGGTTTCCGGAATGGATGATTTGCTCGGGGAATATGTCAGCTTGTAAAGCCTGACTTTGTTAATTTCTCAATTTTTCCCAAAAAACATAGATACACCAATAATAAAAAAATACCTGAACATATATTTCATAGTTTATCTACCTATCACGAGATTTTTGACTGAGGAACCTCAACGGAGGAGGTATACAATTCGACTATCTGCTTTTGTTTTGGTTCGTGCGCACGTTTTATATAGGTAACGTACCCCGATTTTGATGATTTTTGATTAATTTGAAAGAGGAGACTGGAGAAATGGTTAAAAATCAAATCTCAAATTTCCTTCAAAAACAACCCCGAAGGGGTGGAGGGGGCAATTTTTTCTGGAAAATCTAAAATCTGAGGTGGCATAATTAAAGACAGGACAATATCCGGAAATGTTTATATTGAAAATGTTTTCAAAAGAGTTACGGTTTTCGAGTTACAGCGGTCGTAAAATGGTATAACCTAAAATACTTAGATATTAATATTTCCGCTGAGATGTTATGAGATCTCTACATAATAACAAGTACAAGCAAAGAATATACGTGGGTAATATGATAAGTACTATCTTCTCTGTTATTAGTGAATGTTCAACGATTTTCATGACTAATTTTTTTACAAAAAATTGACCTTCGTTATTTGTGCTTGCACTGAAAAATAAAAAATAATAATAATTTTATTGGTGCTGGTACTTGTGAAGTTAGTGCCAATATTCTTCTATTTAACAATAATTCCCAAACTTCAAAATTACCAGTAGAATTAATATTATCTTTGACCGACGAATCCCGAAGGAGGAAATATATCTACAATTCGACTGTAAGCTTTTTTTTTGCTTCATACGCTTGTTTTATATAGTAAACGTACTCCGGTTTTGATGACTTGATTTATTTGAGAGAGGAGACTTGAGAAATGGTCCCATAATCGTAAAAACTTAAATCCGAAATCTCCTTCCCTCCGAAAACTGGAGGCTGGAAGGGGCAAATTTTCTCGAAAATCCAAAAGTTTTAAATCTAACTGCAACAACTTCAAAAGTACCAACACCAATAGAATTGATATTATTTTGTACTTTTCAGGGCATCAACTGATACGTCGCTCCAATTTTTTATAAAAAAATATTTGTATTCTTTCTTATTAAAATTACCATAGCACAAAATTGTTGAGTTTTAATGTCTCAACATGAAATCTTTCTAATTCGGCTTTCAAAAATGGAAAATATCTACTAAAACAATAATTTTTTTCTGTCTGTCTGTTTGTAGGGCTCCGTACCAAATTTCCGAGACTTCGAGATGAAATTTTTGGTGAATGTATTTTTTTTTTCTATGGTAATGGTATTCTTATTCCAATACTCTAATATGGCCAAGAAGAAAAAAGTTATATGGAGCAATCAAAAACAATTGCTGTGATTTTTTCTCAGAAATTTAGATTTCTAAAATACTAATCAATTTTTCTTCGTTTACGATATGTTGTTCTGATAAAAAATCCGAGGGATTTTAGGTAATCACAATAATCTCCTATCCTAATTATGAATCTTACTTCAGAAAGGAATGTAATTCTTTATTTATCATTCTGAACGCCAATATTCATGTCTCCTATCGTAAAATTAGCCTAGTTAATTGATAAACCACACAAATAATAACCTTATTTCTCTCGATTAAATGTTCATGTTCGAAAAAACTCAAGACATTAGTTGGGATTCATAGCATAACGGACAATTCACATTTTTAAAGCTCAAAAGAAAGGTGTTCACCCTTATTTACCTAAACTAATTATTTGATAACATTACTCCTTATTCTATTTGCTAAGATAATCTAATTATTTTTTTATCCTTATATCAATATAAACATCCATACATACGTAAGAGCTGAATTTGAGCTAAAACGTTTTAATATTTTACCTGATAACTAATTTATTTTATTAAAGACGTAAAAATTTAATCAAATGCTTTTGTTTAGAGTAATTCCAAATCTACAATTGGCTAATGTAATTTTTCCAATTCTCAGCAGCCATTTGAAGAATGTCTTTTTTTTATGTAACCATATTTTTCCAATACTGAGGAAGATTAAAAACTCCTTATCAGATCTATGACAAACTAACAAGATGACCTTATCAACTTTACAACAATGTATTTCTCATCGTTTTGACGTCAAGACAAAAACTCAACACCTTGATGTTGATGGGAGGGGAAACCCCTCCTGCCCTCTCCTGTCATCATCCTCCCCATGCCACCCATCATCCTTCTTCCGGTTAGTTTAGCAACGTAACAGAGCCCGCTCTCCGGACCTAATGTAGTGCTGATCATGTTAGAATGTGTTTACAAGCCCAATTTACAATCGTCGCTCCTCGCCTTGGCACAGCGCAGCGAATGCTGCTTCTCTACTTGTCAAGTTGGCCGTGTTTGTCTTGCCAATATAAGATGTCGTCGACGCCCGCGACCCCTGCATCCTCTTCTTCCTTCATGTTGTCGTCGTCGTCGTCTTATCCATCATCCTTCGTTGTCTGAATCCATTCAAAGATCCAGGGACAAATCCTCTTCTCAAGCATTGCTTGATCGGATCAGAAAGTTTGCCTAACCTGTAAGATTAATATGCCTTAGAGTAGACATATTTATGGTCTCTTTGTTTGCAGATTTGACCACATATAGAAGAGCATATTATGCGATCAAAGTGGAGTGATTTTATGTTTAATCAATAGAGAATTCTAAAGTAAAAAGTAAAAGTAAAGATGATTTATTTTCCTTTCTATAGGTACTTGGTTATAATCTCAGTTTTTCCATAGTTATCAGTTTTAGGAATTGTAACTTCTGAGAACCGAGACTTATTTTTATATATAATAACGTTGTAGTGATAAAGTATGTCTTGTCAATAACTAAAAACGAGGAAAAAAATGTTTCAAATACGAGTAGAACCCATACCCCGACCGCTCCGTTCACTTATTTTACAATAAAGCACAATACTTTGAAGGATTTTATAGGGAAATCAGTTAGAAGTAATAAACAAATAAATAATTACATTTTTGTAGATAAATAAGTCAGAATAAGTACAGAAATCTGTCTGAATCCCAAACAGCTCCAATGTAATTATTTTTTAAAAATAGTTATTGAACTACCAGGTATACAGCTGCAGGGACGGACTAGCTCTGACCCTCATGGCTCCATTTTCAAAATCTATCTATTTTTTATCAAAATATTTACTCGCACTCCCAATAAATGATGTTAATATCATTTTCTCGGAATTAGCGACATACCTACCTCAAGGTATGAATGAAACTTTTTCCAAAGTTATTATCATAAGGGACGTATAAACTGGTTCTTTTCTCAGCCCTACTTCAAATGCCCCCTAATTTTCTCGCTTACCATCAACTGTTCCTTTTACAATCTCTCCAAAATACTCCATTGATCTATTTGCAATCTGACCTGCTTAATGGGCTCCATATATACAGTGCTACGTGTCGATATATCATATCGATCAAGTTGGTTGATCAATACGATACAAATAAATGACAGACAGATCAACACACATATCAAATTCACTTCATCTTCCACCTGAGCTCCACAAAGTTGAGACAGGCGTTAAATTGTAAGCAGGCCCTATAATATTCCTCATGCAGTGTTTAACTAGGTGCTATAAGTGTATCTGATTTGTTGTCCATGTTGCTATAAAACTGAGGTAGGTACATATTAGTCACTATTTCTACTAATTTCTAGTAGTGCCACAGATTAGAAACACGTAATCTTTGGTAGTGCTTTGTCCTACGAAACTTTCAAACATCTTCCTAAGAAGATTTAGGTTTTCAAGTAGCTACCTTGATTACGTATTCATCTTCTTCAGTCCTTCAATTTGTCTTCCAGAAAGTGCGTGCTTCATTTTGAAATACTTTATCTGGATAACATCAACTCAATAAATATATACCTAAGGTAAATCTATTCAATTGACTTTGTCCTACTCAAAACATCGGGAACACCTGAAGTTCTGAATTCCTCAACTTATGTTAATCTTATTATAACCATAGCTCGATTTAGGTATATCTACGATAAGTCGGTTGTTTTAGAACCTATCAAAAATCAAAATAAGCCGTAAACGTTGAATTTGACAAAAAATGTTTTTAAGAACTAATGAGAAAGTGTGTTTCATATTTTATCACAAGCTGTTGCTGGTTTATTCATTATTCAGTGAATTTTGGCGAAATTTTCATTTTAATAATTGAAATATGACTTATCAGTTGAGAAACTCCTCCAAAACTAAAACTATTAAGTATACTTATACTTACGTGAATACAACAAATTGTAGGTATAACAAGTAAAATTTTTGAAAAAAAATTAAAAATAGTTTTTATTGGGCATTTAAGATTTAAACCGTACCGATGAGTACCTACTATTGCTATCCTTTTCTCGATTTTAACTATACTTATGTATATGTGTTTGCCAGAAACAGCAATTCCATAAAAAAATACTGTTTGTCTACCACAACACAAAATTAAACTTTAAATTAACAATAACGTCTGACGTCTGACAATTGCGACATAACCATAGACGATCTTCCAGAAAGTACCTATATACCAGAGAAAGAGACGTATAAAAACGCTCCATGCTCGTGCGTAATTCCAGTGACGGATCCCATTGTCGTTCCATGTCGACAAAATAATAATCTTGGTTGAATGAGATAATTATAATTACCCATGATGGATCACACTTGGAGTTTAACAGACGGCGAGATGTCTGCGATCTAAGTACGAATTCGAAATTTCAAGTCTCTAGACCGTATGGGGCCTGAGAAATCGCTGCGGAGTCCATTGATACCGAACCGAAAGTAATAAAAACTATTTAAAAACTATTTAAAAAAATAGTAATAAATATAATGTAAATATGACCGATAGTTTTTTTACCCTATTACATCGAATCATGACATAGGTACTTACTCGTATTAAGTATTTATATATTATTTTATCGCTAACATTATTATTTTCATTAATAGAAAGAAATTATCTACAAACATACGATATTGATATAAAAATATACACAAACAGACAAATTTCCGAATTATAATGCTATATAATATCACAATCTGCCACATATGTTCCATCATATAGAAAAACTTACCTATTATTGAATTACCAACCAAATTAAGGATGACAGAATATGTATATAGATATATATATATATATATAGGTATATATTTTATATACTATTTTGTTATATATAGGGCCGAATAGGTATACCTATCGGCGACATAATGCTGTAATTAAAGCGAAATTGATTTGATAACGGAAAATAATACCGTTGTGAAAATAAATTAACTTTTTGTAATTACTTCGAATGCTAATTAGTGTGGTGCCATATAGTTTTGATGACGCGTTGATCTCTCTGCCTATAGGGTCGATTGTTGGAATTAAATTGGAGCAGATAACAAATTGAATTGCTTTGTTTTTTCTTTCAGTAGGTATATATCTGTATATCCAATTAGTTTATTATTAACTTGAAATTATAATGAATAGGAAATTGTCTCTGTGTTTTCTAATAGCTGATGGGGCAGATCCCATCATTATCATAATTTATTTCTCTCTCTCTCTTTTTATAACGGAGTACAAATAATTGATCTAATATTCGCAATATTTTCACTGTAGAACGCCCTGATCCTAGCATAGTTTTCAATAAATATTTTTTACAAAAAATTGGACCGACGTTATTAGTTGGCGCACTGAAAAATACAAAATAATATTAATTCTATTGGTGCTGTTACTTTTGAAGCTGTGCTGTTGCAGTTAGATTGATAACTTTTGGCACCAACTTTACAAGTACAGCACCAATAGAATTAATATTATTATTATCAGTGTACCAACTAATAACGTCGGCCTAATTTTTTTAAATATTTATTTCACACTTTTGAGTGTAACATTGTCACGAAAATCGTTGAACGTTCACTAATACCAATGAAGATAGCATTTATCCTATTACCCACGTATATTCTCTGCTTGTAGTTGTTATTACTGAGATCTCAAAACGGAAATACGCATAAGTATTTTAGATTTTACAATTTTACCAACGCTGTAACTCGAAAACTGTAACTCTAAGGAAAAAATGATCAGTATAAATGTTGCTACAATTAATTAGGTCTTTCAAGAAATGCCTACAGATTTTTAATTTTCGAAAGAAATCGCCTTCTACAGATAGCAAAAAATACTCATATTTGAGAATTTAACATGTCTCTACCTCGAAAACCGTAACTCTTTTGAAAAAATGTTGAATTTTTTCCGAGGGAAGGAGGAGATCAAAAATCACCAAAAGAGTACGATTACTATATAAAACGCGCGAACGAATCAAAAAAGCAGACAGTCGAATTGTATACCTCCTCCGTCCGGGCACAGTATAAAGAAATATACAATAGTTCAACTCTCGGCGGACCCTTTGATTTTTGACCGACTTCCCAAAAGGAGGAGGTATACAATTCGATTGTGTGCTTTTTTTTTTTTTTTTTTTGGTTTGTGCGCGCCTTTCATATAGTAAACGTACTCCGATTTTGATGATTTTTGATTCATTTGAAAGAGGAGGATTGAGAAATGGTCCCATATTCATAAAAACGGGAATCCGACATCGCGTTCCCTCCGAAAACCGCCCCCGAAGGAGGTGGAGGGGGCAAATTTTGTCGAAAATTGAAAATCTGCGTTGATATAATTACAGATAGGACAATATCCGGAAACGTTTAAATGGAACATTTTTTCAAAAGAGTAACGGTTTTCGACATAGAGACATTTTAAATTCTCAAATATACCTATTTTCGCTATGTGGAAAGGGCGATTTCTGTCGAAAATTGAAAATCTGTTTGCAGTACATGAAAGACATAATTATTTGTAGCAACATTTATATTGAACATTTTTCCCTTAGAGTTACGGTTTTCGAGTAAAATCGGTGTTAAAATGGTAACAACTAAAATATTCAAGCGTATTTCCGCAGCGATGTTCTGAGATCTCAATAATAACAACTACAAGCAAGGAATATACGTGGGTAATAGAATAAGTACTATCTTCATTGGTATTAGTGAACGTTCAACGATTTTGGTGACTACTGTTACACTCAAAAGTGTGAAATAAATATTTTTTACAAAAAATTGGACCGACTTTATTAGTTGGTGCACTGAAAAGTATAAAATAATATTAATTCTATTGGGGCTGGTACTTGTGAAGTTGGTGCCAAAAGTTACCAATCTATCTGCAACTGCACAACTTCAAAAGTAACAGCACCAATAGAATTAATATTATTTTATACTTTTCAGTGCACCAACTAATAAAGTCGGTCCAATTTTTTGTAAAAAATATTTATATTGACTCAAGGTCAAGAGCTGGCGGCCATGTTTTAATCTTAAAAAGTCATGTCTGTACTGGAAATTAACATCATGAACTGAGGCAGGTGCGTAGTTAAAACTTATTGATACGAAATTAATTCACTGAACTGATATAATAGATATTATAAATTGGTCCATAAAATAAGGTTGTCACTATTTGTTTTATAATATAATAATAATAATATATTTCTATTGCCAACAAATATTACATATAAAGACAAATCAACGTCAGACAGAACAAAACAAAACAATATAAAATCGGTAATTATTATGTTGAGACAAACATGAGCGCTAAATTACAACAAATTAAAATTCAATGAGCAGCAAAGATATACAGCAGAAACTCAAATACAGCACAATACGAATATGGAGCAGTAAATTGAAAGTATTTCGCTTGTAAGGGGAAGGACAAATTATAATAGCATTTTTTATGTAGAATGCCATAAACTTCTTTCCTGAATTTTCCAATGGTTTGAATTTGCTGTATTGAATGAGGCAGTGTATTAAAAGCTTTAATTGCCCTGTAAGTACGGCTTTTCTTGAAATATGTAGATTTTTGTAGAATAAATTTGAAATTGTCGGTTATAGTTTTCAGAGTAGGTATAATACAATGAAACCCAGAAAATTAATTTCAGTTAACAGAAAAAAATAATCAAAAATCACGAGGATCTTCAAAATCTCAAGTTGTATTTGTTTTGATTGCTTTATTTATCGTTCGCAAAGTAAATTAATAATAAATTCTAGTGGAAGTTGGTCAGAGCCATAGTGAAAAATTGCAAGGTTAGTAACAGGTCTGCAATTAAAACTTCCTTAATACAAAAACAATTTATTGAAGAAATTTGAATACCTATTACAAATTATTCCATACAATCATTTTAACTCTATTTTTAATTTAAAATTCTCGTTTATATTTCTTAATGTATAATATAACGAAACACGGAAAAATAAGGTCGACAAATAGTTATAGAGCAAGAATTCACAAGGGTCTTTAAATTCTATTACAACATACCTTGAAAAGATGTTCTAAAAAAATGATGTTTACTAATCAGTGCTACAAACCCCCAAAGCAACTGGTATTTTGATGATAACTTTTGAAATACAAAATATTCGGTCATCATCAAGGTCATCAACTGATATCTGATCATATTTGCTACATGTTTCGTAATCATGAATTCTAAGGCATTTCTTAATCAGGTAACCTGAAATATGTGTTTCAAATTTTTTTTTAATATCCATGGTTTGATAGTCATTATCAAAATGTTGTAAAGGTTCAGTTTCTTCGACGGTGTCTTTGATATTATTTTGAAAATCTACGTTTCATAATCTTAATGGCATTCCATCGGTATCCCCTTCACAATTATTCTCTGTTCGAGAATTTCTGAAGTCATTCGAAAAAGCCTTATTTTCAAAATGTGCCAATCTGTCCAGCAAATCATTTATATTACAGGCCACTAACCAAATTTCTCAGCTTGAGAAAGAAACTAATTATATCGAATTAGTTCAGAAACGTTTAGGTACATTTCAGTAGACACGATAACACGAACAAATAAATGTAAATTTAAGTTACCTGTTTTTATCTTTCGGAAAATCAAAAAAACTTTCACTGTCTCAATTGTAGCTTTTGTTGTTACAGTTCTTCGCAATACACATATTTCCACCTTTCGACATTTTGTAAAAACACATAATACTTATTATAAAATACAATCGATATGATAATATGGTCAATTAGTATACAAAAAAGAATTTACGGACGTCACTGTACTAGCACGTAGGATAGCAGCAGAAATTCTTCTCGTACGCATCTGAATTCTCAAGGTTTTAAGATTAAAACATGGCTACCACATGCGCGCTTGGTTTTACCCCTTCCATGAGAGTTGGAATACTGTACTTTATACTGTGGTCCGGGGTTCGTCGGTCACAAAAATGCTTCCCAGTGCGAGTAGAACACGGACATGATGGGTTCCGTAATACTGCATATTTTGACCGACGAACCCAAACGGAGGAGATATACAATTCGACTGTCTGCTTTTTTTTCGTTTGTGCGTGCTTTGTATATAGTAAACGTACTCTTTTGAAAAAAAAATGTTTAATTTAAACGTTTCCAGATATTGTCGTACCTTTAATTATCACAGCAAGAATTTTCGATTTTCGAGAAAACTTGCCCAATGTACCTCCTTCGGGGTCGGTTTTTGGAGGGTAGGAGATTTTGGATTTGAGTTTTTATGAATATGGGACGATTTCTCAAGTCTCCTCTTTGAAATGATGAAGAATTATCAAAATCAGAGAACGTTTACTATATACAACGCGCGAACAGACAAATAAAAAAAGCAGACAGTCGAATTTTATACCTCCTCCGTTCGGGGTTCGTCGGTCAAAAAATAACAACTTTTCCCATGGCGAAACATTAATAGTTTGAAAATATGCTGATTATTGCGCGGCAAAATAGCACTTTTTTATTGCCATTGCAAAACAACTCGTAGTAAAATGGAATGATTCATCTTTCACTGGTATTCGGAATATGAAAAGTACCCATAAATCTTCTGATTAAATAGGTTTATAGCTTGGACTTCTATCAAATTTATGAAATGTATGACCATGGTTTTTAAGATAAAAAAAATCTGAAATTCACAGGACAAAGACTAACCTCCTGGAAACGAAGGCCAAACTACATGATTCTGGTTAGTATAACAGTAAAGCATATGGTAATCCTGTTAGGGACCGAGGATATTCAGTATTTCTTATTTGTAGATTTTTGAATTCCTTAATTTCTTTAAGGGATGGCACCTGAATTGGGAGGGTTGTGAAGTATTGCCATATATCATTTTAACTGTTGAGTCTATCTGATAATCGAATCACAGAACTAATACTTACCTTATCTAAGCAATTTCAATGTGATCTTAAAATTGTAAATCGGAATTAACGGGAAATATTTATCTACTAATAATGATAGTAAATATTTACCGAAGAGTATCTATGCGTTAAGAGCACGAAAAATCAATTGCGTTGTAATAAAAAAAATTACGTTCTGACCTGTTTGATTTCTTATATCAGTTGAATCCTAGGAATCCAAGATATTCGAAGAAGATTCAACAGGGCACACCAATATATTTCTTTTCGACTCTATAAATAATGTGTTTCTAAAAGTAATAATTTCAGGCTGACACTTTACGTTCTGGTGTGGTTGTTTAACAAAAAATGTTCCGTAAAGAAATCATAAAAAAAATTCCTTGGCGGCACATGATTTTCCTTATAGAAAACTTACATTTCCAAAGCATTTCATCTCGATCGGTGGAGATCTTTTGCTATTAGCTCTTAGAACAAATCTGTTCTTTCCTCCTTAAATCGAAAGCATCATAAAACATTTATATCCACCCTATTTTCTCCAACCTCGTTACCATCTCTTCAATGCGAAGAAGTGGATGCAGGGGCATATAATACTACCTGCGTGGCGGTAAATCAGGCCGCCGATCGGCGATCGAGATGATGTCGGGGATCCCCCGGGGGCTCGAGCCGATTGCTTTCTGATATATGGAATGGCGGCGGGGAGAAGGTAGGTGGTAGCTTTCCACGACTACAAATTGCCCGCATTAGGACGTCCAAAAGGGCCTAGGCTGGCCATGGACAGAGTACAGTGGACAACGGAACGACACCACGGGGGAAAGTTCTCAGCGTTTTATATGACGACGTTATAACTGGATTAACTGCCTACACGCAGAAACCTAGCCAGGTTGCAATGTATGTTATGTTCAAATAAGCAACCCGTCTTCGTCATATTATTATTTCTTATTTTATCGTCCATGTATATAAACTTTATTGTGCTAAATAATACAGATTTACGAGGTTGTTTAATCGAGACATTACTGAAATCTCCTGTCATGTTTGTATGTTTTATTTGCTATTTTATTATTAACAAACCCACAATGCAATGTAAATTTGTTATATTATTTACATTTATTCCAGTATTTTGAGACATTTAATTATTATAACTATATATATACTATAGATCATTCAGATCAATTCCAATTGCGTAATTCGATAACTTTACTCATTCCTCGAATTAGCCCGAGAATTTCATTATAAGTGACTTTCACTTACTCCTTAGCTCTGTCTTTAATTCGTTGGGCTTTTTAAATACTAGTCTCTAAACTCCAGGGTTCATCATGGTTTCAAGTTAGTTTTCTCTCCACCATCTTCCTGGCCTTTCAGGAGCTCTCAGATAAAAGCATGGACATTATTTTTCTAGTTTGAATTGTGTATAGAAACGAAATATCTAAATGTGTTATAAATGGAGATGTGTGTTCTCTTAAATCGATATTAAAATATCTACGCATCTCAGATGATCGTTTGAAAAACTTTGATGGATAAATAAAATAAGTCACTACTAGGATCAAGATATCAGCCTGGATCAATTTTAGATTGAAAAACTCTACAATACGAAATAAGAATGACTGATCAAGATAAATATTTTTTCCATTTCATACTTTTATTGTAACATTAGTCAGGAAATTTCTTAAACGTCCATTAATACCAAAGAAGATAGTACTTATCCTATTACCTATGTATAGGCTTAGCTTGAACTTGTTATTTTTATTATTTAGAGATCTCAAAACCTCCCGGTGCAGAAATACCTACATATTTCAAACGTTACTGCTGTAACTCGAAAACAGTAACACTTTTGAAAAAAAATCAATTCAAACTAAATATAATCTCTTCTTTAATTTGGCAGTTTCATATTTTCATATTTCAGACTTTACCTCTGCTGAAACTCTAAAATCGTAACTCTTTTAAAAAAAATGTGCAACTTAAACGTTTCCGGATATGGTATCATCTTTAATTCTGCTGCCTCACATTTTCGATTTTCGTGAAAAATTGCCCCCTCCACCCACATTTGGGGCGATTTTTGGAGAGAAGGAGATTTCGGATTTGAGTTTTTCTAAACATGGGACCATTTCTAAACTCCTCTTTCAAATTAAAAAATAATATCTAAATTAGATTACGTTTACTATGCAAAACGCAAGAACAGTTATAAAAAAGTAAACATACAACCGTATTGTATACCTCCTTCTTTTTTAAGTCGGTCAAAAACAGTAATGATTTTTTGATTTCCGACAAAAATGCGTAAAGAAAAAGTTATTTCTAAGGACTATTTTGTTAGTAGTTTTTGCTGATGATAATGTTCATATTTAAGCAACGATGAAATATTTATCAAAATGGATTTTGTGAATTTATATCATGGAAAGATCATTTTATTTTTCCTATAACGTTCACATCAAACCACTTATTTTCAGACCACCTACTTTGCTATTTTCGGAGATTAAGGGGGAAGAAGATCGGGTTTATAAGGGCTCTTTTTGATATATTTCACAGAATCCTAATATACGAAGTTTTCACTGTTGTTATCCTGTAAAAATGTAAAATACCCCTATCATACTGGAAATTTCTGAATTATTTAATTAAAATTCATATTATAGTGTTTTCCCTATAATAATTCCCAGTCATATTTGCTGGAAATTTGTTATTTAGAAACTCCAGAAATTTATTAGAAAATATTCTAATTTTATCGAATGTAACAAAAACATGGGGTTGTCTGTTTTCTCACTAATTGTACTACATCTCAAAAGTTCCATCCAATGATTTACCAGGTCCAATACGCATCTAGGGTAATTCATTAAAAAAACATGATTTTTCTTTCGTTTCACTGAGATGTAAAATGAAGTTATTAATTCGGCTAATATCTAAAATAAAATGAATTATTTACAATTGAATTTTTATTGTAATAATAAATCTTTATGTTGTATGCAGCGCCAGCTTTACGTCAACTTTGCTTAGGTACCTACTTACATAACATAATTTTGATGGATTTAACATGAGGTCGAGCTTAAGTTGTTTGGTCTTTCATTACACGATGGATAAATCTTCATAATGATCTTACCTACGCCATAGTTTTCTTACATCATTGAAAAACTTGTGTCTTTTACTTCATGTAAGGTTAGACTATTTTTAGATGTCTTGTACGTAAATTTAGATCGAAAAGTTGCTGTGAATTTTCAAGCAACTCAGCAAACACGTTAATGTAGGTCTGGTTGTTTTGTTTTGCAATTTATATAAATTCTGTTCATCCGACATGCTTGATCCAATTACATACCTACATGGAGAAAGATTGAAACTATCATTTTCAAATCGCCATTTTATATGTATACATGAGAAAAGTAGGTATACAACATAAGAGAAAATGGCAGTGTGTGAGCTAACAAGCGAACTTATCCGACACACAAAATCACAAATTCAAATGGGAGAGTATATACTGGAGTCCAATTTCACGGTAACCGGGATTGCCGTTGCACAGCAGCCGTTTAATCCGCATTATATGTGATAATTAAATGCAAATTGCAGCTTATCTAAGCGGCATTGCTGAAAACAGCGCACTCTTGATGAACTCTAATCGAATTACATCCAGCTCTAACAATGAACGCAGCTACAGCAGCAGCAGCGATTCGACAGAGAAAGAGAGTATGGAGTGTCTGTATACATTTATATATATACAGCCGGATGCACACGCTATACAATTCCTTTCTGTATTATGGTGTGTTTTATCCTTTTCTTTCTCGCAGCTCTATTTCTTTGGCGTGCCTGGGTGCCGCACTCTCTATCACCCTTTCTCTCCATTTTCTGATTGGTCGTGATAAGGCTCGTTCACAAGACATTTCCGAGGTAATTGTATTTGCTTTGCCATTTTCCGAGAAAAGGATAGCCGGCGGAGTTTGTTCGGTGAACAACTTCCAGGACTCTTTCTTCAAATATGTATGCAATAACGAGCCTGCTTTGATGATGATTATTTCAAAGCGGTACAATTTTTTTAATCATTTTGATTTTTTGTTATACCTACTAAATATGAACGAAGAATTTCTTGATTTTTGTTGCTGAGCCAACACCTTTCAAAAACTGTGTCAAGAATTTGTTTTTAATATCGGACCCATGTAACGAAGAATTGAATTTTATACCTATTTCAGGATTTTATTAAAAGAGTAGTTCTAAGCTAACTATTGGTTAGGTTTGTGAACTGATCGTAATTAAATTGAAGGGAAAAATCTACCTTGTTCAAAAATAACTAGGTATATCTTTTTTAAAGTAGATTTGAATTTAAACACAGATTTCTAATAAAATTTAAGAAAATACTTTAATAAAACTTCAAAATCACATATCATTAAAAAAGCTAAAAACCTGATTGAATCAAATGAGCAAATCTTGTATATTGACTTAGCGAATTTTGTTGAAAATTTGTAACTGGATTATCTGGGTTAAGGAATCTATTGATAATAATCTCGGAAAAATATTTTTCTGCAATTATTCCTTCAAATTTACACCAGCTGCCTGCTAGCTCGACCCTTTCTGTCAACAAAGCTTATATAGTAAATTTCGGTGAAGTAATAGAATGATAAAAAAATTCTGGAAAACAAAAAAATGTTCTATTCCTACATTTTCTATGACTTTATGGCATTTTCCTAAATAATTTGCATAAAAACATTTTTGGATTTTTGTTGTGACATTTTCAATCACATTATTAAGCATTAAAACAGATTAACGTAAAATAAGTTGTTTTGTATATTTCATAAACAACGAACGATTAATATTTGTATTGAAATATATTTGTTTGGAGTTTAAAAAAAACTGGAAATCAATGAATCGCGTTATTAATCGTTAGTATTTTTTTAGTAGCAATCATTTTTATTATATTTTATTAACATTATCAAAGATAAAAACAGATATACGTAAAATAAATTGATTATTGATGATTTATTTTCGGTTTAATTAAAACTACAAAAGAAATTTCTGCAGTCAACTTACTCGTCTGTAGTTTATTGAACAACAAAAAAATGTATTAAATTTAATTGTTTTCAATGTTCAATAATGATTATAAAAGTAAAGAAAACAAATTATTGCCACTACGAAAAAGTACTAACTTTTGATAACACATTCTTGAAAAATAATAAAAAATATCAGAAAATGTCGGAGTACAATAATTTATTTCCATGATTTTTTTTAAATACTAGCAAATAAATTTCACTTCAATCATCTAGGTTATTTACTTCAAAAAATTCAAATAATTTTTAACACATTTCTTGTAAAATAGTATAAGAATAAAAAAATATAGGAATAAAACTTTTTTCATTTCCAGGATTATTTAAAAAACTAAGCAGGTTACCTCGTTTGCCTCTGAGGGCTTCTAGGTCATTTTCTTGTATAAAATAACTTGCGTATTTACTGGCAAAATAAATAAATAAATAAAAATTTCACTACAATCATCTAGATTCTAGATCATTTTTAGTTTAGGGAACAACAACAAATTTATTGAATTTAATTTAAGTGCACTTATTTCAATGTCTAATAATAGTTATAAAATTAGAGAAAACGACTTGTTGTCACTACAAAAAAACTAATAACTGTTAACACATTTCTTAAAAAATAAAAAATATCAAAAAATGTAGGAGTAGGTAAAGCTTTTCTTTATTTTTGCGATTTTTCTTTAAAACAAGCTAATAAATTTCACTACAATCATCTGTCATTTACAGTTTATGGAACCACAAAAGCAATATTTATTTCAGAAAAATTCATTTTAATTTTGAAAAATAATGAGGTAGGTATGATAAAAAATATCACTTCATAAAAATAAAATAAATATGTAGGAATAAATCTTTTTGGTACAGTTCCAGGATTTGCTTAAGAACTACAAAAAAATAAATGTCACTACAATCACCTAGGTCCTTTGTCGTTTATGGAGCAACAACAAATTGATAAAATTTAGTTTACTTAAATTCATTTTCATATTCTATAAAAATCTTAATAAAATTTGATAAAAAATATTTCACTTCAGTTTTGGAAAATGTTATAAAAATATAAAAAAAATTAGGATTCTAAACTTTTTTGAATTACATTTTTTAAGAAACTAAAAATAAATCTTTTTTCCGACTTTTTCTATTTTTGACCGACGAACCCCGAACGGAGGAGGTATACAATTCGACTGTCTGCTTTATTTTTTTTTTTTTTTTGGTTCGTGCCCGCCTTTTATATAGTAAACGTGCTCCGATTTTGATGATTTTGGGTTCATTTGAAAGAAGGGGATTGAGAAATGGTCCCATATTCATAAAAACGCAAATCCGAAATCTCCTTCCCTCCGAAAACCGCCCCCGAAGGGGTGGTGGGGGCGAATTTTCTCGAAAATCGAAAATCTGAGTTGGTATAGTTAAAGATAGGATAATATCCGGAAACGTTTAAATTGAACATTTTTCGAGATAGACGCATGTTAAATATGTATTTTTGCTATGTGGAGAGGACAATTTCTTTCGAAAATTGAAAATTTTTCGATACTACATGAAAGATATAATTATTTGTAGCAACATTTATAATGAACATTTTTTCCTTAGAGTTACGGTTTTCGAGTTAAATCGGTGTTAAAATGGTAACAACTAAAATATTCAAGCGTATTTCCGCAGCGATGTTCTGAGATCTCTATAATAACAACTACAAGCAAGGAATATACGTGGGTAATAGGATAAGTACTATCTTCATTGATATGGTATAGTGAACATTCAACGATTTTCGGGACTAATGTTACACTCAAAAGTGTGAAATAAATATTTTTTACAAAAAATTGGACCGACGTTATTAGTTGGTGCACTGAAAAGTATAAAATAATATTAATTCTGTTGGTGGTGGTACTTGTGAAGTTGGTGCCAAAAGTTATCAATCTACCTGCAACTGCACAACTTCAAAAGTACCACCACCAACAGAATTAATATTATTTTATACTTTTCAGTGCACCAACTAATAACGTCGGTCCAATTTTTTGTAAAAAATATTTTTATTTGTGAATTTTATAGAAGATCAATTCCGTTTCATAAAATATATGATTCTAGAAATACGTTATTAAAAAAGTTCTTTTTTTTTCTACAATATAAAAAAGAGGAATTCAGTTAAGATCTTGAAAGAATGAAGAACATTTCTTAAAAATGGACATAACATGTTCTAATAAAAATAAATAATTATGTTTAATAAATTTCGTTAAAGATATACCTACTTTCTTTTAATTTTTCATCTCTTTCCTTAATTTTTCTGTTTATTTTTAAAAATTGAATCTGTAATTTATTCTTTAAATGACAATTGTCTATAATTAAAAATATTGGGTAAATAAATATAATT
Source organism: Crioceris asparagi (assembly GCA_958507055.1). Lineage (NCBI taxonomy): Eukaryota > Metazoa > Arthropoda > Insecta > Coleoptera > Chrysomelidae > Crioceris > Crioceris asparagi. Next base: position 119,166,534 of record OY293826.1, read on the forward strand.
AATATTAAGGAAATTATTTTTTTGTTATTTCAGTAAATCAATCTATAGATTTGATCAAATCACTTAATTCTGCATATCATCTCCATTTTGGTATTTGATTAAACCAACATTTTTTGACCGACGAACCAAACGGAGTGCTATTGAGAATTTATCCTATTAAACGACGTTCAATATGTACTTCCCTTCAAAAACTTGTGCCAAAGTGCGCGAAGGGGTAAATTTTTCTCGAAAACTGAAAATTAAAAAAGAGCCCAAATCCAGCAACGTATGAATTGGACATTTTTTTAAAAAAAACATAGGTTTCCGAATTATAGCAATGGTAAAATCTGAGATATGTGTATTTCCCCGATGTTTTGAAATCTCTGAACTACTAGGTCTAAAAAAATTATATAGTATCTCCTCAGCATGTAGTTCATTTACATTACCGTCAATCGAGCCAGTCAGATGAACTGAAAATTGCTAATCAGCATTCAATCTGAATTGGAAAAAGTAACCGTTTAGCATTCTTGTTACTTCAATGGCCAATATATTATATATACAAAGCTTGAACCCTACTCCATGCTTAATCCAGTTAACTGTTGCCCGGGCACGGTGCTGCAGGTCCATAAATGGCATTAACTGCATTTCTGTAATTGCATCCAGCCAAAACCTCCAAAGCCCCCTCCTGTGTGACGGTTGCGTAAAATTCAATTGCTTGTAAAAATATTTACCGATCCTTTTAGCCGCCGAATCGTCGATGATTTTTGTTGTGTGGGGGGGTAAATTAGCTGCGAGGAAATAGTACTGTTTATTTATTTTATTTGGCTTTTTTTTGCACTCTCTCTGAGGGATGTGATCGACTGGGCGCATATTGGATGATAATATTCGAACAGTTGGTGTCGATTGAAGAAGGGTGTTTTGTTCTTCTGCATCTCAAGCCGAGTGTCAACAATTATCATAATTTATTTTTATTGCGACGAGAATTATGCGCTGTATTTTGTTCAGTGTTATTGTGCGTTAAACCTTTCCGATACTGATGCTGAAAAGGCGTAAATATGTCAACTAAAAATCAGTACCAATGGTTTCACATTATCTGTTGTATAGTTTAATAATTCTTATTAGATATGTATATTAAAAATCTATAAATGATTCTAGGAACTTCTAGAAGATCATGAACTAAGAACACGATACAGTATAAAAACTGTTCATAACAAGAAACTTTTAGTAGCATACATTTCGCCAAGGTTGATTTGTTTTACATTATCATAACATACCTGCAGAAAAACATTGGTTATTAGGTACCTTAAGGTCATTCTCTATAACGAAACAATTCATCTTTGATTTTGATTTTGTTTGGTCATGGGCATCAATATGTTTAACATTTTCTAAGAAAAATAACTTTGCAGCTAAATTATTAGACGAAGTTTTAGTACTTTACAAACTAGGTACTTACGAACCTATCCAATGAAAACAGACAATATTATTATTTGGTTTTTTTCATTATACCAACTAATATTTTGTTCCTTATTTTTGATCGACGTCCCAAACTGAGGAGGTATATCCCTGCATATTTTTTTTAAATGGATGTTCACGCCGCTTGCGTTGTAAACGTGCTCCGATTTTGATGAGTTTGTTTTTCATTTGAGAGAGGAGTATTGAGAATTGGTCTCATTGAAAGAAAAAAGAATAATAGATGTGCCCTTCCCCTCAAGAGCTTCCCCCGACTGTATTTGTTGGTGCACTGAAAAATACTAAATAATATTAATTTTATTGGTTCTGGTAGGTACTTTTGAATTTGGTGCAAAAAGTTTTCAATCTAATTACATCTGCACAACTTGAAAATTACCAGTTTCTATAGTATTAATATTATTTTGTATTTTTCAATAAACCAACTAATAAAGTCAGTCCAAATTTTTGTAAGAAATATTTATTGTGAAAAAAAATTATAGGTTCAGTTCTCAGCTTGCTCTTTCGACGTTTCATATTTTTATCAGCTATTTTTAATATTTTTGCTCTGTTTTACAAAGTAACAAAAATCCCAATATGTCAATTAATTATTTTTCGAGAGCGATAGCTTAACTTCATTGTCGATGAAAAAACGAGTTTCTTCGAATTTTACAAGAAACATTAAAAGTCACATCGCAAATAAATCGTTTAAAAAATGATTTTAATGAAATATCCCATAGACATCTGAACATCTAGACCACGCATAGCCTCTTTCAGAGTGATCCAACATCTCAAGATCATTATTCTTCTGATCCATAATGGTTCGTGTAGGACTGATACGGTTAACATATTTACCAAACTTCGTATTTTTCATGGCAACTTCTGATTTATAGAGTAATAATCAAAGACATTCAGACGTAATTGAAAGGTGGTCGTTGAAATAGTTATTACTGATTATTCAGAAACAACACAAAATAAAATTTTTCATTTGTAAAATAAGGGGATTATCAGTCGATATCGATCGATTGAGTTAAGTGCGGCAACACAGGAAAATATAATTTAGGCGTCCGTATGAATTCGTCAGCTTTCGTCGCTATTCGGAATATTGTTGTTCATTGTTGCATTCATAATTTGAGTGTTGCTACTACGTTTTACAAATTTGTACGCTTCTACACAAGTACACTGTTGCCAAAATTTCCTATAGGAAAATGTTGTCTCTCTCTTGCACATGGAAAATACCAAAACAATTCTCTAACAATAACAGATCGCCTTTGGATACATGTTATGAATGAAATGCTTCGTCTAGGTGTTCAGATGTCTATGAAATATCCAATGATTTCAAATAAATTCGGTAGTGTCCTATTCAATACTAACAATAATTCAAATTCAACGGATTCAAACGTTCTTTATAGGTCAAATCACAATCTTAAACAGGTTTTAAACTATTAAATTTGTTTGGTTTTCAGGCCGATTTCTATAAAATTTGGACATGGTACGAATTCGTCGATTCTTGAACGGCTAGTGTTACATATTTCGTATAAAGATGACACTACAGGTCCGGATCTAGAGCTTAATTTATATTGCAGTGCTATTTTTGTCTTCGCAATAATAAACGGCTGTGATTAGTAGACATGTTTGAGCTCAATCTGACCATTAAATATAGGCACATCGCATAAGAATTAAACAATACAAACAAAATTAAAAATATTCTTTTTTGCCATTTTTGTTAGAAGGCGGCATAACGCAATGAATAAAATAATACTGACATTATGACGCCCTGCAAGTGACATTGCGTTAACATAAATGAAAATAAGGAATATTTTTAATTTTGTTTGTATTATTTTATTTCTATTTGGTGTGCCGATGTTTAATGGTCAGATTGAGATCAAAACATGTTTACTTATCACAGCCGCTTATTATTGCAACGATAAAAATAGCACTGCAATATAAATTAAGCCCTAGATCCGGTCCTGTAGTGTCATCCATTTATCGAAATAACAGCAGCTGTTCAAGATTTGACGAATTCGTACTGTGTACAAATTTTATTGAAATCGGCTTGGAAACAAATAATAAAATGTAATAGGTTAAAATGTGTTCCAACTTAATTTTGCCCAGAGTATATGTCATCTACTTAATAGACTGCAAAAGCTATAAATCTTCATTTGTCATAATAAAATTTTTAATAATTATGCTCAACTTGAAAAATACAAATAATTTTCGCGGACAACTATCAAGAAAATAAATTTAGTATAGATTGAGTATTATTCCTGATTTCCACTTAAATAAATTAAAGCCATTTTAGACATTTAACACGTCAGTCATAGGTCAAATCATGACTTCAATATAATTCAAACGCCTGTCACCCACCGATTTTAACCAATTACCCACTCTATCTGGATAAAATATATGAGCAGCAACCTGCCGCTGTTTTTCGCATATACAGGGTGATTTAAAATGAATGAAGTAAAATATGTATTTTTTCACAAAAACCTGGACCAACTTTATTAGTTGGCGCAATGAGAAATGATACATTAATAATAATTCTACTGTTGATGGTAATTTTGAAGGAGTGATGTTATAAATTGCAACAATTGAAAAAACCTTAAAACTCATTATCATAACATAATAAGTGGGTTGGGAGTATGTAATTCCAATAAGTAAAATAGCATAGGCACATGAAATATAAAGTTAGGTACTTAGCCTGAACGTTCATAATATGAACCTTTCGTCACCAAATCTTGTGGGGAGTCACCCATTTGAATTTTCCACCCCAATTTGTTATCACCCTGTATGTATATCCCCTTAAATTCGTCTCCCGTGCAGGCGCGGGGCAGCTCAAATTAGGGTGTCGTTAAATGTATTAGGATATTAAATTACCATGACAAAAGCGCGCAATCGGGGGGAGAGGGTTTTGTAAAGAGAACGATAAACGCCGCGATGCAAACATACGGCCCTTTCTGGCCACAGGTTTTGTGCTGGCGCAATATGCCGACAAATTGGAGGAGGTCATGAATAATTAGACAAATACAGATAACACCAGCACCATAGGCATTATTTATACTTATATATTTATCGCATTTATCAACACTCACTGGTCGATCTTTCAATTTCATATGATACCTAGGTACCTAGGTATATAATCATTTTTGCCAAGATAATCAGAGATTGTAGGGCAAAAAAGTTTACTCAAGTATTAGAACGAAGTGTGGGTCTGTCGTCGATCAGTGATTATTTGGATATAATTATGCCATATGGTGAGCAATAATTTTGGTATTTGTTTTGTATCTCTGTCAATCAATCACATAATCGAATTCAATAAATTCACATTATATCCTGGCCAGCCACACACTAGGCTGCCAGACTGGCCATGCTCAAGATTTATACCTACCTACTATTTTTGACCGACGAATCCAAACGGATTTATACAATTCGAGTGTATTTTTTCGCATTTTTTATATATTTTCGCGCCTTTTGCTTATTAAGCGTGCTGCTATTTTGATGTTTGTTTCTTGAAAGAGGATTATTGAGAATTGGTCCCATTGAAAACAAAATCAATATTAGACATGCCCTTCCCCTCAAAAAGTTCCTCAAAGGGAGTGGTAGGGGCAATTTTTTCCAAAAATTGAAAATCCGAGACGGCAGAACTAATTAAAATTCCATATCCGGAAACGTTTAAATTAGATATTTTTTAAAATAATCATAGTTTCCGCGTTACAGTCTCCAATATGTGTTTCAGCTATGTGGAAGGGGCAAATTTTTCCGAGAATCGAAGATTCGACATTGGAAAATTAGAGAGGAAACCATATCCGGAAATGTTTAAATTGAACATACTTTTCGAGATCTCTGAATAATAATCATTCGAAAATGTGTTTTTTTGTAAGGAGATCTCGGATTTGAGTTTTTACTAATATAAGACCATTTCTCAAGTCTTCTCTTTTAAATGAATCAAAAATAATCAAAATCGGAGTAACAAACCAAAAAAAAACAGACAGTCGAATTGTATACCTCCTCCGTTTAGGTTCGTCGGTCAAGGAATCAGATATTAAGTATGAGGTGAGCAATTCCAATATTTCAAGAAAATTATTATCGCTTCTGGACGCTTAACCATCATGTATTGCCAAGATTGAAACATTCAAAAACCCTAATGAACAGGTTCGATCATGTATGGCAGTACTCATTTTTAATGATCTTATCTACTTGATCAAAATGGATTATTAGAAAAAATCGTACTCATTATCTATTTACAAAGATTAGATATTTTAGATTTCACTTTATTTTATGTTAGGTGATAATTTGGATAGTAAAATGTAATCTATATAACCTTTGTTCCAGGGTGTGGTCCAGGTCATGCCCTTCTCGGAAAAACCAGAAGACCCAGGACTGCCTTCACATCTCAGCAACTGTTAGAACTGGAGAGGCAGTTCAGGCAAAATAAATATCTATCGAGGCCAAAGCGGTACGAAGTTGCTCAGAATTTGATGCTAACAGAAACACAGGTAAGCAACCTTATAAATTAGAAAAACCTATACAGTATACATACTCTATATACCTGGATATTGATTTCTTTTAAGTCAAATCTTAGCCACTATCTTGTTATAGGTAGGTACCTACCTACCATTCCCTGATATATTCCGCTTATTTTTTTGTGCTCCGTGCAAATGATAAAAAACAGAACTATTATGATACTTTGCCGTCTGCCGTCTGTGCGTCTGTCAAATAATCTATTGAACAAAGAAAGTTTATGATACAGAGTAAGGTGACCGTAACACGAACCTAATATGGGGTAAATGAACGAATTCTGATTTTGTGGAGCCTTGAACGTAGTTGAAATTTTCAAGGATATTCTTATTCCCTATTTCACAGATCTATATTCTTTTGAGATATTTCAATTATACTAAGAAAATATGTGGAAACGAACTTCAGCCAATATAAATTAACTACTTCCAATAAGATGAATTTCAGATAATAACTTTTCAACGTGGTAATTGTCATGTTTTCTTTAGATAAGCAAGGTGCTCAAAAATAGACCAAAAAAATATACCTACCCAATGTTGTGCCTGACATTAAAAAATCTCAAATACCTATAATAAACTGTATGCTTTAAGAACAGAAAAAATAATCCTTTATTGGAGTCTATTGAATGGATTATTCTAGATTTTGTTTATAAAAGTTTTTTATTCTTCTTTAATCCAATCTTCCACAAGATAGTCAATAGTCGAGAGCTATGTACCTACTTATGAAATAAAATTAAATTCGACATCTAAAACCGCCAGAACCTAAATGTTGCATTAAAGTAAAATGTAATGTTACCTGCGACTTATACCATATACCTCAATCTTCACTCGTTCTTCTATCTATCTATCTAACTATCAGTGTGTTTTCAAATAGATACAAAACATTAGCCTGGCCAGGAGGCGTATTCTATACATTTATCGACATAGACTGTCAATTGTTGTCGACTTAGATTCCTAACTAAGTCGAGGTCTACATACCCCCCGACTAACTTAGAACGCCAAAACGTCACGATACAGAACACTTATTTTTGGTTATGGATTGACACCAACTGACACATCACCATGTATTGGTATATCTATATATATATATAGATGAAGTCGATCCTTTAGCTAAGAAGTCGATAAATATACAGAATACGCCACCAGGCTTAAATTATCTCATCAGTCAATGTCATATTCCTATATTAAGTCCGTATATCTGTCAATTTTCGACGGCCATTTTAACCCTGGCCAGGCTAATGTTTTGAATTTTGAAACAGCCAGTATATGTAATGTTGATTTCTTGAATGCTGATTTCAATTCCCATTATTTACGTCATATATACCCATTAGTCAGTTTAAATGCTCCATGGAACGTCATGCGCTAGGGACTTAACTTTTTTTACTGACCTTCAATGTATAAATACGTTCTTTTTAATTTATCAGTTTGAATAATAGTTGAACAGAGTTGTGTAATCGATTCACCGAATCACCGATGACACTCTAAGTTTATAATACCTTCTATTTCCATTTACATATGTCAAATATTTTGATGGATGAATGTGATATATAAAATATCATAAACAACAACTATGACAAGTAGTTAATCAGCTGATTTTAATCATTTTAGTTTCCAAGATCTGTCATCTGTAATTTTCGAAGTTTCCGAAGGTGTAATTCCACTGGTTACTTGAATAGACTTTTTTATATCGAGAACTTTAATTAGTATGTCTGTCAATAATACATTACATTATTACAAACAAGTGAAATTTTTGAAAAAAACTTAAAAATAGTTTTTATTGGGCATTTAAGATTTAAACCGAACCGATGAGTACCTACTATTGCTATCCTTTTCTCGATTTTAACTATACTTATGTATATGTGTTTGCCAGCAACAGCAATACCATAACAAATTACTGTTTGTCTACCACAACACAAAATTAAACTTTAAATTAACAATAACGTCTGACGTCTGACAATTGCGACATAACCATAGACGATCTTCCAAAATGTATCTATATACCAGAGAACGAGACGTATATATACGCTCTATGCTCGTGCGTAATTCCAGTGACGGATCCCATTGTCGTTCCATGTCGACAAAATAAATGATCTTGGTTGAATGAGATAATTATAATTACCAATATTGGATCACACTTGGAGCTTAACAGGCGGCGAGATGTCTGCGATCTAAGTACGAATTCGAAATTTCAAGTCTCTAGACCGTACGGGGCCTGAGAAATCGCTGCGGAGTCCATTGATACAAGAACCGAAAGTAATAAAAACTATTTAAAAACCGAGAAACAATAGAGATATTGACCAATTTTTCGAACTGTTCCTATCTTTTAGATCGAAACTTAATAGATACGAAAAAAATATTTTACTAAGCCAAAAAAAATATTTTTTAAGAAAAAAATTCAAAATAAAATAATTTTGATTTTCCCCGCTGAAACACGGTTCGTTAACAACAGCAACACATACGATCTGTCATATCTAAGTGTTATGTGATCTATATCAGAGACAAGTTTATATTTACTCTACCTCTATGGCCTCTGTGTATTTGTCCGTGTTAATGTGCTAGAGAATTGAGATTATCATACGAAAAATGAATATAAAGTTTCCCCATGTGTAACTCCACAGCGATTAGCACACCAGATAAACTATTTATTTACGTTCCGAAAAAGAAAAATCTAAGGATAAAGTGGTTAAATTTATCTAGAAGGAATCCAGCATCTTTAACAAAAACATGTACAATTTATTTTTGTGAATATCACTTTGATGTAAGTTCTGATAAAAATAAACAAAAAAAAAATATGGTGTGTCCAGTCACACGACTTTCCTACCGCTCGCCGGTAAATTTTAGTGAATAAAAAGTTTTACACTATTAAAATACTTTCCTTTCACAGCGACGATAATAGCGGTAGTAAAGTAAAAATCCTCTGGTCAAATCGTGCCACCACACATTTTTTTCAGCGTGTCAAGACAAACAACAATGGTCTTGTCCCATTTTGTCGCAAGATGAAACGTTCAGCCTGAATCTGAAGAAATATGTGGAAAATATGGAATTTTATTGAAGCATATCTTTTTTTTGTGCTTTTTTTTCAGAGTTGGTTCTGTATGTGGGTGGTAAAGGGCTCTTAGAAGAATACTTTAGGAAAGTTTAATGAAAATACTTTGAGCCGTTTTGCGCTACAGTCTTGAGCAAATCACATTTTTTGGCTATAGCTCAACACACAGGGTATACAGGATTCTCATTCAGTGCCACTGGCGAGTGATATTGGTATCAAACAAAATAAAAAAGGAAGCAACAAAATATACCGATCCGTTCCCGAGATAATGTTGTCACAGATACACAGACAGACAGACAGACCAATGGCTGAAAATATATTTATTAGGCTTAGAAAACTCTGAAGCGTCAAGATTTGTAAAAATCTCGATACCGAAAATTTCACAGGATTACAATACTTTCCTTATACGTAGCGTAGGAAAGTAAAAATACATTAGTAACTGATTCCAAATTCAGATGCAGATAGTTAGAGTTATGTTGGAAATTCATGTTTATATAGAAGTCACTGTTTATTTCATCAGAAAAACTTAAAAAGAAAGTTTTGCGTTCCTTAGATCCGCAGAACAATAATCCGTGTTTCTGGCTAAGAAATTGACCACCATCAAAGGATCTATTCTTGGCAAATTAGAGCTGTCCGCTTCGGTAAATCCAGCCTCCATTATTACAAATTCACTGATTATTTATTAAAAAACGTGAGATATATTTCAAATGAATCACAGAGCATATAACCACTTGAAGTTTGAAGATAAATGCCGATGGAATGACTGTTGAGTTGGCTGGTTGGTTAGTTTGTTTAGCGGTCCATAATGTAATGCGCTCTGATTGGTATTTACAGTCACGTGATAAAGTGTATTATTTATTGCATTTAAATTAATTTTATTCGATTATTTATAATTAAATAAGTTCCGAAAAACATATTATAGGTATTGCCTGGCCCTAAAGGCGCATACCTAAATATGTATACTTTGTGAGCCTATTCCAGCGTCCATTGGTTTGCAGGGCGTCGTCATCTCGAACCTCAGTTTCGAAATGAAGGATCCAGACGGCGGCGGCGGCGGTGGCGGCGGTAGCGTTTGCTTGATAAATGGCCATCACATCTCGCGCTTAGTCATCTCAATCCTAAAATATCACTTCTGTCTGTTTGTTTGGCGTTGTCCTTAGCGAGGTCATAACTCTCGTTCCTACAAGAAAACACACGGCCCTGTGATTCGATCCACTTAACCCTCCTCATCGAGTTTGAGTAGCCGTATACATAGAGAAGGGGCAAATTGGAAAAGATTTTCAGTGATGATAATCGGTGGAATTTTTTGTTAAATTACAATAGCTCTAAAACAATTTGAGGCAAACAAACAACTTGTAAATTGTAGAAGTTCTGTATAAAATCTATTAAATTTATAGATATATACAAAATCTCAATGTTAGGTTAGGAACGTTTGTTCAAACCCAATCTTCGTCCACTTAACCTAAACTTCTAATCTTATAAAACCTTACAACTTCGTCTAAAATATCAATGAAAAGGATATTTGGTTATGATAAATTATTTGTATTTTTGATATTGAGATAAATTTTCGTTAACATTATTTCTACCTACAATAAAATTAGTCTCATAAATAATTTTTATCTGAGTTTTGTCTCCAAAATACTAAAATTTTAATAGCTGATCAGAAATCTCCAGTTCCAATTTTGGATAGCAAAATCGATATCACTATATGTTTTCTGCAGGAAAACATTTTACAACAATGTTCTGATAGTTTTTTTAGAGAGAACCATCATTTGATTTTTTTTGAAGACCTTAATTGTCATGTTATCTAACTGTAGATTTCCTATTGATTGGCATTGATCCGGTCTATTGTCTTCGAAATGTCGAGATATCAAAGACGAAGGAATGTTTACGACATACAAGCTTACAACATACAAAGCATCTTCCCAAAAACCATGTATTCCGACTCTGGAGACTTCAAAACAATGAATATGTCAAATATTCTCTTTGAATAATTATTTTAAAAATGGAAATTTCAAAATATATTTCCTTATATATCCTACTGCTTAATTATGAGTTTATTCTACTACAAATGTATATATTCTGTACATATTTTTGTTTAACTTCCTAAACAATAAACTAAATATCTAATCTGATCTACCTACTGCTAAAAGAAAATTTCAAACTACCACAATCAGCTTAATAACATAATTTCAGAAATTGAAATGTCCCCTTCGAGCTAGTTGAACTTCTACTCCCCATCCTTGACAAGCTAAATATTTTTCAGGAAATGCCCTTGCCCTTGTTACCGAGACTCAATATATAAATTTCGTATTTATTTGAATTTGTTTTATGAAATTTCACAATATTACCGTTGTAAGGTTTCTTATGTCTTATATAGTTGCCTGTGTCATTCTAATTTGTAGTGTAGTCTATACTCTGAATTTCCTATTGTGGATCTTGAGGGTCGCCCCACCCATTTAGCTGGTTTATATTTCATGCGATTTTTGAAACCTACCTTACTTAATAATATAGTAGACATAATATCTTTCAAATATTTAAGGAAACTCTCTTTTGTTCTAGGTGAAAATTTGGTTTCAAAATAGGCGGATGAAGTGGAAACGCAGCAAAAAAACTCACCAAGAAGCCAAGACGCCCAAAGAATCTGACATCGCCAACAATAAAGCGACATCACAATCGTCAAACAGTTCCTCGAAGCTGTGCAAATCTAACGATTCCATATCGTCGAGTTCAGAGGATACTCTTCACAACACAACCACAAACAGCGGCGCCATGATGGTTAGTGGGACACCACAAGACTTTATCAAGAATCAAGACAGTGAATCTCTGTATAGACCTTATGTGGTATAAGATTGTCGAATGAAAGAGGCTGTAAATTAGATGTTTAATATTCCTCATATTTCTGCTCATGTAATGTGATAGATTTATGTGTAGTTTTCTTTTCACTTCTTGTTGAATTACGAAATGATTCATGCTCAATGGTAAGATAAGATATAATTTTGTATTTTTCAATGCATCAACTAATAATGTCGATACTAGTTTTTGTAAAGAAAAACATTTTTCATTTTTTAGTGTGTATCATTAGTAATCAAAACTGTTGAACTTTCACACAATATCTTCAGAGATTTCAATACATATAATATACATATTTTGTATAGCTATTGATGTAATTTGAAAATTGTGAAATTTTTAAAAAAGATCTAATTTAAATTTTGTCGGATATGGTCAATTTCAGAGTCACAAATTTTCGATTATCAAAAAAATACCCCCACCACTCTATTTGGAATAGTTTTTTGAGGAACTGAAATGTTGTTTTTTGATCTGGGCCTTTTCTCAAAACAAAAAAATAAAAACCCCACAGTCGAACTGTATGTTCACTTACATCCTCCGATTGGGAAGTCGCTTAACATAGAATCGGTTTGCTCGTTTGCCAGATAATCTTGGCACATAAGACAGACCATTGGCTGAAAAAGAAGATTATACACTACTTACAGTAGCGTTAGGATATTATAAATCTAAAATTCGAAATACGTCTACTTCACCCTCTATGTCAGAACTGAGGTTATGTTTACAGTATGGATTTATTTTTCAAACAGCATACTCTTATCTTTAACAATAACATCTGAACACCCTGTATACATGCATAAGTACTTCAAAATGATGAGAAGTGAAAACAATATAAAAACAATAATCTATCATTTTAAATTTGTACATAGATAGTGTAAGATAACGATTGATAAATTATTTATAAATTGAGGTCTGTAGAAATTTGTAAAATATTGTATATAGTAGCTTTAAAAGAGTACAATTTATTTCATAGTTGAATTATAGATCTCTTAGTTTTTAAGTACTACCTCAATTATTTCTTTTTATGTATTTTTTTGCTGTATATATTTCAAGTTCCTATGTATTATGAATTGTAAGTAAAATATGGAGAGAATATAATATTCCTTAAGGTGTTTGCCTTTTATTAGATTGCAACAATACCTACCTTCAAAAATATGAAACACGAATCATGAAATGACAGAAGAAAATGTTTCAGAAAGTAATTTTTTTATTCAAGAATCAGTAGGTGCACTAAACATAATTTTTCGCTCATATTTTTCTATATCAACATAGTAAGAGCAATAAGAGATCAACAGATCCTGATAGATAATAGTTAATCTATTCTATGTTCCAGTAAATTAACTCACTAAGATAACCACAGTTTATATGAGATGAAAAATATATACATGAATGAATTATGTATCTAAATTTTTGTGAATATCTCTTTATTATTATCATCTGTTTAAGCACTTCAAAGTAGTGATGGGCAATGAACGTGAATCACGTAGTGTCTCGTCATGAACGGGCAATAATTTCCATACCACTCACGTGACTGTGCGTGAGCGTTCCGAATTTCGATTTTCATTCGACGCACCGTCACCACCACTCCCAACCCACATGTTGGCGCATTTCTCCGTTTCATATTTTCTTTTTATTTTTCCATACCTGAATTCAGCAATACTTATCAAGTTTCATTAAGTGATTAATGGACGAATCAAATGACAGAATTAATATTATTTTATATTTTTCAGTGCACCAACTAATAAAGTCGGTCCAATTTTTTGAAAAAAAATAATTATTTCACATTTTTATAGTCACATTATAGTCACGAATTTAGTTGACCGTTCACATATAGGATTTTTTCGCGAGTTTCCGGTGAACTAGCTGGAAACGAATTGTACTTCCCGGTGCGTTTCCGCGACATAAACGGTAATAGGGGAATATTTTCTGACGTCACTAATCTTATAAAACGGGAAGTGATTTGGTTTCCGTTCTCTTGAGCATGGTAACTGGCGGTTATAGATGTCAAAAGTTCCAAAACTGTCAAAAAATTAAATTTGGCTGCCTATCTTTTTGTATTTGATGAGTTTTGGGTTAAAATTATTCATATTTCATTTATTTTTTCGCATCATTTTGTTGATCATAATGAAAGAAGAAATAATTGAAATTGAATTAAGGTGAAAGAATACTCCTTTTTATATCTGGTAATTTAGTCTGAGTGGAAATTAAAACTTATCAATCAATACCACACGTAAACAAAACTAAAAAACAAAATATTTGTCAAAAAACTAAACGTCATTGATAATTTGATAACCGGGCCATTTTCGCGATAAACATAACCGAGAATTACCTATAAGATTATTTTAAGGTGGAGGTATAACCGCTCTATTACCGACAGCAGATCACCAGGAACTCACGAAAAAATCCTATTAGTACTTATACTATATGCCTTGCTTGTACTTGTTATTATTGAGAGATCTAATAAAAACATCGCTGTGGATATACGCATATACCACTACTGTACTACCGTAACTCTATGGAAAAAATGTTCAATTCAAACGTTTCCGGATATTGTTTCTAGAAAAATTGCCCCCTCCACCCCCTTCAGGGACGTTTTTTGGAGGGAAGGAGTTTTCGGATTTAAGTTTTTACGAATATGGTACCATTTCGCAAGTCTCCTCTTTCAAATAAATCAAAAATCATCAAAATCGGAGTACGTAAATAGCAAACAGTCGAATTGTCTACCTCCTCCGTTTCTCGGACTCTTGAAATTTGATTTAATGACATAAAAAAATCTGTGTGCTTTTTTTTGGGTTGTGCGCGCGCTTTATATATAGACGATCTTGATGATTTTTGAATTGTTTGAAAGAGGAGAATTGAGAAATGCTCCTGTCTCCAGAAAAATTCAAATATGACATCTCCTTCACTCCAAATTTTTTCTAGAAAATTGAAAATATCAGACGGGCTAATTAAAAATGAGACAATATCCGGAAACGTTTAAATTGAAATTATTTTCGAGTTACAGCGGTGGTAAAATGGTAAAATCTAAAATATACTTATGTGTATAAATATTTTCTTACAAAAAAATGAACCGACGTTATTAGTTGGTGCAGTGAAAAATACAAAATAATATTCATTATATTGCAGCTAGTACTTCAGAGGTTGGTGCAAAAAGTTATCAATCTAACTGCAGCTGTACACTAGAATTAATATTATTATTGTATTTTTCATTGCACCAACTAATAACGTCGGTCCATTTTTTTTATATTTATATATGTCCAATAAATCTCTTTACACTGTAACTAGCCTGAAAATAATAAAAATCCTCTCATAACAAATAATTATTATTCCATTCCAAACTTACTTCAATAACTAAAAAATTTCATAAATTATTACGGATTTTTATCAAATAATATTCGATCGTCCTTTGTATTATTGATAAGTTATTATAAATAATAATCATTTGTCATCTGCTTTTTTTACAATGTTCAAGCAGATTCCTTATCGAAGAACAATATTTGTTGCTAGGTCGGTAAAATACTTCAGAGATTCAAATGAATAATGTTCGACAGATTCTGATTGGTAATTATTGGCTTATCAAAGGAGTATTGGCCTTTATTATCTTTATGATTTATGAATGTATTAAATAGAACTCTTTTACAAAAATGTTTATTTCTCACTTTTGAGATCAAAATGATTCAACGTTCAACAAAGAAGATAATACCGCTCACAGCTCACTAAGCAAATTAAGGCCGAAACCCATTAGCAACACGCCACGCCATGCTATGCCACGCTACGCCATGTGACGAAAATGTATGCGTCTATTTTTTGTTATATTTAGATTTAGATTTAGATATTTAGATTTAATAGAAGTAATTTATCTCATGGAGGTACTATGATAATGTCTACAAATAATACAAATAATCTATTGTCTGAAAAAGTATTTGAATTTTCCATTGTCTATCATAATGCTTATGATCTTTATATTGTTTGTATTTTCAGAACACCTGACGCATATATTCAGTCAAAAATTACTGAGCTTGCTTGAATTCCTGCCTTTAAAAAGCAAGTTAATTTTATGTGGCGACCTTAATATTGACTTTTCCAATGTGTGTGCTGCTCAAGAATCTCTTCAGTCCATTTTCGACTCTTTTGGCATAATCATGCATGTTGACTCACCAACCAGAATAACTAAAACTAGTTCTAGTACTATAGACTATGTCGTATCATCTTTCGATCCAAAATTTGTTGACTGTACTGTCCTTAATTCAGCTTTCTTGGATCATGAAGCAATACTAACAACATTTTTGGCTAAATCTAAGTGCAAAAATGCTTTGCGCAAATTATGCCGTATTTTTTCTGATAAAAATTTTCGTAATTTCAAGCACCTATGTCTAACAACAGACTGGTTTGTCCTCTCTGACGATGTCAATATCGAATTTCCTAGATTTATAAAAAAATTATCTAACTTGGCATTCACATGAGAGAACATGAGATCATTATCCTACCTAAAAAAATCATCGGACAGCGTCTTCTACCATGATTACATAAAACGTTACAGAAAAATCTATCATAAGACTATGAAAGCTGCCAAGGACATTTATTATAATAGGAGGCTGGCCAATTCCGGTAATGTTGCTAAAGAAATGTGGTCTATTGTGAATGACTTAAGAAATAAGACCTCTTCATCTAACACAATCTCTATTTCACCCGAGAACCTAAATAATTACATTGTAGATGTAGCAAAAAATTTAAAGAACACCATAACTCCTTCCGATGACCCCCTCTCATTTCTCCTCAAGGCTAATACGAATTTACACAGTTTCTTCTTTACGTCCGTAGTAATAGCAGAGCTTATCAGTACAATTAATGACATTAAAAACAAATCCTCATCTGGGGCTGATGGGCTTACTCTGAAAATGTGCTCGAACCTGCCGGAATGCACATTGAACCATTTTATTACTTTAATTAACAAATCATTCCAAAATGGAGTTTTTCCAAACTGTCTTATGAGGGCAATAATTGTTCCTTTGCATGAAGGAGGTGATAAAAATCAAGCTTCGAACTATCGCCCAATTGTACTCCTTCCCACATTATCAAAGATCATCGAAAGAGAAAGGCTTCTATATTTTCTCTTTAAATATAATATACTCTCTACCCATCAATTTTGATGTTTAAGTAACAAATGCACAAATGATGCCATGTTTTCCCTCTTTAATAATGTATATTCAAACCTGATCAACCATCACTCTATAGCAACAATTTTCTGTGATTTCTCTAAGGCTTTTGATTGCGTAGATCATAATATATTAACTAATAAATTGGAGTACTACGGTTTCAGAGTGTCTCTCGAATGGTTTAAGTCGTATCTTAACAGCAAGAGTCAGATCGTGAGGGTTGGTACGATGTCTTCTCGCAAGCCAATTGAATATGAAGTGCCTCAAGGTTCAGTACTGGGCCCTATTTTGTTTCTGCTTTTTATCAACGACATTACTAGTCTGAACATTAGCGGTGAAATCTGCCTCTTTGCGGATGATACTAGTTTCACGTGGAGCAACCCGGATGTTACGACACTGCATAGGACTGTATCTAGAGACTTAGTCACGATTAAATCTTGGTGCGATTCAAATCTCCTATGCCTCAACGTTTCTAAAACAAAAGTTTTGTCATATAAAAGTACATTGCAATCTTTTGTGCTTAATAACACCACTACTGAGGCCGTTGAATCTGTGAAATTCTTGGGGCTTATTGTAGCCAACTGTTTAAAATGGGACTCGCACATCGATGCTTTATCAAAAAGTTTAAGTTCTGCCTGCTTTGCGCTGAGATCAGTTTCCAAGGAGCTCAACTTGTCTACTTCTAGAACAGTCTATTTGCCATATTTGAGTCGCACCTCCGATACGCCCTTCCATTCTGGGGTACGTGTTTTGCGACTCTATTTGAACGTATTTTTAAACTGCAGAAGTGAGCTGTTCGGTATTCACTGAGACTTAGCAGTAGGACTCACTGCCAGGATTACTTTAAAAAATTTAAAATATTAACTCTTCCGTCCCTATTCATATTTGAATATGTATCCTTAATCCGCAAGCACGTATCTTCTATTCCAGAGAGGCCATCTCACAACAATCCGCTTAGAAACACGAAGGATGATCTTTATCTGCCAACACCTCGCTCAGAGTTGGTTAAAAGCTCTATAATGTACAATGCAAAAAAATGCACAATCATCTACCATTTAAAATCAAGTCCATAAGTTCTTTTCCTGAATTTCGAAAGGTTTTGAAATCATACTTACTGGAGAGAGCCTTGTATGCAGTAAGCGACTTTTTTGTTAAAAATTGTTAATATTTAATATCAAGCTTCTTACACCCACTGGTTTAGTGAATATTATTTGATGTTTGATATCCTAAGGGTCTTTTGTAATGTAAAATCATCTGTCATCGAAATTAAATCTATAACAGCTTTTCCCAGATTTTGCCAAACTTTCAATTAAATACCTACTACCTAGGATAATGCCTTTTATGCAGTTAACGACTTTTTTCACTAAGGCACGTTTCTGCTCAGCTCACGCACTGGTTTATTGTTTGTACACAATTTGTTTTTGTTTTGTGATTTAGTTAGTGTTTACCTTCTGACTGAATTTACAGCTGTATATTAACTTACTTTCTAACCGAATATACAGCTGTAGGTTACATTCTTATACTTATTATCTTATATTTTTACATCTTTATATTTTTATATTATTGTTTTATATTATATAAATTTATTTAATTTTAATTTAATTTTTAGTTTTGACTTTGTTTTGTTTGTGTATTGTTTGATTTTGATATTTTTATTTTTTTGCTTTGTCTACAAAATTTATATTTTTTCGACACTAAAGCATTTCCCTCTCTCTCTCTCTATTCTTCCATTTATTTACATGTGCCCCGTACACACTCGACAAACGCGATGCTACGCCACGCCATCTCACGTGGGACGTTTCAAAACCTTCAGATGCTGCCGAAGGTAGGTTGATGTTCCCCGGCCGCCTCTAGCCCCGTGGCAATCTCTTTCTGTATTTATTTTTTGAGTATTTTGTCGCGCCGCAAATAGTAGGAAACAAAATGCAACAGGAATTGGTGATAGAAAAGGTATGGCAGTACGAATTCCCCTATAACATACATTCTGCACAAAATAGAGATCAAAATATGCGCCATGAAGCATGGGAAGAGATATGAAAAGATCGTGTTAATAAGCAAATTGTTCTTTATTCATACGGAAGTACATCGACTATGACCTACCTCCAGCTCTTTTATTAACACATGAAAAGCACTACATTTTTCTCGGTTTCTGGTTATTTTGTGCACCTAGAATCGTCTTTTTTTCTTGACGTAGCAGCACATTCTTCTAAAAACTCTGTGTCACTGGACGAACTGCTTGTATACTCCATACCGTATTCAGAGCTACAGAAAATTTTTCGAAATTAAAATTTTTAGAATTAAATGCACACCAACTCTCCCACGTGAATCTATGTGACATGGCGTGGCGTGGCATAACATGACGTGACATGTTGCTAGTGGGTTTCCGCCTTTATGGTTTATATTATACATACTTATCACGAGATTTCAAAACATCACGGAAATAAACAAAGGTATTTCAGACTTTATCACTGTTATAACTCCGAAACCGTCAACTTTTTTAAGGAATATCCAATTTACATGCTGCTAATCTCTTCTTTAATTTCGCCTTCTATTTTCAATTTTCCAAAAATGACATATTTTAATTCTAATTGTTAAACGTTCACTTACCTACATAAATAGATTTCAGATTATATCGGAAACACATTTCTTTTTATACTTTACTATTGCTGTAACTCGAAAAACGTATTTAATATTTTTACATATCTAGTTTAAATAATATCGAATATGGTATCGTCTCTAATCCTGCCTTTTCAAAATTTCAATCGTGATTTTAAAAAATGTGCCCTCCACCCTTATTAGGGTAAATTTTTGGTGGAAGAAACTGTTAGAGTTTAGATTAATATGGGATTTTATTTCAACTGTCCTCTTCCAAAACACGTGAAAAAAATAGAAAAAGCAGAAAGTCAACACATTCATCTGGAAACTCGGTCATAAAGAAGAGAGGTATCTAATTGAAGATATAGTGAATATTGCTGATTAAAACCGATACAATTTTCACCCTTTCAGCAGTCCAAATAATGATAACTACATTATATGTTTCTATTTCATACTTTTTAGTGCAATATCTAATGAAGTTGGTCTTAAGGTGGATCAACACTATGTAACAAATCATGTTTTATAGTGAATTTATACAACATTTTTCTCATTACATACAGGGTAGGCTAACTCATACTCTAATTAGGTACTCTGTTTTCATCCTCGTAACTTCCACCCCGATCAGGGTAATGCACCACCCCCAGATTTTAAAAAGACGTATAGGATGTTGCGATACTTCATTTTGAAGATATTATTAAGTACTATTCGAGTCAAAATTTTCACTGACAACGAAATGAGAGCAAAATAGTGAAAGAGGCAATTTAGAAAAAAAACACTGGAAACAATAATTACTTTTGTGATTAGTTTACTAAATGCTGGAAATAACCACCATTCACTGCCAAGTTGTAGAACAAGTTTTGTTTGAAACATTACGCATATTTCGGGTGTAATTTGATGGCATTGATCAATAATCCGATTTGGCAAAACATCCACGGATTCGAGATAAGCAGCATAAATCTTAAATTTCAGACCACCTGGAAAAAAGTGCGATGGATTCAGATCCGGTATCCTAGGTGGCCATACTCACTTCTTACAATCCAGCTTTAAGAAAACATTTCATTTCAAAATACAGATTGTAAGAAATGATTGGATATTGCGAGAATATAAATATTTTTTACAAAAAATTGGACCGACGTTATTAGTTGATGCTCTGAAAAGTATAAAATAATATTAATTCTATTGATGCTGTTACTTTTGAAGTTGTGCAGTTGCAGTTATATTGATAGCTTTTGGCACCAACTTCACAAGTACCATCACCAATAGAATTAATATTATTTTATACTTTTCAGTGCATCAACTAATAACGTCGGTCCAATTTCTTGTAAAAAATATTTATTTCACACTTTTGAGTGTATCTAGCATTAGTCACCAAAATCGTTGAACGTTCACTAATATCAATGACGATAGTACTTATCCTATTACCCATGTATATTCTTTGCTTGTAGTTGTTATTAATGAGATCTCAACGCATCGCTGCGGAAATACGCTTGAGTATTTTATATGTTACCATTTTAACACCGATTTAACTCGAAAACCGTAACTCTAAGGAAAAAATGTTCATTATAAATGTTGCTACAAATAATTATATCTTTCATGTAGTATCGAAAATTTTCAATTTTCGAAAGAAATTGCCCTCGCCACATAGCAAAAATACATATTTAACATGCGTCTATCTCGAAAACCGTAACACTTTTGAAAAAATGTTCAATTCAAACGTTTCCGGATTTTGTCTTTAATTATATCAACTCAGATTTTCGATTTTCGAGAAAATTCACACCCACCCTTCGGGGGCGGTTTTCGGAAGGAAGGAGATTTCGGATTTGCGTTTTTATGAATATGGGACCATTTCTCAAGCCTCCCCTTTCACATGAATCCAAAGTCATCAAAATCGGAGCTCGTTTACTATATAAAAGGCGCGCACGAACAAAAAAAAAAAGCGGACAGTCGAATTCTATACCACCTCCGTTCGGGGTTCGTCGATCAAAAAACATATAAAATTCTATACCTTCCTTCTTGTGTGAAGTCGGTCAATAATAGTTAATCTATATTTATTATTTAATACTTATTTTAACAAGTAGACAACAGTGCTGGGTGAATTTGGGGAATCACCTAATTTTTGGGTAAACTATACGTTATATTTAGAAAATACCCGCATCAAAGTTTTTACAGTACCTACTTTCAAAAAGCTATCTTTTTAATTAATTCACCTTATTTTCAATGACCTTATTTCAGATTCGTAAAGTAATAAATTACGATACTGATGGGAAGACATTTCGGAGAGAACGAATGCGTTGATTTATTTATGTCTGATTTTATTGCTTGTGGGGTGAGTATAGCGCTGGGTCAAATTCGAAGACTAGTGTCTATTTAATCTTTGCTATTAGTATGTAGGTAAATGTTAGGTATGGATAAATGAAAATTTTAACGAATAATTATAAAAAAAAATGTTTTCCTCAATATTATTATTATTATCAATCAATTACAAAGGATGGCCAAACAAGAATGTAAAATTCTATATCATCACAGAGACCTGCGGTAAAAGAATAACTTTAAAATGACCTAGAGAAGACCATGGAAAATATTTTCAGATTTCCAAGGTAGTCGCCAGGGGGCGTAACCGCCATCTTAATCTTGTAAAGTTATTATTTATTGAAATCCACCTAGTAAATGTACCAAAAATATATTTATTACATATATATAATTCGAGTAATTTTTGATTGATATTTTTTGAAGTATCCATTAAAATAAAGTGGTGGGGATGCTTCAATGTTCTTTTAGAGAAACAGCTGTAACACCTAAACGACTATACGGATTTTAACAAACTTGGTCTCGTTGGAGAAAACGATTATTGCTCCATCAAATCCATTGTACCCGTAATATGTCTAATTCTTAGTGATGCCACTAGAGCGCGTTTTTCGATATACTTAAATAAAATTGCAAAAATATAATGAAATGATACTTAACTAACCAAAAATATCGAAAAAAGAAAATTTTGTTGTAATAAAATTTTAGGGAGACGCTATTAAACCGCTATTTATTCTTATTTATTTGTCTTTTTTCAAGATGCTGTGATAAAATTTAATAATTTTATAATTTTTAATAACAAACGACTGGTCTCTTCTATTCGTATCTTCCAAGTCCAAATAGGAGACAAAAACTAGCGCCTAAAATCAACTCTATATATCAAAATTATACTTATTGAGGCAGTGTAATTTGTACTTGCTGCGCACACAAGTAAGGCCTTAAAATTTATCAAAATACCTTTTACAAATGATGAAGCTGTCAATATGAATGAGGTACCTATATTATGAATGTTTTCAAAATGCGGCATTGGCTCAAAGAGTATAGGTACAGTGCTGAAAAGTATAAAATAATATTAATTCTATTGGTGCTGTTACATTTGAAGTTGTGCAGTTGCAGGTAGATTGATAACTTTTGGGACCAACTTCACAAGTACCAGCACCAATAGAATTAATATTATTTTATACTTTTCAGTGCACCAACTAATAACGTCGGACCAATTTTTTGTAAAAAATATTTATTTCACACTTTTGAGTGTAACATTACGAAAATCGTTGAACGTTCACTATACCATATCAATGAAGATAGTACTTATCCTATTATCCACGTATATTCCTTGCTTGTAGTTGTTATTATTGATATCTCAGAACATCGCTGTGGAAATACGCTTGAATATTTTAGTTGTTACCATTTTAACACCGATTTAACTCGAAAACCGTAACTCTAAGTAAAAAATGTTCGTTATAAATGTTGCTACAAATAATTATATCTTTCATGTAGTATCTAGAAATTTTCAATTTTTGAAAGAAATTGTCCTTTCCACAAAGCAGAAATACATATTTAACATGCGTCTATCTCGAAAACCGTAACACTTTTGAAAAAATGTTCAATTTAAACGTTTCCGGATATTGTCCTATCTTTAATTATACGAACTCAAATTTTCGATTTTCGAGAAAATTCACCCCCACCACCCCTTCGGCGGCGGTTTTCTGAAGGAAGGAGATTTCGGATTTGCGTTTTTATGAATATGGGACGATTTCTCAATCCCCTTCTTTCAAATGAATCCAAAATTATCAAAATCGGAGCTCGTCTACTATATAAAAGGCGTGCAAGAACCAAAAAAAATAAATAAATAAAGCACAGTCGAATTGTATACCTCCTCCGTTCGGGGTTCATCGGTCAAAAATTCGTTCATTCGTTTGGGAGTTACAGTTGTTTCTTTAATAGAATATTGAATCACCTCCACCACATCATTTTAATAGATTTGTCAAAAAGTATTAACCAGAAATAAATCGAATAACGCTTAGCTTTAAAACCATATATTTTTTTGGTACACTAGGTAGGTGGATTTCAATAAAAAAACGACTTTCCAAGTTTAAGATGGCGGTTAAGGTAAATCTGAAAATATTGATCTTCTCTTGACTACTTTAGAGATAATTTTTTTCTTGACCAAAGGTCTCTATGATGAACGGCTTTCGAGAGCCTGTACACAGGTCCCGAGGTATTTAAGCAAATTGACAGAAAATCAATATTCACTTGAGAAATAACTAGGTATATCAAACTTAAACTTTGATGATGCTGTTATTGTTTTAATTTCTAGTCATATACAAAAGTATAGTATGTCCACTAACACGACTTTCCTACCGCTGTCAAACGAATTCCATCGAAAATAAAAATCATCTGATCAGGTCAAGGGACCATTCATTCACCTTTGGTATCCTAGCAGAGCAAAGTACCGAAAATGAATTGGATATGTACTATAATTATTTGCTAATTTCTTGCTGCAATTAAAAAAATTCCGATGGCCTGTAGTCAGCGGAAAGGTAAATTTTTCAAAATTCATTGAATTGAAATTTTAACAACCTTTTGATTGGTATACCTACATGTTATTACAAAATATTGTCGTATGTGTCATAGCCTTGCGGTTAGAGGTTTTTGTTTTGGCTGTTGTATATAAAGCAGACAGGGTTCGAGTCCACTTCAAGGCAGATTTTTTTTTCGCCTATTTCTTTTCAATAAATATGCTATATATTTTTTTAATCAGGGTCTATATTAAGATCTCCAGAAAATGTACAATTACATCAAATTTATATCGAGTGTTCATGTTTTATCAATATTTGTTATTTTTCTTTATACATTTTTTTTTTTTCTGTGTATTTTATGAAAAACTTCTCTGAACAAAAGTTGTAGGTACTGATTATATCTATAACCTAAAATTATTTTTAATAATATTTACATTACGGCTCTTTTTTGATAATTTTTTTAAATGTTTGAAAGGTCGCCATTTTGAAACTACTTATCCGATATTGCCCAATAACGAACTCGACCGAGATATTTGGGAGATTGATTTTTGTAGCAAATTTGAACTTGATACCTTCAAAACTGCGACCTCTATCGTGTTAACAAATTTCGTAATATCCCATATATATATATATTTTTTTGAAATTCAAAAGTGTGAACGATCGCAATAGGTATATTTCTATAAGAAATTTAGGTACCTAATATATTTCTATAAGAAATTTACCTAAAAATTGTGCTCTTCCAGATTCGGCGGAGTTTGAAGACAGAAACTGCTCTGCTAGCTTACCAGTAAGCTAGCAGATCATCTGTTATTTTGTGTTATATCCATATTCTTATAATATATAATATTTGTGCTTTTTATATGCTAATTTCTTGCTGCAATTAAATATATTATGCATTTTCAGTTTCGGACAAATTTGAAAATTAAAAAAGTGATTTCATTGGATGAAAATAAAAACATCCCAGTGTGACAGACGAACCCTGTAACTTCTGCACCAAGCATACCAATAATTCTACTAGGCCACATTCGCCTTGCTAATGAAGCTCAACGTAGTGCTCAACTGTCTCAATGGTTAGGTAGCAGAGCACTCATTTCAAAATTCCTCCAAAACTGAAAGAGCAAATTTTAATTGCAGCAAGATATTAGCACATAAAAAGCGCATAACTCTGGTACATATCAAATCCATTTTCGATACTTTGCTCTGCTAGGTTACCAGAGGTCATTCATTCTCTCAGAGTGCCAAAACAAGTAACAATTTTGACGTAGGAGGAATCGTTTAGCCAGAATATGAATAAACAGTTAGAACAAACATGCGCGTTCGAGCTGGTGGTGAAGGGCTTAAAATAGAAAGTTTTACAATAGTTTTATCAAAATCTCTAGAAACATTTTTGGCTACACTCTTAAGCAAAACACATTTTTCAGCAATTCCCTAGCAGGATGCCCAATCTACAACGCAAAAAAGTAAGCAACAAAATCGGTCTATCCGTTTCCGCAATAATCTTGGCAGAGACATATCGATAGCTGAAAATATTTTTTTGGAATCGTAAACATCTTTTGAAAACCGTACATCGAAAATTTCTCACGTTACGATATGATTTTCTTACATAGCTACGTGGGGTAGCGTAGAAAAGTAAAAACACAAAGACATTTATTAATTCTAATATATATAATAGAGCATTAAGCCTATTTTTCATCCCCGTCTGATGATGAACAACAAACACTACGAAAACGAGAACGGGAAATCGAAATGGGCGAGATCGTGCGCTGCTATTGCCGATCAAGCCGGCCCTGGGAGGGATAATGTTCCCAGTTGATTGGATGAAAACTTTTAGATTGGTTCGAATCTTCGTAATTTTGGTCGAGAAACTCATAATTTATTGCTTTCGGCGAGTTTGTTTCCGAGGGTACAGTTGAGGGAGAAATTTTCGCAGCCAAATGGCCCGATCTACTTTCTTTCTCTTCTCTCGACGTGGATAATGTATAAGAAATCGTAGAACTTATCTGTTCACATAGATGTTGGGGTGCTGGCTTGTTTGACTACAGGGAGAAATGGTGTAGTTACATGCTGAGATGTAACAGATAAAAATATATTTGGGAGTGTTTTGTGTTTTTGGTATGCAAAAATGACATGACATCATATACATATTTTAGATAAATGAGCAGGCTGATGGTGATTTGGAAATGAACAACAAACTCAAAACACGATCATAATGAAACTGATTACTAGTGTCAAGACATAGCTTCACTGCGACTCTGCCCAAACAGTGCTGGTACCATTGACAATGCTCTGATATCAGTGGTTGGTAGGTACCCATTGCCAATAAGTTTGACTTTTTCATTTTTCCGGTACCACTTACCAATGGAAGGCATTCCTTTAACCACACCCTGGAGAGAAAGGCGAGGGAGAATTTCCCAATCATCAAATGAACTGTTTAATACATCACACTAACATAGAGATGATAAAACAATAGAGGAAGTATGTAATAGGCACAATTTTAAGAGGAAATGCCGTACCATCCTAATAGATAAATATGATGAAGGAGGGAGTTCGTTCCTTATTCAACAACCTCGATCAATCTTCTGTACTGTATTACAACTATGATACTGGCAAAACACGACACACTTGAAAGAACTAACTTCCTGCTAGGTAAACATCACATCTTGATGATTACCAGAAGGCCGAGATACTAAAAAATCAAATTTAAAATACTGTAGATATATCATTTTGGATGCCAAAAACTTGATCCAGGAATAATATAGGGAGAAACATACAAACTTCCAGTCTTTAACTCATTAATGCTCATTCAGAAATACTGTTATATGTTCAGCAAGAAAACTCTACAAAATCAATGTAGTTATTACGTCATTGGCCAAACGACAACTGCAGCTTCATAAAAATATCATTTACCCTATTTATTTCACAGCCTAGTCAATCTTCCTTAGCGAATCTTATCCCTTCCACTTTGCCCAGAAGATGGATGTTCTGCAGTGTGATATTGCATGGATTTTCGAGATCCTCACTCATTAGGTTACTACTGTCTGGCCAAGCTTTTAATCTAGTCACATTATCCTGGATTTGTCCGAGTTGATATCCCAAATCACGAATCCCATCTTGGTAGAACAAATCCTGGAAGCTGTAAGTAATAATTAGGTATCTTTCTTCCACTATATTGTTGTTTTAGAAGCTGTGTCTGCTGCAGTCTTGGTTCCATCGCAAGCAAGGGTGATAGCATGACTACTGTATCTCGATAGTCATAATCATCATCAGTCTTCCTCAGTCTTGGGACATACATTTTTTATCAGATCTAAGGGTCTTAACATGTTCCTTGTTGTTTGTTGGTAGCTTAGCAGTAAGCCCAACAATATACTTTCTCCATAAAATTTAACGAAAGTATAAGATGCCTTTATATCTGGGTGCAAGAATCTAGGGTTATTTTGAATGTAGAAGACACAAGTTTTCGAATGATGCAGAAAAAAACACATCGCTTATCGAACATCGATTGAACTTTCATATAAATATTATCTAAATTGATTAATTAATCTTATTTATTTAATCATCTAGCTCCCTAATAGTTTCATTTCTTCAACATGGTAAGTTGATGATGAGCTGCCTCAAATATCATGGCAACCAACTTAAAACGTTATTCCTTGTTCACAATTGACGTATATGCAAACGTGGGCATTAACTCGTTAATCCGTTAATCTATATTTAACGAAGTTACCAATCTGTTGAACGGATTAACGTTTATGTTAACTTAACTAATTGAATCCGAGTCCATTACATTTGTCAGCACTGTTAGTCAGTCTGAAGAAAATAGGTCTGAAGGCCACGAATCTCTGGAAAACAAAGCTCAAAATTTGATAAAAACTTGGCTAGACACCAAGTCAAAAGAATCTTTTACGGATGCTGCCTTTCTTGGTGAACCAGTGTTAATAAATCTTCTAGTGCTGCAGTAGAACATCTTTTTTTCTACGTGCAAAGATATTTTACGTGCGAAACGATCATCGCTGTCGGATGTCAATTTGATTAAGCTAATTTCTATGAAGGCGAACATGCACCTAACTAACCTAACATAACCTAACCTAACCTAATCTAACCTAATGCAAAATTACAATTAATAATAGCAATATTTCTACCTACTTTATCATCGAAATAAATAGATGTGTGTTTAATTGTTTCCTCTATTATTCTATTTGTTTTTGTTTTCTTTACCTACGTATTTCTCCCAGCCCAAAAGCAGTATGTGTAAGTTTCAAATTGTTAACGTTTAACGGTTAATTTTAACTTTCATTAATTTCTTAAGAATTCAACGCTCTATCGATTATCGAAGTGAACTTTTTAACAAACGAAATAACGATTAACGAAGTTAACTTTTTGCTTACCTGTGCCCACGTATGCATAGGTATATGAAATGTATGGCTATCAAGGTATCAAGAAGTAGCTGTACAACATATATTGTAATCTTTTCTTTGGCAGAGGTTTTCCGTTTCACCCTCGACTAAGTAGCTACACCGCGCCCCGATCGTTCCAGCAGCAGAGCAAAGCTAATCCGCCGTAAAAATTCACATCGCAGACGAGCCATATCTCCCGCTTCGCGACTATACCTCATACATATATACATGATATCCAATCAGTTGTTAAGTTAAGCGAAAACTCCACTTTAGACAAAACCTTTTAGCGAATTACATCGCCAACGATGCCGCCTCACACATACACACCAGCCTCGTGAGCTCTAGCTGGATTGGGGGTGGGAGTGTTGCGGTGCATGCGGGATGAAAGGGGAGCACAGCAGAACGAATAGAAGATGTATTTTATCATCATCATGCTCAAAGAAGAAGAACATTCTGGGAATCTGCAGAGGAGTGTGTGTGATTGTCGAACCGGGTGGCCTGCTGGTGATTTTTATCGTCTGAAGCGATGGAAATGGCTCCCGGAACGAAAACTTATCGAAATTACCCAGGTAGGTAGGTATATCGATGGCATGTGACCCGAGCACTTGAGCGAATGACTGAATAAGGTGGAACTGTATCTAATAGTTTTCTTCTATGAATCAAGTGATGGATATATATATATATATATATATATATAAGCATTTGCATCACAAGTTTCGACATACTATTTGTGATGGAAATTTCCACTTGGAAGTTATTGTAACATTTTCCAAAATTATAATTTTGACATATCCCCACGATTCAAGGTGGATGACATGGTGTTAGGGAGGGTTTTATTTACGTATGTACGTATCGACGTCGGACTGGTTTCACGCATTTAACTGCTTTTTGGTATTATAGACATCTGTGGTGGATGAACCAATTAATTCAACAATTTACAGGTTGTCCCATTGGGAAATGGGGAGAAAAATAACGGTAGATAGACGACACGAATGGTATAGGAAACTATAACATATTTGTTGGGTATGCCTACCTAGTTTTATATATAGGGTGTTTTGTCCATTTTTGTAATTTCTTTGAGTGCTAATAACTCACGATCCACACAGTATATTATATTCATATTCCTATACAAGCGATTTGCTTATGAGTCAGTCAGAAAATCCAGGCCAGTACTAACCAAAATTTAATAATAATTTTAGGTTCTCAGAAAACACCCTGTACTTTCAAATGTTCAAAATCCATAAAAACATATTTGAAAAGAGCACTAAAAATTGAAGCAAACTGTGTACTTTTTATTTTCCCGCATGGTCTCAGTGAATTACATTTGTTAATTTGAATTTGAGGTAATATTAATTCTAGTACTTTTGAAGTTGTGCCGTTGTAGCCTGTTGTAGGAACCAAAATGATCTGTCGGTAACGCTGGAAGGTTCATCATTCATCGTCTATAAAGATGTTTCTGTTGAAAGACCATATTCCAGTGCAAAAAAACCCTGTCATTAAATTTCTTGGAGTCATGCATTCAAAACTGCCTCTCTTACAAGAGGAAGAATATTATACCCAGCCAATCAGGATATTGTCCTATCTTTAATTATATCACCTCAGATTTTCAATTTTCGAGAAAATTTGCCCCCTCCACAAAAATGAAGATTTAAATATATTTTTAAATAAGTCTATAATGGCAACTCATATCGAGTAGCGATTTTCACCAGTAATTGTAATTTTTCACGCTCTTTCTTCCTTATGAAAAATAAAAATACCATTGCATTTGAAATTTTCGAGAAATTCATAAAAATCTGCGACATTGTCATAAGACGCCATCTACCGATTCGGAAAATAATTTAATTTAAAATGCTATTATTGCAGTAGAAGCTCCCGAAAAGCATTTTAAAATGAAATAAACTTATTCAAAATAGGTCATACCAAAAAAAAGTTATCCAGTTTTTTCCAAACCAACATTTGTCCCTCCCCCCACTTGTTATTTGACAAGTAGGTTACAGTAGGTTACAAAAAAAAATTCAATATAGGTTAACTTGGGATAATTTTGAATAAAACAGTGTTTTTTACTTTGCGTTGTGAGTACGCCCTCTTGCGGTAGACTTAGCAAGTTATAAATATTTTCCAGATTTTTCTTTTGACCGATCTACCTAGGAATTTGTTTTTCTCCAAGTCGTCCCATTAACGGATCCTGATAGTCCTTTATTAATGGGCCACCCTGTACACATATCTGTCTTTCTGGTCCGTGGTTTAACCATGCAACCATGTTCAGTTTGCAAGGGTTCCAAGTTGGTATCGATTGTAACATGTTACTAACGTCACCAAAAAAATATGCTACAGAGGCAGAGAGGACTTATGCTTTAAATCATATAAATCCTAACGAAATGAATTTGCCAATAACGTGACAACACTGTACATACGCTATTGTTAGTTCACTGACAGCGTACGCATGTGTCAGATAACAAAATAGAAAGTGAAAAAATATTGTTTTTGAAGTTAAGTTTGTAAAAAAAACATTGAATTATATTTATAATAAATAAATATAATAAGTTTAAGTGTATATTTGCATTAACCTAATATTTTGTTTTCAACTAGTCACCTAGTGTTCTTTTTCGTAACTACTGTCTTTGGGACACAAAGGTCCGATAGATTTGGGATCTCTGGTCCTATACATATTGTAACAAGCCGATATCTGCAAATTAAAGATATTTAAGAAAACATAATATAGGTGGTCTTTATTAGAGCAACATAAGCCAAAACAACAGTTTTTAGAATTTTTGTCTGTCTGTCTGTATGTTTGTGCTCGCATCACGTCTGGTGATCTTTTAGACCTAAAATCATATTGGTGCTCATAAAAAGGGTTGTCCTCTTCAAAATAGTTCTTAATTTGATTATTCACAGCAATTTCAATTATTTTGGAAAAAATATGCACTATTGAAATAGGTCTAAAATTGTTTAGGAGATCTTCTCCGCCTTTTTGTACACGAGCACTACTTTGGAAATCTTAAGGATGTCAGGAAAATACCCTGATTCAATTACTTGATTTATTAATCTTGTTAGTGGATAAATAGTTATATTTTTGAGACATTTGATTATCTTTGATGAAATTTGTAAATGGTCCTTAGATTTTTTTACTTTTTAGGAAATCAATGATTTTTACGAGTATCATTAAAACTGATATTGTGAAAACTAAATGAAACGTCCGGAATAGGCATTTTGAAGTCTTGTACTTTACTTTTTGTATTATCTTGGTCCAATTTTATTTAAATACTTTCAGTTACTTCAACAAAAAATGTATTTAGCCCATTTGGATCTATTGCAGTTTTGTGAATGCTTTTTATTGATTTATGTATCAATTAAAGGAGAGAGAGAAATGCTTTATTGTCGAAAAAATATAAATTTTGTTGACAAAACAAAATAAAAATATCAAAATCAAAATCAAACAATACACAAACAAAACAAAGTCAAAACTAAAAATTAAATTTAAATTAAATAAATTTATATAATATAAAACAAAAATATAAAAATATAAAGATGTAAAAATATAAGATAATAAGTATAAGAATGTAACCTACAGCTGTATATTCGGTTAGAAAGTAAGTTAATATACAGCTGTAAATTCAGTCAAAAGTTAAACACTAACTAAATCACAAAAAAACAAAAACAGATTGTGTACAAACAATAAACCAGTGCGTGAGCTGAGCAGAAACGTGCCTTGTGAAAAAGTGAAAAAGTCGTTAACTGCATAAAAGGAATTATCTAGGTAGTAGGTAATTTAATTGAAAGTTTGGCAAAATCTGGGAAAAGCCGTTATAGATTTAATTTCGTGTGACAGATGATTTTACATTACAAAAGACCCTTAGTATATCAAACATCAAATAAAATTCACTAAACCAGTGGGTGTAAGAAGCTTAATATTAAGTATTAACAATTTTCAACAAAAAAGTCGCTTACTGCATACAAGGCTCTCTCCAGTAAGTATGATTTCAAAACCTTTCGAAATTCAGGAAAAAATCTTATGGACTTGATTTTAAATGGTAGATGATTGTGCATTGTTTTTGCATTGTACAGTATAGAGCTTTTAACCAACTCTGAGCGAGGGGTTGGCAGATAAAGATCATGCTCCGTATTTCTAAGCGGATAGTTGTGAGATGGCCTCTCTGGAATAGAAGATACGTGCTTGCGGATTAAGCATACAGATTCAAATATGAATAGGGACGGAAGAGTTAATATTTAATATTTAGTAGTAGTCCTACTGCTAAGTCTCAGTGAATACCGAACAGCTCTCTTCTGCAGCTTAAAAATACGTTCAAATTGAGTCGCACAACACGTACCCCAGAATGGAAGGGCGTATCGGAGTTGCGACTCAAAAATGGCAAATAGACTGTTCTAGAAGTAAACAAGTTGAGCTCCTTGGAAACTGATCTCAGCGCAAAGCAGGCAGAACTTAACCTTTTTGATAAAGCATCGATGTGCGAGTCCCATTTTAAACAGTTGTCTACAATAAGCCCCAAGAATTTCACAGATTCAACGGCCTCAATAGTGGTTTTATTAAGCACAAAAGATTGCAATGTACTTTTATATGACAAAACTTTTGTTTTAGAAACGTTGAGGCATAGGAGATTTGAATCGCACCAAGATTTAATCGTGACTAAGTCTCTAGATACAGTCCTATGAAGTGTCGTAATATCCGGGTTGCTCCACGTAAAACTAGTATCATCCGCAAAGAGGCAGATTTCAACGCTAATGTCCAGACTAGCAATGTCGTTGATAAAAAGCAGAAACAAAATAGGGCCCAGTACTGAACCTGAAGGCAGTAGCATGTTACAATCGTTTTTGGTTCTGGCGATAGTGTAGCAGAATAATCACCGTACATACGTAGACACGAAAACGGACAGACCATTAAATATATCTCTACCTATGTATCTTAAAATGTGGAGATTTTTCAAAGTGAAAATTTTGAAAAATTTGACCCATCACAATAACTTCCTACTGGAAGATGTTTTATGCAAGAAGGGATCCTTTTTCTTTTTTCATGTCATCATTAATTGTAACTTTTATCTATAGTCTATTCTGTTATTGAAGTTATGAGGTTTAATTACGAAAATTATAAATAATTCTTAAATGTTTTACTTCTATCGGTTAGTCCTGAGGCTGCCCTACCGGGTTTTGTCAGAAAATATATTACTCAAAAATATTATAAATATATATATCAGAATTACTTTCTTTATATTTTTCCAAATTTCGAGGATACAACTCTATAGATCAGGTCAATAAGTAACTGGACAATCTGGGTACTATTGAATGTTTGAAGTAGGTACAAATTGTCCCTTTTGCTTCAATACAACTGTGACAAGAGCAATAAAAGTTTGTGTAGATCAGTTTTTCATATATTTCATACATACCTATACCTATAACTATCATGCGCTTACTAGACAAAAAAAATTAAAAATGTTTTTTTTCCAAAGTTATATAACATTATAATTACTTAGATTTTTTCTAAAAATGTAACTGCTCAATTGATTCCTACATACCGGGTGTGTCACGGTCGATGGTACCACAGACGTTTACAGAGAACGGGACGTAGAATCATTTTGAAAATCTGGTTACTCAAGTAATTGCTCTTGATCTATCAATCTAAAATATTTTTAGTGATGAATGGGACACGCACATTTTGTAATTTGTCATTACTTTCCGATTATTTTTGCCTAATACTCACCTATACCTATCTCTAACTGTTTTCGAGATATTAATTACTTTCCATATGTTTTGTCCAAAGCTTAGCTCGAATGAAATCTTTATTTCTGCGGTATTTGAATTTCTAGGAAGCTGCAATTTTGTGTGTAGTTCACCAAGATCTTGTATATTGACTCTGAATAGAGAAGATTGTTATGCGCTATACAGGGTCGTTCAAAATTCGTGTTTTTACTGCTAGATAAAAAAACATCCTTTATATTATGAAATATCCTGAAAGGTGACTAAGTTCCCTTCGAATTGATGTTTTCCTATACCTAAATAGTCAGAATTCCGAGATATGAGCAATTTTCTAATAAAATCTAATTATTTGTTTCATATTCATTTAAGGTGGCTATTATATGTCATGATCGTTCATTAGGGTAAAGACGTATAAGAGTACGCACTTAGTATACAGTGCCGCATATTTACGAATTTTCAAGAGTTTAGCGGAAAATAAACACAAGAACATAAAATAAAATATTTATTCTTCCATAAAACTCTGAAATACATAACAAATTGCAACTCAGAAAGCAAATAAAGTACATTCTCTACAGAACTGCACATGCGTACCTACTCTTGCGCTCCACTACCTTCAAGAGTACGCAAACCTGTTTATAAGAGTGCAAACATTATTTTGAGGATTTTTTGCCACAGGCCGACAATGAGGTGCCATTGTCGTCGTATTTTTTCTTGCTAACCTTGTTTAGTGATGCTGCGAGACTGGTCTTGGTCTTGCAGTCTTGGTCTTGGTCTTGCAATTTTGCAAGACCAAGACCGAGACCAAGACCGTCTATGCAAGACCAAGACCCAAGACCAAGACCAATACTGGGATGCAAGACCAATACCAAGACTAACCTGGTCTTGGTCTTGGTCTTGCTGCAAGACTTGCGAGACTTGCAAGACTCTTGCAGTTCCGTAACCAAACACCAAATTGGTAGGAAACATATTATTTTACTCAATGATTAGATAAGAAACGCTAATAAATAACATAATTAACTTAATCTTTGAACTCCCTTATGATCGATCTTTATTTCACAGATTCTAAAATTATTGAATTAAAAGTTGTTGGGTGAAAAGCTAGTTCATTTTACCCTTCTAGGATTTCCGGATTTCAAAAAAATTTTAAATACCCTATACCTATACCGTAATTTCAACCATTCTAGGATTTCCCTTACCGAGCTGTTTTCAAAGAATCCCGACAGTTCGTAGCCAGGGGAAGGTAAACTACACGGTTTTTTATTTTTATTATTTTTTCTATCGCGCAGAATGTTTTAAGCAGACGTTAAAAATCATCTATAAATCTGATTTTTTTTATGAAATTTATCCAGTGGCCACTTTGGAGATATTTGAAATTTTATGTTGCCCTTATTTAAAACTAACTCAACTGAGATATTCACACGACTGACTTTTTAAATAGATACCTAGTTTTATAAATGCGCTTATTAAATCTCTAACTGTTTTTAATTTTCATTTTTTGGAAAAAGCTTTCTACAAAAATTTAAGTTAGTTTTATCAGAAATACTTTTGATCGCTTTCAGAGATTCTTTCTATTTTATTAAAGAAAATGGTACAAAACCATTGTAGAATGAGCAAGAGAATGAGTTATGAAATAGAAGTATAAAGTAGAAGTATGTAGTGAAATGAGTGCTCTGTTGGGGCGGATGATACCAAGAAAGCACAAGCTGACTAAGTCGCACTAGTAAGATACGATTCTCATATGTGAATGGTGATTATTAATTTATAAACTTTTACGCATCTAACTTGCCCTAACTTAATTCTAGGCACCTAGTTTTATTCTCATTACTTATTCTACATTACCAGGCGTGTTTGTTCTGGACAATGACAGTTTTTTTATACGGTCGATATTTATCCATTTCGAATGATAATATAATTATAGGCAATCTTATAAGATTATGAATTACATACTTCCCATACATATGCGGGGTTCTTCTTCATTTGGATTAAGCAATTACGGTTTAGAATCGCAACAACTTTTCACACTTATAAAAAGATCAAAATTTTTGCAAGAGTCTTGCAAAGTCTTGCAAGTCTTGCAGCAAGACCAAGACCAATACCAAGACCGTATATGCAAGACCAAGACCCAAGACCAAGACTAAAGATTTGATGCAAGACCAAGACCAATACCAAGGGTGCAAGACCAAGACCAATACCAAGACCATATCGGTCTTGGTCTTGGTCTTGCTTTGCGCATCACTAACCTTGTTCGTAGCACCCTTTTTGGTTTCTTTGCATTTTTTATGTTTTCTTATTTTTAATTTCGGTAAATACCTTTTTTGCAATTTTTTTGTTCTTTTCTTGTTCCTTCGCTTCACGTTCCATTTGAAAGGAGTGCTTGTTAACATTTTTGATTTTTGGCTGCGGCGTCTTGTTTGCTCTGTCTGGATTTTAGGATATGGTCGTAACTCAGAAGAACAACAGATTTGATGATATTTTGTGAGATGTACCTACCTACTGCTCTTTCCTTTCCGAGCATTAACACAACATACCATAGCCTCTTTCTATACATTCAACTTTTCCAGCTGCCATTTTGCGGAAAAACTTTTGGTGGCCGATTGACATTCCCGTTTTATACATGTTATAAATCCATCCAGGACCGAAGTGGATTTTTTATTAAGATTCTTCAAGTTTACCAAAAAAAACTACCTGCGGTTTGTTGAAACCTAATATTGAGATGGAGGGAAATAGGTAACTATTCAAGCGAAGTTCTGATGATTTTGTTTATTCTTGAGGGAATTATAGCAAGAATGTGCAGAAAATTCAATGAAACGTACCCTGATTTACAATCAATGTACAAGAGAAAAATTATAATTATCGCAAAAATTGATTGATGAAGAGAATTTCATCAATCGATTTTTCGACACCAGAAACCGTCAAATACATTTTTTTCAATCGAAATGCTCATATTTTAGAATAGATTGAAATTTTTAATTTTAACTTTGGTGTTGTAAAGGAGGTTGAATCGCACCATTTCGGTTATCTTGTTCAATAGGCCAGACAGACTGAATTTACAGGAGCTTCTTGAATGTCTGCGGAACAATATAAATACTTACTCCATTATCACTACTACAATAATGAATGCTAAATATTTTTCCAACCATCGAGCATAATAACCAAAAATGTTTACATAACGACATCGAATATT
Source organism: Crioceris asparagi (assembly GCA_958507055.1). Lineage (NCBI taxonomy): Eukaryota > Metazoa > Arthropoda > Insecta > Coleoptera > Chrysomelidae > Crioceris > Crioceris asparagi. The sequence continues at coordinate 119,204,224 of OY293826.1, forward strand.
CAAAGCTGATAACTCCACCGGCAACTTCTTCCAACAAAACTTTTCGACATTATTCGGGTGGAGTCACTCGGCTGGCTCATCAGCGCTCAAGAGACACTTGGTGATTCTCTGCTCGTCCAGTATTAATGGCATCATCGAGATCTAAGTAAGGGATCGCTGGGCGCGCATTTCCCTAATTCAATGAAACAAATTGCGAACCGAGAGATCCCAGAAACTTACCAAATTCACCAGCAGCAATTCGAAACGTTCCCATTTGATGCCACGCGAATCCAGTCTCTCAGGATAGATGCTGAATGGGGTAGTTCAGCACACGTTCGTAAGGAGTAGCGCGTGGTCTTATAGTTCGCTGTATGGCCGCAAGAGCCTAAGGCGTGCAGCTTGATTGGTAATTGTTTCCCACCGGCCAATCAGCGAGCGCGAGTAGTGGCGCGGAAAACGGCACTCTGCGATGTACCATCACTGAATAACAATGATAGTGAGTATAGGTATATATCCTTGATCTCCAAGGAATATGGCAACTTAACGGCACTAGATATATCCATTTAATACTATGGAACGGTTACGCCAGAGGGTATCAAAATCTATAAGCTTTTCCATCGAAAATTAACAGGATTCTAAAACAGATGATTTCCAGTAAGTAACGTTCAACTTGTAATTTTTTTGAAATAAATATTTTTGACAAAAATTGGACCGACGTTATTAGTTGTGCGGTGCACTGAAAAATACACAATAATAGGTATTAATTCTATTGGTGATGGTACATCTGAAGTTGTGCAGTTGCAGTTAGATTAAAAACTTTTTTCACCATCTTTGCAAGTACCAGCACTAATAGAATTAATATTATTTTGTATTTTTCAGTGCACCAATTAATAACGTTAGTTCAATTTTTTGTAAAAAATATTTATTTCAAAAAAATTACAAGTTGAACGTTATCTACAGGAAATGATCTGTTTTAAAATCCTGTTAATTTTCGATGGAAAAGCTTATACATTTTGATACCCTGTTACGTCGGTTCAATTTTTGTAAGAAATATTTATTTCACACTTTTGAATGTAACATTAGTCACGAAAATCATTGAACGTTCACGTATACCATTATCTAAGTATTATAGACTTTACCACCGCTGTAACTGGAAAACCGTAACTCTATGGAGACAATGCTCAATATAAATATTGCTACAAATAATTTGGTCTTTAATTTGGCATTCTCAGTTTTTGAAATTTCGAAAAAAATAATGTCCCTTGCAAATACACCTATATTTCAAATTTCAACATCGCTAAAACGTTTCCGGATATTTTCTTATCTTTAATTCTACCGTCTCGGATTTTCGATTTTCGAGAAAAATTTAATATATTCCTAGGTACTTCTTCCGTTTGGGAAGTCGGTCCAACTTTTAAAAAAACTATTTTGATGGTAGGAAGATAGTACTATCGTAACCAAACTTGGTACAAAGATCAATCGTTGACTGACTAAAAAAAGTTTAGATAATCAGAATGATTGACTTTTTAGATTCAATAAGATGGCCTTCGAAGTTTTAGGGAAATTGCCAAAAATAGTCCAATATTTAAATGCTATTGAAAATATATGGAAGATTTTTTTTTAATTTAATAAAATATCAAAACCTATAAATCCAATATAGGTACTTAAATATTGAACATGTAACATACAAGAACAGTCTGCTGACCTGCAGATTATTTTTAAACCAAGTATAAAGCTGTACAAGATTCACTACCTCCCTATCTCAGAAACTATGAGAGATACGAGAAAAAGTATAAAGGTAGAATCCTTGTGAATTTATTATTATTTTTATTTTCGTGTTGTCATGCTTACAGGGTGTTTAGTATTTCTGATACAGCTATCAACTTTCTCAATACCATACCATATATATTTTTAGATTCTACATAAAATTTTAGGTCAACTTTGTGCAATAAACCCTATATCTAGTATTTATGGTTTTCGAGATTTTGTCTTTTTTTGAGAAAAAATTGATAGTTGCAGATATCTGAATGATTCATCATTAGTACCTAGTAATTCAAATTCATACTAGAAATTAAAAATAGATATTATAATAAATCTAACAAGCAGAGGTGAACATTTGAAACCAAACCAGAAATAATCTCCTGCAAAGGCAACATTCAGGGTGAGTACAAAAGCGATAAAAACTTTTAATTGAATATCATCTGCCTCAATTTGTGGAGGTTCGACGAGAGATATTCGCGCATCGGCTCTTCACTTAACCATCCGTGACCATGGAAAGACGATTATCTACCGTGAGTGCAGTTCTTATTTTTATTTTAACAAAAAGTACCGTGTTAGATCCCAAACATTATAAATTATCTCCGATTTTTTAAATGCAAACCCCGTTTTCTTTCTGTTTCACTGTATTCTACGGCTAAAAAAAGGTAAATTTCTTTTTACTTCCCTATACCTGATATCAAGAGTTTCTGAGATATGAGCCGAAATTTAAAATACCTACCTATGAGCTGCACATTCGTTACTGTCAGAAAAAATGACATCTTGTTTATTTAATTAAATGTCAGACTGTCTCTTGTTTGTGCTTTTGTAGAACCTCAGAAATTAATCATAGTTTCGAAAATGTATTCTGCACAAGAAAAGTTTGGTTTGTTTGAACCTTTTATGAAAAATAATAGAAGTATTGCTCTAACAATTAGAGAATATCGACGAAACTTCCCTGAATGTAGAAGTTCAGACAAATTTCAGCGAATTGAACGAGACTTAAAAAATCACAGTGTCATAAAATATACAAAGAGAAACAAATTACTTAAAGTTTTGACAGAAGAAACGCAGCTAAATTTGGCACTACTAGTGCTATGGATATCGCTAGATCCCCGATCCACGGATATCGATGAGCAGAAACGGATATAAACCATTTAAATTTGTAAAGCTACAAGAATTGCAGATTGGTGATAAGAATCGTCGACTGAAATTTTTTTGTACTTCGATGGACCATCAGTATCAACACAATGATTTTGCACGAATCCGTTGGACTGACCACTGTAGTGTAGCGTGTGGGTGGAATTAACAGGAAATACCCTTATTTTTAGTCGTAGAGTACAGATTGACAGAAAACAAATGGGGTTTGTATTTAAAACATCGGAGATAATGAGATAATTGATAATATTCAATTGAAAGTTTTTATCACTTTCATACTCACCCTGTATGTTGCCAGATATTACTTCTGGTTTGGTTACAAATTTTCACCTCTGCTTGTTAGATTTATGATAATGGCTATTTAATTTATGGTATGAATTACTACTAATGATTCATAATCTCTGCAACTGTCATTTTTTTCTCAAAAAAAGACAAAATTTCGAAAACTATAAATACTAAATATGAGGTTTGTTACACAAAGTTAACTTAAAATTTTATGAGAAATTCAAAAATCAAAAAATATGTAGGGTGTTTTTTTCTAGAAATTTAGGTAATACACTTAGGTACTATTATATACTGCTGTTAATTCTGTAGGTAAGTACATTTTTAGAAACTAATATACAAGTTGTAGAGTTGTTGATTTCTCAAAAATTATCAAAATACTTTCTTATAAAGCGTTCATTGAATAATTGCTCCCCTGCTGTGTTTTACTCCTAAATCTTCCAAGAAATAAAATAGTAAAATATTCATACCTTAGCGCCAATTATAATATACATATATTATAGGCGTATTAAAATTGAGAAAGATATTTTTTGAGAATCAGATTTTTGTTAAAAATGATTTCAGAAACATCTCGATTAGGGCAGCAACAAGACCTTTTGTAAATGAAGCAGAATATATAGCATTTTTTTCAAAATCGAGAAAACATTATCAAGAAGATAAATTGTGAGTTTTATTCACACTATTTTCATATTGCTATAGATTATACAATAATAATAATAATAATAATAATAATAATAATAATAATAATAATAATAATAATAATAATAATCTTTATTCAGGTTAACATACAAATCTTGATTAAAAAAAATAGTATGCTAATAGATTGTCTGACTTATAAAGTCCAACAAACCCCTACCGAGATGCAAATAGCATCTGTGTGTAGACCTGAACTTGATAATGTTTTAAAATCTACAAGCTTAACATAATCTAAATATACATATTAATATACAATAAATAAACAAATAATAAAATTAAAATGCAACAGAACTATAAATACAACTACAAATGTAAAGAAAGACACATGATATAGGAAATATTAAATATTATAACAGATTTTTTAAGTAATATAACAATATCTATGTATATTATAACTTCAAATTATTTAAAATCCAACTCTTAATATGAAATTTAATACGCCCTCTAGAGAAGTTTAATTTTTTTAGATTGTTATCTAATCTATTGTAAACAAGTTTGGATCGATATAAACTAGTTTTTTGACCAATATTTAATTTAGTTTTACTTACTGTAAGCGATTTATTTATAGAAAATAAACATGCTTCAGCAATAGTATACTCTTCCCGTAGATTACAATAATTATTTATTAGTGCTTCCGAAATATATTTTTATTGATGTTTAGCAATCGTGTCTCACTAAAAAGGTTGTGTTGTTTACCAAACGTTAAAATTTTGATAGCACGCTTCTGTATTCTTGCTATCGGCCCTAATGTATTTGAATAAGCTGAACCCCAACAAATAATTCCATAAAATAGGAAGCTACAGAACAAAGCATGGTATAATTTTAATAAATCATTTTTTTCAAGAATATATCTCATTTTATAGAAAACAAAAAGAAGGTATCTTACTTTTTTAGCAATACTAAAAATATTTTTCTTCCAATTCCAATTTTCATCTAGTATAACACCAAGGTATTTAACTTCATTTACTCTTTTTATTTTTTCACATCCACAGTTTAAATTATTATAACAAACATCATCATGTATTGTAAGTCCGTCTGTAACAGGGAGCTTATCCGCATATAGAGACACATATAAAACACTGGATTTTGGCATATTTAATGTCAAGAAGTATCGGAGAATCGATACAAAATGCAAAATATATGTAAAATAATCATAGGCAACACTGCAAAGAAAGTGTCATTGGTATTCTGTGGTACTGTGGTTACCGGCAACGAGCAAGTAAGCCAAGTGTTAATGGCGGACTCAGCCACAAGTGATTTTAAGTTCTCTTTTATTGTAATGAAGATTAAATAGTTTAAATAAATATTCTTCGCAAAGCACATCATTCTAGTTATTCTTATTAACATTTAAAGACACTTTGTGATAATTAAACCATTTCCTTATAATTTTTTAAGGAATGTTTGGCATTGGCTGTAACTTCATTCCAACTCTCACCACTACACATAATGACTGTCATCCGCAAAAGATACAATAACACCCTGTAAATTAAGATTCAATAATCAATTAATATAGGCATTAAATAATAATGGACCCAAAATTGAACCTTGGGAGACTCCACAAGTAACTAAGCTGTAAGAACTTTTAACACCATTAATGAGAACACACTGAAATCTATTTGATAGATAGTTACGCATCAAATCACTAACAATCCCTCTTATACCTATATAATTCAATATAATCAATAGAAGTTCATGTACTACCGTGTCAAAAGCCTTCGCTAGATCGAGAAATATTGCTATTACCGATCTGCTATTGTCAAGTTGGTTAGATATGAAGTTATTGACATAATTTAAAGCATCATTAGTCGATTTATTCTTTCTGAATCCGAATTGTCTCCCATTTATTATTCCCTCTCCCTCTAGAAAATCATTAAGTCTTTTGTGAATCACTTTTTCAGATATTTTAGCCAGTAATATTTTATTTTATTATGTTTCAATGTCAATATTTACAATTTATATTTTTATATTATCATGTGGCGGGTATTATAATAATCCAATATTCTTTCTACTGCGACATCTAGCGTGGAAAATTTGAGAGTTGAAATTACAGATACAGAAAGCAACCTTAAATCTGCTAACAAATTTATCAGTTCTTGCCAAATATGTATCCTTCTACCGACAGATGTCACTGACAGATGGGGAATTTTATGAAATAAATCATAAGTAGTTATCTATCACAATTACAGTATCAAAAATATATAATTCAATATGATAACCAGTAAATATCAGCTGCTGATAACAATAATTTTCCTGTTACAATCGCTGATATGATACCATTCTCATAAAAAATACTAGGACTTACAGAATACTGCGTTAGATACATACTTCGTCCAACATCAAATGTCAATAATCACCTGTTTCTTATAAACAAAAAACATTGTTGATGTACGAGTTGATTCGATTCATATGGGAATTTACTACTACTGATGGGAATTTAAAGGAAAAGGGACTTTACAAGTTTCTTTTATGAAGAACGGCTGTGAATAATCATGTGCTGTTATTCTGAAAGCTGATGACAAAATTGCAAGATGAAAAATATTGTTGGAAAAGTGGTTGTTCTCGGACATCAAGGTAAAAATTTTAAACTTTAACTTCCATCACCTATTTAAAGTAGGTATAACTAATTGATAAAGGAAATGGCTTGCATAATTTGATAATTTTCGCTTCATACTTGGCTATTAAGTACCTAAATTAGGATACAGTACTGTTGGACAAAACAATAGTAGGTAATTCTCCTATTATTATAACAATAGATTCAATAGTTTACTCAAGAATTTGAATTGATATGTCAGAAGTAATGTTAAAAGCTCGTCGATTAAATAGACGAATACAGAAAGCATTATCGAAAATATGTTGTGGTACCTATGTACAATTAATATCTTCAACATTCTAAATACTATGTTGTTTCATCAGGTGTTGGTAAAACTTCCACAATATTGCGATATGTTGAAAATACATTTACACATCATATAACTCCTACTGTAGGAGCATCATTTTTTAGTTGCAAAATAAAGACTGGTGAGAACTACGTTACCCTACAGGTAACATTTGAACCTTCTTATGTTGCAAACAATATTCTGATTACTTATTTGTATCATTTAAGATATGGGATACTGCTGGACAGGAGAGATTCAAAGCAATGGCCCCAATGTTCTACAGAAATGCTAATGCAGCTCTCTTAGTCTTCGACATAACCTCACACAATTCGTTTGAGAGCATGAAGGGTTGGGTACAGGAACTGAAGGGCAATGTTGAGGATCCTATGGTATTATGCGTTGTGGGTAACAAAATTGATATGTCTGACAAGCGGGAGGTTGGTACATATTTGTTTATTCTTCTAAATGGTTTTTCGTATAAATATGATGAATTCACATACACAATTATATCAACTGCACTTTGCCACCTCTTCTTTAAAATTCCCTGATTTTTTCTTACTATAATAAACCCATTCAGGTAAATATCAATGTTCCAATTTATACAGTGTTTCTTTTTAACATGATAATAAGTATTTATGAAGGTTATTGTTGGTTCTATTTTGAGAAAAAAACTTATATATCAACATATAAACATATGTGTCCTACAGGGAGCTGAAATTTTAAGAAAATAATATATTTTTTACGATAACTCTGCTAGAACCTTATAGGTATAGGTATCTTTGTGAACTTTCTATGCATCAAAATTTATGTACAACATAATTTTTGACTTGAAAACGTCTTACTCTAAGGGTAGATAGCATGTTCATAAGCTGAATTTAAAAATTACCTCCAATCACCTTTTACATGGAAACTATAATTGATAAATTCAATATTTTTTCGCAACACCTGCCTGGCCTGGTATATTCAACTTTCGAGAACTGATTATCGTGAAAGTAGTGAAAGTACTCGATATCCTCACCCTTGAAGATAACATAACATGCAATTTTATTACAAGATTCAAGATTTTTAGCAATAATTTTCGATTTAGCAGTATATTTTCAATTCCAAGTATTATATAATCATCCTAGCATTCAATTAAACACATCCTTCAAAATTATCAAAAATATGCGTAAAAATAGTAAATATAAGTTTTCGAAAAAGTAAGGTTAAACGAATTGATGATTGACTCGTGTGGTGTATTTGACGTTTAAAAACGGTCAATTCCAATGTTGCCAAAACTGCCAATCTACGATTACGATATTGAACATTTTTTAAATATTCCATAAAGAAAGCATAAACCAAGTGGTCATATTTTATGTGTCTAAAGGTATACCTAGTTTCATGTTTAAAATTAAACAAAAAAATTCACATATACTACCTTTAGAGTAAAGATACGATATTATGGCATCTTTTGATGACGAAGGTGACGAACTTTGTCTTCAGGCTTTCGAAAATTTAAATTCAGTGAATGCTTTACTGGAAGATATTCTCGTTAATTAAATGTTCTTGGAAATGGAATTCATAAATTAATCTAATGCTACGAAAGCTATACTGGCAGCGTTAGCAACATTGATATTAACAGCACTTGAATGTGGAATATATTGCACAAGTCAAGCATCAATTCGTTCAACCTCACTTTTTGCGAACTTGTGTTTTGTATTTTCACGCATTTTCTTGCTAATTTTGAAGGATTTTAAGGTTTAATAGAATGCAAGGATGATTATATACTATTTGACATAAAAAAATACTTCCAAATCGAAAATTCCAATTAAGTCGTAAGTCCTAACAGCACCATTTTTCCCTTTTTTTGTAAACAAATCATTAATAAATATTTATTTTACAAAAAAATGGACTGACATTATTTGCTGCACTGAAAAATACAAAATTATATTGATTCTATTGGTGTTGAGAACTTTTGGCACCAACATCACAAGTACCAGCACCAATATTTTATATTTTGTATTTTTCAGTGCACCAACTAATAACTTTGGTCCAATTTTTCGTAAAAAATATTTATTTCACAACGTTTGAGTGTAACATTAGTCACGAAAATCGTTGAACGTTCACTAATACCAGTACCCATGCATAGTCTTTGCTTGTACATACTTGTTATTATTCATAAATCTAAAAAAACATTGTTGCGGAAATTCGCATAGACTTTACCACCGCTGTAACCCAAAAACCGTAACTCTATGGAAAAAATGTTCAATATAAATGTTGCTACAAATAATCTGGTCTTCTATTTGGTTGCCTCAGATTTTCAATTTTTGACAGAAATAGCCCCCTCCACATAGCGAAAATAAACATTTGATGTTAAATATGTTAAATTTAAACGTTTCGGGATATTGTCCAATAGAATTATTATTATTTTCAGTTCACCAACTATTAACGTCGGTCCAATTTTTGTGAAAAATATATATTATTCTTGCCATTGTCGTCTGTGCGGGATTTGCATTAAATGATTTTAAAGAAAAAAATAACAATAATTTTTGAAATACCAGCGTTGTTCCATCTAACTTAATCTCACGCAATTCTTCTGCTCTTCACGAAATCTCTACTTTCCTATTGTCATATTTTTTGATTTTTTTTAGCCTTCCTTGTGGTAACCCACATTCTACTTCTGATAATTTATTCTATTTAAGGTCTCACGGGATGAAGCAACTCAGTATTCTAAGAGTATCGGTGCTTTTTACTTGGAATGCTCAGCCATGACAGATCAGGTAATTTAATTCATATATTTATATGTATGTGATTTTTGTACTTATTTTCACTAATAAATGTTATTTTCAGGGTATCGGTATGATATTTGAGAAAATAGCTTTAGGACTTTTGAGACTGACAGGTGAACGAGCAGATCATACCATGAAGGTGTACAATGAGGAAATAATGGCAAAATCCAGTGAATTGGAGCCTACAGATACTGCCAATGAAGAAACTGTGAATATTAGCATTAATAGCATTGCTCATGGTCGTAGCGTTGAATCTAAATGTTGTTAGAAGACCAGAGACAACCATAAGACATATCCATCACTTGCATGACATGAGTGAATTTGAAAAGTAGCGGATAAATGAACTACAATTTAGGTATAAATAAAATCATATCTTTTTTTTCTTCATGAGACTGAAATATACAGTGGACCAGCTAGTTTAGCAGATTTAAGAGTACGAATAAGAAATTAGAAACAGTAACCCAAATATTATTTATCCATAAAGTTTAAAAAGTATTTATTAATCGGTCATTCTTTCATTATTGACGGTGCTCATTTCAAACATTTAATTTAGATTTTTAAATTTTGTATTGTTTCATTTTAATTTTCTTGAATAATTATTATCTACACATATTTACTTTCTTCTACGTACCCCTTTTAAATTATTCTGGAATAAAAATGAGTCAATATTGTTTATAAAAAATCGATGTCCTCATATCTCTTCCCTTACATACACTGTATATTTCAGTCATAGTGCAGATTTATCGCTGGGTTCGAGCAATTTTCATCCAGTTATTCTGATTTTTATTTTATTTTTCCGCTTCTTACGTACCTATATTTGTTTATGTTGAGGAAGCATTAATGTGTTTTTTCTTTGGTTTGTTGAGCTTAATAGCGCCTTTAAATAAATTAAAGGCTTAAGTAGTTGATTTGACCATTATCAAGGTTTACAAAATAAATTTTGCCATTATGCACAAAATGTCATTGTGATATTGAATTAGTTTGTATAATAGAATAGGAGTATTGTAATTGCCTCTTGTGCATTCATTCTCTAGGTTAAATTTATAATTTTAAGACTGTCAGACAGACAACTTTTGGATATTTTCCTCATTTATTTGATGTGGGAAAATCATTTTTGGCTGTATTCATCACAACGTCAATTCCTTGGAAAATAAGGACTATACATATATTGTGAGTATGTTGTTATTTTCGGTGCTACTTATATGAATATTATCTGCATTCACATGTTGATTTCTAATTTGTACCTTTATATATGAGATATGTTTCAAATAAATTATTTGTAGCAATTGTGTATTGTTTATTATATGAATAGTAGATTTGTTCGTTCGCCTCGGATTTCCTCCACAGGTACATTGAAACTATAGACTTAATAAGCGTTTATCTATATTTATGAAAGAGACAAATAAAACTGCACGATAGTGTGCAAATCGGGTAATTCTGAGAGTATGAAGACAAAGAGAATTATGGTAATTCAGAACTAATTACAAGAAACAAGTTTAAAAGCTCTTTGTTGTGTCCAATATTTTATCTATGGTTGTGTTTCTAGACTCAATGAGTTATTAGAAACGATTTAGGATTGTGAATAGAGAAATATATTATTACCAGCTTGAGAAATTGAGGAAAAAAAACTAGATTTTGCCCGCGACTTCGTGTGCGTGGAAAAATTCATTCAATTCCATGCGGTAGTTATTGCGTGATGTGTGTACAAACATACAGACAGATGCGATAAAATGAAGCCTATATTTTAAGTTATACCTCTAGTAATATATCGGTGAAAACTGCATTCAAAAATATTTAATAAACATTTCATTCAAATCGATCGAGCCGAAAAAAAAGTACAAACACAATTTGGATTTGGATAGATAGATAGATGGGGAGTAGTTATACTAATGGTTAGAAAATAATCTTGAGGACAGGAACTACCAGATTAAATTTGAAAATTTTATTTCAGAAGAAAATATGGTAAAACGGGAAGTGCCACAAGGACCAATATTGTTTATTCTGTATATTAATGATTAATTAAATCTAAAGTGAATCTAAGGGAATACGATACTTTAATCTACATATCAGGTGTTTCAGTTTAATATTCGCATCTTTGTAATTTTTCTAATTCATCAAAAAAAATGTAGTAAACCCTAAACATTGTCAAAACATTATCTCTACGTACTCTATGTCTCTCCAAAACTTTCTTTAAGTCAACTTTTTATTTTATTTTCAAATGACATGCTTCATATTTTGTTCTAGACTTTTGTAGACCTCTCTATTCTACATTAATTTATATATAAATAGTATAGGTACATAAATGAGATAATTAATAAGATATAGTTAAATCTAATTGATTTATTTATCTCATAAAAATGATTTTTGGCTGTAATTTGTGTGATAAAAGTATAATTCATTCAACCAGTTTAAAAAATAATAGTGATAATAACATGTTAAAATTAATGGTAACAACTAGATTTTTTCAAGTGTTATTAACTTTTTTCTCTCGATAGGTACATAGTTATCATATTACTACATAGGTACCTATATGTAGAGACGTTTACTAAAATATAAAACATGACATATATACAGTGTCCTTCCGGAAATTGCATCGATTGATAAATATTCTCAAGAAGATGGCACTTCTGTTTATACCGAAACTAGATGAAAACTTAGCTTGTTTGTAAAGTAGGGTTGATATAATCAATAAAGACACACTATTATTTCAATTTATTATGGGTATCGATTTTGGTTAAATACCATCATCAGGTCAGCTAAAATAGCATTTTAATAATTAAAAAATTTAATATATATAATTCTAATTAAAAAAATTAATTACTGTGTTGAGTCCATTTATGAGGAAGTAGAAAGCAGTTCTTTTTACTTCCCTCCATAAGGGGAGTCCGTCGGTCTGTATGTCTGTCCGTAGTCTGTTGGCGTTGTAGCTCAATAACGCTTGACCTAGGACAACGAATTTTGGTATGCATAGTGAAGGACTACCGGCGACGCAATGTAAGGGTTTTCGTTAATCATATATACAGGGTGTCCAAAATATTAAGTATCAATATAAGAACGGTAGAAGCGACGAGGTTGTTTCCATGAGCAAAAAGATGTAAGTTATTCAGGTTGATAAAGATACATTCTCGAAGCGGGGTGGTTTGTCGAGGGAAGTCATAGGTAAAGGCTTTTACCAATTTTTATTTAGGGTAAATGGTAGGAATAGCTCCTTATCCTGGATAAGGAGCTCTGATTAATACAGAAAATGAGGGTGGGATACTGGTTTTCCCCGTATGCTTATGGGAGATAATGCAATGTTCGCGTATGCAGGGTTGCATACCTAAAGTAGATCTGCCAGCAGAAATAACCATGAGACGGTCAACTAGACATGTTCTTGTCAAACAAATATTGCTATAACGACATCCTTATTCGACAATCATTGCTTGTATCTATTTGTTGTCTTACAATCCTTGACCCGCGTAGTAGATGGCACCATAGATAATGTAACAGGTATTTATATTAAAACTGGATTCGATTTATTTTCACTTATTTATTTACACCAATAACTACACGATTATATACACATTTATATTCACACTCATTTCTCTGACTATGTACGACTTTCTACTGTCTATGATCGACTGTGATCTATGACTAACTTAACTATCCTGTCATTGCCATCGGCATTATATATCTAACCTAAAAAGCCCTAGATGATTCCAGTATTGTTTTCGTTGTTTCTGGAGATTATTTCTCATTATATGGCTTCGAAAGTAGACCAGGACTTATTCTCGTTGCCTCTGATATCTCCCGTATTTTCTGGAATGTTTGTGACATTTGTGAGTGTGTGTAGTTCATTATTCGGGTAAGTCTTCACGTTACACTGCCCCCTCCTTAGCATCTGATCGTCCCGATCAGAATCATCCTTGGTAGTACCTTGCTGGATTTCCGTTCCATGGCGGAATCTGCACTTGGTTCCTGCCAGGCAAACACCCTTGTTGAAGAAGTAACAGTCTATCGTCTTTCCCTAGTACACTACTTTTGGATTGAAGCAACACACGGTAATTTGCACACCAGCGTCCTGGAAGATGTATTCGATCATGCTCCTTACAATCTTCCAATCTAGCCCGTCCAACCCGCAGCCTATTTTCGGAAGACCCAACTTCTTGATGTCATAATTCCTGACTTCATTCCTTAGGCTCTTCAGTTCATGCCAGATGTCCTTGTAAGTGGGTTTTCCTCTAGACATCTTCTTCGTAACCAAATAGAAGAGGTTCCGATTACCATCTGCTAGTCGCAGAACTTTTCCTACTCTTGGTCGTTGGGCTGACAGTTCATCCAGTCTTCCAAACTTCTTTTTAAACAACAACATTATACTGCCTCATAGGTGTCCGCTTTCTGCCAAGAGGTCCATTGCTGGCTGCACACACTTCACACTTACGGCATCACTGTCTCACATCTTCTTTGCAATTCACCCAATTTAATCGCTCTCGAACCTCTGAGTCTTGGTGATTCCAAAATGTCCACACCAGGCTCCATCATGTAGCTGACGTAGTATCCCCGGCACTTTGCTTCTTGGCACAACTAGTTGCAATCTGGATTCAGTGCCATCTTCGGACTCAAAGGTTCTATACAGCAGATCATCTCTTAACCCAAGATAGTCTCATTGGCTCCAGTATGCTTTCACTTTCGGGCTTCGCAAACTTATATCCTGCCAAGACGGCCTCTCCTTACGGCGCATCCACTCTCAAACATGGGTCGTTCTTTTGGGCCACTTTCATTTATCCGGGCTGCCATTCCTGATTTTCTACGGTTGTTCGTCGTATAGAACAAACCTTGTCTTCAATCTCGACACGTTCTAGTTTTTCCGACTGTGCCGCCTTCTTCTTATAACTGCGGCGTACATGTCCTAGCTCACCACAGTTCCAACACTTTGGCTCTCTCTTCTTTGATTGTGCTCCCGTAACTAACTTCCTTATCATATCTAACAGGGACTCTCTGTTGGATTGGTCTTCTTCCTCGATTGCTCTAACACGGTGCCCTCGAGAAGTTTGGCTAGCGACTTCATGCTCTAGAGCAATAGCTAGTGCTTCTTCTAACAATTTTGGTCTGGCCAGCTTCAACGCCTTCTGCAGCTCGCTCTCCCTCAATCCATTTATAAATGTGTCCACCGCAATTTCATCAAGGAAGCTATCGGCAGCTGTAGGATATGCTAGCCGCACAATACGAGCTACCTCCCCCTCAAATTCTTGCAGACTCTCATTTGCATGTTGCACCCGAGATCGTAATTGTGCTTTGTATACTTGCTGAAGATGACTGTCTCCATACCGATTCTCCAGTTTAGAATGCAAGACATAGTAGTTTGATTGGCCAGCTGAAATAGACCTTAGGATGTCTGCTGCATCACCTCGTAAAGCGGCAGTTAACGAAACAGCTTGCCACTGCTTCAAAGAGCACTTTCCATCAAAGTTTGGTAGCTTAACTCTCATACTACCGGCGGCTAAATCCCCTATATCTTCGCCTTTGAAGGTCTGGCTCACATTTTCGTATTTTTGTACACTGCAGTGACCATTCTCAACTGCCATTTCCAATATCTTGATTTTCTGTTGCAGTAGCTCCATGTTCTTTTCTGTAGTGAGAAATTTTTCGTCAACTGCTCTTTAAATATCTTCAAGCTTTTTCGAGTCTTCATCGAATTTCACCCCAAATATCCTGGTTAATTCCTCGAATTTTTCGTTATTATTTCTAGAAATTTCTTCGAACCTTTTCGAGACTTCATCGAATTGCACCCCAAATGTCCTGGTCACTTCCTCGAATTTCTCATTATTATTTCTAGAAATTTCTTTAATTTCATCTTGAAGAGTTCTAGAAATTTCTTCAAACTTTTTCGAGATTTCATCGAATTTTTCATTATTATTTCTTACCTCTTTCAGTAACAGTTCTTCCGGAGAGTGGAACTCGAACATGTCAGGATCTTCTCCATTTTCAATTAAAATGTCCATTAACCTTTTCTGGAGGGTCGCTTATTACCAGAATCATTGCAATCCCGCTCCAACAACTGTTCTTTGAGTTGTTTCACGGTAAACTGCACTAATTTCAATTTGAATTATCTTTAATAACAAAGTCATTTAGTCAATACAGTTTTCAAAGTCTTCAACGCGAAAACGAACAAACTTCTTCACACTTACACAAGAACGAGCAAAAGTCTTCACATTCACACGAAAACGAACTAAAGAGTCTTTAACTTAAATCTAACAAAAAGTCTTGAAATCCCTCAAATCTGCAGGAAACCGCAGTCTTTTAAAGTCTGTCCAATTTTACAGTCACTCACTGACTGATTCCACACTGACACCAATGTAACGGGAATTTATATTAAAACTGGGTTCGATTTATTTTAACTTATTTATTTACACTAATAACTACACGACTATATACACATTTATATTCACACTCATTTCTCTGACTATATACGACTTTCTACTGTCTATGATCTATGACTAACTAACTATCCTGTCATTGCTCTAGATGATTCCAGTATTAAGACCAAAAAAACACGAAGTCTTCTCCACAGTTTATTATTAAGGATTAATTACTGATGAGACATGTTTCGAGATTGTACAATCTCATTTTCAATCGAAATATAGAAAGTTATGGAGATGAAAATATGAAAAATTTAAGAGAAGAAAAACATTATGTAAACGATCCCAGAACCAGTACAATAATTGAAATTAACATATATATATATATATATATATATATATATATACTTGAAAAATAAAATAAATAAATTATCCCGTTATGAAATTAAAAAATTAAAAATAGTAAAATAAAGTCACATTCTAAAAAATAAAATACGAAATTCTGCGTCACGTCACATTGTCCGAGTATGAGTGTTCGTGCCCGGTGACTACATATTGGTCAGCTGATGGTAAAAGACTTCTTTTGGAGGCAAACTGCTCCTACAGTTGGAAACCCAACCTTCTATCAAATGTTCATTCCGTATTATCAGAGAATGCTTCAGGATTGCTGATAAAGAAACGGAAAATAAAAAACTCTGATAGTAAACCCCATGTAGGTAGCTCCAACAAACCTTGATTTAAAATTTATTTAGAATGTTCGTAGGTTTCATTTCATCTGCAACAATAATCCAGCTTGAATTATTTAAAAATAACTTGGTTTCTTGTCTACTTTGGTTACTTTTTGAACATGATATAAATTTATGTTCCAGCAGAAATATAAATAGAAAGGATTACCTTGTATTATTTTATTTATTTTCAGTGCATCTGAAAGATGCTGTGGTGTTAAAGCAGCTGAAATTTTTGACATTAGCACTTGAAAACGATCAACAAATCTCAACAATTTATAAAGTTTTCTAAGGCTTAATGCACTCCAAAGCGCCAAGTTTGCAGATAATTTGCATTCTTAATAGATTACAAATATCATATACCTACAATTTAAGAAGAAATGGACCTTATACCCTATGTCTCGATGTACCTACCTAAGAAATATATATATTTTTGCCAGTAATATATTCATATTTCAATATTTAATATATCTTTAATAGTAGCGACTTACCTGCAATTTAATCATATGATGCTTATATTTAAATTTGATTAGATTACTCTACTAAAATCGAAATATGTTTTGTGTCTGTTGAATAAATGACAATTTCACACAAAAAGTTCTTATTTCTTCTTCTTCTTGTTCGTCTTCTTTGGCCCTTTCCTAACTGGAAGTTGGTCAGCTCATTCTTTTTATATCACAGTAAAGTGAATCTGAGTTTTAACTCATACCCTAAAATTGTAGTTTCCTAAAAGGTAAACGGGTATCAATAGACATAGCACCACAAAGGTAATAAGACTTTTCTCGCTCCGGGGTAACGGCTTAGCATTCACACCCAGAAATGTTACCTCGGACTTTTAGGACCCAGGGAGATAAAAGGTAAGTAAATCTAATCTAATTGGCAGAGTAATCATAGATTGATTTTATTGTAGTTTAAATTTGTTATAAGGAGTAGCATTGCTTTTAAGTTCATTTCGATCAATATCGTCAAGCCATTCATTGGGATTGTAATTCCCGTTTTCCGGAATTCTTCATACATGTTACCACTGGGTATCTCATTAATAGGACACTCAAGAATTATATGGTATAAATTTTCTATTTTGCCGCATTCACAGTAAGGATTTTCTTTGAGTTGTTTCACGGTAAACTGCACTAATTTCAATTTGAATTATCTTTAATAACAAAGTCATTTAGTCAATACAGTTTTCAAAGTCTTCAACGCGAAAACGAACAAACTTCTTCACACTTACACAAGAACGAGCAAAAGTCTTCACATTCACACGAAAACGAACTAAAGAGTCTTTAACTTAAATCTAACAAAAAGTCTTGAAATCCCTCAAATCTGCAGGAAACCGCAGTCTTTTAAAGTCTGTCCAATTTTACAGTCACTCACTGACTGATTCCACACTGACACCAATGTAACGGGAATTTATATTAAAACTGGGTTCGATTTATTTTAACTTATTTATTTACACTAATAACTACACGACTATATACACATTTATATTCACACTCATTTCTCTGACTATATACGACTTTCTACTGTCTATGATCTATGACTAACTAACTATCCTGTCATTGCTCTAGATGATTCCAGTATTAAGACCAAAAAAACACGAAGTCTTCTCCACAGTTTATTATTAAGGATTAATTACTGATGAGACATGTTTCGAGATTGTACAATCTCATTTTCAATCGAAATATAGAAAGTTATGGAGATGAAAATATGAAAAATTTAAGAGAAGAAAAACATTATGTAAACGATCCCAGAACCAGTACAATAATTGAAATTAACATATATATATATATATATATACTTGAAAAATAAAATAAATAAATTATCCCGTTATGAAATTAAAAAATTAAAAATAGTAAAATAAAGTCACATTCTAAAAAATAAAATACGAAATTCTGCGTCACGTCACATTGTCCGAGTATGAGTGTTCGTGCCCGGTGACTACATATTGGTCAGCTGATGGTAAAAGACTTCTTTTGGAGGCAAACTGCTCCTACAGTTGGAAACCCAACCTTCTATCAAATGTTCATTCCGTATTATCAGAGAATGCTTCAGGATTGCTGATAAAGAAACGGAAAATAAAAAACTCTGATAGTAAACCCCATGTAGGTAGCTCCAACAAACCTTGATTTAAAATTTATTTAGAATGTTCGTAGGTTTCATTTCATCTGCAACAATAATCCAGCTTGAATTATTTAAAAATAACTTGGTTTCTTGTCTACTTTGGTTACTTTTTGAACATGATATAAATTTATGTTCCAGCAGAAATATAAATAGAAAGGATTACCTTGTATTATTTTATTTATTTTCAGTGCATCTGAAAGATGCTGTGGTGTTAAAGCAGCTGAAATTTTTGACATTAGCACTTGAAAACGATCAACAAATCTCAACAATTTATAAAGTTTTCTAAGGCTTAATGCACTCCAAAGCGCCAAGTTTGCAGATAATTTGCATTCTTAATAGATTACAAATATCATATACCTACAATTTAAGAAGAAATGGACCTTATACCCTATGTCTCGATGTACCTACCTAAGAAATATATATATTTTTGCCAGTAATATATTCATATTTCAATATTTAATATATCTTTAATAGTAGCGACTTACCTGCAATTTAATCATATGATGCTTATATTTAAATTTGATTAGATTACTCTACTAAAATCGAAATATGTTTTGTGTCTGTTGAATAAATGACAATTTCACACAAAAAGTTCTTATTTCTTCTTCTTCTTGTTCGTCTTCTTTGGCCCTTTCCTAACTGGAAGTTGGTCAGCTCATTCTTTTTATATCACAGTAAAGTGAATCTGAGTTTTAACTCATACCCTAAAATTGTAGTTTCCTAAAAGGTAAACGGGTATCAATAGACATAGCACCACAAAGGTAATAAGACTTTTCTCGCTCCGGGGTAACGGCTTAGCATTCACACCCAGAAATGTTACCTCGGACTTTTAGGACCCAGGGAGATAAAAGGTAAGTAAATCTAATCTAATTGGCAGAGTAATCATAGATTGATTTTATTGTAGTTTAAATTTGTTATAAGGAGTAGCATTGCTTTTAAGTTCATTTCGATCAATATCGTCAAGCCATTCATTGGGATTGTAATTCCCGTTTTCCGGAATTCTTCATACATGTTACCACTGGGTATCTCATTAATAGGACACTCAAGAATTATATGGTATAAATTTTCTATTTTGCCGCATTCACAGTAAGGATTTTCTCTAACACCGATTCTGTGAAGATGGGCTCCTGTAAGACAATGTCCTGTTCTCATCCTTATGATTGTTGTTAAGTGCCTCCTGTCTATGAAGGGGAATCTTGAATATCATGGAATTTGTGGAAATCGATCCTGAATTTGAGCATAATATTTTCCTTTAATTTGGATGGTAGTTAGCCAATATTTTGAACATTTGTTTTTAATCTGCCTTTTTATGTATGGCATTATTTCATTTATATCTATCTTCAATTCCATCGGAACATTCAAATTTCTTCCCACATTATCTAGAGTATCTGCTATTTCATTTCCTTGTATCCCAGAATGTCCTGGAATCCATGCTATGCTAATATTGTTATCATTTTCGTTCAATTGTACTATTAGTTGTTTAGTCTTAAGATAGATATAATCACTTTTTCACTTTTATAATCAATTGTAGTCTTTGACAGTTTTTGAAGCGCACTTAATGAATCCGTAAAAATGATACATTGTGTCTTATCATTTTGAATACAGGAGCATATTCCCTTATGTAGTGCAATAATTTCTGCTGTACATATGTTAATATGACTTGGTAGTTTAGAGGAGAAAGAAAAGCCGATAGATGGTATATGTACCCCCATACCCGTTTGCTCATTACTTTTGGAGGCATCAGAGTATACAAATGTATGAGATTGTTCAAATTTTTGAGTGGCCATTGTAAACAAGTTTTTTTTATTGAGGTCATCTTTTTTAATTTTCAAATTCAAGCACGGAATATTGCTATTTTGTATATTATAATCAAATTCAAAACAAGGGAGACTTCGTATGTTTCCACCAGTAAAACATAAGTTGGGGTGCTTTTCATACATCCCAATATGATGCTCATTGCCTGGAACTGCACTGAGTCTAATTTACTAAGCACTTTTCTACTCGCGGGTTTAATCATTATTGTCCCAAAATCCAAATGAGACTTTACTAGCCCGTTGTAAGCCATCTGTAAGGTGTTTGGATCTGCACCCCACCATACCCTACAGAAAGATCTTATAATATTTATTCCTTTTAAGGCTTTACATCTTATATGCTCTATGTGTTTCTCTCAATTAAGTTTTTGAGTCCAAATAACTCCCAAATAAGTAATATTGGATTTATGAGGTAAAATTTTATTGTTTAAAATTATTGGTTCTATATTATCTCTAGTTCTGTTATTAGAATGGAAGAATATTGTTTCACATTTATTTACTGATAGCTGAAAATTATGAATATTCATCCACTTGGAAATTTTGTTCAGTGTCGCATTAATTTGAGTTGTCATATGTGAGGAGTTGTATCCTTTAATGAGAAGTAGAAAATCATCTGCATATGGAGAGAAGTGTCATATTTTCTGGTATGATTGAGTATATTGATTTTATATATATTGTAACGTGGATAGGTAGTCATGTACTAACGGTTAATATTTGTTTATTAGCTATTTATTTCTACTACCTTGTTTGCTATAGTTGTTGTTTGTATATTTCATTATGTAGTTCTAGAATTATAGTAGATTTATTCTCGATCCTTCCAGAAACTATATGTGAGGTACAATTTGTCATACTATTATCAGTTTGACAAGGCTCTAGAACATTATTACGGGTGTCTAGATAATCATAGAACATTCTCGATGAATGTCATGTCATGATTCAGGTATATAAAGCCGTGTCGATCACGGGTCACAAATCAGTTGAGTCAGTCATTGATTCTTATAAACTCAGTTGATAACAGTCAGTCTGTGGAATCAGACGTTAATAGTAGTTCTGTCGGTGAAGACAGTGACAGTATAGTTTGTCAAGGTGACAAGTGGTGACAGTTGTACTACAATAGAAGGTCGTGTACAGAGTATTTGGAAATAAATCTGCGAACTTTGAGTATTACGCAAGTGATTTCATCCCACAACGTTTAGCACAGGGTTAAACGTTACAATTGGTGTCCGAAGTGGGATCTTCGCATTTTGCTGAGAATATATGTACCAGTATATACCAGATCCAAAGATTATGACGAAATGGCAAATTTTGCAGAAATAATGGAGTTCCTGAAAAATAATAAAAAAGAACAAGAAAGAATGAGACAGGAAGATCAAACAAAAATGAATCAATTCCTAGAAAATCAAGAAAGAAATAGACAAGATAAAGAAGAACAAGAAACAAAAATAACACAAATTCTAGAAAAACAAGAAAGAATCAGATAACAAGAAAAAGAAGAACGAGAACAAATTAGGCAACAGGAAAAAGAAGAACAAGAAACAAGAATAAGACAAATCTTAGAAGAACAAGTAAGAGTGCGACAAGAAGATAAACAGGAAGTTGACCAAAAATTAGAGAAAGTTCAAGAAGAAGTTGAACAGAAATTAGAAAACGTTCGAGAAAGTTTTGATCAAAAATTTCAATTAATAGAAGAAAATATGTTGCAAACGAAACCTGAAGTGCCTCTGAGAAGATCTTCCAATGAAATTCAAAATGGTGTAGTTAATCCAGTAAAAACTGAAGCCCCAAAATTCGATGGTAAACAGTCTTGGTCTACATATAAAAAGCAATTTGATGCTGCTGCTTTGGCTAGTAGTTGGTCAGATGAAGAGAAGGCCACTGCATTGATCTTGGCTCTAGGTGGTGATACATTGGAAATCTTAAATACCCTAACTGGCGGCGAACATTCGTATGAGATTTTAGTAGATCAACTTGAAAGGCGATATGGTGACCAACATCTACAACAAGTTTATCAAGTACAGTTAAAGTATAGGCAACAAAGGTATGACGAAACATTGCAAGCAAGGCACTTATCGGCATAGGTTGTTGTACCTAATACAGCGGAATTAGGTATTTTGTTGAGAGATTGTTTCCGGTCGTCCATTTGGAAAATATAGAAATTCATCATGACTGATTTCATCATAAGTGTTTTAATAATAATAATAATAATAATAATCTTTATTCAGGTTAACATACAAATCTTGATTAAAAAATAGTATGCTAATAGATTGTCTGACTTAATAAAGTCCAACAATCCCCTACCGAGATGCAAATAGCATCTGTGTGTAGACCTGAACTTAATAATGTATTAAAATCTACAAGCTTAACATAATCTAAATATACATATTAATATACAATAAATAAACAAATAATAAAATTAAAATGCAACAAAACTATAAATACAACTACAAATGTAAAGAAAGACACATGATATAGGAAGTATTAAATATTAAAACAGATTTTTTAAGTAACATAACAATATCTATGTATATTATAACTTCAAATTATTTAAAATCCAACTCTTAATATGAAATTGAATACGCCCTCTAGAGAAGTTTAATTTTTTTAGATTGTTATCTAATCTATTGTAGACAAGTTTGGATCGATATAAACTAGTTTTTTGACCAATATTTAATTTAGTTTTACTTACTATAAGCGATTTGTGTCTAGAAAATAAACATGCTTCAGCAATAGTATACTCTTCCCGTAGATTACAATAATTATTTATTAGTGCTTCCAAAATATATTTTTGATTGTTCAGCAATCGTGTCTCACTAAAAAGGTTGTGTTGTTTACCAAAAGTTAAAATTTTGAAGCACGCTTTTGTATTCTTACTATCGGCCCTAATGTATTTGAATAAGCTGAACCCCAACAAATAATTCCATAAAATAGGACGCTACAGAACAAAGCATGGTATAATTTTAATAAATCATTTTTTTCAAGAATATACCTAATTTTATATAAAACAAAAAGAAGGTATCTTACTTTTTTAACAATATTAAAAATATTTTTCTTCCAATTCCAATTTTCATCTAGTATAACACCAAGGTATTTAACTTCATTTACCCTTTTTATTTTATCACATCCACAGTTTAAGTTATTATAACAAACATCATCATGTATTGTGAGTCCGTTTGTAACAGGGAGCTTATCCGCATATAGAGACACATATAAAACACTGGATTTTGACATATTTAAAGACACTTTGTGATAATTAAACCATTTCCTTATAATTTTTAAAGAATGTTTGGCATTGGCTGTAACTTCATCCCAACTCTCACCACTACAAATAATGACTGTGTCATCCGCAAAAGATACAATAACACCCGGTAAATTAAGATTCAATAACCCATTAATATAGGCATTAAATAATAATGGACCCAAAATTGAACCTTGAGGGACTCCACAAGTAACTAAGCTGTAAGAACTTTTAACACCATTAATGAGAACACACTGAAATCTATTTGATAGATAGTTACGCATCAAATCATTAACAATCCCTCTTATACCTATATCATTCAATATAATCAATAGAAGTTCATGTACTACCATGTCAAAAGCCTTCGCTAGATCGAGAAATATTGAGTTTGAATATTTTTTTCCTTGTGAAGAGCTAGCGGCTGCTTGATAAGATATTTTAGAGCGGGTTAATTGACTTTCTGCTATGGTCCGCCTTTGGTTAACGTTTACCTGATTGTTTGGTAAAAGATTTGTTCGTGTTGATGGAGTCGAGAAGTCCTGGGGATGTCTGTCAAAACTATTTCTATTATTTTGTACTACAAAATCCGTATCCGCTGTATTTTTGTACGTGATTGGTACCATTCGATTAGAGTCAAAGTAAGAGAGATTATCATATGCCATAAATTCTTTAATTGTTTTTTGTCGTTTGAATTCCGGACATTCTTTATCAGTAGATTTATGGCTTTTACTTTTACAGTATATACATTGCATTGAACATGAACGTTCTTCTTGACCGTCCCCCAATATTTCTTGGCTTTGACTATAATTTTGGCATTTCGCCTTGCTTTTGCATTGATTTTTGACATGACCGTATATTAGACAGCGACAGCATTGCCTAACAGGAGCTATATATGGCCTTACTGGAGTGCTTAAATGACAAATATTAATAGCTTTCGGTAAAATTATGCCTTCATAAGTAAATAAAACTGTGGTTGTTGCCACATACTCAACCTTTTCCTCTACTATTTTCCTTCGATTCAATCTTCTAATATCTATAATATTGTAAGGACAAACTGTCATGCTTCTAATATCCTCCACTGAGAAGGAAACATCCACATAACGAGCAATGCCCTTACATGTAACTTGATTGTAAGGAATATAAATTTCATAACCTTTATTTTTTAAAGAATCATTTTTAACCAATTTATTTTCAGCTACATGCGAAGAAAAAGGTATTCCTAATTTATTTTTACATTTATGTTCTATTTTTTGTAAGTCTTTAAGTTTGAGATGAAATATTTCTCTAGCAATTTTCAAATTATTATATCTCCCGATATTATTTCCCGATTTTTCTGTAGATTCTATCATGACCAAATATGGTCCTATATCAGTAGCTTTATAAAATAAAGAATGTTGTATTTTGCTTATGGTATTTGTTTGTTGTTGAACATTTTTTTGTTCACTGGAATGTTCATTGGAATGTGTATTATCTGTATTTGTTATCTGCTCATCAATTTCATTAATAATGTCCATACTATTGGAGGGAAGGAAAAATATACAGAATGTAAGGTCTATTTTCAAGACGTGTTGGCTAATTGGTGTTAACTATTCAACAATAACTCATTAAATATTTAAATATTGAATCACAAATAAATATTTTTTACAAAAAATTGGACCGTCGTGATTAGTTGGTGCACTGAAAAGTATAAAATAATATTAATTCTATTGGTGCTGTTACTTTTGAAGTTGTGCAGTTGCAGGTAGATTGATAACTTTTGGCACCAACTTCACAAGTACCAGCTTCAATAGAATTAATATTATTTTATACTTTTCAGTGCACCAACTAATAACGTCGGTCCAATTTTTTGTAAAACATATTTATTTCACACTTCACACTTTTGAGTGTAACATTAGTCACGAAAAGATAGTACTGATCCTATTACCCACGTATATTCCTTGCTTGTTGTTATTATTGAGATCTCAGAACATCGTTGCGGAAATACGCTTGAATATTTTAGTTGTTACCATTTTAACACCGATTTTACTCGAAAACCGTAACTCTAAGGCAAAAATGTGCATTATAAATGTTGCTACAAATAATTATGTCCTTTATGTACTGCCCACAGATTTTAAATTTTCGACAGAAATCGCCCTCTTCACATTGCACATTTGAGAATTTAACATGCTTCTATCTCGAAAACTGTTACTCTTTTGAAAAAATGTTCAATTTAAACGTTTCCGGATATTGTCCTATCTTTAATTATACCACCTCAGATTTTCAGTTTTCGAGAAAATTTGCCCTCTCGACGCCCTTCGGGGGCGGTTTTCGGAGGGAAGGAGATGTCGGATTCCCGTTTTTATGAATATGGAACCATTTCTCAAGCCTCATCTTTCAAATGAATCTGAAATCATCAAAATCGGAGCACGTTTACTATATAAAAGGCGCGCACGAACCAAAAAAAAAATAACCTCTGTTCGGGGTTCGTCGGTCAAAAAATCGCGGAAATACGTATACTTCAAACATTACGACTAGGAAACCCTAACTTAATTCGAAAAATATACAATTTAAATGTTGCTAGAAGTAATCTCTTCTTTAGTTTGGCCGTACCATGTTTTCAATTTTCGTAAAAAATTGCCCCCTCCACATAGCCGAAAAACCTACACATATTACATACATTACAACTATACTGTAACTCGAAAACCGTAACTCGGTTGAAAAAAATGTTCACAAACGTTTTCGTTAGATTTTTGATTTTCTACAAATTGAAGGAAAGAAGAGATTTCGTATTTGAATTTTTCCAGATATGTGACCATTTCTCAATTCTCCTCTCTCAAATTAATCAAAACTTATCAAAATCGGGGGACGTACGTTTACAATATACCAACAGCGCGCACAAACCAAAAAGAAAAAAGACTGTTGTATACCCACCTCCTCCGTTTCGCCCTTTGGGAAGTCGGTCAAAATGAACTCTTTTGCACTAAAAGATCCCCTATAGACTTGCAGTTATATTGTCAATGTAATAAACAATATTTCACATTGTGCAATTATATGAAACTTTTAGAAATGATATTGATAGCAATGCGCAATTATTTCAGAAAGATTGAGCTTGCCTGAATTTGATGCCATGATTTACAATCTGAGTACCTACTATTGAAAGTTTGAGCTACAAATTGCTTCGATACAACAAAATTATTATTAGTTATAGCCTCAACAAACAATATTAAGGCGAATAAAGTCATGTTTATTTATTCTATGGAATAAATCAACAGCCATATATGATCTACATTCAAAAAAAATGCAAGTCATTGATATAATTTTATTTAAAGTCAAAATTTATTTTTATTGAAAAATAGATCAAATAGATGATATTTCGGCATCAATTATCATATATATCAATATCAAATAACTACTTAATGATTTATACATGAAAAATCACCAATTAGGGCACGGAAGTGTGGCGCCTCTAAAAATATGACGCTAGAATATATACTGAAAATTCTTCAATCGTATAGGGCATGAAGCTTATCTCCATATTAATATACCTAGACCATATGGCACCAATTTCAGGGTAAGGTTGAACTTGCAACAACTAATTTATGATCGTTGCGGATATATGCGCTCGAATTCCAATTATAAAGGAGAAGAAGAGCTGAGCGCTATTACAGAAATGGGATCGTTAAATATTCTTCTCATCTAAATGAATTTATTGCTTTTTCCGTTCATATGGAATGAGCCAAAAATCACACTAAAGTCCAATTAAAAAATGTTTGTCACTCGAGTTGAGGCATGTACATCATTAATTATCAGCAGTCAACGCTCGAAAGTAGAATATTAATTATGTATATATTATTCGTTATTACCTTTTTGTTATTTGAGAAAAAATGCTGCATTTGATAAATAAATTTAAGGCAATTCTGAAAAGGTTTTTTTTTATATTTTATAACTGGCGGGAGATTGCTACATATTTTCCGTTGTACGAGATCTTCGGCCAAGGTGTATGCTGCCATTTTTGACCGACTTCAAAAAAAGGAGAAGATATACAATTCGGTTGTAAGATTGCTTTTTTTATGGCTTTTGACGATTTAGACGATTTTTGTTTCATTTGAAAGAGGAGAGTTGGTCCCATATTGTGAAAAATCAAATCCAAAATCTCCCTCCAAAAACCGCCCCCAAAGGGAGTGGATGGTGCAATTTTTCTCGAAAATTGAAAATCCGAGGCGACATAATTAATGAAAATTCCATATCCGGAAATGTTTAAATTGGACATTTAAAAAAATAATCATACGTTTTCGCGCTACAGTCTGAAATATGTGGAAGGGGCAAATTTTTCCGAAAATCGAAAATTCGAGAATTGAAAATTAGAAAGGGGACCATATCCGGAAACGTTTGAATTGAACATTTTTTCAAAATAGTCACGGTTTCCGAGTTTCGCAATGGTAAAGTCTGAAATATGTAATATGCGCATTTCCGCTATGTTCAAGCTAAACCTACCTATATCTTTTTGGGTATTAGTGAACGTTCAACAATTTCCATGACTAATGTTACACTCAAACATGTGAAATAAATATTTTTTACAAAAAATTGGACCGACTTTATCAGTTGTTGCAATGAAAAATACAAAATAATGTTAATTCTATTGTTGCTGGTAATTTTGAAGTTGTGCCGTTGTAGTTTGTTGTTGTAGGCAGCAACTCCAAAAGAACCAGCACCAATAGAATTAATATTATTTTGTATTTTTCAGTGCAACAACTGATAAAGTCGGTCCAATTTTTTGTAAAAAATATTGTATGCTACAATTATTGGTAACAATTGTATTTTTCAACTACCGCCCATAGGTAGGTATATGGGCGAGTGCCTATATTTGGTTAAGGTAGGTAGGTACCTTATTTGATGATGTAGGAATAGATCTAAATATCTATGTACCTACCTTCTTCCTAGCATTCGTATTTTCAAATTTTGAGAAGATCTTTCATTGACAGGTTTTCGAAATATGAAAAGAAGAGGTATCTACATTTATAGAGTATCTATCTATTGCCTGATTAGCTATAATGGATTGCATGAACATTGTTCAAGGAATTTCCACGAAATAGTACTAGGTAATATGAAAAATATGTTCTACAAAATTAGGACCATCTTTATGATTTGGTGCATGATAAATAGATAAAAATTTATATTTTTGTGACAAATATTCATTCCATATTTTTTTGCGTTCCATTTTATGGGTTATGATTTCAGTAATATTATTGCACTTTCCTAGTCGTTCGGGGCGAAAATATTGGATAATGACCAAAAAAGGACCATGTATTAACATTTATCTTTCCACTGAAAAAAGAATTATCAAAATCGATGCACATTTTCTATGGAAAACACGTTTTTTTCAATGAAACACCCTACATTTTATTACATCTTTAGGTCGTCCTTCCAAAGACAAATTCAACGATATGTATATATGAGCATGGGTGTGTGATACACTGATACACTGTTTCGAACTCATCAGCGATCATCTTCAGAATTCAGGTTATGTTTAAACAATCATTGTTAGGTTGCTCATTATTTTTTTAAACTTTTATCTACGTATTATATTTAAGAAAATAATGCTTTAGGCAATGGTAAAATTTAAAATATTCTCTTAAACTAAGCTATTTTGCCACGTTTTAAAAAATGATGCTTTTCTCAATTTTCTTAAATGAGAAACCCTTTATATTAGTGGATTTTCGAATAGCCACTTTAATAGAAATTTCAATTATATAACATAGTACAGGTCTCTGACTTAACGTTTTGGCTTAATTGGCATATAAAATTAAAAATTGTGCATAAGATTTAAATTATTAAGATATGAAACTGGGAATTAGCTCCTTATCAACTTGTTCACAAGCATTTCAGGGCGTTGTTAAGAAGTCATATTAAAAACAGAATATCAAACTTTGCACAATTTTATTTCTACATCTAAATGTCTACGTGAAATGAGAACAAAAAATTATCATTAGGTAGGTAACTGACTATAGTCCATTCCAATGGAGTTGATAGCTCGAGTACCTCATTATTAATTCAAACCAGTGACCTGGTGTGTCAACAAATTTTACCTCTCAAAGGACCTTTTTACATGCATTCCGCAAATAGATCCAAGGATTATAGGTCAGGCCACCCTGTAACAGGTAGTCGAACAATAGAGGCATAAAATGCAAATGAGGAAGGATGTATTGAACCGGGAAACCAGTGCCGGAGAACGGACGGTGCTTAGTGAAGTTAACGAAAATTAATACTACTTTTAAATGTCGTTTATTCTAAAAATACATCGTACAGAACATATTTAAATATATAACAAAGAAATTGTAAAACTATAATTAAATATTCTTCAAAGAAAATGAAAGAAGAAAATTGGCTTATTAGAATTCCATTAAATCATCTTCAGAAAAATCTGAAGAATCGTCATTTACATTTATTATTAAAGGCTCAATTTCTGTAGTTTTGTCGATTACATCGTCAAGTTCCCACATTCTTTGTTCCTTTTTTATTTCCATTTCCAACAGCTCTTTCTTAACTAAGTCCGCCTCACAATGCACACTCTTCTGATTTAACCATTCAATTATTTCCGCCTTTCTCCATGCACTTGTTGGAACCTTTTCCACTACCCTAGAGTGATAGCTGGCGTTATCCATCACTATTACTGAATTTTCAGTAATATAATTTGCCATTTGCATAAAGTATTCCTCGAAAACATCAGCTGTCATCTCTTCGTGGTAATCTTTAGTTGAATTTGATTGGAATTCTAATAACCCTTGATCTAAAAATCCATTTTCACTTCCTATATGAGTAATGATAAGTCTGCGTCCCTTCCCAGATGGCGGTCTCAGTCCCGTTGACCAGCCCTCCATAGTGGCTTGTCGAGAACTCTGAATGTTTTTATCCTGCCAGACCTTGGATACGGTGTGCCCTTCGTTCAGCCAAGTTTCATCTAAATAGAAGATATTTTTGCCTTCGCTGCGGTATTTTCGTACAGACCTCAAATATTGTCTTCTCCAGCAAACTATTTCTGGTCTATCAATCAGAATAGATTTTCTATTTACCTTCTCCCAACGAAAGTTCATATCTCGTAGAAGTGTCCACAGCTTAGTTCTTGACAACGGAGGCATGGTTTCGTCATCCTTAGTGGCTTGTAGAATCTTGTCCATTGTTGGTATTTCCTTGGCGAAATATAGACCATGCACTTTTCGTCTGATGGAATTTTTAATATCGTCGTCAATTTCTTGTGGTTTCTTCCCTGGATGAGGTTTTGGTTCACTCAGGATTCTGTATCTTCTCTCCTGCAAGAATCTATAAATAGTTGCTTCTCCAACTCCTACCATATTAGCACAGGCAGTAATTATGTCGCGAACATCATTTGTAGGTTGCTGGTATACAAGAGCATCATGAACGTTTAATATGAGAGTTTTTTCTCGTAAAGAATATGCACTCTTACTTATTCCTCGAAGAGGAACTGGAGAAAAACTTGAAGACATTACAGCACTTATCACTTACTCGTCGAACTTGAAATAAATTTTGCAATAATGGAAAAGTATCGAATCTGTCGATCGTCGATAACTAAGCACACAGTTTGAGAATCGCACAGAAAGTGATATATCACGGGGTGATAGATTCCACCTCAGAGCTGACGGAGCAGGTAGAGCGCTTAAGGATTAATTACTCGTAATCTCTGTCACGAAGGCACTGTGCAGTGAAAGTGCTTGAGAAATATCGGTTAAACAAATTAAATGCAGGTAGGCAGTGCCAGAGCGCCTATGGTTTACGATAGTTTTATTACTCTGACCCTCGATTTGTGCTATCAACTCCATTGGAATGGAGTATAACACTAACTACTAATGCATAGGTACTACCTACAAGTAAAATTAATTTAATTAGATTTTCAATATGTTCGTCATTTTGAAGAGTACAAGTAGTACCTATACGCTATTTCTAAATGGTGTATGGCATTTGAGGCGTAGGTAATTCTTTTCATTCAGATAGTTTATTGCCCCGCGAACTCGTTGCTGCACTACCAAAACTGTTGACGGTTTATCTTTGTATTTAGTAATTCATACTATAAATTAAAGAGTCACTATCATAAATCTGATAAGCAGAGGTGAAAATTTGTAACTAAACTAGAAACAATATCTGGCAATATACAGGGTGAGTACGAAAGCGACGAAAACTTTGAATTGAATATTATCAACTATCTCCGATTTTTTAAATGCAAACCCCAATTTTAGGTAAATTTCTTATAGAAATGTGGAAGTACGGCAGTACGTCTACAGTAAGTGTTAAAAGAAAATGGGAATTCTGCCGAAGTTATATGGGGTTTAAATAAGTAAACTCTTTTTGCTGTCCAAGCTTTCGGAACTATTTATTTCCATTCTCAAGGTCTGCAAGCGGGGATTATAGTTTAAAAGTTGTTGAGTTGAGTTGTTCTAGAAATGTGACAGTATCAAGAACCATGTAATTGTATCTCCACCTTTTAAATATTGTCTTAACTACTGTGTTTAATGTGTCATTTTTTCCATAGCAACCCCTACGTTAACGAATATGAACCTCATGTTTAATAGAGTTTTAAACTTTGGCTTATATCTCAGAAACTCTAGATATTAGGTATAGGGAAGTAAACTGAAAATACCCTTATTTTTAGACGTAGAATAGGTACAGTGCAACAGAAAAAAATTGGGTTTGCATTTAAAAAATCGGGAATACTTAGTTGATATTTAATTCAAAGTTTTAATCGCTTTCGTACTCACCCTGTATATTGCCAGAGATTGTTTCTATTTTGGTTAAAAATTTTCACCTCTGATTGTTAATTTTATGTTAGTGACTCTTCAATTTATGGTATGAATTACTACTAATAATGCATTGTTCATACACCTGCAGCTATAATTTTTTTCACAAAAATGATAAAAATCTTAAAAACTAGAAGTAATAGGGACCTATATGGTTTGTTAAACAAAGTTAACCTAAAATTTTACGAAGAATCCAAAAATCTATATAGGGTGTTCCATTTAAGATAAGAGAGTTGATACCTGTATCAGATATATGAAACACTCTGTGAATATAGCAGCAATAAAATTAAAAAATTCAATGAAATTCACAAATATATTATCTCAATACTTTTTTTTGTATCTCTCATAGTTTCTGAGATAGGGTGGTAGTGAATCTTATTCTGGACATTAAACAAAAATACATTCAAAGTATTCAAACTCTTATTCGAGGGATAACACACTCCATAAGTATCCGATGAAAAATTTCAACAGCCTGCGACTACTGAAAACGACGGAAGATAGCATTTAACATTGTTGGCATACATTTCTCAACCTGCTACTGTAAGTAGGTTTAGGTAGATAAGTATTATGCATATTTCACGGCAATCAATCATCAATTAAAATATCTCGCACGACAGTCCTTATGCGACTTCGGAAGAGGAAGCGCATCAAAACTAGAGGACACGCGTGATTAGCAACATAAAGGATCATGTTACCATATTATGGAACCAAAGATTCAAGTGTCGGTGAATTAGGATTTTCGACTTTGATGGTGTTTTGTTATATTTATAAATTTTGGCGCCACTAGAGACAAGAATGTTGAGAAAGTGTGAGAACCTATGACCAACGTGTTTTAGGTAGGCACCTACCTAGTCCCTATAATTGTTGTGCTCAGGGCGGAGAGCTTTTGTTTCATAAACTGCCTTTGAGAGTATGATAACGATCAAGATGAACGAAAAATGGGTCAGGACTCCACAAATATATATATATATATATTGATTTTGTATTCTTGACTGGTTTTATAATAAATAAAAAGATGTTCTTGGGGATGCAGTCATATATTAAATAAAATTATTTGATTGAAGCCGAGCTTTCGAGAATGTTTATTCTCTTCTTCAGGGCAAAAATCGTGAATTTAGAATAAATTAACCAAAAACAGGAAAGATTTCATTTGTAATTGATGGCTATGATGGCTGTATATAGTCAGAGAAATGAGTGTGAATATAAATGTGTATATAGTCGTGTAGTTATTGGTGTAAATGTATAAGTGAAAATAAATCGAGCCCAGTTTTAATGTAGAATCAGTGAGTGATTATAAAATTCGACAGACTTTAAGAGACTGCGGTTTCGTGCAGATTTGAGTGTTTTCGAGACTTTTGTTAGATTTAAGTTTAAGTTTAAGACTCTTTTGTTCGTTTTCGTGTTGGTCTAAAGACTTTTTGTTCGTTTTTATTTTAGTGTGAAGACTCTTTAGTTCGTTTTTCGTGTGAAGACTTTTTGTTCGTTTTCGTGTGAAGTCTTTTTGTTCGTTTTCGGGTGAATGTGAAGACTTTTGCTCGTTCTCGTAGACAATTCAAAATTAAATTAGTACTATTAGTATCAAATCACAACTGTCCCCCGAGCATCCGTAATTAGCTCCCAACTTCCCCAAAAGAATCAGTCGGGCCACACAGTCTAAGGCCCTCGATATATCTAAGAGGAAAGAAAGGGAATAGCTACCGTTTTCAAAGCACTCTAAAGTTTAACTTTCAAAATTCATGACAGCTCCAGAAGTAGGTACTACTTCCCCTCCTAAAACCGAGTTGTTCTGCACAAAATAAATTATTTCTTTCAAAACAATCAAGTAATTGCGGGGACAAAGAAGTTTCTACAAAATTTTAGAAAAAACAGGTATCTACTAAAGAAATTGGCCTGCCATTTTGTATATCACATCTATCACTTTTTTCAAACAGTGGCATTACTTTTAGATATTTTTAAAGAGTCACTCAGTATATGTAAGTAAGTATTAATTTCTATACACAAATTGTAAAGTTTCGTAAGGGGCTTTAGGAAATGATTAATATTTTTATTGATAAGAAAGACCATAGAAATCTGCACTTTTGCTTGTTTTTAAGGACATGATGGCAGATCTAACGTCATTATAAGAAACATTAGAGAGAGAGAAGAAACTATTTACAGTTAGAATAATTGACAGTAGATCAAAGACCCCCACCCCTAGATTTTCCAATGTTCTGAGACCCATTGATACAAAAAAGTTATTAAGTTCATCAAGCAAAAAATTACATGGCTCTTTTGTTTTCGGACCCTTTCCTAATTTAATCAAATTCCAAATTGATCTAGAAATATTTTTTTATCATTTGCTCTAATCCTGGCTTCCTTGATTTCACATTTATAAATCCCCTGAGACGAAAATAAGCAATCTTCAAGTTATCAGTTTGGTAATAAGAAATATCAGGTTATCACGCCAGTACTTAGGTAAGTCACGCGTGAACCAACTTACACCACCATCACGTGCTCTAGATTTAATAGCTCTAACTGGAAAGCAAATTAAAAATGCATCAACAATATTTGTATTGAATATACTAAATCGCTGATTAATATCAATTTTATTATCGCCAATAAAATCCCAAGACAATTTATCAAGGATATTATGGAATGAATTCAAACCCGCGGTCGTCATAGGCCGAAATTCCCCTGCAACCATTACCTACCGTATTCATCTCGTCAACTCCTGAAACATCCACATCAACCAACTGTGCAGAGTGGTCTGAGAACATAACTCTATTACTCTTGCATCGAAACGATCATCCGAAAAATTAATGAAAATATTATCCAATCAGTTCAGTCCCGTGGTAGGCTGGAATATAGTAGGGGAGGGTGGGGCAAGTTGACTAGGTTAAGGGAAATTGCCATTTATAAATAAATACATTGTTTTTGAAAAAAGTAAAATATATTAGAAACATACATAAATGTAGTCCCTATGCACCAGTGGTAACAGAATAAATAATTCTTATGAACATTTCAACAAAATATTAAAAACATAACAAATGCATTAAAGTCATATTGAATAGTGATGCTGCGAGACTGGTCTTGGTCTTGCAGTCTTGGTCTTGGTCTTGCAATTTTGCAAGACCAAGACCGAGACCAAGACCGTCTATGCAAGACCAAGACCCAAGACCAAGACCAATACTGGGATGCAAGTAGTGATGCGCAAAGCAAGACCAAGACCAAGACCGATATGGTCTTGGTATTGGTCTTGGTCTTGCACCCTTGGTATTGGTCTTGGTCTTGCATTAAATCCTTAGTCTTGGTCTTGGGTCTTGGTCTTGCATATAAGGTCTTGGTATTGGTCTTGGTCTTGCTGCAAGACTTGCAAGACTTTGCAAGACTCTTGCAAAAGTTTTGATATTTTTATAAATATGAAAAGTTCGCGCGATTCTAACCGTATTTACGTAATTCCAATGAAGAAGAACCCTGCAATATGGATCGGAAGTATTCATAATCTTATAAGATTGCCTATAATTATATTGTCATTCGAAATGGATAAATATTGAATGTATAAAAAAAACAGTCATTGTCCATAATTAACACGCCTGGTATTGTAATGGTACCAAATCATTCTAGAATAAGTACTGAGAATAAATCTAAGTGCGGTATAATTTTATAAATTATTATTCAACATTCACGCATGAGAATTGTATTTTACTAGCGTGACTTAGTCTGCTTCTGCTTTCTTGGTATCTTCCTTCGCAGCTGTGCACTCATTTTACTACATTCCAGTAATATTTTAATATACCTCTAGGTAATGGTTTCACTGGCCCTTCTATAGGTTTGTGCATTATACTTTTATTTCATAACTCATTCAACAATGGTCTTGTACCATTTTCTTTATTAAAATAGAAAGAATCTCTCAGAGCGGATATTGTGTGTAAGCGATTAAAAGTATTCTTCATTTCAACTTTTTTTAAAGCTTTTTCCAAGAGAATAAAGAAAATTAAAAACAGGTAGAGATTTGTTAGTTAGGTTAGGTTAGTTAGGTATCTATTTCAAAAATCAGTTGTAAGAAGATCTCAGTTGAGTTAGTTAATGAGCATTATCGAAAAAATAATTTCAAAGTAATTGCAAGTTTAAAAAATCTCCAAAAGTGGCCACTGGATAAATGTCATCAAAAAAATATCAGATTCATAGATGATTTTTAACGTTTGCTGTTAACATTCTGCGCGATAGAAAAAATAATAAAAATAACCGTGTAGTTTACCTACCTCCCCTGGCTACGAACTATCGGGATTGAACAGCTCGTTAAGGGAAATTCTAGAAGGGTTGAAATTACTTTATAGGGTATCTCAATTTTTTTTAAATCAATATAACCAAGAAGGGTAAAATGAACGCGCTTTTCACTCAATAACTTTTAATTCAATATTTTTAGAATCTGTAAAATAAATATCGATAATAAGGAAGTTCAAAGATTCAATTAATTAGGTTATTTACTAGCGTTTCTTATTTAATCATTGAGCTAAAAAATATGTTTCCTACCAATTTAATGTTTGGTTACGGAACTGCGAGAGTCTTGCAAGTCTCGCAAGTCTTGCAGCAAGACCAAGACCAAGACCAGGTTAGTCTTGGTATTGGTCTTGCATCCCAGTATTGGTCTTGGTCTTG
This sequence comes from Crioceris asparagi, assembly GCA_958507055.1. Lineage (NCBI taxonomy): Eukaryota > Metazoa > Arthropoda > Insecta > Coleoptera > Chrysomelidae > Crioceris > Crioceris asparagi. The sequence goes on from OY293826.1 coordinate 119,241,389, forward strand.
GGTCTTGGTCTTGCATACACGGTCTTGGTCTCGGTCTTGGTCTTGCAATTTCGCAAGACCAAGACCAAGACTGCAAGACCAAGACCAGTCTCGCAGCATCACTAGATGCAAGACCAATACCAAGACTAACCTGGTCTTGGTCTTGGTCTTGCTGCAAGACTTGCGAGACTTGCAAGACTCTTGCAGTTCCGTAACCAAAAACCAAATTGGTAGAAAACATATTATTTTACTCAATGATTAGATAAGAAATGCTAATAAATAACCTAATTAATTTAATCTTCGAACTCTCTTATGATCGATCTTTATTTTACAGATTCTAAAAATATTGAATTAAAAGTTTTTGGGTGAAAAGCGAGTTCATTTTACCCTTCTAGGATTTCCGGATTTCAAAAAATTCTTAAATACCCTATACCTATACCGTAATTTCAACCCTTCTAGGGTTTCCCTTACCGAGTTGTTTTCAAAGAATCCCGACAGTTCATAGCCAGGGGAAAGTAAAGTACATGGTTTTTTATTTTTATTATTTTTTCTATCGCGCAGAATGTTTTAAGCAAACGTTAAGAATAATCTATAAATCTGAATTTTGTTGATGACATTTATCCAGTTGCCACTTTTGGAGATATTTGAAATTTTATATTGCCCTTATTTTGAATCTATTTTTTCGATCATGCTGATTAACTAACTCAACTGAGATATTCACACGACTGACTTTTTAAATAGATACCTAGTTTTATAAATGCGCGTATTAAATCTCGAACTATTTTTAATTTTCGTTTTTTGGAAAAAGGCTTTCTGCAAAAATTGAAGTTAGTTTTATCAGAAATACTTTTGATCGCTTTCAGAGATTCTTTCTATTTTATAAAAGAAAATGGTACAAAACCATTGTAGAATGAGCTAGAAAATGAATTATGAAATAGAAGTATGAAGTAGAAGTATGTAGTAAAATGAGTGCTCAGTTGGGACGGATGATACCAAGAAAACACAAGCAGACTAAGTCGCGCTAGAAAGATACGATTCTCATATCTGAATGGTGATTATTAATTTATAAACTTTTACGCATCTCACTTGCCCTAACTTAATTCTAGGCACCTAGTTTTATTCTCATTACTTATTCTACATTACAAGGGGTGTTTGTTCTGGACAATGACAATTTTTTTATACGGTCGATATTTATCCATTTCGAATGATAATATAATTATAGGCAATCTTATAAGATTATGAATTACATTCTTCCCATACATATGCAGGGTTCTTCTTCATTTGGATGAAGCAATTACGGTTTAAAATCGCAACAGCTTTTCACACTTATAAAAAGATCAAAATTTTTGCAAGAGTCTTGCAAAGTCTTGCAAGTCTTGCAGCAAGACCAAGACCAATACCAAGACCGTATATGCAAGACCAAGACCCAAGACCAAGACTAAGGATTTGATGCAAGACCAAGACCAATACCAAGACCATATCGGTCTTGGTCTTGGTCTTGCTTTGCGCATCACTAATATTGAAGATGAAGAACACATTGGGGCAAGATGACGGTGACAAACATAAATCGCATTTAAACTCTCCTCGACCCTTATACCCCGTGCACGATTTATGCCACCAAGAAGTGCACTTGTTGCAATCTATCCAGTCCTCAGACGGAGGATCGGAATAAAGTTCCTCGGATCCTTACAGGTACATGATAGGCAGCTTCTTAAGGTTAGGTTGGGGTACGATCAAAAAATCGAGTGAATATGATGCCAATTCATAGTCAGACAGCCAATGTTCAGTTGAAGACAAAAACTGCATCCCTTTATATTGATGTAAAAAAAATTCCAGAGCTCCATTTTTATCAGATATCCCTCTTATATTCAAATGAAATAATGTGAACTTTTTTGCATTTGCTAATTCACAAAGACCTTCTTTGGGCGTGTTACAAAAACATTCTTCAAGATAACACCAGCTGGCCATTTAGTTTCATCCATTATATCTTCCTTATATTTTGGTTCAAAACTGAGTTTATAGCTATTAGTATTCTAACCTTTATTATTCAGCTTGGTACACCGAATTTCGATATTGGGCCAAGCTGCCAACAGACACTCAGCTGTATCTATCAATTGAACTCATATCACCGAATATCCTACCGATATTTATTTATTTATTTATTTTTTTTTTATTTATTTATTAACCAGTATTATACATACAATTAAAACTGCATTATATTAACCTACAGAAGTATATGATAATACTTGTTCGTAGGACTGGTACCAAAAAAAAAATGAAAAAGACGCCTATCCAAGGCGATCAAAAATAAAATAATATTCAAGATAAGAGAAGGGTAATATAAATAAATATAGAATAAAGAATAATAGTAATAGTAAAGAGAACATTTGACCTTTTTTTAACAAAATTTATATTATTACTTAACTTAATGTAAAATAGTCATCCAATGTTAACAAAACATAACAAGCAATATGTAAACATATTTTATCCTCCTTTTATGGTATTCCCTGCAATCCATTTCTTTAATAATCTTTTCCTGGCATTATTTTTTTTCAATATTTTGAGATCATTTGGAAGGTTGTTGTATAGTCTTATGGCTCTTATATAACTATTTTTTATACTCACTGTTTTGTTTCTTTGTGGAACAATAATGCTCTTATTCCTAGTGATACTATTTGAATTCATAAATTGCCCTCTCAGTTCGTCATAGTGGTATTTGAGAGCTTCCAAAGAGAAAATTTGATCTATAGTTAGTGGATTTTTATGACTTATGTATTGTTTTTTGTTGACTATTTTGACTATTTTATTTTGTAAAGCTTGCAGTGATTTGATACTGGTTGCACATGCCCCCCCCCAAGCATTAATACTGTAACGTTTAACCCTGTGCTAAACGTTGTGGGGTGAGTTCACTTGCGTAATACTCAAAATTCGCAGATTGCTTCCAATGATTTATTTAGAACACACTGTACACGGCTTTCTGTTATGGTACAACTGTCACCACTTGTCACCTTGACAATCTATATTGTCACTGTCTTCACCGACAGAACTACTATTAACCTCTGTTTCCACAGACTGACTGTTATCAACTGACTTAACTCACTGACTTCACAAGACTGACTCTGTCCCGTGATCGCCACGGCTTTATATACCTGAATCATGACATGACATTCATCGAGAATGTTCTATGATTATCTAGACACACATAATTAATGTTCTAGATCCTTGTCAAACTGACAATACTATGACAAATTTGTACCTCACATATAGTTTCTCGAAGGATCGAGAATAACTCTACCATAATTCTAGAACTACATAAGGAAATATACATGCAATAACTACTGTAAGCAACGTAGTAGCTTAAATAATTAATAAACGAATATCAACCGTAAGTACATGGATACCTATCCACGTTACAATACCATAGTTGATGATACTATGGAAAAAAGCATAATATAGTAATCTTAGCGTATCAGATGTCATGATCTTAGACATTTTGTAAAATATAAAAACTATGTACTTTGTTTTCTTTAGGATATATTCAATATGTTCATTCCAGTTCATTCTGTAGTCAAATATAATACCCAAATATTTGCAACTTTGTACTCTTTTCAAAGATTCGCCATTGAATAGACACGTTAATAGTATCAGGAACACTAACACAATAATTACCGAATGTCATAAAAACTGTTTTATCAATATTTAAGGATAGTTTATTTAACGCTAGCCATGTGTATATGTTATCCAGATAATGGTTCATTTTAGTTTCAACTCCCTGCCAATTTTTATCGGTAGAAATAACAGCTGTATCGTCTGCAAAGGATACAATTGTATCTTCCGGCATACTGGTCAACAAGTCATTCACATATAATATAAATAACAAAGGTCCCAAAACAGCTCCCTGGGGAATGCCAGTATTAATTTCACAAAAATCGCTAAAACACCCGTTTACTTTTACACGTTGTTTCCTGTCTTTTAGATAGTTTTGAATGAGTTTGTGTGCGTTGCCCCTAATGCCATAGTTATGCAATTTATCGAGTAAAATCTTATGGTTTATAGTATCAAATGCTTTAGCTAGATCCAAAAAAGTAATAGCAATTGGGGTACTTTTATCAAGTTTTTCATAGATTGAATTAGTTATATAGTTTAGCGCATCCTTGGTCCCTATGTTTTTCATAAAGCCATATTGTCGTTTTGATAATATGTTGTGTTTTTCAATATACTTTAAAAATCTGTGGAAAATGGTTTTTTCAAAAATCTTTGTTAAATTGGATATCAATGATATCGGTCTGTAGTTGGAAATAATATGTTTCTGATTACTTTTGTGGATAGGTATAACATCTGCAGTTTTTAAAGCTTTTGGCCAAATTGCTTTTTCAATACATAGATTAAATGTATGTACAAGCGGTTCAGAAATAAAGTCAATAAGAGCCAGGATTGCCTTTGTATGAATATTATCTACTCCCCCGTTTTTTTGTTTCAATCTTTTGATGACCCTTTCAATTTCATCAATGTTTGTTGGAGTTAAGAAGATGGAGCTAGGGTTGACAGGTGGTAAATTTATTACAGAGTTTGGCTGTTGTATATTTCTGCAAAGGTCTGATCCTATATTACAAAAAAAATTATTCATAATGTTTGAAATTTTTTTAGGTTCAACGATTTTTTGGTTATTTTCATCATGAATATAGTTAATTAGATTGACTACTTTTGAGTTTTTACCAATTTTCTCGTTAATAACTTTCCATAGATTTCTGGAATTACCTATATTATTTTCAATTTGTTTTCGCTGATATTTATACTTAGCATCTTTAATAAGTTTATTATGTATCTTTATGTGATTTTTATACTCAGCCTTTATTGCTTCATCATTTGGTCTCATTTTCCATTTCTTATATAATAACTCTTTCTTATTACAAGATTCAATAATTACTTTGGTAATCCAATTCTTACGGGGATCATTCTTGGATTGTTTGCTAATGTTAACACTGGACAAGCTAATACAATGTTTAATATCACTTATCAACGATTCTATTGCTAAATCAGGATCTTGCATCTGCAATATATATCTCCAATTCTTTATTGCGGCAATATTCCTCAACTTATTGTAGTTTATAGTTGAGTAGGATGTTTTGGGCGTATGCTGATTAGGTATTTTGTTCAACGTTATAAACAATGGATAGTGATCTGTAAATAGTTCCTCCAGTTTAATAGTCTCAAAGTCGACTGTGCTGGATTTAATGAAAATATTGTCAATGCAAGAACCCTCATTAGTATTATAATTCGATGGTCTGGTCACAGTTTGAAATCCGGGAGCAAACCCTTTCTCTAAGAAATTATTAAAATATTCTTGAGATATTTCATCAAGTTTAAGAATATCAATATTGAAGTCCCCGATTATTAAGTGATTTTTAATGTTCCTGGACATATGTAGAAACTTTTTTAACTCTGATATAAATTCTGACTTTGGTAAGCTATGTGATCTATATAGTGATGATATTACTAGACTATTATTGCCTTCAATATTGATAGAAGAATGAATAAAACTGAGTCTTCCAACTTTAATGATTTCTGTATTTTCTATTACGTTTTGTTTTATATAAACAACAACACCATCACAGTTATTAATTATTAATATACTTATAGGTAGGTATATTCATATAAGTAATTAGGTGCCCCTTTAATTTCGCTAGAAGTATTGGAACACTTTCCTGTGATTACTTTACTTTTAGACCGAATTTGTTTTTGTCCTGTTTTACGTAGTTTAGGTTCTATCATAGTGTCATGTAACATGTTCATGTATGTTTAGAAACCAACTGTGATGACATCACTGCATCAGTTTGTTTAACCATCATGGGAGCTTGTGCATCTACTGCGCCAGTCAAAGTTAGAGGAGCAACGGAACTACTCCGTTCAGCCATAATGGAACTACCATTATCATCACCCATGCGTATACGAGGAATTGATTTTGAGGTTTTATCAGCATTAGATACCAACTTGAGTACCTACCATTGTTATGAACAACTAGTGATGCTGCGAGACTGGTCTTGGTCTTGCAGTCTTGGTCTTGGTCTTGCAATTTTGCAAGACCCAGACCGAGACCAAGACCGTCTATGCAAGACCAAGACCCAAGACCAAGACCAATACTGGGATGCAAGATCAATACCAAGACTAACCTGGTCTTGGTCTTGCTGCAAGACTTGCGAGACTTGCAAGACTCTTGCAGTTCCGTAACCAAACACCAAATTGGTAGGAAACATATTATTTTACTCAATGATTAGATAAGAAACGCTAATAAATAACCTAAGTAATTTAAACTTTGAACTCCCTTATGATCGATCTTTATTTTACAGATTCTAAAATTATTGAATTAAAAGTTGCTGGGTGAAAAGCGAGTTCATTTTACCCTTCTAGGATTTCCGGATTTCAAAAAATTCTTAAATACCCTTTGCCTATACCGTAATTTCAACCCTTCTAGGATTTCCCTTACCGAGCTGTTTTCAAAGAATCCCGACAGTTCGTAGCCAGGGGAAGGTAAACTACACGGTTTTTTATTTTTATTATTTTTTCTATCGCTCAGAATGTTTTAAGCAAACGTTAAAAATCATCTATAAATCTGATTTTTTTTTGATGACATTTATCCAGTGGCCACTTTTGGAGATATTTGAAATTTAATATTGCCCTTATTTTGAAACTATTTTTTCGATCATGCTCATTAACTACCTCAACTGAGATATTCACACGACTGACTTTTTAAATAGATACCTAGTTTTATAAATGCGCGTATTAAATCTCTAACTGTTTTTAATATTCATTTTTTGGAAAAAGCTTTCTACAAAAATTGAAGTTAGTTTTATCAGAAATACTTTTGATCGCTTTCAGATATTCTTTCTATTTTATTAAAGAAAATGGCACCAAACCATTGTAGAATGAGCAAGAGAATGAGTTATGAAATAGAAGTATGAAGTAGAAGTATGTAGTAAAATGAGTGCTCAGTTGGGACGGATGATACCAAGAAAACACAAGCAGACTAAGTCGCGCTAGTAAGATACGATTCTCATATGTGAATGGTGATTATTAATTTATAAACTTTTACGCATCTCACTTGCCCTAACTTAATTCTAGGTACCTAGTTTTATTCTCATTACTTATTCTACATTACCAGGCGTGTTTGTTCTGGACAATGACAATTTTTTTATACGGTCGATATTTAGTCTTGCAAGTCTTGCAGCAAGACCAAGACCAATACCAAGGATGCAAGACCAAGACCAATACCATATCGGTCTTGGTGTTGGTCTTGCTTTGAGCATCACTATTCAACAACACTAAGAGATTCAAGGTTACACACATCACCATGAATGTTGATTTGTTTTTCCACTGACGTTTTTCATATTAATCATGGTTGACTTACTAGAAAATGGAGTATCACACTATAAAAAGCTTATGATCATTGATTGATCCTTATTACGCAGTCCTATTGTAAATACTGCTTATCTAACTAATCATCCCAATTTCTTATAAGAGCACATAACTCTAAGTCTAAACTATTTAACTTATCCTAGAAAAAGGTAAAAATATCAGTCTTATAGGTACCAAAGAATATTTAAAACGTCACACATCTCAAATTATTAATACAAAACCACATGTCGTTGTCTTTAACAACATAAATACTCATCAAATTAACATCGTCAACCAACGCCATCATTCCCCCTTTGCATCTCCAAACCAAAGCAACAACATCTAAACAACTGCGTCCTCGCCTTTAATGAACCAGTTATAAACTTCAAAATAAACTAATGTCGAATATGTTTAAATTTAACATGCGCCTATAGCCGCATCAATCTCAATTAGGACGACGTCCCAGTGCATCAAGTGGCTCCGCCCATTCAACTGCCATTGGTTGTTGACGAAACTGGCACCGGGGCAACAGTGATCTTTGTCTCGAATCTCCAGTGTTGCCGAAAATCATCTGGCTAATAGGCGCAATGGAGGCAGAACGTGAAACAAATAAGGGATGCCACAAGGATAGAGTAATGAAGTTTTCGATCGATTCCCTTTTGGCTGGAAAAGACAGTGAGGATAGAGAGAAATCACGGTGTGCCGAAATTGATGTTACGGGCGATTGTGGATTTACGGATAAAATTACTGTTAGGTCCGGAGAAAGTGACTTAAAATGGTGTAATTCGGAAAGTGAGAAAAAAGAGGATGAAGTGGTGTCCACAACTGACGAGTTTTTCCAACGAAGATTTTCCGATGGTAAGTTTATATATCGAATCTTAATTTTCCATTCTCTTTGGTTATTAGGGTTCCGTACATCCGATGATAAAACGGAACCCTTCTAGGTACAGGTACCTATCTACTCTACCTACATAAGATCAATCTGGTGTCGCCTGTCTGTCCGTCTGTCATAACCTAATTATTCTATCCTATCACGATAAATTATCTAAAGCTTATACCTACCTATCTATCTTCTTAGGTATAAACAAATTCTAAGTAGGTAGGTAATTCTAGGAGATAATTATGAAAAATGTTCACAAAGTGCATAATGTGACAAATGACATATCATATAAAGGAGCTTGTTTTGAGTAGGCTAGGTGACTAGGTAGGTACCTAGATATCTACTAGAGGAGAATTGGCATGAAAGAGCCAGTTTAAAAAACTCAACGAAAAAATAAGTACCTATACGTTTAATTAAAAAAACTATGAATTTTTACTCTTCAATTATTATCTATTAAATTTATTAAAGTAAGGTAAGTGATACAAATAAGGCGTAGGTACCTACCTACCTAATTTGAAACACTCATATCTTGATAAATTATTCGAAAAAGGTGATACTTATAGGGTAAATGTGTATAAGAGCACGCACAAATGATATTAAGTACCTATGTATCGACTTCTCTGGGACGGTTTGTTGCATCTATTGTGACCACAAAGGCAAATGATTCCATAGACAAAACATACAATGCGCATTGACAAGGCCAGTTTTTAAATATGGCGACAGCAAAGTTTTGAACCAGTGCCCTATAGTTTGAGGTGGTCAGCATTTAGCGTTTTTTGAGGTAAGTACGAAGGCCATGAAGTTGACATTGTTTTTTGTTGATGTGTGAAGCTTCGACATGTGTTTTACAAAAGAAATGAAGCAAAACATTACATTTCGCGCCGATGTATTAGAGTACGCATTTTTGTCAGTATAAAAGTTCGCAATGCGTACTCTTATACAATGGTAGTAATACTCTAGGCTCACCGGTATTTTTTTTTTCAAAATTTATATAATAAGTCTGTATAAGAGGAAGAGCGATAGGAAGCTAATTTTTACGTAGGAAAATTTAAACGAGATCAAAAGAAGAATTTCTGAAGAGGATAGTAGAAGAAATATCGCAAGGCAAATGGGGATTAGGCAGCAGACTTCGATCGACATGAAAAAGGTGCAGATGAATTAGGAGGAACAGCCGAAGCATTTTCGGAACCTTGTCGAGGATCTTCTCACGACGTTACAACAACAGATGAAGTAGAGAACGTGGATGACACGTTAGAATACGGAATAATCAACGATCTTTCACACTACAACCTCTACATGGCAAGGATGAGGACATTGTTGGAGTGCCCAACGCCGCCAGTAGAAGTAGCAGACTACCTATGTGACTTGGATATAGTCTGTGAGGATAGTGTGGTTATTCTGAGCACATCAGATATAAGAACCACTGAATAAAACGTGTTAAATGAATAAAATAAGAAGACCTACGGACATATTAAAATAAAATACCATTTATTACAAACAAGACTATAACTCAGCTCGCTAAATAAAAAAAGAGCAAACCCTTTTTCCTACTGCTCGTTAAAAAAAAGAGCAATCAATATCAGTAATATCTGAAGTATTTAAAAAAAAGATGAGCTATAAGGATACCAGAATGGTATCAGTAGTAACAGAAAAAAGAAGAACAAGAATAGAAAGTGTTAAATGAATCTGTCACCATCTCCGAAATTTTACCACTCACTGCCAAAAATTAATGAGGCTCCTAATCGTTCCAAATCCAAATCACCAAAATTTGAGATTTTTCCGGATACTCCATTTAAAGATGAATTAGAGGCAGCAGATGAAGCAAAGAAAGCCAAGGAACAGAAAAAGATAGAAGCGGTTAAGAGAAAGTTGTGGTTGACCAAAAACCAAAAAGGATACAAAAGAAGAACAAATCTGACTACAAAGACGATGAAGTGGGGCAATTGACTTGAGTCAATTGTGAATAACTATTTTCTATGTTCCTGTTATTAAGAAACTTGTTTTGTTTTAGATGTTTTTGCTTAAAAAGTATATTCTATATCTTTATTAAACATTTGAATTTCATAATTATTTTTTCTATCTATTTAAAAAATGAACATAGTAATGAAAATATTTTGTGAGTACTCTTAGACGTTAACACGCGTACTCTTATACATACATGTGTATAAAAGTTAGGACCGATTTCATAATGTATCCTTAATGGGAGATTAGTTAATTCTCCAATTTGTTCAAGTCATATCTCGACGATGGAATAAAAATAGTGCATTTTTCAATAACTTTTACAACGTTAGTTACCTTCTATTTCGTTTTTCTAAAGTTACTTTGAATTATATGTCCAACCAAAAAATTTATAAAATTTTTAATCTAGGATTAAAATTAATAAGAGATTAAATTTGATTATGAAAGCGGCACTAAGAGTAGTAAGAGCGTCTGCCCATATTGTCTTCAATTGTATTCAAAAAACAAAAAAGGGGAAGTTTTGATTCAGTGCCACGATTGTGAGAAGTGGGCTCATGACCTCTGTGCCAATACCTAATATGGACAGTCTCTACTTTTTCTGCCTGAACTACGAAGAAGATGACTAACTTATATGTATAGGTATATTATTTTTTTATGTTAATGTGCATTACTATAGTTTATTTTGTGTTCTGTTTTATTTAAGAAATTTAAATTTGTTCCTTTTATGTTTTTGTTATTTTCATAAAAACTTACAATAAATATGATTTCATTAAGTGTTCTTTCAATATCTGCCTTTAAATCTACAGTGTTACAATAGCTCCTCCGTATGTTACCATTGACCCCTTGGTCTGGGTCAATTGTAACAAAAACATTCGGCACCGTTTTTAGGTAAATTTCTTATAGAAATGTACCTATTGCAATCGTCCACACTTTTGAATTTCGAAAAAATTTCAACGGCATGTTGTTATATGTATTTAAGTTAGTAGATATTACGAAATTTGTTAACACGATAGAGGTCGCAGTTTTGAAGGTATCAAGTTCAAATTTGCTAAAAAAAACAATCTTTTAAATATCTCGGCCGAGTTCGTTATTAGGCAATATCGGGTAAGTAGTTTCAAAATGGCGACCGTTCAAACAATTAAAAAATTTATCAAAAAAGAGCCGTAGTGTAAATATCATCAAAAATAATTTTAGTTTATAGATATAATCAGTACCTACAACTTTTGTTCAAAGCAATTTTTCATAAAATGCACAGATAAAAAAATAAAAATTAATAAAGAAAAATGAGAAATATTGATAAAACATGAACACTCAATATAAATTTGATGTAATTGTACATTTTCTGGAGATCTTAATGTAGACTCTGATTAAAACAATTTATAGTATATTTATTGAAAAGAAATAGGTGAAAAAGAAATTCTGCCTTGAAGTGGAACGCGAACCCTGTCTGCTTTATATTCAACAGCCAAAACAAAAACCTCTAACCGCAAGGCTATGACACATACGACATTTTTATGTAATAACATGTAGGTATACCAATGAAAAGGTTGTTCAAATTTCAATTAAATGAATTTTGAAAAAATTACCTTTCCGCTGACTACAGGCCATCGGGATTTTTTTAATTATGTTTGAGATTATTTTTTGTCTGAAACTATATACATAGGCTATATTTTAAAGGAAGGTTTAGGCTATGTACTTGCCAATTTTCGTGCTTTAAGTATAGTTAGAGTTTAGAGTCAACTCTACAAGCAAAAATGTTAAAATTGTTACAATTGACCCCGGTCTCTCCTACTTATCCTATTATCCACGTACCTATATTCTTTGCTTGTACTTGTTATTATTGTAACGTGGATAGATATTCATGTACTTACGGTTAATATTCGTTTTTTAGTTATTTATGCTACTACGTTGCTTACAGTAATTATTGCATGTATATTTCCTTATGTAGTTCTAGAATTATAGAAGATTTATTCTGGATCCATCCAGAAATTATATGTGAGGTACAATTTGTCATACTATTGTGAGTTTGACAAGGATCTAGAACATTAATTATATGCATCTAGATAATCATAGAACATTCTCGATGAATGTCATGTCATGATTCAGGTATATAAAGCCGTGTCGATCACGGGACAGAGTCAGTCAGTCAGTCTTATGAAGGCAGTGAGTCTTATAAAGTCAGTTGATAACAGTCAGTCTGTGGAATCAGAGGTTAATAGTAGTTCTGTCGGTGAAGACAGTGACAGTGTAGATTGTCAAGGTGACAAGTGGTGACAGTTGTACCATAATAGAAGCTCGTGTACTGAGTGTTTGAAAATAAACCATTGGACGCAATCTGCGAATTTGGAGTATTACGCAAGTGAACTCACCCCACAACGTTTAGCACAGGGTTAAACGTTACATTATTTATGTAGAGGTCTAAGAACATCGCTGCGGAAATACGCATGTATTTTAGATGTAACAATTTTACCACCTCTTAAATCAAAAACCGTAACACAAAGGAAAAAATGTTCATTATAAATGTTACTGCAAATGTTATTGTCTTTCATGTGGTACCAGAGATTTTCGAAAGAAATCGCTCCCTCCACATAGCGAAAATACACATACCTAATATTTATGTGAGATTTTAATATTGCTGTAACTCGAAAACCGTAACTCTTTTGAAAACATGTTCAATTTGAAAGTTTCCAGATATTGTCCTATCTTTAGTTCTGGCATCTCGAGAACTGAATTTCAAAATATACCTAAACATTTTTTATTGTCAGAATGCAACATACTTTGATTTATTCCATTTATTTATTTAATTCATTTTATTTGAATATCGTTTACAGAGCAGTTCATGTACCAATTTCTTCACAGATATGGTGAAAAGTTATTTGTAAAACATCAAGATCAAGATTAAGAATTATTGTTTTTGACTGACAACCAATTTATTGATTGATTCCATCTCCACTCCGCTTTTCATCAATGGAAACGCAGCCTAGTTTTTGACCGACGAACCCAAACCGAGGAGGTTTACCTACAATTCGACTGTCTGCGTTTTATATTGGTTGTAAACGTACCTACTCCAATTTTGATGATTTTTGATTCATTTGAAAGAGGAGAGAAAAAATCGAATCCGGACAATATCCGGAAGCGTTTAAATTGAATATTTTTTCAAAAGATTTAGGGTTTTCAAGTTACAGCGATGATAAATTCTCAAATATGTCGATGTTCACTGTGTGGAAGGAGCAATTTATTTCGAAAATTGAAAATATGGGGGAACTGCATGAAAGACCAGATTATTTGTAGCAACATTTATAATGAATTTTTTTTCCTTAGAGTTACGGTTTTCGAGTTACAGCGGTGGTAAAATAGTAAAATCTAAAGTACTTATGTGTATGTATTTCCGCTGCGATATTTTGAGATCTCTAAATAATAACAAGCTAAGAATATACGTGGGTAATACTTAGGATAAGTTCTTCTTTGGTATTAGTGAACGTTCATCGATTAACGTGACTAATGTTACACTCAAAAGTGTGAAATAAATATTTTTAACACAAAATTGAACCTATGTTATTAGTTGGTGCACTGAAAAACACAAAATAATATTATAATTCTATTGGTGCTGATACTTGTGAAGTTGGTGTCAAAAGTTATCAATCTAACTACAACTGCACAACTTCACCAGCACCAATACAATTAATGTTATTTTATATTTCTGAGTGTACCAACTAATAACGTCGGCCCAATTTTTTGACATACGAACTCCGACTTTGATGATTTTTGATTGATTTGAAAGAAGAGACTTGAGAAATGATCCGAAATCTTCTTCCCTCTGAAAACCATCCCGAAGGCGAAGGGAAGGGGGAAACGTTTAAATTTAACATTTTTTCAAAAGAGCTACGATTTCTGCTATGTTAAAATTTCAAATATGTGTATTTTCGCTATGTGGAAGAGGAATTTCTTTCGAAAATTGAAAATCTGAGAAAGGTAAATTAATGACCAAGTTATTTGTTGCAATAATATTTAGATTAAATATTTTTTCCAAGGATTTACAGCAGTGGTAAAGTTTATACCTAATATGAGTATTTCCGCGACAATGTCCAAAGATTTCTGAATAATAGCAAATATTTACAAGCAAAGCATAGGTAAATGGTGAACATTCAACGATTTTCCTGACAAATCTAACACTCAAAAGTGTGAAATAAATATTTTCTACAAAAAAGATTGGACCGACGTTATTAGTTGGTGCCCAGGTAGGTGCACTGAATAGTGAAAAATAATATTAATTCTATTGGTGCTGGTAGGTACTTGTGAAGTTGGTGCCAAAAGTTTTCAATCTAACTGCAACTGCACAACTTCAAAAGTACCAGCACCAATATTTAAAATTAATATTATTTTGTACTTTTTAATGCACCAACTGATAACGTCGGAACATTTTTTTGTAAAAAATATTTATGTCTTATTGTAAAAAATATTTATTATATGCAATTGTTCAGCGCATTCGCCAATACTGTAAAAGTAGAACAGTTCAAATTTTCATACTACTGTATCGTGGATGGGTATTGATGTACTTACGGTTAATATTTGTTTATTAGCTGTTTATTTCTACTACCTTGTTTGCTATAGTGGTTGTTTGTATGTTTCCTTATGTAGTTCTAGAATTATGGTGGATTTATTCTGGATCCTTCCAGAAACTATATGTGAGGTACAATTTGTCATACTATTGTCAGTTTGACAAGGATTTAGAACATTAATTATGTGCATCTAGATAATCATAGAACATTCACGATGAATATCATGTCATGATTCAGGTATATAAAGCCGTGTGGACCACGGGACAGAGTCAGTCAGTCTTATGAAGGCAGTGAGTCTTATAAAGTCAGTTGATAACAGTCAGTCTTTGGAATCAGAGGTTAATAGTAGTTCTGTCGGTAAAGACAGTGACTGTATAGATTGTCAAGGTGACAAGTGGTGACAGTTGTACCATAATAGAAGCTCGTGTACTGAGTGTTTGGAAATAAACCATTGGAAGCAATCTGCGAACTTTGAGTCTTACGCAAGTGAACTCATCCCACAACGTTTAGCACAGGGTTAAACGTTACAATACATATAGCAGCAAATAATAATACCTATCAACATAGAACTCTTACACTTAAGCAGGATATCCGTATTCGTCTATCGAGAAAATGGTAGTACCTAATGAAATGAAACATCTACCTAAAAGACTGACTATCAGATATAATATTGAGTACATCAACGAGCTTGGAAAGTAAAACATTCCAGAATATCAATGATTAAGTATGTACAGAATTGAACCTGACACTCATTAATGACAATATCATCATCAATCTATAGGGACCTACAATTTAAGGTTGACTCTGAACCACCGATATTCTGGAAGGGCATACATACCTACCACTTTCTCAGATCCTGGGAGTTTCAATCTGCCTTAATGTGGATTCGTAAGGGGCAAATAATGTGGACCATTAGTTTCTGACATTTACGATCCTGGTACATATCCCTGGGCCCCAAATTTGATCTAGGAAATTTTCAAGTAAAGAAAATGTCCTTGACCTAAGGGCTCAAACTCAAACCACCTCACAGTTGAAAATCGAGCGTCTTACCACCGGCAGCGGGGCTTGATATAGTAGGAAAAATAAAAAACCAATAATACATTACAGAGTGATTAACTAAATTAGCTTTATGTAGATTTAGGTGCAGGTACTTTACATTCGAAAGATGCTTTTTTCCATCTAATTTCTGTTAGGTACCTACTTATTAACATTATCAGAAACAAAGTTATTCCTATATTTACGCATTAATAAATATTTTCATATGTAGCAAATAATATAAACATGTCCGTTTTATGTGTGATGTGTCTCAGAGTTCCAGAATTCCTGATGCTGAATATTTAAAGCGTCGTCAAAGTTTTTCAAGCCAATTATAATATCTACTACCGTAAAGGCGACAACATAACAAGCCACATAAATTCATTAGAGAGAACTAAGAGAAGTCTTGGTATATTTAATTTACTACTTAAGAATTTTCACTTGTCGTTTATAACCGAAATTAATGTCACTTATACGCCTCTAATCGTTTCGGGCAAAAACTGCCTCAAAATAATGTCTGGTTTGAGGCTAACCGTCATGTCGGGTCGGTAATAAATCGTCGACTAGATAGCGCATTTTCATTTTTTTGCGTCATTTTTCAACGCTGCCGAGATCGTTAGGCGTTTAAAATCTAATTTTGTAACAGGCCGCAAATTGGTGTCTCTTCTCTTATAATATATGTTCCAAGAGAGAGAGAGAGAAGCTTTAGAGCAGTTACGCTCTCCCCCCCCCTCCCCTTCCACACACATAGGACACGGAACGTAAATTTCGACACGCCAAATTGAAAACAACTGTTTGGCGTCGTTTTCAGAGACGAACTTTCTTTGCCCGCCTTGTTATTGAGATATCGCCATGCAGCGTTTCAGTATTTAATTTGCCATATCCGGTGTCCAATTAGCAAACTGATTAATCGTTAGGTAGGTATCTTACCCCTTTGAAGAATATTCATATTTGAATCATATTTGCTTATAAATTATCGAATAGATTTACTTTTGTGACAATTATGGGCTCTGGGGTGCAAGTAGATACCTAAATGAATAATAGGACCTCTATAGAAAAAATTTTTTTCTCAGAAAATTGAACTGGCTTAATAAGATGATTTATTTCATCAGTCCTATAGGTATTAGCTAAAATCTTGAATACCTAAATGTATAATATTATGGAGTATGGCTATATGGCCTGATGCTTTGAAGAAAGCAGAAGTTATAGGTACTGGTGTTCAAATCTGGTGATAATTTCGAGATTAATAATTACAGACCAATATCAATATAGTCCATTTGAGAAAGGTGTAGAGTAATAAATCATGATAATGAAAGCCTCTCTATTGTATTCTGCCATATAAGTGCCATAATACAATAGAGATCCCTTCATTATCATAATTTATTAATCTACACCTTTCTCAAATGGAGTAAGTACCTATAGTCTTAAATATAGCAAAAATATTTGACCAAATTGTTCACTCTAGAATAATTTCTTTTTTAATGGCAACCAATAGAATTAACAGTAAACAAATTGGCTTCCTCAAGAATAAAAGCAATGAACATGCACTTGAAATAGTATTCGATACAATTTATAATGGGATTAGTGATAATAAAGCTATTGATGCTTCCTCTATTGATACTGTAGATCACTAAGTATTTTTCAAGAAGCTGTATCATGATGGCATTAGAAGTATAGCCCTTGACCTTGTGAAAAGCTATCTTAGCGAAAGGAAACAAACAATCAAAATAAACAATCTTTATAGCAGTGATAGAACAATTGACCTGGGTGTTCCCAAGGGTCTTTTTTGGGACCATTACTTTTTCTTATATACATAAATGATATTTTTGAAAATTGTCCCTTAGTATTTTCACATGCTGATGACACAGTTGTATTATGTATTGAAAACACTTGGACTGAGGTAGAAAATAAAATGTGCTATAAAAATATGTAATTGCAGATTTAATGTAAGAAACAACCTAACTTTTTAAGTAAGTTTCGTGTGATGACAAATCTGATATCACGTATTATGGAAGTGTAGTGATTGGCACAAAAAAATCTGCCAATGAGTCACTAAATAGTTGCACTGAAAAACATTTTGAAATCTGGCTTTTAAGAGAAGAATTCAAAGACTTTCGCCTTGAAAAAGTACACAAGTGACGAGCCAACAGAAAGGGGAAAACATACTACATATTACGGAAAGTTCTTCAACCTGGGAAATGGCAGGAACTGAACACACAAGTTCTGAGATAGTTTCTGATGAAATGCCACTGGTACAAAACCTGCAATTACATATTTTGGTAGCACAAAGTAAGCTTCAATTTTTGTAATAGTCGCGGCTGGATTCTGCTGATAACAAATAATGGCACATTACTCTTGAGCGTTAGCTGGTTCTTGGCTGGTTTCTGATGAAATGCCGCTGGTACCAATTCTGCAATTACCTACATATTTTAGTAGCACGAAATATATCTGGTATCTGTTGCAAGATTTGCGGTTCGAGAGTATTCATAAAAGTGGATTCTTACTTTTCTATTTAATTTTTGGTTTTTAATTTATTAACTGTTTTTTTTACCTGAATGCGAATACCTAAGAATTTCTTTTTAATGGCATAAATTAGCACAAATTATATAATTTCGATTTATGTGCTTGTTTTTAATTTTTGTTGATTTTTTGTTCTGGTCGTGCTGACTTCATATAAAGCTAGCAGAATATGTAGAAGAGGCAATTTATTTCGAAAATTGAAAATCTGCGAATGGAAAATTAAGGACCAGATTAATTTTAGCAACATTTATATTATTGCATTTTTTCCATACAGTTACGATTTTCGAAGTAAAAGAGTGGTAGGTAAAGTTTATAATATGCGTATTTCCGCGACAATGTTCTTAGATTTCTTGATAATAACAAAAACAAGCAAAGCATAGGTACATGGATAATAGTGAACGTTCAACGATTTACCTGACAAATGTAACACCCAAAAGTGTAAAATATATATTTTTTACAAAAAATTGGACCGACTTCATCAGTTGGTGTACTGAAAAGTACAAAATAATATTAACTCCATTGGTGCTGGTACTTGTGAAGTTGGTGCCAAAAGTTTTCAATCTATCTGCAACGGCACAACTTCAAAAGTATCAGCACCAATAGAATTAATATTATTTTGTACATCTCAGTGCACCAACTAATATATTCGGTACAATTTTTTGTAAAAAATATTTTTGACTACAGCGAAACGCTTATAACTCCAGTATTCTTGCTTCAGTTTCTCATGAAACTGAAAAATTCTATATCCATATCTAAGACTGATACAGTCTACCCGACTGATGTTCAAGAATGTTGATGATATATATTATATGAAAATCCTAGACATAGGTATATCGAGCCAAGAAATCATCTTAATAATGATATTCTGTTCTAGTCAATTCAGAAAAACTTCACAAATTATCTCATATTAGTTAGACAAATCTTGTACTAAGAAATATTTTTAATAGATAAATCACAAATCGATAACAACCAGTCTATATCTAGGCACTAAATTTATTATTCCCAAATTCAAAGAAAGCTATGACATGCATGCACCTGGTAGAAAAGCATTTCAGTTTCAACTTTGCGACTGTGCCGGGACTACATCCCGCATCCCGTCGACTAATTGCTGTTACATGACGCTTCTGTCTAAACAAGAGATTAATATATCTGATCTCGGCCATTAATTACAGATATCAGCTGACGGAATTTCGGGAAATATATGGAGGTGTCTCAACCTTGTGGAATATAGGTATACAAAAATAGTAACCTACTATGGAGTAACTAAAAATATCTGTAATTAGAATCGTTTACCGACTGATTCGAAGAATTCATGTAATAAATGGTTGATAGATATTATTGGATTCAGGATAATCTTTTAACAAAAAATAAATATTTTTTACAAAAAAATGGACCGACGTTATTAGTTGCTGCCAATGACCTATTAACAGAGATAAACGGAACTGTAAACAATATATTGTGTTGACATCATCCCTTGTTCGGCCACGCCTCATCGCATATCAGTTTTCCCCCTCCATTTTTTAAATACTTGGTGTTTTGGTTGTTTTTGAATATTCTATTGTATTCTTTGGTTTCAAAACTTGAAGAAATGAGTAGACGTTACAAACTGTGCAATAAAATAGAATCCACGAACCCAGAAGTAACTTTTCATTGAAGTAATTTATATATTTGAATTTTGAAAGAAAATTATTGACATATAAACATTGGTCATGGGAGTAGTAAAGAAATTATAACCTAATCATTGTTATTTCATTAAAGAGATTTTTATATTGTTTGCACTTTTGAAATCCTAGACTTTAAAAATAAATTATACCTACACACCAATTTAAGAATATTAGTACGGGATGGGAACAAAAATCAATGTCCATTTAAGGGTCAACTGAAATTGATAAGGAGATAAACTTAAGCCAGTAGGTATATAATAGGTAAATATGTCAAAAACTATAACACGTGCGGAGCATGGATATAAATCTTCCTTGCGATTATTATATGAACACAAGAAATTTAGCAAGTTTATTTGCTAAACATACAATTTTCGGATATTCACTTTTTTACCAAGCTTCAGATTTATTTTGTGGTATTAATTATTTCGACATATAGCAAATGAAACCTAAAAGAACGAGAAGCCACTGGTGTCATATTTTCTATACGAGAATACGAGTACAGTGAGGTGGGGTTTAGTTAAAACCATTCTATCCCCCCCTTCTGACCGCTTCCACAGCTCACCCCCCTGACCGACAAAGATGTTGTCAACAAACAAAACGTATATTATCAATGAAGTGTTCTGTCTATCTCTGTTAATAGGTCGTTGGTTGCTGCTCTGAAAAATACAAAATAATATATATCAATTCTATTGGTACTGTTACTTTTGAAGTTGTGCGGTTGCAGTTAGGCTGATAACTTTTGGCACCAAATTCACAAGTACCAGCACCAATAGAATTAATATTATTTTGTATTTTTCATTGTATCAACTAATAACGCCGGTCCAATTTTTTGTAATAAATATTTATTTCACACTTTTGAGTGTAACATTAGACACGAAAATCGTTGAACGTTCACTAATATCAATGAAGATAGTAGGTACTTATCCTATTATCCACGTATATTCGTTGCTTATAGTTGTTATTATTAAGATGTCAAAACATCGCTGCGGAAATACGCATAAGTATTTTAGATGTTACCATTTTACCACCGCTGTAACTCGAAAACCGTAACTCTAAGGAAAAAATGTGCATTATAAATGTTGCCACAAATAATTATGTCTTTCATGTTGTACCCACAGATTTTCAATTTTTGAAAGAAATCGCCCCCTCCACATAGCAAAAATGCACATATTTGAGAATTTAACATGCCTCTAACTCTAAGATCGTAACTGAAAAATTGTTAATTTTAAACGTTTCCGGATATTATCCTATCTTCAATTATACCACCTCAGATCTTCGATTTTTGAGAAAATTTGCCCTTCGGTGACGGTTTTCGGAGGGAAGGAGATTTCGGATATGCGTTTTATGAACATGAGGCCATTTCTCAAGCCTCCTCTTTCAAATGAATCAAAAATCATCAAAATCGGACTACGTTAAGTATATACAACACCTGAACAAACCAAAAAAAGGAATATATCGAAAATATATTAAATATCCTGCACACGGAGCAAATCGGATATACCTATACCTAATGTCTGAAAAAGACAATATAATATTAATTCTATTGTTGCTGGTACTTGTGAACTTGTGCCGAAAGTTTTCAATCTAACCGCAACTGCACAAATTCAAAAGTACCAGCACCAATAGAATTGATATTATTCTGTATTTTTCAGTGCACCAACTAATAACTTCGGTACAATTAAAAATAAATATTTATTATGTTGGTACTTACGCGCGCTTTGTTGTAGTAAGCGTACTCTGATTTTGATGATTTTTTTTAGTTGAAAGAAGAGAATTGAAAATTGGTCCCATACTGAATTAATTTAAAATCAAGCATCTGCTTGTCCCAAAAAACTGCCCCCAAAAGGCGGCGGACATTTTTGAAATTCCATAATTTGAGACGGCAAAATTAAAGAATATACCATATCCAGGAACATTTAATTTGGACATTTTTATTAAAAAATTACGGTTTCTGAACTTCAGCAGTGGTCTGAAATACCTATGTGTGTTTCTGCTATCATTTCTTTTTGAACATCGAAAGTTTGAGGAGACCAAATTAAAGAAGAGACCATATCCAACAATATTTAAATTGGGTTTAGTTAAGTTGGCCCCACCATATAAATAGTTTTGACAATTACAATACAATACAATTCGTTTTTTTATCGCTGTTCGCGCGTTTTGCATAGTAAACGTAGGTAGGTACTCCGATTCAAACGATTTTTGTTTCATTTGAAAGAGGAGAGAAATGGTCCCATATTGAGAAAAATCAAATCCAAAATCTCCAGGGCATTTTTTTGGAAAATTGAAAATCCGAGACGACAGAATTATTGAAAATTCCATATCCGGAGATGTTTAAATTGGACATTTTTCAAAATAATCATCCGTTTTCGCGCTACAGTCTGAAATAGGTATGTGTTTTAGCTACGTGGAAGGGGCAAATTTTTCCGAAAATCGAAAATTCGAGATTTGAAAATTATAAAGGGGACCATATCCGGAAACGTTTAAATTGAAAATGTTCTCAAAAGAATTACGGTTTCCAAGTTTCGCAATGGTAAAGTTTAAAATATGTGATACCTATGCATATTTCCGCTATGTGGAAATTGAAAATATGACACGGCCAAATTAAAAAAAAGATTATATGTAGCAACAGTTAAATTGAGTAACGGTTTTCGAGCTACAGCAGTAATGACAAATATGTATATTTGTGCCGCGATGTTTTGAGATCTCTGAGTAATATATAACAAGTACAAGCTAAGCCTATAACTTTTTGGGTATTACTAAACGTTCAGCAATTTTCATGACTGATGATACACTCAAAAATATGATATAAATCTTTTTTAGAAAAAAATCGACCGACTTTATTAGTTGCTGCACTGAAAAATACTAAATAATATTAATTCTATTCGTGCTGGTAATTTTGAAGTTGTGCCGTTGTAGTTTGTTGTTGTAGGCACCAACTCCAAAAGAACTGGCACCAATAGAATTAAAATTATTTTGTATTTTTCAGTGCAACAAATAATAAAGTCGGTACAATTTTTTCTAAAAAATATTTATACTTTACAAACTACTGTGCAAGCTTGCACACATCTAGCACACTCTAGCACAACAAAAAATAGAGCTAGCACAACTTTCGTTTAGAATATAATAAGAAAAGAAGGCCGGGGGTGTCATCTTAACAGTTGCCCCTCATAACAAATTTAAACATTTTTATGCCGTCAAAATATGTATTATAGCTTGCACAACCTAGCACAAGCAAATTTGAAGCTAGCAAACCTCACATAACGTAAGGAAAAAATTTCAAAGAAAAAAAATTTCCCCCCACATTAATATTTTGGTTTCAAATACATTGTGCAAGCTTCTACACACCTAGCACAACCTTGCACAACCAAAATTAAAACTTGCACAGGCCCCCACAACTCTAAACATCACAACTCAAAAAAAATAAAAGAAGACATGTAACCCCGCTCCACAATAATATTTAAGTTTCTACTAAATTGTGCATGCTTGCACACATCTAGCACAAGCTTGCACAACCAAAATTAAAGTTTTCACAGCGCCCAATAACTTGAGAAAAAAAATTAAAGAAAAAAATAGCAGCCCCCTTATTTATATTCTGGTTTCAAATAAATTGTGAGAGCTTCTACACACCTAGCACAACCTTGCACAAACATAATTAAAGCCTGAGCAGGCCCCCATAAATCTAAATAAAAATAAAAACACGTATAAATATTTTGTTTTATAAATTACTGTGTAAGTTTCACACACTTAGCACAACAAAAAATAGAACTAGCACAAACTCCGTTTTGAATGAAAGTAAAATACAAACCAATGATAAAGGTATTTAATTTGTATATTTAAAATATTAAAACGTAAAACATAATGTACAAATACAATATATAAGTTATTGGGCGCTGTGAAAACAATTTTGGTTGTGCTAGGTGTGTGCAAGCTTGCACAGTAGTTTATAAAGCAAAATATTATTATGGAGGGAGGGCAACTTAACGGACCCTTTAAATTGGACATTGAAAAAAGGTTTTCCAAGATAATAATAAGTATTAACAAACAATATAGCTATACATGTGTAATAGGCTAGGTAGGTACCTTCTATCTTCTTTAGTATAAGTGAACGTTCAACGATTTTGATGAAATGATGGAATAAAAAAAAACTCTTAAAAAAAACTAGGACCGACTTTATTAGTTGAAAGTTATATACTGATAGAAGACTTTTGGCACCAACTTCAAAAATATCAGCAACAGTGGAATTAATATCTATAATTTGGTATTTTTCTGTGCAACAACGAACAAAAAAAAACGATTCTAGTTTATGTAAAATAGTTTTTTTATAACGTTGATCCCATATATCTCTGTCTGTCAATTATTTTCCACGAAAGCAACTCAAATTGTCACCGATAGATGATAACAAAGCGATGGCACGATAATCATACCTATAGGTATCTATGATGCTTGTCGTGTTTGAAAATACACAAAACACACATATCTCAATCAACATGCTTCTAATCGTTGCCAAGTGGCGGCGAAAAGGCGAAACAATTGCTACTTAAATATCCGCCAACAAAAAGATGAAGACTCGAGTGTGTGTTTGTGTTTTGGTAATTAGACGGCGTTTAGTGTCGCTTTGTCTCTTGCAAACGCTTCCTGTCAATTAGCGGCTGATGAATGAGCAACGAGCAGTCGCTCTGGAATGCCTCCCAAGGTATCTGGGATACTTTCAAATTTGTCGACGAGTGATTATGTATTGCATTATTGCAGGATTTACGAGGATCCGGTGATTTTTACCTCTTGGGCAATGACAACAACAGGTAATTTAGTGGCATTTTCTGTTGCGAAATAAAGTCCAAAGAAATTATCTAGGTATCTATTTTTAACGAGAAAGTTTTGGAATGCAACTTTTGGTTCTAAATTAACATGAATTTCAAATATTTTAGGCTTTGCTTTAATGAAGGATTTCTCTAAAAGATCTTTATAAAATTCAACCAAGATAAAACGGTTTAATAAATATTTTTTACCAAAAATTAGACCGGCTTTATCAGTCGTTGCACTGAAAAATACAAAATAATATTAATTCTATTAGTGCTGGTTCTTTTGGAGTTGGTGCCTACAACAACAAACTACAACGGCACAACTTCAAAATTACCAGTATCAATAGAATTAATATTATTTTGTATTTTTCGGTGCAACAACTGATAAATTCGGTCCAATTTTTTGTAAAAAATATTTAATTCACATTTTTGAGTGTAACATTAGACATGAAAATTGTTGAACGTTCACTAATACACAAAAAGTTATAGCCTGTACTTGTTATTTATTATTCAGAGATCTCAAAACATCGCGGCGCAAATTTACATATTTCAGATTTTACTGCTGTAACTCAAAACCGTAACTCAATTTAAATGTTGCTACATATAATATTTTCTTTAATTTGGCCGTGTCATATTTGCAATCTTCGAAAAAAATTGCTCTTCCACATAGCGGAAATACGCATATCGTAACCGTAACTCTTTTGAAAAAATGTTCAATTTAAACGTTTCCGGATATGGTCGTCGCCTTTCTAATTTTGAAATCTCGAGTTTTCAATTTTTGGAAAAATTTGCCCCTTTCACATAGCTGGAACACATATTTCAGACTGAAGCGCGGAAACGTATGATTATTTTTTAAAATGTCCAATTCAAACATTTCCGGGTATGGTATTTTCATTAATTCTGTTTTCTCGGATTTTCAGTTTTCAAGAAAAATTGCCCAGTCCACCCCCTTTGGGGGCGGTTTTTGGAGGGAAGGAGATTTTGGATTAGATTTTTCTCAATATGGGACCATTTCTCAACTCTCTTCTTTGAAATGAAACAAAAATCGTCTAAGTACGTTTACTATGCGAAACGCACGAACAGCCATAAAAAAAAACAAACATAAAACCGAAGTGTATACCTTCTGCTTTTTTTGAAGTCGGTCAAAAAAACAATATAGTAGCTACACTAGTAGTACACTAAAATTATAATCTTAAAATCTTTTTTGCACTACATTCAAACAAAATTATCAATAATTACGTACTTGGAAAAATAATTTTCATTTTTAAGATGTTCATGTTCCTAATTTCTACGCCAATGAATAGAAATGGGTTTACGTTTTTTATGGGTTTATTTTTTTAAATATAAAATAGGACCAACAAAATAAGAAAAATACAGATTAATAATACCTAATTCTATTGGTAAGGGCAAAGATAAGACTTCTATTATTTTTGGTACTGGTAATTTTGAAATTGTGTAGTTGTAGTTAGATAGAAGATTTTTGGCATCAACTTCAAAAGTACCAGCACCAACAGAATTAAAATTATTTTGTATTTTTCGGTGCACCAACTAATAAAGTCGATCCGATTTTTGTGAAAAATGTTTATTTCAAACTTTTGAATCATGAAAATCAAAATCATTGAACGTTCACTAATACTAAAGAAGATAGTAATTATCCTATTGCCCATGTATATTCTTTGCTTGTACTTCGCGGCGGAAATACGCATATTTCTGATTTTACTACTGCTCTAACTCAAAAACCGTAACTCTATGGAAAAATCTGGTCTTAGATATATTTGACCGTCTCAGATTTTCAATTTTCCGAAAGAAATTGCCCCCTCCACATACCAGAAATACTTACACATATTTCAGATTTTAACATTGCTATAACTCGTAAACCGTAACTCTTTTGCAAAAATGTTCAATTTAAACGGTTCCTGATATTGTCTTATCTTCAATTCTGCTGCCTCAGATTTTCGATTTTTGAGAGAAATTGCCCCCTTTACTCGGTTTTTGGTGGGAAGGGGATTTCGAATTGGAGTTTATATGAATATGAGATCGTTTCTCAAGTCTCCTCTTTCAAATGAATCAAAAATCATCAAAATCGAAGAATGTTTACTATTGTAACGTGAAGACTTACCCGAATAATGAACTACTTACACACACAATGCACATTCCAGGAAACACGGGAGACATCAGAAGCAACGAGAATAAGTCCTGGTCTATTCTCGAAGCCATAAACTGAGAAATAACCTAAAGAAACAACGAAAACAACACTGGAATCATCTACAGCTTTTTAGGTTAGATATATAATGCTGATGGCAATGACAGGATAGTTAGTTAGTGATAGATAGTCAGTCATAGATCACAGTAGAAAGTCGTATATAGTCAGAGAAATAAGTGTGAATATACACGTGTATATAGTTGTGTAGTTATTGGTGTAAATAAATAAGTGAAAATAAATCGAACCCAGTTTTAATATAAATCCCCGTTACATTGGTGTCATGTAGAGCGCGCGCAAACCAAAATAAGGCTTGTAACGGTAGATATAGCTTATTTTCAATCAGTATATAGACAATCCGATACATTGAGCAACAGCGTGATAATTGTTTGAATAGGGCTATGTTGCTCAAAAGCAATATGCATTTAAGGTTTTAAGGGCGAACAGATTTTTAAACAAATACTTATCTACTAGGTAATTTATAAACTAAACTCGACTACGAAGTCTTAGCTCACAAAATTTGTACTCACTCTGTGTTCTGTCTCAGAAATATATAGTAAGGTTTTGTAATCGTTATTTAGGGACAAGCAGTAGGCATATCTAATAGGATATATACCTACTTTCTTTTAACATGATTAGATTTTTTACAGTTTGATTCAGGTTAAAAAAAAATACTACCTAGTAAAAGTTTTGGATCATTCAAAGATTTTTTTGGATTCGTTAGACAGGTACCTTTCTAGATTTTTTCAATTCGTAATTCGGCCATTTTAAAGATTTTGATTCGACAAAGTTCGTTGAAAAATTCAAAAAAAAACTTTTACTTTTCATTACCAAATCCTTGTTATGATTTTTTTTGCAATAATTCGTGCAATCACAATTAAGTAGTAAGTACACTAAGAACTCCGATCGTTTAATAAAGTCAATCACCTAGGTATTCTGGAAATTTTCAGATTACTCCCTCTCTAGTTATTGCAATGATTCCACGTTTATTTGAAATACCAATCAAAAAAACTAAGAACTAACAAATCGCATTATTCAACAAAAGATATGCAGACAGTTACCTACACCATGAAATTTGTGCGATTTGATTAATAATTGTATAATGGTAGATAGACTATAAATACTTGATCATACAGCTGGGTATAAAGTGAATAAATCAAATATTTAATTGATTTTCATTATTTTCCAGAATATGCCTTCTCTGATTCAAAATCAGATGACGACAGAAAGAAAAGACCGAGGACAGCTTTCACAGCATCACAGATTAAATCGTTGGAGGCTGAATTTGAGAGAAATAAATACCTTTCCGTCGCTAAGAGATGTCAACTCTCCAAAACATTGAAGCTGACAGAGACTCAGGTAAACGATTAGGTAATTACTTAGTTAATTATTGACATTGACCTTCACAGTAAGATTTCTATAGGTCGGAAATCTTAGCTGTACAGGAAGCATTTTTCTGGTACTGAGACAATTAAATTAGCATGCTGTTATTATACGAACTATCGCTACAACCAACAAAATGGAGGAGGTATACAATTCGACTGTGCGTGCTTTTTTTGGTTTGTGCGCGCGTTTTATATAGTAAACGTACTCCGATTTTGATTATTTTTGAATCATTTGAAAGAGGAGACTTGAGAAATAGTCCCATATTCGTCAAAGCTCAAATCCGAAATCTGCTTCCCTCCGAAAACCGCCCTGGAGGGGTGGAGAGGGCAAATTTTCTAGAAAATCGAAAATCTGAGGTGGTAAACCTAATTAAAGATAGGACAATATCTGGAAACGTTTAACTTGAACATTTTTTCAAAAGAGTTAAGGTTTTCGAGATAGAGGCGTTTTAAATTCTCAAATATATATGTATTTTTGCTGTTTGGAGAGGGCGCTTTATTTCGAAAATGGAAAATCTGTGGGTACTACATAAAAGACATAATTATTTGTAGCAACATTTATAATGAACATTTTTTCCTTAGAGCTACGGTTTCCGAGTTGAATCGATGTTGAAATGGTAACATCTAAAATACTTAAGCGTATTTCCGCAGCGATGTTTTGAGATCTCTTTAGTAACAACTAAAAGCAAATAATGTACGTGGGTAATTGGATAAGTACTATCTTCATTGGTATTAGTGAACGTTCAACGATTAGTTGATACAATGAAAAATATAAAATAAAAGTAATTCTATCGGTGAAGTTAGTGCCAAAAGGTATCAATTTAACTGCAACTGCACAACTTCAAAAATAACAGCAACAATAGAATTAATATTATTTTATATTTTTCAGGGCACCAACTAATAACGTCGGTCCAATTTTTTGTAAAAAAATATTTATTTCCTATTAATCACACTATCTAGCGCCGCCATGCCCGCGGTGGTATTTTTTCTTCAATAGTAGGTATTCCGCACCTGTGCAAACTTCAGTGCTTGATTTCAAATATTAGATCATTAAGGGTCAAGAGTCGAATCTAAGGTAAGAATTGTGAACATTGCCCAAAGGCAGATTAGAGTGTCATAGAGAGAGGAATCCAGCCAGGGGAAGTTTTTTTATTTTTATTCTTTTTTCTATCAGGCAGAAGGTTTTAAGCATAAGATGTAGATATAAATCATCTATAAATATTAAATACTTTTGATGACATTCAAAAGCCACTTTTGGAGATTTTAGGTAATTTTTTTATAGAAATGTACCTATTGCGATCGTTCACACTTTTGAATTTCGAAAAAAATTCAACGGCATGTTGTTATATGTCTATAAGTTAGTCCAAAAAAACATTTGGTTCAAAAGTTTATATATATATATATATATATATATAATTAAAGAAACCTATTAGTTCATTAATGAATGATATATATATATATATATATATATATATATATATATATATATATATATATATATATATATATATATATATATATATATGGGATATTACGAAATTTGTTAACACGATAGAGGTCGCAGTTTTAGAGGTATCAAGTTCAAATTCGCTACAAAAGTCAATCTCTCAAATATCTCGACCGAGTTCGATATTGGGCAATATCGGGTAAGTAGTTTCAAAATAGCGACCGTCCAAATATTTAAAAAAATTATCAAAAAAGAGCCGTAGTGTAAATATCATCAAAAATAATTTTAGGTTATAGATATAATCAGTACCTACAACTTTTGTAGAAAGCAATTTTTCATAAAATGCACAGATAAAGATATAAAAATTAATAAAGAAAAATAAGAAATATTGATAAAACATTCAACACTCAATATAAATTTGATGTAATTGTACATTTTCTGGAGATCTTAATATAGACCCTGATTAAAAAATATATACTATATTTATTGAAAAGAAATAGGCGATAAAAAAAAAATCTGCCTTGAAGTGGAACGTGAACCCTGTCTGCTTTATATTTTACAGCCAAAACAAGAACCTCTAACCGCAAGGTTATGACGCATACGACAATTTGATGTAATAACATGTACGTATACTAATGAAAAGGTTGTTCAAATTTCAATTCAATGAATTTTGAAAAATTTACCTTTCCGTTGACTACAGGCCATCGGGATTTTTTTAGCTTAGATTGCCCTTATTTTGATACTATTTTTTCGATTATTTTCATTAACTAACTCATATTCAAACGACTGACTAATTTTTGAAATAGATACTTTTATAACTGTGTCTATTAGCAAATTACTTACCACGCTACCATTCATTAATTTGTTTTTCACTTGTTTCTACACCAAACTATCGCACTATATTGAAACATGGAAATATCTCCAAAACTATCAAAAATAAGTGCCAATACGTATGAATAAAATCGAAAGAGAATAATTAAAATCCGCATCTATCAATGTAATTTGTTTAGTACCATGCTATTTGAAAAAATCAGATGATCTCTGATTTAAGTTTTCTAAAATCAAAAATTCAATTCAGAGCAACCCTATCTCCTTGAACTTTCAAATCAACCTCGAATAAGGAGCTATTCCAACTTAATTAATTGCAAAAAACAGCACTTTAAAATCTCTTACACTTTTCCTGTTATGTTGGGAATTTAAAATACAGGGTGTTCCACTCAAAATAACGAAGTGATGGTCAGTTTCCGGTATAACCGGAAGTCGGCCATCTTTGAAAATAATTTTAAAATGTAGTCGACTTGATCGTGAACAATTTTTATTGAAACAATTTTGCTCTATCTCTAATAGATCAGCCACGATCCACCAAATACCGCCAGCTGCCCCACCCTCTATAATAAAATTGTAACAGGCTGATGTCTGTACATTATTGATATTTAAGAAAAACTAATATATAATATAATTTTGATTAGATCAACAGAAGCCAAAACATTAGTTTTTAGAATTTTTGTCTGTCTCTCTGTACGTTTGTACGCGCATCACGCAAAAACTACTGCATGAAATTGAATGCAGTTTTCACCGTAATATTACTAGAGCTCTAACTTAAAATAAAGGCTCCATTTTACCGCGTCTGTTTGTCTTTTTGTATGTTTGTACAAGCATCACGCAAAAACTACTAGGTATATGGAACTGAATGCAATTTTCAGCGATGTATTGCTAGAGGTCCAACTTAAAATTATAGGTTCCATTTTACCGCATCTTTCTGTCGGTATGTTTGTACACGCATCACACAAAAACTACCGCATGCAATTGAATGCAGTTGTGCAAAACCTAGTTTAAACATACCTAAAGCTCTGTTGATTTTCAGATTAAAATATGGTTTCAAAATAGAAGAACCAAATGGAAAAGAAAATATACAAATGACATTGAAATACTTGCACAACAGTACTACAACTCTATGGGTGTTCTTACGCCAAGGCCAATTTTCTTGGGAGACAGACTGTGGTAAGTTACAATTTCAAGCAATCAAATAAAAATAGTTTATATATCCTCTCAGAAACATTGATTCTTTATACAATTTGATTTTTAGATATTGGGTAGATCGTTGCAAAAGGGGAAATAATTTAAAAACTAAATTATTATATGCACATCTTTGCTGCGAACCATTTAGAAATGTTATGTTTATAATTCTATTTCGATTCATAAATAGAGCTCTCATTTATATCAAGCTTGTTGGCTTAAACTTTTTAGTGTAGAAGATAGGTATTCAATTATTTTCCTCAAAGTATTGACTAGTTTTACCTCTGAATCTGCAAAACCAATCAAACAAAAACTAAATGGTTTGGATTTTTTTACACGAGGTAAAGGTTTTGCTAATGATTGCTCTGTTTACCGACTTCGCCAGAACTAATAAAGAATTCATCTGAATGTTTGCTTGTTTTTACGTATTTAAATTATTTAACTGTACCTATCGTGATCGAATTTCAATATGAACCTAATCTAAATTGGTAATTGTTCTTCATATGATATTGAATAACAGACAAATTATGATTTTCAACGCTCCCTTCAGCTATGTACGCGTATATGTTACACCGCTAACGTAAGCTACTGTAGGTTAGAATTAAAAATGATATCGATCACCAATGAAAATTTAAAATCATTAGATACCCTACCACCACGACCTCAGTTAGTATTAAATTGTTTTTAATCAAGTGGATAAATTCCTCTTTTAGGTTCTTCAACTACCCAGGACAACCAGGTCTTTCAAGCGCTCCACCCATAATACCGAATATGGTACCTGTACCAGCTAACGGATCATCTTCCTTGACTAGCCATCAGTTACCCTTAACACATCATCACCACAGACCTTGCATAACAAATTATGTGGATTATTCGCAACATCCCGAATCAACGACAACAGAACCACCACCAATACTGCAACTAGAGAATTTTGGGAGACATTTCGATAATAATAATTGTTGAAACTTACATTTTAATGGTTATTAATTAATTACTCGTTGAACATTGTGCTTTAAACTCAAGGAATAATATTTTGTATAATAAATAAATATTTTTAGTCCTCAACCAAATTGTAACATCCGTATTAATTGTATATAATAAATTTAATTTTAATTTAGTACTAAAACTTTTCCATACATTTTGGTTTAAAGGTTGTATTTTTTCTGCCGTGGTATTTTTTAATGACATAAAAACATAGTGCCGTACTCATATTCAAGCGTTGGCGGCTTCTCTGCCTTGAAAGTGTCACCACAGGTTAGGCGACCTACAATTTAACAGGAATTCTGAACCAGTTTTCCAGAGAGCTGTACCAGGGAAATATACTCTCACGTCACTCGTCCAAACCGTTCCCAACGTATTGTGTTGCTTAACTTCGATGATCGAAGGCGGTCAGTGTTTGACCGCAGCTACGCGCTCTCCCCTCATCAATTAACAAAGTTTATTATTTCTTCTTTTGACCGACAATAGAAAGTTTCTTGAATTGACGAATGGATTCTCCTCAACATAAAAAAAAGGTAGGTGTCAAGAGGTATCAAGTACACATTTGACAGTGCAGAGAAATTAAGCTGATTTACGAATGTCCTCAAATTGTTACGCGATCAGGTCTACTTTCTGAATGATTTAAATAAAAGGCACAAAACAGTGGGTATATATACATCAAATCTTCAAAAATCACTTAGTATAAATTACATTATCCAAAGAAAAAATTCGAGGATTATTGCAAACGACAAATACATTATTACCTCTTCCAGTAATCCCATGATAGGAGTAAATGGAAAACAGTAAATATTCATAGAGGCAATACTGAAAAAAGTTTGACAGCAAGGTTACTTCAGTCAAGAATTAAGCATGTCGCTCTTGGAGAGTCATACCTTACAGACAGAAAATAGATGGTGAGGGCTTCTGGAATACTATCTACAGAAGTGTACTCAACATCGGAGACAGGGTTCAGTCTTAGGGCCGATCCTCTTCCTGATATTTATAAATGATCTACCAAATATCAGACAAATGATGAACGAAAATAAGACCCAATAGATGTTTTCTACCTTAAAAAGGATATGAGTAACAATCAATTTATCGAATCTATCAAATTTCTAGGAGTACAACTAGATTCAAAGATCACGTGGAATGTACCGGTTGATTTTCTATAATGTCCACCCCCTTCAACTATTTTGTTTTTGACTTTAGAAAAAATGTTAAATACGAAAGTTGTAGGATGTAT
Source organism: Crioceris asparagi (assembly GCA_958507055.1). NCBI lineage: Eukaryota > Metazoa > Arthropoda > Insecta > Coleoptera > Chrysomelidae > Crioceris > Crioceris asparagi. The sequence continues at coordinate 119,275,445 of OY293826.1, forward strand.
TCTAGACTATTTGCAGGATATATATTTGTTAAGACAGGGTGTTACATAAAAAAATGCTAAAGCAAAGTTACCTTTTTTAAATGGAACACCCTGTATATTATTGCATTTTTGAACTCTATGGAGAATTTTAGTTACGTTTTATGTATAATGTCCTATACCTACCTTCAACTGTCTTAGAAATATTAATAATTGAAAATCGAAATATTGGCAAACCAAAACTGACACAATTGTTTTGTCATGAAATTCAAAAAGTATCTCTGTAACTTGAGAACTATGAGAAATGCCATATTCGTTAATAAAAAAACAAATAATTTTAAGTTCATTCATTCGAAACAACAATAATGTCGCAGCAATGCAACGAGACTTAGCTCGAGAAAATCCAAGAATACACACTCCTTGCAAAAAAACAATTAAAAGTATATTCGAAAACTTTCAACAAACATCAAGTCTTAATAGGAAGAACAGAGTGGTGAATGTGCAACTCAATATATTACTTTATGTGCAAGAGGATCCAAATTTATCCATAAGGCATATTTCAAAAAGTTTACAAGAATGGAACCTACGTGATACTTCCTATTCAAAAGTTCAGAGGACTCTCAAGAAAGCTGGACAGAAGCCTTTCAAGATTAGACCAACCCCAAAATTGAGACAGACGCACAGAGAAAGTAGAGTAATATTTTGCCACCATATGCTGGAAAGAATTAATAATGATCCTAACTTTTTAAGAAACATCCTGTGGACGGACGAGTCCTCCCTTACGACGAATGGCATGATAAATAGAAAAAATACTAGGTATTGAGCTACAGCAAACCCATTCTGTTACAGAGAATTTAGATTTCATTTGGTGCGGATTAATATATAACAAAATTATTGGACCTAATTTTTTTCATCTAAACTTAAATGGGGACGCATATTTGAACTTTCTTGGTAATGTACTCGAAGATTTTCTGGCTGAATTGCCCTTGCAGGAACATTGTGTTCCAGCAGGACGGAGCCCCACCCCATAGCACCTTAAGAGTGAGAAATTATTTGAACCAACGTTTTGAAATATGAATTGGTAGTGGAAATGCACCAATTAGCTGGCCAGCTAACAGTCCAGACCTTACTCCAATGGACGCGGTTCTATGGGGATATTTAAAAAATCGCATATACCAAAATCATATTCAGAATATAGAACATCTACAACAACTAATTAGGAATGAAATAAATGATCTGAATGACAATCATTCAGATGTTATAACAGGATCTTTAGAGAAACTCCGACGAACATTCATCAAATGCATTGAGCAAGATGGAGGCCCTGTGGAGCAACTCAATATTTAACAAGAACATAAATTTTTATATGATAAGTTAGTTAATCTGTATTATTATTTAATTTTCTACATGAACAGCTTTAATTAAATTTCATCCAGATTGTCGATTTTCAATTATTAATATTTCTATAACAGTTGAAGATAGGTATTATACATAAAACGTATATAGAATTCTTCGTAGAGTTAAAATTGCAATAATATACATGTTGTTCTATTTAAGAAAATGTGAATTTGCTTTGGCATTTGTTTATGTGACACCCTGTATAAACAAATATATGTCCTGCAAATAGCATAGAATACATCCTTCAACTTTCATATTTAACATTTTTTTCTAAAGTGAAGAACAAAAAAGTTAAAGGGTATGGACATTATAGAAAATCACCAGGTACACGCAGTGGACGTATGCATGAAACTTAATCGAAGCATTTTCGCTCTCAGAAACCTGCCTTTTGTTTCCGAAAGTGTACTCAGAAGCGCTTGCTTCTCTCTTTTCCACACACAATCCAGCTATGCTATCATAGGATTGGACCCTTCGGCAGATGCCTCTAGAATTTTCCGACTATAAACAGGAGCTATTAGGATTCTGGCATGTCTCCACTTCAGAAAAGAGTGCAGAAGGGCTTTTGCAGAACTTGGTATTCTAACATTACCATCACAGTATAACCTTGATAACCTTATTTATATTAAAAATAAATATTTTTTACAAAAAATTGGACCGACTTTATTAGTTGGTGCACTGAAAAGTATAAAATAATATTAATTCTATTGGTGCTGTTACTTATGAAGTTGTGCAGTTGCAGGTAGATTGGTAACTTTTGGCACCAACTTCACAAGTACCAGCCCCAATAGAATTAATATTATTTTATACTTTTCAGTGCACCAACTAATAAAGTCGGTTCAATTTTTTGTAAAAAATATTTATTTCACACTTTTGAGTGTAACATTAGTCACGAAAATCGTTGAACGTTCACTAATACCAATGAAGATAGTACTTATTCTATTACCCACGTATATTCCTTGCTTGTAGTTGTTATTATTGAGATCTCAGAACATCGCTGCGGAAATACGCTTGAATATCTTAGTTGTTACCATTTTAACACCGATTTTACTCGAAAACCGTAACTCTAAGGGAAAAATGTTCAGTATAAATGTTGCTACAAATAATTATGTCTTTCATGTACTGCAAACAGATTTTCAATTTTCGACAGAAATCGCCCTCTCCACATAGCGAAAATAGGTATATTTGATAATTTAAAATGTCTCTATGCCGAAAACCGTTACTCTTTTGAAAAAATGTTCCATTTAAACGTTTCCGGATATTGTCCTATCTGTAATTATATCAACGCAGATTTTCAATTTTCGACAAAATTTGCCCCCTCCACCCCCTTCGGGGGCGGTTTTCGGAGGGAACGAGATGTCGGATTCCCGTTTTTATGATTATGGGACCATTTCTCAAGCCTCCTCTTTCAAATGAATCAAAAATCATCAAAATCGGAGTACGTTTACTATATGAAAGGCGCGCACAAACCAAAAAAAAAAAGCACACAATCGAATTGTATACCTCCTCCTTTTGGGAAGTCGGTCAATAATGTCTCTTCCTTTGCTAGCCATCATAGTATTCATACATCCAATACATAAGTGTGACTTGCTTCCGGCTTATTGGCGGCTGAAGAGGTATCGAATTGTCATAGGAAAGTGGGCTATAATTTTTTTCAATGTTCTACCAGATAATATGAAAAATCTTGCTTGTGACAAACAAACTCGAAATCAAGAAGATTTTGAGGAATGCTTTTTATACCCTTCAAGATTTCGTAACTTTAAAGTTTAGTGTTTTATTTTAATTGTAAACATGTATTAATTCATTTAACTGTATATATTGTAGACGTATGTAAACCTTTCATATGTAAGAATATGAATAAACTATCTATCTACAAATTTGATCAGTCAAGTTCGTTAATTGGCATAAAGGAATAAGTAATAACAAAGTGGTGACCAACCAAATATAGGCAATTCAGTAAAGTAAGTGTCATCATATACTCCTACTATACTTGATTTGTAGCTACAATTTTTGAATAATTTTTTTTTTAAATCAACACGAAAGATAATAAAAAATATATTTTTATACGCACAAGTAAAGACATGATATCAAATATCTCTAACGACCCGGTTCAGCAGAGATATAAATAACAAAAAAAGAATCATGCATAGCTGACAGCGCAGATCTAATAGTTGGAACCAGTTGGAACAGAGCCATTAAAATATAAGGCCTTCTAAGGTCTTTTTATTCGCAAAAAATGTCTAGTTATACCAGAGCAAATGATATGTTTATCAATAAATGTATAGTAATTAATAGAACAATTACAACAAATATTTTTATTGAACGCAAAGCTAACGTACAGAAATATCATACATCTTCCATTACCAATAATTTTCAACTGAATAATAATTTTCTCGATGCAAAGAAATGAATTTGTATCAATCAAGCGACAGCTGGAGATCCCGGTATTGTCATTAAGGACGTATTGTCTCGAGAAAAATTTTGTTCTGAAACAGCATGATACAAATCATCGTCATCATCCAACATTGCCTGCATACGTTTTTTATATCTAAAAGCAAGAAATTCGCAATATAACATAAAATATTTCTAAATCTCTATTCTATATCCTTAGATGGTGAATATCACTGCCAGATTTCACACTAGTTTGTAGAATAAATACTCACATGTCACTGTCCGGATTATTATCTGGATTTCTACACTTATCTAGTTTCTTATCCAAGAGCTTCTGTTGATTTCTATCTGGTACAGCGTCAGCCATCTTTTCCATAGACCGTATACCTGTAAAAAATATAATTCAAATGTTCCGCATCTTCTAGAACATTTCAAAGGAATGAATAAATAGTGATACTATGAGATTTACATATACTAGTCCAAGTGTCGGCAGTATGAAAATCTTACGAATAAAATATCGACATACATGTTATTCCGCAAAGGTTTCAGACAATAAAATACCGGTAACCTAATTTCCCCAAATTCAAATTTACAAAAAATCAACATATTATACTAGAAAACAATAAAATAACGCAGCCTGGGACCTCACCTTAATTTGACGTAACAACTATTATAAATACATTTAGTTTATCTAATCCTACGTTTTGATATAAATTTTAAGGATATATCCCATGACATGAACCGAAAGTGAATTCATATTTTATAATGCGTGCAAAATATCAATTTTTCAAGGTTGTCGAGATATGAGGACATCATGATAAAGCTTACCCCGAACTGCATCTATAAGATCCTCAAGTTTTCCCTGAGCATCTTCTCCGAACAAAATATCAGTTACATAAGAATCAAGATTTTCCTGTAGCTTAGATGCTGCATGCAATATGGCAGCCAGTGCTACCTGACTAGGTGAATAAAGTAAGATGGCATCGGTAAGGAAGGCTCTCTCAAGAAACTGCTCAGTACCTGCCCTCAAACGTTCCGGATCGTGTAATGAACCTCTAGTCTGAAATATTTTCGACATTCAAATCGTGATGAATAGATGAAAATAACATTATTTTAAAAAAAAACCTTTATGTCAATAAGCAAACCCTCAACAGGTCTATAGGGATTGTGTATGCATAAATGGAAGTTCAGTTGTTCCATCAACAATAGTTCATTGTTCAGAATAATATCAGTGGCCTTCTCTCTGTCCCCTTTTATGTTAGCAACGAATTGCTGAATAGGAACATTGAACTCTTCCACTTTACAAGCTAAATATATACATGTCACCCTATAAAAGAGGAGAAATAAATATGAAATTTGTTGAGATTATTTTATGTTACCCACATTATTTCTTTTGGGTGATAATTCATAACGGAATTATGCAAGTAAAAACGTTTGAAATAGTGGAAGGATGTTCCGATCACACATCTTGGCATGGTGGGTGTAAAACGTTTACAAAAATCCCTCAGATGTAATTCGTATCTCTTCACCATGGTCTTCTCTTCATCAGCAGTGAGAAAGTATTCGTATTTTACGGATTCCTTAAAAAATACAATATTATTCTATGAATTACAGAAATCATAATATTCTACATTTATTTGTCTTCCGTAAGTTTGAATATGTTTTGAATTTGCTCGTTCTCTTAACCTATTAAGTTCCTCCTCACTGCTAAACATCCAGTATTTAGCTTGAGAACTGGTAGCAAACATCGCTCAACAATACACTAAAATCACAAAATACGAACGAATAAATCAAAAGTATGAGCTCAATTTTCAATTCAATTCAAATCAAAACAAACTGTTGACAGTTGTTGAGGTTAGACAACTTCAAGGTTCAGAGAACACTTCAATCTCCAATAGACTGCTTCTATCACAGAATCACAAAACTGTATATGTGTTTTGTGCACAAATTAATAACCTTGAGAGAGAACCTTGAGCAGAGACAACCATGGTTGTCTCTGCCTAGAGAAAATAAGTATAGAGTACACAAGTGGGACTCTGTGTCACATAGTATTCTCACAGCTCATTTGTTGTTTGGTAAGCTGTGGTATTCTATTAATCGACAAGATTAAATGGTAATGTCAAAGAATCTTGTCGATTAATAGAATACTATATGACACAGAGTCCCGCTTTAGCTCTTTTCAAGGTTTTTGAGAAAATCTATACGCAAGCGCTTTCACCTTGAAAATAAGCGCTAATATAAAAGTTCCGGGGCCGGGCACATTTAAGATCTAAGCTTAAGGAGACATAGAAGCAAAAGATTGGATTCAGGTGAATGTGTAGATCGGGTTCCTTTTATCTCGATAATTTCAATTTAACTGTGGCCTTAGGTCATGTCTTAGATCTGTTTCCACTAAAAATTATTAGGCGGTAACTTGATTTTGGCGAGGTAAAAGCTTTTATCTAATGTCTCCTAATGTCGACTCACATGACAGGCCTGTGTGCCACTACTTTTAGTGTTCTCTGGCCACTACAATGCTGCACTGTTTACAAAAGGTTGTCTCTGCTGCTTACAACCATAGAGATAAATAATATATCACTTTATAACTAACTCTATGGGTGCGGTCGAGAACACGCTGTAAGCAATTGTAGCAATAAAAGTGAAGTAAACACAGCAAGCGGTTTTTTATTGAATTTAGTCGTTGGCAGATTGGCAGCATTTGACTCAAATTTGTTTTCGACTGACAAGCTGTCAATCGCAATCCGTGAATGAAGGAACGACGGCTGAAATTATTTTAGATATAGATAACAATGAAAATGTTAGTTACAGGGAAATTGAACTGTTGATTTATATTAAGATACTACCTTTGGCATTCAATTTTCAACGCCATAAACAACCGTCAAAAATCAATAGGTTTAATTTTAACATCATTAGCTCCATCAAATTCCTCTTTTGTCATTTTGATTTTATAATTTGTCCCGGTACTTTCATCCAACAAGATTAATTCTATTATATCTATTATTTTGAATGAAAAAATATTTTTATTGGATCATCTATACATAAACCTACTTTGGAGGTAGTGTTCTCTGCTTCTACTCTCAATGCACTTGTTTACACCACCTCCACGGGAAAAGCAAATTTAGCATTTGCAGTAAAGTTAACGCATGCGCAGTATCGCATCTAATAGGAAACAAAACTTACGTTAGTGAATTTTAGACCACCAATTTTGTGCTGTCAGTGAACGAAGTGTGTTCTCGACCGCCCCCTATGTTTACAATGGTAGAATCCAAAGCAGTGTCTGATTAACTGATTACGTCAAATAATTTAGTATTATGAACAAATATAGGGAGGACATGTAACACGTGTAGTGGGGGTAACACAAAAAACACAGGATTATCATATGTCATTTGGGGATGTTGCGCAAAATCGCGCTGCGCATCCTTATGTAGCGGGCGATCAGATTCATTTGATATTGATACCTATCTACATCTACCTACTTTATAGGTATGATTTATTGTATTGTACGAAATAGTTTAAATATGTTCTATATTGCTGAGAATGTCTATAAAATATTATCAATAAATACATACGCTTCTAACGTAATTCACGATATGTGATATTGAAAATATAGTGCCTTTTATATGTATATATACATATGTTAGGGTAATAATGGATATGAATGAAATGAAACATTTCAGGACTGAACACTTTTTTTAACACAGGTTCACAATAAAATACCTATTATAATATATAATATATGCTACGCTAGAATACCAAATTCTGCCACTGACGAAAATTATTCCTTGCCCACAAATCAAACACAAGTCAACGTCGCGTTCTGGATAAGAATTTATAAGGATTTTTTCGCGAGTTACCGGTGATCTGCTGTCGGTAATAGAGCGGTTATAACCCCACTTTAAAATAAACTTGAAGGTTATTCTCGGTTATGTTTTCGCGAAAATGACCCGGTTATCAAATTATCAATGACGTTTAGTTTTTTGACTAATATTTTGTTATGTAGTTTTGCTTGCGTGTGTTTTTGATTGATAAGTTTCAAGTTCCACTCAGACTGAATTACAAGATATAAAAAGGAGTATTCTTTCACCTCATCAGGATGAACGTTATTTAATTCAATTTCAATTAATTCTTCTTTCATTATGATCAGCAAAATGATGCGAATAGATAAATGAAATATAAATAATTTCAATCCAAAACTCAAATCAAATACAAAAAAACATTTTTTGACAGTTTTGGCACTTTTGTCATTTATAACCGCCAGTTACCATGCTCAAGAGGACGGGAACCAAATCAGTTCCCGTTTTATAAGATTAGTGACGTCAGAAAATATTCCCCTATTACCGTTTAGGTCGCGAAAACGCACCGGGAAGTACAAGTCGGTTCCCGCTAGTTCACCGGGAACTCGCGAAAAAATCCTATATGTCTTTGAGCGTAACATAGGTATGTATAAGTATATGTACCAAGAGAAATCAAAAAACTAAAATGTTTCACCAATAATTAATTAAATTTTTCTATCATCAACATTTTCCAGTGTTACGCTTATTGATTGATTTTCTACTTAAAAAATTTAAATGAGGTTCCATTTTCCTAACTTCCACAGTTTAATTTTTTAATATTTTGAGCCCAATAAGGTAAAAGAAAAAAGTAAGATTAAAAGCACTGATTTCACTATACATATTGGATTGGAACAATTAATTGAGGAAATTAAAGATACGACCAATATTATACATCGAATTCATGAAAAAGCTACAGATGATAGCGATAAACCTTTAACATGCAAAAAAATCTGAAAATTAAACGACATTATGAACTACTATCACTTTTTCCTTATGTTGGAGTATGAGCAAGAACGAATTTGAGTCTTGTGTAGTTAATCATTCATTCACTATTTCTAAAAGTTCTTCCACATCTTGGATCAAATTTGGAATATCCCAAGTCATCCAGGTTAATAAATCTTCCTGATGATATACGTCGCCTCGCATCTTTCGATGAAATGAAAGAAGTACTGATGATTCCATAGTTTCTTCAATCGTTAAGAAATACCGCCCAATGCTTGTTTGGTAATTTCACCCTCAGACTTCTTGCAGAGCCCTTTTAATTCATATCCATAGACTATTTTACAGAAAAAAAAAACAAAAAATGTCAAAAAGCCTTTGGATCCTGATCTACACATTAGCCGAAGAAAAATATGAATGTGCTATTTGTAAGGCGCTATATAGCGCTCGCTCTACTATTTGTAAAGAATAAAAGAAAAGTTGAAATGCAAATTAACTCTACGGTGAAAATCATTAATCGTTCGTAATTATTGATCGTTCTACAAATCTAGCTTTTTTGGTATGATTTGAAACTATATCAATTTGACAGTTCAACAATTGTGATTAGGACTAATGACTCGATAATCAAATGATTAGAGAAAATTATAATGGAGTGAACAGCTAATAAACATATTTTTTCTTTTATAATTAATATAAAAACACAAAACAAGCTATCAAGCTTAAAAAAGAAATAAAACAGAAAACATTTACAACGCATTTGTATCATTATTCTTGATTATAATGGTACAATATCTACTTATTAACACAAGGGCCATTCTTATGACATCTAGTATTGCATTGAAAAAATGGAAACGAATAAATATTTTTTACAAAAAATTGGACCGACTTTATTAGTTGGTGCACTGAAAAGTATAAAATAATATTAATTCTATTGGTGCTGTTACTTTTGAAGTTGTGCAGTTGCAGGTAGATTGGTAACTTTTGGCACCAACTTCACAAGTACCAGCCCCAAAAGAATTAATATTATTTTATACTTTTCAGTGCACCAACTAATAAAGTCGGTCCAATTTTTTGTAAAAAATATTTATTTAACACTTTTGAGTGTAACATTAGTCACGAAAATCGTTGAACGTTCACTAATACCAATGAAGATAGTACCTATTCTATTACCCACGTATATTCCTTGCTTGTAGTTGTTATTATTGAGATCTCAGAACATCGCTGCGGAAATACGCTTGAATATTTTAGTTGTTACCATTTTAACACCGATTTTACTCGAAAACCGTAACTCTAAGGGAAAAATGTTCAGTATAAATGTTGCTACAAATAATTATGTCTTTCATGTACTGCAAACAGATTTTCAATTTTCGACAGAAATCGCCCTCTCCACATAGCGAAAATAGGTATATTTGAGAATTTAAAATGTCTCTATGTCGAAAATCGTTACTCTTTTGAAAAAATGTTCCATTTAAACGTTTCCGGATATTGTCCTATCTGTAATTATATCAACGCAGATTTTCAATTTTCGACAAAATTTGCCCCCTCCACCCCCTTCGGGGGCGCTTTTCGGAGGGAACGAGATGTCGGATTCCCGTTTTTATGAATATGGGACCATTTCTCAAGCCTCCTCTTTCAAATGAATCAAAAATCATCAAAATCGGAGTACGTTTACTATATGAAAGGCGGCACAAACCAAAAAAAAAGCACACAGTCGAATTGTATACCTCCTCCTTTTGGGAAGTCGGTCAAAAATGGATCGATTCAACTAAAGGATGTAAATCAGTGGCGTAACGATTTCGAGATATGATATTTCAATATTTTTATACGCTTCAAGGAAATTAATCACTTTGTGACGCCTAAGAAATAAAGATTGCGTTGCTTTCGGACATACGTACAGCTTTTATCATTGTATTGAAGGAGATAAGTTAGAAATAATGATGTCGTGGCTTAGATCGACAAACGTAGTAGAGAATTTCATGATAATGATATGCGATGAGACGTATAGCGTGATGTACGTAGCTCGTGGATGATTACACGCAATAGCTATCATTCGTGAAACAAACTATATTGCTTTTACACTGCATCTTCGAAGGTTGACATTTTGTAATATCCATTTAAAGTATCCCTGATCTTTGTAAAAGGAATTGAAGAGCAACAGCTTCCCGTAATGAAATAAATTTGCTTGTAAATATTTGTCCTAATGTTACAAAGCCCGATGTAGCTTTTTTTAGATCTGGTCTGCTGAACCAAGATTTTATTATTCCATTAGTTGTTCCCACCTGATACACACTGCTTTCAATATCACTTATGACACAAATAATGTTAGGTGGGTCTGGTGAGCCACGATCAACTTTCTAACTTCTAAAATAAGGCAGATCGTGTAGAGATTATTAATTCACAATATGACGGTAGGTCAAGTTTCGTGAAAATCCGGGGCAGATAGCGTAATAATATTTCTCAACACTATATACCGGCGTTTCATGAAATACCTAGGCTTTTCACGAAAATACGTATTTCATTATAAGACTACGAAATAGGTATGTCTATATTTTCTATTTATCTGTTGAAACAAAGTATACTTGAAAATGAAACTGGTGTTGATTTTATTTTTATGTTTGCAGGTAAATAATTTCTATTTTCATATACTTCTTACGTTGGAGACTATAATTGGAAATTCAAAACTTAGTCGAGATATACAGCCGCACTCTCTTGACTTTTGAAAATTACTTTTCCTGATAAAATCTGATTTATTCAAATAGTTACACCTCTTTTATCGAAGATCTTAAATCGAATCCAATCTCATATCAGTAAATTCAGTCATCAATTAAGTTTGAATTTGTAAAAGAACCTGCTATTCAACTGTCTAAATCAACTACATCAGACAAGAACTTATTAGCAAAATAATGATACTGATAATTTTGCAAAAGTGAAAACTGCTTCTAAAATTGATTAAATCCATTGCCAACTCCACTTGTACCTATGCACAGATTAATCTAGAAATATGAGTGTGGTGTGAATTTTCAGAGGAATTTGATAATGATCCGAAGAAAAATATATGGTGTCTAATTTGGACTAATTTCCATATAAGTTGGAAATTATTTGAAAATATTTATTTTCTTGTTATAAGAACACCGACAAAAACTTTCTGCAGCTCTTTTAGATAGAAAAAAATATTTAAATAGAATGATAATGAGAAATAAAACTAGAATTAAGTTCTCTAAAAAAAAAATTATAGTTGTAGAACCTGGAGCTCTATATAAATATTCCGGTCGCAGAAGAGAATGCACTAGGAATGATTGGAGGTAGAGATGCTAAGCCTGGAGAGTTCCCATACCAAATTTCGATACAGGGTTGTATAGTTTGGTCATGTGTTTCTGTGTGGATTCTGGCTAGTGCTCAGTGTCAAAACCTTCCGGGCAGCAAGAAGTGGCAAGCTGTAATTCACACGGTTTTTTTATTTCCCTTTCACAGAAGGTTTATGCTGGATTTACAAATGAAGATACAATCTCCAAGAAAGAGAAATAAACCACTTTGTCATTTACCCCGGTTTTGATGATTTTAATTCAAAGCTGAAATAAAAGAAGCCGCAACGTAACTTTCAATAATCTGTTCGGTAATTTTTACTATAAAAATAATAATTTAAAGGTGTTGACTTTTACTAGGACTCCATTCATTGCTGATGATATTGCTCTGATCAAAGTAAAGAAACCCAATCAACGATTACGTGAAGCCAGTACTCCTACCACCATCTCCTATAGAATCCGTTATGGGTCCTGTTACATATAGTGGTTGGGGCTCTGTAGTCTAGTCCTTATTACAGAAAAAAATTGCAAGCAACCGAGCAACACCTATGGTAGAGTTTATACAGACATAATGTGCCAATTAAAAACCTTGAACTACTATGCCAATTATCATTATTACTATCAAACTATCGTAAGAAATCTTTATTAATACGCAAAATTATGTTTTATTTATTTTTCGCTTCAAATCCATTTTATTTTCTTCAGAATGCATGAGCATCCTGAACAGTTTGTATCCTCCAGACCTGGAGGTGCCCTTTATTAATGTCACCAACTTTTGTACTGAACATGATCAAGTCTATCCATGTTTCTTCGACAGTGGTACTCCAACTGTAAAAGACGGAGTCTTGATGGGTATTACTTCGTTCCACGATATGGAGGACCTGTGTCTTACAATGGGAAAAGTGACAGAACACACAAAAGTAGATGCCTACTTGGATTTTATCACATCGCATGTTCAAAAAGAACAGTGATATAGGAATAGCTTCAACTGAGTTCAAAAATATCATATTTAGCTATCGTAGTTTCTTCTAATGAATCGTTTTGAGTTATATAAGATAAATATAATCTAATAAAAGTAAAATTTTACTTTATGGACTTATATTGATGTTTTCTTTATTCATTCAGTATACGTTAGACAAATTGTATTGTGACAAGAAATTTATGTTATGGTTGAAAAAATCGAAGAATTGTTCTGAGATATCTCTTTCAAGGTTTTATCGGCTTCTTGAAATACCTCCTTGTCGTTGAACAGTTCAGCCAACTTGTATGCTTCTGAGAGCCATATTTCAGCGGTTGAACTAGCTCCCAACTTCATATATATCTTGCCCAGCTTCAGATAACATCTGGGCAAGTCCAAACTTCCAATACCTGTTCATTTGTAATTGTTATAGAATAAAATTTCAATAATTGGTTTTGGTATACCTTTCCCTAAAAGTATAGCACTATGAATGTTCTGCAAAGCCAGGTCATACTCCTCCATCTGGCTGTGTAAATCTCCCAACGTGTATAGAATAACCATCTCTTGGTAGGGACTCAAACCCTTTATTTTCGATGAGAAAGTGTATGCAGAGTCGATCAGATATTTGGCGGTTGCAAGTTGGCCCTCCTTGATCTTATGAAGACCATACCAGAACATGACGTTTATATAGAGCATGCCGGTACGAGCAGATGTATCGCCATCAAAAATCTTCGCTTCTTGAACGGCCAAGCAATCCCTGAAACCAATATCGGCCAGGCCATCTTCATTGTAGACACTGTAGATGCGAGCGAGACGAAGCTTAAAGTCCACTATTTGAGAGTCAGTTTCTGAGTTACCCAGTTGCACCATCTTTTCAATGACCTTAACATTATGATGTTGGAAAATAGAGAATAAGGTATAAATAAAAAAATATACTAAAGAAAATTAAACCAAATGGAACGAGCTGAAATATTCAGGCGTCCCAATCACCGAAGTAAAGCATAAATAAATGAATAAATTACATAATTAAATGAAACAAGTTTTTCAATATCAAATGAAAGGGATGTTTTTTTCAAGATTCACAAAAATATAACTTCATAGAAGATATAAAAGAAAATATGCGGGGATATCTTGAAACTACTTCAACACATTTTAATCAGGAAGAGTAGCGCCAGCCATCATTCCCGCGCTGGAAGTTTTTTTTCGTCAATAATCATATTTAAGTAAGTCTGATCAGTGGGGAGAAATAAATAACGGACACCTAGGATTTTCCTATTTTTATTGAAGTTCTATGAAAAACTAACCTGTACAAGCAGATTCTCAGCTCTCTTCATCCTACCCATGGCAAAAGCAATGGAGGCCAATATATCATACATGTACGGCATTGCAATATAAGATTGGTACTCATCGCATATCTTGATACCCATTTCCAGAATCGCTTCTGCCTTTTCAGTTTCCCCTCTTTCCAGAGCTATTCGAGCCAATGTCATGAGATGTCCAATATTTTCTTCTACATCATATTGAAGAATTTCCGTTTTGAGATTTGTGAGTGCAATGGGAATGCTAGGTACTAGAAATATAAATGGCCCACGCGATACCTTGCACCAATCTAAATATTGCAACCATTTGTAAATTGATGAAAATCTTCGTTTGCTAGCTGATAAAGTGGCAGGTGCTATTTTACATATTACTGTATTGATGAATGGAATCATGCGAGTGAAGGTTTGACAAAAATTTTGTGATGAGTTATGTCTGCAAGATGATAGGTGTCACCGTTTCATTATCTATAGGGTGTCCTTTGCACACTAAAACTGAGTTATATAACAATTAAAGTAAATTATTACACAATTAATTTGCTATCCCTAGGCATGCATATCCTTAAATTAGGATGCATAGACGAATTTGGGTAAGTGAATTATAGGTACAATCACAGACCTGCATTTGCCGGCATTATAACGTATGACTTCGCCCCTAGGGTATGCCAATGGTTGTCTCTGGTTAGGGACAACAGAATATCAGTAGGCTAATTTCATTGGTAGAAAAAGCTCAAACTGAGACAACCTTAGAATCATGATTTATTTAAGTCTAGCATCTCTCTATAATGAGAAGTATGACCGTTTGTAGACTCAATGCATCAAAAAATAGCTATCATCTTAATCTTACCTACTTAATGCATACCATTGATGGATAAACTTTCGTCGTTTCTAATATAAATCATATGATAAGAAGATAAGTAATTTCCATCAATCGGGCGAAATTGGAGATTTCCAAAGTTATACAATATGTCACAAACTCATAGAATTCTCATACCCCCTGCTCATAGAAAGTCCAGTAATAGCATCTTAATCACAAACTTGAGAGGCATATTTTATTAAAGACATAAAAATTAAAATACAATAATTTACAGAAAATTACAACCATTATCCAAGACTGCAATCGACAACAATCTTCCCTCTCAAGTGTCCATCGGCAAGAGTTTTCATAGCGTCTGGAACATGCGTGAAACCAAATGTTTTTTGCACTATAGGCTTCAGCTAAAACATAAATGCGTCAGTAACCAGAAACATTAACTTTCTACAGATTAATGTTCAAGTTAATGTACCTTCTCCTTGACAATCAATTCATCAATAAACTTGAAGCCTTTAGCAGAGGGAACAAAAAAGGCCCACTTCACTTTGCTACCCTGTTGGAATCGACTCAGATTTGCTTCGATCAGTTCTGAGGCGCTTTGTACTAGACCACCAAACATGCCATGTTGATCTGTATTGACTAGCAGTGGCGAATTCAAGGTGATGTAAGTGTCGTATTTCCATTCCGCTGGTAAGTTTTTATATCCCACTTTGGCACAGTCTAGGATTATGTGATATCTGGAATTAATTTCAATTTTCAAGCATAAACTTTCAAAGACCCATATAAGTTTTTTTTTATTAATTCTGGTGCACTACCATGAGACAATAATTTACCTGCCTTCAATTTCGACGTTTTTCACAAAATCTGGATCGTTGTAGTTGTAAACACAATCCGCTCCCAATGAATACACCAAAGATACAGCATCTTCAGCACAGGTTCCAAACACCTTTAAATAGATCCATCCATTATTTTATGAATACTGATAGGCCTGCCTAGTTGAATGAAGTGTATAATAAAAATAAGAAACTTACAACACAATCTTGAGATTTTAATAACTGCACGGCAGCGGTACCTACTCCTCCTGAAGCTCCCAAAACCAGCACTCTCAATCCTTCTCTTTTCCTCAACAAAAGATTACCGAAGATAAACAGTGCGCTCCAGGCGGTCATTGATGCGTAAACCAATGAAGCACATTCAGCTTTGTTCAAATGTTTCGGCTTAGGTAATATCTAAGTGTCACAGGAATGTATAACACAAATATGAATATATAGTATGGATAATACGGTAGATAATTTTATCTGTTGATAACGACGCTTTTCTTTTTGTCTTGACACATCTCTTTCTATTAATTTCTTTATTACACAATATTACACAAACATTAGTTATAGAAATTTCTTAGCTACGGCAGTGTAAAAAATACACTCTTATGAGTAATGACGATTGACTGACAATAAATTAATAAATTTGGTAAATTACTTACGTGACATGCATCAGAAAGAACAGCTTCAGCAAATGAGCCTTGCTTATGAATTGGTATAAAGCCGTAGACTTCATCTCCGACTTGAACTTTGTCATTGACACCATGTCCTTTTGATATAACTGTACCGCAAAAGTCTCTACCGAGAGTCAACGGTAACTCAAGCTCCCCCTTCCTGGGGATCTGGAACAAGGTGCGACCATATCCACCTAATAATTTCATCCTTCTAGTTTTTTATTTACTAATCTCATCTGAATTGCATAAGCTAATTTTCTTTTTGTACCTATCATGTAGTTATCGATGGGATTAACTGAAGCTGCCTCAACTTGTACTAGTGTTTCGTAAGGTTTATTGATAACTGGTAATCTGCAACTTCCCAATTGTAATATATCTACATTTCCGTATTCATGAATTTGCCACGCTTGCATTTTAGGTTTAGATTTTAAATTTATGGCTTCTTTGGCAGCCCTAGCACCAAAAGTTGTAATCGACCTCAACATCTTCTGGAAAAAAAATCGCTATTGGAGCAAATTCAATCAATAAGAATTTCCAAATATTTATTTAAACACTTTGTACCTTTGTATGTTGCACACTATGTCTCTTGTTTAAAGTTTTTATATTTATTTTATTTCAAATGAAATATGAAATATTCAAAACTTTAACCAAATTAGTTTTTAGGTTATTTTGACATGGAACATAATACATATAACAGAACACCGAGCATAAAGTACACAAAATTAAATTTCAATACAGAGATATCTCTAATCAACATTGCAAGTAAATAAATAATTTACGCAACCATCTATGCGCAAACAAGTTACTCGTCAATTGTGGAGGCAAATTTTAAAAAATATCACTGGGTCAAAGATTGATTTGACTGATTTATTGGTTGTAAGCATGATAAATTGAAGCAATAATTATGCTTTTGTTCACAATATTCACTTTATTCGGAATTCTGTTATATCATCATAGGTACCTACTTCCATCAAACGTATGTCATTAATAATTAGGTTATTATTTTAATTTTTCTTCTTGCGTACGTATATTTATTTTTAATGACCAAGTTTTGAACTTCTACTTATAACAACCTATATTTTTCAACTCAGCTTTCCTAAAAAGTATTATTATTAACCTTGACCATCTTTCTGAGATGAACATTTTTAGGGTAGTTATTCCAAGTACCTCATTTGATCTTTTCTATTTTGGAGCAGTAGCTATAACTATTTTTACAGTATTGTCAGTCCAGCACCTGTTTTAGGTTGATCCTTGGAGGTAGTGTTCACTGGTTGATCATATGTGATGACGATGACTGCTTTGATAGATTTCTCCAAATATCTTCAGATGATCTATGTTGTTCATCGATTACCAAACGGCGAAATATGGAGAGGAAAAGCAGAAAATGAAAACAAGAAATAAAATTGCGGCCAAATGAGAGTAAAACTCTCACACGAAGGGTTCCATGTCCATGCCGCTGTGAAAGCAAAATTCGACTGTCTTCCTAGTAGAGCTAGTGAAATATAGACGGCTGACAGACGGAAGCACGAATGGATGGACTTCACAGACTCTGATGGACTTAAGTATTTGCGTTATAGCAGCAACAGAAATAGACATTCTTTTTGTAGGAAAAAATAATTTCGAAGGCATTATTGTTCAGAAAGCAAGGGCTTATTGAGCCCTTATGAGAATCAGTATCAGCTCTGCATGTAGGTATGTCCGGATTTCCGTCTGTTAGAATATGGTACTTATATGTAGAGTGGCTTGACCGCATGTCGAACCTTTATAGTGAATACAGGGTGTTTCGTAATAAAATGCTAATATGCTAAAATGAACCAGAGATTATTCTCGGGTAAAAGTTTTCTTTCAAACATGTGCGAAAGGCCCTAACTACGGCGTGCTAAAATTTTAAGCAAAACATCTTTCTTAAGAAAATTTCTATATGGCTTTCCAGAATTTATTCAGATTAATTTTAGAAATATTCTCTTGAATAAATTTTCATTAAAATTTTTTCGTAAGTGATTTACCAAATGCAACTGAATGAATTTTATTTTTTATGCGACAACCATACGTCATACAAAGAAACTCTATGAGACCAGACTTGTTTAAGAAGGTATGAGCATTTCAAAAATTATTTCTACAAAAATGCAGTGGCGTATCACTCTCTTCTCATTGAAATGATTCGGTGCAAAACCCGCAAAAGCGCCAAGCCACTGGCAAGAATAAAAAATGACATTTGACTTTTGATGCATAGAAGATGCCTTTTACGTTTCACAAAAGTATCTGAGGTCATGACAAATTTATTATTAAACTAAGATTTATATCTTAAAATTTTAGCACTCTGTAATTCGAAAGTTCAGATTTTTCTCAAAATAAACCGCAGCATAACCTCCTTAAATATTAGCTTGTTATTAAGAATCACCCTGTATAATCGAATTCTGATTACTTAACCGAATTTATCTATGCCTTAACCCTTTACAAGCAAGCGCGAACCGAACCTATAACACCTAACAATTCTTTTATAAACTAAGCCAACCGATGAATGCGATGAGCAAATAATATAAATGCAAATTTTTAATTACAAGTAGAATATTAATATGGTATAGTATACGTAGATATTGATGACGATCGGGCTCAGTATAGATTTCAGCTGCTCCACTCTGGATATATTACTTTATGGCTCGTGACATAACGGCCGGATTCTGGACCAGCATAACAGCGGAATTCCCGGACCTTCTCTTCTTCTTAAGTATGGGAGAAAAATGGATTTGGTTGTACATAAATATAAACAACTCGTGACAAGTTCCTCTCATGATAGTTTGTCAAGTAGGATCATATTCTTCGGTTGTTGTGTTCACTTTCACTTTCCGTCGGCTTCACTTTCACAACAATATCATTAGTGCAACAACATGAACACGCAACAGGTGAGTAAATTCATATATTTTTTAAATGATAAGTAGATATCCTATCCGTTTTTTATTTGTATATTGTTCTGTGATTTTCCCAACCCCTCTGACAGATCTTGATGTAGGGATGACCGATAGAGTCCATCAAAAGCTGCGGTTTGTTTATTGTTGAAAATTACTTTAATTTATCTTGAACTTGTCAACAGGAAGTTATTGTTTCTAGAGTACCCAGTATTACGGTTCTTAAATTCAAGTACCTCGTGTAGCCATTTTTATTAATGAATATGTAATTCTAGAACAAGTGCGATTATAACGGCTATGGAACTACATACTTCTATCGATGCAAAATTATTAATTATGAAAATAATTGAAATATATGAATTATCTAAATAACTAAATACATGTCTTGTAGATTTTATGTTATTGAAATTTTTGTTAGAGATTTATTAGAATTATTATACTCCTTGATCGATTTCACAAAAAAGCGGGTGGTACCTATATAATGTATAGCTAAAATTTAATTGCATGTCTGGCTTTTTGTTTCTTCGTGGGATTTTCATGATTATTTTTACATATGAAACAGGAATCCTGAGACATGATCTCATATTGAACTCCAATCGAATGAGTCGTTCCCTCCAAAGCGATTACAAGGACAATATTATTGGGCGTTATTTCAACATTCAAGTGTGAATGAGTTAGAGCCAAGATTGTTGAAATAAAAACATAAGAATTTAATTTTGATTGAGTTTTGCATAGTAAATTTTCAAACATATGAAATATGTACATTTTTAAAGAAAAATAGGCCCGAATTCATTAGATCATGCACTGGAAAATACAAAATAATGTAAGTTTATTCTATTGGTCCTAAAATTGTAAACGTAGGTAAATTGTTTAATCAATCAAAATTAGATAACACAATATTTGAAACTTTGAACTTGAAGCCAAAAGTTTTTTATGATTTTCACATTATGTATACCTACCTATGTAGTCTTTGTGGTGTAAATGAATATTAAAAAAATGGACCGACGTTATTAGTTATTAGAAATACAAACTAATATTAATTCTATTGGTGGTATTGGTGAAGTTTGTGCCAAAAGTTCTCAATCTAACTGCAACTGCACAACTTCAAAAGTACCAGAACGAATAAAATTAATATTATTTTTGATCGACGAACCTAAACGGACAGTTCGACTGTCTGCTTTTTTTTTGGTTTGTCCGCCCGTTTTATATAGTAAACGTACTCCGATTTTGATATTTTTTTTATTCATTTGAAAGAGGAGACTTGAGAAATGGTCCCATACTTGTAAAAACTCAAATCCAAAATCTCCTTCCCTCCGAAAACCGCCCCCGACGGGAGTGGAGGGGGCAAATTCTCTCGAAAATCGAAAATTTGAAATGGCAGTATTGCATATAGGACAATATCCAGAAACGTTTAAATTGAAATTTTTTTCAAAAGAGGTTTTCTAGTTACATTGATATTTAAACATCACATATGTGTAATGTCGCTATGTAGAGGTAGAGGGGGCGATTTCTATCGAAAATTGAAAATCTAAGGGTACCACATGAAAGATCAGAATATTTGTAGCAACATTTATAACGATCAAGGAAAATATGACTTATGGTTTTCGAGTTACAGCGGTGGTAAAATGGTTAAATCTAAAATACTTATGTTTATTTCCGCCGCGATGTTCTGAGATCTCTACGTAGTAACAAGAAAACGCAAAGAATATACGTGTGTAATAGGATAAGTACTATCTTCTTTGGTATTAAAGAACGATCAATGATTTTCGTGACTAATGTTACACACAAAAGTGTGAAATAAATATTTTTCAACAAAATGGAATTGACGTTATTAGTTGGTGCCAAAAGTTATCAATCTAACTGCAACTGCACAACTTCAAAAGTAAAAGCACCAATAGAATTAATATCAACTAATAACATCGGTCTCATTTTTTCTAAAAAAATATTTATGTATTTTTCAGGGCACCAACTAATAACGTCGGTCCAATTTTTTGTGAAAAATATTTATTTCTAAATGGTTATTTATTAAAAGTTACTTATCGTGAGTAAATTTTGATCGATAGTTGTTAAATGACTAGATAACTGTATATCAGTAGGTTATGCAAAGAATAATACTAAAATAATTTGGATGGCAATTAAATGTACATTGTACCATGATATAATGTTAACCATCTCTTTTTTTTCAACCTCACCTAAATATAATTGTGGCTGAGGCTGAAATAATTTCGTTTTCAATTCTAGAAATCCTTTCTAACTTTGAACAATTTATATTCAAATAGATAGAATAAGCTTGTGAAATAAACAGTTTCATTAATTAACCTCTACCTAATCGTTGCAAATGCGTTTTTTTATTCTGTCATAACTATTATTGAACACTCCTTTCATAAAAAAAATATTAACATACACAATGACTCTGCATAGCACTTCTCGAAGAAACACATTCTTGCGTAAGTTTTTCTTCTGTTACACGTCGTAGCATAACATACGTAGGTATTTGTGCAACCACGGTCATCGAGACGTCGAATATGAATTTTGAACTGATAAGAAATAATTATCCCGAGCAACCTTGCATATTCGGGCATGTTAGATTATTAGTTGATATGTAGATCAGCGGTGAAGGATAGTCGTGGGCGGAAGGTGATCTTACTTTCATACCGCTACCCCAAGTAACTAAGGAATGTACCTATTGTATTGTATTGTACTGTTTTTAAATTAATTGTTCTTATAAATTAATTAATACTGGCTTAGTTTAAAATATAAATACTAACTTTGTTGCGTTTCAACATAAATCACAATTAAATGTTTATATCCACCCGCTATATGTGTTCAATGCATCGATTATATTGTCTCCACCGTCAATGGGACGCTGAAGATTGATACTAGTATGAGTTCAGAATAAAGATTGATTATCAGACACGGCTTGACGCTCTGCGGCAAACTGAAGATACGCAACAACCTTGAAATCATTATATTTGTCTGGGAGGCGGAGCTTTTTTGTAATCAATCTGATTATGCAATATTGTGAAATTGTATGTATTGTCCTAACAGTTGTTGACGTTATTCAATGGCAGAACGGGTGTTTGCCCTCGCTGTTGTTGTCGGCAACGTTAGATGTCCTGGTGTAATCTAGTTATTTACCAGAAACGCCTAATGTTATATAATCATCTTGATTATGTAGCAATTGAATTCATATTCAGAAATATCATAATATCACTGGTACAGGAGAATCTTGAATTAGTCAATTCCGCATGCCGGGTGTTTATATTCACCCGCTATACGTGTTCTATGCGTCGCTCATATTGGTCTCCACCGTCAGTGGTACGCTGAGGATTGATACTAGTATGAGTTTAAAATAAAGATTGATTATCAGACATCGCTCGACGCTCTGCGGCAAACTGAAAATAGGCAACAACCTTGAAGTCATGATATTTGTCTGGATGGCGGTGGTTTGTTCGGTAATCAGTCTAATAGAACATTTATAGTGGTATTATGCAATATTGTGACATCACTGGTGCAGGAGAATCTATTAGTACCTGCATTTTTATATCGTCTTCTTCATGCTCATAATATGTAGAAAGATCGAATATATATCTTTTTTAATTTATCAAATAATCCGTATTTACGGTAGGAGAGTGCGTGATCCAGGGGGGAGTAATTGAGTTGTTGTCAATATATGTTCGAGGTAAGGTGGATATGTTGATGTTTCGCTTATACTGTCGAACTCTATAATTAAATGGTATAGACTGTGGCTTGTTTCTTGGGATTTCTGTGTTGTTTGTAATGAGGGTTCGATGTCCTGGTATATTGGGATTGGAGTTGATTCTTACTGCGTGTTGAAGGCTCAGTATTTGTATTGCGTAAGCTTAAAGCGGCTTCTCCTGCTTCGCAATGAAGACTGTTTAATGTGGTAGTTATGAAGGCACCTAGTATTAATCTAAGTGCTGAATTTTGGATAGTGTCGAGTGGTTTGAGAGTTGAAGGTTTAGGGGAATCATAAGCTATGCATCCATAGTCAATTTTAGATCTTATTAAAGAGCGATATATACTGAGTAATATTTTACCATCGGCTCCCCAGCGTTTATGAGATAAGTATTTAAGTAGACTCACACGTTTATGGAAGGATTGTGTCAAGTATTGTATATGACTTTTCCACGTTAGCTGTTGGTCGAATTTGAGTCCGAGGAAGGTTATGTCTTGTGTGTAGCTGAGATTTGTGTTTTTACGCCCAAGGAACTTCTCAGACAAAGATTCCACGAGGAATTGAATCGATATAGCAAATTCAATAAAATCTATACAAGAATTAACTCAAAAACTGGAACGGCAGTGGTAACACCTACAGAAGTCATAAAATCAAAGCTACCCGACGAGGCAACAATACTAACCGGTGAGCTATATGCTATAAATGAGGCCACCCTTTATATAAAAAACACCCCCAACACAGAGTGGATCATCATCACAGACTCGATCAACTCCCTAACACTTATCAAGAAAACATACAGCAAATATCCAGTCGTAATTAAAATACAAGAAGAAATACATAAACTCTTTGAAAATAAAAAAATCCTCTTTCTATGGGCCCCATCACACATAGGTATTCCCGGGAATGAGCTAGCTGACCACCACTCGAAAGAAGCAGTCAATAACTGCACCCTATCAACATCCAATCTACCAGCTAGTGATATAAAGAACTCCGTGCGACTCAAAGCAATGGAAAATTTCAACAGATCATGGATGAATAGCCCATCTAAACTAATCAAAGTGAAACCGTATTTCGGACCATGGAATACTGTTACCAACACTCGACGAGACCAAGTGATCCTTACCCGCCTCCGCCTAGGACACACAAGAGCTACCCACGGACACCTCATTAGCAGAGAACCCGAACCTATTTGTGCCATATGTGAAGTGCCATTAACTGTCGAACACATTCTAGTAGACTGTCCTTTATTTGAAATGTATAGAATCACATACAATATAGCCAATTCTATCAAAAATATTCTAAGGCCAAATTGCAACATTGTGAATCTCATGAAGTACCTCAAACATTGTAATTTCCTACACAAATCGTAAAAAACTAGAACCACCGCTAATAACCAATTGGTTGATGCGGTTTATTATTAAATAAAAAAAAATTATTTATATAAATATATTGGTTGAGCTAGCAAGGCGAGCCCGACTAACACTTCGAACTTTTTCATTGAAGAATGAACCAATCGAGACGTCTCTGCAGCTTTCTTTAAAAAGTTACGTTAGTTATGTTGTAACTTTCGAGATACAGGCCAAAAATTGAAAAAACCTTTCTTCACAAAAAAGTAGTTCTTTTCGAAATTAGATTCTTAAGAACAATTAATTATTGTAAGAACATGTTGTTATTTTTATTGACCTCTGTAGATTGGACTTTAAATTTTCGTATTTTCTGTATGGAACGCCAATGAACCTTCACTAGCGGTCTGCGGTATGTTTCTATATTCTATTGAAGGACAACAATTATTAGTATTCTACAATCGAACACACAATGAGTACATGGACGAGCTGACCGACATGGTTGTATAGTTACAACGTTACAACAAATTCCATTTAAATTAAGAAATTTAAAAATATTGCTATATGTAGCAGTTTTTAGTTCCCAATAAAAATATTTCATATGAAGAAGTTCAGTCGCATATCTTCAGATTAGCAAATACATATAGAACTGAGGAAAATTCAGTTTTTGCGGTTTCCTTTAAAGATATTGTTGTAAGAATTGAATATCTGAAATGCCCCACAGCCCACTTGAATAGAACCTTTATAGGTACAGTAAAAATTAAAAGTCAACTTCTACATTTTACATTAATAAAACAAAAAAATTGTAAATAAAAGGTTTTCATTTGATCTTTTTTGATAATTTAACTTTAATTCATACTGGTTGTTTCAAATCGTCTCAGAGATTTAGTAGTTTATTTTTTCGAATGGGACTCTCTGAGCTTATTTGAATTCTATGTGAAATTCAAAGCAGATTTCATACAGCATTTCCTGTACCTAAGTTTAACTGATTCCAAGAAAATTTTGAATCCAAACTGATGTGATTTCGGATACGTAGTCACTCTTCTGTGGACACGACTCGATGCGTCGCTTAGATCGTTTGTGAAATGAAATAATTTAATTCGTGAATTACACATATTAGAAATTTTTAAAATGGAAGAAGAAACATTATTTTCTGCCTAATATACATGAAAAAGATTATGTAGTAACGATGGATGTCCATAAAAGAATTGGGTAACAGCAGAAATAAAAGATGGTGATGTTACACTATTATTTACTGATTACTTACCTGTAAGTTCAACTTTCTTATTAATAATCGATTGTTAATCAGTCACGGCTGTGGACACGACTAATAATAATTGTCAAATAGATTTATTAATTATCTGTGGACTTTGTTCATAATTTCGCCCGTTGATTAGGTAATATGACTCGTTCAGTAGATTATAAAGTTGAAGGCGTTTTCATATATTGGTGAAGTTAATTGGAATTTCCACGTGGGTATTCACGTTTTTAATGAGATATATCCGGAACGTTCAATGTGTCGAAAAGATATCCGGAAATTGTAGGAAAAATCTCACAGAACAGGAACGGTAATAGATGTATTTTTTTTTAATATACAAAATAAAGAAGTTACGAGATGAATGGACTTTTGGTCCTCACTAGATACCGTACAAACTTGTCTGTTTACCAATGATTGTCAAATTCCCACATAATAGTTGAAGTTAGGATAGCTATGTTATTTAAAATACTTTGTTTGGAGAGTATTAAATTTTGATAAAGAAGGGAATACTTTTCGGAGTTTCACATCCTTGTAGTTATTAATTAATATAGTAATTATAATAAAAGGCGCCAACAATCAGAGGAATTTATTGACTATGGGGCACTATTCTTTTTATTTTTTATTTAATTATACAGGCTGTTTCAAATTCGACTCTCACCATTGAGATCTCGGAAACTATACGAAATACAAAGATGGTTAAATTGGGGCAAAGTTGCGCATTTACTTAATCAACAATACGCCGATTAGAAAGTTTGAAAATTTGAAGTAGTTCCGGAGATATCCGGAAAAAAACGAATTTTCGGAAAATCATTTAATTTTTTTCTGGCTTTATTTCTTAATGAATTTCTAAATAAATAGCACATTTACATTGCCACTTTGTTTCACTCTTTCCAATGGCGTTAAAGTTTTGTAACATGACGTTTCGTATATGTGTAAATATCATGAACTTTTTTTCTTATGGGAGCCATAATGTCATTCCACAAATTTGAAGGGCTCTTTTTATCACTTTTTTGACGATGTATAAGTTGCCCTTGTTGCCCTAAGAATCCGAGAAATTAAATAAATTACTTTTATAAAGTAGTTGGCTTTGATTTTTCCATTCAGTGACACGTAAATGAGATTCTGTATTATCGTCAATTGCTGATTCTTTGGAAATGGAGTTCTCCAATGAAGAAAAACGAGATATGATAAAACTTTATTACAAGAATTACAGAAACAGTGTGAAGACATTTGAAGTGTATCTTAAGATGTATCTCGAGAAACGACAACCCCACCGAACTTTATTCAACTTATTGGATAAAATTTAGCTAAGTATGGTTCCTTTAAAAAGCCCAGACAAAAATCTGGGGACAGGATGGATGAAGAAACTAAAGAAATCATTATTAATGAGGTATAATAAATTTTAATTTTTTCAAACGAGCTAAGCCCATCGCCAATTCTGTCCATTAATTTGGACAAATTCGGTTGAGGTTGTCGTCTTTCGGGATACATGTTAAGTTAAATAAAGCTAAAAAAAAGATTTTCCGAAAATTCACTTTTTCCACATTCTAAACGGCGTATTTTTAAGTACGTAAATTGCCCCAATTCAACCATCTTCGTATTTATTCCCTATAGTTTCCGAGAACCCAATGGTGAGCTTCGAATTTGAAAGAGCCTGTAAGTATATATAGTTTTTTCTAGAATTATTAGCACCAATTTATCCTTTTCGGTAAATAAGTATGCCTACTGTTTCACTTCTGGTATCCTGTTCCCTTGAATATAAAATAATAAAGTATGCCAGTTTACTTAAGAGGTTAATATTACTTTGCAGACTGTTGTTTTGGCTTTTCTTGTGCTGACATGTGTGATGTCAATTGTTAGATCAAAGTCGACAACAACGTCCCGGCCTCTCATATCTGATGAAGCTTTGGAAAATACTCTCAAGGATAAACGTTACCTTCTGAGGCAATTGAAATGTGCAATTGGCGAGGCTCCATGCGATCCAGTTGGCAGAAGAATAAAAAGTAAGTTGTTGGCACATTCGTTGTTGGGACATTGAACATCTGTCGTTACTTCGTTACTCTTGGTATTCGTTCAAGTTTGTCTATACGCCCAAGAGCCCGTCCGCCCGTCCTATGAATAGATACATCTGTTTTACATGGGTTATAAATCTACAGGGCACCTTTGAGAATCAGGACTAATTAATCCATGATTCCAAGGCTACCTATACCGTTAATTTTCTTTCATTATGTTCTCGTAATAAGTCTGAGATTGTATTCATTGTTTTTTATTATATAAAGTTGATTGTAAAGTGAGTTTTCTTTCACCAACTAAATTAGGCAACCAAATTATTGAAATTACCTTTCCACTGTAGCCAATGTGACGTCATACTTTATTATTTGGGCAAAACTGAGCATTCTCAAAAGTAGCTCTGTGTAGATTTATGATAGTAATATTCACACCAACGAGTCATCCAAATATCTTATTCTTAGGTTTTACCTGCAGCGGGCTTTTGGAATATATTATGATTATTATAATTTGACATAATTTCCATAACCATTTGGCTTCTATTATTCAAGGTTTGGCACCTTTGGTGCTGCAAGGCTCATGTCCACAATGTACTGAACAAGAGCAATCACAAATCAAGAAAGTTTTGAGTTACATGCAAGTCAACTTCCCCAAAGAGTGGAACAAAATCTTGAAGCAGTATTCTGGATGATGATAGAAGCAATTTCAATGTTTGTTACATAAGCTTTAAAAGTGCCCAAGTATTAAATTTTTTTAAATTATTTTGGAAGTAACCGAAACTTGTCATTGTTTGGCTATCCGTATAAACTATAAAAATGCTATTTCTAATATCAAATAGGCTTGAGGAAAATATTGCTTAAGCTGTTTAAATAAAGTAAACTTTTAAATAGGTAGGAATATCATGCCTAATAAATTATTGTTATTCTCCAATCTTATTGATTTTATTGATTTTTTGGTCCGCTAGCTTCTTTGTTGAATGACATACGTATAGTCAGAAAACTACAATGACATGTTTTGGATATATCTGTGTTAAGAATGCATTGAATTATAGATACATATTTAATATAGGTAATAGATTATTATTATTTTATAAGCAAGATTGTCCTCATCTAATCCAGTAGGTCCACCAGAAGCTGTTTAAAACGCAAAATGTAACTTTCAGAACTTCTTTTGTGGAAAAATTTGAAAATCCAAAGAGCATTTAGTGAATTATAGAATTTCCGAAAAAGAGTTAAGGCCAGAACCTAGATATTTTTCAGTTAGGCTCCTTATTTGTTCAACTTAGAACACATTAAAAAAAAAATGGGAGTAAAATTTTGGCTTAAGTGCAATAATAAGCATAATCGTAGAACTACCCTATATGCTGTATAAACATTTTAATGGGTTAAGAAAAAAATGTTTAAGAATTCAAGAATTGGGTGTAAACTATGAAGACCAAAATGAGTAGGATGCTCGAGGTCCACACTACAAATGTATTTGATCAGTAGGTAATAAAGAAATATGTAGTAGTTCGCAAGCAACAGGAAGTCGAATTTCATAAAATACTTATAATTGATATTGATTTATTGTTTTATCTGAAGAAAAAATTACAGTAATTATTGATAAAGATTATAGGTATCAACCGAAAATATTTCTACGTTAACATAATGAGCTTTCGAAGGTAAACATTTTAAATCTATTTGTAGAGTCATGCTAATTTCAAACTCTTTTGTACTAAATGTGGTCACGATACAAAATAAGGTTTTTTAAAATTTAAATTAAATTAGTCTGATTTCGACATATTTTTCACTTATAGATAACCAAGTAGAAAATTAACGTAGAGACATATAACACACATCATCCCTTAAATGTGGAAAAATGTCAAAAATGTAATTACGGAAAATCGGAGTTACCTACTACAGTAGGTAACTTCTAGTGGGAAGTTGAATTCATCTATATTTTATGGTAACTTAAAAACAACTCTTTAGAAAAATGCCTTCAATCTAATGGCAAATATTTAACAAGATTAATTCTCTTTGACAGACAACGCTGCAACTACCTAACATGGTAACGATGCTGTAAGATACAGTTTTCAACAATATTCTTGATTTCACATTATTTTGAAATTAGTAACCAGCTTCAACTTGATTCCAATTTAGGCATAAGTATATAAAAATAAATAATATTTTATCCCATTAAATGTTATTATTAAATTAGATACGTAATCAAATATTCAACAGGACAATTCTAGCCTAA
The DNA here is from genome assembly GCA_958507055.1 of Crioceris asparagi. Taxonomy (NCBI): domain Eukaryota; kingdom Metazoa; phylum Arthropoda; class Insecta; order Coleoptera; family Chrysomelidae; genus Crioceris; species Crioceris asparagi. Next base: position 119,305,310 of record OY293826.1, read on the forward strand.
TTAAATATCATTTAATGAAATTATTCAAAGTAATTGCTTTTCCATATCACATTTTCACTAGATAAATCACAGAAACTACTTCTGACTTGATATACTTTCACTTTCATAGTCCGTTTGGGAAAGGCTACCACAGAAAAAGCACTTTGCAACACAAATTCAACAAATCTCCCATCACTTTATATTTGTTTCATCCTGTCCTCTAGAGTGTCTATTAACTTCCAAGAACTGCAGCCCAGCCATCAGTACAAATCCCGCCACTATACACAGTGCCCTCTGGAGTCTATACACGCGTCTCTCTTTTTCTCTATTAAGCACTTCAAAAAATGTTATGTACAGAATGGTACCTGCCGAGAGGCCTTCCAGGGCCACTACTGCAGCCGACTTGGCCTTTGTCTGCATGTCAGTCTTTAGTGTTATTATCACTGCCAATAGAATGCCTAGTGGGCTGGCAACTGACAGAGCAAGCATCTGAAGGCAGATGGATTTCACGTCGGCCTTGGCCAACAACAGCTCCAGTCCAACACAGAACAGAATTGTGGCCGAATGGATGCCTACTGCAATGAATAGGTACCAAATGTTCTCTTGTTTGTTCTGGAGTCCGATGGCGAGGCCTTCGAAGACTGCGTGCAGTGACAGGGCCACGTCTATCAAGACACACCGCACGATTTGCTGCTGATTTTTTTCCTCGGTCTGATGCTCCTCTATCGTGGCTTTCTCTTCTTGCGGTTCGGCCTGTGAGTTGAGGCTCAAGGTATCGTAGATAATGCTGTTGCGTTTCTCATCGATGCTACTCAATATGCTTCTAGTGCTGGCCAAATCCTTCTTCTCCTCGTCCTCTGATTTATCAATGTTCTGTTCCAAGTTGATGTCCAATGGAGTTACCGAGGCACTGGTGAAGTTGTTGATTTTCTTTTTGAATGGTGGACACGGTCCTTCCTGAGGTACTTTAGTAAGTATCCAATGACAGATCTCTTCCAAGAAATAAACAAAGAGGAAGCCCATACATATGGCCAGCTGGGAGAGTGGGTAATCAGTGTCGATGTGGCCAAGTTTTTTGAGCTCTTCCACGGAGTTGTGAATCTGAAAACATAATTACTAAAATATGAAATATTCTATTCAGTATTTGTATTTGGAACTTGTAATAAGCAATGGTCTTTTCTCCATTTCAAAAAGATATTGATCTCTGTTGTATTCTGCCATATATTTGTCATAATATAATAGATATTCGTTCATTAGGTATCTTAATTTATTATCCTCTCTATCTTTTTGAAATGGATTACTTATAACAATCTAACATCACTTAGCACACATAAGACAACAAGAAGGTATCAATTTGGAGCAAGACAAAGTTTAAGCTACTCATAGAATAAAAATCAGAATGGCTATGGAGAACAAATGCACTGGCAATATTAATTTCCATTATCACATTTGTATGGGGATATGCGTACAAATCTTCAAATACAGGAAATACAGACACAAGAATAAAAAGCCTTTAGATATACGTTACTTGCACCATAAGAAATAAGACTATAAAGGCTCTTGAGTGACTCCAGTCTTTGAAAGAATGGAGCTGATTGTAATGGAAAGAATGGAGAAAACCACCAATTACAAATATAAGATGTCAAGACATCAACACTTGAGCATAAACATCTAAGAATCGATCTTTGAAAGATTGACTCACAATAACCATTTTAATGCTACCCCTGCGAACCCGAAGCGGGTCTCTAGTCCTGAATAATATTATAAATGCGAATGTGGGTTCCTTTGTTTATTGACTATCACATTTATAATATACTAGCATACTAGCAAATTATTGTTTCCCTTGAATCCTTGTTTTCCAATTATAGGTTTTTCGTTTTATGTCATGTCCACCGTGTAGAAATAAATTCCATTGTCACAATCCACGTCCCAAATACCTAAATAACGACATCCACTTCGACTTTTCGTTTCATTTTCTGGAAATACGAAAACTAATCAAACAGTTAGTTTATACCAAGTGCAGTCAGCAATTCATGAAGTGAATAGAGTGTTGAAATGTCAAGAAGTAATTAATCTGAACGTTTCAAATACCCAACATCCTAATAGGAAACCTCAACAATATAAGCGAAACAAACCTTTAACTGGCAAGAGTATATTCCAGAGGCAAAGATCGAAAAAATTTGATCTACGATTCCTTTACTCTTCATTCAAAGAAACGATATACCCTTCCAGTTTTGAAAATGCCTGGAACGATTCTGTGTAGCCAGTGGAAGCACATGTAAATCGTTTTTTTCTCAAGGGAAATCATCATCACCAGAAGCATAGCGTTGACAACTTCTCCAAGAGTATATTAGACGATGTCTCCGTCTGAATATACGTAAAGTCTCAAATAAAATGGACAGACTATCTCTTTTTTCTTAGAGATCATAATTTCAATAAATTGTGCTTCTCTGAGTATTGGTTGGACGAGTCCTGCCTAAAACTTTGTAATATCTGAAATTATGATGAATTATTACTACAGATCTAAATACATCCATTGTGGTGTTGCCAATTTTGTGGAAAAAACGTTAAAGGCAAACCTTTATGCGTCGATAAATTTATTGTAGACTGTGATATAGAACTTTGTGGGATTGAAATGCTGCCACTACATGCTGCTGTTATAACGATATATACGTCGGCATAGTACTGCATTCATGGACAAAATGGAAGAAAGGTTAACCTTCATAGCAGCTAAATTCAATAAGATAGTACTACTTGGAGATTTCAACATATATTTTCTCAAACAGTCTCATCAATATCTTAGGCCTTGATGCCACTATCTCAGAGTATAAAAGAGTTGACAGTGAATCAAAGATTTGCATTGACAATATATTAACAAATCTTTGCAGTGGATTTAAAACCAGTGTCATTCATCCCTGCCTTTCAGATTACTTGGTGCAATATATAAATCTGAATGGTTTTCCTAACGATAGAGACACATTCAGAAGAAATAAAAACTCCTGGTAGCATTATAAAGATACAAGCCTTCTTGTCAAATGGTGATTGGAATATCTTATGATTGAAATTCTGTAGGTAATTCTGTATTTACTGAATATCTATCAAAATATTGCTCAAGAACATTATTCTCTCAAACAAGTCTATCGAAACATTCTGAAAGCTCCAGTTAAGTGGTGGTTCAATGAAAATCTAGGAGCACTGAGAAAACTGCAATATTACTGTTGTAATTTTAAACATATTTTTAACTATAATGTGTTCTTGTCTTTTCTGTTCTGTGATATTAGCATTGAGCTTTATTTTTATCTTGACTTGTTACAAATGTTTTTATTTGCTTAACGTAGTCAAATAAACGCTATATATCTATCTTACCTCACTCCATGATTGCAGGCTAATCGCGAAATTCATGTTTCCTTGTTTATTTTTTGGAGTATTTATACGAAGTTTTAAGTGGAAATGTCTATTTAATATTAACTCTCCATCAAAAAAATTACCACCATTTTATCTCTTCAAGATTCGGATCTCTGGATGTAATGTACCCTACCCTATATCTCCGACAACGTCTATGCAGAATTTAATGATGATCGGTTGATTAGTTATGGCGTGAAAGCGTAACAAACAAACAAACAAACTCACTTGCGCATTTATTATATCAGTTAGGATAAGCTTTCCTTGCTCTACTAGAGCTGATAGAGTAAGACGACTTTATTATGTCTAATTTAAATTAATAACATCAATTGCGTCACTTCTATTAACCTAGAAACGTCTGCCGTAATCACGCATAAAAATGTCGATGGAAAACATTTGAATTTCTCATACATTTGAGTGAAATGTGAAAGCAATCGATAAAGTATTCTAATACCCGAGTTCCTCACAAATAGATTGACTATCTCATCAATATTAAATTTTTTAAATTGTGTCATTGTCTGTGAGTAAAACTTTTGATTGTTGGTTGTCTCTAAGGGTTCTCAATAATTATTTCAATTATTGATGACGGTAACTGGAAAAGCTAATCATTATGCAATACATCAATTGAACTGGCCCGTTTTGAGTAATGAGTAGTTTTATTATACGTAAAGAGTTTTCCAATAAAAACGATATAATTTTAAAATGAAATAACAAAGAAATAATTTTAAATATAACCACACTTTTTATATTATCTTAAAGTACAATCGATAACGTTTTGAATAAGATGACTCTCTGTCTCTGTTTCTCTCTGGTTATTTGGCCCTTGTTTCCTTTCGGTGCATTTGGCCAGCACTCCTTCGACTACATTACGTAACCGAAATTTCATGCAATGAACATGTCAAGGAAGGACAGGGAATTTGCTTTGATCAGGATATAACCGTCATTGTCACGCCCTTGAGGTTATCCGCGAGGTATTCCTCCTGTCTCCGCCAGACTACGCTACTAGGTGCTTTTAACCTCCAAATATTTCTTAGGAATCAACTTCTTCACAAAAGCAACTCCAGAGCTGCTCTTGATTATCACGGCAAATGAATTCCCTATCTACCTCGAGGGCCCAGCACTCGAGTCTTCTGCCACGTGTACTGCCCGTACGAAAATTGTTTCAATTTCCTTCCAACCCGAAGTGAACACTGCCGAGGTTGAAGAGGACATGAATAGCATGTAGTATGTACTTTAAATGTCCACCTCGGCTTCGTGTCCACGAGTGAATTCGACGAATGCAATTTTCGACGACTTTGTGCAATAAATCGGGTGTAATCTCACGAATTTAGCGTTCAATGTTCAATCTCAAAGCATCAATTGTTGTGGCCTGTTTGTATAAACCATAGATTTTACCTTCAGAGGATGCAAAGGCTTCTCGTGAATCTGATGTGGATCATTTTCACAACCAAAACCTCAATTTTGCTTATTTACGTAATCACTTAAACAAAAATGAGCTTCATAAGAAAATATAGTTTTTTCCGCTACATCCAAGTCAAGTCTTAACTCTTGAGCACGACGAGGAATTGATCAATCTGTATCGTTTGCAAGACTGGCTCTTACAGCAGCAATATTCTCTACAGTTCTGGCGTCTTACTGGTGTTTTTACATCGAGAAGGGTAAAATTACTTTCAAATTTCTCAACGGTGCGACAAATGGTAACCACAGAAGTTTGATTATTTAGAACAGTTTTCACGAAGTGCGTGAGGAGTGTTCACAAAAGAACAACCATTTTCGTAAAATTTTTGGACAATAACCAAACGTTCTTGGAACGAGTATTAAGCCACAATAAATTAATAAATTGTTGGAGTTTACTGAACATAAATGACAACTAGTGACAGTTATAACTTTATTACCATGGTTACTACATCATCACAAAATCATATCATACTTATTGGAAAACCTGTTATATAATTATAAAATGCATAGTTTACAAAATATTGAAACAGATTAGCCGCACACCCAAGCCTATATCTGGGATAACAGCCTAAATCGTTAAATAAATACAGAATGGAGTGATTTACTCATAGTTAATGGTAAGATTTAAGCGAAATTTATATGTACAAAACTCTCTCTCCAAGCGAGTCCTAATCTCAATTAACGACCTTTGATATACAAGATATCTCATTGTTTATTCACTTATATGTAATAAATATTTTATTATTGCTGTTGTGGGATCCAATATAAATTTACGGTTCAAGAATCAGGTATGTCAGTATCCGTTGATTCATCTATGTCCATATTGATTATCGTTTTAAATAATTTGCTTGATTCCATGAATTTATAATAAAAAATTATAATGATTCTCAAAAGAATACTAAATGAAATAATTGGATCAAAGTTTAATCACAATTTTCATAGTTTTATTATTTACACAATAATGAGTTATTCATTATAATCTATATTACTAGAAACATCGATAGAAGAATTAACGATTACTTTTATGCCATGATCTGGGTACCTACTGTTTACATAGGTAAATCGTTGCACAATATTGTGACTATTGAATATGTTGTATACCTGCTTGGTAGCAGACATGGTTATCCTAATTTACTTAATCAAATAGATATATTTGTGAAACGATGTCGATTAATATGAAAGACGATGAAATGCTCATGATTATGGAAAGGAAGATAATAGGAAATAAGAATAATAAGAAGAAAAAAAATAATCACCGCCCAAAAAGAATAATTGGGAAACATTAAAATTTTCCTTGTATTCTTATACTTAGTCTTAATCAATAAGATTAAATGATACCACCATGTATACAGATGATACAAAATAAATCTAATCTATGAATAACACAAAAATGGAATCCAGCGTATAAAAGAAAATATTTTTTACAAAAAATTGGGCCGACTATCAGTTGTTGCACTGAAAAATACAAAATAATATTAATTCTATTGGTTCTGGTAATTTTGGTTGCCTACAACAACAAACTACAACGGCACAACTTCAAAATTACCAGCACCAATAGAATTAATATTATTTTGTATTTTTCAGTGCAAAAACTGATAAAGTCGGTCCAATTCTTTGTAAAAAATATTTATTTCACATTTTTGAGTGTAACATTAGTCATGGAAATTGCTAAACGTTCACTAATACCCAAAAAGATATAGGTAGGTTTAGCTTGTACATAGCGGAAATGCGCATATCACATATTTCAGACTTTACCATTGCGAAACTCGGAAACCGTGACTCTTTTGAAAACATGTTCAATTTAAACGTTTCCGGATATGGTCCCATTTCTAATTTTCAAATCTCGAATTTTCGATTTTCGGAAAAATTTGCCCCTTCCACATAGCTGAAACACATATTTCAGAATGTAGCGCGGAAACGTATGATTATTTTTTAAAATGTACAATTTAAACATTTCCGGTTATGGAATTTTCATTAATTCTGTCGTCTCGGATTTTCAATTTTCGAGAAAAATTGCCCCCTCCACCCCCTTTGGGGACGGTTTTTGGAGGGAAGGACATTTTGGATTTGATTTTTCTCAATATGGGGCCAATTTCCAACTCTCCTCTTTCAAATGAAACAAAAATCGTCTAAATCGGAGTACGTTTACTATGCAAAACGCGCGAACAGCCATAAAAAAAGCAATCTTGCAACCGAATTGTATACATTCTCCTTTTTTCAGTCAGTCAGTCAAATTGATGGACAGAGAAAAAAAAATAAAGTTCAATCCTCCTTTATTTAGTTTTTCTTATGAAGTGTATTAGTTTGCCTTCTCTGGAGAGTGGTGTAACCTTCATTTTTATTGACCGACGAACCTCAAACGGAGGAGGTATACAATTCGTATGTGTGCTTTTTTTTTTGGTTTGCGCGCGCCTTTCATATAGTAATCGTAGTCCGATTTTGATAATTTTTGATTCATTTGAAAGAGGAGCCTTGAGAAATGGTCTCGTAGTTATAAAAACGGGAATCCGACATTTTCTTCCCTCCGAAAACCGCTCCCGAAGGGGGTAGAGGGGCCAATTTTCTCGAAAATTGAAAATCTGAGGTGATATAATTATAGATAGGACAATATCCAGAAACGTTTAAATTGAACATTTTTTCAAAAGAGTTACGGTTTTCAAGATAGACGCATGTATAATTCTCAAATGTGCAATGTGGAGAGGGCGATTTCTGTCGAAAATTGAAAATCTTTGAGAAGTACATGGACATAATTATTTGTAGCAACATTTATAATGAACATTTTTCCCTTAGAGTTACTGTTTTCGAGTAAAATCGATGTTAAAAAGGTAACAACTAAAATATTCAAGCGTATTTCCGCAGCGATGTTCTGAGATCTCAATAATAACAACTACAAGCAAGGAATATACGTGGGTAATAGGATAAGTACTATCTTCATTGGTATTAGTGAACGTTCAACGATTTTCGTGACTAATGTTACACTCAAAAGTGTGAAATAAATATTTTGTACAAAAAATTGGACCGACGTTATTAGTTGGTGCACTGAAAAGTATAAAATAATATTAATTCTATTGGTGGTGGTACTTGTGAAGTTGGTGCCAAAAGTTATCAATCTACCTACAACTGCACAACTTCAAAAGTAACAGCACCAATAGAATTAATATTATTTTATACTTTTCAGTGCACCAACTAATAAAGTCGGTCCAATTTTTTTTTTTAAATATTTTTTCTATTGAGAATCCTGCATATTTTGTAACGACCTATTTTGCCAAAATTTTAAAGGTGGAATGTGAGTGGAGTGTTTCATGTTCAACTAATATACATCTATAGAATGTTTTGGTGTTGAAAAAGATATCATAGGGTTTATATGTATGTACTTATATATTATGCAAGGGGGATATATTTTATGAGAGATTATATAAACATAGGTTCCCAAACGCTTTATTCTGATCTGCAGGGTGTTGAAATTTGAAGATTTTTTTCTCTATTTTTCTTTATAGCTTTGAAGTATTTGGAATATAGGTTAAACTGTTAGGCTTAAATCATTCGATATGCCAAATGGTTGGGAGAATCTTCAGGAAGATATTTGTTCATGGCTCTTTTTCTTCCCCTGAACTTTTTTGCGCTGCGCAGCTGTAAATTCTAAAATATAATATGAATTTTCTGATCTATCTAGAAAATGTTTAGTCTCTTGTCTCTTTTTTTTATAACTGCACCATTATCGAGAAAAAAATCTGTAATTCATTAGATAATATTGAAATAAAAAAAAATGTCTGATAGGTTAGAGTTTTATTTGGATAATATTTGGTTGTAAATAATTTTGACAGGGCACATTTGAAATCGTAGCTTGTGTCTGCTTATGTATGGCGGGATTTATAAAGAAAACCAGTTAAAACCTTCTCGGACCTATGTTTAGTCATAAAATGAGTTAAATAATGCAAATGATATTTAATAACAACCTGTATGTGAATTTTTTAGTTAATTGTTTTTCATGATATTTTTGTAACTACATTTTTTAAGGTCGATATTTTTCTTAGGTGATTTTATCATTACACATTATCTTTCATTTATTACCTTACAATATAGACAAATATGGTTTGTCCACTACAAAGACTTTCGCTCCCAAACGTACAAAAATTGATCCTGTTCAATTTTGATGTAGGAGGAACTGCTTAGACTAGCCAGAATGAATGAATGAAGTTAGAAAAATTGACAGTTCATTTGAGCATAACTCCTGCTTTTTCTCAGAGGCAGGTACGCGTTATATTATCTAAGTGATAGAGGGCTAAGAGCCGAATGCCTTACACAAGTTTCATCAAAATTGTTATAGCCGTTTTCGCGCCACAGTATAGAGTGAAACATGTTTTTCAGTTATTGCCTAGCAAGCAGTGTGAGCAGGATGTCGAATCTTACTTACTTACTTATCGAGGAGCCTCATCGATACCCAACAAAACAAAAAAGAAAGCAACTAAATCGGCCAATTCGATCCAGAGAAAATCTTGACACAATAGACCGAAAGGCGCACAAGCAAAGAGACATACTACAGACGACCAATGATTGAAAATTTATTTTTTGGACTAATGAAACTCCGAAACAATATCTTCTCTTGATAAACCAACGAAAATTTTACACACGGTTTTGCGTGAATTTCATTTCAAAATAAATAAAATTAATTTTTTCTTTTTTCTTAAAGAGCTCGTACTGTAAACCATTTATCCCAATTATTTTTTTGTAATGATCTATCATAGATTCGGATATCTACCTGAAAACTGCCTTAATTGTAGATATTTTGTATTTATTGAAGTTAATAAACTATAATTTTCTGCTAAAAATATAACTGAGCACTAGAACATAAGAATGAGTAAAAAATCCCGATGGCCTGTAGTCAGCGGAAAGGTAAATTTTTCAAAATTCATTGAATTGAAATTTTAACAACCGTTTCATAGGTATACCTACATGTTATTAAATAAAATTGTCATAGCCTTGCGGTTAGAGGTTTTTGTTTTGGCTGTTGAATATAAAGCAGACAGGGTTCGAGTCCACTTCAAGGCAGATTTTTTTTTCGTCTATTTCTTTTCAATAAATATACTATATATTTTTTTTAATCAGGGTCTATATTAAGATCTCCAGAAAATGTACAATTACATCAAATTTATATTGAGTGTTCATGTTTTATCAATATTTGTTATTTTTCTTTATTAATTTTTATTTTTTTACCTGTGTATTTTATGAAAAATTGCTTTGAACAAAAGTTGTAGGTACTGATTATATCTATAACCTAAAATTATTTTTAATAATATTTACACTACTGCTCTTTTTTGATAATTTTTTTAAATGTTTGAATGGTCGCCATTTTGAAACTACTTACCCGATATTGCCCAATAACGAACTCGACCGAGATATTTGAAAGATTGATTTTTGTAGCAAATTTGAACTTGATACCTGCAAAACTGCGACCTCTATCGTGTTAACAAATTTCGTAATATCCCATATATATATATATATATATATATATATATATATATATATATATATATATATAAACTTTTGAACCAAATGTTTTTTTGAACTAACTTATAGACATATAACAACATGCCGTTGAAATTTTTTCGAAATTCAAAAGTGTGAACGATCGCAATAGGTATATTTCTATAAGAAATTTACCTAATAAATGAGCAAAAGGAAAAAAAACCTCTGGTAACCTAGCAGGGCATGTACCAGAATTAGGTGCTTTTTATGTGCTAATTTCTTGCTGCAATTTAAAATTGTTTGATCTTACAGTTTCGGCGAAATTTGAAAGCAAAAAGTGCTTTGCTAGCTTAGCAATAAGCTGAACGAGCATCTGTTATTTTTTGCCATATCCGTATTCTTATTACCATAATAATTATGTGCTTTTTTGTGCTAATTTCTTGCTGCAATAAAAAAAAATTGTGCTCTTCCAATTTCGGAGGAATTTGAAAACAAAAAGTACTCTGCTACCTTACCAGTAAGCTATCAGAGCACCTGTTGTTTTCTTGTGATATACGTTTTTTAATTGCTATAATAATTATGTTCTTTTATGTGCTAATTTCTTGCTGCAATTAAAAATTTTGTGCTCTTCCAATTTCGGAGGAATTTGAAAACAAAAAGTACTCTGCTACCTTACCAGTAAGCTAGCAGAGCACCTGTTGTTTTCTTGTGATATACGTATTTTAATTGCTATAATAATTATGTTCTTTTATGTGCTAATTTCTTGCTGCAATTAAAAATTTTGTGCTCTTCCAATTTCGGAGGAATTTGAAAACAAAAAGTACTCTGCTACCTTACCAGTAAGCTAGCAGAGCACCTGTTGTTTTCTTTTGATTTACGTATTTTAATTGCTATAATAATTATGTTCTTTTATGTGCTAATTTCTTGCTGCAATTAAAAATTTTGTGCCTTTTCAGTTTCGGAGAAATTTTAAAATTAAAACTTCTGCTACCTAACCATTAACATAGTGAAGCATTGCCTTCGTTTCCATCAGTAATGCCTGTATGGTCTAGCAGAATTGTTCGTATGTATGGTGCAGAAGGTTCATGGTTCGATTGCTGGGTTGTTGAGTTAAGCACAACATTTTTACTTGCAGCAAGAAATTAGCACATAAAAAGCACATATTTCTAGTAAATATCAAATCCATTTTCGGTACTTTGTTCTGCTAGGTTACCAAAGGTGGAAAAAAGTTAAGGTGACTGGAGCATGGTCAACTAATGGAAGATGGTGGTTCAGATGTAATTGGAGAAAATTCAAGAGAAAGCAGAAGATGAAGAAAAACATGAATGCATCATGTGAACACATTTATAAGAATTGGTAAAATTGGTAAGATAACAGCAAGTGAAAGTTTGAACGGACTAAAGTATTAGATTAGATTCATTCGCATTTCTATTATAATAATTCAGCTATGAAGACTGGAAAATAACACAGAGGTTATGAAAATAGATGGTGCGAAGTGACAATGTTCACTGGATCTAGTTTTTAAGAAAGTTACTTTTAGCGAGATCATCGAGACTTTCCAGTAAAAAATACTCACCTCCATCATCATATGTAGGAAGCATGTGGCAAAAAGAACACCACCACCAAATGACTGACACAAAGCTATTGCACAGATAACTTGCGAGTGCCGCCGCTGATTGACAAAGGTATCGGCACCTTCATCATGCTCCTGTGCTCCCTCCCAACGCCGCAACAGAGCGTACAATTTCACCGGCAACATGCCAAAAAAGAAGCGGATCGCGCCAAAAAGTGCCGCTACCAGCAATTTGGTGGCCAGCAGATCGTCCATGATTCGGGGCTGGCAGAGGCACTACGTGCTGGCGCACTGCCCACCCGGACACTGCCGCCATAGAGTAGGTAACTACCTACCTGACAAAAAAGAACTGTCACGGTCGCCGTCGAGGCCGTCGCCGCCGCCGATTACTCCAACTACGTCGCGGTTTATAACCCAGTGAAACTATTGCTACTTGAGATATACGGGGTGGGTATCTATTTAAAAGCTTTTCGCAAAATGCTACTACATATTTCTGTCGATAAGTCGATCTTTGCAAAGATTCTTCAGTACAAAGTTGGGTATTTTAGGCGTTATTTGTATTTTTTTATATAGGTATAATTTTCTAACGGCTACTGGGTTTTCACTATAATTTCATATGGTGATATAGTTAAATATGGTAAATAAGCTCATATCAAAATTATTAATCATATCTATACAAAAGCAGAAAACTACTTTTCACAAAAATTAGTTCAAGCATGAAATTTTATTCACTACAAAAAAGGTATTCTGGTCGTATATAAAGGTTTTGTCAAATTAGAATTTTAAGATTTGTTTTCGGTCATTTTGACAACGGAGATTTTTCTTTCTAGATATTAGAGTAGATATATGCTCATTCCGCCAGTAACAAAATTATAAACTTTAAATTTGCTTTTCGCTCCTTTTCAGGGTTAAATATGCACATCAATGGAATGCAAGAAAATACTGAATATCATCAGAGTACTTTCTTCTATAAAATATCAAGAAATACATATTACTTACAATATACAAAAGCATAATCAGAACGAAAATTGCTTATGGAGCAGTTTTCTATGACGCAGCAAACCCAGGCCTGTTGTAAAAACTTGATCCCATCCCAAATCCATCAATAAGCCTTGGAGCTTTTAGAACTACCCCAGTTACCAGCCTCTTAGCGGAAGTTCATGGAAAACCATTGGATATGGAAAGAACTAGCCATTAATTATATAGCCAAGGTAAAGTCCACTCCCCAGAACCCGATGTATTGCTATCTATTCCAATCAACACTGCATAAATTATACAACATATGACAGAGTCGTCCCACACCACTGTCTTAAACATTTACAAGTTCAATGGAAACATTGGCAATGATTCTTCCACCTATCTACCACAGATTACCTCACCCATTATCTCCGTGGATCAAGCAAGAAATTGAGATTAATCTTTATATTGCTCAACACTTGAAAGCAAAAACACCTACCTCAACCTATAGGCAATTATTCGCTGAAGAGAGCAATAAATACAATAGTTCCATATTTTTATATTCAGATGGGTATAACTGAGCACAACGTAGGATATACAGTAACATCTGATGAAGATAATCAGTAATAGTAACCTTCCCTAAAGAATATCAACAGTTAATTGTGAGCTATTCGCTATTCTTCATGCTATGCGATATATAAGTACAGCAAAATGAGATACCAACTGGACTATTTTTGCTCAGACATTAGTACAGATCCAACATCGTGTCAATAACCTCAAATTCGATGATAAGAAAATACAAATGGGATTCCAGCACACCAGGGTGAGCCTGGGAATGAGAAAGCGGTTACAGGGGCAAAATTAACAACAGTTTCCCCCAGTATAGATTCAGATATCACCCAATCCCATAATTTTTAGGTAAATTTCTTATAGAAATATACCTATTGCGATCGTTCACACTTTTGAATTTCGAAAAAATTTGAACGGCATGTTGTTATATGTCTATAAGTTAGTCCAAAAAAACATTTGGTTCAAAAGTTTATATATATATATATATATATATATATATATATATATATATATATATATATATATATATATATATATATATATATATATATATATATATATATATATATGGGATATTACGAAATTTGTTAACAGGATAGAGGTCGCAGTTTTGAAGGTATCAAGTTCAAATTCGCTACAAAAATCAATCTCTCAAATATCTCGGTCGAGTTCGTTATTGGGCAATATCGGGTAAGTAGTTTCAAAATGGCGACCATTCAAACATTTAAAAAAAAATATCAAAAAAGAGCAGTAGAGTAAATATTATTAAAAATAATTTTAGGTTATAGATATAATCAGTACCTACAACTTTTGTTCAAAGCAATTTTTCATAAAATACACAGGTAAAAAAATAAAAATTAATAAAGAAAAATAACAAATATTGATAAAACATGAACACTCAATATAAATTTGATGTAATTGTACATTTTCTGGAGATCTTAATATAGACCCTGATTAAAAAAATATATAGTATATTTATTGAAAAGAAATAGACGAAAAAAAAATCTGCCTTGAAGTGGACTCGAACCCTGTCTGCTTTATATTCAACAGCCAAAACAAAAACCTCTAACCGCATGGCCATGACAATTTTATTTAATAAGATGTAGGTATACCAATGAAAAGGTTGTTAAAATTTCAATTCAATGAATTTTTAAAAATTTACCTTTCCGCTGACTACAGGACATCGGGATTTTTTTTTGTTTGACCTAGCGTTTCATATAGTAAACGAACTCCGATTTTGATGAATTTTGATTCATTTGAAAGAGGAGGATTGATAAATGGTCCCATATTCAAAAACGCAGATACTAAATCTCCTTCTCTTCAAAAACCGCCCCCGAAGGGGGTGGAGGGGGCAAATTTTGTCGAAAATCGAAAATCTGAGTTGGTATAATTAAAGATAGGATAATATCCGGAAACGTTTAAATTGAACATTTTTTCAAATGAGTTACGGTTTTTGAGATAGAGACATTTTAGTTTCTCATTTTTGCTATGTAGAGAGGGCGATTTCTTTCGATAATTGAAAATCTTTCGATACTACATGAAAGACATAATTATTTGTAGCAATATTTACAATGAACATTTTTCCCTTTGAGTTACGGTTTTCGAGTAAAATCGGTGTTAAAATGGTAACAACTAAAATATTCAAGCGTATTTCCGCAGCGATGTTTTGAGATCTCAGTAATAACAACTACAAGCAAGGAATATATGTGGGTAATAGGATAAGTACTATCTTCATTGGTGTTAGTGAATGTTAAACGATTTTCGTGACTAATGTTACACTCAAAAGTGTGAAATAAATATTCTTTACAAAAAATTGGACCGACGTTATTAGTTGGTGCACTGAAAAGTATAAAATAATATTAATTCTATTGGTGCTGGTACTTTTGAAGTTGTGCCGTTGTAGTTTGTTGTGCCAAAAGTTATCAATCTATCTGCAACTGCACAACTTCAAAAGTAACAGCACCAATAGAATTAATATTATTTTATACTTTTCAGTGCACCAACTAATAACATCGGTCCAATTTATTGTAAAAAATATTTTTGTTTTTTCTTAACCGACGAACCCCGGACGGAGGAGGTATGCGGTATCCAATTCGACTGTCTACTTTTTTTTGGTTCATGCGCGCGTTTTATATAGTAAACATACCTCGATTTTGATGATTTTTGATTCATTTGAAAGAATAGACTTGAGACATGGTCCCATATTCATAAAAACGCAAATTCGAAATCTCATTCCCTTCGAAAACCAAGGGAGTGAAGGGGGCAAATTTTTCTCAAAAATCAAAAATTCGAGATGGCAGAATTAAAAATACAAAAATATCCGGAAACCTTTAAATTGGAAATTTTTTCAAAAGAGCTACGGCTTGCGAGTTTCTGGGATGTTATAATTTCAAATATGTGTATTTTCGCTATATGGAAGAGGCAATTTCTTTCGAAAATTGAAAATCTGAGAATGAAATAATGACCAGATTATTTATAGCTAAATTGATATAGAACATTTTTTCCATAGAGTTACGGCTTTCGAGTTAAAAGAGTGGTAATATTTTATAATATGCTTATTTCCGCGACTATGTACAAGTAAAGCATACATGGATAATGGTGAGCGTTCAACGATTTTCGTGACAAATGTAACACTCAAAAGTGTGAAATAAATACCTAAAAAGTACAAAATAATGTTAATTCTATTGGTGCTGGTACTTGTGAAGTAGGTGCCAAATGTTTTCAAACTTGTAACTGTTCAACTTCAAAAGTACCAGCACCAATAGAATTAATTTTATTTTGTACTTCTCAGTACACCAACTGATAACCTTGGTCCAATGTTTTGTAAAAAAATATTTTTGTATGCTCTTCTTATTATTGCAAATAAATAACAACCATCTTAAATTGGTTAAATATTTCAGCCTTTTACATAATATATAAAGTCTTACGTGACGCAAGAAATAAAAAATAACAGTTTTGATAAGGCAATTCATTTCTTGCTTCCGTTAAAAAGTTACGGACAATTATTATAAAAAGTGACAAAAATAATAATTTCAAATAAATAAATCTCAATTGGACCTAACGATTGTTGGTAAAATTTTGATTATTTTATAATTATGTAGCTACTTATAAAAGAAAAGAATATAAAAAGTATAACAAATGCATAGAGTGAATTTTTTTTCAGAAATAAATAGAAGACATCGATTATTATCAAAATTAAATACATAAATTTCTTCTTAACCATTGGCGCAAAAATTGGAAATCTCGGAATATTAAAAAATCTAAATTCTACGCCTATGGACAAATGAACCTTTTAAATATCAATACATACACTTTTACGAACACGCATCATACCTATTTCAAATTTCATTTCTGGTAGATGGACAGAAAACTTAATAACTTAATACATTATTTCATAAAGTTAAACTAGATATACGTTCCTAAATATTATTTATTTGCAACTAGGTACATACTCGGAGTGAGAACTAAGTTGTATTTGTAGAGATAATTGATTGATGCAATGAGATCAATTCACTCCCACATAATATGTGTATTTTGCAAAAATCATTATAGATTTCTAAATCCACATTTCAGGTGTTTTCAGAACATGTAGGGGCAAGCGAGTCTTGTCTGATTTCCGAGTTGAAATAGAGAAGCTTTGGCTTCCAGATTACGAGCGGGCCCACTTAAGCTTCACCAGCGTCTTAAGAATCCAATACTCCAGTCTTGAAATAATATTCGTGCCGATTTATGTTCCCTGGGTCTTGTAGGTAGGTAGGTACCTATCTGATCAAATTTCAATTCAATGAATTTTGAGAAATTTACCTTTACGCTGGCTACAGGCCGTCGGGATTTTCAATGATTTTGGAACAAAGCTCAAACAATATGACCTGATTCAATATTAAACTCAATCGATTTTAATGTTTTTTTATAGTTTCAATTAAAATCCAAAATCTAATTTGTTATTAGTAAATGATAATTTCAAGAATTTGGAATTCTAAATATTCGACCAACGCAGTAAAGGCGCACCATTTTGGATGGAAGAATATTCAATATAATTAATATATTTATGTTTGTAAACAATAATCCACAAGAAAATTCGTTAATTGATGCTTAACTAATATTATAGTTACTTCGTCTGTCAAGCAATTCTTTGTTAATCAACTACGGAATAAATCAATTAAATTATAAAATCTTCCTACATCCACAAATTACTTAAACAGAAGATGGTTTATTATTTTGGGTTTTTACAAAGAATTGTTGTTTATTTTTATGTCCTAGAATTAACTTTTATTTTATTTTATTTTATTTAAAAATACCACATAGTGTGTTGAAACGTTTCATTTTATGACATGAAATAAATGTGAATTTATTTCTCAAATAATCTCCGCATTCATTGAACCAGAGCTCTAATCCAAGAATACCCGCAATTTATTAATATTATGTAGGTATTTACTGAATCTCAAATTTTTCATATATAAATGGTTGTAAAGAAAAAAATATATTATCTAATGGAATTGTTTACCTATAAATAAATTTAGTAATTATTTTATTTTTCTAAAAATTATACAAGGATGATAAAAATGCTATTTTCGTATCGAATTATCATTGTTGCAGATATAAGTTTTTTATTCTTGAATTTTAATCTGGACAAATAAATAGACAAAACTCAAAACCTTTTAATCTATTTGTCTCTATTAGCATCAGTTCTGAGAAGTTATTAATCTTATATGTACGGTGTATGAGTTTTAAGAAAGAAAATTTGCCTACCGGCCTATGAACATTTCCTCCTTCTCTAAAGTTAATTTCCTGATCAGTACAATATGATTTTTTTATATTCCTAATTCACAAGCATGTTTCCTTATATTTCGAGGCCAATTGGCCATATAAAAGTCAAGCTCAAACTGATTTTCCATAAAATATAACTGCACTAGCATTCATAGCGTGCTTGACTAGAATGATTTGATGTAGAGGAAAAAAAACAATGAGAATTCGCAACATGAACTTTTGATAGGTATAGGATAGGAAATCGATACAGATTATAATCATCATCAAGTATTTATAGAAACATATCGTTACATGACTGTGCTGAATAAGTAATGTTTATATATGTATTTACAGGGTGAGTTTTTTAATAAGAAGGAAATAAGAAAAAGTTTAAATTAGAAAAGAGTTTCAGTTTCGTAAATTATACTCAAAACCAATTTTAGTTTTACAAAATTTGACAGCTATCAACGCAAATTTTAAAATACGGGTTTTTGGCGATTTCTTGAAACGTCCTTAGCTCAGCAAATACTAATTTTATAAAAAAATATTCAATACAAAAGTTATGGGAAATTTTATTCGACAAGTCTTTTGTCACATCTATTATTTTTGGCATATGACATAAATTTGTATTTTTCTTAAAGGGAACAATATTAGATTCTTATTAAATAAAGAATTTTATTGCGATGCTAGTAATATGTTATATGATAGAATTGTTTTTAGAGATAAAGTTTTTATGGACATTTATGTATTTTTTTCTGATTCTTTTATTACCTCAAGGTAGTTAGTTTAGTTATCTATGAAAAAAATAAAATAATTAAATAAGCCTCTGTTAGTTTGGTTACCGTTGTAACAAATAATAATATTGTATTATTCTGACAATTTCTTTAGTTTTTACAAAATATTTTTGAAAATTCTACCGTTATTATTAATACAAACGTTGCATCTTTTTTTAAACTGAATTTGTTGCCTTTCGTAGAGATCAATATTATTGAAAGCTCGAAGTTCATCCATTGTAGCATAAGTCTGTTTGTAAACTTTGTCTTTTACAGCTCCCCACAAATAAAAATCTAAATCCGAAAGATAGAAAGATCATGGTGGTCATAAAGAAGAGGCATTTATTTCTATCCGAGAATTAGGAAATATTTCATTTAGATAATTCCAAACTAATAGAAAATTATGGAGTGGAGCGCCATCATGTTGAAACCATTGTAGATTTCTTCGAGTGTCTAGGATCAAATTTTCCAACATTTCTTCCTTATAATTTTGATTGAAGAAACTGAAGACAGCGGTCGCCTGTTAAAGTTTCCTCAAAAATAAACGGTCCAATAAGTGTTGAGCCCATAACACCATACCAAACGTTAAGCCCGAACTTAATTTGTGGTCTTCTTTGTTCAACATGATCTGGACTTTTTGCATCCATAAATGATCATTATGGTGATTAAACATGACACAATCAGTAAATCTCGTTTCATTTGTCCATAATATTTTGAAAGGAAAATCTTGAACGTTCTGGCACATATTCCTAAGCTACGTACAAAATTCCAGATGTCGCTCAGGATCCCTAGGATGAAGAGTTTGAGACGCTGATAACTGGTATGGGTGGAATTTATGTTTCATGAGCACCCTTACCACAGTACTCTGCGAAGTACCAGCTTCTACAGCAATTTCTCTGGTGGACTTTCTGGGATTTTGATTTACATTTGACAAAACATTTACCTCCGCAGCTTCATTTATTTTAACATTGTTGTAATTTTGAGGTCTTGAGGTACCTAATACGTAAATTAGGAAAAATAGAAAAACGCCCATAAAAATTTTATGTCTAGAAATAATCCTATCATATGCTATATCTCAAGAATCGCAATACATTTTTTTATTTAATAAGAACAAAATTTAATATGGTTTCCATTTAACAAAACAGAAGTTTATGTCAAACGTCAAAAATGACAGGTTTGACAGATAACATTTTGAGACCATTTTATTTAGAAGAAAATTATTACATAACTGTTATATTTAAATTGTTCTTCTACTTTTTAGTATGTACTTGCGGAACTATGGACGTTTTAGTAAATCGCCAAAAATATTTTTTTTCAATTTCTGTTGGTAGCTGTCAAATTTTGTAAAACTAAAATAATTTTTGAATATAGCTTACAATACTGCAAATCTTTGCCAATTTAAACTCTTTTGTATCTGCCATAATATGGGTGATCCCTGATCATAAAAAACTCACGCTGTATATGAGGAATTATTGTGAACTTTCAGAAGTTTCTAGATTATTATCAATGATTCGTTTAAGGTAGGTAACAGTTAGGAACAAATGAACGGAGGCACAAAAATATTGAAACTAATTTTCCTAGATGTGGAAATAACCATACAAGATCAAGAAAAATCTGCTCTTTCTCAGATATGCGTTTTGAGGGGAGAGTCAAGGGATTCTAGAACAATACTTGAAGCAACATTCATCAAAATTCTTATAGCCTTTTGCCGGCTACAGTCTTGAGCTAAACACGTTTTTTGGCTATTGGATAGCAGGTGTTTTACATAAAACCCGTCTTGTTCCTCAGGACCATCAAAAACAAAAACAAAAGCAACAAAATAAATCCATCCATTGTCGAGCTCAGCTTGGCAAAGACATACCAATGGCTGAAAATAGATTTCTTGGACTCAGGGATCCAATAAACGTTAACATCTGTTAGAGATAGATACCACGCTACAATAGTTACTTTGCTTACATAGCTTTTTGGAGTAGCAGTAGAAAAGTAAAAAGTTTTAACTTACGCTTAGAGTAATTCATTCATTCATTGCATGAAGACGTCATGTTTATGACAGTGCCACATCATTCTCAGTCAATAACACGTCAAAATTGCAGGTTTTAGAAAATTGGTTTGGCAAAATTCTCAGAGAAAAATGGGTGATCCCAATTTGGTGACGACATGCACCTTTCATGGCCAAGAGTACCTCTTCAAGATGAACGTGTTGTGCAACAATCTCGAGATTCTTGTAACGGACAAGAGTTCCGGCGAGGAGTGGCAGTGCAGTTATGATGCCACGTGTAAGGAATTTGCTTTCTTATGATTATCTTGGTTCATAGTCAACCTTATTGATTTTTCATTTTAGATGTAGAGAATTTAACGCACAAGACTGGAAATTTCAAACAGTTTGACATTTTCATTGCAATGATCAAATCTGGTCTTCTAAGGGTATGTATAGAGTCATTACCTTACTTCAAATTATCTGTTGTTAACATTTATATCTTAGACCAGTGAAAGTGTAAGTCTCGATTTACTGACGTTTGAAGATTTGGAACTATTAAGATCAAGAAAAATTACAAAGACTGTCGGACCAAACAATAATAACAGAAGATATTTGATAGTTACATATATAGTTGAGTTTGATAAGTATGTACCTATTATCTTTGTACAAATGATAAATTATTATTAAGTTATTTCTGCTATAGAGGAAGATCAATTGAGTAATATATAGATAAATGGAAGAAATAAGTTTTAAATTTATATTGCAGGATACGATATCCTCTACCATTAGAATATTGTGGACCCCCTGATCCTGTCATCTTGCAGGGCACCATTAGAAGACTAGAAGTAGAATTGGCTAAGACAAAGGAGGAACTAGCTATTAAGAATAATAATAGTGATTCGAAGAAGATCTATTTTCTACAGAAAAGGTGAACCTAAAGAGCATTTAACGAAAACATTCAAATTCTCAGTGTACCTACTCAAATTTCAATCAATGTCACTCTATGTCATAGATGTATTATTTGTTAGAAGGTTTGAAATCTCCTCTGATCTTTCAGTGGATTGGACTTTGGGATTTCAGGGTGGACGAGCTCACCGAGGAGAACTTGGAATTGCACGAGGAGCTTCGACATATGTCCAAACTTGTGGGAAAGAAGCCACGCACCCAAGTGCTGTCATTGCAAAAGGCTGTTAGTAGTCTGGAGAAGTGTGTTGTGAACGAAAGAAACTCCCACCATGAATTGGTTGAGAAGCTGAGGTGCGATAAGGAGCATTTGGCTAGGGAGTTGGAACGTGTTAAAAATTCCGAGAGAAGTTTGCGGACAAAGCTGAACAAAGCTGGCAACGAATCAAAGTAAGCTAGAAAATACGAACTTTTAAAAATAGTTAAGCATCACAAATTATCAAACACATCAGCTTTCATTTCTGTGAGAATCTGCTTGTTGTAATGGTCAACAAGGGGGTTAATTTGTAATGTTTATTGGGTAAAAAGGGGAAAGATTCTACATGAATTTTAAAGTTGTCCAAGTAGACACTTGATTATCTATCGCGTGATTTTTTGATATTTCCTGCTGGTCGACTGGTCTCAATTCATTCCCTTCTAGTAAAACTGAATCTAAGAAAAATGTATTCTAAATATACAGGGTGTTTACTAAACATGCGGCAAAAATTTAAAGGGTGATTCTTTGAACTATTTTAAGAATTTATTGTTCTTTGATGATTGTTGAAAAACCGCTCCATTTCAAAGATACAGATACAAAAAAATGCGAGAGCTACAAGCATGCAATCGTCTCATTAGTGATTGCCGAACTCATTCAATCACACCAGGTTCATTTGTAATGGAGTTACATCCAGCAATTATCCAATTATGTTAGTCGTCCAAATTGTCTACCGGAGTCGCGTAAAGTAGTGACTTTAGATAACCCCACAACAAATAATCTAGGGGGCTTAAGTCCGGCGACCGCGCAGGCTATTCATGTGGTCCTCCTCGACCAATCCAGTGATCTTCGTATGTTGCTGTTAAATATTCACAAGCAATCAAACTAAAATGTGCTGATGCACGGAATCGTAAAAGATAACAACTGTTTTTGTACTTAAATATTGTTTGTACTTGTACTCGCAAATAATTTTTTTCACCTGTATTTTAAAATAGTTCAAAGAATCTCCACGTAAATATTTGTTAAGAATTTTTATTTTTGTATACATCCAGGATGGCTATTGGAGATCACCACAACTTTACAACTAACAGAATGTCGAATCACAGCGTAAGGACGATGTACAAGAGAAGTCAATCGCCCATATTTCAAGAGTGTTTAGACTCCAAGATGGACTTTCAGAAAGTCAAGAGAGCAAAATCCAAACAAAAACATTGTTGGAATCAACCCAGGTATAAAAGTCGAAAAAGCGTTATGTTTCATCACTTAGAACATGTCTTTTTCTCTTGATGCATTTTTTTGTAAATAACTAGATAGCTGTTACTCGTGGCCTCGTCTGCGCTACCGCCAGTGAAAATCCTTTTGGAGCTGGTTTAGTCGTTACAGAACAAACAAACGGACATAAATTATAAAAAAATGATTTTCTGTTAATAATGACGCATATATTTCTATATGCAATTATTTTAAACCTGTTATTTTGAAATTGCAAACAAACAAATTAATTTATTTGGATAGATTTTGTCTAAAATAAAAACAGCTTCCGTTATTCCTTATAATATTAGCTACCTGCCAGTGAAAATCCTGTAAAAATCGGCTTAGCCGTTACGGACATTAGCCGGAACAAACAAACAGACAGACAAAAATTATGAAAAAGGTTTTGTTATTAGTTGACACAGTGATATTACAGAAAGATAAACTAGTTTATTATTTAGTATAGACAGGTAGGTATATAACGAAAGGGTGACTCAAAAATACTAAACAATGTCAATGTTTTAACTTTTAAAACAAAATCCCAATTTTTTATTTCATTTTTGAGACCAAATTCCAAAAAATCACATAATATTTTGAATATTAGGATATTTATTCAGGATATATGAAATTTTCAGATTACTTTTTACCTATATACCTTTTATTTCTGCATTAATTCGCATAAAAAAACAAAATCCAGCTGTTTCCTTGAAAGCTATTTATTCTATTCGTTTGCCCCTCACTATAAATAACAGGTAGATATATCTTCTAGACTGACCAAAAGTGCGACTAAATACGACATTAGCAGAGAAAGCTCCAATGCCAGCACAAGGTACGCCGATGCAGAACTTTTAGACGGTCCAGGAAGGACCACTAGATCCAGAACATCTAGCGTTGGCTCGAAGCCGAGATGTAGATCGAGGTGTAGTTCTATTGAATCGCAGACAAGTTCTAAGGCCAGTTCAAGGGGTTCAAGGTCGTCCAAGAAATGCAAGAAAACATCATCCGAGTACAAGAAGTTGGAAGAGCAAATAGCGCAATTACAGAAAATGCTCGGAGATAGATGTCGCTTATAAATGAGTTTCTAGACTGTGATGCTATCGAAATTATCACCTGTGATGTTTTATATTGTCTGTGTACGTAAATCTATCTCTTACATAATTTTATTTTATGATTTTGAATAAAGATCAACTAACAAATTAAGGAATTTTGTTCGAATGATTGATGCCAAATGAGTTGACAAAAGATTTCTGTTATTCCGGTATAGTTATAGCTTTACGGAATGAAGTGATCATTCAGAAGTTCAATGGTAACCAACTTGGAAATTGTATTGCTTTATATACACTTAACAGCTTTGCTGGATGCGCAAAAGGGTATAATGCCATGACAAGTCAAAATAATAACAAAAATGGTAGATATACAGGGTGGTCCAAATTATAATGGAGAAAGTTTAACAATGTATTCAGCAGATAAAAATAATTAAAATAGTTCATATAAACTTATCTTCAAAAACGCTTGGTTTTGGAGATACGGGGGAAATATATCGAAAAAAATCGTTTTTTCTTATTTTCAAAAAACTTCTAGATTTAGCTTTAGTAGGTATTATGGTATTATGGTAGGTATTATGGCATGTTAAAAATAAATATATATGCTAAACTTGTTTTAGTTTTACCAGTGCCCTTAGTGAAACTGAGAAATGTACGCCAATGGTTTATTGCAATTTTGTTACCAAATTTAGATATTCTTATTAATTCTAAATGAAAATGGTCTCTATAGTCTTTTCGCTAAAATGAGGTTTGCAAATTTAATTAAGATAATACGCGCTATTTCAATTCGTTTTTATTTATTTACATCACATTTCCAGAAATTATAATAAGTGATTATTATTATTAGAAAAGTATATTACTAAACAATTCTAGAAACAATTTTTTAAATTAAGGAATAATTAGTTAATACCAACTACTAACAACTAAAAATAAATAATTATGATACTAATAGAAACATTAATAAATTACAGGAGATGTTCGAAATACATGACATTTGCTTCTATGCATTTACATCTTCTGTGTACCAAGTTCATGGTCGCCCTGATTTGATGTTGATTATTTTGAAGAGTCTGACATGCATTTGGAATTCTAACCATTCTTCCATAACAATTCATGTTATGTATTAATGTTTTTATTAATATCTTCTAATTTTAATTTACTTTTAGTTGTTGGTATTAATTAATATTAAATTCACAAGTTATTATTATAATAATATAATATTTTATGTAAATAAAAACGAATTGAAATAGCGCAGATTATCCTAATTTAATTTGAAAGCCTCAGATACTAGGTGCACATGCAAAAAAAAAATAATATCGAAAACGGTTCTTATTAGCGGAAAAACTAAAACGACCGTTTTTTGTTTAGAATTGATCAGAATATCTGAATTTATTAACGAAATTGTGATAAACCATTGGCGTACAACTTTTTATTATTATTTTAAATAATTGGAACGGTCTCACGATCGCCACTGGTAAAACAAACACAAGTTTATCATGCTATAAATTCGTTTTTAAGTGGCAATAATACCTACTAAGTTTGGAAGCAAAATCTAGAAAAGTTTTTTTTAAATAAAAAAAACGATTTTTTTCTCAATATTTCAATACCCCGTATCTCCAAAACGAAGCCTTTTTGGAGATAAGTTTGTATGAACATATTAAATTTTTTCTATCGGCCGAATACGCTGTTAAAGTTTCTCCATTATAATGCGGACCACCCTGTATAGTACATTTCTGACAGTCAGCTATTCCAAAAGTGAAACGGCTCTAAGGATTTTAATTAAACTTGCCTAAAGTATTCTTCTGAGAGTCCTTTACCACGCACATACAGCGCCATCTCTGAGAAAAAGCACAAAAAAAAGTTATGCTTTAATAAAATTTCATATTTTCCACATGTTTCTTCAGATTCTGGCTAAACGTTCCATCTTGCTAAGTAATGTTACTTGACCATTGTTGTTCTTTTTGATCCGACGATTTTTTATTCACTGGAATTTGCCTGCGAGCTGTAGGAAAGTCGTGTAATTGGATACACCAGATTTTTTTTATTTCATTAATATGTGTGCTTATGTATAAAATCACCCTTTAACAAATATTAGCCCCTAAATCGAAATACTTATTTTACAATAAATTATTAAAGTAGAAATCCTCGCTAAGCTAATTCAAACGAGGTCAAACGCGCCGGAGCTGCTGTAACGTCAATCCTTGTATCGAGTCGAGTCAAGCCGCCGCAGCCATGCTATTTGCCATTTGATGCACATTGCTTTTGTATTCCATTATAGGTATTTTTGTTTTCTATGAAATGGAAAATACTTATTATAATTACTGCATTGTGCCATTGCGTACTAGTACAACCGCGAAAACTGCAAATAATTTTTTACTTTCCTACGCTACTATAGTAGCTGTATAAGGAAAGTATTGTAATCGTGTGAAATTTTCGGTATCGAGATTTTTACAAATGCTGACGTTTCAGAGTTTTCTAATAAAGATATTTTCATCCATCGATCCGTCTGTCTGTCTGTGACAGCATTATCTTGGGAACAGATCGGTGTATTTTGTTGATTTCTTTTTAATTTTGTTTGGTACCTATACCACTCGCCGGTGGCATTGAAAGAGAATCCTTTATACACTGGGTATTGAGCTATAGCCAAAAAACGTGATTTGCTCAAGACTATAGCGCGAAAACGGCTCTAAGGATTTTGATTAAACTTGCCTAAAGTATTCTTCTGAGAGTCCTTTACCACCCACATACAGCGCCATCTCTGAGAAAATGCACAAAAAAAGTTATGCTTCAGTAAAATTTCATATTTTCTACGTGTTTTTTCAGATTCTGGCTAAACGTTTCATCTTGTGAAAAAATTTTACATGACCATTGTTGTTCGTTTTGATCGGACAATTTTTTATTCACTGGAATTTGCCTGCGAGCGGTAGGAAAGTCGTGTGTGTGGACACACCAGATTTCTTATTCACTTACCTACCTGAAAATAAATATCGACAGATCAAAATGGCTAAGAGCATGCAGAAGACATGTGGAGTAAATTTCTCTAAAGAACACTGCAATTTCTGTATGTGAAGATTTTACAATGTCAAATCTGGCTTTTCGAGCTCGATATAGAAAAAACTATCAGATGCATTTAAACAGTCATGAACATGATCAGGATATAAGAAGTATAACACTCATAAATACTTAATGTCTGGTACTCCGGATGACAATATAATATGAATGACACAGTCATAAACATATTACCTAACTATAGGTAAATAATTATCTTATTGCCTTTTTGTAAAATCTGCATCAACCAGTTTTAATCAAGTAATTAAGTATTTGCTATCTAACACAAAACATATACATAAATAATATAACATCAATAAATTGATATCAAATCACCAAAATTGAATTACAACCAGGTTTGAGAATAGCACGTTTATTACCATGGGCTTTTACGTCTAGCGTCGTGTCGTAAAGCAAGCCAGGTTCTGACGTCAACCATTGGCAGCGCGTTTAAGGCGGAGCTCAAAATAACAACATTTTAAACCCATAGATTTCAGTTAAAGATTATTTTTCGACATTCTTTCTTGACCATGAGGTTTTTGATGATAATAACTGACGATTTTGACTATTTTTACTAACTTTAATTTTTTTGGCAAGTTCCCTATTCGTATTATTGACATTGAGTAAAAACAAAGACAAAATTAACCACAATAACACTAACACGTCCTTTGTCAAAACCGAAAATGGTTTCATCTTAAATACAGTCCTTTCGAAAAGTAACGAATAAATTCATTATTTCTGAAATTGAGAGTTTTTCGAAAAAATACTCTGACAAGTTGATTTTGTTTTAAATAATGGCACTTTTTGACATATGACCCATATGTGTGACGTAATTGTTCTTCGAGATATGACGTCATCTACAATTTCTTAAAGTTGCGACACCCAATTTTGATCTTGTCAATTGAAAGAACCTGTTATTCTATGTACACACCGTCAAAAATATGATTACATTAGTGTATGTAGGTTAAATTAAAAGTTGAAAAAACATGATTTTTAATTTTACTAAATTTAATGATTATGATTAATTTCACATTTTCGTATAAAATGATAAATTCATTACGCAATAAACAGTTCAAACCCTCCTTTTGCCAAACAATATGT
This sequence comes from Crioceris asparagi, assembly GCA_958507055.1. Taxonomy (NCBI): domain Eukaryota; kingdom Metazoa; phylum Arthropoda; class Insecta; order Coleoptera; family Chrysomelidae; genus Crioceris; species Crioceris asparagi. Next base: position 119,333,808 of record OY293826.1, read on the forward strand.
AAGAAATATATGAAACCAAAAAAGTACGATAACCATAACTTTTGACGATGTGTACCTAGAAAGACAAACTCAAATGGAATGGTCGAAATGAAATGTGGCCATTTAAGAAAATGTTGATGACATCATATCTCATCATATTATATGTCAAAAAGTGCTTTTATTTAAAACAAAATCGACGAGTCAGAGGATTTTTTCGAAAAACTCTCAATTTCAGAAATAATGAATTCATTCCTTACTTTCCGAAAGCCAACGATTTTGCAAAGAGTTTATTGCCCTTATGTGTTTCTATTCACTGCAACCATAACGTTTCGTTTTTGTTGTATCCCTATAAGAATAAGTCAAGGGTATTTATGTCAGGGGATCTAGCAGGCCACAAAATGTCGCCATTATTCTCAAATATTGTATTGGCAAAGTTTTCTTCCAGATAATTCTTTACGACGGTGGCATTATAAGCTGGGCATCCATCGTGCATATATCAAATTTGATGCAAGCTCCCCACAGCTGCCCTCACAGTGGGCTTTATTTGTTCTTGTAAGAGCTGAAGATATTGTGCTGCATTTAAATTGAACTTAAAAATTAATGGTCCAATTATTTGATTTCATAGAAGTAAGAATTTCAGTAATTTCAGATTTAAATGTAAATCTCATTTTAGATTTACCTATTATACCGCATCAAACATTATGTCAAAATTTTGTTTCGAACCTTCTTTGTGTGTTGAGTTTTGTGTTTTCTGTACCCCAGTAATGGGTATTATTCCTGTTGAAAACTCCGCAATGGGTAAATAGAGTTCCTGGAAAAATGGGCATTTTCTTGGATATTTTGAATGTACTATTCACAAAATCTTACTTTCCGGGGAAAATCATTTGCCGATAAACCTTGTACTATCGTAGGCTTGTATGGATGATATTTATTAACGGCCAGTATTCGATGAACAGATGACCTAAGGATATTCGTTTCATTACCAATTTTTCTAACTGACGCTGTTCGATTATTATTAGTGTATTGTAACAGAACTTCCATAATTTAGTAAATTCACCAGATCCTTAAATGTCTTGCGTTTGGTTGATGCCGTTCAGAAAATTTATTTTCATAAATTTCCGCAGTCGCATTAGAGTTTCTGTGGGCTATGAAATCAGTTTCTGTCATGTATAATTTTTCTTCATTGGTATAATTAACAGCCATATTTGAAAATAATAACAACGGAATGGGAACTAAATAAAAAAAGCAAATAACGAAAGGAAAAAAAATGAATGAATACAATCTAATGGAAAAAAACAGAAGACAGTTCAAATTAAACAAACTGTAATTTGACAGTTAGTTTAGCATTATTTTGAAAGAAAAGATCATGTAGTGATACATTTTTGGAAAGGGAATTAACAATGCTATTTAATGCAATAAAAACCCAATAAGGAGTTTATAAGCCAAAGCAAAGTTATAGTGATTATCTCAAAAATGGAAAAATATATTTTTTTGTTTTATTTTTTATAGTAAAGACTATAAAAAATGCCCATAGAATGTCTCAACCAAAATACCCTATGTTCTCAAATAATGGAGATACGGGGTACTGTCAAAAACTCACCTTTTTGTTTTTTCACGATTTATTCAAAAACCAAAAACAATTGACAAAATGTAATCATTCAACCTAATTTGTAGCTCTTACAATAACCGAGATACAAACTCTTTTACGAGTGAGCATTTCATCGTTATCCGAGTGGTATGGACACCATAGTTGACCGAGCTGGGCTTGTCCGTAGTTGTGATAGTGAACGGGATTTAGGTTTAAATACCCCGGCTTCTTCCCTGTCCCGCACTATAGTAACCTAACCTAACCTTCTTCATCTGTGCACTATAGACCTGCCACAGTCAGCGTCTGCGATTTTATTTTCAGGAGCCGTCGAATTATATTTTTGGCCAAAGTCACCAATTTCACTGCACCTGGAGGTTAAATGTTTTTGAATTAATCGATATTATAGAGTACAACCACCAGAGTGGATTGACTCTCTTGATATTTTTTCAAGAACATTTTATTATAATTTAATGAGGAAAATGAAGAAGCTAGAGGTAAAATGAAGAAATTAGTGGTTGCTGCTAATATATATTTTAAATTCCATTTTATAGCTATCAAAACGGATTTAGGCTGTCATATTCAATGCAGGTACAAGCTTTGGATCTTCTTTTCAAAATCCATATCCTACTTCGTTGCTATACCTAATTCAAAATAGCGGAAATACAAATTTCATGTTAAGTTCTCTTATTAATGCCATCTAGAATTTCTCAGGTAAATGTTTCATTGTATTAATCAATCAAAAATATTTTCAACGCTATTCAAGATTTGATTAATTATTTTTTCATCTTTCGACATCATTTTCAAACGTCTACTTTATCGAACAAGTTCATTAGCGAAATTTACTTTAATCTATATAATTTTTATTTTCAGTCACGAATGTACAGAATATGAATTTTAGAATTTGTTTATATATTTAATCACCAGAAAACTGTTCAGAGAAACGTTGTGTTTGACATATAAGAACACGTAGGCAGTAATAAACTTCTTAAATTATACATTACGCCTGATTAGGATATCGATGTGAATTATTGTAAGAAAAATCACATCTTGACATTTAAGTATACCTATGTATGATATGCAATAAACAAAAATAACCTTTCTTTATAAAATGCATTGAATTGAAATTTGAACGTCAATAGATTTTTTCGTTATTATTTTTTTTATGTTTTTTTTTGTGAATTTAATGAAAAATTCTTCGAACAAAAGTTGTAGTTATTGATTATATCTGTAGCCCAAAATTATTTGTGATGATATATACACTACGGCACTTTTTTGATATTTTTTTAAATTTTTGAACTGTCGCCATTTTGGTACTACTTACCCGATAATAAATAAATACATATATATATATATATATATATATATATATATATATATATATATATATATATATATATATAATGAAATAAATGAAGAGCTATCCGTACCAGATGACCATAGTAGAATATGAATAATAATTTCATGCCTAGCTGGTAAATTGAACCTACACTTCGTAGGGTGCCGTAATAAGAACGAGGTTTGTCGTCTAAATATTGCGTTTGTATGCGTTTTTTCCACTATACTGCTCAATCAGAATGATTACCAAACATAGCATCAGTCTCCCAGACATATATCATGATTTCGAGGTTATTGCCTCTCAACAGTATGTCGCAGGGCGAAGAGCCATATCTGATAATCAATCAATTTGGAACTCATACTTGTATCAATCTTCAGTATAGAACTGTCGGTGGAAACAAGTATGAGCGATATATTAAGCATGTATAATGGTGGATAAGAACAATCGGCAAAGGTGAATAATTAATTAAATAAATGAAGAGCTATCCGTACCAGATGACCATATTAGAATATGAATAATAATTTCATGCCTAGCTGGTAAATTGAACCTACACTTCGTAGGGTGCCGCAATAAGAACGAGGTTTGTCGTCTACATATTGCGTTTGTATGCGTTTTTTCCACTATACTGATTGAGCAGTATAGTGGAAAAAACATTTTCTTTCTCCAACAAATGCCACAAAGGAGATGGAGAGGGCAATTTTTTAAAAACATTTGATATACTTTTTTTTACAGAAAATCTTGTTGATGCTACCAAAAGTCTTCTATCTACCTGTGACTTCACTACCTCAAAAGTATGAGCACCAGTGGAATTAATATTATTTTGTAGTTTTCAACGCACCAACTAATAAAGTCGGTCCTAGCATAAAAAGAAACTATTTATAATAAACTTATGATTAAACATTCATTGGTTCGTACAATATAAAAAAAAAATATATTTCTAAGATTATAAATATATAAAATATTTGATATTTTACACATAGAATCCAAATAATTGTTTCCACATTAATATAATTATAAACATTGAGATCAAGTGTTCATCCAAAAGATGTCAAAATAATATAAATAGTACGGTATTTCCATTTCAAAAGTATGTCTCCAACTTCATTTCATACTTTGTACCAAAAAATCCCCCTGTATACAAATATATTTTTTTCGAACGATACCGGTGCCGAGAGAGACGCCTAAACCGCGTCTCTCAGCGACTCGACAAAAATTATAGCTACCAATTTAACCAGTTGAAAAGCAACATTATCATCAGAATGTCGCTGAAGATCCTATGTGTTACAGTATGTCTGGTGTCATTATGGAGTCTGAGTTCGGTTGGTGCTATTGAAGTTTGTAGCAATTTCTGGGACTATTCATGGGCCTACTGTAGCAAAAATTGCTATAATGACCCAACTGTGAATTTGAATATTGTAAGTGTTACTATATTTAATACTATTTTACAGATCCATTAGGCTAGCACAACAAAAGTGTCACACATCAAAAAAATTAGTGTACTAAATTCAAGCATATTTAGTGCTGATTTAGTAGGCAAAAATAAAATTTATAACTCTTCAATTTTTGAAATTACGGGCAATACTGCTAGCTTAATATCAAGTGAGCACACTTAAACAGAATATGATCGAATTTGAGAAAATCTGCTTTAAATAATTTAGTGCTAATTTAATACACTTAAAAAATATAACTCTTCATTTTTGAAACTTACAGGCAAGTGTGCTAGCTTAATATTACGTCAGCGCACTTAAATAGAATATGGAGAAAATCCAAATGTATCCGTTAGGAATAATTTAGTGCTAATTTAATACACAAGAATAACAATTATAACTCTTATATTAAAGAAAGTATGAGCAATTTTGTTTGTCATTTAGCTATTCTAATATGTCTCGACAGACACTATAATATATCTTATAAGCGTCCTTGTTGAACTGGGTCTATGAATGCTACTTATGCATTTATTTTCAATGTTATATATTTTCTTATAAATATATCAGTAAGTATGACAAATAAAATGTTTGAGGAAGATGACGGAACATCGGCATCTCTATCTCTCACTAGCTGTTGTTTACAAAACCTAATCAGAAGAGACACCTCTATCTATCTCTTACTAGCTTCATCTTCATTCCATGGCGAAAGTTTACAGAATACTAGGGAATTCCCACTTCGTACTTAAATGGTCACAGACAATGACCTATTAACAGAGATAGATGGAACTGTAAACAATATATTGTGTTGACATCATCCCTTAATTGGCCACGCCTCATCGCATATCAACTTCTCCCCCCATTATTTAAATACTTGGTGTTTTGGTTGTTTTTGAATATTCTATTATATTCTTTGGTTTCAAAACTTATTTAATAATATTGCTGAAACATGCAACTTTCGGACATTGACTCCACCAAGCTCCAGATTTATTTTGTGGTATTAATTTTTTCGACGTATAGCAAATGAAACCTAAAAAAAACGAGACGCCACTGGTGTCATATTTTCTATGCGAAGAAAACGACTGCAGTGAGGCGGGCTATAGTTAAAACTGTTGTATCCCCCCTTCTGACCGCTTCCACAGCTCACCCTCCCTGGCCCACAAAGATGTTGTCAACAAACAAAACGTATTTTATCAATGAAATGTTCTGTCTATCTGTTAATAATAGGTCATTGGTCACAGACGATGTACAAGTGTCTGTCAAGACGTAACAGAATAGCTAAATGACAAACAAACTTGCTCATTATTTCTTTAATATAAGAGTTATAATTGTTGTTCTTGTGTACTATCTAAGTGTGCTTGCTGAATTAATATTAAGCTAGCCGTAATGCCCGGAATTTCAAAAATTTAAGTGTTATAAATTTTATTTTTGCGTACTAAATTAGCACTAAATACTCTTGAATTTAGTACTCTCATTTTATTGATGTATGCCACTTTTGTTGTGCTAGCTTAATAGTTATTTTACCTTTTCGAGATAACATTTTTTATTATTAAACATGAATCCCGATTTTCTTCCTGATCATAATATAATTTCTACATTAATCTTCTAACACCCTTAGTGTTAATGACTGATCATAAAATTCCTGTTACTTTTCCTGCTGTTTGTTTGTTTTGCAAACTAGTTTCATGCTAATCAAATTAGTAGTTATCATTCAAATCAAACTTGTATTATTCATTTTTGTGATGTCTAATAATAATACTGATATATCTGTGTAGGTATTTTCTTAGAATATTGTTTTGAAATCTTCCCAAATTATAGCATCTTCCATTCGAATTCTTATTTATAAATCAGTGCAAATTTCTATTTAGAAATCACTATACCGTTCTAGTCTGCAATTCTGATTTTGTTCAAACAAAGTTTTCCTTTGATATTCCACACAATATTCTAGAAGTCAATTATTTTTTGAAGGGCTGTCTCAACACCCCATAGAAATATTTTTTTTGCTAGCTATAGGTATTTTGGTAATGACATTCTTCAATTGTTACAAATTTTAATCATATATGTGAAATTTCCTTCCAAGAAAAACTTTTTTCATAGATAAACATATAGAATTTCATGATAAACTGAAAAGAAAATATAATATTATGTCTATGTTAGTTGACTATTTTATTCCAAAGCTAGATGCCCGTTAATTTGGTCCCCGTGTACTGTTTGTAGTGCTTGTCGCTTGTGTACTAAGTTGAGGTGCATTCATACGGACGGCGTTATACAGGGTGATTCACGGTGACTGTTCATAGACTTTTATGGAGAACCAAGTAAGATAAAAAAGTGAAATTTGACTCTTAGGCGCAACAGGTTGGGATCTATCGACCTAAAATATTTTCAGATATCTATCACATCGTGTTATACAGGGAATTGGTATCTACTTTGTTATTTAAAATAGAACATCCTGTATATTTTTGCACTTTTGAGTTGTCCCAATAAATTTGAATATTTTTATCAAGATATCACCATCTTATCTCTTCTACTTTAAAAAAATACTTATTGAAATTTTGACAGCTAAAATGCATTTAGTGAAATGACTATAACTTCTATTTTAAAACAGTAAGATATTTCAATTTTGTTTCAAGTTGATGCTAAAGGATGCCTCTGTCTACCTATTCATTTCAACCGACAGGGTTTGATTTTGTTTTGTAATCGGAAAATTACAGCTCTATGGATAAAAATACCAAAAATATGTTTTTATTAACTATATCCGATTTTTAAGTTCTATAATTCAAAACTATTTCCAGCTGTACCAGGTGCGCCCAAATAGTCGGAATTGCACGAAATTTAATTTTTTCAAATGGAACATGTATATTCTCATTAATTAAATTCTTCATGAAATTTGAATGCCAGTTGTATTACAGAACTTTATGGCTAATGTTAATAGATTTCGAGATATAAATGTTTTTTTTTAAATCTGATATATCAAAAGCACTTCAAAAAAATTAATATCCCAGAACATGTAAAAGAACAGAGAATGAAATTTTTATCAGAGTCACATAAAATATTGGAGACTATTATGAATTGTTTAAATTCCCTTTATATAATACGAGGCGTGAACAAAAAATAATTTAATGAAAGATTTAAAAAAGTTGAAAAAGTAATTCTTTTAAATGGATTGGTATATTTTTATTGTCTCAATGGAAAGAGGAGAAAGTTCTACATGTGATCTGCGAAAAATATTTTGTAGTTTCTCATGAATTTTTTTATAAAAATCCAAAAATATTGTAATGTAATTAAATATCTGAGTAATGAATTTACATTTTTATTCAAGACTGAGATTATCAAGAGTTGGAAGTTCACTGCCGAAGAACATTATCTAACTACTGATGATGGTTATAAGATTCTTCTTGAGCGAGCACATTCTACAATTACAAATGAAACCCCCATAGTTATTGTACATGGCATAGTAATGAATGCTGTTGAATTCGTTAATAGAGGAGAAAAGTCACTTGGTAAGAATGAAGATGATAAATATCGTACAATTGAGTACCATTCAATCAGTTGAGTAATTCAGCATTCACCATTATGAAATGACGATGTTTTCTAGTTGAGATTTTGAGTTGGTTGTCATTTCCAGTTAACATAAAAAAAATTATCCATGATGACTTTTCATCTTATTTTGAGCAACTTAAGTTGTTTTCTCATTCTCTCTCAATTTTGTATTATATAAACTTTCAGGCATTTTATTTTATTTTGTATTACCTATATATATTGTTGGCACTTTCATTTTGCTGGAAACATTTTTATTAATATTTTCCAGCTTACATTTTGGGTAACCTAGGATATGATGTTTGGTTATTGAATTACAGAGGTACACGCTATAGCAGGGAACATGTCAAAATGACGACAAACGATAATGAGTATTGGAAGTTCAGGTAAATAACTTTGATACTTCTGTAGATAGATCTCATTTGATTTAATGATTATTCTCTTAGAAATATCCTTCTAATATGAGAATGATGAGTCTCTAAACGATGATTACTTGAATATACAGTGCGTCTCAATGAAAACTATCCAACCTAAATAACTTTTGGTAGATTAATTTTCACGAAGAACGTAAAAACTCATCAAGTAACTTTTCTAAGGGGACACATTTTTGAATATTTATACTTGATGTAACTTTCATCACCCACCACCTAGGTCATCCCCCTCCAGTTTTTTAATGGAGCACCCTTTTTTGTAATTTTAGATTATCCTTATAAAACAGATTGCAAAAATGTATAATACTTAGGGTCTAAAGTCTATGAGCTGCAGGCATGTTTTTTTGTATACCTTACACCATTTTAATGATTTATTATGACAGTTATTAGTTGAAAGTAGAACTGTCACTAATTTCGCCTTATAAAAACGTCAAACTAATTCACTTAACTGTCAATACAATAATAAACTATTCAGAATTTGTTATTACAACCCATCCTATTGAGAAAAATCCATTTTAAAATTCATCTATAGCTCATAGACTATTTACTTTGGACCTAGGTATTGTAAATTTTTAAAATCTGTTTGATGAGGAGAATCCAAAATTGCAAAAATGTGTGTTCCATTTAAAAAAATGGAAGGGTTGAAAGTTACACCAAGTATAGGTAAATATTCAAAAATGTGTCCCCCTAGAAATGTACGATTTCTGGGTATAACCCTGGACTCAAAATTGAGCTGGGATAAACACACTGACGGGTTAGCAAGGAAACTAGCTAGAAACAATTATTTATTAAGAAATATGGCAAGTAGTGTCTCTGAGGAGGTGTTGGGGACTGTTTACTTTGCTCTCTGTCATTCACTGCTGTCATACGCCATAATTGTATGGGGCAATGCTTATGGTGCAACCAGAATTTTCGCTTTACAGCGAGCGGCTATACCAATAATTATAGGTCTGGGCTATAGAGAGGATTGTAAGATTACATTTCAAGAGAACAAAATATTAACACTTCCTTCTCTTTTTATTTACGAGAATCCCTTGTATGCCAAAACAAACTTACATTTATTCAGATCTAGCAGTTACTGTCACTCCTACCAAACTAGCAAAAAAGATACATTGATAACACCTTTTTTTAGATTGAAAAGGTACCAGAATGGCCCAAATTTTCTAGCTGTTAAATATTTCAATAACCTTCCTAAAGCAGTTCAGAACCTTCCTCTGAAACAATTTAAGAATAAAATTAAAATATTCCTGATTGAAAAATCTTTTTATAATATAAATGTTTTTTTAATATGTAACATGTCCCATGCATTTTAATCTATTCATATTAATTTAAACTTAAGTAGAATGTGTATCGTACCTTTATTCAAAAATTATATTTCGGTGTATTTACATATTTACTTTATATATTTGCAAATTGGACGTATGTACGTTTATGTATTAACTTTACATAAATAAAGAATCTAAATCTAAATCTGAATGTTGCTTGACGTGTTTTTGCGTTTCTTGTGAAAATGTATCTATCAAAAGTTATCTAGGATGGATAGTTTTCATTGAAACGCACTGTATAATTAGACTCTTAGCCCACTAGTCGACTAGTCGCCAGTATAGCATTCTTCATGGACTATATTATAAGTCCAAGAGTACCTATCGAAAATATTGGGTACATAACTTATATTTTAACTATAGTTTAAGTAATGTTGAAGTTATATGTATAATGTTGCTTCGATCGGAAATAATCTGATGTTTATTCAGTATAATTTCAATATTTCTGAAATGTAACGTACCCCAGCTTTCATGATAATTTCTCAATAAATCACACTAGTGTGGAAAATACGCGATTTTAAGCACTCTTGCACCTCACATGAAGGCAGCCGTAGAACCAATGTAAATAATTTACGTCTTTAGATAAATTCAAATTCAAATTATTATTTCAAACTTCATACAAACGTCTTCCATGGATAAAATTGAATAATTTTGATTATACTAGTAGATACAATCATAACTTGTCATGCTGTTACATGTAACAAAAAAAAATGATTGATCCATTAATTCCAAAGAACTTTTAGTTATTTCATTTCAGTCAAAATGGCGAGGAACTATAAAAAGAAGACGGATCGGGGAACCATACCCCTCGCCGTTTTTGACAAACAAATATCTATTCGAGATGCGGCGAATAGATTTGCAATAAGCTTCATGACGTTGCATCGATACGTAAAAAAGAATCGTGCATGTTCTGATAGGGCAACAAAATATCTATGGGCAACGCTGCATATTTACAAGTTTTTTCTGTCCAAAAACCATCAAAAATTATTGCCAAGAAAGGAACAAAGCAAGTTGGGGCAACTAACCATGTGCTTGGCTATAAATGTAAGTGGGAATTCCGTTCCACAAATGTTAATATTCCCAAGGAAAAATTTCAAGCAGTTTTTGATTGCAAATGCACCTCACGGCTGTGTAGGAACGGCTTCATCATCTGGCTGGATGACATGCGAAACATTTTTGGAATTTATAAAACATTTTGCTTCATTCACTCGCTGTTCTATCAAAGTCCTAAATCATTGAAAGCAAAATGTGTGCTTCTGAGTTTTCCTCCACATACTTTTCACCGGCTGCAACCCCTGGATAGGACTGTTTACGATCCCCTCAAGAGATATTATAGTTCTTATGCTGATGGATGGCTCAAATCGCATCCAGGGATTCCAATGACTATCTACGATATTCCAATAGTTTTGAAAGAAGCACTGCCTCATGCAACTACACTAGCAAATAATCAAAGTGGATTTGTAATTACAAGGCATTTGACCATTCAATAGGGATATATTTCAAGATGATGAATTTTAACTATCGGAAGTTACAAACAGAGAAGCAACTATTGGAAATGATGGAAATGAAAAGAATGACTTATCAAGTGAAGATAAAATGAAGATAAGTATCAGAAATTTTCCATTCAACACCATAACCTTGGCCTTGCTGTTCCAAAGATTTAGTTCCTGCATAAAAATTCGATGTGACACCTCAACAGTTGAAACCTTTTCCAAGAGCTGGTCAGAAAAAAACAAAAATAAAGCACCGGAATTGCAAATCTGCTATATTAATCGATATAACAATAAAGACTGAACTTGAGGCAGAAGCTACTGCACGTCAAGAAAGAAAGACAATGGGTAAAACAGTCTTGAGGAATATCACTAACACGAGCAAAAAGATGTTAAAAAAAAGAAAATTCAAAAAGATTAGGCGTCATCAGACTCTCAAGACCAAGGTGATGAACTCTGTTTGATGGCTTGGATTCAGTGTAGCTTTTTGCAAAAGATGGGCAAACTTGTCCTGTGGCAATGATCAAGTTTATTATATTTGTTTGAACTGTACATCTGACAGCGAATAATTCTAGGATATAAGATATAACTTTTTCCCTTTCTTAAGTAGGTATGATTGATGTTTTATTCTTTTTTGGGACATTCAGTAAATAATTATAATTTCGTTCGTACTTCAAATATGTTTTTAGATTCAAATAATGTTTATTTTCTGTCCAACATGCATTGTAACAACTTACCCCTCTTGGTGCAACAACTTCTGTCGTCAAGTGAGTGACAAAAGAGACCAACTTATTTTCGCATGTAGGTATCGTATGGAGGCTCAACTCAAAATAACTTACATTCCTCTTACACTCTTATAGGAGTATTTTTTTCTTCACAAAGTCTTTCTCCCATTTTTTTCATACCAGTATTTATCAGAATATGTAAAAATGTAACAAGACTGACAAAATAATAATAATAATAAAAATAATACATTTATTTTCCAACAGAAAGGACAGTTACAAACCGAATTGAAATAGTCATGATGTATAAAACTAACTTAAAAACTAGACAATACTACATAGTCACTTATTTTATACAAGGTGATTCAGATTTTATCTGGATAACTTCGGGAGTTGATAGAACTTGTAAAAATAATGTAAATACTCAATATCAATACAAATTGTAGTTTGCAGAGGTGAGAGCGGTATCTCTCACTTCTGCATACAGATGCATTATTTACAGAAAAATGTTGGATTTTCAAGGTCACGTTATGGTTTTTTCCGATTAATTTAAAAATATGGCTTGAAATTGATGAGATATTGTATATAATACAAAGAATGATAAGTAATCATTTGAGACCGTTTTCAACTCGTAAAAGGCTGTAATATTTATATTATCAATATATGTAAAACCAAGTAGACGGATTTCACAATTTATTATTTTCAAGACTCTGCGGTGTTGCCGGTGCTAAAATTTTACCTGTTTATAAAGATTCAAGTCATATATAAATGTCGGATAAATACTTAAGTGAAACCAATAATGTAATAATGAACGTGATAGTAAAATCATTTTTTACTTTAGAAGCATCGCTTTTATTCCAAAATGGTACATTGTTAAAGCATTAATAATATTCGTCAAACGTATAACTAACGTATCCCTAACTAAACGGCAACACGGTAGCAGTATTTCTCTCCCAACTAACAAATGTCAGTCACAATAACAATGCCAACCATAGAGATATAATATTTAACATAGAGTAGGCAAGTCCTATGCAGCACTGCTAGTGGATGTGGTCCATAGATGATAAAAATAGATAGAGAATATCGTGCCCGTGTCTGTCTTTGTTTCATGACGCATGCAGAGGGAAGAGTTTAGATTTGCGCATAATTCAAATTGAAATTTATTACAAAATTCTTATTGTCCTCTAAAAATAGGTAATTTATTATAGTACATTCTAATTCTAAATTTTAGGTCATTTAATTTGTCACTTTCATATTTTAGGCCTATAGGCGAATATCTATGTAGTTTTGTACTAGGTATAAGGTATATCAGCTGCTGTCTGTGATCGTAAAAAGGTCTATTGGCAGAAGCGAGAACTAAATACATCCACATTATTAAGAAGTAACTTTTTAAAGGCTGATTGAAACTGAATCGTGGTAGGATTATTATTAAATCAATGTATTCTCCTATTAAGCGCAAAAAACATTTCAACATGGTTTTGAGAGAATTTATATGATAAAAAATATTTTAATTTTTTTTTATGTGAGAAGTTTTTCACATGAAGTAGGTATATAAATTTATTAAACAAAGAATGAAAACTAAAAAGCCACTTCGAACCAATGTTGATTTAAGAACAGGCCTGCGAATAGTTTTATAAAACTGAGGTTGATTTAAATGCTTCACGTTGGATTGTTTAAATTTACTAATCTTATCTTTAACTCATCTTTCCAACTGTTTTACAAAACAGATTCTTGGTATTTAACAAATAAAAAATGTCACTGAAGTTTTTCAAGAATTTAGGTATATGTACGTTGAAACATTTTCATTCACTATCCTTTATTTCGAATTTAGGTTAGTTTACTGCAGCTGAAGTACTTGAACTTAAAACATGCGCTGAGAGACAATTTTTTTTTCATTATTAGTATATTGTTTACCGTTTAATTATCAACTATTTCCCTATTTACAAATTGTAAAAACGTAACTGCTTCGGATTTCTAGTTGAGTTTGGATGACGGCTGAGTCGGATGCGGATGATAGACAGGTACAGTAATCCACCAATCACGAGTGTTCAAAATAAAAGAAATAGATAATCTTGCCTTATTTTCTGTTTCTTTCTATTGAGGGTACGCATTTTTGATCCACTTACCTGCTGTATATTATATGTTATCTCTATGATAGAATAAAATTGCGTTCACATTCTGTCATTTGCTGTCACAATGAGGTTAAGGAGTTAAGGCACAAATTGAGATAAGAAAATTGACTTATTTTTTGTCAATGGAGAGACTCGTCTGAGAAACATTACTAATTGAAAATGCTGGAAATGAACCAGCGTCAATACATGGCATACATTTGGGACAAGCTGGAACATGTACATATTGACTTACCATACGATGACTAATTTCAAACCTGCGCAAAGATCCCTGCCTGAATATCTGGTTTATGCTTATAATTTTCTGCACGTTTGTGCAACCCTCAATATTGATGAGCATCTTGTTATCAAACGTAGACATACTAGTATAAGAGTATACTCTTGCAGAAGAATTTGGTGAACACTGCATCAATTGCACATGAGTTTCCTCATCGCGTGAAAATATTTCAGTTAAATTATTTATTTAACTTATCCCAAAGTAGAAATTTATCTTTCTCCGCTTTAGAAAACTGTACGGATCATATAAGATTATCGGTTTGTTATGTCAGTGTCAGTATGAAGTCTATGTCAGATATACAGTATTCCTATCATTGTGGCCTCTATGATTGTGGCTTGCAAACGCACACTCTCTATACACACCAGCACTGCTCCAGATGATGAACTCTCATATATTGAAAAACTTTTGATACCAATCGATAATTATGTTATTTAATCAATATTCATTCTAATTCAGTGATTTTAATAATTCGATTAAGATAATTAGTCCAAATGGACCGAAATATAGCAAGAACCATTAACTTTTAAAGAGAAAGAGAAACCTTTCCCTTAGCCTCAGATAGGTAAATCAACTTTTATTTTCGTAGAAGTGTCAATTTATAGCATGGATAATATTTAGGTGGACTAAAGTGCAAGATCGCCATTGACTGATGTAAGCCAAAGGATCGTATACGAGCTTTCGTGTCGGGATGTTTAAAAGTTAAGGCACATGCAGATTTGCACAACATTTGAAGTTCAAGTAGGTAAAACTTCATCTGGACAAGAAGGGGAGTTTATTAATAGCCAAACTACAGAATTCTTACCGCTTAGCTGGCCGAAAAACAAGACTTTAGATTGTGCAAGGATATTAAATATATCAATTTCCAGGAGATCCTAGATTTTTATATGTAGTGCTGAGTAAAACTAAGTGGGTCATATTTATGAGAAAAATAATAGAAATCGGTGAATCGCCCTATGCAGTTATGTTTGGATGTACCGCCAGGTTGGGTTGGCATCAATATAAGTTTACCACATAATGACCAGGATGGAGACCGTTTATTTGAGTAATTATTATATTATAGATAAGAGCTTGCGCATATTGAATAATCGAAAAAAACTAATTTTGAATCTTGAAGACCTATCATACTGAAATCATTCATTAATTTCCTGAAGTGTTTAAAATACCATTCATGATAGAAAACTTAGCATACTAAACTACGAGTATTTCAATACAATATACATATTACAAGAACGAAACATTCGATATTAAAATTTTAATATATAAATATAAATATATAATATATAAATATATAATATATATATAAATATATTCAACACTCTTATTTGCTGGTAGTTACATCACCTCAATATTATACAACGAATGCCTAAAAGTATAATTCCTTGAATAATTGAAAATAGAAAATATTCTCCGTTATTGTTCAAAAGCAAGCAAGAATAAAATCGACATATACCAGAAACATTGAAGGAAATTTTGAGTGAATAACGTAACATTAACATTAATATATTTTCTTCATACTATAGGTATTTACAGTCTTATTTAATATTATATTTCACTATTGTAAAATTTATATATATATATATATATAAAACTTGTTTCTTAGTTGGTAATTATAACATCACCTTAGTATTATTATTCAAGCCACACTTTACTCAAAACTCAAATTCTGATAACAGCTGTTTTGCTCAAGAGAGTTTTCGATGTCTTTGACCGATTTCGCCAGACGGAGGAGGTATACAATTCGGTTGTGTTTGTTTTTTTAGTATTAAGATATTTGTATACCTACACGTATTTAAAAATAACATGATTATTGAAAATTAAAGTCCGTGACAGCTAACCGATTTCCAAAATAAATCCATATCCACAAAAAACATTCCCAATGTAAAACTTTTGGAGGTGAGAGCTATATTCAGCAAAATTCAACAAAAAAACTCAAATCTTTCGCATATGCTCAGTTAGAGCTGAACCACACCGATACAATTTTTGGTATGTTGTTTTGTATAAGAATTTAGTTTGAATGGTACATTTTCATCAAGTGATTCTATTGCTTCTCACCGCCCCCAAAATGCCTTCCGTGAAATTACAACCTGACGTATTATATTCATAACCCACATTTACAGTAAATCTGGACTCGAGCATTTCCATTTCCTCACCAGCCTGCATTTATGATTCGCAATATTAACGCATTTTGATCGTCATCGTCAATTGTAAGTCTTTTCAACTTCCTTCTCTTGCCCCTGGTCAATAGTAACAAGTGAAATTTTTGAAAAAAATCAATTATGAATATAATACGTCAAGTCGTAATTTCATGGAAGAAATTTTGGGGGCGGTGAGAAGCGATAGAATCACTTGATAAAAATGTACCATTAAAGCAAAATGCGTATACAAAGAAACATAAGAAATGGTATGGGTGTGGAGCTCTTACTGAGCGTATGGGAAAGATTTGAGTTTTTTTTGTTGAATTTTGCTGAATATAGCTCTCACCTCCAAAAGTTTTACATTGGGAATGTTTTTTCGGGATAATTTTTTAGCTAAAACCTCTTAGTTTCGGAAATACAGGGCACTGCAGTTGCGTATTTTTTATATATTTTATTCATAACTTTTGAGATTTTGTTTTTAGATTTATTTCAAATTTAACATAGAAATACTTCTTATGGTTTTGCATGAGCCTTGGAAGTAACAAACTGCCCGCTCTTTATTAAGTGGGTTTTAGGGGCTACCCCCACCTAAACGTTTTCAAAACTTTTACAAATTATAATTTTTAATTGTGATAACTATTTTGGTCTATACCTTGATTTATTTTAAAACTATTTTCATTCCTGTATTTTTTTGATATTTTGCTTTGTTCTTGAGATATTTTATAAAATTCGAAGCATAGCACTACCCAGTTGCAAGCATTAATTACCATTTCGTAGTATGCCATGAAAAATCAAAATGACAAGTTTTATATGAGTTAAATTTAATTATCATAAGTGTTTTTAAAGTGTTATTAAAAAAGTTGTTATGAGTGTAAAAGTGTTTATAAATATGCCTAGAATTTTTACTACGAAATGATAATTAATGCTTGCATCTGGGTAGTGCTATGCCTCGAATTTTAAAAAATATCTAAAGAACAAAGCAAAATATAAAAAAAATACCAGAATGAAAATAGTTTTAAAATAAATCAAGGTATAGACCTTAATAGTTATCACAATTGAAAATTATTATTTGTAAAAGTTTTGAAAACATTTAGGTGGGGGTAGCCCCTAAAATCCACTTAATAAAGAGTGGGCAGTTTGTAACTTCCAAGGCTTATGCAAAACCATAAGAAGTGTTTCTATTTTAAATTTGTAATAAATCGGAAAACCAAATCAAAAGTTATGAATAAAAAATATAAAAAAATACGCAACTTCAATGTCCTGTATTTCCGAAACTAAGAGGTTTTAGCTAAAAAGTTATATTGAGAACTAACATTATTTTTACAAGTTCTATCAACTCCCGAAGTTATCCAGATAAAATCTGAATCACCCTGTATAAACCCTTATCTATTAGAAAGGATTTTAATTTGTATTTGAATGAGTTCAAACTAGCAGTCTTCTATCTCAGCTGGCAGTTTGTTAAATAACTTAATGCCTAAACAACTTGTGGAGTCCAAAAATACTTTTTGTTTACCAAACGGTACTTGTAATTGGTTTTTTTGCCTTGTATTTAAATTGTGATATACAAATAAAAAGTTGCTTCTGTTTTTAAAAACATACAAACACATCTCAAAATTGTAAATTGACACCACAGTTAAAATTTTATGACTTTTAAAATAGTTTTTACATGAAGTTACTCGTTTAATATTAAAAACACATCTTATAATTCTCTTTTGTGCCAAGAAAATGTTTTTTACCATAGTTGAGTTTCCCCAGAGACAAATGCCGTATCTTAACCTGGAATCTACTTGAGCATAGTACATAGACAATAATTGCCTGGTATTCAATATATCTCTCATATTGGAAAATAAATATACTAAAGAACTTAACTTTCCAATAAAATTTGTACAGTGTATATTCCAGTTCAAGTTATTATCCAGGTGGGATCCCAAAAAATCCACATTTACTTGACTCTCAATCGTACAGCTACCATTGACAACAATATCAAAACTATTACATGATTTTTGCCTACTATGAAATCGGACCACGTGGGTTTTTGAGGTATTAAAATACAGACAGTTTTGTGAAAACCATGACAGAAGATTTGAAACCAAAACACGACATTTATTTTCTAAGAGGGCACAATTGGTATCAGACAAAACTGCAGAAACATCGTCAGCATATAGAGTAGAATGCGCGTCTTTTGATATCATAGGCAATTCATTAACATATAGACTAAAAAGAATAGGTCCCAGAACTGAGCCTTGCGGCACCCCTGTTTCAGATTCTTTTACGTCCGATTTTGGTTCTCGTACCTAAGTTCTACATATTGGTTTCTATCCTTAAGAAAACTTTTCAACCAACATAGAGCTGAACCTCTTATTCCATAGCTATAAATCTTTGATAATAATATATTGTGATTAACGCAGTCGAATGCCCTGCTTAAATCACAAAATATTCCAGCAGGGCACTCGGCCGCCTCCACACAATTTCCTCTAATGTGTACAATTTCGATAGATTTATAGATGAAATGTATTTTCACCAATTTGCTCCAAAATTTCATTCCCGTCTAGTCGGCTGTGCTGGTGATGAGTCTCAACTAACAAACAAGATTATCTGCCAAATCTCTTTGTCTCTTTCAAGTATCAACGAATTGGGTATCTACGATATACGCACCACTTTGAAACACGTGAATAAAATAACAAAACAGAAGCCAATTTACATAGGCTACTCGATGGGCACCACAGGATTTTTTATCTATTCGACAACTTTTCCGGAAGAATCGCAACAACTAGTCAAAGCTGTGATTGGCTTAGCACCAATAATAAACTACAAAGATATCAAATCTGCGATCAAATATTTATCGCCTATAATATGGCCCACCGTGAAAGTAAGATATGGATGTTTTAAAAAAAATAATAATAACGAAATTCAATTCTGAGTAAACCTGAGCTCCATGAAATATTATTTGAGTAAGTTTCCTATATTCAACCTGAGTGAAAATCATTATAAATATAAGCATAGGGCTTTGCACCAAGCAGCTTCTAGCAAGAAATTTGTAGTAATTTTGGAGTAAAAGCTTGGCAATATCATTGTCAGGGGTTGCTGGGAATTCATTTATCTATTACGTTTATATATATACAGGGTGGCCAATGAGTGCACCGAAGTGGAATAACTTCTCTATTTCCAAATGATGTAAATATAAAAGTTGTAGGGGAACACAAGCCCCACATTTTACATTTAGTTGGGACTATACAGGATGTGCCAAAAAACCAGAACTAAACAAAGGTTTCTTTAAATGAATCTCCCTATATCTCCCTATTTTACATTTTTGTATTCGACATACAATAACAAGTACAATGGTGTATCACTTGTCAACTTTCAATTGTTTGTTTAGGAGCCTTAAACAATTGAAAATCGACATCTTAGCCCCTTTGACAGCTATTTGTGCCAAAATGGTAAAAAAACGTATCGTTCTTGTAAAATGAATTGGACAATATACTATTTATTTTATATTCTTAAACCTGAATTAGTTTCCACCACTAATAATAACCCAGACCTTTTAAATCATATAAGCATATATTTATTTATGTGATATTTATTCGAATCAGAGATGAAGTAATTCATCGATCAGTTCAGGTGCATTTCATTGAAGGAACCTCAGAAAACTATAGTCGCCGTCGCCTGAACTCTAATTCTATATATAAATATTAAGTTATTTAAGTAACTTGTGATTTGAGTATAAAAGTGGTTTAATAGGATTCAACATAATATTGAATTCAAATTATATTTTATAATACTGAATTTTTTGTAAACAAACAAATTATATTTTTAACTTGATGAAGGTTAAAGCAAACCTCAAAATTCTACAAAACTTTTTATTTTTGCTACCAGTAGCGAAATTAGAATTTCATCATCAGGTAAGGATTAAAATATAAAGAGAAAACAAAATATCTGAGCCTTAGTTGTATCTATAATCCTTAATAGATCCAAGCAATTCCAACAATTCTATCAATAACTTTTGCAGTCGTTGTACTACAAAAATTATCAAATTTATTAATAGTTTTTTTTTCCAATGACAGAAAATTTTATGATTGCAGCCGATGATTTATCGAATTTTTCACGGTGAAGTTATTCCTGGATTCCCTACTGTCCTCAGACCTTTGATGAGTTGCACTGCTGGCATTTACATAGTGCAATACTTTATCAATCAATTATTTGGAGATGATTATGATCAAATGGATCCGGTAAGAAGATTAGACCAATTAAGTATATACCTCTCTAAAAAAATATTATAATTTCCTTTTCAACACAATTTTAAAATTTGCAGCTTACATATCCTCAATTTATTCTTCAACTCGACACCACAGGCGCTGAAATAATAACACACTATCTACAAATGCATGAAGCAGGTGTTTTCCAAAACTACGATCATGGATACGATAAGAATTTGGATATTTATGGTTCGGAAAAACCTCCAGCCTATGACTTGTCAAAGATTAATGTACCGCTTGCATTGTTTGTTGGAAAAAATGATTGGTTGGCAACCCAAACGGTAAACAAGTGAAATTTTTGAGAAAAAAATTAAAAATAGTTTTTATTGGGTATTTAAGATTTAAACCGTACCGATGAGTACCTACTATTGCTATCCTTTTCTCGATTTTAACTATACTCATGTATATGTGTTTGCCAGCAACAGCAATTCCATAACAAATTACTGTTTGTCTACCACAACACAAAATTAAACTTTAAATTAACAATAACGTCTGACGTCTGACAATTGCGACATAACCATAGACGATCTTCCAGAAAGTACCTATATACCAGAGAACGAGACGTATATATACGGTCCATGCTCGTGCGTAATTCCAGTGACGGATCCCATTGTCCGACATTGTCGTTCCATGTCGAAAACATAATGATCTTGGTTGAATGGGTAATGATAATTATAATTACCAATATTGGATCGTACTTGGAGCTTAACAGGCGGCGAGATGTCCGCGATCTAAGTACGAATTCGAAATTTCAAGTCTCTAGACCGTATTGGGCCTGAGAAATCGCTGCGGAGTCCATTGATACCGAAGAACCGAAAGTAATAAAAACTATTTAACTATTTAATTAGGTTGTGTTGATTTCTCTAGCTTTAATATTTTTGTTCCAGCTACTATTTTTGCTATATGTGACTACAAGAATTATTGTAATGATTTATTTATTCTAAAATAATGCGGCGAATTGTGAGTCGAACTGGCACACGAAAATTTCCGAACCACCATTGTAAAAGAAACATTTCACTCACTTCCTAATATTGCTCATGAGTAATACAGAAGGCTGACAGAAGGATAGACAGATAGATGGACTTTTAGTATTTGTTGTTATAGAGGTAACTGAAATGCACATTCTCTGAAAATTTCTGCTAACCGTTGATAGACGGACGGACACCGGAGCCCATTCATTGAACACAAGTATGCATGGCATCGGTAGGAGAGGTTTTCAGATGAAAATCATATCATCGGTCAGAGGCTTTAGGCACGAGAATTGATATTATCCAAAAGTAAAAGTGGTTGTTTTTTTCCTAAATTGCATATACATATTAGATTAGATTGGCTTTACCAGATTGCATGGCGAATAAATCTCTTTTTGGAAATGCAAAGAGAAGACATTTTCCTAAACCGAACATTTTATTGCTGCTGTTATTTTCTACATCAGTTTGGTTACTTAAACTGAAAATCTGACAATGGAACACTTTTAGAAATGCAGTTTATGTGAAAGATGATATATATTTTACTCAAGATAGCACGGCAGCAAAACTCCTCAGAAGAATGTTGTTGAGCATTTGGATAATTAAGAAAACATTGATCTAACGGCCGATTTTATAATGAATCCCTAATGGGAGATTAGTTAATTCCTCAATTTGTGGAACTCATATCTTGATGAGGGAATAAAAATAGTGCATTTTTTTATAACATTTAGAACGTTATTCACTTTATCTCTCGTTCTTATAAAGTAATTTTGAATTATAAGTAGGTATGTTCAATCAAAAAATTTATGAAATTTTTAATGTAGGATTAAAATTAATAGGAGATTAAATTCGATTATGAAATCGACCCTTGTCTTGAAAAAAAAGGCGCTTGAAAATTGTTATGTCCATATCTTTATATTTCTATTAAAAAATCTAAAGTATTATCCAAAAACCCTCAACAGAAAAGAAAATGATAAAAAGTCAATGTTTTTACTATAAAGGGTACTCACTAATAACTCCTAAAAATTAAAGCGTTGATACACCAGGTTCTATATACAAAAATTGAAAAACGTTATTTTTTTACAAAAAAATGGACCGACATTATCAGTTGGTGCACTGAAAAGTGCAATTTGTGCAGTTGCAGTTATATTGAGAACTTTTGGCACCATCTTCACAAGTACCAGCACCAATAAAATTAATCTTATTTTGTACTTTTCAGTGCACCAATTGATAACGTTCACCATTATCCAGGTATGCTTTGTTTGTATTTGCAATTATTCAGAAATCTAAGAACATCATCCCGGAAATACGCTTATTATAAACTTTACCACTGTTTTAACTCGAAAACCGTAACAATTTTCGAAAGAAATCGCCTCTTCCATATAGCAAAAATACACATAATTCAAATTTTAACATCACAGAAACTCGAAAACCGTAGCTCTTTCGAAAAAAAATTCAATTTAATCTTTCCGGATATCTTCATATCTTTAACTCTGTCAACTCGGATTTTCGATTTTCGAGAAAAAATTTCCCCTTCACCCCCTTCGGGTGCGGTTTGCGAAGGGAAGAAGATTTCGGATTTGCGTTTTTATGAAATTGGGAACATTTCTCAAGTCTCCTCTTTCAATTGAATCAAAAATAATCAAAATCACAGAAAAAAAAACAAATGTTCAAACGTATTTTTTTCAAAGCGGTTGGTCGTTCCAATGTTTAGCAATATTACAGAATGTTAATTCCCAAAAATGGATAATTCATCATAAAGAATAAAAGGCAAAAAATATAATAATAAACACAAGAAGAATGCATTATAATTTGTAAATCCTGTATCAAAATTAAATCGTAAATTTAACTTAGTTCGAAACGAATTGACCAAAAACCAGTTTGGGACTCCATTGTTAAATAGGGTAGCTCCATTAATAAGCATTTTTGGACTTAAGTTGACAGCTCTTATTTCAGACTGTAGAATCATCCATTCTATTAACTATTGAGCCAAACAAAGGGGTGTGTATATGTGAGAATGGGCCTAATGAATAAAAACGTAGCAATTACTTTTTCTTCTAAAATCTAAGCAATTTCTTGAAATCTAATGAATAAAAATTGAAGTAATTGCTTTTGCTTACAGGAATTGCTAGAAAATGCAGCAATAGCTTCTACTCAAAGCTTTGCCTTAAAAAACAGAAGCAATTGCTCCCATTTGCTTAAAATCTGATGAATAAATGAAGGAACTGCTTTTTCCAGTACAGCAATTGCTTTGAATTACTAAGGCAGGTCGGCCGCAGCATCGTTTGCTTGGTAATAGTCAACTTTGGTTCTATACATACCCTAATTTATTTTTGACACTAACGTAAGGCTGATTATATGAATGTGCGTAAATGAAAAATCTACAGTGTACGTAAAAATTGCAGAGATGACGATATCAGAATGTTATATCGTTTTTACCGCGAAAATTTTGAGTGATTAGCAAATTAATTTTTTGTTTGATACTGGTGAGAAGCGAGAAGCTGCACTTTTACCCTTAAATTAAATATTTTTTAAAGCAATTGTGGTTCCGGGCTCTCAAAATTCTGTAGCTGAAAAACTCGTTGTTCATCAAATAACTGTCTGTAAGATATCTAATAAATGCAGTTTGGAAGTCCAATATTTTTATCAAGGGAGCAACAAAATTATAATAATGTTTTCTGTAGAGAACGTGTAATAATCGAACGATGTTTCGGACAGTTGAAAGCAAGGTTTCCTATCCTTCAATATAAAATTAGAAAGAAGTTGGAAAAACTTCAATATAAAATTAGAAGGAAATTGAAAAAAATACCCATTAACAATAACTCTTCTACTTCATAATATCGCTAAGCTTTTAAATCATGAGAATTTCCATTATCCCAATGATTAATTTTGAAATTAACGGACAGTCTTACACCAAATATAATTCGTCAATTAGGACAGCAAAAAAGAGATTTAATAAACCAAATGCGCTTGAATAATCATGTAAGTATCGAAATATGAACATTTATGTAAATACTTATACATATTTCTCAAATACCTATATCAAATAGACAAAGTTACAGATAGTGTTCTTCTCTACATCCAACATTTCTAAAAATATTTTTTCCGAAACCTTGAAAATTATTGGATTATTGCCAGTCTTGTTAGTATCACTTTTTTTATTGCTACCTTCATATTACATTTTTTTGACAATTGTTTTGCTGTTAATGAAACTCAATAAATATCGTTCTAATGCTGTACTAAGACATCCTTTTCTGCCTTTACTTGCGGAACTGCGCTATTGAAGCAATTGCTTTTGCTAAATTATTATTATTATTAATGTGTGTAATTGGTCTAATTGTCTGTAGCATATATTATTGTTTAGGCGTTATTCGTGGACAATTCGTGTATATATAATATACCTACATTTATGAAAAAACTAAATTTCAATAGTGCTGGGAGGGTATCTTTGGAATCTCGGATTTTTGAAATATCAATATGAATTCAGCTCGGTAACTGAGTCTCATCCTTTCAGAGAATTGGATAAATGTGAAAAAATAACTGTGCAATCATTATTATAGAGTTTTTTTTCGATGATGCCTTAAGGGAGAAATGTCATTTTAATTTGTCTTCATCGCTCTATTGATTCCCTATCCTAACTTGGCCAATGTATCTTCGCATGCAGCTGTCTTGAACAATTAAGTATTATTTGTCCGGTTGCCTTTTCATTCTTATATTATCTTATAATTAATCACAAATTTGACAAAATAAAGTGGTAGGTATACGAATTTAAACTCTCCCGTTAAGCCAGTTGGCTGCTACATATCCAAGCTAAAACCAAATAACTATTGACTCTTCTGCTACATTCTAAAAAATAAAATTTTCAATATTTCAGAATGCAGAACAACTCTACAATGAAATACAACCGTCCATCAGATGTGGTTATCAATTGATAGATTTTGATAAGTGGAGTCATACGGACTTTCTGGCTGCAAAAGATATTGTACACTACTTATATCGACATTTAATTGTTAAGATCGAGGATATGGACTCTGGAAAATGCACAGCCTGATGTTGGATCTTAATTTTGTTTATGTTATTTGAATTCATTATGGTGGATATCCATTATAAGAAATATTTGATTTTTAGTTCTGAAACTGTGTCATAATATAAATTATTGGGAATAAAATAAGTATTATATATAGTCGGTATTAATAAATAATTATGTATTTGAAATAAACGAAATAAACAGATGAAAGAAAATAAATAAGTAGAAGCAACTTGCTTCTAGCACTAAAGAGTATGAAATAACAACACATAAATGTAGGAATCCTAAAATAAGTTAATAAACGATCGACAAGATCGTTGTGTCGTCTTTAAAAATAGTAAAACTAACACAAATCCTGAGATTACTTAAATCGTTAAAATACAATAAGAACAGGAAAGGTTCCAGGACTGAGCCTTAAGGTACACCATGATTAATTAATTTAGTTTCTGAGTTAGTGTTTGTTCTTACAAATTGTGTAAGCTCA
Organism: Crioceris asparagi; assembly: GCA_958507055.1. Lineage (NCBI taxonomy): Eukaryota > Metazoa > Arthropoda > Insecta > Coleoptera > Chrysomelidae > Crioceris > Crioceris asparagi. The sequence continues at coordinate 119,359,907 of OY293826.1, forward strand.
CTTAGGTATGACTCAATCCAACTAAGACTCTGATACCTGAACCCATGACGTTGGAGCTTGCGTAAGATTATCCCATAATTTACACAGTCTAAAGCCTTCGTCAGATCCCAAAATACTACGACACAAACCTCTTTGAGATTGACTCTACTATAAAGCTCTTTCGAAAACGAGAAAACAGCATATCCTCTGCTTTTTTCTTGATGGAAACCAAATTGTTCAGGACTCACAGCATTTCGATCTGATAGAAACTAATTCAGTCTAGTTTTGACCAGTTGCTGTATATGTCTTTTCCAAAGTTGAAATAAGAGAGACGGGTCGAAAATTTGATGGATCTGAAGTATCTTCACCATTGCGAAGAGAAATAATAACTGTCCAAACTTCTGAACAAGTACTGTCATTGCGAAATACCTTGAACAGTTTGGAGAAGTATATTGTAAACGAAAGAAACTCCCATCATAAGTTGGTTGACAAGCTGAGGTCCGATAAGGAGGATTTGACCAGAGAGATGGAACGTATCAAAAACAATGTTGGCCACGAACCAAAGTATGGCTCCCTATCTTAATTCCAGTTAAATTCTAATAATTTGATTGATACTTTATTCGGTTTACAGATTCAGAATTAAGTTTTCAAAGATGAAGCTTTACAATGACACTGAATGACTAGAAAGAGATGTTTTAAGGACAGTTGTATAAATATAATATACTCACGCGATTCATAATAAAGTTTCCACGTAAAATATTTCTCGTTCCTACAAGCATTGGGCTCCCTTTCCAAACATTTTGCACGCTCATACAAACAATATCGAAATGAAAATGAGGAAATTTTCATTTAATTCATCAAAAATCAGAAAAGATCTCTTATTGCATGTGAGAAATTATTTGATATAAGTAATAAATGTAAAAAAAATAATTTATCTCCCAAAAATAAGTGGTGATAACTTTTTACCATAATGGCTTTGAAAATTGAATAGATTCTACAAATCAAAGAACATTATGTTAACTTCTTAGGAACAAACTAAAACATAAATATCACAAATTAAATGAAGCAAATTGTCAAACAAATCACGTTTTATTTTTGACTGAATTGGATGGTGGAATGCTTAACAAGGGATTAATTTGAATAAAACGTTAAATTTGTAATATTTATTAGGTAGAAAGGGGAAAGATTCGACATGGATTTTAAAGTTATCCAAGTAGACAATAGATTATCTATCTATTCTGTGGTATTTCCTACTGGTTGACTTCTTCTTCTTCTTCGGTTAGCGCTACATCCCAGGGTAGGTCTTGGCTGTCTGTACTTCCTTCTTCCAATAAACTCAATTTTCCATCAGGTCTGTATCGAAAGGACAATTCATTTTTAGCAAGTCGTTTTGGATGTTTTCTCTCCATCGCATGCGGGGCGGCCTAAAGGTCTTTTACCTGCTGGAGTCTCTTCCCATACCAGTTCCACCAACCTTTCTTCATGAAGTCTCTGTACGTGGCCGGCCCATCTCACACGTTGAGATTTTATTTCCTGGACGATGTCACTGTCATTATATAGACTTTTGATTTCAGCATTAGTTCTGATTCGATATTGTGTTGTATTGGGGTCATAATGAGGTCCGAAGATTTTTCTCAGTATCTTGCGTTCGAAACGTCTGAGTTTTTCTTCGTTCGCTTTAGTCATCGTCCATGTTTCCTATCTATAGGTAGTTATTGGTCCCATAATACTCTTATATATCTTTACTTTGGATATACGAGTCAGAGTTTTCGACTTGAGGAGGTTGTTTAAAGCGTATAGACATCGATTTGTGGCTTGGATTCTTCCTTTTATTTCTTCGGTGATATAATCTACTGTGATTGTTGCGCCTAAATATTTTAACCGTTCTACTCTTTCAAAGTTGTACGTGTTTATTGTTACATTTTGTCCTATTCTGTCTCTCTTTCGAGGCGGCTTACACACATGTATTTGGTTTTCTCTTCATTGATCATTAGGCCCATTTCGCTAGTTGTTCCTTCTATTTTATTGAATATATCTTTCACCGATAAAATAGTGTTACCGATTAGGTCAATGTCATCTGCATAAGCCAGTATTAGTTTGGGGCCTTGAGTTGACAGGAGTTCAGTTTTTCTGTCCGCCCGTTTTATGGCTCTTTCCAGGACGATGTTAAACAACAGGGGTGACAAAGCATATCCCTGTTTAAGCCCGTTTTGTATTTCGAAATGTTCAGATAGAACTATAGAATGTAATAAACAAAATGACGAACCACAGCGTAAGGATGATGTACAAGAGAAGTCAGTTGCTCATATTTGAAGAGTGTTTAGACTCCAAGATGGAGAGCAAAATCCAAACAAAAAAATTGTTGGAACCAACCCAGGTTTTAAAGTCGAAAAAGAGTTAAATACTTAAAATATGATATGTTTTTTTGAAACGCATTTTTATAGATAAACAAACAGGGAGAGTCAAAAACAACAAACGTCAAAGTTTTAATTTTCAAATAAAACCCCGATTCTTTATTTCATTTTCGAGATCAAATTTTGAATAATCACATAATATTTGTTAGGTATAGGTACAATTTTGGAATAGTAGGATTTTTATTAGGAGATATGAGAAGTTTGATACTTATAATATCAAATTTCTAAATTACCCTGTATATACCTGTTATTTTTGCAGTCTTCGGCATCAAAAAATAAACATCGAGTGCAGATAAAAGGTAGATATATTTTCTAGACTGACCAAAAGTGTGACCAAATAAGACATTAGAAGAACTTATATACGGTCCAGAAGGGACCACTAGGTATATCTAGAGCATCTAGGATTGGCGTTGTCTGTGTAAGTAAATCCATCTCCTACATAATTTTATTTTTTGATTTTGAATAAAGATCAACTATCATATTAAGAATAAATGCAATTTAGCTCAAATGATTAATGTCAAATGACCTAATAAATGATTTCTGTTTTCCCAATGCTGTATAGCTTTTTAAATTATTATAACACTGATTATTAATAAATTCAATGATAATACAAGGTGGAATTATATATTCATTGCTTTATAACGTTGTATATACACTTATCAACTTTGGCGGATGCGCAATTCTATTATGCCATAACAAGTCAAAATTATAACAAAAATATTTTCCATCTAATAGATTAGAGATCTCTGACCGTCATCTGTTCCGAAAATGGCTCGGATAGTATAAACTTTTTTTTAGGGAATTACTTTAATCAATGTTCCTTTTCATTAGAAATTTCGAAATTTAATTCATCTTCAATTTTATGATAGTATTCCGAATAAATTTCATTACTTTACATGCCTCTAATAAACTGAGCAGAGTAACGTACCAAAATTATGTGCAAATTTTGTGCTACAATCGACATTTTTATTCTCTTTTTCTGTTTTGGCGTAAATTGAAAATTGAGAGTACTCTGCTGGCTTAACGTTAAGCCTGGTCAAAACTATTATTTCTTTGATTTTAATGTTCTTCAAATCGAATTAAAAACTAAGTACAAAAAAGGAATTGAATTTAATTTTGACATATTTTGGCCCAATAATTGTTGATGGTCTCGTGGAAGGTAGCATGAGTCTTTAGAAGTAAAATTGATACATCTTTTGGCACTTTGGCACAATTGACCATTTAATAGTTGAGGGTTGTAATAAAGCGAAAGCACGTAAATAACATTTAAATGTGATGCATGTTGGTTTGGCTATTCCAAGAAGACGACATGGATATCTTTATCGGGGGCGTGGATCTCAGGGGATTATTAAAAAAGACAAGTTATGGGTAAGGCTCTTCGATATAAAAACTCATAAGAAGAACATAACCGATAATCTATTGGCTTGATGATTCAATTTAAATTTTTAAGCTACTCCGGGGCGGGAACAGCACAAAAATGTCACTGTTGCACAAAACTAGCCCATAATTCTAGTACAAAGTGAATCTATTTTAGATCCTTTGTTCTGCAGGCTTATCATACTTTACACATAGTATGAAGGTTGAAGGTTGAGCTGTATGATGAAGGATACAATCACAATAAAGCTTTGTATTATTCTAAATATGTTTATTTTCGATTGCCATCTTATCAACTTCTCTCCCTCAATCGAACAAGTAGAGCATAATAGGACCATGACGATTTCAAAATCTGCAAAAATTAAAATCTGAATCATACCCTATTATTTGTAAATCAAAATAAAATTGATCAAGTAAGAGTCGGACTCGCGCTTAGAGAGTTCCAGATTTTGGTATAAATTTTCCTGTGAATTATGAGTAAAGGCCAATAATACATTTTTTTCCCTATTCTACGCTCAGTAGTTATAGAGATTCATTTCATTTCATTTCCTAATTTGAAAATAAACCCTCAGTATGAGAATTCCTTCATTTTAACTATATGTTCGTGTTACGGTCATCGAACTTTGTATCATTACAAAATTTGAAGTGTCTTCGTCTTCTAGATTCGGTGAAAATTGGACGTGGCAGACATCAGAGTGATTTTATAATAGTTCCGTTTTTTATGGGATGTACAGAACCCATAAAAACTACAAGGCACTCACATTTAAAAATGATTTTATCGATATTGTAAAGAAATGTCCTGCATAAAGCTTTATAGAAAATTGTGAGCGAGTCATGAAGAAGACCATATTTCTTTTGAAATCCTGCGTTGTGTTAGTCCAGTCAATGTGGTAGATGGCATTCGTAATATTGTGGCTCTGAAAGAAGAACAATAATATTTACAAGTGAAATTGTACAGGGTGTAACTAAAATGAGGGAAGAAACTGCAGGAGCGAATTCTCCGCAGAAAAACATGAAAGAATGGTTGTATCGACATATGTCCGCCAAAACAATGTTCAAGAGGTAAAATAAAGACATTTCTTTCGACATTTTCAGACTGCATCTACTTAATAACAACTTCGAAAATGGATGCAGAGGCATGGCGCTTAAGATCAAATTCAAATTCAAATCCATTTATTTGTAATTACAACAGCAGCCATCTGTAAGATGGATATACACGTCATGTTTTGCACAACTGTGCATTCTTATTGAGAGTACACTCAAGAGTAGCCAGTTAAATATAAAATAAATAAAGTATGTATACAGGGTGTCCCACGGTCATGGCCTATTAGAAATTTCTGGAGAATGACAAAAGCTATCGATTTGAAAATTTTATGGCGTCTATTAGACAATTTAAACTATCTTTGGTAAAGATATTCACAGAAAAATCATTTCCGGTTTTGCCGGAAGTAATAACAACTTTGTTATTTCAAATGGGATACCCCATATGTCGATACATTTTTGAAATCTACACAAAATTATGAGTACATTGGGTCTACCTTTCCCTATACTTAAAGTTAATAGTTTTAGAGTTATTTAATTTTTTTCGTTAAAAATCGACAAATGCGAGTTGATCGAAAATAAGTCATAACTTTTTTGTTATTTGCTTGACAACAGTGGAGTTGGAATTTTTGAAATCTCTGTACACCATTTTGAAGATATTGTTATGATATTTATAAATTTCCTAAAAAAATATTAGAGAAAAATCGAGCTGAAGATGACTTAATTTCAAACGTTAATAACATTCTTATTTCAAATAGAACACCCTATATTTTATATTATTTATTATTTATATTAAAATACCTATCTATTGATGTAACCACTTCCATATCTAAAGCTGATAGATTAAAAGTTATTGAACAATTTCCGATTTTTCCCACAATTATTTTGTATTATCTTAACTTTGGAACGCATCAGAACGGTATCCATAGTTACCACTTATTTATGTCAGTGTCAAAGTGCAAAATTAGGAATTATCTCTTTCACAGTTCTTGTTATGGAAATCCTTAAGCTTCGATTCGAAGCGCTGAACATGACTTATGTGTTGCAAGATCATCAATTCAAAGAATTTTAAAATAGCAGAAAATGAACGACTTTGAGTTTGCACAACTACATCTATACCCCCTTTGAAGAGTAGAATTTTGCGAAATGTTTCTCAAAAAATTCAAGAAGACGAAAACTTTTTGGACAAATGAATCAAAATTTTCGCGAGAACGCATTTTTAACTCAAAAAATAATAATTTCTTGTCAGACGCAAACCTTCATTTGACGAAAGAACAAAAGTTTCAGATTAAATTCAGCTTCAACGTTTTTGCTTTAATGAAATACAATGTACTTCATTTTTATATTAACGACGAAGTACTGGAAAGCGAAAAATATCTTGTAATATTGCGTACCTTGTTACAGACTTTGTGATGACTTGCCAATTAACGAAGTCATAAGGTTCTGGTATCAGCTTGACGGAGCACCAGCTCATTGCAGCAATGAAGTTACCGAAGAACTTTACGAAATGTTTGAGGACAGGTGGTTTCGACACCACACCACAGTCTTCAGATCTAACGCCCCTTGGTTTTTATTAGTGGGGTATCATAAAAGAAAAAGTTTATATTAACCGTCCTCCAGTGCAATCGATAGAAGAGAAAAGATAGAAATCGTATACAAAATGATTCAGAAGATCTAGACCCCGCAGAAATAAGAAAAGCAACATCTAGTGTGGAATCCAGAATTATTGCATGTTTACAAGTAACTGGGGGCACTTTGAACTCTTTTTATATTACATTTGAAGTATTGTTTTGTTATGAATAGGTTATTGTTTAACATTTCTTATGTAGATTATTAAATTTGTTATTGTTTTAGTATCTCTTCGTTTTTTATTACATACTGATACGTTCCAAAGTTAATATAAAATAATTGTTAAAAATTTCTGCTTTAATTGCATTGCTTCAACAGCGGTAATCGGAGGAACACGATTTCTTGGCCATGTTGAACAAAATTATCTTGAATCCGGCAAAATTTCTTTGCAGTCCTCGGTGGCAAATTCGGATTTCGGGCCTTAAATGTCCTGCTTTTTCTCGCGACAATCCTATTGCTCTCTCCATAAATTGCAAAAAGATTGAGCAGATCAGCATTTGTATATTCTCGATTCATTATTGTGATAAATTGCAATCGACAAAACAGTGAAAGAGATAATTTTAAATTTTGCGCTTTGACACTGACATAAATAAGTGGTAACTATGGATACCGTTCTGATGCGTTCCAAAGTTAAGATAATACAAAATAATTGTTGGAAAAATCGGAAATTGTTCAATAACTTTTAATCTATCAGCTTTAGATGTCACATCAGTAGAAAGGTATTTTAATTATGCATATGCTAGTGCAAAAAAATATAGGGTGTTCTATTTGAAATAAGAAAGTTATTAACGTTTGAAATTAGGTCATCTTCAGCTCGATTTTTCTCTAATAATTTCTTAGGAAATTTATAAATATCATAACAATATCTTCAAAATTGTGTACAGAGATTCCAAAAATTTCAACTCCACTGTTGTCAAGCAAATAACAAAAAAGTTATGACTTATTTTAGATCAACTGGCATTTGTCGATTTTTAACGAAAAAATTAAATAACTCTAAAACTATTAACTTGTACTCATAATTTTGTGTAGATTTCAAAAATGTATCGACATATGGGGTATCCCATTTGAAATAACAAAGCCGGCAAAACCGAAAGTGATTTTTTAAGAAAGGGAAATTGGCGTTAGGATTAATTAACATTAGCGAGTCACTAAGGAATTATCTTACCGAATAATATGCTTTCTCTAGCATTATTTTCTTAATTGTATGTTTGTATTTTCTGAGACTCATGCTCTGTATGCTGCTCGGTAGTTTGTTGAAGAACTTAGCTCTGACATATCCCGGGCTTTTCTCCTATTTTGTCAATCTATGTTGAGTTACGCTAGTATAATGTCACCTTTCATATCATGTTATCGTACTATTGGACATGTATTATTTAATACATGTCCAATAGTACGCATTTGTAGAATGCTTTTTTAGCCTCAGTACCTATAGCAAAAACTGCGGAATTAATTTTGTTTTGGGTGTGGTGTAGTTGGTTGTCCCATAATATATGTATACTGATCTAGATGAAGTCCTAAGAATTTGGTTGATTTCGAGTTCTGAATCTCCGTTATGGATGAACTAGGACTGTTTCTTCTGTACTTGAATTGAACAAACGAATGATCCCCAAAAATAAAGTGACAAAAGTAACCACATATGGCGGCAATTGTAGCAAAAATCCGCGCTCTTCTGTTTGGACTGTTTCAACGAGTGTCACGAGTAGATTAGTGTACACAACTAATATTTTTTTAATTTGATTTAGTCTTTTATTGCCTTTTCAGATGTTCCAAGAACTTTTATAAGGTACACGTTGCAAATGTGCAACATCAAAAATTCCAAAAAAATACAAGTAATTTTTTCGCATCATAAAGTTCGCATAGGTGTGCATGCCACACAAACCAGAGCTTCTGCGAAAAATAATTTAAACTTAATATGCGGTCCCTAGGGACCTCCATGGCGTATGGAGAACTTTCTTTGGCGGTCTCTAGGGACAGCCACAGCGCTTAACGTGATCACGTGATCGTTTACTCAGGTCTTGCATCTGGAGCCTTGCACATGGGCCAGTTCATGGATTGTATCATGAGCCAGTTAACATGTTGACTCGCTGCTATCGAGAGATCAGTGCTACGAATGGCGACGAGTTACGAATATGCCACGAAGGTTGCTCGAACGAATTTACTAAATGACACATAACACCAATTATCAACTGTAATTTAAAAAGTATTTATTTTATTCTCTAAGATGCAGATTATTGATTTGACTGACAAAAAACACAAATACGAAAATAATCTTGGACAATGGTTGATACTCATACTTTTCCCTATTATTCTAGCAGCTTTTTGTTTTTTAGATTCCGCTCAAAGTGAATTCTCGGGTACAATATATTTTTCTTCGAAATATTTTTCACACACATATTTTTAAGAGGTGAAATTCCTATTGAGAATAGCACTTTGCTACGTTTTCAGTTGCTCACTGTTTGATGGTACTTTATAAAAAACAGAACGTTTAATTTGAACTACCCTGTAACTTCTGTAACGCTTATTACATTTCGGTACAACGCAAGGTTGTTTTCAATAATTTCACAATCACTTCAACATAAGTAACTAATATTTTGGAGAAGAACTGCAACAATAAATTAGTCAATGATTATAGGTTATGTTTATTCTCGTGTTTATTGTTTATGTATGTATTTCTAATTTCGTATTATGGTATTTTTTATTTTGATCGCTCCTTAGATTTCTTCTATTATACTCTATTTGAGTATGGTGTAGAGTAATAAATTTTGATAATGAAGGGATCTCTATTTTATTCTGCCATACAAGCGCCGTAATCCAATAGCGATCCCTTCATTCTCATAAATTATTACTCTACACAATTCTCAAACAGACTACAGAAAAAGCAAACCTGATTATGTCTACGTCGCGTTGTGGATAAAAAATCGATCAGTGGTCGAATCCGGTCTTTGAATGTATCATACATACTAAAGTATCAAAAGGAAATATCGTTGCTATGGTATTTTTGAATGAAAGAGATCTTAAAGCCACAATTCTTACAATTTTATCTGTCAATACAATTTGCAGCACATGATACAAAACAACTGAAATAAACTGCAACAAAATTTGGATATATTTTTATCCCCATATCCCAGTTATTTTTCGTATAAAATATTGATTTGTCTGATATACAGAATAAATAGGTATATGGAATGATACTCACTTCTATAATAATTTCATTTCCATAATAACATAGGAGGAAAACTTCTAGTAACATGAAAGACCCATAAAGAATGAGTGTATAAAATTGTAAACTGGTAAACGACATCTAGAAGGAAGAAACTTGATTAAAAAATAGTAGGTACTATGAATAATTATAAATTCAGTTTAATTTTTATTACCTACAGATATGCCTAGAACGAATATTGAAAAATTAAACTTCACCGTTTGAATACGAAACCATACCTACATTATCAAATATAAATAAAAGAGTAAACACAACTAATATCAAGGCTTACGCCCACACTAACGAAGGAATTTTTTCAATAAATAATGATATCTCTGCTTTACCGTGAATAACTTTCCATAATATAGGTTTTTTTCAAAAAAATCAAAGTTTCAAATGTATTATAATGTTCTCTTCTTAGAAAGATCTATGTATGCCTGTGTCATATCAACAAAAATTATATTGTCTTTGTTGGAATGCTAATCGAAGCATCTTAACTTGCGAAATCAAGACGTTTTGTCAATCTTAGTCCCTGATATCTAAGATCATTTGTTCAAGACATTCGAAGCTTCAAAGTAGATACCTACTAGATATTTTGTTGGAGTAATATCAAAATCAAGGTTTTATGATTATAAAATATTTTTTACAAAAAATTGTACCGACGTCATTAGTTGATGCACTGAAAAGTACGAGATAATATTAATTCTATTGGTGCTGGTATTTTTGAAGGTGTGCAGTTGCAGTTGGATTGATAACTTTGGGCACCAACTTCACAAGCACCAGCACCAATAGAATTAATATTATTTTACACTTTTCAGTGCATCAACTAATAACGTCGATCAAATGTTTTGTAAAAAAAATTATTTCACACTTTTGAGTGTAATATTAGTCACGAAAATCGTTGAACGTTCGCTAATACCACTAATATCCTATAACCCAAGTATATTATTTGCTTGTTCTTGTTACTATTATTATGTATTATGTAGTAAAATGTTCATTATAAATATTGTTACAAATACTACTGTCTTTTATGTAGTGTCCACAAATTTTCAATTTTTTTTAAATCAATCGCCTTCTCCATATAGCAAAAATGCACATATTTGAGAATTTAACATGCATCTTACTCGAAAACTGTAACTCTTTTGAAAAAATGTTCTATTTAAACGCTTCCGGATATTGTCCTATCTTTAATTATACCAACTCAGATTTTCGATTTTCGAGAACATTTGCCCTCTTCACCCCTTTCTGGGGCCGTTTTCGGGGGGAAGGGGATTTCGGATTTGCATTTTTATGTATATGGGACCATTTTTCAAGCCTCCTCTTTCAAATGAATCAAAAATCATCAAAATCAAACTCACGAACGAACAAAAAGAAAGCAGACATTGGAATTGTATACCTCCTCCGTTCAAGGTTCGGTGGTCAAAAAAACAATAACATTTCAAAAATATTTATAAGCCGGGCAGTGTATCATAATTGATTTAATTTGTCGTAATTTTTATTTATCGAATGTTCCAAAAAAAATCATCCCCACTTGATTATGAAACAAGATAACATGTCTTGAGTAGAGTCACATAGGAATCATTTTTCATATCATAAACATTTGTATGACCGCTCAAATAAGAAATCCCCTGGTTTGATTGACTCTGCTAGACAATAAACCGAGGAAACACATAAAACAATTCAAATAAAATTTACGTATGTAATTTCAACTTTGCTAATGAGCTAGAGAACAATGAGATAAAGTTTGCTCAGAGCTGATATAGTGTATGGCTTTAGCTGCATTTGGAACAAGAATATTCAAATAATTTCAACAAAATTAAATTGAGAATTGAAGAAAAATGCAAGGAAATTAACAATATCTTATTAACAAAAAATGTTATACAAAATAGGTTCGAAAATATGCGTAAAACACGTAGATAATATTTGCTACGATCATTAAATTAGTTCAGTAGAATACTGAGTGACAAGTGATGTTTTAATATTTTGCAGTTCCAAAGATTCCCTGGTGATGATTTTCATAGGTACTTGATATAGTTAGATATACTTATATTATTAAAATAATGTCAATATTGTGAATCCCTTAAGGCTTGTAATGATTTCTTTAAATCAGACTTTCCTCACCATTGATATTTGAAATAATGTTGTACAGTTGATGAATGCGCTAACCAAGAATTGTCCCAAAATGCTTTTTGTAAACAAAAACTCATATTCATTCCTAAAACTGCATATAAAATTAAAGATTCCATGCAATCCGTAAATAAAATAATGACTTTAGCCTACCCCAAGATTAGACGATGGTGATGAACACATTCCCATAATTTTTGATTGATAATTTTATCGAATTTATCAGGGTTTTCAACGATACATAAATTTCTCTGTTCCAATTCAGCTTCGACTTCAGAATGGATATTTTGTAAAGTATTATTCAGTAATTTCAGTTGGGCACAAAGTACCAATATCAATCCTGAAATAAAAAAAAATATATAAAAAACCTCTCAAAATATTCACCAGACCAATAAATGAAGTTGATCACCTATTATTAGACAGTCAATATGTAGATTGGTAATTCCTCCAAGTGTTACGCCCACAAACTCAAATATCATTGTAAACTCGTAAACTGGAGATGCCATAGCTTCATAAGGTAACCAAGCTTGCACCATAAGTTCTCGATCTTTTGCTAGAAAAAGTGGTTTGATCAACCAGAGCGTACCAACAGACAGTACAATTACTGTCATCATACGAGTGAAGAGTTTTGAGCGTCCAATATAAAACTGGAGAATTTGTAATTGTTGTAAATTTCTCGGTTGGAACTCTTTTCTATTGATACAGTTAATCAATTTATATATTCTTTTGTTGTGTTTGAACATGAAGTAGACTTTCATGGCAGTATTCAAGTTCTCCAATGATAGAAACGTGGCAGACGTTAGTTTTTCTAAATCTCCAAAGCTTTTAAATATGTTTATGGCTTCACATGTCACAATGCCTCCGAAGAAGAAGCCTGAAATGTTTTTTTCATAAGAAGAAGACAATTCCTCGACTTGAAAAGAAATCATGCCTTGGGTATTGAAGTAAACAATAATTATCATAAATTATCTAATATTATTGTAAGTATTTGGGTGGAGATGAAAGTAAAGTGGTAAATTTACACTTTGTTACGAAATTGAAATAATCTTCATAGCCTACTTATTGTGCAAATAGAATAATACGAATAAAATAATATTTTTTTGATTTGATATTTATTGTACAAAGGCAATTTGAATACCTACTACTTACCTTGCCATATAATTGTTCTAATGTAGTAAGTTAAGGAGCCTGGAAGCGAACTGAGTGTTGGTTGCAGATTTCCGAAAAACTCTAATACTTTCACATTGAATTTAACTATCTCTTGGAAATCAATGTAATGGACAGACATTTTATTTCTGTAGAATACATCCAATGTAGAATATTATATCTTGTGTGATGGGGTATTTATAGATGAATTCTACATTCTTTTGATTGTAAGTTGCATTCGGGTGATTCAGAACACATTATGTACAAACAATTAAATCAATTTATATTAAATGCTAGACATACAGGTGTATATAGGGATATAATAACTTTTAAAATGTATATAATATTTGTAAGCAATATCCAAATCACAATTTATAGTAATATAAAAACATATATTTCCAATTAATTTTATATTGAAAGTTTAGTGAGTTATTCGATTCAATTTTATTCTAAGATTTATAGAAGCTGAATATTACGGGTAACTTATGGTATTCTGATCAGAAAAAATCATTGTTGCGATATCTGATTGTAGTAAATTTTAAATTATCTAAGGCGCATACGATCTTAAATACTGCTCCGATAATACTGAGTAGGAAATTTGAGTATTTAATGACGTGATAGTAGTAGGACACGTTGCGCTTCCCTGGTGACGTTTGCTGAAAGCGCAATTTTCTTCATTTGTCTTAAGCGCTATTCACACAGAAGGGATGTTGAAAGGAGACTTGGCACGGACTTATGTACCTTCTGCTTCTCTCCCATGTAAATGTACAAACAAGCGAGATGGCACTGGGGGACGCCCTTACGCCAGTGCCACGTCCCACGTCTCTTTGGAGTCTCTTTTTGCGTAAAAGAAGGGACACATCTCGTTCACGTTCATTGTCACTTAATCAAAATATGACAAACAAGCGAAAAAATACTGAAGTAAATATTAAAATTTGTGAGGAGCTTGAAAACTATTTTATTTTCACGTGTGTTCCACCGGTTTTTTCCTTCTTCAGCCACAACGGATAAAGCACCCAAAATCTTGCGTATTTTGAACATAAGCCAAGTTCACTATATCCCAAATATATTCATCATTAAATACTAGAAGAATGCATGTTCTATCTAGAACCAAAAGTCTATGATAACGAGTACTCCGCCCCTTCGCCACATTTTTGACCGACGTCCGTTCTGTGTAAATTGCACTTAGTAACGGCTTTGTATTTGTGGGAAAAATGTAGTGTCGTCTTGAAAATATTGGTAAACGGTAGACGCATTATCGAATCCAAACTGGGAAGCCTTTAATATAATAATTTTAGCAAAGTAATGGAGCAAGACCACAGAATCTATGAAACGAAGAATAGACTAAATGATAAAGTATACAATGAGTCATATCTTGGTGGAGGATCCAAGTGAACATGAACACTTTTATCTCGTTTGCAGCCATAGGTAGGCATTAACTTGTTAATCCGTTAATTAACGAAGTTAACAATCTGTTGAATGGATTAACTTTTAAGTTAATTTTAAAAAAATAACCCTCTTGTTAACTTCCGTTAAATTGAACATCCGTTAACTTTAGTCCGAGTCCGTTACATTAGTCGTTTATTGACATACTGTCATTTTGTTTGTTTCAAATTTGCGCCCACGCCACGAAGAAGGGGATGATGTTTACAGCACTGTTACTCAATCTGAACATGCATCTAAATTACTTCATGCAAAATTACTATTAATAATAGCCTTATTTCTACCTACTTTATCATCGAAATAAATAAATGTTTTTTTTAATTCTTTCTTCTACTTGTTTTTGTGTTATTTGCCACCTATTTCTCTCAGCCCAAAATCACTATAAGTTTTAATTTATAAACTGTTAACGGTTAACTTTAACTTGCGTTAAATTTTCGAGAAATTAACGCTCTATCGATTAATGAAGTTAACTTTTTAACAACCGAATTAACGATTAACTTTTGGACTAACTGTGCCCACCTATATGTTTGCAGCTTTCTTCTAGGACGCTTTCTGAATTTCTGTCACTTTATTCAGGTGCGCTCTTCTCCTCACCTTCCCAAATTATTTATTTAGAAATGGATTTTTTCCCAAAATATTTTCCAAAACATATATCCCGAATGCAATGGATTTTTCGCAAGTTAAAACTTCTAATTATTATTGACGATGTTGAAAATTACAAGCCTCCTAGAAAAGTAAGTAGTCTATTATTTTCACAAACAATCGCCTTTATGCCATTATAATGAAGACAATAAAAGTTAATCAGAATAATTGCCCAATGAGACACTTTGTATGTCTGTATGTAGTTGGTGTTTCCAATAAGTCTAAAAATAAGTTTCCTTACAAAACCAGGACCTGGGAGGTGGGAGACGACAGATAGTATGTTGGTTTTTACACCGATGATTTATAGGATTCGTTGTTTATTGAGAGAAGGCTGGTGCTGGTGAGAGGAGGTTCTATATTTAACAGTTCTAGATTTTTTTTCAACGTAGTTATTAACACTCTCGTAGGATATTGAAGAATTGATTATCTGAAGCACTCGAAATGTAAGTATAAATCCATCCTTTAAAATTGAGCGCACAATATCTGGTTCTACCAAACAAGATATGCCTTTGTTATCTATCAAAAAAACATTGAAAGATGAGCAATTTTTAAATAATGTGAGCAGATTAAGATTAAAATCCCTGAAATGTTTGTACTATTCATATTTAGGAAGTAGGTATCATGTGATATTTTTTTAGAGCTCACTCAATGTCACGTGTTTAAAAGGACAATTTTGAGGATAGGTACTACCAATTCCTAACACTAATAAATATTCATAAATAAACAGTATGTTTGCTCAAATGAAAATTTGAAGGCTCACACCAATCAACTTTATGATTTTCCCATCTAAGAGCTAAGGTAATGTAATCGTAGAGACAATGATTTCATTGGTAAAGCTATATGAAATATTATTTTGTAATAATATCTAATAATAATAAAAATAAATAAAACGTAGACTTATTTAAATATCTTATTTAAATGTTGCCTCATATACTGCTACTACTATCAGTGAAATTTTCGGGGGAATGACATGTTGTGTATTTCTTTTCTTTTTTATGCAACCATCTGTCAGCAGTCTTATTTCAGGACAAAATTATAATCAAAATCGGAGTATGTTTACTATGTGAAACCCGTGTTGAAATGAGAAATATTTGTAACCCTTAGCGATCAAACGCAAATGAATTAGGTAACTCAAAGCTTCCTTGTACTCAGCTTAAATTTACTGAGAAGCTATAATATTCTTCTTCTTCTCAAGTAGCACTACAACCCTATGCGGATCTTGGCTGCATTCACAATTTGCCTCATTCGACTTCTGTCTGGCATTGTTTCCTGTTCATTTTCAATGCCCATCTTCCGAATATCCGATAGAACATTGACATGCTATTTTCAGCATTCTGTCATCCGGTGATCTGTGTACGTGTCCTGCTCATCTTAATCTTTGTGACTTTGCTTCTCTCACAATATCACCCTGGTATAATTGTTCTAGCTCCGCGTTTGTTCTTATTCGATATTGCCCTGAACTAGGAGCCCGGGTTGGTCCATATATTTTTCTAAGTATTTTTTGCTCGAACCTTCGCAGGACGTCTTCGTTTGCTTTGGTTAGGATCCACGCTTCACATCCGTACATGACTACCGGTCTTATATATAGTAGCATGGTACAATTTTAGTTTTGAGGATCGCGACATTATTCACGATTGGAACTTTGGAACAGTTCTCTTAGTGTACAATAGCATCTATTGCCGCTCTGTATGCGGGCCGTTATTTCCTTATTCATGTTGTTATTTGCGGTGATGACTGTGCCGCGGTATTTGAATTCTGAAACCCGCTCAAAATTGTAGGTGCCAATGGTTACATTTTGCTCTAGTCGATGTCTTCCCTGCCTCCGGGAATTATACATGTATTTTGTTTTGTCTTCATTGATACGTAGTCCTATTGTGCCTGCCTCCTTATCTATTTTTCGAAAAAGCTCTTTGGCTTGAAGGGTTATTTTACTGACAAGATCTATATCATCTCCAAATGCCAGTATCAGGTTTGGTCCACTGCTTGAAAAAACTTCTACGTCGATAATAGCCCGTTTTATGGCTGCGTCTAAAACGATATTGAATATTATTGGAGACAGAATATCACCCTGTTTTAGGCCATTGTCCACATTGTCCCAATAGATAATAATCTCTTATATGAATGATAATAGAATAATTTTATAAAAAGGCGAAAAGTTTACAGAAGTTAAGAAATTTTCCTGGAACTAAATTACAGTGTGAGACATGATGGTTAGTATATATGATAAAAACTTAAGCTAAATATTTCTAGGAGTCTTAGAAACTTTCATAAGTGACATGGATATTTATTCTAATAACCATTATAGTGAACACATTGTTTTTAAAACAAAAAGTGATTCTTATATCCAGACATCAAATCCAATCCATCAAGTCTGGTATAAACTATATAAAAAGTTACTTCGAACAATGGTAAAAATCGACAGAACCCGTGAATTATTCAGCCAATCAAGGAGTTCTATAAAACTAACATTTTTCTTGCCGATTAACCTCCCTCACGTGACATCCGTCTCCCCATTTTTTTAAATAGTCAATCACGATACTTCATTAGGGAGGTTTTGGATATTTGTTTTCAAAAATGTATTGAATTCCCCCTAAACGTGCAATGCAATTATATTAAACGTTTATGAATTATATTGGTAACATCGCGCAATGTTTTCAGGCAGATTGAGCGTGCCTGATTTTAATTGATGCAATGAGCGTAAGTTTTTAATCGAATTTATTGATTTTTAATGCCAACAACCTGCATTCAGATAAAAAAAAGTCATGGGGAATAGCGACAATTATGACAATTATGTAGAATGGTGTGGAGCCTGGCCTAATTTTCAAGTGATATTATTGACATTGAAGATGGCGCAATATTTATTGCACGCCTAGGAGGCTTTTAGAGATGAAAGGGGAAGCAGAATTTTCATGTCATGAACTGTCTCGTTTAAAAAAAAGTTTGACCTGTTTTCTACCTTGAAATGACATATTCAGCTAAACTATTATAGACTAAAAATATAAAAAAATAATTTATGAAATATAGCATTTATTCTTATTTTTATATAATCTCTTAATATTCTGAAATTTGTAAGGAATCCTGTGTATTGGGATCCTTTGTTTTGGAGCACCTTCAGACAAAGCTCTGGTGCCCATTGACTGCCTTCCTGTAATTACAAAATAAAAATAGAAACTCTCAATTCAACAATTATTTCTCTTGAAATGGCTTACTCATTGGGCAGTCTGAAGATGAAGCTATCGACTTCCATTATCTTCTTCAAATTGTGGACTGAATACCGATTATACTGTCCCCAAATGCTGTTCATAAATTTGCTGTTGTAATTTGTGGAAGTTAAGGTCATGTTACCTAGAAGAAATTCATATTTTTTCTCAAGTTTGATATTTTGGTGTAGCAGTAATTTTCTATTTTTTTCTCTTTGTTTATAACTTTTTTTCTATTGTCTACATACTCTCAAAAGCCTTGCGGACAGCCTCATTTTTCTTGATTTTGGCTGCTGCAAAAGCAGCTTGGGGCATGGAAGCCATATTCTCTTCACGACAATCTAAAAAAACATAATTACATCATATCAGCTTTTCTTTCGTAAGTAATGTGATCCTAATGAAGTTGCAAAAAATTTTACACAATATCTCATAAACTTATCTCTTAAACCTATCTTATAATTAATAGAATGGAATTGTCTTTTATTAAAAATGCGGTGCCAGTGCCAGTCGAAGTCGCACAGAAAGGGTTCCGTACCATTGTGATAGAAAAATTACAGTGTCTACCTATTACGGTTCACTGACAGATGGACGGACGAAAAGCGGTTTCCTAGACATTTTATTTTCAATATGAAATTATCATTATACAGAAAGAAAGAACGGACTTTCATTTTTGGCAACAATTTTTCTGATGGTAAATTAATTTATACCGGTTGGTTACTGCCCTCAACTTCTTTTCTTAAATGGAAACAACTATTTTTTATTTTATTCCTGAATTCTGCTTCGAATCTAAGTATATTTCACGTACCATATCCTATAGCTAAACTCAAGAGCTATCGACATATTTACGATTATAAACAAATAAATGAGACCGTATTCCAAATTTCTGTCGTTCATAAGATCATTGACTTATCCAAAGAACAGAACAACAAATCAAATTAAATATTGAAATATTTGACCATCACACATTTCCATATTACTAAACGGTAAGAAGTCAACAATAAGACATAACAATGTTTGCGTTTTTTGACCGACTTCAAAAAAAGGAGAAGGTATAAAATTCGGTTGTAAGATTGCTTTTTTTTATTTTTTTATGGCTTTTCGCGCGTTTTGCATAGTAAACGTTCTCCGATTTAGACGATTTTTATTTCACTTGAAAGAGGAGAGTTGAAAAATGGTCCCATATTTAGAAAAATCTAATCCAAAATCTCCGTCCCTCCAAAAACCGCCCCCAAAGGGGGTGGAGGGGGCAGTTTTCTCGAAAATTGAAAATCTGAGACGATAGAATTAACAAAAATTTCATATCCGGAAATGTTTAAATTGGACATTTTTAAAAATAATCATACGTTTCCGCGCTACAGTCTGAAATATGTGTTTCAGCTATGTGGAAGGGGCAAATTTTTCCGAAAATCGAAAATTCGAGATTTGAAAATTAGAAAGGGGACCATATCCGGCAACATTTAAATTGAACATTTTTTCGAAAGAGTTACAGTTTCCGAGTTTCGCAATGGTAAAGTCTGAAATATGTGATATGCGTATTTCCGCTAGTAGGTACAAGCTAAACCTACTATAACTGTTTGGGTATTAGTGAACGTTCAACAATTTTCATGACTAATGTTACACTCAAAAATGTGAAATAAATATTTTTTACAAAAAATTGGACTGACTTTATCAGTTGTTGCACTGAAAAATACAAAATAATATTAATTCTATTGGTGCTGGTTCTTTTGGAGTTGGTGCCTACAACAACAAACTACAAAGGCACAACTTTAAAATTACCAGCACCAATAGAATTAATATTATTTTGTATTTTTCAGTGCAACAACTGATAACGTCGGTCCAATTTTTTGTACAAAATATCTATTTCACACTTTTGAGTGTTACATATGTCACGAAAATCGTTGAACGTTCACCATATTCATGTATGCTTTGCTTGTGAATTTGGTACCAAAAGTTTTCAATCTAACTGCCACTGAACAACTTCAAAAGTACCAGCACCAATAGAATTATTATTGTGTACTTTTAAGTGCACCAACTAATGAAGTCTGTCTATTTTTTGGTAAAAAATATTTATAAATTCCTCTCGAAATGGTGAGTTTTGGTGTTCGTATAGAATAAAGCTAGCAGGGCCACATTGAAACAAAATATGTTTATTAAAAAAAGGCAGATTTGAAAAGAACTGAATTTGTGCAACCAAGAAAAATGTTCTACTATATGCTTTTTTGAAAAAAACGTAGTGGAGATCGCTTTATATTAAGCCAGCACGACCCCCATCACAGTTGGAGTTATGACGTCATCTTTTTTTTTAAATGGGAAAACCCTATTATAATAAAGAACGCATTTTGCTGTGTACGAATGTCATATTTTTCTTAAGTTACAATGCCGTATGTTCAATAAATAAAAGATATTTCATCCATAATAATGTAATTTATGAAAAAGTAAACAGGAGGCTAAATTAACCTACAAACTAATAAATTAAATGCTCAAATCCCATATCATTTGTCTCTTGACAATATTCAAATAGTATACCTACAATTTGAGTATTTAATTTAATAGTTTTTAGGTTCATTAGTCATGTTTACATTGGAATAAATTACATTATTAATTAAGATAAAATATGATATCCGTACACAGAAAAATGCGTCCTTTTTGGTAATACTATCAAAATAGAGTAATCCTATTTTAAAAAATCATAATGACTTCATACTCAAACAATGATGACGTCATTAAAAATATGAATACACCAAAAAAATGCGCAACTGAAAAATAAAATCGACGTGTTTGAACATATTTTTCTTAATGGGCAGATCAAGCTTTTAACGATATGTTCCATCCTTTACATGCTCACTGTATAAGATAAATATTAATATAAGAAACTTATAAAAATATTTTTACGACCTTGTTAGTTGGTGTAGATAAAAATTTAAATTAAGAATAATTCTATTAGTGCTAGTAGTTTAGAAGTGGTGCAGTTGTGAGTAAAAATAAGACTTATAGCACCAGCTTCAAAAGTACTAGCACTAATAGAATTAAAGTTATTATTTCTTCCAACAACTAATAAATTTGGTAAAATTTTTTGTAAAAAATATTTATTTCAAAGTTTCATTATTCACGAATGTTGTTGAACGTACACTTAGGTATATTCAGTGATTTGAAAATATGGCGGTAAGAATCTTGAACATTCCTAGTGCTTCAACTCGGAGACCCTTGATTTTTTTGGAAAAATATCCAATACAAACGGTCTTGTAGGGAAATGACCTTTTCAAAATTTTCCAAAATGTCTGCCTCCTCCACTGCCTTTGTTGCGCGATTTTTAGGTAAAAGGAGAACGAAAATAGAACTGAAAAGGACTGAATTTCGACCATGAAAAAAATTCTATATATTCAACCAAACTATTTGAAACAACTAACAATTGTATTCATATCTGTTTTACTTAAGAGTAAAGTACTTATCTTTTTTCACGAACAACAACAACAATCGTTATGTTGATGTAAGAAGCAACGTAATAGTTTCTACTTTTTAGAGGTTTACTTTTTTGTCAGGGGTTTTTCAACTGTCCACTTCAATCTTATTTTAAATTTTAAGGCTCCAGGTTGAGCGGGCGTTTTGTCAAGAGCACTGAAAGTTAATATGTATTTATGTACCCACTATATATTTTTTACAGAAACTATATTATATGGTGCACTAAAAAAATAGCTGCTAGTAATTTTAAAGTAGTACAGTTATACAGAAAACTTTTGGCACCAAATCCAAAAGTACCAGCACCAGTAGAATTAATTTTATTTTCTATTTCTTTAGGGCACCAACTAATTAGGTCAGTCGTAATTTTAAAAAAAATCACATTCACAAGTGTATCATTTGTCACCAAAATCGTTGAACAATCTATTACAGATTTAGAGATTTCAAAACATACACAAATCTCAGATTAATATTAACTCTAATGTTCAATTAACACTGTCGGATATGGTCTCTTTAATTCTGCACTGTTCTATTTCCTAATAAAAATGCCCCAAGCATCCTCTTTGGGGGCTGTATCTTAGGGGAGGGAAATGTTGGATTCTAATTTGATTTGATATGGAAACCTTTCTTAGCACTAAGTACAATATGTAAACCACCCAAACGAACATAAAAAAGCACACAGTCGAATAATAGCTCCTCCGTTTGGGAAGTCGCTCAAAAAGAAAATGAGGCAGTCTTCATGTAAAGTATATTTCTTTTATCGGGTAACATGGTGCTGCTCAGTGCGACAATAATTTAGGTTGAAGATGTAAATAAAATCGTAATGATATACTTCTTAACAGAGTGGTGATAATACGTCGATAACTTGATTCTTGTTAATGAGAAACTAGCTTATCGAACAAGTAAAACTTCGGTAGAAGATCATAAAAGGCATTTACTTCAACAATCTATTCGTTATAGTTTATTGCCATTATAATGGCGCTTACATAAAATTTTAAAGTAAATAAATAATATTTCTCCCATGGCGTTATTGATAGGTAACTTATGCCTGATAATTATAAACAAGTTTTAACAAAATTATACTTACATTCACAGTAATCGTACAGTTTTTCCGATGAAATCCTCAAGATGTAGTCAAAAGTCGAGTAGTCCTCAAGGAAGATCATACAGGTAACAGATTTAGAAATCAATTTGAAAGTAAACGAGGAAAAAATCACGTAATCCGCGAGTAGAGAAATAATTAATGTGCAGCCAGCGATAGTATTTTCAAACTGCCAAACTGTTTACGTACTGCTTTAGATTATGATAATATGGAGTAAATATAGTGATAATGATAATTATTGTGTATTCATTTAGATCAAATGTTGCAAGGTTATCGCTTTTGGTACAGACAGACGTTATTTTTATTAAATTTATCTTGTTACTGGTGGTACTGTTGCCATAGCATAAAATAATGTACTTTAACAATGATAGTTGTTTTCTGTGAATTTAGATTCAACTTATACTTTGATAAAAATGCAAATTTTAATTCCAAATTGATAATCAATGTTTTTTTGTTGTATTTTAGCAATGATTATTTAACTAATCTTTCAGAAAAATCCATTGTATTCGTATATTTACTTGAAGTTATGTTTCAATGCTGTATTTTTTGTTTATCACATTCAAATGAACGAGAAAAACGATTTCAACAAGAAAAAGTGTAAAACATGTTTTTGATCAAACAATATACATAGGTAGGTACTTATATCCTGATATTAAAAAAGGCATTAAAAGTAGGCTATTGCAATGATATAGATTTCTCAGCATGTCCTCGCTAGAGTCAGATCAGATTTAGTTCTTATCAATTATTATCAAGTCTCTTAATGAGTGTGTGACGTCGCTATTTATTTTGTACGTTCTGGCTGTGTGTTATGCGTCACCGTCTGCCATAGTCAGCTGCTCTGTGGTCCAGTCAGCCAGTCAGAACAGTTGTGCTGTTACGTCATATCATGACATCGATATCTCTACGATATCCATTATTGAACTAGATAAAGATGTCATGCTATGATTTAATAGCACTAGGCACTACTTTTCTGACTGGACTATACCTACTATAATAGAATAAGCTAAGAACGTTGCACAGATAGCACGAGGTATGTTTTCTCTGGATAGCACAGAGTATTAGGTGCAGATAGTTCGTCGCAGGCTATCATCATCCACGGTCTTAGTAAAGAACAACTGCTTTATCTGCCGATAGAGTGCGCTAGGTCTGTTGTATTGATATATCGTTGCGCACTATCACTCAGCACCACTCCAATAAATATCATCACCTCTAGCAGTTCATAACAACACGATACTAAGGAGAAAACTAGATATTCTCAGTTGGTGAAGGCGTTTAAGACAGCTGCGCGCATATTATCAGTCCGTGACAAAACGTGGGACATACAAATTCTTGCAAAAAAAAATCGTTTGTAACTTGAGTTTTATGGTTGACCCTGACGTTTTGTCACGGACTGAAATCATTAGAGATGCGCCTGGGCATATTTTCTATTCGTAGTATCATGCTAGTATATTCATTTCAGTTCATCAACTTTATCGAAGTTAACCGTGTAATGTTTTGTTTGAATTAACCAATCATCTCCCAGCCACTTGTACTTTGTATTTACCGTTCGGCCCGGAATATCATCATACGTACAACATTCTAAGTGAATATTGAACATACCAAGTGACTCGAATGTCGTTATCGAGAATGTGAACTGTTTCGTGCTTTGAAGTCTAAATTCTCCCTATTTTTATATAAGTCTAAGCAAACTCTAAATTATTGTGTTTCTCTTACATTGGTCAGAGAAAACCTATTGGCTTCCACCGAGGACCTACAGAATTAAAGCAGCTCTTCACTCTCTCACCCGGCCGCCACAGCAGCAAGTCGCCATCGAACGGCAGGAAACCGTGTTCCGCCCTGCCGTTCCCCAACCTCCTTTCTTACCTTTGGAGCGACAAACTCAAAGTCTGGTTTACCTGAAGGCCTCTTCAACATCAGGAATATTATACAAGAAAGCACCGTTCACAAGTCCCTCCTTCCCAAGCTTTGCATTCCAGCGGCTTTCAAGTATCCTCCAGACTAGAAAGTGCTTACCCTGGAACAATTGGAGCAGATATTGCCGATGAAAAGGATGTATCAACGCAGCCAGTCCAACAATTGTTGCGAGAGTTACACCTTACAACATACATCGATAAACTTACCCATGAAAACAGGTCTTTGTTAGCATACTCTATACTCGCGTCGGCACTCATGGTCCCGCGGTGAACGTTTGGACTACGTCTCGATTAGCAACAACCGCAACTAGTGCTGTTTACACACAGTATCTGTGTAATCCATTCAGACTCTACGAGTTTCGCCACATGAGCTTCGGTCTCCACAATGCTGGCCAAACTTTCTAAAGATTCATTTCCACTTCAAGAAGTTGTCGCCAAACTTCGTGGATCACAACTGGTTCCATGGACAATACCTTTGGACCTTTGGCTTTTCGTGATGTAAGGCAGCTCTCCCCAACTTTACACTCCAGTTATGGATGGCCCTCTCAGACTTTTCGCGTCCGCCATCTCTATTGGCGCCTGCTTAATACACTTTCGTGACATTTTTCTCAGATCAGCTCTCCTCACTAAATTTGAAGCGTACATCGCCTCCGTCTCTTACCTCAGTCACACAGGTGGACAATCTAGAACCTGTCACTGGACCCAATTCTGATCCATCTTCATGGCCTGCGTACTACTGTGAGTTGCTGGCCGTTTACGTATCCGTGTCCGTATCTAGTACAAATTAACCAGCTTTCTTTCATTGTTGAATTTACCACTGACATCCAGCATATTAACGGACCAGCAAAAGTGGCAAACGCCTTCTCCCGCATCGCTGCCGTCAGCCTCGCTACCGTGGATTTTCCTTTTCCCCGTAGTTTCTGGAAAGATGATCCCACAGGGCTTAATCTAATCGTGTACCCGTACTTAGTTCCACTACAAGCCTGTATTGTGACATCATCACTCATTGCCCATGACCATTACTGCTAGCGCCACTCTGCAAGCGGATCTTCAAGTCTTTTCACTGTCTCAGTCATCCTGACATAAGTGGGTCTGCAGCTCGTTTCCAAAGGATTATTGTAGCCCGAACATATAACTTGCCAGCAGGGCTCGCAGTTGTGTCCTCTGCTAGCGAACGAGGACCACTCGCCAATTAACCTCACCACTGGAGATTTTCACCATGCCATCACGACGTTCCTTTCATGTCTTTATTGACATTATCGGGCCGCTCACTCCCGCTGGACAGTATCGCCACTGACTCGACACAATCGACCATCTAACGCGTTGGCTCCTGGAACGGATCACTTCGGGGGACATCGCCACAACCCTGTTCAATAGGTAAATCTCACATACTGGCACCCCGTCAAGGATTACTACCGACCAAGGACATCAGCTTGAGTCTATTACTTAAGGCTCTTAGTGCGTGCGATTGACTTGAGTCCACTCGCCCTACAAGTTATCACTCTCCCCGGTGAGAAACTCGCCTCTCTTACATGCTAAATTCCTGCTGACATCACTGTCTGCACTGATCACCGGCTGAACTTCGCCCCATGCCAGCATCCTCTCTCGTGTAACCGTCCATCTTTGTCTTCAAGGATCTCTCAACTTGCTCCCATGTATTCTTGAGAGACGAAACTGTCCATGGCACTCTGGAACCCCATAAACTAGCCCTCATCAGGTGATCCCCACAACCGTGTCCATTATAACTGCCTTAAGCTAGCGTTTCTTATCACAGACCACGCCTCACCAGGTCATGCGGCCATTTATGCTTCAGCTTCAGCTTCTACCAACATGCCTGATTCGCCAGCTTACACGGCTCGTTCCGGCTGGTGTATCCGCTTCCTGATGCATCTTCAACCCTAGATTTTCTCACTTCTCAAGGTGAGTGATGTGAAGTCAACGTCACCTGTTAGCTGCCATATCCGCCGATAGAATGCACTAGAAACGTTGTCCTGATAGATCGTTGCGCACTACTCGCACATTCAGGGCCTTTAAAAGAAATTATCCACCACTATCCATTCAGTCCTTCAAGTCTATCTAGTTATTTTCATTTAGCGGATTGTATGAATAAAGTATTGCGCTTTTCTAATAACAAATTTATGCTTGTGCCATGGGTCCATCCATTTCAAGCTGCAGTGCACAATTAGTAGGTACTCGAAGACGTCTAGAGAGCGAAAGTTTAACCAAAACAGATTTTCTAATACCTACCTTCCATTTTAGTTAGATACGTTGACAATTATTTAACAATCATACCTCAGGGTAAGGAAAATTATATACTAGATCTATTCCACACTTAGCTCAATAAAAAAAAACACAATACAAACTGAACAGAACAATATAAATAATTATCTAAATTTAACATTAACGTACAATAAAAACAATATGCGCACAAAATGGTAATACCAAAAATACTTGTCAGGGATATATCTACATTACTACTCACAACACCCACTATCACAAAAAAATCAGTAATCAATATACTTGCAGAAAAATCATTTAGACATTCAGATCCAGCATATCGCAAAAAATCATAGCTAAAGCAAAATCAACTAACTTAAATATTTCTTACAAAAAATTGGACCGACGTTATTACTTGATGCACTGAAAATTATAAAATAATATTAATTCTATTGGTGCTGTTACTTTTGAAGTTGTGCAGTTGCAGTTGTATTGATGACTTTTGTCACCAACTTCACAAGTACCATCACCTATAGAATTAATGTTATTTTATACATTTCAGTGCATCAACTAATAATGACGGTCCAATTTTCTGTAAAAAATAGTTATTTCACACTTTTGAGTGTACCTAACATTAGTCACTAAAATCGTTGAACGTTCACTATATAATAACAATGAAGATAGTACTTATCCTATTACCCACGTATATTCTTTGCTTGTAGTTGTTATTGTTGAGATCTCAAAGCATCGCTGCGGAAATACGCTTAATCAATTTAAATGTTATCGTTTTAACACCGACTTAACTCGAAAACCGTAACTCTAAGGAAAAAATGTTCATTATAAATGTTGCTACAAATAAATATGTCTTTCATGTAGTATCGAAAGATTTTCAATTTTCGAAAGAAATCGCCCTCTCCACACAACAAAAATAGATACATTTGAGAACTTAACATGCCTCCATCTCGAAAACTGGAAGTCTTTTAAGACAATGTTCAATTTAAACGTTTCCGGATATTGTCCTATCTTTAATTATACCAACTCAGATTTTCGATTTTCGAGAAAATTCGCCCATTCCACCCTTTCGGGGGCGGTTTTCGGAGGGAAGGAGATTTCGGATTTGCGTTTTTGTGAATATGGGACCATTTCTCCGTTCGGGGTTCGTCGGTCAATAAAAGAACAACTGTCCAATAAAACTTAATTCAATTTTCAGCGCCAAAATACAAGCAACATACAATACACAAGGACTAACAAAACGTTTTAACATACATACATATAAAACTTATCAAAAAACAACATACTTGTTGGTCATAAATCTTATACATATATAACCTTTTGAAAAAAATGTAGTAATTTGAAATCCAAATACGAAATAAATAAGGTTACCTACACCGTATATGTAATATCATATAATGAGAAGTAGTCAATATATCATAAATCGTAGTACAGAAGATAAACATCTAAAAACCGCTTTAATAAATAACGACGAAGAAAAAGTTACTTTCAATTTTGAAACAGAATATTTTTACAAGAAATTGGACCGACGTATATTGGTATACTGAAAGTACAGAATAATATTAATTTTATTGGTGCTGGTACTTTTGGCACCAACTTCACAAGTACCAATAGAAATAATATTATTTTTTACTTTTCAGTGAAATAACTACTGTAAACTTCGGTCCCATTTTTTTTAATAAATATTTATTTCACACATCTGAGTGTTACATTTGTCACGAAAACCGTTGAAAGTTCACCATTACCTATCCATGTATGCTTTGCTTGTATTTGTTGTAATTCAGAAATCTAAGAACATTGTCGCGGATATACGCATTTCATAAACTTTACCAATGCTGCAACTCGAAAACCGTAGCTATATGGAAATATAAATGTTGCTATAAATAATCAGGTCATTAATTTTCTATTCGCAGATCTTCAATATTCGGAAGAAATTGCCTCTTCCACATAGCGAAAAATACACCCCAGAAAACACTCGATGCAAACTAGAGTTGGAAATGGAAAAGTAATTCAACAAGAAATGAAATTCAACTATCTAGAAATAGAACTATCAGGATACGTGAACATCGAAGAAGAAGTTAAAAGACAAGCCAATAAAGCTAACAGGACAGCAGGAACTTTAAACGACACTATATGGCGCAATAAACATCTCCAAATACAAACAAAAGCAAAGATATACAAAATAACCAATAAATCTATCATTATAGACACGGCGAAAACACGACCAACTACATCAAGTGCTGGCGTGGCCTATTAATAAAGGACGCCGGCTATATCGGCTAAATCGTCCGAAAGAAAAGGCAGGAAAATATTTATTAGCTACTACCTCTAGAGGGCGTAACTCACACCACGAATTAAAAAAATACTGTTTTATTCAAAGTTATCCCAAGTTAACCTATATTGAAAATATTTTATTTCTAACTTACTGAAGATAAGACAACTTTTTTGTATTGAAGTTTTTTCTCTATCTTGTCAAATAATAAGTGGGGGGAGAGACAAATGTTGGTTTTGGAAAAAACTGGATAACTTTCTTTTGAATAACTGTTTCATTTTAAACCACTTCCTTGAGCGCTTCTACTGGAATAATAAAATTTTGAGTTTGCTTATTTTCCGAGTCGGTAGATGGCACTTTATGACAAAGTCGCAGATTTTTACGAATTTCTCGAAAATTTCAAATACAATTTTTATTTTTCAATAGAAAGAAAGAGCGTGAAAAATTCCAGTTAATGGTGAAAACCTCAACTCGATACGATTAATCCTTATAGACTTATTTAAATATATATTTAAACCTTCATTTTTACGTAACAAAATTAGAGAACATACTATATATATATATATATAAATATCATTGATATTTATTGCAGTTACCTATAATTTATATAACCTACTTTAACAATAACAAAAATTTTCCATTACCTATGTCGCTGTAGATGGGGTAATTGAAGTTTAGTGTAATTAAATGAGAGATAAACACAAATAACTGTAACAACAACCTAATACTTTATACAAGAAAATAATTATAATAAGTAGTACTCTCGGTAGGCCTTTCCTCAGAGTAAGAAAAACATTGACATTTATTTATATTGAAGAGACCGAAAAAACCTAGACAACTAGAGCTTAATAACTTAGAACTAAGATTAAAAAAAATATTTATGCTGACGTGCTCAAAGTATCGTCCGTCCTGGATAATACAAAGTTTTAACCTGCTGTGGGCAGTTACTTGTGTTTAATTCTCATTTAATTACACTTAAAAATTTTATTTATTGTTAAAGTAGGTTATATAAAATATAGGTAACTTTAATAAAAATTACTGATACTCAGAGTGTTCTCTAATTTTTGTTACGTAAAAATGAAGATTTAAATATATTTTAACTAATCATATCGAGTTGCGGTTTTCACCAATAACTTTAGTTTTTCACGCTCTCTCTTCGTACTGAAAAATAAAAATACCATTGCATTTGAAATTTTCGAGAAATTCATAAAAATCTGCGACTTTGTCATAAAGTGTCATCTACCGACTCGGAAGATAAGCAATCTCGAAATGTTATTACTCCAGTAGAAGCGCCCAAAAAAGCGCTTTATAATGAAATAAATTTATTCAGAATAGGCCATACCAAAAAAAGTTATCCAGTTTTTTTTCAAACCAACATTTGCCTCTCCCCCCACCCGTTATTTGACAAGATAAAGGAAAAAAATTGATAAAAAATATTTTCTTATTTTCAGTAGTTTGAAAAAAAATTTCAATATAAGCTAACTTGGGATAATTTTGAAAAAAACAGTGTTTTTTAATTCGCGGTGTGAGTTACGCCCACTAGCGGTAGACTTAGCAACTTATAAATATTTTCCAGCTTTTTCTTTTGGCCGATTTACCTCTAAATTTTTTTTCCGCGGGTCGTGCGACTAACGGATTCTGAAATGTAGCCGGCGTCCTTGTACATGCAGAAATTTAAAAACAACGAAAATAAAAATACTGAGAGGAATGACAGGAAAAACTTAAATGGATAGAGAAAAACTGTAGAAGAGAGTGCGGAATAGAAAATATCAACGATTCGGTATAGAGAAGGAATAATGAATGGGATGAGTATATTAATCCAATGGCTCGAGATAGAGTTGTAAAGATCGCTAGAGACATCTCATCAGCAGGTAGAAGATGCATCCGGAGACCGAGGAAAAGATGGTGGGACAACTTAGACCCTGGTTGATAAGGCTTGGCCGAAGAAAGAACAGGCTATTGCAGCCTACTTTAGAAGAAGAAGAAGAATTCAATGTTTTAAATCTCAAGTTATTGGCAATGTAATTAATTTTCCTGTTTTCTCTCTCTACAGTTATTTAGTGAAGAACACTAGTTTTATTTAGTCGAAACATTCATTTTAGCACTGAAATAGATTTTTTATATTACACACATCAATCAATGGCAGAGCCTTAAACACAAGAACCTCCCAAAGAAATAGGTATAACCAAAAGCTCAAGAACCTCCATAAAACCTATATATAGGTATATATATATATATATATATATATATATATATATATATATATATATATATATATATATATATATATATATTATATATATATATATATATAATGTTGATTACAATATAATTGGTTAAAATATTCTTCATATGATAATCTTGTTAGAAGACAAACATATTTGTGAACAAACAATTCATAAAAACTAAATAGCTCATCATCTATCATTAGTTCTTATTTATATGTATCTAATTTGTTTATGAAGAGACCAACCAGTACCTACCAAAATAAAATAATATTTTTGTTGTGCTAATAAGTTTCATTAAAAAAAATCATTATATTAAATCAATATAATTAGCACTAATTAAAATTATAATAGAATAAAATAAATAACTCGAAATATATACTTGAATATGAACAAATTATCAAGAGGACTCTTACAAGAAAAATATTCCTTTAACTATCAGAATTTTTTTATAGTTAATATTTACAATGAGGTATTAGACTACTAATGAGAAATAGTTTATTTGTTATTAAATAAAATGCGGATTATGTTCCCATTTCTTCCAGATCGATTGACAGTCAAAATCGATGCTGAACTATGATTAGAAAAATACGCGTCAAAATACACTTATCGAAGTGATGACGTTATACAAACTTACCAGTTCTTACTACATGATTTTTGTAATTTTTACAATAATTTTGAATAAAGGTATATATCACAACATTTGAATGGTTCCCGAGGCAAATGCATTCTGAACTTTTATAATGTTTCCTTGTGGTGGTTATGTAGAAGGAACGAAAACATTATAGAGTAGAGGAAAAGCTGAGTGCAAGAAACCTGACGGATCGAGTAACAGGGTGAAATGCTTTGGAACGGTCAGTTTTCAATGTGACCATAAAGATGATCAGGAGGAGATACCTGGGCAGAATTCGTCCACATTTTCTTACGTAACGGAACATTTTTTGTTCAGCAAACATACTGTAATGATTATATAAAACTTAATGACTGAGGTTTACTTACCTTCAAGTTTATTTATTTATACACTAAAATATCACACTGAAGATAAGTAAACACCACTCATTGATTTCTATATACCCGTCACACAGGTGTCAGAAGTGGGATCAGAGAGCAGTTGTAATTTATAATTGAAGCTTGGTGGTGGAGTTCAACAGGAAGGTACTGTTGAACATGGACTAAACCAGCGAGTGCCCGTCAATTTCGATTACAGCTAGGAAGTCGTGTTGCCTGCATATGGATACTATGAAGCTTTGGATGACTAAGCCTCGAGGTTGTATCTGATCAGGACAATCAGAATTAAGGAGGGGGAAGTGTCTAGGATATTGTGGAGTTGTGCAATTGTAGTTAAATAGAATACTCTTAGCACCAACTTCACCATCAATAGAATTAATATTATTTAGTATTTTTCTATGCGCCAACAAATAAAGCCGGTCAATTTTTTTTTTGTTAAATATATTTATTTCACACTTTTGAGTCAAGAAAATTGTTGAACATTTACATATACCAAAGAAGATAGTACTTATCCTATAACCCATGTATATTCTTTGCTTGTAATTGTTATAGGTATTACTCAGAGATCTAATAAAACATTTTTACCAGCGCCGTAACTCTATGGAAAAAATTTCAATCTAAATGTTGCTACAAAAATACAAATTTTCGAGACAAATTGCCCCCTTCGGCCGATTTTGGAGGAAGAAGATTTCGTATTGAAGTTTCTATGTATATGGGACCATTTCTCAAGTCTCCTCTGTCGAATGAATCAAAAATCCTAGAAATCGGAGTACGTTTACTATATACAGAGCGCGCGGAAACCAAAAAAAAACGGTCAGATTATTGAGTTTGCTGACAGCAAAATTATTGTTTTTTGACCGACGAACCCCAAACGGAGGAGGTATACAATTCGACTGTGTGCATTTTTTTTTTTTTGGTTTGTGCGCGCCTTTCATATAGTAATCGTACTCCGATTTTGATGATTTTTTATTCATTTGAAAGAGGCGGCTTGAGAAATGGTCCCATATTCATAAAGACGGGAATCCGACATCTCGTTCCCTCCGAAAACCGCCCCCAAAGGGGGTGGAGGGTGCAAATTTTCTCGAAAATTGAAAATCTGCTTTGGTATAATTACAGATAGGACAATATCCGGAAACGTTTAAATTGAACATTTTTTCAAAAGAGTAACGGTTTTCGAGATAGAGACATTTTAAATTGTCAAATATACCTATTTTCGCTATGTGGAGAGGGCGATTTCTGTCGAAAATTGAAAATCTGTTTGCTGTACATGAAATACATAATTATTTGTAGCAACATTTATAATGAACATTTTTCCCTTAGAGTTACGGTTTTCGAGTAAAATCGGTGTTAAAATGGTAACAACTAAAATATTCAAGCGTATTTCCGCAGCGATGTTCTGAGATCTCAATAATAACTACAAGCAAGGAATATACGTGGGTAATAGGATAAGTACTATCTTGATTGGTATTAGTAAACGTTCAACGATGTTCGTGACTAATGTTACACTCAAAAGTGTGAAATAAATATTTTTTACAAAAAATTGGACCGACGTTATTAATTGGTGCACTGAAAAGTATAAAATAATATTAATTCTATTGGTGCTGGTACTTGTGAAGTTCGTGCCAAAAGTTATCAATCTACCTGCAACTGCACAACTTCAAAAGTAACAGCACCAATAGAATTAATATTATTTTATACTTTTCAGTGCACCAATTAACAACGTCGGTCCAATTTTTTGTAAAAAATATTTATTGAGGATTTTAAAATTCATGCTTTATTTTCATTATCTAGAAATCAAAACAATTATAAAATCGGAAAAAGCGAAAATATTTAGTACCTACCACTTAATATTATAAAAATATGCGTAAGTGGACTTTTTTGTAAGGTTTTCACGCCTATACCTTTGAACTATATCTGATGAATTTTGATAGGTGTATCTATCTATATCTCACGCTCAAAGACCAAATTAGGGCAATCGCCGAAATTTTTACGCCAAGTCGAGAAACCATCAAAATACCGATGACGCATTTTCCCATTCACTGATTTAATATTCCAGACCAGGTCTTTGCGCATATACAAAATATCCCCAATGCGATGTATGCCCATCCGTTTGATCACAACGTGTACTTCTTTTTCGCTGTAGAGCAAAGTCCAGAAAACTTCTTTTATAACTTTAAGTTATACTGAACCAACGTAAAAGAAAATGAATTCACAAAAATATATTTTAGAAAAAAATGGGCCGACGTTATAAGTTGATGCACTGAAAAATACAAAATAATATTAATTACCATCACCAATGGAATTGATTAGTCAAGACGATTAGTTGTTGCACTAAAAGATGCAAAATAATATTAATTCTATTGGTGATGTTACTTTTGAAGTTGGTGCCAAAAATCTTCTTGATATAACTGCACTACTACCAACTAATAAAGTCGGTCCAATTTCTCGTAAAAAAATTGTCTTCATGGTTTGCTTCCATGCGAATCGGGTATAGATGTGCCTAGTATAGTATCATTATCCAACATGCCATTTGCAAATCTGCATTTATAACATTGCATGTAAATAAACATTCAAATCTGATTCTGACATTTGATCTTCTGATAGCGCATCAATAAACTTTCGCTATATTATTATTGCCATTTTATTTTTATTTTTACATAATATGGGTCTCTCAAATGTTGCACCACACTTTTTAGTAAAGAAGCATTTGAAAATAAATCAACTTTAATATATAATCCAGAGAGAATCACACAAAAACAATCCTCTGGAATGCTAGTTACATAACTTATATGTGAAATAATACATTCTATTTTAGAATGTTTCTATTAATATTCGCTTTCTTGCCAGTATATCCGTTTGTCTGTTCGATACAAATTTTGCAATCGTTATTTGGAGTAGCTTTTCGATGAGACTTGTGGCTCAAATCTGGACAATAAAAAATATTCTAGTGTGTCCACTCGATAAAATTACATCCAATATAAAAATCAGTGTGTCGAGACAAACAACAATGATTATATTTCATTTGGAAGTGAAAGAAACCGTTTAGTCTGAATAAGATTAAAGATAAAAAAATGGCAGTTTATTTGAGCATAACTTTTTGTCAAAGAAGGTGATTAAGGACTTTAGGCAGCATGTTTACACAACTTTCGTTAAAATTGTTAGAGCCGTAGTTCGCAGCACAGTTTTGAGCGATACACGTTGTTCATCTAATGCCTAGCAACCATTGCCAGCAGAAAACCCAATATCTGACTCACCGGCGTGCATCATCGATAGATACCCTATAAAACAAAATAAACCAACTAATAATGTCGGTCCTAGTTTATGTAAAAAAGTTTTATTTCACATCATTATTCATCAAAATCGTGCAACGTTCACTTATATTCACAGATTTACAAACATCGCGGCAACACAAATATTTCAGACTTTACCACCAACTCTCAATAGTACTCTTTGAAAATAAAAAAGAATTATCAAAATCGGAACACGATGCAAAACGTGCAAGCAGACATAAAAAATATTGTTGGTGTCTACAACAACAAACTACAACAGCACAACTTCAAAACTACCAGCACCAATAGAATTCATATTATTTTTTATTTTTCAGTGCAACAACTAATATAGTCAGTCCATTTATATTTGTAAAAAATATTTATTTCACATTTTTGAGTGTAAAATTAGTCATGAAAATTGTTGAACGTTCACTAATACCCAAAAAGATATAGGCTTAGCTTGTACCTGTTATTTATTATTCTGAGATCCCAAAACATCGCGTCGCAAATATACATATTTCATACCTCACTACTGTAACTCGAAAACCGGGATATGGTAACCTTTCTAATTTTCAAATCTCGAAATTCTCGGAAAATGTTCCCCTTTCACATAGCTGAAACTGACTGGAAACCTATGATTATCTTTTAAAATGTCCAATTTAAACGATTCCGGATATGATATTTTTAATTCTGCCGTCTCGGATTTTAAATTTTTAAGAAAAATTGACCCCTAAACCCCGTTTGGGGGCGGTTTCTGGAGGGAAGGAGATTTCGGATTTGAGTTTTTCTAAATATGGGACCATTTCGCAACTCTTCTTTCAATTGAAAAAATCGTCTAAATCGGAGTACGTTTACTTTGCAAAACTCGTGAACAGCCATAAAAAAAATCCCGATGGCCTGTAGCCAGCGGAAAGGTAAATTTCTCAAAATTCATTGAATTGAAATTTGAACAACCTTTTCCTACCTACATGTCATTACATATATTTTGCCGTATGTGTCATAGCCTTGCGGTTAGAGGTTTTTGTTTTGGCTGTTGAATATAAAGCAGACAGGGTTCGCGTTCCACTTCAAGGCAGATTTTCTTTTCGCCTATCTTATCAATAAATATACTATATATTTTTTTAATCAGGGTCTATATTAAGATCTTCAGAATATGTACAATTACATCAAATGTATATTGAGTGTTTATACCTATTTTATAAATATTTCTATTTTTTTTTTATTGATTTTTATTTTTTTCTGTGCATTTTATCGAAAATTGCTTCGAACAAAGGTTGTAGGTACTGATAATATCTATATCCCAAAATATTTTTGATAATATTTACGCTACGGCTCTTTTTTAATAATTTTTTTAAATGTTTGAACGTCGCCATTTTGAAACTAGTTACCCGATATTGCCCAATAACGAACTCCACCAAGATATTTAAGAGATTGATTTTTGTAGCAAATTTGAACTTGATACCTCCAAAACTGCGACCACTATCGTGTTAACAAATTTCGTAATATCCCATATATATATATATATATATATATATATATATATATATATATATATATATAACTTTTGAACCAAATGTTTTTTTTTTGAGTAATTTATAGTCATATAACAACATGCCGTTGAATTTTTTTCGAAATTCTAAAGTGTGAACGATCGCCATAGGTACATTTCTATAAGAAATCTACCTAAAAGCAAACATACAACCGAATTGTATATCTTCTCTTTTTTTGAATTCGGTCAAAAGGAGCAGACAGTCGAAATTGTATACCGCAATACTTCTTCCGTCTAGAAGTCAATCAAAAGTACCAAGAAAATGCTATGAAAGCAAATATTTTCCTAGTTCTATTAGAATAAACTTTGAGGTTAACATTTCTGTTAAAACGCAGGATTTTTGTTAATTATGTCTGGTGAATAATCAAAAATGTTAAAAAACTTTTGCTATTGCAACAAAAAGAATTATTCATTTTTAAATTGCAACCCAAACAAAATTCAACAATGACATGAGGCAAAACTGCGATATATCTTTTTTTCAAATGACATGTTACATAAATATTTGACAAAAGAAGAAACTTGTTCTAGATCCCTGTAGGCATTTCTATTCTACATTCATCTTTGTATAAATACCTAGAGCACACTTTTTCTTGATTCATTTATCTCATAAAATTAATGTGTATTTTTGATTAGTAAATATTCAGCTAGCTCAAAACTATAATAATGATAAAAACAGATATATTAATACATGCAACAATTAATAATAAAAACGAAATTTTATCATATCCATAAATGAACAAGTGAAGATAAATCATTAGACGTCATTTTAACAAAAATGTGGTCACAGAGGAATATGAGATTTGGCATAGCTAAAATATGGCGACAGAACGTATCAAGCTAAAATTGTACCAAACACCAAACTGAATCGTCTACTAGATAGATTTAGTTACAGGAATAGCATGTAATTAAATAAAATAGGGAGCAGATGAGTACCATTTCAAAATATCGAAAGGCCTACAGAAATGATGTACCACATCTATTAAACTCGTCAAAATCAAATTTGAAAACAATCTTGAACAGACTATCTATGCATCCTAAGCTTTATTGCCTTAAGGAAACTAAAACAATGAAAGCAAAGCATGACTGGGAATTTCAAAGAAGCTTGATTTGAAGTCAAGAATAGATATAATAAATACTTTTTTACAAAAAACTGGACCGACGTTATTAGTTGGTGCACTGAAAATTACGAAATAATATTAATTCTATTGGTGCTGTTAATTTTGAAGTTGTGCAGTTGCAGTTAGATTGATAACTTTTGGCACCAACTTCACAAGTACCAGCACCAATAGAATTACTATAATTTCGTAATTTTCAGAGGACGAACTAATAACGTCGGTCCAGTTTTTGGTAAAAAAGTATTTATTTCAGACTTTTGAGTGTAACATTGGTCACAAAAATCGTTGAACGTTCACCACTAATTTAATATCTTATTACCCACGTATATACATTGCTTGTCCTTGTTATTACTTAGAGATCTCAGAACATCGCTGCGGAAATACGCTCAAATATTTTAGTTTTAACCATTCTACCACCGCTTATCTCAAAAGCCGTAACTCTAAGGAGAAAATGTTTTTATAAATGTTGATACACATAATATTGTCTTTCATCTGGCATCAAACAATTTTCTGTTTTCGAAAGAAATTGCCCCTTCCAAATAGCAAAAATACCCATATGTGAGATTTTAAAATGAATGTAGCTCGAAAACCGTAACACTTTTGAAAAAATGTTCAATTTAAACGTATCCGGATATTGTCCTATCTTTAATTCTGGCATCTCGAATTTTCGATTTTCAAGAAAATTTGCCCCATCCACCATCTTCGGGGTTGGTTTTCGAAAAGAAAATCGGTTTGAGTTTTCACGAATATGGGACCAGTTTCCAAGTCTCCTCTTTCAAATGAATCAAAAGTCATCAAAATCGGAGCCCGTTCACTATATATAACGCGCGAACAAACCAAAAAAAATGCTGACAGTCGAATTGTATTTGTACGCGCTTTGTATATATTAAACGTACTCCGGATTTTGATGATTTTTAATTCATTTGAAAGAGGAGACTTGAGAAACGGGCCCATATTCTTAAAAAATCAAATCAGAAATCTCCATGAAGGGTGCACTTTTTCTCAAAAATCGAAAATGTGAGGTGGCAGAATTAGACAAAGAAAAATATCTGGAAATGTTTAAAATCTCAAATAGATGTATTTTCGCTATGTGGAGAGGACGATTTCTATCGAGAATTGAGAATATGAGAGTAGGGGAGACCCATGTCAATTGTAACAGGGTGTCAAATGAAACATAACTCTTTTCCGCACCATCTATGGGCCAAATTCAAAGTGACTTTCAGAGTAGGTTCCATTGGTTCCATTCTAAAATACGACAGAAGTTCAGCGCGATCGGTTGGCTATTTACAAAGTTATCATCTAAAGTGTAGATTCTACTGTCTCAGGTAAGTTTCAACTGTTATAGTAAATATGTAATAACTCAATTGATGCTGCACTTTTTTCTGCTTTGTTGGTATTGTGTGAAAGAGCATCTTTTAAGCTACCAACCGTGATATAAATCGGTCTCAAAATGTGGGTTATGTTGTTTCATTCGCGATGAACGGCTCATTTCGGCGGGTGGTCACGTTTGTAACACTCAATGTGGGTCTCAATTGTAACATGTTACAATTTATACCCACCACGTCTTTAAATTGTCTTAAGCATTTTAATCAAAATTTTTGTGACAATATAGTTCAAATCTTTACAGAAATGGTCAAACCAAGAGTTCGGAAAACAGCAAGAGGGCTAATTCCTCAAGAAGTCTACGAAGAGGCCCCTGAAAAAGTAAATAAATATAACTTTACCGTTAGAGGAGTCGTAAAAGCTCATGGTTTATGTCATGTTTCGCTAGGCCGATTCATAAAAGCTTTGAATAATCACCAAATCACCAATCTCCGAAAGTCGGCTATCATCCTCACAACAGAGTCTTCTCCAAAGAACAAGAATTAGAGCTGGTAGAATATTGCAAAGGTTCGGCAAAACTTTATTATGGGCTTTCTACTAAAGAGTTTGCTAAAGCTAATCAATGCAAATATCCCGAACAGTGGAATTTAATGAATTCGGCAACTGAAAATTGGTTAACAAATGTTCTCAAATGTAACCCCGAAATTTCTATTCGTACACCCGAATCGACGAGCTTAGCAAGAGCAATGAATTTGAATAAACAAAACGTCGAACAATTTTTCGACAATTTGGCGGACGTTTTGGATCGATTTAAATTCGACCCGGCAAACATATATAATGTTGACGAGACTGGATGCACTACGGTTCAGAAACCGAACAAGATTATTGCCGAAAAAGGTGTAAAGCAAATCGGGGCTATTACTTCCCAGGAAAGAGGAACATTGGTGACCCTCTGCGTAGCTGTGAATGCTATAGGGAATGCCATTCATCCAATGTTTATATTTCCCCTGAAAAGGTACAAGGAACATTTTGTACAAGATGGTCCCGAAAGCTGTATTGGCAGTGGGAATAAAAGCGGCTGGATGCAAGAGGAGGACTTTTATTTGTTCATGAAGCATTTCGTGAAGTATGCTAAACCAAGCGAAGCGAACAAGGTGCTACTTATCCTGGATAATCATAGCTCTCATTTATACTTACCAACGATTCAATATTGCAAAGATAAGCACATAACGTTGTTGACCTTCCCACCTCATACTTCACACAAATTGCAACCTCCTGATAGGGGGTTTTTTGGATCATTTAAACGATATTACAATGCCGCTTGTGACCAATGGATAAAAAATAACCCAGGAAAAAGCATGGTTATTTATAATATACCGCAAATTGTTAGACAGGCACTTCCTTCAGCAATAACTCCGAAAAATATTATGGCGGGATTCTCACGCATGTGTGGCCATTTAACAAGAATATATTTTCGGACGACGAATTCTTACCTGCTCAGGTCACAGACCGGCCTCTGACCACTGAAACGGTAGCTAATACAGATCCAAATGTTACAGAAGAAGAAAATGCATCGGAAAATGATCCTGCAGAAGTCAGATTAAAATCTCGTTCAACGACACCACCAGTTTCCGTTCAAATTAACCATTTTCCACCTTTACCGCAGAGGAGTGCAACTACATCTCCGGCAGACATCAGGCCCTTTCCTCGAGCAGATTTTTCTAAGCCAAAGACGAATCGGAATAAAGGAAGAACTGCCATCCTTACCGACACCCCTGAGAAAGACGACATGGCTGAAAAATGTAACAAAAAGCAGATCTTACTGGCAAAGAAACAAATAGCTACTAAAGAAAGGGTTCAAGGATCAAGCAAACTAAGAAGCGGAGGAAGACACACGAAACTGCAAACGATTCTTAATCGGATGAAGAGGAAACAATTTGTCTGAAATGTTGCGGATCCTACAGGAACAGCAAGGAGGACTGGCTACAGTGCCGCCTATGCAAGAAATGGGCACGTTCCACTTGTGCGAATAATGACCCTTTGTTCGTTTGCAACAATTGTAAACCAGATCAGGCAGAATAATATAATGTATTGTTATTTCTTATTATTCTAAGACCAGAATACTTTAATGTTTTGTTTTTAAGGTATATTTATTTATTTTTGTACTCTCAAATGAATATTTACTTATGTTGTTATATTTATCAGAAATATAACTTTTCTTTTTGTTGTAATTGATTGTTGTTACAATTGACACCGTCAACTGTAACAATTGAAACCTACCCGGTTTCAATTGTCACATATGTCATGCTTGAATATTTCTTTTTTTCTACGCCGACTGAACGCAATTTTTCCAATATAAAAATTAAACTGTAATTTACCACAGTCGGAACAAATTAAAAATAAATAAACGAGCATTCTGATGCCTCCACGTTACCGCGTATTAAATAAAAACGAAGAAATGTTACAATCGACATGGGTCTCCCCTACCACATGAAAGACCAGATTATTTGTAGCTAAATTTAAAATGATCATTTTTTTCTTATAGTTTAGGTTTTCGAGTTACAGCAGTGGTAAACTGCTAAAATCTAAAATACTTGCGTATTTCCGCCGCGATACTTTGAGATCTCTACATAATAACAAGTACAAGCAAAGAATATACGTGGATAATATAATAAGTAGTAGCTTCTTTGTTATCTGTGAAAGTTCATCCATCTTCGTGACTAATGTTACACTAAAAAGAGTGAAATAGTTTTAATTCTATTGGTGCTGATTGCTGATACTTGTGAAGTTGGTGCCAAAAGTTTTCAATCTACCTGCAACTGCACAACGTCAAAAGTACGGGCACCAATAGAATTAAAATTATTTTGTACTTTTCAGTGCACCAACTGAATGTCGGTCCAATT
The DNA here is from genome assembly GCA_958507055.1 of Crioceris asparagi. Lineage (NCBI taxonomy): Eukaryota > Metazoa > Arthropoda > Insecta > Coleoptera > Chrysomelidae > Crioceris > Crioceris asparagi. Next base: position 119,402,462 of record OY293826.1, read on the forward strand.
CTTTGGAAGAAATATTTATTGTGTAATAATATTTTGTCAATAACATTAGCATGATTTCAATCTGGTCAAAACATATCAAATGAATATCACAAAAAAATATGATAATTAGATTATTCACAATTCCATCCAAAGTGCTAATGGTTCTTGCATCAATTCAACATCCGGATATGCAAACATCATCCATTCTGGTATAATAATATTAATATAAGACAACCAAGTGGAATGCGCGCTCTCAGTTCTAGACGATCCACCGCTGCGCTGCTGTTGGCCATCCTTTCGAAGAAGCTTCGAGTGGAGCGCGATCGCGATCCTCTCGTCTCCGCACGTAGACCCATCATCCTCTCTGACGACGACGACGACTTTCTCTAACACCAAACGATACCCACAAACGGCTAATAAGAGGTAAGGCGTGCAGACAGACCATCTGCACCCGTTCACAATATAGCTGCTTCGCCGTGCTCTGCGACAGAGGCATACGTACGCACGTACGCACGCACAATTATTGTTGTTATACCTGGATATCATCTTCGAGAGCAGGGTTTCGCGTCTGGCCGTAGATCCGAGTCTCTGCGTACAACACGACAACTCGGCGGTCAGTTTTTCAGTTGGGGTTGAAAGGTGCGCGTTCGGCGTTCGGTGGTGATCCTGTCAGAAGGGTAATAGATACAGGACGTGTTCGTAGATCCTATCGTGCAGCAACATGGGATCAGAAACAAGGTAGGTCTCTCATTAATATAGCTTAATATATACTTTGCAATGTTTGAAAAATTGGAAAACTTCAGGATTGTAGCGAATTTTCTTTGTAGAATATAAGGCTGACAATTCAATTAGATGCTCATTTAATCTTAACGAGACAATTTTGGATTCTTTCAAGACAATAATTTAAAAAAAATAACTATCACCTGTACACTTTTCTGATGAATAAAAAATATTTGTTGAACAAGTTCTTCAACTTATAATTACAAGGTTTACTATGAATAAAGAGAGAGTTATATTTACCTATGTTATTTAGAAACCATTGCAAAATTTTGCAAGTACCTGATACACTATTATAGAAGTTATTTATTCTTATTTGAATAATAAAGTTTAAAGTGATATTTTCAATTATAGTTTCTTTGGAATAAAAATCACATACTCCTGAGATCAAAATATGTAATTTCATAAAAATAAATTTGCCTTAGCAGAAAGTATGGAATTTTGTCCGCTATACGGTCCTGAAGTTTAAACTTTTGTTTAAATTTGTCACGGCGATATTGTTAGATAGGACAAATAGATCAAAATTATTGAAATTATCTTTTCAGAAGCTTGATAATTTTATTCCTTAATAATTCATTATTTCCAATTTTAGAGCCCATATTAACTAACTTTGTGGTGGTAACATTTTGTATAGAACGTTTTAAGATACCATGTTTATATATATTTTTATGTATAACTGATATCATATAATATTCTTAAAATTCATTTCCCGGGAAACAATGAGTCCGCATTGATGTCATTGGGAATTTTAAGATCCATGACACCTTCATAACAAATTCCACATATTAATAGGATATTAGGCATATTTCAATATAATGATGATCATGATGAATCACAACATAGTATGAGAAAAAAGCTAATTACTAACTATTTGAAATCAAATAAAAAACGATGTAAACGACCTTTTTGTTTTTCATGACCATCCTATTATTTCCGCGTAAGTTTCAATATAGACAATTATATTCTAAAGTTGAAATTAAATGAATACCTTTTAAAATTAAATATTCACTTTTACTTCACGTTTTAGTTCATAGAAATTCAAAGTTGTTGGCATACAGAAACAATTCCAGTGACATTGTAGAAAGTGAGAAGTATCAAAATACAGTGACGAAAGAGAAATAGTTACTGTATTAATAACATTCGGTTGTGGATTATACATAATAAAAATGAATAAACTTGAATCCGTTAATGCAGCATTGATCTTGACACTTTGAAATGGACATTTTTGTATACAACAAAACCACCGCAACTTGTAAACGAGAATCAGCTAGACCGACATAATTATTTGGATAAAAATAAATTTAGTTAGATATGAAAATAGATTCAAAATATCTTGTTTGCTCTCGATTCTGAAAGCATAATATAGTAGTTATAGTTGAAGAAAAGGAATTTTATCCTTGAATAGCATCTTCGTGAGAAAGAACCAGATCGATTTCGAAATGACAATTGTAAACGGTGGATTTAGAAAGAGCATTTAAAATAAGAAAAAATCTTGACATCAAGGAAATTGTGATTATTCTCTCCATCTGGAGTGTTTCTAAAGTTTATGCAAATGTTAAACTAGGATCCAAGTCATAAATACACATATTATGTTAGGAAATATATTTTACTTCTTCTACCAAAAAAACGAAGATTAATGAAAAATGTATGAAGCAATTTCACTTCATTCTTAAATATTAATTAGATGTTATGGAATATTAGCAACATATCTCTGAGAAAGTATTATTCTGTTGAATAGGAAATCACATGAAAACGAAAGTGTTTCGCTATTTGAAAACGAAATTTTTATTGGTTAAATAAACTTGTTTGACTACCGAATCATCGAGAAATGTTTTCACTCAATTTGAGGTCATATAAGAAGAATGAGGTTACTATAGCACCATAAGCACATATACATATCAGAAAAAATCTTAAAAAAAATATTTCGTAATTTCATGAGAAAAATTATTTGGTTTTATATAGATGATAAGCAAACACTAACTTTATAATGAATTGCTGATCTTCATCAGCAATGATCTTTTGAATGAAATGTGATTTTCACGTCGGATAATCTTATTTTCAAGTACCTCAGTATAAATGATACAGACATCTTTGAATTTAGACATAATAGAGATGAAATCGAAAGCTAATGTGATTGGCATACTAATTCAGGAATTTTCCCAATGAAAGAGAAATGAGTTTTCACTCTTTTTTACGTCATATTCGCGGTATTACAGTATTCTACCAGGATAATACAATAATTACTTTCGTTGCTTGAGTCTGAGTTTGTTAATATTACTTTGTTTCAATATAAAATTAGTTGGTTAATTCCCACAATAAATTTTAATTGATTGCTATATTTAACTTTAAATTTAAAATCCAATTTCTCCTTATCCCTCAATAAACTGTAAAATTACCAGTACCAATAGAATTATTATTATTTTGTATTTTTTCGTAGTAGGGAGACTCCAAATTGGAGATTTCTCGTCTCGTCTCGTCTCGATTTTAAGTCGAGATCGAGACAAGACTGATTTTTGACCGACTTCCCAAAAGGAGGAGTTATACAATTCGACTGTGTGCTTTTTTTTTTTTTGGTTTGTGCGCGCCTTTCATATAGTAAACGTACTCCGATTTTGATGATTTTTGATTCATTTGAAAGAGGAGGCTTGAGAAATGGTCCCATATTCATAAAAACGGGAATCCGACATCTCGTTCCCTCCGAAAACCGCCCCCGAAGGGGGTGGAGGGGTCAAATTTTGTCGAAAATTGAAAATCTGCGTTGATATAATTACAGATAGGACAATATCCGGAAACGTTTAAATGGAACATTTTTTCAAAAGAGTAACGGTTTTCGACATAGAGACATTTTAAATTCTCAAATATACCTATTTTCGCTATGTGGAGAGGGCGATTTCTGTCGAAAATTGAAAATCTGTTTGCAGTACATGAAAGACATAATTATTTGTAGCAACATTTATACTGAACATTTTTCCCTTAGAGTTACGGTTTTCGAGTAAAATCGGTGTTAAAATGGTAACAACTAAAATATTCAAGCGTATTTCCGCAGCGATGTTCTGAGATCTCAATAATAACAACTACAAGCAAGGAATATACGTGGGTAATAGAATAAGTACTATCTTCATTGGTATTAGTGAACGTTCAACGATTTTCGTGACTAATGTTACACTCAAAAGTGTGAAATAAATAATTTTTACAAAAAATTGGACCGACTTTATTAGTTGGTGCACTGAAAAGTATAAAATAATATTAATTCTATTGGGGCTGGTACTTGTGAAGTTGGTGCCAAAAGTTACCAATCTACCTGCAACTGCACAACTTCAAAAGTAACAGCACCAATAGAATTAATATTATTTTATACTTTTCAGTGCACCAACTAATAAAGTCGGTCCAATTTTTTGTAAAAAATATTTTATATTCTACTCGTGATCAAGAATTACTCTTCGAGTTATATCAATGTCTCACAGCTCTTGTTAGGTCAGAAGAGCGAAAATTAAAAAACTATGTTAGGAAATAATGTTAATATACTGTAAACATTAGAAAATTACTAAAGTATAAAAAATAGCAAATATAACAAAGCAAATATCAAAGGTAAAAATTAACATTTCCATATTCTTAAAAAGAGTTCCTTAGATTATTAAACACAAAAATTAACTATAAACACTTCAAAATGAACAAAACATGAACAAACATGTTTTTTAATATAAAAAGTTATCTTAACATATAAGAAAATTATTGTTTAGACACCCGTAAATATATCTTTGTTACACAACCAAGAATTCAAACACAGTAAAAATTCGTTATTTTCTAATGGTCAGTGTTGCTTTTGAAAACAATCTTTCTGTAGGCACTGAAGTAGTTTGTAAACTTAAAGAAATATTTTCGTCACATAATTTCAAAGATAAACAAACTGTCCTTTTGCACCCCGCTACTCCCGGTCTCGGTGGTTCTCGGTGCGGTGGTCCTTATTTCAGTAAATTTCAGTTTTCGTTTATGTACTGACTCGTTCATAAATTATAATTTTTATTAGATTTAAACAATGTTTCATTGTCTTGTACAAAACTATTTTATGATTATTTATTAAAAATAATTAACATCTCATTATTAATACTTACTTTAGAAATTAATTGACACGGTATTGTTCGGTCAGTCTGCCATATAGTGCCATAAATTTAACCTTATTCCTATTGTATTCTTCAAAATATGTTCAATTTTATATATTACTTCCAAGGATATTATTATGACACTATTTTTGTATGGATAAAAGATTAAATTAAAAGATAAAGAATTCGTGAAATTTTCACTATTTAGAACAACAATTTTTTTTCGGGACAATAGTCGGCTGCTTTTTTGTTATACTCATATATGGTATCTAATTTTTTAATAGAAAAAAAATTACCCTATCTTTTGGTGCAGGCTTATGTTATATATAAACATGTACCTATAATATTTTTTAATAACATTTTGTTTTTGCTCGAAATTTCGAGAAGCTCGAATCGAGATCGAGAAATTGTCTTCAAGAAAAACATCAAGACAAGAAATTTCATTTGAGATTTCTGAAACCCTATTTCGTAGACCAGCTAATAAAGTCGGTCCTAATTTTTGCAAAAAAATATTTATCTAAACATTACATATGCTAATTATTTATTTGAAGAGTTTGATAAGTATGTACTGTCAAAGGCGTATTTTGTTGTTGCTGGAGTAATCCACAGCCTACTGCAGTCAAAACACGCATTCCAGTAACAGCAATTTTTTATTTCTTATTTTAAACAAAATCATAATAATAATACCAACTTTTCATAATATTTTAATTTCGTTTCATATATCTGATTTTTAATATAATTTAATAAAAAAAATGATTCGATAGAAGCCTTAAAGGAATTATGAAATCTATGAATAAAACTTTTCTACAAAATCTACTTGCACTGAAAAGTAACAAAATAATAATAATTCTACTGGTACTGGTAGATTTGTAGTGCGGGTATATTAGTCATCAAAATTGTTGAACGTTCACTTATATTCAGATATATGCATACCTAGATAGAGTTAGCACAGATATTGCAGACATTTATTAATTGGAAGACTTTTTATTTTTTGCGAAATATCAAATTCAAATGTGCCGCATATGGATTCTTTTTTAATTCTGCCTTCTAAAATTTTCGAAAAAAAATGCTCCCTCCACTGTCGTTGGGGACTGTGTTTGGTGGGAAGGGAATTTGAATTTTATTTTTTTGTTACGAGAACAGTTCTCAACTCTCTTCTTTCAAATGAAAAACAAGGCAAACGTTTTTAAAAATGCCCACAGTCGACTTGAATCTCTGGCAACTCTTTAATAATTTTTCCAATACTTTCTTCTTAGTTTCCTTTGGAAGTACTAGGTTATGTCTTCAAATGAAAGAAGGGAATAATTTAATAAAAAATAGCGCTGTTGCTAGAGTTCCAATTAACTTAAAAACAGTTTCCATGAAATTTATATAACGCTGATATAATGCGAGTCACTTTCGTAAATAAATCTCCTTTCAAAACTGCCAATTATTGTAACAATCTTAATTACAAGAATTTCTCCGATTTTGTTTGGTTTCTCTCCGGGTAAACTATATACTAATTATATAAACAGAAAAAACATATCAGTCAATTAATGAGTGATAGGGCATAGCTTCCGCGATAAATAGGAAATAAACACTGGTAGCCCTATAAGAAAGCTGAACGAAATCCATAATGTTTATTTGTATAACTTATTTTATTTATTTAATCAAGAATGCACGTAAACCGTGATGTGTAGGACTGGTAAGATATAATTGAATACTAATATAAATGACTTTCAGCAACAGTAGATAAAAAAGTAATACTATTTCCGTGCCTACTAACGATGGAAACAACTAAGCGGTGAGCAAATACTCCATTCTGCATTGCATTACATCATCGCTGGTAGGTGCAATATGATTATAATTTATTCAATATAAATATTGCAAAAACTTCTACCTACTCCAGTTTGGTAGGTTTACCTCTTCTACCAATCTATTTCCATCATCATATGTATACCTAGTTATGTTCTAGACAGCTATATTGTCTTTTCATATAATGTTTTCAATATGGGGTTAATCCCCAGTTCAGAATTGATTATATTGTTCCTAACTCGACCTTGTGATTTGTTTAATTTTTGACCGACGTCCAAACGGAGGAGGTATACAAATTCGACTGTTAGTTTTTTCCTCAGAAATCTGATTCTACTCTTTTACTTCGGTATTTTTTTTTTGTCCATGATTCACTGCCATAAGCAATATTAATTCTATTAGTGCTGGTACTTGTGAAGTTGGTGCCAAGAGTCTTCCATTTAACTTCAAATGCAAATGCAATATTATTCTGTATTTTTCAGTGCACCAATTTTTTGTAAAAAATATTTACGAGTTGAAAACATTTTCAAATGATTACTTACCACTGTAGGATTGTATTATATAAAATATCCCATTAATTTCAAGCCATATTTTTAAATTGATCGGGAAACACCATTAAGTGACCTTGAAAATCCAACATTTTTCTGTAAATAATGCTTCTGCAGGCAGAAGTGCGAGGTACCGCTCTCACCTCTGCAAACTACACTTTGCATTGATTTATCTAAATAACTGAAGCCTGTAACCTCTTCTAACTTATCCTGTCCCTCTTTTGATTCTATGGTTTTACAAAACCAAAAATTTCATCTTATCAATATTTATTACCAGTAGACATATCTACCTACTTATTGATATTGTTAATTGTTGTAATTTATCTGCATTGTGGGCGAGCAGGAGCTCCTGTTGGTAATTTTAATTTTACATGTCCTTATATGTCTTAAAGCCAGGATATTAGATAAGGATTCAAATACACGAATTCAAATAAAATTCACGTAAGTTACCGAATATTTAGACAAGTTTGGCTACATCTGCAGCAATTTATTTTTTTCTAGGAGCTTTGAAAACACGAATTACCAGATTATTCAAACGAATCGAAACTGAGAGTTACTGAAGAGTGCGGATATGTTCAAATCTTTTATGTCATTTCCAAATATTGTTTGCTGGTTTGCAAATTGAAGTTAAAAAATATTTTAAATTTATTTTAAACTTTTGTTATGATCATTAAATTAGTTCAGGTTTGTGTACCTATTTATTTCAATATTGATCAATAAAATCCAAAAGGTGACAAGTAAAGACATACGTAGACATTTTCCCATATACACATGCAGACTTTTTTGGATCGCTCAGTGTTATTTCGGTTCAGAAAACATGTGTTAATATAATCTGTAGTTTTGAACTTCATGGATACCTAGATCAAAGATTAGAAACACCAGGTATAATGTATATCCCTGCCAAGTTGTGTCACAATACGTTCAGTACTTCTTCTGTGCAATATGAGATTTTTTACGGAAAGAAGAATTGACATTTTAACTGAATGATATCTTCCAATCCTAGATGCAATGCAAAAGGAAATTTTATGGACAGGTACAGAATTTACGATTAACCAATCTTTTTCAGTATGGTTACAAAATCAAGCTTATACTGGCAATATAATTCATTGGTTTATTTGATATTTAAACATGTAATAACTGATCGCCTTTCTCGATCAAAATACTAAGTATGTATTCTCACTGAGCTAGGTATTCGTCGATACAATTCAATAACCTTCGCAATATTTGGGTGTGTATATAGTGTACAAAGAATGAATGACCTTGAAAATAATATCGACTTCCTTATTGTTTGAATATCTGTTACATATATACAGTGTGTCCCAAATCTGAGCCGATTGTACTGGTATCATGGTGAAGTAACAAAACAGTTCCACAATCTCATCATAGATTTTTGATTTAGGAGAAAATCGGTGCGTTCTCGATGCTTCTCTTTCAATGACATTTAGGCGCTAAGAGCAATTTGCAATTTGACTACGAGTGACAACAGAGTTTATCTGAATGCACTTTTTATTTCTTCTCAAGTTTTTTTTAATTTTCTTAGAACTAGCAAACTTGATTTCCTATACCTATATTGAATTACATTTACAACAATCCGTAGAAACTTGTTAGCAGGTATACTTATTTAACACATTAGTGTTACCCGTTGTATGTAAATGCAGCTGCCATTCATATTTATCATAGTTTAGATGCAAGTTTCAAAAGGTAATGAATAGATCATCTATTATGTAGTGTCCAGAAAACACGTACTTTTGTAGAAATGAGCTAAGGATTTGCATCTGTAGAATCATGTTTCCAGTTTATATGTATAAGAATAAAAGTTTGAAAGACCCCAACACGAAACTGACAAAAAAGCCATTTCTCATCATGTCTTATGCTTTATAGTACTCTTGTTTGATCACTTTAGCTATTAGGACATTTCCGTATACATCCCCACTCTATTGTATTATTTTCTCTATGAACAGATTACGCGTTCTTCTGAACAAATGTCAAATATTGATGACAAGAAGTTATCAATGTTTTATATATGGAGAAGAAACTTTGTTTTCCAAGTTAACTCGATAGATAAATACATACATTTTCTATTTCATCAGTAGGTACGGGCAGAGATAACGGAAAATGCAGAAATGTTATTGTTTATTGTGATTATAAATTATTTACTTTATTATTATATTACACATTCAATCAAACCTTCGCATATAACGGAAATCTTTTTTTTTTGTAATGTTACACATCAAAGTGTTTCAATAATATACATTCCAGACAATTAGTACAGCTATGAATAATTCAATTAAATTATATAATACTCAAGTTATGAATACATGTAATATTTTTTATTTTATTTTGTTCTTAGTGCTGCTGCCTTGACTCAGCTCAATGACATCAGGGAATCGTTCTTATTTAAATTCATTTTAGTTAATCTTCTTTCTAAAAATATGATTGTTGGATTTAGATAGTGATGAATATCAAGAAGTTGAATAAAAAAGAAATAAATATTTTTCTATTTTTTTTATAAAAGCTAGGAGCGACTTTTGGTTATACTGGTAATATTCTAGTTATGCAGTTATTGCTAGTAGATTTAAAAGACATTTTTGTTAAAATTATTTAGATATTTCCTATCATCAAATCTGTTGAAAATTCAATATTCAATGATTTCAAAATACATTTACCAATAAATATTATTTATAGTAGTATTTTGAAATTTAATTAAAATCGTTTAACTCCAGAAGTTATTTATTTCTCAACAACTCCTAACATAAAACAAATATTCGACAGATTTTGTTTTCTACAGCAAGAATATCCGTCCATCCGAACAGTTTAATCTCGAAAAATTTTGAAAAACCAATATCTCTCAGAATAAACGAATACATTCAAACTTTCGGTCTAATGACAGAGTGTACCAACAAGGATTCGGGAAAAATCACTGAAAAGAAGCCGCAACGACGCTAAGCTTCACACAACACATACATGATTTAATTGATAAAAAAAATATTTTTGTAGGAATTTTCTTTGGCTTGAGCAGGGCCTTTGACACATTGAACACAAAATTGGGGATTCGAAATAATATTAATCAATTGCTTGTATCTTTTTTGACGCATAGATTTTTCAAGGTGGAGCAGATACATTTCTGGTAACAACAGGTAACCCACAGGGCAGCGTTCTTGGACCACTATTTTTTTAATTATATGTCAATGATCTTTCGGACAACATAAGTCATGGGAAAATATTTCTTTATGCAGATGACACGTCTATTATTCTGTCCAGTAAAAAAGCTGATGTTAAGACACAATTGGTGAATCCATTTCTAATTGAATTTAATGACTGGTATAACAAGAACAGACTCATTGTGAACCTAAACAAAACTGTAGGCATGAAATTTGCAAACTCATCTAGAAGTCAACATAATCTAAAACTCAGATTTCAAAATACATCTTTGGAATTGTCAAGAAGTTCGACAAAATTCTTGGAACAATGATTGACTCACTTTTCACATGGCAATAACATTACAGAGTTTATATGCAAGAAATTAAATGAATCATACTATTTGATAAAGTCTGTGTAAGCCAGATACAACTTCACTGATATGAGTTTAATACGTTAAATTTCACTCAATTATCTTTCATAATATTCCTATTTGGGGACTCGTTTCGGGAACAGGCAGGATTTTTATCAAACTAAAAGCACTGCTGAGATTAATATTCAATTTAGATTATAGAACTTCATTTAGAGAGAGATATTCCAACAAAATAAAATATTGGCAATTGCAAGTTTGTTCATTTCAAAAACATTAACATATAAGCAGAGATTCATAATTATAATACAAGGAGACAAGATTGAATCATAACTCGAAAGCATCATCAGGCAAAATATGAAAAATCCCATCAAATTGCTGGCATTCGCATTTATAACATACTGACAAATGATATAGAGACCTTGTCATTACATACCTTCAAAAAAAAATTAAACATTTTTTATCCGTAAAGGGTTTTTGCACGGTGGATGAATTTATACGCGGTCGTGCTTTTCTTTTTTTTTCTTTTTAAATATTTTATGAATTTTAATATAAAACCTATTTTACTCACATTTTATCCAAATTTAGAGTTTATTCGTGTGCATGTTTATAACTCATGCAACTCTGACTTATCCCATCTACATAATATGTAGCAATAAATATTTTTACAAAAAATTGGACCGACGTTATCAGTAGTTGGTGCACTGAAAAGTACGAAATAATATGAATTCTATTGGTGCTGATACTTTTGACGTTGTGCAGTTGCAGTTAGATTAAACTTTTGGCACCTTCAGAGGGAAGGAGATTTCGGATTTGAAGTTTTACAAATATAGGACCATTTCTCAAGTCTCCTCTTTCAAATGAATAAAAAATCATCAAAATCGATGATATGCAGATGTTTACCTGTCAATTATCTCAATTAGATATCATAGAATTAGATACGTAGAAAAATATCTGTGACAGAATGACAGAAGTTGATTCCTGGAGTATTTTGGAATCTTCTTCTAAAAAAAAGTCTGAGAATTCTTGCAATAAGCTCGTCATAATCTCTTTGGCATTACCTTGACTGATCAGCAGCATTATTGTGGTTTAGTAGTAATGTTTATACATAGATAATTTGAGAACATTATTATTACATGATGAAGTCATCATTCATTTTCTTGGATAAAACTGTACCAGCCTTATACCTAACGGTTGCATCACGTAACTTACACAGTTTTCAAATTATATAAATCATGTAAAATTATGATGATTCGTTTTGATCAAATGTGTGAATTATTAGCAGTGGTTTTTCACATAATATTCAAATTGCCTTTTGGCTTATATAAGAAGTTATATTCTTGAGAAATATGTATCATCTACAAGCTCATTATTCTGGGTTTATTTTTTTCTCTGATTCACCAGATACCTACAGAGTTTTTTTGAAACTGAAAGACATTATCATTCGTAAGCTAAGTAAAGTACTGAATCACCCTAAAATTAATTGGTCATATTTAATCAGCAAGAAACTACATGCCTACTAAAGAAGATGGATTTTTTTTCTTCTAAAATATCATTATAGAATTTCTATAATACCTGAATTATTGTTGTCAACAATCAGACGCATTATCTCCTATTTAAGTACCAAGAATTCACATTTATTTGATGATTTATTATTTTACTTTAAGCATGCATAAGAAATGATATATGCTGAAAGAGAAATTCCTATATTTCTACATTGTTTCTCATTATTCATTGGGGGAAAAAACTTGAACAAATGTCTAATTGGACCGGTTTTTTCTTACATATCAACCTATAATCACAGATTGAGAGCAGCAAGGGGTGAAAGTGAAAGTGACAAGATCCTAATGTATATCCGCTTTTCTGTAATGAAACTATCAGGTTTCAGCTTTTCTATTTCCTGATAAAAGCGTCAAAAGTACAACTACTGCAATAACAATTTGTTTTTATCAAAAAATACGCAAAAATCCATCAATAAGTACAATTTTATTATTACATTTGTATCGGTACTCTTATTTCTAAGATCGGGCCGCAACATACGACGAACCATATTGATCAAATGCTTGAGAATTTCAGTCTATTACCGGGCTTCTTTCGCTATACGCAATCCTTACTTTTTTCAACCATTTAAAAGACTTACACTCTTACATCGTGTGCATTCGGTGCCTGACTAAGAAATTAACAATGCGATAAAAGTGATCGTGTAATCTTGTGCAACAACTTTCACCGAGGTCGAGACGCCTGAGTGAAAAATGACGGTTTCAAATAATTTACACGTTATGTTACTGATACACACTGTAGGTCATTTGCGGATAATAGAATGCAAAAGAAATCTCATTGATCGTTATTATTATCTAACATTTTTGTGGAATTTTTGAGGATCCTCATATTCCCAATCAGTACGTTGCCAAATAATAATGCTTCGAATCAAACAACTCTAACGTCGAAATCATTTTTGTTGCTCGGGATAATTGAGACAAGAATGAATTACACACAACTGTACGTACATAAGCAGACTACATAAATATAGACATCTTCATTAAAACGATTGTATCCAACTTTGGGATGCTTATATCGTTGATATATGTCAAAATTAGAATTTTCTAGAATCAAACCCAATATCCCAATAGAATCCTTCTTGGAAGTTAATAAGAATATTCGACATTGTAGAAAGCTAGATAACTTTTTGACCGTTTGCGCAGTAATAGTTCGACTGTATGTTTGCTTTTTTATGTACAGATGAACGTACCTTTCTCATAATAAATTTGCTGGGATTTCGATGATCCTTTGTTTTTTACGAAAGATGAGTACTGACAAAACAAAAAAAAATATGTATATATATATATATATATATAAAATATGTAACTTACGAATAATAATTGAATTATTATTCTTTTGTAATTTTTAGTATACCAACAAATAACGACCTAGTTGTGTAAAAAATATTTATATTACATAAATACATTTTGGTTTCGAGTAGAGCATCGTGGAGCCAATTATTCTCTTAGCTCATTCTCTTCGGTGGTGCTGCTAGTAAATCTAAGAAACTCATCTATACCGTTTTCGATAAAAAAGGCGTACTTGCAACTTTCTAAATTGCATCAATAATGGTTATAAGTAGGCTCTCTTTGCTATAGTGTTACCCATGACGTTGATCACTCAAGATTGGTCTCAGCTCTCTTGAAGCCAAAGTCCTCTTTATGTCTGACTATTTTGTGCTTAGGAATGCTCTGTCATGATTTTGAAACACTTTACACATTTTTTTAGGTTGTCCTGGAAAACCACAGCGAAGTCCCTCTAATTCCAGTAGTCTTTGTGAGATTCATAATGCAGACTTTAGATCCAAAATTGTATACATCTGACATTTGCACAACTTTATACATTGCGTTTCAAATATTGACGAACGTCCTGCTGCTTCAGGTAGTTTTATGGTTGTTTCTTAATACCATGCCCTTAGGTTGTTGATCCATGATATCCTTATTCTTTCAGACCCTCTCTTTCCAAACACTTTACCTATGAGGATAGACTTTGACTGTTTATATTTTCATTTCTCATTATATGACAAAGATATTTCAGTGTCCTTCTCTTAATCGTGTTCATCAACTCTTTTTCCTTCTTCCAGTATTTTTCGGTTTGGTCACACCCATCATATTCTAAGGATACTCCAGCAGAGCTGCATTTCGAAGGCCTCGAGTCTCGATTTTTATTTTGTTTTGCTTCGGCTAGTGTTCAAGATTCCATTCCATAGATAACCATTCGCCAGATAACTTACTTTGGTATCTACTTTGAGGTTGGGGTTTTTGAAGAGCTTAGACATTTTGATAAAGGCATTCTTGCTTTTTCTATCTTACATTTCATTTGATGCTAACAGAATAGCATCCGATATATAGCGGATAAAAATAATTTCCTAACGCCAAAATGTTGCACTTTAAATTAATCTCTTGATTATGCTGAGAATACTCATGGTCTATAAAGACCATGGAAAATACTGACGTAATTCTTTTAATCGGTCTTAAAATTAACGTTTTGCTTATTGAAAAGACCAGAATGATAACATCATTAAACTGAAACTTAATTATGTACGTCAAGTCCAGTCTAGTATCTTCTTTTGTATTATATATGCACTTTATCTTAATAGTTGTTTTTGTTTTGAAAAATTATAAACAAGTACTTAAGTGTGTATCGTAAAGAGTACAAAACTGGTCTAGTAAAACAAAAGCTGGCTTTGAAAGTCATCAAATTTTGGAATATAAATATTTTCAAGGTTAATTTTGGAATTTGTGATTCATATCATTGAATTAATATTACAATAACTTCTATTACCATTTGGCCTTCGTTATCGATTACATCTTAGATTTTATTTTCAATTTTGAAAAAACCTTCATTTTAAAATGTGCAATTATATACATACCTACCTTTATCTTCAAAATCATCTGTATTAAATATACCTATGTACTTCGAATCGAACATCATCTAAATTGATTACAAATGTGATGCACTTCAAGGTTTATGGATTTAATGGAGCGTTAAACAATACATTTATGTTCATACGCTGCTCGAACACTCACTATAATTTTACTATCTATCCTATTATTGCACGGAGATTTTCAAATGTGTTGTAACACACTCTAGCGGAAACATTATTTGTTGATTGCAACAATAATTGTTATGGAGAATGTTTTGAAGGCGTGAATAAAACTGGTTACGGGCTAGATGCTCTTGAAATCATTTTTCATATAACCTTTCGAAGTAGAATACATTTCCAAAAGAATAGAATCATCTATCACCAGCTCAAATGATCTTATCTTGTCCACTGGTTCATTCACTGTTTACAATCTTACGTATAGTTGACATTTCATATTTTCATTACTATCCAAATTCACCATCAATAGTAGTTTCCTATATGTTTCACTCCTATCTCAAATAGAGATTATATATTTATGAAATATACCTTTATAATGACCGTAATAGAAATAACTTTCGATTCTCTAGTCTTACAGCTAGGGGGCGTAATCATTGAGAAAAATGTTTACTACTTTGGTAGATTGTAGTACGAAAACATTAAGGTCAGAAAAAGTCTTGAGTATGGATCCCTTCTGCCTCAGAGTCCTACTCACACGAAGAACAAGTGTGAACACCAACCCAGATCCATCCAACAAGAGAGAAAAGCATAAGAACTCTCTAAAAACAGTCCAGTGACGTACTACACACAAATATAGCGAAAAATCTACGAAAATTCAGCCTTAGAGCTCAGAGATATTTCTTTGGATATTACACTTAGGAAACCAGTTAGCCACTACGAGATCATTCCAATAAATTCTAGAAACATACATGGTACCTAAGAAGACCCTCAAAATCCAGTCATAGAGTTCAGAAATATACAACTTTCAGGTACGGAACCCACCACATAGAGTTTCACGGGGAATAAAAGGTACCGTATGTCCTTTCGCAGGGTCTAGTCTATCTATGTACCAAATTCTATCAAAATCAGTTCAGTGGCTTAGGCGTGAAAGCGTAACAAACAAACAAACAAACGCACTTTCGCATTTATAATATTAACTAAGATTAAGTTCACAAAATACAGCACTATTAAGCAATATTATATTTTTCTATACAAAATTATCAACTATACAAAGAAAATGGGGTGAGGGAATCTGTTTTCATTCAGTTATTCACAATAACTGGGTGTTACCATTTCAAATTCTCAACAAAAAATAGCTTTAATATTATTTATCCGAAGATGCCCCCTACCCTACGACAATTGGAACTTAATTTCCATTTATTATATATAGCATAAATTGGCTGATATTCGCTCCTCTGAAATTAATTTCGTTGAAATTCGTTTAACCAATAACCAGCTATAATTTCTTCATAAACGCTTTCCCACTCTACCCAACCCTTTATTTCAAAAAACAGAAGAAATAATTTAAGAAAATGTATTAGGCCTTATTTTATATAATACCTACTAAAATTAGGCATAATTTAGAAAAAAAAAGTTTTTCAATTTGCCCTTGAGGATTACGCCCTTTAGTGGCTCGAGACTTGAAGCGGCTCTTGGCCGTTTTTGACCAGGGATTTTTTTCCCATAATTTTACGATAAATACTTTCTGAAATACAGCCGGAGGATCGGCTTATTGATCCACCCTGTACATATTTATTGAAACTTTTATATTCAGCATAATGTTTTCTGTTGACAGTGCTTTTACTTTCGAAGATTGTGCCAAAAGTATCCAACGAGTATCAATCAGTCAACCTTTAACTGTTATAACTATTATTTCGTATTTTCAGAAGATCAACTAAAAAAGTCGGTTCTAGTTTTCGGTAGAAAAATATTTTTGACTGGCGCATACATATTTATGTATCAGAGAGATTTAGAATTCTTATAGTGGTTACTGCAATGTTGCAGGTGCCTAAATGTCAGAAACCATGGAATGAACATATCATATAATACGGATTCGTTGATTCTTAAATATATCTGATGCAACGGATATTCTCCTTCATTATATAATTAGCTTACAACTATTATTATTGTCCAGGTTATTGACCAAAACAAATCCAAATTAATTCGAGAACTGACTGCAAATTTATGTAACTACAATGGAAAATTCTATATGGCATGGGAAAGAAAGTGAAATTAATTAATTCATATTAATACTATAAAGTCCTTGTGAAATATATGTAAACTTTGATTCATTATTATGTGAATTTTAGAAGTTTACATATTGTCTTGATGTATAACAAGGTTTACATTTTTTATCTATTTATATAGATTCATCAGTTGGTAGGTACTCTGACAAATAAATATTTTTTACAAAAATTTGGTTGTTGTACTGAAAAATACAAAATAATAATAATTCTATTGGTGTTGTTATACTTTTAAACTTGTTCAGTTGCAATTAGATTGATAACTTTTGGCACCAACTGCACAAGTGCCAGCACCAAAAGAATTGATATTATTTTGTATTTTTCAATGCACCAACTAATAATGTCGGCCCAATTTTTTGTAACAAAAAAGTGTAACATTAGTCACGAAAATCGTTGAGCGTTCACTTATAACTTGTTATTATTCAGTAATCTAAAAACATTGTCGCTTGAATACTCATATTTTAGACTTAACCACTGCTGAAACACGATAACTCTTTTTAAAAAATGTTTCCGGATATTGTCCTGTCTTTAATTCTGCCACCTCAGATTTTCGCGAAAAATTGTCCCCTTCACTCTCTTCGGGAGTGTTTCTTGAAGGGAAGGAAATTTCGGATTTGAGTTCTAATGAATTTCTCAAGACAAAATTTATCACAATCGGAGTACGTTTACTATAAAAAAGGGGGCACGCCAAACAAAAAAAAGCAGAGAGTAGAATCGTATACCTCCTCCGTTTGGGTTCTTCGGTCAAAAATAACAGTAGGTACAACATAATAATAAAAACATAATTTCATTGATTCACTATAAAATATTATTATTATTAAAAATATGCAAGGACTGAAAATTCAAAAGTGTGTAAAATAAGATTTTTTAAAATAAATATTTCTAAAATATGTATATACAGGGTGTCATAGAACTCATCGTACTACGGTTATAAATGTCCAGTTTTACAGATATTGTTTTTAATAATAACCATTAATTATTGACGTATATCATTGATCGATTTCAAAAAAGGAGAAGGTACAATACAATTCGATTGAATGTTTGCTTTTTTTATGGATGGACGCGTTTTGCATAGTAAACAAATTGGTTTTTGACCGACTTCCCAAACGGAGGAGGGATAATATGCACCTACAATTCGACTGTCTACTTTTCTTTCTATTCAAAAGCGTCTCTCGCATCGCTAATGTGCTCTGATTTTGATGTGTTTTTTTAAGTTGAAAGAGGAGTATTGACAAATGGTCCCATATAAGAGACAATATTCGGCAATATTTAAATTAGATATTTTTCAAAAAAATAAGGATTTCAAGTTACAGCAATAGCAAATGCTGAGATATTAGTGTTTCCGCTATGTATTGAAAATTTTGTCTCTAAGTAAACTTGCAATGAATTTCATGACAATTCTATCTTCTCTTTACCCACAACAACAAAACGTCTAAACAACAGTACCAACAGTAGAATCAATATTATTTTGAATTTTTCAGTACTCCAACTAATATAGTCGATTACATTATTAATAATAATAGTAATAATCTTTATTCAGGTTAACATACAAATTTTGATTAAAAAAAATAGTATGCTAATAGATTGTCTGACTTATAGATTCCAAAAAACCCCTACCGAGATGCAAATAGCATCTGTATGTAGACCTGAACTCAATAATGTATTAAAATCTACAAGCTTAACATAATCTAAATATACATATTAATATACTATAAATAAACAAATAATAAAATTTAAATGCAACAGAACAATAAATATAACTACAAATGTAAAGAAAGACACATGGTATAGGAAATATTAAATATTAAAACAGATGTTTTAAGTAATATAACAATATCTATGTATATTATAACTTCAAATTATTTAAAATCCAACTCTTAATATGAAATTGAATACGCCCTCTAGAGAAGTTTATTTTTTTTAGATTGTTATCTAATCTATTGTAGACAAGTTTGGATCGATATAAACTAGTTTTATGGCCAATATTTAATTTAGTTTTACTTACTGTAAGCGATTTATGTCTAGAAAATAATCATGCTTCAGCAATAGTATACTCTTCCCGTAGATTACAATAATTATTTATTAGTGCTTCCAAAATATATTTTTGATTGATATTTAGCAATCGTGTCTCACGAAAAAGGTTGTGTTGTTTACCAAACGTTAAAATTTTGTATTCTTGCTATCGGCCCTAATAATGTATTTGAATAAGCTGAACCCCAACAAATAATTCCATAAAATAGGACGCTACAGAACAAAGCATGGTATAATTTGAATAAATCATTTTTTTCAAGAATATATCTCATTTTATAGAAAACAAAAAGAAGGTATCTTACTTTTTTAACAATACTAAAAATATTTTTCTTCCAATTCCAATTTTCATCTAGTATAACACCAAGGTATTTAACTTCATTTACTCTTTCTATTTTATCACATCCACAGTTTAAATTATTATAACAAACATCATCATGTATTGTGAGTCCGTCTGGAGGGAGCTTATCCGCATATAGAGACACATATAAAAATCTGGATTTTGACATATTTTAAGACACTTTGTGATAATTAAACCATTTCCTTATAATTTTTAAGAATATTTATTATAATTCGTCTTTTACTCGAAAGAGGATTGATTATACTAGGAAATGTTCCCGTAAAAAAAGTAGAAGCCTTACATTTATTACTCCCCAAAAGTAAGTATAGATAGGCTCCTTAAGAGTTAGAGATGAATTATTTGGTACCTATGGCAAAGCTGAAGAAGAAAACATAAAACTATAACATGTACATTTTTAAAAATTTTTATCTAAAGTACCTAAAATATTATTGAAAGCTTAAATAAAATGGTAATTTTAAAGTGATAGTTAGATGGTAATGTTAGACAAGCGTTCTAGTGGAGAGATGACGACAAATACGCGCAGGCGCGTTTTTTTCGCTTATTTACTAATCAGTATAATATTTTTATATAAAATTTTGGAAATCAAGACTACTCAAAAGTTCGTCGTGTGGACCTCGAGGGCTCCACTTATTCTACTGGCTATATTATACAGATGCATAAATATGTTGAGCTCGATTAAATCAGTTTTTACATACAATTAACTATTTTTTTTATTGTTGAAAATAAAAACAAATATTTAAATTTAATCCAGCTGTTTAAGAAGTTTCACTTCAGATATGCGCACATATTGCACACATGTTTTTTTGTACACTTATTTCATTGTATCATCTAATATGAATCTTGTTTTTTACAAAGAAGAATTATGATAATTTTATTTTCTTATGCTTAACAGAACCGCTTAAACCTGGCCTCTTACTCTTTCATTGTTTACCCACTTGTTATGTTTTGGAACACCCTGTATGCATAAAGAAAATATTAAAATTTTAATTAACTAAAATTTAGACATCCGCTGCTTCTAGGCCATCTGATTATCTTATAAATCCAGATTTAATTACATATTACAATAGCCCAGCATTTAAAATTATATCAAAGTGGCTATCAAAATTATTTAAAATAGCAATTATTATTAAGCTGTTAATCTGAAAATTCGTATAGGTAGATGTACCCATGTGGGTAATTGACCCAAATTAATCGAACAAAAACCTTTATTATACATAATGAAATAAATGCTCATTGCTATGGCAATCTGAAAACTTTCTTCTCCGCCATTTGCATATTATACCACAAGACTCTTGACCGTCATACTAAGGTATATTATCATACACAATATTGATGGTATACCTAAGCTTATATCCGCGTGGAAATTAAAAGTAAAACGTTACAAATTGGACAGGGCTCTTCTTCTTCTTGGTGTTAATAAAACATCCAAAGCCCAATATTTGCACTTTCGCTTACAATATGGTTCCGAATTTCGTAGCGAAAGTTACACATGGAATTCTACTGAGAATGCATACGAATAGCTTATTTACTAGTACAGGTTTCTAAAAAATATCCCATAAGTTTCGACGTCTTTTATAAATATAGGAAATTTACACAAACATTTTTTTCATCATCAGAAATATCGAATTAAACTCTTAACAACGTTACTATGTTATTAATTTCTAATTTGGTAAAATATTATTTATATTCTGTAGTCTTTGATAAAAACGAATTGTGATATGGACTCTCTACCAATTTCAACCTCTTTTAATGACTAGAAAATATTAATCAATTTTTCTATTATACTAGTATCTCAAATATCTTGAAAATTACGCATGATATCAACAACGCACCAATTTACTTAATTACGATTACTACGATTTACGTAATATTGTTAAATTTTTAAAACATGTTTTTTATCGTCCTGATTTTTTTAAACAAACAAATAGTGAATTCAATTCCGGGATAATTTCCTCCAATGCAAAATTGAATAATAAACACCTACAATTTTCGGTGTGTTTTCAACAGATATTCGCGTATCAAAGGTCCCTGAGTAAAAAAAACAACATATTTTCAACCATTGGTCTGTCTCTCTGTCCTGTGCCAAGATTATTTCGGCAAATGATGGGCGGATTTTGTCGCTTTCTTTTTGGATTTGAAACGTAGCGATATAGCACAGATTGGATATCCTGCTAAAACTTTGAAACCCAAAGATACTTGTAGATCTATATTCAAGGAAAATTAAATCCTCTCCTTGTTCATATTAAGAAGATAAGTTTACATTAAAGAAAATTAACATTTCATGGAGAAGCTTTCTAGTTTTCACGAATACTCCACAAGAAATGTGACTACACTTCTCTCCTTCTCACAATACAGCGAAGTATGAAAAATTCCTGTGTATCAGGCAATTTTGTTATATAATAATATAAATATTTTAATTAGAAAAAGTGATTATACTGTGAGACAATTCTTGAATGATGGATGCCTTCTGTCAAATGTAATATTTCCTTTTCTGACCTGTCCCATACATACTTGAATGTCATGAGGGATCAATAAAGTTCTATTGTGTTCTATGCCATAAGAAAATTGATTGAGAATATCTAAATCATGAAAATGTCGATGACGAACCGTGATATCAACACTGGATTAATTTCATTCGAAAGGGAAATACATCAAAATTTAACAGAAAATACAATAATTATATTCTCTTCAGACAAAAATAAATATTAAAATAGAACATGGTTAAATATTTTTCCTCGAATATGTACAGAAAAAATATTGATATACATTCCTGACGAATTTAGGTAAGTACTTGATTCTAGAATTTCTTGTCCGACGAACCCCGAACGGAGTAGTTATACAATTCGACTGTCCGTTTTTTTTTTGGTTCGTGCGCGCCTTTTATATAGTAAACGAGCTCCGATTTTGATGATTTTGGATTCATTTGAAAGGGGAGGCTTGAAAAATGGTCCCAAATTCATAAAAACGCAAATTCGAGATCGCCTTTTTTCCGAAAACCGCCCCGAAGAGGTGGTGGGGGCGAATTTTCTCGAAAATCGAAAATCTGAGTTGGTATAATTAAAGATAGGACAATATCCGGAAACGTTTAAGTATTACGGTTTTCGATATAGACGCATGTTAAATATGTATTTTTGCTATGTGGAGAGGGCAATTTCTTTCGAAAATTGGAAATTTTTTGATACTACATGAAAGATATAATTATTTGTAGCAACATTTATAATGAACATTTTTTCCTTAGAGTTACGGTTTTCGAGTTAGATCGGTGTTAAAATGCTAACATATAATATACCTACTCAAGCGTATTTCCGCAGCGATGCGTTGAGATCTCAATAATAACAACTACAAGCAAAGAATATACATGGGTTATAGGATAAGTACTATCTTCATTGGTATTTGTGAACGTTCAACGATTTTGGTGACTAATGTTAGGTACACTCAAAAGTGTGAAATAAATATTTTTTACAAAAAATTGGACCGACGTTATTGGTTGATGCACTGAAAAGTATAAAATAATATTAATTCTATTGGTGATGGTACTTGTGAAGTTGGTGCCAAAAGTTATCAATCTAACTGCACAACTTCAAAAGTAACAGCACCAATAGAATTAATATTCTTTTATACTTTTCAGTGCATCAACTAATAACGTCGGTCCAATTTTTTGTAAAAAATATTTATTCAAGTATCTGTTTATGTATGATATCAATACAAAAGTCAGCAACGTCAATTCAATAAGTTACTGTCTTCAGGCGGAGTTTAAAAAATGACTAATTCACTTTATAATTTACTCAATCTGAATCTATGATAATGACAATATATAGATTGTTAGATGATGCGTTGAACCATGAAGTACAAAAAATCTGTGGTTACTTTTTTGTTGAGAATTCTTTAGAGGATAAAAGAAAACGTTCAATAATCTTTGTTCTTGTTATTTCGCAATCATGGCAGCAAGTTTACTAGATGACAATAATAAGTTTAAAGAAAGCAAATACATATCAAAATTTAAGGCTCTGATTCAGTTCTCAAACTTATTAACCAGTTCGACACAGTGTGATATTTCTAGTAGTAAAATGTTAGTAACTTATGAACATCGACATCATATATACTGGATGAGCTGGTGTTACCATTCTTCTGCGTTCCTCATAGCTTTTTCACTCAAAATATACATATACATATATATATATATATATATATATATATATATATATATATATATATATATATATATATATATACTAACGAGTAATCACAACAATAAATATTTTTTTTAGAAAAAATCGAACCGACTTTATTAGTCAGTGCACAGAAAAATAAAAAATAATATTAATTCTATGAGTGCTGGTAATTTTGAAGGTGTGCATTTGTTCTTAGATTTTTTTGTTCTGGGCACCAACCCCAAATGTAGCAGCACCAAAAGAATTAATATTATTTTCAGTGCACTTACTAATAAAGTTGGTCCTATTTTTGACCCACGAACCCCGAACGGGGGAGGTATACATTTCGAGTGTCTGCTTTTTTTGGTTTGTGCGCGCATTGTATATAGTAAACGTACTCCGATTTGAATGATTTTTGATTCATTTGAAAGAAAGAAGACTTAAGAAATGGTCCCAAATTCGTAAAAATTCAAATCCAAAATCTCCTTCCCTCGAAAAACCGACCCCGATGGGGGTGGATTGGACAAATTTTCTCGAAAATCGAAAATCTGAAGTGGTATAATTAAAGATAGGACAATATCCGGAAACGTTTAAATTGAACATTTTCACAAAAGAGTTACGGTTTTCGAGATATAGGCATGTTAAATTCTCAAATATGAGTACTTTTGCTATGTGGAGAGGGCGATTTCTTTCGAAAATTGAAAATCTGAAGAAACTACATATGTAGCAACATTTATAATGAACATTTTTGCTTAGAGTTACGGTTTTCAAAATGTCCAATTTAAACGTTTCCGTAGTTATATGGTCTCCTTTCTAATTGTCCCCTCCACATAGCTGTAAGTTGTAACACATTTTTCAGACTGTAGCGCGGAAGCCTACGAATATTTTAAAAAAATGTCCAATTTAAAAGTTTTCGGATATGGAATCTTCTTTAATTCTACAGTCTCGGATTTAAAATGTTTCGAGAAAAATTGCCCCCACCACCCCACTTGGGGGAAGGGCATGTCTAATAATTTTTAATGAGACCAATTCTCAATACTTTTCCTTCAAATGAAAATAGAATCATCAAAATCGGGGCACGTTTACTATGTAAAAAGAGCGAAAATCCATAAAAGAATACAGACAAACAGTGGAATTGTATACCTCCTCCGGTTGGATCGTCGGTCAAAAATCAAGCGGCTACCTTCTATTCTGTTAAATCCTAATTTCTTAGTGAGCGATGCTTAATAATAAAAAAAGATTTTATGTCAAAAACTATAGTATTGAATATTTGTTATTATTTTAATTTGAAACAATTTGAATATTCTTGAATATATCAAACAGGTATATCCTGACTTTTAACAATGTAACTATCAAACGGATAAAGTAAAGAATAGAGCCAACTAGTTTTAGCCTACTACACCAGATTAACTTGTACTTGAACATGGTGTAGTAAGTAGATTTGCCACTTCGACGATGTGCTTTGGAAATAATGGTCATTTGTTTGAATATTTATGTGTCTGTAAGATTGCAAATATGCATCTAAATATTATTGACTAGGTTGTTATTTAAATTCCATAAATATTGCATAGCATATTATCCTTGCTTGTTGAACCACCAAAATGAAAAACTATTGAACAATACTCAAAAAACTCGCAGCTTAAAACAGTTACTAATATTCAACACAAGTAGATAGTAATGCTTACTGCCAGAAAACACAAAAAAAATGTGATTTTTGTACAAAGAGATATAGAATAGACATCATAATACAGTTTTGATTTAGTAATGGAAAGTGTTATCTAATGCAGGGTGCGATTTTATTTCGGTCTATTATAGAAAAGCAACCTAGATGATGCTTACTACAAAACAAGACGTCCCATACCTAATAATATGGCAAACGCATTTATTTCAAACCAATCTCTTCATTTATTAGAAATTTCATCTAGTCTGGCAAAATGGATCTATCCATGAATTTTGGATTTAAGATAAAAATTCAGGTGGGTATATACTTAAATGGAAAATCTTGTGTGGGAAGAAACTATTTAATCAATCACTCAAACTTTCCAATTTGTTATGTATGAGTCAATCAATATACCTACCCTACCAATCATGTTATTTCCGATAGAATACCGAAGTACAAAATAATAACATACACATACATACATGTATTTTCTATGAAGATAAACGGTTATTTCCGCCATTGGGTGTAGGTAGGTATATATCAGTATTAATAAATTCACTTTTGCTACAAAATGTTATTATTTATTTGATCTGAGAAGTGAAAGTCTGGAGTCAAGATATATATATATATATATTTATGGGTTAGAATCTTGATCTAGATGAGAAAAATTCTTCAAACACACCCATTAATGATGTCTGGTTGTTGATAGTAGCTAGCTAGTAGGTATTTACTTACATATATGAGCCGAAAATGAAACTTTCCAATCGACACAATCGATTTACTTATTAAAGAAACGTACCATTTTCGGTTAAATAAATTCCCCATTGATCTAAGGAGGAAATTTGAGAAAAAATTGTGAGGTCGGGGGACTCTCGTCAGGAACGCCTTTTGTACATTTACGAATTTCATTTGATTCAGAGTTATTATACAGCAGGGTGGGGCAGCTGGTGGTAAGTTAGCGCGAGTGCAACGTTCATTTCGTGAACGAATTCCTCTTTGTTTGCAGAACGCCATTGTGAACAGTTTCTATAAACGATTTTACTTGTTATTTTTTAATGTATTGTTTTAATTTTTTGGTTTAATATTATTTTTATTTTATGTTTATTGTTATTGTTTAGTTTCCGAACGAAGTGTTAAAAGTATTTCACAGCCCCGTTGTAAGAAATCTTCCTAATTCTCTCCAAAACCTTATTTCTTAAACATGTCTTCTGTCCGATTTTTTTTGTTCAACTGTTGTAGCCATTAAAGAGTTCCTCTAGCATTCACCGAAAATAAAAACCTACCATTGATTCAATTGGTTTTCACTTGATTCAACGCCAAACTACCGCACCATATTGAGAAATTGGAGTATATCCAGAACTATCAAAAATAAGTGCCAATACGTATTGATAAAATCGAAAGAGAATTAAAATCCACATCTATCAATGTAATTTGTTTAGTACCAAGCTATTTGAAAAAATCGAGTTATCTCTGATTTAAGTTTTCTGAAATCAAAAATTCACTTCACTAAGCAACCCTATGTCCTAGAACTTTCAAATCAACCTTGAACGTTGAATAAGGAAACGATTCCAACTTAATTAATTGCAAAAAACTGCACTTCAAAATCTCTCATACTTTTCATGTTAATCCCATTCTGCTGGGATGCTGCAACTGTCATTTTTTTCAGAAAACTAAAAATATCTTCGAAACCTTCAGACTTATGCCCCACAAATGCTCAACAAACTGACCTTTATTTTTCACAAGGAATTTAAAAATGTAAAAAATACAAATATAAATACAAAAATAAAAGAACGAAGTGATGGCCAGTTTCCGGTATAACCGAGAGTCGGCCATCTTTGAAAATAATTTTAAAATGTAGTGGACTTGATCGTGAACAATTTTTATCGAAACAATTTTGCTCTATCTCTAATAGATCAGCCACGAACTGCGAGCTGCCCCACCCTGTATATTATATATTGGCTATAACTTGATGGAAATCTATAGTAAATTGAAACACTGTAAGTAAATTTATATACCATAGGTAAATTTATCAAGAACAATAAATCAAAATTTGTTTATGATCTCACTTGCGTTGATAAATAAACTAATTCAAACTATGCGCTACATTTCAATGATAATAATCATACATTTAATATTAATTTCTTACCTACAGAAAGGATCAAAGTTGAATTGACTTAATTCATTAGAAATTAACAATCGTAAATATTCGGGTAACCATTAAGCACATTTTTTCGTATCTTTCTACAGTCATGTTTTCCCGTAAAGAATATTAATTCTCTAGTACGGCCCACATATCAAACCAATGAAACACTTAGACGGCCGTGTACCTCTATTTCAAGTGATTGCACATTTTTAATAACATGCATACCTATATACAGGTAGCATAACCAACAAAAGGTTATGTAATTTTTTACAATATAATACCAATGTTGATAAGCCACTTGATAGCTATTCTTATATAAACAGCAATTAAATTTCACCTGTTATCATTTATTCGCTTATATTATCTCACATGTAACGTATAGAATACCTAGGAAAGAGAATAGTATACAGGGTGCCTGTATAAAGTCCTACCATATAGTTTGTTTAGGCCGATATGGACAATGTTCCTTAATAAATAACAACAATAAGTTTGGATGATTTGGGCGCAAAGTCAATTGAAAATCGTTTTTATGACCGACTTCAAGCAAAGTTGGGGTGTAAAATGTTAATGTTTCTTAAGGTTCCGAACCAAATTGGTGAAAACGGGACCCTATTACATTTTTATAAAATATATATTTCTATTACCGCGGTAACACCAAATACGTAGTCCATCAATTCGTCCTTCCGGCAGTCGCATGAACACTATTAGATAGAAAATGGAATTTTCCTTTTACACTGGTACGGAACCCTTCATGTATCAATTCGACTCGCACTTGGACCACTTTTTTATGTATGTTCGCGAATCTTGCATAGCATGATGATAGATCCCTTATTCTAAAGAAGCCTGCTGAGAAACTGAAACCCAATCCTTGCAATCAAAAAACTTCAAGACATCGAATACGTATTTCTCCTTAAACATAACCTCTAATTGGGGTAGATGGAGCTTCAATGGTTTCTGCAATTTTGTAGGTACCTTAATCATTATACATTTTTATTGATAGTTTATTAGAATATGTGTTAAAAATGCAAAATAATATTTGTTCTATTGAAAATTACAGGTGATTTTGAAATATGAGCCAAGAATCTTCTCTTTTTTGACCAACATCCTAAACGGAGGAGGTATACATTTCGCGCCCATCTTATTGTAAACGTACTCCGATTTTTATGTTTTTTTTTTTATTTGAAGGAATAGACTTGAGAAATGGTCCTATGTTAAATAAATTTAAAATCTCCATTTCTTAAAAAAAAACTGTTCCCAAAAGGAGGCTGCGGGTGCATTTTTTCGAAATTCGGAAATCTGATTAGGCAAAATTAAGGAAAAGACTATTTCAATCAACATTTAAATTAAGAAATTTTAAAAAAATATATTGTCTGAGCTACAGCAGTGGTAAAATCTGAAATATGTGTGTTTCCGTTATATGGAGGGGCAATTTTTTTGAAAATGAAAAATTTTAGACGGCCAAACTGAAGAAGAGATTATATCCAGCAACATTTAAATTGCACATTTTTTCCACAGAATTACCGTTTTCGATTTACAGTAGTGGTAAAGTCTAAGATATGCGTATTTCCGCGAGGATGTTTTTTATCAGATCTCTGAATAATAATAAGTACAAGCACAGAATATACATAGGTAATAGCTTAACAGCTATCTTCATTGGTATATGTAAACGTTCAACGATTTTTATGACTAATGTTACACTCAAAAGTGCGGGATAAATATTTCTCTTTAAAATAATGGGCCGAATTTATTTGTTGGTGCACTGAAAAATACACAACAATAATAATTTTATTGGTTGCGGTACAATTGCACAACTTCAAAATTAGTAAGTAACAGGTACCAATAGAATTAATATTATTTTGTATTTTTCAGTGCATCAATAAAGTCAGTCCAATTTTTTATAAGAAATATTTATCAAACATTTCATCCTATTGAGACAATTAAATTAGCATGCGACATATGCGGTCATTTTACGAACTATCGCTACAAACGACAAAATCGCTTTCTCCACTATTAATCACATTGACATTTGCCGCTAGTAGCTTCAAATTTTAATCAGGAATACTAGCGCTGCCATTCCCGCGTTGACATTTTTTTTCGTCAATAGGTCCGAGAATGACTTCTTGCCTCTTTCGAAACTGGCATTGAAATTGTGGAACCTTTTTAATTTCAATGCTTCTTACAGTGAATATCCCGTATTTATTGAACAACTACCATAACTGGCCACCTTCCTAAACGGAGGAGGTATATAATTCGTCTGTAGGTATGTTTTTTTAGTATACTCCGATTTTGATAATTTTTGATTTATTTCAAAGAGTACAATTGAGAAATGGTCCTTTATCTAGAAAAAATGAAATATCCCAGAAACCAACCCCGAAGAAGGTGAAGGGGGCAACTTTTCCTGAAAATTGAAGAAGCAGAATTAAATATAAAACAATATCCGGAAACGTTAAATTTTTTTTTTCAGAAGAGTTACGGTTTTCGAGATACAGCAATGATAAAGTCTGAAATATGTGTATTTCGGCCGCGATGCTTTTCGATCTCTGAATAATAAAAAGTAGGTACAAGCAAAGAATATACATGGGTAATAGGATAAGTACTATCTTCTTTGGTATCAGTAAACGTTCAACGATTTTCATGCGTAATGTTACACTCAAAACTGTCAAATAAATATTTTCTAACAAAAACTAAACCGACTTTATTAGTTGGTGCACTGAAATATACCAAAAGTCTGCCCCCCCACCGTAACTTCTTTATTTTCAATATAACAAAAAAATATTGAATAGATAAGTTGTAGGGTTTCAATTGACATATATAATTTCAATTTATACAAGGTGTCTCAAAAAAGCCCACTGACTTATTAGTTTATTTTTTCAAATGGAACTCCTTGTATATTATTAGATATTCGAATTCTACGTTAAACCGTTATCATGTTTGGTGAAGCTAATCGGAATTTCCACGCTGCTGTTCGCATTTTCAATGAAAGATTTCCCGAACGTCCAATGTCTCAAAAATATCTCCGACAATTGGTTGCAAAATCGTAGTAAAATTCTAAACAAATTTTATGTTAGTATTATAGCAATAAAATATTATTTCTTTAAATATAGTTCAACTTTGTCTTCTAATGAACGAGCCATATTAATCAACGTGAAAAATTATGAAAAAGTAATCAAGAAGGTCACAAAATATGACATTTCTGATTGATGGCTATGAAATCATCCATGTTATTGGTTAATTTTATCGAAATTCATGAATTTATATATATATATATATATATATATATATATATATATATATATATATATATATATATATAAATACGTCACTGTTAAACTTCTATTTGATTTGCGGATAACCACGAAACCGTAGAAAAAAGCAACTATGAAAGAATCGATGAAAGAATTCGCCTTAGTGTGCCGTTTCATGACAAATTATTAAATGTAGATAGATATTCTAATACTTTCATGATAATTAATTAAATAACTGAAGAAAGAGGACCTTAATAATAGGGATATTATGGAGTATTTCGTATTAATTATACTAGATTCTAGTCACAAATCGTAAATACCTTTGGTGTCAACTGCACGTAATACTTTGTCGAGTCACAAAACGGTAACAATTTCACCTAAAAATATTTTTTACAAAAAATTGGACTGACGTTATTAGTTGGTGCACTGAAAAGTATAAAATAATATTAATTCTATTGGTGCTGTTACTTTTGAAGTTGGGTAGTTGCAGGTAGATTGATAACTTTTGGCACCAACTTCACAAGTACCAGCCTCAATAGAATTAATATTATTTTATACTTTTCAGTGCACCAACTAATAACGTCGGTCCAATTTTTTGTAAAAAATATTTATTTCACACTTTTGAGTGTAACATTAGTCACGAAAATCATTGAACGTTCACTAATACCAATGAAGATAGTACATATCCTATTACCCATGTATATTCCTTGCCCCTCCATCCCCTTCGGGGGCGGTTTTCGGAGGGAACGAGATGTCGGATTCCCGTTTTTATGAATACAGGACCATTTCGCAAGCCTCCTTTTTCAAATGAATCAAAAATCTACAAAATCGGAGTACGATTACTATATGAAAGGCCCGCACAAACCAAAAAAAAGCACACAGTCCTCCGTTTGGGGTTCGTCGGTCATAAAAGGTTGGGGCACAAAACCGTAAGTCACAAAGAAATAGGAAGGCAACTTCTGTTTGACCTTCTGGTACGAAACAAGTATATTGTATATTCTACCAACAGTTCCTGCTTCTGAAGAACCAAACTATATCAATTATTTAGCGATTAAGGGTCGAGCTGATTTTCAATAATAAGCCGTGACATTCACAAATGTATCTTGAACTTTTTTCCTCACAAACAGACAAACTACTTTTACTTTCCCTCATTATAACTTACATATACAATAATTGTTATAACCACGAAAATGCGTATGTAATTACTTTGCGATCGGTGGCCATTACTATTTACATGTAAGTATATATTCAATGAATTGCATTGCAATTATTATGCTCAATATTACCGCATAGAGAAGTTACGAAATGTGTATGTCCATTGATTTGATTATGTTAGATATGTAATAGAAGCAAATACCATTACTCAAAATAGTTGAACGAAGAGATGGATGCAAAATCAATAGAACGTATCTAATATTACCATCGATTTTGTTGCATTCGGTTTTGTTCTGTAGGGTCACTCACTTGAGGCACAAAAAAGACACCAGTTTACAACAGTTTTACTCTTCAGTGGCCAATAAACGTATATTGTTCAAGACTGTGTAGTACAAAAACGGCTCTAAGGATTTTGATAAAAATTGCCTAAAGTATTGTCCTAGAGAGTGAAAGCAGGAAAAGACGTTTTATTCGAATGAAATGCCATATTTTCTATCTATTTACTCATATTTTGGTTAAACGTTTTTTTTTTTGGCAAATATGAACTTTGTTATTCGTCTTGTAAGGTACTCTGAAAAATATGACTGGCCGCACGAACCAATCGGACGATTTAAAATAAAATAAAAAATAAATAAAAGATTTTTTAATTTTTAAATTTTCGATAAAAAGTAGGTATATACCTAATAATGTAACATACCTAATATATAATATGAAAAGTAGGTACCTACTTTCCTTCCTTATTGAAATACTCTCTAATATTTATTCGGCTTGTTAAAGAAATTGGCAGTAATAATTAATTTCTTATATGTTTATGTTGTTGTTTGTAAAGCGTCAAACAGCAACAATCTATAAGTATGATCAAAACATTATTAATTCTTGTTGCAGTTGTGTTAATTCATAATAATTGTCTGCTGTTTAATAATAATCGTAATAATTTATTTATTACCTAACTCTTGTGATGACCTTATTGACAAATTTTATATTCTGTTATTAGATTGAGCAGAAAAAAAAAGAATTCAAAAAACATAGGTTGTTAGAAATAGCTTGATGTTATTTAAAAGTTACTTAAAAGAAAAAGTCTTACTCGAGAGTAAATTAGAAGTTATTATGAGAATAAATTATTTATACGTTTCACCATAGTCTAATCACAGCTCAGTTGTTTGGTGAGCTGTGTTCTAATCTCGGAATAAAATCGATATTCATGAGGAAATTATAATGATTCCAATTTTTTAAGTTAATTGCTATTATTTGGAATAAAAGTTCAAAACGGCGTCCGTTGTTTAAATAACTTTTTTATAGAAAATTAATAAACAACTGCTGCAACTTTTACCTTGGATTGACATTTTTGCCCTACAAGCCTTCTCTTAAAATAACATAACACGAAGGAAGTGTTTTATTAGTTATGTAAAGTAAACAAAAACGACTAATTCCTGGTAGAGTCTATTTTACCAAAGTTGAACATGTTCACTCATCGAAATATCGAAATTTAACCGTCATACGATAAGCACTAAGAATGAAATTGTCAGCCGTATTTATAAACAAATCTTAGTACAGCAATGTTAAAATCTCAAATATTTGTATTTTTGCAAATCTAAGAAAGCCAAATTATAGTCCAGATTATTTGTAGCAACATATTTACATTGAACATTTTTCCCTAGAGTTACGGCTTTCGAGTTACAGCAGTGGTAAAGTCTCAAATAAGCGTATTTCCGTGGCAATATTTTTAGATTTCTGAATAATAAGTACAAGCAAAGAATATACATAGGTACGTTCAATGATTTTCGTGTCTAATATTACAATCAAAAGTGTGAACAGTTTAGTAAGCACAAGGCGCGAACAGACATAAATAAGCAGTCAATTGTATGTTCCCTCTGTAAAGTCGTTGAAAAATATACTTATTCTCGATAGTTTGATGAAATCGGCCATTAGAACAATAAAAAGTAGCTCAAAAAAGGGGGTTGTTTGCGCTATTTTTTATCGTTTCCCGCACTGACTTAATCATGACTGTTGTATGCACTTGAGTCATAAAACCAATAAATCAATGTAAATATAATCATTTAGGATAATCAACAAGATTTTATAGAACATAAAGGATGTTTTATTTTTGTGATATTTTCCAGATGTTATTCATATTTTCTTGGCTCTAAACATGTTTTAAAACGGTGGAACACCTTTCCAAAATATAATAACAGTTTTGAAATTTTAATAAAAAGGTCATCTCATTTGATTTTACGACGCTATAATATTTTACTAATGTAAATAATAACCTAGATATGATTTATTTTAAACTCATGATTGGTGAATATTAAATAATTCATATATAACTTCATCTCAAAAGTATTACGGGTTTAAAAAAAAACATTTTATACAAAAAAACGTCAATAGTATTTCGAGCAAATTTCAAACCGAGCTTGTTTCGAATAAATATAAAAAGTATAAAATAATTTTAATTCTATTGGTGCTGTTACTTTTAAAGTTGTGCAGTTGCAGTTAGATTGATAACTTTTGGCACCAACTTCACAAGTACCATCACCAATAGAATTAATATTATTTTATACTTTTCAGTGCATCAACTAATAACGTCGGTCCAATTTTTTGTAAAAAATATTTATTTCACACTTTTGAGTGTACCTAACATTAGTCACCAAAATCGTTGAACGTTCACTAATACCAATGAAGATAGTACTTATCCTATTACCCATGTATATTCTTTGCTTGTAGTTGTTATTATTGAGATCTCAACGCATCGCTGCGGAAATACGCTTGAGTATTTTATATGTTGCCATTTTAATACCGATTTAACTCGAAAACCGTAACTCTAAGGAAAAAATGTTCATTATAAATGTTGCTAAAAATAATTATATCTTTCATGTAGTTTCGAAAAAATTTCAATTTTCGAAAGAAATTGCCCTCTCCACATAGCAAAAATACATATTTAACATGCGTCTATCTCGAAAACCGTAACACTTTGAAAAAAATGTTCAATTTAAACGTTTCCGGATATTTTCCTATCTTTAATTATACCAACTCAGATTTTCGATTTTCGAGAAAATTCACCCCCGCCACCCCTTCGCGGGCGGTTTTCGGAGGGAACGAGATTTCGGATATGCGTTTTTATGAAAATGGAACAATTTCTCAAGCCTCCCCTTTCAAATGAATCCAAAATCATCAAAATCGGAGCTCGTTTACTATATAAAAGGCTCGCACGAACCAAAAAAAAAGCAAGCTGTCGAATTGTATACCTCTTCCGTTCGGGGTTCGTTGGTAAAAAAATAAAGGGTTTAATATGATTTTGCTTTCTATGTCTCTACAGCTGCGTTTTTATCTAACACTCAACAGACAGGTCCGTTATATCGGTCGATATTATCGCAATCGCATCACCAGGGTGACGCAACAAAAACTTCCTATTTATATCAATCACATTGTTATCAAACTTATGACTGCGATAATAACGGCACAATGGAAGTATGACGTTACGTTGCGTTACAGTGGTGACATTTGCTGTATGCACAATTTTGTCACGTTTACCTAGTGACGCTGTTGTCCTTTTAGAAAGAGATTAATGAACTGATCGGAAATAATATGTTCATAATGATGCAATAATCTGCACCTGTCTGTGGGGGCTTAAATTCAATATAAAGCAACAAAATCTATCAATGGATACCGTAAACTATATTTGAATTTCACTAATTTTGAAATTGGTGGAGTCTTCATTTAATGAATTTTTACCTCATGCACAAGAAAATCTTCATAAAAATCACATTATTAGCTGCAAATACATTTTGTTTGATTCCCGTGATATTCATATATTCCCGAAATAATTTTGGCACAGTCAGAGCGACAAACCGTAAAACAGACACACAGAAATGACTGAAGAAATATTTGTTTGGACTGTGGAACTTCTGAAACGAAAACAATGTTGAAAACCAGACACCGAAAATTAGGAAAGTAAAAATTAGGTACATACGTACTAATTTCGTGGATAGCCTTCCAAAGATTTTTCTATGATATTTTTCTCACTTTCCATACGAAGCCATACTATTTCTTGGAAAATGGTGTTTATTCTAAATTCAATGTCATAAACGATGTAAACGATATTGGGATTTGGGAGTAAATATAAAATCTTGGAATAAAAATGCAAATCAAATAGAAACGATTACAACCAACATAATCTATCTTCAATAATAGCATTCAAGAAGATCAATAAAATTCTTGAGCATAACAATAATATCTATGATTTATAAAGTATTAATAATTTGGAGATGTTTTCTATAGACATGAGATGATGAAGCACGGCTTTGTAATGTATCATATATGTGTATATATAAGGACGTTTTTAATAATCTTGACCTGGTTTGACACCATTGGCACGTGAATGTTTGAATGCTGATAATCTTGTGTCAAAATGGTAAAGGTACTTTCTCTTTCGTAAAATACTTTCTCCGCGCGCGAGACACGTATTTAAAAACTCATCGCGACATCGTCCCAAAATAGCAGCCAAAATATATGTGTATGTTTTCTGTGGCTAATTTTTATCACTGTTATTATCCACAACCATTATATTACGCTCAACAATAGATAATTTCATTTATTATTGAATGACGACTGTTTGACATTAACAACAAAGCGAAATATCTTAAGAGATAAAAGCAAAAATCACCGTTAATCAATGTATGTATGTACAATAAAATTATTCAATAAATAGTATGCTTTGTATTGCTGGAAACACATCAATGACATAATAAATTGCAAATTTATATAAGCACATGCAAGAAACAAGAGAATTTGAATTCACAATAGAATCATGATTGTTTAATTTGTTTCTAAGTAAACTGTCTGAAAAACAAATGTGATAGTAGAGTTAGAAAACAAATAAGTCAAGATAATGGAACTCATCGGATGGCTAAATTTATGATATAGCTCACATTCGTTTTACTTTTCAGACTATCGTAAAATCGAAAGTTGTATTTTCATTGGCCGTATCCAACGGCAGACATCTGCCAGCTAGCGCTAGCGATCCAGGCTAATGAAATCATGGACACAACTTTGGTTACTTATCAAGTCAAAATCATCAATATTTTCTGTTAAAAGTTGAACCCACTTTATTAGCTAGCGCATTGAAAAATACTCTTGGCACAACATGTTCAATTTAAACGTCTCCGGATATTGTTCTATCTTTAATTCTGCCGTCTCAGATTTTCGATTTTCGAGAGAAACTGCCTCCTCCACCCCCAGCGGGGGCGATTTTTGGAGGGAAGAAGATTTCTGATTGAAGTCTATATGAATGTGGGACCATTTCTCAAGTCTCATCTTTCAAATGAATCAAAGATCATCACAATCGAAGTACAGCAGCAGACATTCGTTCTTCGTTTAGGTTCGTTGATCAAAAAATATATTTATACTGTACATAAGTGTATTTTCATGTTATATACCTACCACAATTTTATAAGAAAAAGAAAAGATAATCTTAATATAAGCATTTACTAAATATTCCAAAATAAAATTCAATCAGTTAATTCTGAATTGAATATTGACTATATGGTAAAGGTGGTTATGTTAAGATTTCGTTTAGGCTAGCAGTCACTTATTCTGACAAGATTTTCTGCTGTATGGAAAGATAGCAGGTGTCTGCTGTGGACACGGCCATTCTAATGGTCTATTTAGTATCTTCTTAGTTTTATGAAAACATTGAACATGAAAATTTACAAATAATGTACCTATATAAATTTCATTGCAAAATTCGTTCGGATGAATAGTATAGAATATCTACAAATTTGACTAATAGATTCATCTTGAAATAGGTACATCACTTCTTGTCATGCTTATTGGTTAAGTAATGTTAGTAAGAATAATGAATCTAAATATGACTGCATCTTTCTTACACACTGATCCAATAAACACCAAGTATTTGCAATAGCTCACTTGATAAGCGCAGCTCCAAAAAATACTTCAATATAAAATAAATATATAAATAATAACAATAGGTACTTTCTTTTTAAACCGACCGCAGACGGTTTCCAGAATTGCCAATTAGCTAGTATTTATGACGTAGAATCAAAATTGTCAGGACTTTGATATGACATCTCTAAATAAGTTGCTGACCCTTCATTTAAAAAAAATGAAAATGACAAAAAAATGGCAACCGATTGGTAGAAACAGAGTGATTTCATCCAGTCCTAATTTTACTAAATATATACAAAATGAGTCAAAATATCTATTGTATTTTGTGTTCCGAATCATTGAAGTCAGCGACGTCATGGGATAACTGATGTGAAAATTCCCTGAGAGCGACGTGAAATACCCGAGCAGCGATCGCATAAAATTTATGTTAATTGCAGAGTCAATGGTGATGTCTAAATATCCGCATTTTTATTATCTTCATTTCCAGCATCCCAAGGTCTTTCGTGTAGGTAGATATACTTACAAACACATGCGTAATGTCTTAATCACAAATAGGTACTAGCGAATCGGCGGCGTGTGTGTAAAAGCAAAATGTCAAACATACCTCTACCTCCTATTACAATAGCGTTGACATCAAAGATAAGTGATCTCAGAACAACAACAATTGGCAAGATGCTAGATAAATACAGGAATTATTATTCTTCAATCAAAATTGCTGAAATCATAAAGAGATCCAATAAACTATGATAATGAAATCATTTTTTTTCCATGAACGAACGAACTCATGATTATTTAATTCTCCTGCAGGAAACTTATTGAAGCTATAAGTATCTCATTCTGTTGACTTTTTCAGTTCCAATAAATGCATGGTTTCATTAAGAAACACCAAAAAGTTTCCAATAAATTTCCAACAGCGAGTTTTAAAGTCTGAATAATAAGTGAATCATTCATTGGCTGATTGACGGAAATCAATATACAGTGTGAACGTTTAGAATGGAAACCGTAAATACAATACGTTATGTATAATTAAGGCAAAAACACTCAGATAGGTACATCAATTTTTAAATCTGATTGCACTTCTTTTGATATATATTTCTATTATATTCTATTTATAAGGGAATATACCCACATGTGTTTTATTATACCTTAATATAAAAAATCCTGAATATGAAAAGGTTTTCCAATTACCAGTACTATCAAGGCAGGTCAGTAGAAATGTAGATTCTTCAATTATTATTGGGCCTTATCTATGTAGTCATGCCTGGTGAAATTTCCATAGATTATTTTGAAGTTGTCAAACTTATCTAGTTATTCTCAAACATCTAGTGGGATATTGAATAAATATTTTTTACAAAAAATTGGACCGACGTTATTAGTTGGTGCACTGAAAAGTATAAAATAATATTAATTCTATTGGGGCTGGTACTTGTGAAGTTGGTGCCAATATTTATCAATCTAACTGCAACTGCACAACTTCAAAAGTAACATTACCAATAGAATTAATATTATTTTATACTTTTCAGTGCACCAACTAATAATGTCGGTCCGTTTTTTTGCAAAAAATATTTATTTCACACTTTTGAGTGTCACACTAGTCACGAAAATCGTTGAACGTTCACTAATACCAATGAAGATAGTACTTTTCCCAATACTCACGTATATTCTTTGCTTGTAGTTGTTATTATTGAGGTCTCAAAAACATCGCTGCGGAAATACGCTCTAGTATTTTAACACTGATTTATCTCGAAAACCGTAACTCTTTTGAAAAAATGTTCAATTTAAACATTTCCAGATATTGTCATATCTTTAATTATGCCAACTCAGATTTTCGATTTTCGAGAAAATTTGCCCCCTACACACCCTTTGGGGGTGGTTTTCAGAGGAACGGGGATTTTGGATTTTATGAATATGGGACCATTTCTCAATTCTCCTCTTTCAAATGATATAAATAATATAATAAATAAATATAAAACGCGCGGTCAAACATAAAAAAGCAGACAGTCGAATTGTATACCTCCTCCGTTCGGGGTTCGTCGGTCAAAAAAAAAACAATGAATTGAGATCTGGATTCTGAGAAGTATTGACGCAATTAAAAAATCACTGATGGCCTATGCTACTTTTCCATTTAATGTGTTTATAATGTCGTTTTGATAGTTACCTATGTTGTACCAAAAAAGTCTAGTCTAGTTTCTGGTGCTTTTTTAATGTTTCCAAATTTAAAAGCTTTTTACTTCAAAAGTTGTCAACGTTTTCATTATTTTATAGGGACATTTTCATGATTTTTTTTCTTCTTAGGTTTAATGAAACATATTCATGTTCCCATTTGAAATAAATGTCATGATGACGTCACAGGAATTTCCTGAGGACGTCTTAATAAAAAGAATTGTGTTACAAGGTGTGCAATCAAATAAAAAACGAGCGTTCTTGCGTTTATTATACATGTCTGCATGTTTTTTATATTTGCTCGCGCCTTTTGCATAGTAGACGTGCTTCGATTTTTATTATTTTTATTTGAAAGAGCACTATTGAGAATTGGTCCCATTGAAAAAAAACAATATTAGACATACCCTTCCCCTCAAAAACTAACCCCGAAGGGTGTGGTGGAGAATCCGAGACGGCTGATTTAAAGAAAATGCCATATCTGGAAACTTTGAAATTGGAATTTTTTTTAATATTCATAGGCTTCCATGTTACAGTCTGAAAAATGTGGAAGGGACATTTTTTTCCGAGAATAGAAAATTCGAGATTGGAAAATTAGAAAGGGGAAATGCTTGAATTGAACATTTTTTCAAAACAGTTACGGTTTTCGAGTTACAGAAGTAAAGTCTGAAATACACATGTATGTCTGCGCCGCGATGTTTTGAAAACTCTGAATAATAACAAGTACAGTTTTCATGACTAATGTTACACTCAAAAGTGTGAAATAAATATTTTTTACTAAAAATTGGACTGACTGTATTAGTTGGTCCACTGTAAAATACAAAATAATATTAATTCTATTTGTGCTGGTACTTTTGGAGTTGGTGCCTGTAACAATAAACTGCAACGGCACAATTTCAAAAGTATCAGCACCAATAGAACTAATATAGTCGGTCAATTTTTTTAATATTTATTTAGTATCACACTGTATGTATAAATATACCAAAAGCTGGATCCTGGAGCTTTCAGAACATGAGAATTCTCTAAGGAATATGTCAGTCCGGATTTATTCTGAAAAACCAAACCAAATACGATGGATACAATTTAACCTTGATTTTGGTTAATCGAATCCAAGGATTCTGCTTAAAATAGTTTCAAGTCTCATCGGTATTGATTGGTATCAAAATACTTTATTGAAGATTCCAGTTCATGGACAAACAAAATATATTGGTAAAATAAGTAATATAGAACAAAATTGTTATGTTTTCGTAACTCTTATCTTTTATTGTTTATGATCTGATATTTTTTGAAATCTATTATGTCTATATGATAAAGGAAATATGGCACCTCGTTTCGTTTTTACCAACCTCAAGCAATTGAATGACCAATTGTTTTGAAATAGTTTTTATTACTTTCGGTTCTTGTATCGATGGACTCCACACAGCGATTTCTCAGGCCCCATACGGTCTAGAGACATGAAATTTCGAATTCGCACTTAGATCGCAGACACCTCGCCGCTTGTTAAGCTCCAAGTGTGATCCAATATTGGTTAATTATATTATCTCATTCAAGCAAGATCAAACTAGTTCTTCGACATGGAACGAAAATATCGGACAATGGGATCCGTCACTGGAATTACACACGAGCATGGAGCGTATATATACGTCTCTGTTTTCTGGTATATATAGGTAGGTACTCTCTGGCAGATCATCGTATATATTACCTACTCTATGGTTATGACGCGCTGTTCACTGTCAGCTGTCGCAATTGTCAAACGTCAGACGTTGATAATACCTACTAATTTAAAATTTAATTTTGTATTGTGGTAGAAAAACAGTAATTTCTTATGGAATTGCTGTTGCTGGCAAAAAGATATACATAAGAATAGTTCAAATCAAAAAAAAAAGAGATAGCAATAGTATTCATCGGTAGGGTTCAAATCTTAAATGCCTAATCATTTTTTTTTAATTCCTCTTGTTTCTAGTGCTCGGTATCTCCAATGACAAAGCTCTTAAGGTATTTGAAAAAATAGTCAATAAAGTTAAGTCAACGAGTTTTCCGGCAAAATAAAAGAGAAGAATGCAAACGTAAAATCAAATTTTATACTTCATCCTTTTTAAGAATTCGGTAAGAATAAGGCTTCTTTCCTAGTTTAATAAGAAACCAAAACTCAATCAACTCGATGTTTTATTCTAGATTTTTCCTTTCATGAAAATGAGAAATATAACATTAACTGATGACATAATTTAGGCCTGGCCAGACTTATGGTTTGTATTTAGGAACAGGCTGGCCATATTGCATACAGATGACATTTTATATACGATCGGAAATATTCGATGCATTCAGAAACAACGACGCTTATATCATTTATATTATCAAAAAACTTTTACCCCCCTATATGGTGAAACCCATGAATTAATGGGTTAACCGCCAATATATGTTATTTTCGTTAATCTAAGTAAAAAAACAAAAACCCCACACTACTAAGAGTACTGAATGGGGACTTAGACAAATTATATAAAATAATTAATTTTACATGTAGTATCTAATTATTTCAATGTAGAGAAGTAGAACGACGCTGATACTATTATTTATAATGAACATTTATATATTTGTTATTCATGTTGTCATGCAGATTCCTCAAGGCTTCAAATCGATGCGAAGCATTATAAGATGTCGGCAAGGGGACACTTATCTTTAATGATATAAAAATCAAATGACTACCTTCTCTTCAGTCTTTGTCTTCAGAGAATTACAATGAGATTTCCATGTCGTCGCTAAATAAGGGAAACTCTTCGGTTCTAATATTATATATATATATAGCATCATTCTGATGGTTAAACAGCAATTAGGTATCTCCTTTTTTACAAATGTCAATATCATTCAAAACAACTAAGGTTTTTAGTAAGGAAGTAGATAATAGATATAGTCAATATCATAGTGTACAACCGAAATTCAAATACCTATTCCTAAGAAATTACAATAGTGATACAAAATAAACTTTTCCTATATATTTTTTGATTTAGTTTAATAATATTCTTCAATAAATTTATTTCAAATTATTTTATGACATCAATTATTTGACAAAATTATGAAAAAAAATTTAAACTGCTTGGAATGCCATCAAAATACCTTCCTAATGTGTTATTAAAAATATTAATAAACTTGACAGCCCTGGGGTAGCTACCCTCACTTTTTATTTTCAAACGGTACCCCATGTATATTTTCATTGAAAAAAAATGTCATTTTATTTGGAATACCATGATATACCTAACAATTAACAACAGAAGCAATAACATTTTGTAACTTTTTTACGTTATTTATCTATCCTTAGTCTCTTCTGTAAATTTGCTGTGTCAGATTTTCTATTTTCGAGAAAAATATCCCCTCCCCTTACCCCCATTAGGTGACAGTTCCTTGGGAAAAGGATATTTTGGATTTTAATATGGGGCCATTTCTAATAAAAAAATCTGGTGT
The DNA here is from genome assembly GCA_958507055.1 of Crioceris asparagi. Classification (NCBI taxonomy): domain Eukaryota; kingdom Metazoa; phylum Arthropoda; class Insecta; order Coleoptera; family Chrysomelidae; genus Crioceris; species Crioceris asparagi. Next base: position 119,446,070 of record OY293826.1, read on the forward strand.
GTCCACTCACACGACTTTCCAACCGCTCGCAGGCAAATTCGAGTGAATGAAAAATTTTACACTATTACAATACTCTCCTTACATAGCGACGGTAATAGCGGTAGTAAAGTAAAAATTCTCTGGTCAAATCGTGCTACCACTCAATTTTTTCATGTGGAAAATACGAAATTTTATTCAAGAATAACTTTTTTTTCTGCTTTTTCTCAGAGATGACACTATATGTGGGTGCTAAAGGGCTCTCAGAAGAATACTTTAGGCAAGTTTAATCAAAATCCTTAGAGCCGTTTTCGCGCTATAGTCTTGAGCAAATCACGTTTTTTGGCTATAGCTCAACACCCAGTGTATAGAGGATTCTCATCCAGTGCCACCGGCGAGTGGTATAGGTACCAAACAGAATAAAAAAGAAAGCAACAAAATACACCGATCCGTTCCTGAGATAATGCTGTCACAGATAGACCGACGGACAGACAGACAGACAAACAGACAGACAGGCATACAAATGGCTGAAAATATGTTTATTAGACTTAGAAAACTGTGAAACGTCAACATTTTTAAAAATCTCGATACCGAAAATTTCACACTATTACAATACTTTCCTTATACAGCTACTATAGTAGCGTAGGAAAGTAAAACAAAAACATCAAAATAAGAGCACGTTTACAATGGAAACCGCGCGAACGAAAGCAAACAGTCAAATTGTGGGTCTTTATGCTACCAGATATTCCTGTCATTGAAATAAGTTGATTTAAACTTACCTTAGAACGTAGTTATAATTTTATATTAGTTTTTAAATAGTTTTTATTACTTTCGGTTCTTAAGCAATGGACTCCGCAGCGATTTCTCAGGCCCCATACGGTCTAGAGACTTGAAATTTAGAATTCGTACTTAGATCGCAGACATCTCGCCGCCTGTTAAGCTCCAAGTGTGATCCAATATTGGTTATTATAATTATCTCATTCAAACAAAATCATTATTTTTTCGACATGGAACGACAATGTCGGACAATAGGATCCGTCACTGGAATTACGCACGAGCATAGAGCGTATATATACGTCTCTGTTCTCTGGTATATAGGTACTCTCTGGAAGATCGTCTACGGTTATGGCGCAATTGTCAGACGTCAGACGAGTCAGACGTTGTTGTTAATTTAAAGTTTAATTTTGTGTTGTGGTCTTGTCGTAGACAAACAGTAATTTGTTATGGAATTGCTGTTGCTGGCAAACACATATACATAAGTATAGTTCAAATCGAGAAAAGGATAGCAATAGTAGGTACTCATCGGTACGGTTTAAATCTTAAATGCCTAATAAAAACTATTTTCAATTTTTTTTCAAAAATTTCATAATATCACTATGTCAGATGTCAGATCAGATCATAACCAAGCAAATGAATAGATACTTACCTATACGCGAGTTCGGAAATTGTAATCTTAAAAGGACGATGACGATGAATATGGTATCAAATAATTAGAGGGAACTAAAAAGTATAGATTAATTTTGTACAAAAAAACGTGCAATGAATTATTATACTAGTCATGCAGCAATTTATAGCATGTGCCCAACGCATTTAGATTTCCAACTATTATGTACTTTTTAATCCATTTCAAAAACGTGCTATATTATTTTTTATAATTTCACGTTTGTTTTCACGACGATATTAAAATATTCAAAATTTGCTATAAAAAAAGATAATATATCTGGATCTGGAAATAAAAAGCATGGACTGTTTTGAGATTCATTCATTATTAAAAAAAATCAAGAATGACTTGTTAACCTTCAGGTATGGTAACTTATGCAGAATATGTATAAAAAGGATTAGCAACAAGCATTACATTAAAATAGGAATTCGTCGAAATTGTCTTCTTGGATATTAAAGGCTATTACAGCTATTACAGAGTCTCGACAAGCATGTAGTATTTAGTTGTGAGCTGAAATTCCTTGAATCAATTTCATGAATAAAAAAACAAATGTCTATAATTAATTTGCGATGCGCTTATGTATTTGAATAACAAGATTATTCCAATTCTTAATCGATAAATCAAGTGCAAAAAAAATCCTTTTCGTAGATAAAGTCGCGGACAGAAGCTAGCAGATTGGAAGAATTTTGTCAAATATTCAGATGCACGTATGTGTTCATTTTAATGTCTGGTCTCAAAGGGTTCCATAATGAACATTTAAAAATCCAATCCAATATCCTTTTTCTTAAAAACTTACCTTGAAATAGTTTTATTGCAGTTGCATTTTTTTCTGGGAAGGTTCCAGATTGTCAAGACTATTGCTCCAATGATCATAATTGATAAATACTAACGAAAAATATGAAATAAATAAGTTTTTCTTTAAAAAAATGTACCAATTTCATCAGTAGAAAATATTTTATTGTTACTTAATTCAAACAAATAGAATTCACAGGCAACATAATATTTTGTTATGATAGCTTCTGACCGACTTCAAAAAAGGAGAAGGTTGTATATTTGAAACGGCAAAATTACAGAAGAAAAGTTTCATTTTGTATTTTTCATGTAAAACCTTTAAATAAGTCTTTTTAATATTGTTCTAAGCGGTCCATGATTTTCGAAAAAAAAATCCTCGACCCCTTTCTGAGAGGATTATTGGAGATGAATCTCGAAGCAAGCATCTTTTAAATAAAAGCAAAAATGTCGAAACCGGAGCCCGGTTACTATGGTAGACGCGTGAAAAGCGGTCAAGTGCAAGTCAACCTCGCATGGGAGGGTTCCGTCCTTCCGTGTACTTCGTAGTTTCAATGATATGGGGGAGAATAGCTAAATTTTCGTCATTTTTTGATTTTATAGAAATGGCTATACCTATTGAGTATGACACACCTAAGACGTTTTTTTCAGAATTTTAATATTTTTGGTAAAATCTCCAATAAATGATGATATTCACTAACACTTTTATAGGCTTAAATTTTTTAATACTTGATTATTTTCTGTTTCAGGTTACTCACCTTATCCATTTACTTAACCTACCTTTTGGTCGTTTGCCATTCTGTGGATCCGTATGAATACAATGTCACACAATATACTCGGACCATTCCCGATGAAATTCGATCGATAGTTGTGAAAGCCTTACTTATGGAAAAGGAGTCGACTGGCACCACAACAGGAGTACCTTGCACGTCGACTGATGTCATCTCATGTCCTCCCATGAAATACAGGAATCCATCTGGAGAGTGCAACAATGTCAGGCATCCCAAGTGGGGTAATCGAGGTGCCAGGTTTCTTAGGATGTTACCTCCAGACTATGCTGATGGTAAGTTGGATATCTAAAAGAATTTTATAAATTGCATTCACAAAACCGTTCTGAGGAATGAAACATTTATTAAATGGTTTTCACTGATTAATATTGTTACTTTCCTACGCTAATATAGTAGCTGTATAAGGAAAGTATTGTAATCGTGTGAAATTTTCGGTATCGAGATTTTTACAAATGTTTCAGAGTTTTCTAAGTCTAATAAACATATTTTCAGCCATTGGTCTGTCTGTCCGTCTGTCTGTCTGTCTGTGACAACATTATCTCGGGAACGGATCGGTGTATTTTGTTGCTTTTTTTTGTTTGGAAGCATTACCACTCACCGGTGGCACTGAATGAGAATCCTGTATACACAGGGTGCCGCCCTATAGCCAAAAAACGTGATTTGCTCAAGACTGTAGCGCGGAAACGGCTCTAAGGATTTTGATTGATTGATTGATAAATTAGCTAAATATAGGAGATATTTCAAAGCCATCAATTAAAAAAAATCATGACTTTTGCCCAAAAATCAGTTGTAAATCATCAGTTCAAAATGGCGACCGACCCAAAATCTCGAAAAATAGCAGTCGATCAAATTTCAACCAAAATATGAAGTTATAGATATGATCCGGTCCTACAAGTTTTGTTTATCATTTCTCTAAAAGTAATTGAAAAAAATAAAAAAATTAGAAACTGCGAAATTTACCTATAAGCTGACTACGAGCCATCGGATTTTTTTTGATTGGATATGCAAAATTGAAAAATAGATCAGGCTTAGACACTTTTAATTTTATTATTTATTTTGCAAAAACGAGAAACAAATTGTCGTAGATATTGAAAGTATTAAGAGAGTTTCTCATCACATCAAATTGTGTTGTAAATAACATTTTCCAAAGGGACCTACTGTCGATAACATACTGAAAATACAAAATATTTTTTTATTTGTTCTATTGATACTTTAATTTGGAAGTAGTCCCTTGCGCAACTTCAGAATAACCACTAACAATGGAATAAATTCTATATTATATTATGAAAAAAGTTATTTATACAAATAGAAAGATATTCAATAATTTTTAACAAGACATAACGAAAATGAACGAAAAAATCTATTCACTGAATTTTCAATTTTTTTATCTTTCAAGCCTATCATCAGTGAGCTCTGAAATAACATTTTTTGAATGTTCCGGAGTCAATATTTCGAAGGCAATTGAATTTACAACATATACATAGACATATTATTTTTATAGTACATTTGTTTTCGAAATTTCATTTAAAATGACATATGTCAGCTTATGACGTTAGAGAGGTACAAAAGAAACAGTAAAATAGTAAAAAATTTAAATCTGCTGTCACTTTTAGTACTCCCGAATCCCGAAATTAACCCGGTGGTTCAAAAGATTTGCCAAATACTGTATAAAACCAAAAAATTATGTCCATTTCAAGAAAATCATTTGAAAGAGAATCGTAAATAATATAAGCTCATCAAAATGTGCTCAAGAAATAATTAATCTGAGCATAGGTACATATACAATAATTGACGAGTTTCTTAAGAATTATCATCATCTCCGATCCATGAAATTCTATCTTGATGGATGATAGATAATATGCTGGCAATATCACGATTTAATATAAAAAAAATCTTCGTTCTTCACATCCTAACACGTAACGACCAATTCTCTCGGCCATTATTATTAGACAAGTGTGTCGCAGAGTATATTAACCTTAAACTTTGTGGTAAAACAACAAATTCGACATTGTGCAACTATTTATAAGAATGCGCATCATCATTGTTTTCCGAGCCCATAGTGTACATACATACAACATACATATAACATACAGACACCACGGACGACTTGAATTTCAATTGGCCCCGTAAGAAATAATATGTTGGTACTTTGGTAATAAGAGTGAAATTACTGCAATTCACTTTCGTTGGTGTTGGTGTACATAGTGTGGTTTCTATTAGATAGAGTTGTAGTTAAATATAAATATAATATTCTTCCTGTTTATAATACACTATTTTCTTTTTCTGTGACGGGAAAAACGATGATTTAATAATAAAAAAATCCCGATGGCCTTTAGTCAGCGGAAAGGTAAATTTTTCAAAATTCATTGAATTAAAATTTGAACAACCTTTTCATTGGTAGACCTACATGTTATTACATAGCCTTGCGGTTAGAGGTTTTTGTTTTGGCTGTTGAATATAAAGCAGACAGGGTTCGAGTCCACTTCAAGGCAGATTTTTTTTTTCGCCTATTTCTTTTCAATAAATATACTATATATTTTTTTTAATTAGGGTCTATATTAAGATCTCCAGAAAATGTACAATTACATCAAATTTATATTGAGTGTTCATGTTTTATCAATATTAGTTATTTTTCTTTATTAATTTTTATTTTTTCACCTGTATATTTTATGAAAAATTACTTTGAACAAAAGTTGTAGGTACTGATTATATCTATAACCTAAAATTATTTTTGATGCTATTTACACTACGGCTCTTTTTTGATAATTTTTTTAAATGTTTGAATGGTCGCCATTTTGAAACTACTTTCCCGATATTGCCCAATAACGAACTCGACCGAGATATTTGAGAGATTGATTTTTGTAGCAAATTTTAACTTGATACCTTCAAAACTGCGACCTCTATCGTGTTAACAAAGTTCGTAATATCCCATATATATATATATTTTTTTTTGAACCAAATGTTTTTTTGGACTAACTTATAGACATATAACAACATGCCGTTGACATTTTTTCGAAATTCAAAAGTGTGAACGATCGCAATAGGTACATTTCTATAAGAAATTTACCTAAAAATTATATAATATATTTAAGACAGAAAATTATCGAAGTGAAATTTTACGTTTAGAACTAGTAGTCTGTGTAACTTATAGCGACAATTAGATCTGGGTTGCTAAGGAAACCTTTAAAGAACCTAATCAAATATCTGTCAATTTAATTCTGTAAATTGATTAACATTTATCAGTATATAAAAAAAGTACTCACTTTTGCCCGGAGATTTCAGATTTAAGCTTTTCTAAATATAGAACCATTTCTCAAGTCTCCTCTTTCCAATAAAGAAAATCATCTAAATCGGAGTACGTTTACATTGTAAAATGCGCGAACAGACATACATAAAAACGTAAACATACAACCGAATTGTATACCTCAACCTTTATTTTTGAAGTCGGTACAAAAATCTGGTGAGTCCACTCAAACGACTTTCCTACCACTGACAAACGAATTCCACCGAATATATAAAGCGTCTGATCTGGTTGTGTGATCATTCATTTGTTTCAGCCAGCCAAGACACACTAAATATTTTATTTTAATATAGGAGGAACTGATTCTGTTTAGCCGAAATAATGATAAAAAGTTACAAAATTTGACAGTTTATTTGAGCACAGCTCTTTTTCCCTGCCTTTTCTCATAAATACGCTTTATAGCAGGTGCTAAAAGGCTTAAAACAGAATACTTTTGTTCTTGATACAGACAGACAGACCGATGGCTGAAAACATGACTTTTGAAGGAAAAGTAAAGAGGCATACAAAGTAGGTATTAAGAGATTGGCACCTACTGTCGAATCATTAAACTAGTGATTGATCGATTTTTAGACATGTTGAGTGCGTCCGTAAAATACCTACTTATCGTATAAACTTATTCATTTTATAAACCTGCAATTCGTGACATCATTACCAGTATTTTGGAATAGACTCCTCGTCATTTTTCCCGACTTTCATTAATAACCTGATTTGAAAAATGTAATAAAATGTATACAAAAAAAAACCTTATATACCGAAACGGCAACATATCTTCTGATTGGTCCACTTTTGTCCCGCTCCACAAAAAAGCGAAAGCCAAGAACTGGGGCGATTATCATGTTATTAGCTTGATGAATAATCATGTGTTTAAACTCTTCCTGAAAATAATACACAAAAGAATATATGCGAGGTGCGAGAAAGTGATCGTTGATTCTCGGTTTGGTTTTCGCATGGCTTCGGGGAAGCATTGTTCAGCATATACTTACATCAATGATCTAATCCAAAGCTCTCGGGAAATATCAGTGACCATTTAAGCATGTTTCATCGACTATGAAAAAGCTTTTAATAAAGTTGAACATGAGAAACTGATTAGTACTCTGTCAGTGAAATAGGACTAGGAAAGAAAGAGACCTCAGAATTATATCCAACCTTTACTGGTAACAAACTGCCCACGTGAGCGTCGATAACAGCGCGTTCGACGAGATCAAAATCCTGAGAGGCGTTAGTCAGGGGTGCATTTTTGACCGACAAACCCCGAACGGAGGAGGTATACAATTCGACTGTCTGCTTTATTTTTATTTTTTGGTTCGTGCGCGCCTTTTATATAGTAAACGAGCTCCGATTTTGATGATTTTGGATTCATTTGGAAGAAAGGGATTGAGAAATGGTCCTATATTCATAAAAACGCATATCCGAAATCTCCTTCCCTCCGAAAACCGCCCCCGAAGGGGTGGAGGGGGCGAATTTTCTCGAAAATCGAAAATCTGAGTTGATATAATTAAAGATAGGACAAGATCCGGAAACGTTCAAATTGAACATTTTTTCAAAAGTGTTACGGTTTTCGAGATAGACGCATGTTAAATATGTATTTTTGCTATGTAGAGAGGACAATTTCTTTCGAAAATTGAAAATTTTTCGATACTACATGAAAGATATAATTATTTGTAGCAACATTTATAATGAACATTTTTTCCTTAGAGTTACGGTTTTCGAGTTAAATCGGTGTTAACATGGTAACAACTAAAATATTCAAGCGTATTTCCGCAGCGATGTTCTGAGATCTCAATAATAACTACAAGCAAGGAATATACGTGGGTAATAGGATAAGTACTATCTTCATTGATATGGTATAGTGAACGTTCAACGATTTTCGGGACTAATGTTACACTCAAAAGTGTGAAATAAATATTTTTTACAAAAAATTGGACCGACGTTATTAGTTGATGCACTGAAAAGTATAAAATAATATTACTTCTATTGGTGATGGTACTTGTGAAGTTGGTGCCAAAAGTTATCAATCTAACTGCAACTGCACAACTTCAAAAGTACTATCACCAATAGAAGTAATATTATTTTATACTTTTCAGTGCGTCAACTAATAACGTCGGTCTAATTTTTTGTAAAAAATATTTATAACGCCACTGTTATTCAATTTGGGTTCCGACATGAGGATCACTGTCAACGGGATTAAGATAAACAAACTGAGGCAGGCGGATGATACTGTTCTTGTTCTCGACTCATTGGAAGGAATGCTTGAACTGACTAGCATTTAGCAAATCAAACAACGTGCGCTGCGTTCCTGAGGGTGCGCAAAATTGTTCTATGGAATGGAAGCTTGGACCCTGACAGATGCGATGTGTGAAAAATTGGAGGCCTTTGAAATGTGGACGTATAGAAGAATCCGGAAAATTTCCACCGAGGTACTTTAGCCCCTCGTTAAACAGCTGGAGGTTCTGTTCACATTGAAAAATCACAAACTGGAGTATTTTGGTGACATCTTGAGGAATGACAAGTATCTACTTTCAAAACTTATTATAGAAGGGAAGATCGAAGGAGGGAGAGGCCAGGGTAGAAGAAGGGTATCCTGGCCAAAAAACTTAAGGCAATGGTATGGAGTGAGAACCACCCCATTGTTTCGTCGAGCTAGAGACAAAGTTCAAATAACGCCGATGATTCATGGCACCTGAAGAAGAAGAGAAAGAAGAACAAAGAATAACTTCCAACTAGGACCTTATGTATACATAGGTATCCCTTCTAAACTTATCACAGAAATAGTCGAGTTCTTCTAATCTAAATAGTTTAGCCGACGCATTATCTGATTATACATATCTTACGAATGCAAGTCTAGACTTGAGTTCAAGAAGATACAATTTTTTACTAGATTTAACGTGATCTTTTTCCTGGAACAGAAGATATATTGGCCATATTCATCTAGGGTGCCAATAATAACGCAATTACCCAAGTTGGAAGCTGACGTTTGTCAATAGATTTGAAATTATTTAATTCGATAATTAAGACTGGTAAGTTTGCTAAAAGGGATAAATCGAGATACTCAACTATAAGGCAATGAAGAACCACAATAGACCAAAACTGTTCGCGGTGGGCTAGGACACGCAGCAGATTATGGTTTTGAACATGATTAATTAACATTTAGGTAATTCAGATAGTTTTCGGCTAATCTACATATTGTCAGCTTTAATTCGGTGTATATTATATGTGTGGGTTTTCTTTTGATAAAGTAAACAGTGACCACGGTTTCAGGCTTATCGTTTTAACAACATAATAGATCATCTGGCTTGTACGTAGCTATCAATTTTGAGGCTGCTATTCAAAATTGTAAATGTCATAGAGTTTCTCTTCCGAAATAGATTATATTTCGATATTCTAAGCAGTAATACCTATTCCATTCAGATTAACAAGCAATGCATGTGAGATAATCTCCAACATGAAAGACAACAAATATCCATAGGATTCGACCTTATACAACTTATTAGCACCTGACACCCACGTTTTCTCACGAAAGCATGACCTGAATCTTCTCTGTACGGCTAAATAACGACCCGAATAGGAAAAATTAACTTTGCTAGGTAGGTACTTACGAAATACACATTTAATTGCTGTATTTACCAATATTGATTATTATAATAGCATTACATTTTCATTGGCATTTCTTTGCAGAAAAAAAAACTTGTTTTGCTTGACATTGTATAGTCGACTATAAAACTCAACTGTTAGGTAATATAAAACATGGTGGAATTTCAAAAATGTTATATGTTCTATGTAAATACGTTTAAATTTACAAATATCAAAAGGACAAGTTCGAATTAAAACAAACCAATCCATCCAAAGTTTTAAATAAATAAAAAGAATAATGTAACGGACTAATTCATTTTAGAGTATAGGTAATTGAATCAAGCATATTTTCCATTTTGATATGTATCAGGAAGGTTGCGCTTTGCGCTTCATAATATTCATTACTCTATAAGGATGATATTTCTTTGTAATGTTTGAATTGTTCTTAAAATACGCGGGTCTCGTGACCCACTTACAAAAGAAAGTGAGATGAATTCCACGGATGTATTGTTGTGCTCGAAAACGGCCTATAGCAAGTAACATTTATTTCCATATTCAATTGGAATTTTGTCAAAAGTTCAAAAAAGTAAGACCATTTGAATTGCTTAATGTTGATTTCGAGATACAAAACACAAGAAGTCTTTTGTTTAGCGAAACCAATCGAAACTAGCCGAACTTTCAAACGCACCAATCATGTATAAGAAAATGATTTGACATTCGGTCAACAAAACGCGTGTTGTGTTACCGTCTCGAAATCATCATTAATTGTCTCTTTCAATTTTTGACCGACGAACCCAAACGGAGGAGATACAGGTACATTTCGCCTGTCGGCTTGTTTTTTGGTTCGTGCGGTAAACGTACTCCGATTTTGATGATTTTTGATTCATTTGAAAGAGGAGGTGGCAGAATTAAAGATAGGACAAATTCAATATTTTTTCACAAGAGTTACGGTTTTCGAGTTACAGCGAGGTTAAAATCTCAAATAGTTAGATTGAAAAGTTTTGGCACCAACTCTACAAGTACCAGCCCCAATAGAATTAATATTATTTTTTATTTTTTAGTGCACCACCTAATAACGTAGGTCCAATTTTTTGGTAAAAAATATTTATTTCACACTTTTGAGTGTGACGAAAATCGTTAAACGTTCACTTATATCATTACCCATGTATACAGGCTGTTTCAAATGCGACTCTCACCATTGGGATCTCAGAAACTACAGGGAATACGAAGATGATTAATGGCAAAGTTGCGCATTTATACGCTCAACAATAAGCCGTTTAAAAAAATTTGACATTTCGATTAGTTCCGGAGATATTCGGAAAAACCCGAATTTTCAGAAAATCATTTTATTTGTTTCCTGGCTTTATTTAATGAATTTCTAAATAATTGGCACATTTACATGCCAGTTTTTTCACTCTTTCCAATGGAGTTAATAGTTAATAGTTAATATGTGTAACTATTATGAACTTTTTATTTTCTTATGGGAGCCAGAATGGCATTCCACAAATTTGAATAGCCCTTTTTATTAGTTAGCCTTGTTGTCCTAAGTATCAAAGACAATAATACCGAATGTCATTTACGTGTCACTGATTGGAAAAATCAAAGCCACAAACTACTTTATAAAAGTAATTTATTTAATTTCTCGGATTTCTAAGACAACCAGGCCAACTTATGGAAAGCAAATATGGCTCCCATAAGAAAAACAAAGTTCATGATAGTTACATATAGACGAAACGTCAGGTTACAAAACTATTGACACCATTGGAGTGAAAATAAAGCCAAAAAAATAATAAAATGATTTTTTGAAAATTAGTTTTTTCCGCATATCTCCGGAACTACTCGAAATTCTTTCTTAACGGCATATTGTTGACTACATAAATGCGCAACTTTGCCCCAATTTAACCATCCTCGTATTCCCTATAGTTTCCGAGATCCCAATGGTGATAGTCGAATTTGAATCAGCCTGTTTATACTCTTTGCTTGTACTTGTTATTATTCAGAAATCTAAAAACATCGTCGCGGAAAAACGCATATTTTAGACTTTACCACCGCTGCAACTCGAAAATCATACTTATATGGGGAAAATGTTCAATATAAATGTTGCTACCAATAATCTGGTCTGGTTGCCTCAGATTTTCAATTTTCGAAAGAAATTTCCCCGTAAAACCGTAACTCTTTAAAAATAAAAAATAATTTAAAGGTTTCCGTATATGGTCCTAGAAGTAAACAAATCAATTTATACACAGGTTGTTTGATCCAAGACAAATGAACCATTGAGTTGCTACGCTTTTTGAATAAAAAAATCATTTTCCTGTAATATGTGAGATAAAGAATTAATTAAAATCATTTTTGAGATGAATCAGGGAAACTCGGGCAAACTACTAAAAAATTACTGAAAATACTGAAGAAACCTATTGGAATACTAATTAAAATATTGGAAATGAATGCTTAATAATTATTAATATTCTCTTATAATTACTCTTAAAACTGTTATAAATTTAGTATTCGCTCATAATGAATTCAGGGGAATGCACATCGGAAATCAAAAGGCGGTTAGCAGTTGCAACAGAAGCTATGGCAAAGCTTACTAAGATCTGGAAGAGTCATGACATAACCCTGTCCACCCAGATTAGAATCGTTGAAACTCTGATATTCTCAGTCTTCTCACATGCATCAGATTGTTGGCCCTCAAGGAAACTGATAAACACACCATCGATGCTTTTGAAATGTGCGTTGGCGAAAGATGCTACGCTTATCATGGATACAAAGAATAACAAAATAAAGACTGCGCACCATCGTCTCCGAGCGAATAACATCCTCTTTTGGACATATCCTCCGAAGAAACGGATTGGAGAAATTCACCTTCCGGGGAAGGTACATGGAACGAAAAGTCAAGGTAGATCACCAATCAGATATGTGGACCACATCGTTAGGGAAACCGGAGTACCACTCAACGAATGTTTTAAAGCCGCGGAAGGCAGATATGGAAAGAACTCACAGATCATGATGGCACGATACCTGAAATGGGTGACCGAATAGTAAGATTCTGCAGATTAATAATAACTTCCTATTAGGACACATAAATCTCCAAGTTTCAAGATCCTCACGGTCCGTTAAAATGAATTATCCTGAGTTATAATTTTCAAAATTCAATCCTGTTGTTAAATTCAATTATAGGCATGATCCATCAAGTACTTTCAAAATGGTGTTCGTTCAAGCTTTTTTGAAAATGTCTGATAAGAAGCCACTAGGCAGTTTTTTAGCGAACTAACTGGGAGGATCACAAATAAACAGCTGGTTTTATATATGTATATATCTACCTTATTCATTATCAAATACAGGATATCAAATTTGGACATTGGAAAATCGGACACATCAAAGTAACATTCAAATGGAAAGTTAGATAAATCCTTCCTACTAACGGAGTTTATGAAGCTGATAAATTTAAATCCAGTTTCATAATACAGGGTGTTCAATCAATAAAGATAATCTAGGTAAGCTAGTATTGAAAACAAGATCACAAGAAAGTTTTTTTACCTATTCGAAAGAAATGATGGTATTGAAATCTATCTTCAATCAGTACCTGTAAAAATTATTATATGTCATGATCATTTGATAATTGTTGCAACACAGCATCGTATTATACCTACCTACACAATGTCTTCTCGTTAATTTTGTTTAGTGAATTAATGTTAATTAGAGAAGGATATAACATTTTATATGAGGTAATGCGCAAATTCGCATGCGAAAACGTGACGCCCTCTCACGTAAGATAAAATAACATTGGCGAACCTACCTACCGCTCAAATGTGTAAACTGCACAAACGGAAGATTCATATGAATAAATTAAGTTTCAATAATTATTTTATTAAGGTACAGATTTACCAAACTAAATGCCATCCCATTATTACGGAAATTTGCTTATTTTGCTTAAAGGTATAACTGAGAAACAGAATTAATTATTAAAATGTTTTTTTTTACAAAAAAATGGACCGAAGTTATTAGTTGGTGCACTGAAAAATACAAAATAGTATTAATTATATTGGTGCTGGTACTTTTGAAGTTGTGCAATTGCGGTTAGATTGAAAACTTTTGGCACCAACTTCACAATTACCAGCTTCAATAGAATTAATATTATTTTGTATTTTTCAGTGCACCAACTGATAACGTCGGTCCAATTTTTTGTAAAAAATATTTATTTTACACTTTTGAGTGTTTCATTAGTCGCGAAAATCGTTGAACGTCCGCGTTTACCATTACCCATGTAGGTATACTTTGCGTATATTTTTTGTTATTATTCTGAAATCTAAAAATATCGTCGCGGAAATATGCATATTTTAGACTGTACCACAGCTTTAACTCAAAACCCGTAACTCTATCGAAAAAATGTTCAATATGAATGTTGCTACAAATAGTCTGATCTTTAGTTTGCAATTCTCAGATACTCAATTTTCTACAGAAATTACCTCTTCCGCATAGCGAAAATACACATATTTCATTTCCAATTTTAACAACGCTGAAACTCAAAATTCATAGTTCTTTTGAAAAAATGTTCAATTTAAACGTTTCCGGATATTCTCTTATCTTTAATTCTGCCATCTTGGATTATACCTACCTATACCAAAGTAGCTTTCTAAATATGATGACAACATTTGTTAGCTACAATATATTTAATCTTTCAATTAACGCATTCATTGTTACCAGATTTATTATCCAGCAAATAGTTCAGACGGACGACAACAGAATAAATGGTCTCATGTCTAATGATCCCATGAGATTCCACATCGCAGTATCTCAAATCCTTTCTCTAAATTCATGTAGAATACATTCACTTTCTATATAGTAGCGGAGCAAAATATTACCAAATACAAATCGCAATCAGCTACCATCGTAAATCAATGCGTCACGTTTTTAATACTGTGTACAACAATATCGATGATATAAACGACAATAAAACAATTTAATACTATTTAAACAGTAGCAGCAGATATTACAGATGGAAAAGTAACCAAGCATGACTACATGGTAGTTCCATTAATGGCAATATCGTTTTTTCTTTAATGATTCGGTTCAAGAATTACAAATTTAATAGAACATCTGGCGTAAATCTATAGCACATAATACTATCACCGCTATTAGAACCATTAATAAATATGAAGATAATTGATTCAGTTTTCTGTCTATGATAATTAGGTATTTATACTTAAAATGTAAAAGGGAGCAAATAGAATCCTTTGGTTTGCCTTATTTTACTTTCTATACTTCAGGCATAGAAATATCATTATTATATGTAAGGTGGAGGGGGACTATGGATAGCCATGTCCTTAGCAAGACATTCTCAAAAAATATATATATATTATATTATAATTATGTGATCACAGATTCGCTAAATTCATATAAAGGTTTTGAGAAGTAGGAACTGTAAGTAGAAGCACAACAAAACAATAAAAAAACTAGCAAAATATTCGAATCGAAAAAAGAAAAACGATAAGATGTGATACCAGGAAAAATGTCCTGGACCTTAAAAAAGATCACTCCTAATTTATCTGCAAAGATTACAATTGAAGTATCGACGTGATTCAGTTAAAAAAATTATTCCACAATATCAAATAATTGTTATTTTTCTAATCTACCCGAGACATCAACATTTATTCAATATATGTGGCCGCGTTTGTGGCTTTGCAAGGAAAAGGTCGACGTTTTTTGAAAGAATCTGTATCGTTTCTTCAATAAGATATTCTCGAGATCTAGTGATCGTATGTATTTAACTTGATTCATCAAAAGTCAAGAGGTGGAAATTCCCTGCATGATAACCAGAGCATTACGAGCAATCTCCAAAAAGTTGAATTGAATTCCTTCTGGCCTGTGACATTGCCTTTCCTTTGTGAAATCTTGTCATATAGATTCAGAGGACACAAGAAAAATGATGTATCCCAATGTTGACTAACACCTAATACTAGATGAATTATTAGAACATGGTAATCACCTAGAAACACAAAGTGTTTAAGAAATGGCTTAGAAGAGTGTATTGAATCGATTGGTTGTATTCACATTCACAAGAAAAATCGTTTTCAGCAATTAATATTCTCATTTTACGAGTTCTACAGATTATATGTGAGATACCAATATGAACCCTATAACATCATAGGGAAAAATAGTCCTACGGTTAAGCTTCCGGGGATTAATCTAGAGTTCCTCGGTTCGAATTCTGATTACTTTTGAGTTTATTTTTTAACAAAACCCATTTTTTTTAAATATGAGTTTCTAATAATTTAATCGGAAATTTTCAATGAAAATTTGGAAATATCTAATATATTGCGACCCTTAAGGTACACATTAGCTATTTCAAGGAAGGGTTAGCAGATGTTGGTAAAAATTAGCAAAAAGGGGTTTTCGGAATCGAGAAATCAATTGACGATACTTTCATATTTAATCGGTGGCACCCTCGAGGTCCACACTAGCTATTTCAAGAATAGCTCCGCAGATAAAAGTTTCATTATCTATAGTGTTTGGGGGTTGAGAAGTCGATTGGTGATACAGCTGAGTTTCGGTATATTTATCATATCATATGTGAACAATAAAAGCAATATTTACCGATCGCAATACATTTTAACCAGAAATATGCACATTTTTAATAAGTTCAAATATCCTTAGTAACTTTTATAGACCCATCTTAAATCCTGTTTTACCCGAGCAAAGCTCGGTCTCCAGATATTTTATAATAAAGGCATTGTGACAGTAAATTTTGGTGTTCAAGAGCGCAACTGTTCGGACGGCTTTCTGCGGCATTTGATGCAATTTTACAACATATAAATGACAAACAAACACATCTTGGATATACCCAAAATGATGAAGAGCAATACCTAATTAATAATCGAGGAGTTTATACGCTATATTGACCAGCATATTTTTTTTCTTTATACAGTAGAAGCATTGAAAGTTTTCCTGAATTTTAAAAATGTATGCATTAATGTTATTTGGTATACCATGGATTATTTTGGGTTGGTTCTGTATATTTGTTAATTATTTTCGATTATTATTTTGTATGATAGACATTTTTTCATAAACAAAAGCATAAAATATTTCTATTATCGCCAAATTTATTAACAGGATAGAAATGACCATGAACAATTATTGTTTACTGCGTGATTGATATTTTAATACTAACATAGCATTGAGGAAGATTTTTTCTACGAAGGTCATCGCCATCTTAAATATATTTCCAAAAAGTTTGACGCCAATGTTATTATCAAGTTGAAGGTGTGTTCAATTAGAGAAACTCTATCCGGACGCAAAGATGATAATAATAATAAAATTGTATTTATTTAGAATTAGAATGACATAGTCTACTCACTATTTTCTAGAGAGTGCATAGAGCAGGAGAAATATAACCATCCTTTTATGGAATTTTTTTATTGATAGAAAATTTATTATCACCGCAAAATACCCGTATTATCGGTTTTTATATTCAATGACTTCTTATTCGACGCTAACAATTTTCTCTCACTATTTTCTCGATATTAATGTTATTTGATGATCTTGACACAATTTTCTTAATGCTGAATGCATTCTGACTACATGTCATTATCTATATACGACAGTTATGTTTATTGTTGTGGATAGTTATGTTAATTGGTCTTCTATAGATACTGAAGTTTATATATTGACTTGAAATTGAGATAATATTATCAAACTGTTTTTAAACATCGTTATATCTATCTCTAACTATTTCTGAGTTGTAACAGATTCCTCTCAAATTAACATTACGATTGTAAGTAATATCGTGACGAAATTTAGTCCAAAAATAATTCATCAAAATAACTCTACTTCGAGTTCGCTTATGGACATGATAAAATTACAAAAAAATCAAAAAGTATGTCCATAATGCAACTGTTATTGAAACGAAACAAAAAACAAGGAAAATGAAAGTCACAAAATATTATGTATTTTATGGAGTTCAACTTCTAGCTGGGCCCTCAAATTCATTAATGAAATTTTTACTGATAGCTGCTGTAGTACTAAACCTTCTGATTCATAATGTGTTATGTCGCCCATACAAAAGATACTCAATTATTGTGGAGTGTTTCTGATTAACAAACCGTAATTTGCGGTTAAAATAACAAAGAAGAATTTATAATACTTCAAATTATTTGTATTCGTCATGTTATAATGACTTAAAAGATCAGCGTTGATATAATTATAATAAAATACATTCATAGAAATCTATATTCACATATCCTGTGAAATAATAATGCTAGCAGGAATTCTCAAATCATATCTTCGATCCATATTCTAAAGAAAAGATATAAATATGTAGTGACAAAACTTCTACTAAAACTTCCTCTACTTTGTAATTATTTTATGTGTCATATCATCATTATTTTACAGGAGTATCACAGCCTCGACAGTCTTCCACAAAGAAACCCTTGCCAAATCCACTAGATATCGCTTCCACCCTTCAAAACATACCCACCACAAGACATGAATCCGTAACGTCACTTCTGGGCGCCTGGAGCGAACTGGTATTACACGATCTGGCCAGCACGGGAAATCTGAAAGGTCAAGACTGTTGCAGCGATGAAGCAGCTAATTCTCACCCCGAATGTTATGGCCGATTGGGCCGTGGCCAGTGCAGGGAGTACATGCGGACTCTACCGGCTGTTGATGTGGACGAATGTACCTTTGGTGAGTCTATCACATACCTTTAATTCCATTTTTTTGATCATCCAGTCAATATTTTTCTTCATTGGTGGCTACTTAAAACAATCATTCCAATGCATTTGATATTTTTCACAGACTATCGAAACCAAATGAACTTGGCCACCGCCTACATGGATGCTTCTGCAATTTACGGAAACACAAAGCAACAAGTTGAAAGCTTGAAAACCTACGATGTCGGTCTAGTCAATGTATCCGCATGTTCATCCTGCCAAACTAATGCCCTGTATTCAGCTATCCTTAAGGAGCACAACAGAATAGCTATTAATCTGGCACAGCTGAATAAGCATTGGCCCGATGAAGTCTTGTTCTTGGAAAGTAAAAGAATTGTCACTGCCGAAATTCAACATATCACTTATAATGAGTTCCTGCCAATAGTATTAGGTGAAGTGAGTATTGATTTGTTTCTTATCAATGTAGAATGATGAGAAACATGAAAAAAAAACCAGATCAAACATATCCGTTGTCGAATAGTAATAAGTGTTATTCAACAGGAATCTATCGTCCATACAGAATTAGAACTGAAGAGTCATGGACGCTTTTCAAAATATTCCAGTGCTCAGAAAGGCGGTGTCTTCAATGAAGTGGCAATGAGTGCACTACCTGCACTATTGTCAATGTTACCCACCAGCTTGGTATGTGACAGAATCAAAGATGCTAAAAATTATCAGTACATCTATAAAACAATATTTTTCTAGGCAAACGAGACTGTTGAAACCTTTGCTGAAATGGTGGATATGCTAATCAGTACACCAGCTCAATCGCCCAGCATGCATTTTATGGTCCCGCTTCGCGCAGATTGGGACACTGCGTCACTCTTCATTCACATGGGTAGAGATCATGGAGTACCTTCGTATACTGAATTTATCAAATACTGTACCAACTCGACAAACAGCAAAGCACCCTCTTTCAATGATCTCAGACATATGGGTATCAAGGACGAGTACATCAAAGCCCTCAAGTACATGTATAGGAGCCCAAAGGATATTGATTTACTTGTTGGTAAGCTCTTTTATTAACCGGTAACAAAGATATATCAATTCAAAAGATTTAAAAGTAATCTAAAGTTGCATTGGTATTATTTGTTAAAGTTAATTTTAAATATTCCAGGTGGTTTATTGGAGCAACCTCAACCAGGCACAGTGGTCGGAGCAACATTCAATTGCCTTCTAAAACAACAATTCCAAATACTGAAAGAAACTGACCGATTCTGGTATGAAAACGACCTACCTCCAAGTTCACTTACCACAGGTCAACTCAAAGAGATCAAGAAAATCACTGTAGCTGGCCTCTTATGCGCCAACACGGATGACTTGGATAAGATCCAGCCAAAGGCATTCCTTCAAGAAGATACATATTTGAATGCTAGAATATCCTGCAATCAACACCCACTTCCACAATTAGCTGAATGGGTGGAAATGGATCACATGACGGATCTTTCTGAAGACATATTAATGGATGCCCTAGCAAAAGCTGAACACGATCTATTGGAGCGAAGAAAGATGGAATACAGAGTTTGGAGTACAGGTAAGACTAACATATATTAGATTAGATTATGGAGTGACTTTTTTGACCTATCACACTGCGCCCTGTAACTTTTAGCGCGCAGTATCTAGTTTTCTTAAGTTTATTAACTTAGATACAAAATAAAGATCCCTTCACGTAATTCTTGGCATTCAGCTTTTATTCCAAGATCGCACCTCTACCAGGCCTTCGCAATCACGAAGTAAGTGTTTCTTTCCACCAGCACCGCGCCTTTTCATTTATCCATGTCCCTTATTATGGCATTAAGCAAATCCACTAATTTTGTCAATCTGATGTGACTACTTAGTTTTTTGAGGGTCATGCGAAATTCCCATACAAACTAACCTTACTTTCCTGAATAATTATCTCAAGGATGTAGAAGGATCTTGATCGAATTACTATGAATTTAATTATCTATGATGCAACGCTTTAGATGTGAGATATTTTGACACTTATTATTATTTTAGTTGGAGGTGTGAATCCTAAGTCACCACAAGGAGTAGCTGCATCATTCAGTAAAGCAAACAAAAACGCACTGAAAATGGCAAACACATCTTTACTATTCGAATTTGCCTCCAATGAAATTGTCAACTCTCTTTTGCACAGAAGAAGGAAAAGGCAGCTGTTCGATGATAACATAGTCGCCTCCATCTTCAGAGATGAACTTTCAGATACACTTCAACAAGTGGATCTTGGAACCCTCATTCCATCTGACCACACTGATTTACAATGTGATGATACTGGCCCATGTGAACCATCTAGTCCATTCAGAACATACACTGGATATTGTAACAATTTAAGAAACCCTAGCTATGGTAAAAGTCTTACAACATTTATTAGATTGTTGCCAAGTGTTTATGATGACGGAGTGTCCAAGCCACGGTCTGTAGGCGTCACAGGGATCCCACTGCCAAATCCTCGAGTTGTATCTCGAGTTATTCATCCTGATATAAGTAATCTGCACACGAGATACACTCTTATGACTATGCAGTTTGCTCAATTCTTGGATCATGACTTAACCATGACACCCATCCATAAAGGATTCCACGAATCAATTCCCAACTGCAGAGCATGTGACAGCTCCAGAACAGTGCATCCAGAGTGTAATCCCTTCCCCGTACCCACCGGTGATCACTACTATCCTGAAGTGAACATCACTTCCGGAGAACGAATGTGCTTCCCATTCATGAGATCTCTACCTGGACAACAGAGACTGGGACCAAGGGAACAGGTCAATCAAAACACAGCTTTCTTGGATGGTTCTCAAATATATGGAGAGAACCACTGTGTGCTGAGAGACTTGAAGGGTCAATTTGGAAAAATGAACTTCACGGCCCATCCTGTCAAAGGTAAAGACCTTCTGCCAACAAGTGGTAAGCATCCAGAATGTAAATCGAAATCAGGGCAATGCTTCATAGCAGGTAAGTTGATATGACACCAGTAATATAGAACCGTAAGATTTAATGCATTTTTGTTAGGTGATGGACGAGCATCCGAACAACCAGGTCTCACAGCAATTCATACAATTTTCATGAGAGAACATAACAGAGTATCTGAAGCACTCCGTAATATAAATCCTCACTGGGATGAGGACAAAATTTTTGAACATGCTAGAAGAATTATTATTGCCGAAAATCAGCACATCAGTTACAATGAGTTCTTGCCTAGAATTCTTGGATGGAATGCAATGAACCTGTATGGACTGAAACTTTTACCTCATGGTTACTACAAAGATTACAATCCCACCTGCAATCCATCCATTGTAAATGAATTTGCTGCAGCTGCATTCAGGATAGGGCATTCTCTGCTCAGACCACACATACCCCGATTAAGTCCAACCTATCAAATCATCGATCCACCAATTCTGCTACGTGATGGATTCTTCAAGACGGATATCATGATGCGTGAAAATATGATAGATGAAATTGCCAGAGGTCTAGTATCGACACCCATGGAAACTCTTGATCAATTCATCACCGGTGAAGTAACAAATCATCTCTTCGAAGATCGAAGAATACCATTCTCTGGCATAGATTTGATTGCTCTCAATATTCAAAGGGCTAGAGATCATGGTATACCATCATACAACAATTATAGAGCGTTGTGCAATTTAAAGAGAGCTACCAGCTTTGAAGATCTAGCAAGGGAGATACCTCATGAAGTCATTGCAAGGCTGAAAACTATTTATGCCTCTGTGGATGATATTGATCTGTTCCCAGGTGGCATGAGCGAAAGACCTCTACAAGGTGGTCTTATCGGACCCACATTTGGATGCATCATTGCAATTCAATTTAGACAACTTAGAAAATGTGACAGATACTGGTAAATACATAAATAGTTTTAATATTCGATACATGAAATTCTCATACAAGATTGTATTCATATCAAATGTATTTACAGGTATGAAAATGAGGACCCAGCTTTACGATTTACCGAAGCTCAATTGGCTGAGATCAGAAAGATTACCCTTGGAAAGGTATTGTGTGACAATATGGATATTGAAGGAGAGATGCAAAGAGCGGCTTTCGATTTGCCATCGACATTTTTAAATCCCAGAGTGCCATGTCAATCACTGCCAACCATTAATTTGAATGCTTGGAAGGAGAACAACAACGGACAAGGGTGCATTATTGGAGATAAGCATGTTCAAGTGGGAGAATCAGCTTTCCCAAGCCCTTGCACAAGTTGTGTATGCACAGTCGAAGGGGTAAATAGATATTTTTTTAATAGTCCTAGCCTTTAGCTATGAAAATAGTTCATTATGTTTCTAGAATAATAAGGATGATTTGTGAGTTGAAGACAATATTTGAAGACTAAGCACAGCGAAGTCTCCAATATTGCCTGAAAAAAGTAAACTTTACCGTTCGTGATGCTTATACTATTTTTTGAACGACCGATGTCTAAAAGAGATCGTAAAAATCAGTCTTGAATAATATCCTTTATAAAATGTATTATGCAATCACACCGACAAGTCTGGTTTACTGATTACTAGGCTGACAGATGTGGTAAACAACCAAAAACAGCCCGATTGTACAAATAAAAAAACTAATAATGAGGTCATGTTATTCAATGTATAATTTGGAATATTTTATTTTAGGGCAATTGTGCATCATTGAGGATAACAGACTGTCAACAGCTGTTACGTGAATGGTCTAAAGAGGCCATATTGCGTGACGAAGTATGTACAGCTCAGTGCGGCTTTCTCTTAAGAAGCGCAAACACCAGTCCATTGGGATTCCGCCCCCCTCCACCACCCCATAAGAATATACGTGCCGGAAGGCCAACACGATTTTCATCAGGTGGTTTCGATGCATTTGGAGGATTCAGATTCCCAGACTTATCGCCATTCATAGCTAACTAAATAAAGACTTTTTTATTTATGCAGAATAAGTGTTAGATATAATACATGTACGAATAATGTAAATATGATATTAGTTTATATACCTAATGATGATTTTGTACAGAGAAAAAGAATGAGAATATAATATGTACAGTGATGATACCAGTGGTATTTTTATACGTACTCTAAGTAGTTAGGATACTCTTCACCAGAACTGCTACATTCCACATAATATCATTTTCTGTTTTGTTTTCAATAGATGAATCATCATACTACGTAGGTCCATTTATTATGATAATCTTATAAAATCAATGTTCAAACTATAAAATGTATATATTCTATATAAATATAAAAATAATTAAGTCATTGTTATTAATTAGATAAGGTATTCTTTTTTGTTTCAATATGTACTTACCCGTTTGAATGTGTTACCAAAATATAATTTGTAAATATTTAATATATTCATAATAAAAAACTTTTAAATCGAAAATATTCTATTTGTTAGAGTGTTATTACATTGCAATTAAAATAAATTCTACCAGTCAGTCAAAAAAAAACAAAATTTGGCACTACATGCTTTGTAGGCAGCATGAATTTATAATAATTAATCCTTATGTAGGCAGCATGGCAACCGAAAATTAAGTCACAATATGTTTGCGAAAATAATATTTTGTTACAAATCAATAAAAAAAAACTGTTACTTTTTTCTCTCAATCATCTCCTACAGAGGTAAACAAAAAATAACCCTGTATGGCTCCGGAACGCAATGCTATTAAGAAAATGTAGGTTGAAACCTACCCAGTGGACAAATGTATCAATAGTAAGCGGAGACAATTCTGGAATAAACTCACACACGAAAATAAATCGAACCATTTCGATTGAAAGAATTTGTAACTAGGATTTCTACACATTTTATAGATTCATTTTAGCTATAAACAAAGTTTACAGAGTATAAACATCGAAATACAATAGAAACCTCATCATTACTCTTTGATCTTTCAAATAAAGTATATAAAAACTTATGGAAAATGATGAATACCTACCTGAAATTATTGATTAGTTAAAGAAATACATAAATTCTCTTTGGCGATAAAGGAGAGCAATTCTTGTAATGCCAAATTGACCAATTAAAAGACTCGCCATTAAATAGCTATATTATCTTAAATTATTAAGCGGGTTAATTGATTATCATTTTAATTCACATTCACGAAATGAGTTTGAAAAGGTATGCAGGTTTTAAACTCGATGGACTGTGTTGATTGCGATCTACGAATTTCAAATTTTGGTTGTCGCCATAGTCCAATCTTATTGGCTCAAAATATTTTGAACATTGTATTGTTGTCACATCTACCCGTATCTGATACCTACCTACACCTACCTACCTTATATTTAATTTTTCGATAGAACATCTAATTTGAAGGTACTGTTACTGGAGAGTTTATATCTTACGATCATTATTAGTTTAGGTACATATAAATTATTCTCACTGCAATGAATAAATGAAATTGCTTCTTGAAAAATAACAAATTTATTAACAAACCAAAGAAGTGTAGAACAATTAAATAAATTAAAAAATACAATTTCAGGTGTGATTTCTCTAAAAGCTAAAGTAATTCTTTAACGCAATAATTCAACACTATTCACTTCTTTGTACTAAACTTATTTTTTCTAGAAGCCTCATAAAAAATAATCTAATAATGGATTAAGACAAGGCAATCTGTGTGTTGTGAGCTGCACAACCATCTTGCATAAACCATTTTATATATTTCGTAAGATTGCAATACAAGAAAACATCCTGTATCAAATTAATACAGTTCTTACAGAATACCAGATGCCATAACCTTTTTTCATAAAATATCCATGAATTAGATTCCATTGTAGATTCAAAATTATTTTTTTAGATTTGTCTATTTTGTTGGAAACATATCAATAACTAATATCCTAATGGTATGATATCGGTACATTATTAACAAAAGTACCTTAAAATTAAATGTTCTAACATAAAATGAAAGTACCTATGTCCCTTGAAATAATAAAGCTAATACCAGATACGGGTAGATGCGACAACACTGTAATGCTCAAAATATTTTGAATCAATAGTTAATTATGGCGACAACCGCAATTTAAAATGCGTATGTCTTGTAGATTTCCATTAACGTGTAATAGTCCATCGAGTTTGAAACACCATTTATAAAGGTGTTCTCATTTTATTTCTAAACGGCTTTGTTTACTAGAGTAAAACTTGTTTATCCAAATACAAATACACCTAAGCACATCATGTGAAGCAAAAATAAGTCGAATTGTATCAAATCTAAGATGTTGGTTCTCTTACTAATTATAAACGATCCACCACAAAAAATGTAAGGAGCCGTAGTACTATCTTCAGGGGTCGTACAAGTTGTAATCTTTTAGTAATTTTGTAGAATTGGCCCCCTCCGCAATAAATGTCACGAGCCGCCACTGACCAAATAGAGGTGAACAACAAATCATCAACCTAACCTATTTCCTCTATAAAAACATCATATCTATTTTACCCCGTTAATATAATTACATTACATATTCACTCACACCGCTCTTCCTATTTGTATCCCAAGTGACAAAGAAGTACAACAAATCTCTTGTTAAATAATATTTTTCCGAGTATATGTTTCACCATTTTCTAACTAGTATTTCTCTCAGTAAGTGGTTTATTTCTATTATTTTGTTAGACAGATTTATTTTGTATATAAAGAGATCCTTTGAGTTTACCTTTCAGTGTTTGTATTCTTACATCAGAGACAAAACTAGCATCTAGCCTGCAAAAGATTTTTAAATTTATAGCTGTAGGCGCGTTTCCTCATCGTCAATTTATTTGTTGTTCACCTCTATTTAACACCATCTATTGGCTTTTTACTTTCGCCAATCCGCCGTCTAGTACGTTATAGTTCGTTGGCAAAATGGTCTGCAGATGGCTGCTGAGCTTGTCTATTCAAACATATTGTGTGAGAATATCAGAGAAATATGCTTCTGCAAAAAATATCAATGTGGTCTGTCGGTGCGAGCCAAATATTAGAAATGCACCAATCAAAAGTATATTGCCGACTGCACATAATGGATGTCAGTTTCGTACTCTACCGTGAAGTTGGAATATTCACTATACTATCGGCCAAAACACACGTAGAGCCACAAATGATGATGTCCATGGTAATCAACAACAGTGAAAAAAACTCATAGATTCATCATAGTATATTTGATTAAAATAAGCGATATAATATTATAAAAATATAAGTATACATTCTGCCAATTTATTAACAGTACAACGTTTATATACAATAATAAAACATATTCCGATTATAAGTATCATCCATGTTATATCAACAATGTTATAAAAAACTAAGAAATATATCACAATAAGTCAACTCTTCTCGTTTCATTAGGAATATTTCAGTTCAGGTCCTTCTCAAAAATCAAAAATAAAATTAACTATAACAGAAGAATATAATAATGAAATATTCACAGAGCAATGAATATTCCCAGAAATATTTCAATTTGCTACACAATAGCAAAAACAAACAAATTAAAATAGGGTCGGGGTTAAAGGTGATACTAGTTCTAAGGTATCCAATCCACAAGGCAGATTATAAAGTAAGTGAGTTTAAAAAAGACCCAATGAAGAATAACACATCAATTTTCTTATATTTAAATGTATAGGCTATAGACAATATACCGCCTATATCTACATAGATTTAAATAGATAGGAGAGAGGCAGCAGAAGCATTATCGAAGGTTTATTGAGAGGTAAAGATATATCACTAAAAATATTGTAACTTGTAACTGCCTCGAAATATAGTGAACCTGATATTATTTATTGTCGAAAATCTTGTATAATCACATATAAATATGGAAAAATCCCACTATTATTAATAAAATCGTATTATTAAGATGCATTACCAACATATACCTATAAGTAAACCAACTCAGACTCTCAAGTCAACATTATCAACCAGTGGAATTGTAACCATCTCTGAACTTTTCACAAGTGAGGCATTGCCATCTGCATAATTATTATCATCTTCCTCATCATCACCTTTTGGCGCGGTTGATGGTGCAAATTCGCTCACATTCTTTAGTTCCTTCATTTCAGGTTCTGGACCAATTTCGGTAGGTGTCAAATATTTTTGGAATGACAACAACCACACGAGACACAATATAATCATTGTCGATGTAAAACCAAAAGTCCATACAACTCCGTACTCTTCGTATATGTATGTAACAAAAACTGGACCCAAAACACGAGAGAGACAACCTGAGCCGGTGATGAGGCCCATCCATACTCCCTAAAAAAAAACTACAACATTGGAAATTTTCCGAAAAAATTACATAGGTATCTTGACACAAAGAAAAAATAACTACAGATAATGTTGATGCTATAAACATTCTGGTGCAGAAGAAATACAATTTTTATAATTCTTTTAGCAAACTGTAGATCAACTACCTAACATAATTTTGCATACACAGGGTGGGCCATCTGTTGGTTTCTTTTTAAATTGAGTGTAATTTCTACATTATCGACACTGACACGCTTGACATTTTACACCTTATTTTCAAAGTGAATGCTGTGTTGTGGAAACTGTAAGGGAATTTAGAACAATTTTTGGTCAAAATGAAGCTCCGTGAAACTGACATGCTTGTGGACAACTGAAATCATCCACGTGCTCGTCCGTTGCGAACCGCTGAAAGAATTGCCCAAAGTGTGAGTGAAAACCTAAGAACTCGTCACAGCAACTTAATGTCAGACACACTTCTCTGAAGAGAATATTGCATAAAGACCTGTGATTATTTGCTTATAGGTTGCAACTTACTCAAGAGTTAAAGGAAAATGAGCATCCACTTCGTTATCGTTTGAGGTTTAAATGAGTTTGACAATGACGTCGATTTCAATCGAAAAATCATTTTTACTTTCTTACGCTACTATAGTAATATAAGGAAAGTAATGTAATCGTGTGAAATTTTCGGTATAGAGATTTTTACATATGTTGACGTTTCAGAGTTTTCTAAGTCTAATAAAGATATTTCAGCCATTGGTCTGTCTGTCTGTCTGTCTGTGACAGCATTATCTCGGAAACGGATCGATGTATTTTGTTGCTGTCTTTTTTATTTTGTTTGGTACCAATATCACTCGTCGGTGGCACTGACTGAGAATCTATATACACTGGGTGTTGAGCTATAGCCAAAAAACGTGATTTGCTCAAGACTATAGCGCGAAAACGGCTCTAAGGATTTTGATTAAACTTGGCTAAAGTATTCTTCTGAGAGCCCTTTACCACCCACACAGCGCTGTCTCTGAAAAGAAGCATAAAAAAGTTATGCTTGAATAAAATTTCATATTTTTCACATGCTTCTTCAGATTCTGGCTAAACGTTTCATCTTGCGAACAAATGATATATGACAATTGTTGTTTATCTTGACATGCTGAAAAAAATGAGTGACAGCAAGATCTGACCAGAGGATTTTCACTTTACTACCGCTATTATCGTCGCTATGGAAGGATAGTATATTATAATATATAATATAATGGTAATAGTGTAATTTTTTTCATTCACTGAAATTTGCCTGCGAGCGGTGTGAGTGGACACACCAGATTTTTTTCGGGCGAAGCTCATTTTCATCTTGGAGGACATGTTGATAAACAGAACGTGGTATTTAGGATTCCGAAAATCCACACGTAGTCATGGAGAAGCCAATGCATCCTGCAAGAGCGATTGTTTGGTGTGGGTTTTGGAGTGGTGGCATCATTGGTCGATACTTTTTTCAAAATGAACATGGTAACAGCGTTACAGAAAATTGAATTCATTACAGAGACATGTTAGCTGATATTTTGTGAGGCCGATAGGACAATTTGGACTTGGACGAACTTTGGTTCCAGCAGGATGGAGCAACGTTCCACACAAGCCATGAAACAATTGATCTTTTGCACACTAAATTCGGTAACTGTGTCATACGCCATTTTGGAGACATTAATTGGCCATCGAGTAGTTGCGATTTAAAACCGTTGGACTATTTCTTATGGGGACATATTAAGGACCGTTGTTACTCCAACGATCCACAAACAATTGACAATAATTGAGTGTCCATATTGTCCATATTTTTTTGGTTTAGATTATGGAGTGTAGAGGGGAGGAGCAACATCTCTGTGTTAAAAAAATGGCCCGAAAAAGCATTAAATTAAGAGGGCGCTGGTGTACCAGAATACCATTTTTCAAAGAGAGCGCCGAAAGTTGTGAGAGTAGACAGTAACATTGAAAAAGAAAAGTTACTAGCTAAACGCGCCATTTTCAAGATGGATAATACTGATATATATCCAAAAACACACAATACACACTCTATATGTACGGCACATACTTTTACCATTATAGTTATAATCACTTTTCACTTTTAAAAGCTTTTCACAATCAAGATCAGAAAATAACCAAATACTAATGTCAAGTGTCAAGATAAGATTTCAGATTAAGTTTAAGAACAGATACAAAAATATTTTAAACCTCCTACTACACTAGCACCATTCTGGTCATTTTCTGAAACGTTATTTAATGCTTTTTTGTGGACACTTTTCAAGCGAAACAGCCATATCTGATTGTTCTCGTCCCCTCTACACTCCATAGTTTAGGTCTTTAGGTAAACTGATTCATTTTTTAGATCGAAATGAATTTGTCACCATCATTTTACTCCAAGAAATGTTATTCTTTGACGTATCGTTGTTCTAATCATTAGTGTCCGTTTTTCAGTGACTTCTTTACGATGAACGTAATTATGTATGTGTTGCAAGAACCCTACTTGTTCATTGTTCTCCCACCAAAAGAGTGATCGAACCTTATATATAGACTACTAGTAGAAATAAACGTAGGGCAGGTTGTGACAAAAAACGAAGAACTGCAGCTGTTGAAGCAAGATAATACGTGGCCACATAAAACAATGTTTTACAGAATATCTCGCAGAAGCTGGTATTAAAAAAATGAACTGGCCAGCATGTTTGCCTGATCTAACTCCCACTTTAGGTAAGGGTTGGTAGACGAATTACCGTTCGTGAAGTAGCTCCGGCGTCGGTAAATGAGCTTTGAAATTTGATCAGGAAATTATTCCA
The DNA here is from genome assembly GCA_958507055.1 of Crioceris asparagi. Classification (NCBI taxonomy): domain Eukaryota; kingdom Metazoa; phylum Arthropoda; class Insecta; order Coleoptera; family Chrysomelidae; genus Crioceris; species Crioceris asparagi. Next base: position 119,476,637 of record OY293826.1, read on the forward strand.
CAGGATGTTTTGAAATTAGGTCTATGTAACAACTTTTCAATTAACTCTGTTTGATGACTAGAACGATATCATTTAACGGAAGACTGTATATGCAAAATGAAGATAGACATTTTAACTTCAAATTTCTGAAAAAATGATGAAAATTGGACTAAAAATATAAAAGCTTTACCAACTATTAGCTTGTTGCGTTTTTTGCACCTACGTGTAGTTGTAGTGTAGTAAAAATATAAGCAGTGCTCTTAGACACCAAAAAGATAAAGAATAAAAGTGAGTTATTGAGTCAAAAAAACATGTAACCAAATATATAAAGTATTCAAATTGATATAATGTTATTCTATAAAGAAAATGAAACTATTATAATAACTTGAAGGTATTACACACCTGAGGTTTAGATCCTAACATCTTTGAAAATATCGTCTGGATAATTGTTACAGCAATAGGGTAGCCTAATGTTGTGAGCACATAACCAGTTAGGAACTGCTTTAAAGTCAGCTGAGGTGTATAAGAACACCATTCTTGACTAGAAGGACAACCAGTCAAATCTTCGCCACAACCTAATGTTGCTGACCTGACCATGGTTAAATTTCTCTCATCTGGATCCAATTGTCGATTGTATTTATGAAGATTTTCATTGAGAATTGTCACATTGAAAGTGTTGATCGATGAAGAGTTTGTAGCAATTCTGTAATTTATTTCAATCACATGGAATTAATGTATGACATATTTATTTTTTCGCATAGTAAGACTTACTTTTCACAATAAAAAGTCAAATTCAATTTCAAATTAGCATCATACATGACCGGCGGATCAGTGCCATATGGTATAAATGATAGACTTCCAATTGCCATGAATAGGAAGCCACCCCAAATCATTATTTTGATTTCAGAAAATCGTTTAGATAGTGGTCCGATAGAAGCAAATGTAGCTATTGCTAAGATTGCACCGACAGACATTAAAATTCCCATATACCATAATGATTGACCTTTTGACCATGCAAACTGATCCATAGTTATGGATGTGCTGAGTGTCTCAAGAATCATAAAATCAAAGACACATATGAAGAAAGTTACAATCATTGACCATGCTGGACCATATTTGATTTTCTCCTGGAATAACACCATTAACATTTAAATTATATCTAAGGCATCATTTTACCCTAGTGTTCTTGAATTTTGAAAGCCTGTAGATTCTTTAAAAAAAAAAATTCATTGAAGAAAATTTTGTTAGGACTGAAAAATAACAGTAATAAAATGCCAATTCCCTTATATTCTTCAAACGTGTGTTAATATGAAAGCCATGTTGCCACCTAGAACACTTCGATTCTCTTTTTGCTACTTTATTAACACCAAATAGCGCTGACTATATATTCAATTATTCATAACCGTCAACGAATCCACATTATTTACCTCTTTCCAGGTGTCTTGCACATTGTCTTTGCCAGATTTCATCATTGCCTCCTTTGCTGCTATCTTATGTTCCTTAAATATGCTCGGGAAAAAAAGGTACGCATTGAACAATGACAAAAGGACATTAATCCAACCGGAAGCTGTATACATGTTCAGTCTCAGTCTATTTTCAATTAGCCAAACACCTTCTCCACCCAATGGTACTACTGCAGCCTGAATGGCAGGACCAACGACAAATCCAAGCACCTGTGCCAGAGATATCATGGAAACGGCTTTGGTACGTTCGGAATACGTCGTAGCCGCAGATAGATAGGATCGACATGCTGCTATATTAGCTAGAATATTTTTTTCAATTCGAAAGAAGGTTTATAACAAAGTTAAAAACTCAACATTCATATCATAACCTTTGATCACTACTACTTGACCTTGTACCGATTTAAGGTATATTGTATGTTAATATATATTTCCGATTACATTTATTTTTTGACTTTTAACAAACAGAAGCTAAGATTATATATATACAGCACTCGATCATAATATTATGATACTTTATGTCATAAGTAATTAATACTTTATCCAAAAAAAAAACGAACACATTCTCATAGAATATCAGCTGAATTACCTGAGCTTACACCAACCAAAAATCTGGACCAAAGCATCCAATGTTTTCTATGACTTGAAAATAGTTCTAATGACGAATATGTACTGCTTGCAATTGCAAAAATAATCATTGAGGTAATTAAAGGTATTCTAATTGAGCCAAGTCTATTACTCCACCATCCAACAATGGGTGAGAATAACATTTGAGCAAATGGATTCGCAGCCACAATAAAGCCCATAAATTCTTTTCCTGCTGTTGGGTCCAACTGAAAATAATATCAGTAGATAATGAATGATACATCATATGTATTCAGAAGAAATGTTACTTCTAGAATTATTATAATTTTCTTGATCGGAAATTCTATTTTCTTATAAATAGTGACATTTGTAATTGATGGCTATGAAATATTTCCTGTTTTTAAATAATTTATTCTTAATTCACGATTTTTGCCCTGAAGAAGAGAATAAACATTCTCGAAAGCTCGGCTTAAATCAAAGAATTTCATTCATTACATGACTCCATCCCGAAGAACATCTTTTTATTGAATATTAAACCAATCAAGAGTATAAAATCAATATATATATATATATATATATATATATATATATATATATATATATTATACATATTCGAATTTTGATGTTCCAAGTTTATGTAGAATGTTATAAATAATTAATTATTAATTTATGTGAATCTGGGAGTCGAATCTTCTGATTGAAAATTACCTCCTTTTAAAAGATTTTTTTAAGCCTAACAAAAATTAAAACCAAAATTTTTTTATCTGCTAGTTTGAAGCATTCGCACATTTTTTAGCTGTTGTTTCAATTAGCAGTAGCAAGAATTCACACCGTAGACTTTTATAGTGAAGTGATCAAATTGCTCATATTGACGACACAAATAATGGACACAAGTTAATAAACGCAAGTTTAAAAAAGAATGCATTATCCATGTTGAAGCTGATCTGTGTAATTTTAATTTTATCAAGTATAAATTATATTAATAATAATCAAGACAGGTAAACACGTGTCTATAACAGGTAAACTTTGCACGAATATAAAATAAATGCAAACATTTACCTTGTCTAAATAAGGCCAAACACCTGTTACTATAATACTGAATCCCAATGAAATAAGAAACATTGTAAAGTATATTATATAAATGGATCGCCATCTTTCTTTGTATTGTTGTGCTGTTTCCAATTCAATATTGAAATTGGGTTTGTCTTCTGATTTGAAAGCATCCTTAAGTTGTTTTGCCATTTCTTGGAACCACGCCATTCTGGAAAAAAACAGTAATCTAAATTTAAAGACAAATTAAATAAAAATGACTGGGTCAATGTGAGTAATTGCGAACATGGATAATTGAGAACAGTTCCTATACCTTTTATATTTTGATGATACGATAGAAAGAACAGTGCTTTAAGCAAACAAGTCTTGCAGTTGCTTACAAACAAAAATCATAAAATATTTGACGGTTTTTAATTGTCACAACATTTCTTCTTTAAGTGCCGTCTCCGTTTCGAAGGTTGGCAATCATCAGGACGATCTTCATTTTTGAGACCGCGGCTCTAAACAATTCGTTGTTACTGCATCCAAACCACTCTCTAAGGTTCTTCAGCCATGAGTTTCGTCTCCTTTCCTTGGATTTTTCCTTGCATATAGTTTGTAGTACTCGGTATTTCTCTCCCCTCATGACATGTCCCATTTATTCCAATTTTCTTCTCTGTATTGTTGGAATTACTTCTCTCTCCTTATACATAGTTCTCATCACTTCGACGTTGGTCACTCTCTCCACCCAAGAAATCCTCAGCATTCTCCGGTATATCCACATTTCAAATGCTTCCAGTCTTTTCGTATTTTTAGCTGAAGGTTTAGATCTCGACTGCAGAAAAGTTTCTTCATTCTTACAAATGTGCTTCTGGCCTGTTCTATTCTGATTCGTCTTTCTTGGGAAATATCATTATTTTCATTAACGGTTGTGCCTGGGTATTTGTATTCTCTTACTCTTTCGGGTGATTATTTACATATATCCTACGAATGTCCTGAGGTGTTTTTGTTATCAGCATATATTTTGTTTTGCTTATGTTCAGTGATAGTCCATATTTTTCACTAGCTGTGACTATTCTATTAACTAGCGTCTATAGATCTTCATGTGTTTCAGCTACAATAACTGTGTCGTCTGCGTATCTCAGATTATTTACTGTCACGCCGTTAATTTTAATGCCTATGTCCTGCTCCTCAATTGCCTCATTTACTATATCTTATGAGTACATATTAAAGAGGATTGGTGAAAGTATACACCCTTGACGTACACCTCTTTGTATTTCTATTTCTTCTGATGTTATGTCTTCTATTCGTATCACTGCTTTTTGACCATATAGGTATAGGTTTGAAATTATTCTTATGTCTCTCAGGTCTATTCTTCTCTTTATTAATGATTCGATGAGTTGATCGTGTCTTACTTTGTCGAAGGCTTTAATATAGTCTATAAGTGTAGATCTTGATTCACGTCTAGGCATCTTTGTGACAGAACATTGAGTGCAAACAGAGCTTCTCTTGTTCCTAAGCCTTTCCGGAATCCAAATTGCGTATCGCTGATATCTACTTTTAACAGGATCACAACGTGTGCGACATTAGGCTTATTGTACGATAGTCAGAACACTGCTTGGCATTTTTCTTTTTTGGAAGAGTTATAAAAGTTGATATCAACCATTCATTCGGTATTATTCCTGCTCTGTATACTGTATTGATTAATTCTACCATAATGTTAATCTGGTCCTCCTCTATCAGTTTGAGAATCTCTGCTGGCAATTGGTCTGGCCCTGTTGCTTTTTTGTTCTTTAGCATATTTATTGCATATATCACTTACTTTGCCGTCTCTCATCTTCGAAGAGTTGTGTAATGTAGTTCTTCCATATTTTCAGTTTTTCTTCCACCTCTGTAGTTATTTTCCCGTTGTTGTCGTACAGTGTATTGAGTTGCTTTTGTTTTCTGGTACCGGTAAGTTCTTTGACTTTTTTGTGTACATCAAAACTATCATGTTTTGCTTGCAACTCCTCAATTTCCTCACATTTTTGCTTATAGTACTCTTCTTTTGCTTTCCTGATTTTTGTGCGGAGTATTCGTTGTACTGTTGTTCATTTATTTCTTTATAGCTTCTTCTTTTATCCATGAGATTAAAAATTTCGCTAGTTATCCATTGTTTCTTTCCTTTTGGTCTTTCATTCTTCAGAATATTTATTAAGGGTACCAGTAAGGCTGATTTAACTCTGTCCCATTTTTCGTTTATGTTTCTGCAGTTTCGGTATTCACCCTTACTTCCAAGTGTCTTCAGATTTTCGTTAATTCTAACTTGCAATTCATTCCGTACTTCTTGGTTCTTTAAGTGTTCTACATTGATCCGCTTATCTCTTTTCTTTGTAGTTTTCTTGAGTTTAATATGCATCTGAGCCAATAAGAGGTTGTGATCCGATGAGACATCAGCGCCCGGGTAGGTCTTGACTGACTTGATGTTGTTTCTATATCTTGCGTTTATTAAGATATAATCGATTTGATTTCCTATTGGATTTTGGTCACAGTCTAGTGGGGATCTCCATGTGTACAATCGTCGTTTTGGAAGCCTGTAGAAGGTATTTGTTACTATCATCTCTTCCTCTTGGCAAAAGTGCACTAGTCTATCTCCTCTTTCGTTTCTTGTCCCCTGTCCATAATCACCCACGTATTTGTCACATCTCCCTTTTCCAACCTTCGCGTTAAAGTCTCCAAGAATTATAGTGATATCTCTTGGATTTAGTGATTCAAGTGTTTGTCTGACCAGTTCGTTGAAAAGTTCGTTTTCTTAACAACATTAGTCGTTGAACGTTTATACCAATACCCATTTACCCATGAATATTCTTTGCTTGTATTATTCATCAATCTAAAAACATCGTCGCAGAAATATGCATATTTTAAACTTTACCACTGCTGTTACTCGAAAACTGTAACTCTACAAAAAAATATATAAATGTTGCTACAAATTATAAACAATCTGGTCTTTGATTTGGTTGCCTCAGATTTTCAATTTTCGAAAGAAATCGCTCCCTCTCCATTGGTATTCGTTTCAGTTCACTAATTAATAAAGTCGGTTCAATTTATATCTATATCATTTTTAAGTAACTTATATACATTGTATACAAAAAGTAACAAAACTTGATATTTCATTTCCTGATAGGTTTCAAAAAAATATTAAATATCTGTTTACAAAATCAGTCTAGCTATCAGAATGAATTTTTAAAAAATATATAGGGTTTAACTATTACTACAGAATAAATCAAAGATATTTTTTACATAATATGTGGTAATCTAATTAAAAAATATTACTGTCAATTGTCTAAATTCAAAAGTTACGGCTATTTAAAAGTAAAATTTTATAATATTTATAGTCTAAGGGTGGAATTCATAGACGTCACTCAAACTCAATATCTACTACACTCAATTTTAGGACAATTTGAGTGTGAGTGGAGATCTAGCCTCAAATTGGGATTCAGAGATATGAAGATCGTTGTTCCTCAATCATAACTCAATTTTAGGGTTGGATTATGTGGCAACCCTGTTTTTAATGAGTGTATCCATCACAGAGCATTGAAGTAACTCTCTGTTCTTTGGTATGTGTAGATAACCATGAACTATAATAATTACCCTGCCATTCTGTCATTGTCAGTTACAAAATTTTGAATTTGAATAAAATTAAGAACTTTATATTTGATATGTCGCAAAACTAGAAAAAATATATGTCAGTAAAGAATCTACGCGTCCGCTAAACAGCAGTTATAGCACAAATTAAATAACTTTATTCTGTGGTTATAAATTTTAAAGAAAGATGAGCCACTCTATCAAAAAAGAAATAATATTTCCATCGAATCTATATCTCATATAAATTTTACTATTACTAAACTTCTCATGAGGATTGTTGTAGTCTCTCAAAATTTGTCTAAAATTCTCATTGATGATTTCAAAATATAGCTCACAAATACTGTATTACCTTGGAATAGCTAAATAAACATTATCTTGCACAAAATCAATGAAATCAATAAATTCGATGAAGTTATCCATTTTTAATGAATGAATAGATATACTATATTTATTTATTCTAATTATATAAATTAATATTAAATGCAATGAACAAAGCCAGAATATTTTACGAAATTATGACAAGCTGAAAAAGTGACATTAAATTGAATTGAGTGCCAAAATTTGGCACCTTAATTTATACTCAATATTGAGAATCAATTGAGGGGCCTTTTGAGTGTAGTTTCTTTCTTGAATCTCAAATTTGAGTGTAGTGTTGATTTGAGTGGAATTTGAGGGTGAGTGGAGAAAGAGTGACGACTATGAATTTGGCCGTTAGATCCCACAGCTAACTTTTGCAGGTATCTGTTTTTTAAATGAAACCTCGTTTAAATTAATGATTAATGCCAAAAAAATATATTACACCCGGGTAGCCTAACAAACATTAGTCGCAACTACCTTTAAATCGCATTTTAAATTGCACATTGATAATCAGACTGAATCGACACATTTATACGTGATTTATATACGTCCCACGTTTAATATGACCTAATTCTACATATAACAGATTGCTCTCAATATGGAAAAATGATCTTTGGGCTAGTTGCATAAACCTTACATCTTGTAAAGTTACCCCCTACATATCCGAAGAGCAAGGGTAAAATCCTGAATTCGCATGTGTATTTCTTTTTTTCTTCTATTAAATAGGAATTAAGCTAAAATAAATTATTATTATGAAATATATTTTCCTGAATGACCAATGATCAGAGAGCTTTTGGATAATGTAAGTATGAATACGGTAAACGTTAAAACCACATAGTGTAATTACCGCGTCTGAAATAGCGTATACGAAAGTAAGTAAGAGTCATTTTGGATAACGTTCGGTCCTAACGCTAAACGGGTGTGACTCACACCGTGTGAGTGTGTGGTGTATTGGTATTTGCGGTATCATAACACAACACTTCTCTTTTAACAAACACAGGTCGTTGGTAATACTAAATGGCAACCTTTCTTTTGAAGTGGCCATGGTTCGCTCAATGAAATACGGGTAGATATTAGATATAAAACTTATAAAGTGAAATAAGCTGACAGCATTAAATAGGTGTTTGTTTTAATTTCAACTTGAAGCTGGCGCGAAGGTAAAACTGACAGTCATAGAGAACATACAATAAATGTTCTCTCTGCTGACAGTTCATATCAACAGTATATATACGACTTTCCTACTTACACTTAACGTTAAACCAACACGCTAACCTAGGCAGATCAGCGTAATACGGTAAACGCTATTCGCTAAACGCTAAACAATGCGCAAGCGCAGAAGCACGTCACATGATTTTAACATTTACCGTATTCGCACTTACGGTATCCAAAAACTCTTTACCATACAAACTGATGACAATGAATGAACAAATGAATATAAATAATTTCTAAAAAATAGTTATTTATTATACAATGGAAAAAGGTAGTAGATTTTAGCTCGAGACCTAAAACCTAATATTATTCCCCACTATTTTCTCTGTGAGTAAATAAAGTACTCACTTTTTCCGTGGGAAAAAAAATAATACTTGTCACCTGTCAGCAGAGATAAAATGTCGAACTTTTTCCCGCCACAGATACATATTATTTTAGCTTAATTCCCTATTAATAAAAAAAATATTAATATGCTATTTCAGGATTAGAACCCTTGCTCTTCGGATATGTAGGAGGTTTACAACTAGCCCACACATCCTACTTCCATAACAAGAGCAATCGGTTATATTTAGAATTAGGTCATATTAAACGTCAATCAAAGTAGGTAAATGTGCCTGTTAATCTGATTGTCAATGTGCAATTTTAAATGCGAATTAAAGGTAGTTGCGGCTAATTTTTGTAAGACTACCCGGGTGTAGTATATTTTTTGGCATTAATCATTAATTTAAACCAAGTTTCATTTAAAAAACAGATACCGGCAGAAAAGACAAGTAAGTACTTTTTCTTTTCTTGCTTTTTTAATACGTCATGAGTGAAATTCAAACATGAACTACAATACTATTTACATGATGTTTTTCAGGAAGAAGTGATAAAAACATAGCATGGCCAGCAATATCAATATAGCTGAATATTTATTGGATAAATAACATGAAATACTATTTGGGCATCTTAGTAATAAGAAATTGTTTAAAAAAATACCTTATTCTGTAATAATGGTTCACCCATTATATTTTTAAATAATTTATGATGATAGCTCCAATGATTTCGTGAAGATTTTATTCGAAACATTTTTTGTAAACCTACCAGGAATCGAAATATTGTCAAGTCACATTAGTTTTGAACATACTGTATTTAAAACACATTTTTTCACACAACCTACTTTCAATTCTATATAAGTATTCAGTTAGGCATTCGATTTCTCTATTTCTCAATTTTTTTCACATAATTCAACGGCATAATTTTTCACTACACACACTTGCATTCGCTTCAGACAATATAAGCTAAAATAATTTATAGATAATAAGACAATAATATTAAATGATATTCTATGTAAGCTAACTGGCATCTCTGATCCGGAAATACAATGATAATTATTATGAATATTCAAAAATATAATATACTAGAGATGGATAACAAAATGTGAATAGGTCATCTCTGGCCCCCAGTAAGATAAGCGCATCACATTTTTTGAATGTATGAGTGATAGCTTTCACTAGATACGCATTTTTTAAGGAAACTTTGATTTGGTATACTTAAATAGAATGATTATATTTTTTCAAATAAGATATTAATAGAAAAGTCACGGAGCCCCACCACAGGAGAAAAACTCATATTTTGATTCCAGATCTTTACATATTATAGGGTTAAATATAAGCAAAATTTAAAAATCATATGTTACTCGGGGTTTCGTCCGCGCTACCTGCCAATGAAAATCCTGTCGGAATCGATTAGCCATTATGGAGATTTGCCGGAACAAACAGACAAAAACTACAAAATCATTTTTTTTTTGTTATTAGCGATACATATTATTATACATTTGTATAGATTTTTTCTGAAATAAAAATATTTCCAAAAGAATGGACCGACGTTATTAGTTGATGCACTGAAAAATACTTTTGAAGTTGTGCAGTTGCAGTTAGACTGATAACTTTTGGCACCAACTTCACAAGTACCAGCACCAGTAGAATTAATATTATTTTTGTATTTTTCAGTGCACCAACTAATAAAGTCGGTCCAATATTTTATAAAAAATATTCGTTGAACGTTCACTATACCAAAGAAGATAGTACTTATCCTATTACCCACGTACATTATTTGCTTGTACTTGTTATTATTTAGAGATCTCAAAATATAGCAACGGAAATACGTATAAGTATTTTAGATTTTACTATTTTAATACCGCTGTGACTCGAAAACCGTAACTCTAAGGAAAAAATGTTCATTAGACATTTTGCTACAAATAACCTTGTCTTTCATTCCATTTTCAAAAGAAATCGCTCCCTCCACAAAGCGAAAATACACATATTTGAGATTTTAACATCGCTGTAACTCGAAAGCAGTAACTCTTGATGAAATGATTAATTTAAACGTTTCCGGATAATGTCCTATCTTTAACTTTGCCCCTTTGGGGGATGTTTTTGAGGGGAAAGAGATTTCGGATTTGAGATTTTACAAACAACCATTGACTTTTTGACATAGGAAACAAAATTATAGCTTCGAAAATATTAGCAATATAACGAGCAATATAATGTCTGGATAAAAATAATGCCCTAAACAGGGTCGAATGTTCTTTACAGTGATGTTTAATAACGTTTTTGTATTAGGCAAGGTATTTCAATTATCTTCAGGGCATATTTATTTTGATTTTGAACAGCTATTTTTCAAAAAATAACATCATGCGTGTTTTTTTTAAATGAATCGCCCTATTCATTTTTTATATTTGGATTGGCATTTTTTTAAATTTCAATGAGATAGAATTTGACGATGTCCAACTTGCGGTTTTTTACATCAAATCAAAACAAACATATTCAGAGAAAAAATTTTTACAATTCATAATTTTCCATTCCATTTCTGTGTAAAAATGCATTTATCGTTTAACCCTTTGTTTGAGAATCGATGCTCCTAAGTAACTGTACTACTTGTGTTGTGCCATCCACTCACCAACTCAGGGTATTCAAAGATGGCATTATTAAGTTTATATAATAGTTTTCTATATACATATATTTCAGTTTATATATTTAATAAAATATTAATGAAGAAGGAAGAAGCAGAGAACAAAAATAAAATAAAAGATGAGATGTTACACAATAGAGCGTTTTTAATGTTTCATCAATACAATAAAGCAAAGGAACACTTATAAGACGACTGTATTATCTGTCTGTCTGTCTGTCACAGCCTATTTTTTATGAATCTTCAAAAGAAAGAAAGTTAATAAACGAATTCTTATACTGAAGGTTGAAGGCTCGTTAGGTTAGGTTAGGTAATTCAAATATATATTTTTTATAATCTTAAAATGAACCGTTTAGAAAATATTGAGAAAATATACGATAATTAATCATTCCCCTCATCCTTATTTCCGAAACTACAGAACATAGGCCTATGTATATGCACAGCTTAAATCTGTGGTATATGTATCTAAAAAATCCAAAAATATATATATTTTTGGATTTTTAGTACCCAATCTATTTGAAAAAAATATAAAAGACAATGACGACGTCAGATCTCAAAGATTTTTCTTATTAATATATACAATAATAATAAATAGATAAAATCTGCATAAATAGTCAAAGTTCTAAATGTGGCTAAAGTACATACGATTAAAAACATCATACTTTGATTCCTTGGGCATTTATAATCACTATCAAAACAAATTTAGTCCAGTCATTTCACAAACAAATGATTATAGTTGGCATTGATGCGGAAAACGCATTGTCTATAAATAAACAATGAGTTGCAAAAATTTACAAGTTAATTTATAAATAAAATAAAATATTAGAATGGTTTGCTCCAAAAATGGAGTAAAACTAAAAAAAAAATATTTTTTCTGATGAAACAAAAATAACAAATCCGGCAGACAAGTCCATCTAAATGTAATAAATATTACGTGAACAGGTGATTGATTTCTGGAAAATTCTGATAAATTGTTAAGTTATCAATAAATAATACATGTCAACATGATGTAAGAAAGGTCACAAAGTATAACAGGGTCATCATAGATGCATGCGTATTTCGTATTTTGTCTGCAGCTTCTTCGATATCAAAACAAGTCAACGACCTATGAGATTTTCGCTTTCAATACTATAATAAAACCAGCATTAGATATGGGTGCAAGCCTTGAGAACACAGATTTTCTCCCAGCAGATGTATATCAGCGGAAATTTATAGTTAGAATATTTTTACATTAGGCAATCCAACGACCTGTCAAAGAAAATCAATATGGCGTTTGGTTGGCAAACAACCTAAACCGTCGCATTTGTTAACTTGTGTTTTTCCTGGATTCTAAAGCTTTGTTAACTGTTTTGAAAGTGTTCGGGCGATATTTCGTTGAGATTTTCTTATAATAAATACAGTACTTTCATTTTGAAAGAATAATACCGGTAACATGCTTGGTTGTGGAAGCCGGGCGGATCGGGACTTCATCATTTTCGCATCCCTCCTGTTAAAATTCGGAGCATTACCCACTTATTGATGTTTTATCGAGAAAAAGAAGACACATGTGGATCGCTGCGATCAAGAAGGGAGATTTAACAGAATCGACTTTAAGAAATCAAAGAGTATGTAGCAGACATTTCATTACAGGTAAACAAAACTGCTGACATGTTTCTGCTCAGTTTAAAACACATTAGGTATGTTGTTAATGTAAACATATCCTATATCCTGACACTTTTGTAGGAAAACCTAGCGCGTTGAACAATGAGAATCAGCCCCCATCACAGCACATAGACCATACATCTCAAGCGCATCTGAAGCCAAAGTCTGATGTGGAACGAAAGTTGAGAACAACAAAAGAAGTAAATTAAGTACAGAGGCATGCGAACAAAATCGACTACGTTATAATTAATAAACCAACTAAGTAAACTCAAAACTGTACCACTTACACATTATAACATATTTTTTTTTATTGATTAAACTTGCCTGCCAAGTATAGTTGTTATTGTTAATCAAGATGAAGTTATTTGTAAAATATTTAAATTTCCTATTTATAGTGTAACGAGGAATGTGTTCTGGAAGAAGGAGGGCTGCAGCAAGACATGCAAAAGAAGGGCTGTGCTTCACACACAGCCCTATCAGATCAGAAAAGTACTTTACCAACAGGTTGAAGTACCTATATTATGATCTATTATATTATCTTAAGGATTTTCTCTTTTGAATTGGTTATATTTATAAAAAAAGTACTTGTAGTTTTAGAGGTTGTAAAAGTAAAAATAATAAATATTTATTTATTGATTGTCTATGAAAAACACAGAAAATATTCACATGTATAGGACATTGAATGTTCAAGTATATTATTTATCTAATAATGCATACATACCTACCTCGTGGATACTTACCTAGTATGCCATGGAAAATAAATAAGCATTCTCAATAAATAATTGTCAAAGTCAAACGACAAAGTAATTAAGCTATTAGGAGTATTAAATTTTTAATTTATTTTCTATACATGGAAAGTGCGACAAAATTCTCAGTAGGACTTGAAGGACTTGAATACGAAGAGCAACACTTGATGGTGTTTCTTCTTTTTTGTCTATTTAATACATGATTAATTCTTCCAAAACGCACAAAATTTACTTCAATTCGTCTAAATTTACCATTGATCATCACACGTTCTACTGAGAATTTTGTCGCACTTTCATGCATAAAACATCAAGTAAGAATTTCTCGATTTACAAAGACATTGTTTTCATTATTGTTATCCATTTTAACTCTTAATAGCTTAATTAGTTTGTCGCTTGACTTTGACAATTATTCATTGGTAAAGTAAGTATCGAAGAGATATGTGTGCATTTAGAAAAAAACTTTATTATCTCCTAAGCTATCAATCTTAGGTACAGGACATGTTGGTTATAGAAGATGTAAAATTAAACGCCGAAAACGACTGAACAATAAAATATAAGGGGTGTCATTTAAAAAAATTTAAGTTGTGGTTCTTCAAAATTTAGAAATGTTATCGTGTCATGGTAAAGTAAACACCATAATGTAGACAACCGTTTTCGACTGCAGCATGTTGCTTAAACATATTTTGAATCCTAAATTGATATACGGAAAATCTAATGTTCTCTGATTTTTTGAATAAATGTCTGCTACAGCAATACTTAAAAAAATTGAATAAATCCAAAATGGGTAGATCAAATTGATAAAAGTAAAGGTATTTATGAAGCCTAAGAAAAGGTGAATTCAAATATATAAAAATATACAGGGTGTTCTATCTAAAATAACAAAGTAATGCCGACTTGCGGTATATCCGGAAGCACCAGAAACCTAAAAATATTTTAGTTGAAGAGAACACAATCGATTATATATAATTCTCTCATTTTTCAAATTTTGATTTTAACCAGAATCCAATAAACTTCTAATCAACGGTTTCGCTGAGACACCCTGTATACTAAGTACCTAATAATTATTTTTGGAATATTTTATAATACATTCTTGAGTCAAGAGTATCGGACAAAATTTGGTCGCTCAAAGATGTCGGTTTTATAATTCTTATTTTTTTCTTACATGAAGTGCAATTCCAGAAAATTGTAAAGACAAAATGTGCACGAACTTATTCCAACAGGTAAGGCCGGTTAGTCTAATAAAAATTGAAAAAAAAAAAACTTTAAACTTAAATTTCAGCGAATACAAACGTCAATCAACTCTTTGTTTATTTAGAAGAATTAGAAATAAACTTTGTCAAATTATACTTAATGAATGTCTTTTTTCTGTGAGGGGAAAAAGTTTGACATTTTATCTCTGTTGATAGGAGACAAAGTATCACTTTTTCGCACGGGTATATATACCAGGTGGTCCTGTTAAAGGGTTACAAGGTAATATCTGGAAAACTGCTGATTTAATAGAACCCCACGGGACGTTGGGGTGCACCATTTGGAAGCATCAATGATTTTGTAACCCTCACCAATTTTTAGGGGTAGAGGGTAAGTTTTAAAAATTCAATAGAAACGTGTAATCTCGTAATCTCCAGGCAAAACTACGTTTAAATCAAACATAATTTAATGTCAATGTCAATATGTTAATAACAAATTAAAATGAACACTAATTATCACAGAATTAAATTGACAGATATTTGATTACTTTAAAGGTTTCCTTAGCAGCGCAGGTCTAATTGTAGCTGTACAACTACTAGTTTTAAACTTAAAATTTCACTTCGATAATTTTCTGACTTGAATATAGGTACCTAGGTACCTATTGTAATCTTTTCAAAAGTCTTATTTGCAAATAAATTAGCTATGTTCACAAGTAATACTGTTCGACGATATAAATTTATGATGAGATTTTTTTGAAATATTAGGTAGGTAGGTAAACTTGAAATTAATTTGCTATAACAATACCTGTAGAGTGAGATACATTTCTTTGTTTTCTAATTAACCAACCAGCTGTATTCAAATAAATTCAAATGAACAGAAAAACATTAAAAATATTTCATTTCAAATATGAGCCTTGAATTCAAATGTTAATATGTACTATGTACTAATAAGCTAATAAAGTATATGTCTCCCATACAAAATTAACGGCCTACGGTTGTTAGGGATTAATAACAACAAATAATCAACATAATTGCAGGAAACAGGAAAGACAATTTCACTCACTATCCTTTCACATAATCTGCAATGGTAATTATGTTTATTTGTGTTTTGAAACGTTAATAGATTTTGTAAGCAAAATGTACACCAAGAAAATAGATAGGTAATAGATTGATCTACACTCACAAAGAAAATATTATAGTATTACAACCCTTTGTTCATGAGATGCGAATGATTGTTCCAAGTTGATTAGGTTTATTCTCTAAAATATTAGCTTTATAAAAATAAAACAAAGGTATACTTACCATAACGAGTTTGCCAGATTGTAGTTACATCACAATTAACATAGAGTTACGTACATCATTTCACACAACACTTCCATTTAGAGAGATTAAAAATCCTCCTGTCTAACACCATATGATTATTTGTTTTGGATTCAGAATTCAGATGAGAACTGATACAAAACAAAGAGGCAGATTGTTTGGCCTTGAAATAGGTGAGGGTATCCACCTATGAGTGACTCAAGTAAAATATACATTCAACTTGAGATTGACAGCGCAGCGACATCTCCTGTCAAAGAGCGCTAGCTGAAATAAACCAATACAGGGAGTTACAGTTCGCTTAAAGTTATGAATTTGATTTTGGGAAAGGTATTATTTGGGTTTAAGTTATTATCAGTAATTAAGTATTCAGGTCCTCCTAATTGCTTGTGTTGCCAACAATAATTATATATTAAGTATAGGTATATCTATGATCTTCCTGCTACTCGTTTACAGAAGCAACAATTTTGCAAATCACCCAGGAATAAGCAGTAATATTCACTGAAGCTGTTTTCACAGCTTGTGTGTGATAAAGGAACTTATTCTAGATCATAATATATAATAAATATAGAAAATAAAATCATGATCAACATAATTTTTCAAAAGTATAAATGAGAGTAAAAATGTATAATAATAATAAATAACATAACTAATATAAATATGACAAATACCTACAGTAATACATAATTAAATTTTGAATACTATGTGCAATTGTTAGTATTTTTTGTTTTAGGTTGGGCTTTTATACTTTAATCTTCTATAATTCTGTGTATTTTTGGTTTTGTCCGCTTCTCTAACAAATTTTGACAGCTGGGTCTTAAAGCTTTGGAAAGAAGTTTCATTGATTATTCTTTGTGGTAGTTGACTGAATAATTTAGGTGCCAAATAGGAGTAACTTTTTTGGCCTATTGTTTTGGATGCTATTGGCATTCAACATTTATACTTTGAGGTATCATATGTATGATTTAGAGTAATAAGTTCGTTTTTATTTATATATTGCTGACATCATATCTGAATAATATACAATTGTCATATCTAATTGTGTTTCAGTATAGAGTAGCGAGCTTGGATATCTAAGGAATCGCTTTTAACTCAACCAAACTATGGTATAGTACTTTTTTATATTTAAAACTCAAAAATTGCCCAACTTGTTTGAATTTAAATAGGATACTATGAAGTTTTTTAGTTAAATATTCCATTTGGTGGTTCCATCGTAGATGATTGTCAATGTTAATGCCCAGATATTTTTTTTGTAGATTTGATTGAAATTTTTTTTTGGATATTCAGACTGTATTTTGGCAATGATATTTCATGGCTACTGAAGGGTACGGATACGGTTTTGTCAAAGTTTATTGAGAGCAATCTGCTGTCCAACCAGTATTTGAGACTCCGAAGGTCATTTTCAATGTTGAATTTGAGGTTATACCAGTTATCATCTTTGTAATAAATAACAGTGTCATCCGCAAAACTGATTATTTTACCATTTATCTCTTGTTCAAATAGGTTGTTTAAGGAAATTATGAATAACAATGGTCCTAATACAGTCCCTTGAGATACACCACATTTAATCTCTTTACTCACATGACTTTTGAATTTAACTTTTTGTGTTCTGTTTGTTAAGTAGCTTTCGAATAGATTAAGCGCTAAGCCTCTTACATCCATATCTTCTAGTGTATCTAGGAGTATGGAGTGATCGACAGTATCGAAAGCCTTTTTGAGATCTATAAAAACACTGATGGACGGAGTACTTGAGTCTAAGGATTCGTAGATGGTTTTTGTCAAGGAATGGATTGCATCATTTGTAGATTATTTTTCTCTAAAGTCATACTGTGATGTCGACAGCAGATTATACTTTGATAGATATGCTGTAGTCTCTTTTTTATAATTTTTTCAAAAACTTTGCTAACTGATGAGAGAAGTGAAATAGGCCTATAATTTGAAATAATTTTTAGGGTTTCAGGTTTGATTCCATCAAGTCCGGGAGCCTTTTTATTTTTTAAATAAATTATTATATTTTCAACCCTGGGTAGTATTTGTTGGTGTGATAAAAAGTGAATTTTTATTTATATATTTCTTACTTTTGTAGTTGGGATTTGGTTTTATTTTCTTTGCCGGATTTTCTACCACATTTGCGAAGAAGTTATTAAATGTATCTGCAATATCTTTTGGGTTTCTGACGATCTCATTTTAGGTAAATTTCTTATAGAAATGTAGGTACCTATTGCGATCTTGGTTCAAAAGTTTATATATATGTATATATATATATATATATATATATATATATATATATATATATATATATATATATATATATATATAACGAAATTTGTTAACACGATAGTGGTCGCAGTTTTGAAGGTATCAAGTATATATATATATATATATATATATATATATATATATATATATATATATATATATATATATATAACGAAATTTGTTAACACGATAGTGGTCGCAGTTTTGAAGGTATCAAGTACTACAAAAATAAATCTCTCAAATATCTCGGTCGAGTTCGTTATTGGGCAATATCGGGTAAGTAGCTTAAAAATGGCGACCGTTCAAACAATTAAAAAAAATTATCAAAAAAGAGCCGTAGTGTAAATATCATCAAAAATAATTTTAGGTTATATATTTAATCAGTACCTACAACTTTTGTTCAAAGCAATTTTTCATAAAATACACAGGTAAAAAAATAAAAATTAATAAAGAAGAATAACAAATATTGATAAATCATGAATACTCAATATAAATTTGATGTAATTATACATTTTCTGGAGATCTTAATATAGACCCTGATTAAAAATATATATAGTATATTTATTGAACAGAAATAAGCGAAAAAAAATATTCTGCCTTGAAGTGGAACTCGAACCCTGTCTGCTTTATATTCAACAGCCAAAACAAAAACCTGTAACCGCAAGGCTATGACACATATGACAATTTTATGTAATAACATGTATGTATACCAATGAAAAGGTTTTTCAAATTTCACTTCAATGAATTTTGAAAAATTTTCCTCTCCGCTGACTACAGGCCATCGGGATTTTTTTAATTTTTCTATGTTGCTTACTCTTTCCTGTTTTGATATTTAATATTTCATTAACAGTGTTCCAGAGTTTTTTACTTTTATTTTGTTCTTTTTCTACTAATTTTTTAAAATAATTGTTTTTGGTATTTTTTATTTTCTTCTCCGTTTCTTTTTTCTCGCTAAATAATATTTTTTTAAGTTTTCATTATTTGGATTTTGTTTCCATAGGAGGAAGGAATGATTTTTTTGGTTTATTTGCTTTATCAATGACTTTGTTATCCATTTTTTTCTTTTTCGTTCGCTGTTTTTTATTTTGAAGTATTTGGTTGATTTTTGTACACATGTGTTTATTATGTTGATAAATTTTTGTTGATTCAAGATCATGTATTGGATATAATTCATTTTTCCAATGGATGGTACTTACTGCTTTTTGTAATAATTGTTGATATATTTTTTGAAAAAAGTGTTTATTATCATTCACAGGATAGTTTTTTGCTTTATTCAGAACAATTTGTAATAACGTTATGTAGTGGTCTGTGATTGTTGATGATATAGTGCGAGGTATTATATTATTGGAGTTTTGTTGTTTTGATTTAATGAATATATGATCGAGACATGATTCAGATCCATTTCCAATGAAAGCCATATTCACTCATCATGTCGAGATAATTTCTTGAGTCTTTAGTTTCTTTCAATAAATCGATATTTATATCAACTACAAATAGGTTGTGATGATATTCATTACTTTCTTTACCTAATATATTATTGAGTTGGTCAAGAAATTCGTCGATTCTACTTGCTGGGGATCTGTAGAATGTGTGGATGCAAAAGGTCAACTCATCTATAGTCATTATAATTTTTAGTAATTTACCTCCATTTATATCAATATGTTCATGAGAATGATACGAGTTGGTTTTTGCAAAGACAATAACACCATCGTTTTGGTTATAGTGACCTTCATTATATATGGTTATGTAGTCGGCCATATTTAGGAAGAAGGTATCCGGAACCCGCCAAGTTTCCGTCAAAACTATGCAATCGAAACATGCTTCAAGTTCCTCAAGATAGATTTTAAATTCATCTATATTTTTTGAAACACTACAAATATTAGTATTGAGAATCTTCAAATTATTGCATTTGTTTTTTACAGATAAAACTTCTTTTGCTTCATTTGAATTGTTTAGGGGGTATGTTGATATTTTTTCTACTACAAAGTCTCTTATATAATGATCCATTTGAATGTATCAACTAATTTCAAATCATCCAACAATCTTGACAATAATTTTAATTTTATCTGGCCATTTAATGGTTCACTTGAATGACATATAATAAATTATAATATTTCTGTATAAAATTAGGATTGACAAAAATATAAAAAACAAAAATAAACAAGTGATGAAGCAAATACAATATCAGACACTATTTATGTGA
This sequence comes from Crioceris asparagi, assembly GCA_958507055.1. Taxonomy (NCBI): domain Eukaryota; kingdom Metazoa; phylum Arthropoda; class Insecta; order Coleoptera; family Chrysomelidae; genus Crioceris; species Crioceris asparagi. Next base: position 119,497,182 of record OY293826.1, read on the forward strand.
AGATAATTACTATAATACTATAAGAATCAAAATAAATGCGAATACAAATAAAAATAAAGTTTTTTTTTCAACGATTTTCTAAATTGTAATTGAGGTTTTCATTTTGACGAATTGCTAAATTGTCTGGTTACTCTTTGCGGCGGAACAGTGAGGCTACTGGGTGGCTCTTTCCTTTTCGTAAACGTACTTTGTTCTTGGCTTTGTTCCTTTTGTTGTTGTGTCGTATATTGGGGGATTTTGTCAGAGTGATTTCCTAATTGTTCAGCTGTATAACTAGTGCCATGGATAATGAGTTTGTTTTTCAAAAATTTTGCCTCGGGATCGTTTTTTCGTGCTGTTTTCAAATGTTTAAATAGAATTTTCCTGTTATTATAATCTTCTCTAAAATAGACGCTCTCTGTTTGTAGGATTTGAGCTCTATTGGTCTAGGCCTTTCTGTGTTCTGCCTCGACTCTCCAATTCTGTACCAATCTCTGAGGTCGTGAAGCTTGCATTCCACTCCACATCTATTGTGAATGGTATCTAGGAACCTCTCAATATCACGAACTTCATCTTCTTCTTTTTCTATTCCATAAGCAATCGAGTTGTACTCTTTCAGTTTTCTTTCATTTACTAATAATCTTTCTTCTAGTGTTTGGACACTTTTCTTCAGCTCAATATTTTCCTTTTTTAATGTTTCGATTTCATCATTTAATTCTTTTCTAATATTATGTATCTCACTTTTTATTTTATCGTTTTGTTTTTTTTATCTACGCATAACTTCAAAATTATAGTTATGTTCCAATAGAAGAAAACAATATTTTGTATTTTTTTAAGTGCACCGTCCAATTAAGTGGGTCCTAGTTTTCAAAAAAAGATAATTGTTTTTATTTTTCCTTCATTGGTTCGTAGGTTTTGTGAATATGCTTCTCAATTAATGAAACTATAGAATCATGAACTCTAAAGATATTAGAACAAGAGTTCTGTCTTTGAGTTTCCTGTAAACTTGGAGTTTTTTTTTAATTTCACGCTTAGATGTTTTGGAGATATGGGGGGAGAATACGGTTTCCGGACAATAGTATTAAATGTCTGAAATATGTGTGTTGTCGATATATTTTGAAATCTCAAATGTGTTATAATAAGTGAACATTTAACGATTTTGATGCCTACTGATAAACTCAAAGATGTAAAATATATATTCTTTTAAAAGTAGGACTGACTTTATTAGTTGATGAACTAAAAAACCTTATTAGAAGCTTTTGCATCAATCAGTAGGTTAATCGTAATTTTTGAATATTTTTTTTCCGATAATTAGTCAAGATTATTCCAGTATATTTCATGTTTTATTAAGAAATCATTATTTCGAAATGAAACATCAATTTAATAAAAGTATAATGAAAGATTTCCATTCTACATCAATAATCATGAGTCGGGACTGAATGAAATGATGATGACGATGGTCAAGAAAACCCAAGGAAAATCATAAAAATATTTATTTCAGCTGTGTTTAATATGGCAGATATTTCATAGAAATATATACTTCAACTTATATTTACATACACTTGAACATATATCATTTTTAATATAAAAATATATAATTTTTACTGGATAAAAACTAATCTCGATCTGTGAATGGAAGATTTTCTTCCCAATGGCGTCATATCGTTTGTCTGACTGAGAGCCTCTTGTCTCAACAATTTATTCGGAACGAAGAATGTAACAATTGCTCCAATTGTCAATAGCAAAGATTGACTTGCCAATGCCCAAAAGCATCCCAATTGCATATTCAAATATCCCAAAGTAATTGTAAAAATCACTCCGAGTATTTGCGTCAAAGCCATTAGAATACCTGTGGTTGTACTTTCTTCAGACGGAAATGTCAGTTCCATGGCCAGCTCGAAACCAACTGGCATATAAGCGGTTGTGAAAAGACTGCAAAGAAAAATAGTTATTTAAGTAACAAGAAATGTAATAACATGTTAAAATACAACGCAAGTGAGTACGAGCCGAGGCGAAAGCCGAGAATTGTCACTTGCCAAATATGTTAACAGTCGATACATTCCGTGTTACTTATTAAATTTTTCCCACTGCCGTTGTATTATTGTATTGTGGAAATGTCTGCTTTACTTCAAACAGGATTTGTTCAAAGGATTTCGCAAACAATAGAAACCATCCCAGCCGAATTTGAGAAGAAATCTTCTTCAGATTGTTATTTGGAATTCCATTTTAACAAATAACTAATAATTGTTAATCTGTTTTGTTCAATCCTGTGATAATAAATTGATTTACTCTTTTTATTTTTCTAGGAATGTAAATGACTGTATTTGCATTCTGTCGTCTAGGAGAAATAATATAAGAATGATATTTGCCATTTTCATGATTTGAATCTAAGCTTGTATGAATTATTTACATTACCGGCAGCGGAAAAAACATTAATGTCAATGTACCATACAAAATAATATTTGTTCTTAAGTGACAACATCATATTATGATGGCTGTATAGGAACTTACCCGACCATACCACAGGAGATATAACTCAACAATTTACTTCGATATTCCAATGAATACATCAAACTTATCATGCTCAAAATTGAGGAGATATAAATTACCATTGTTATTGTCCTGAAATAATCAAAACGATATGAAATACATAGTTCCAAAAAATGTAGTGCGAAAGTCTTACATGTATTTGTGAGTCTTATCTAAGAGTATTCCAAATAGTATAGCACCTCCCAGCCCAGACATCACCATAACGAAACCCATCCAACCGGCGTCCAAGTCGGCATCCTGAAATTGTCAAATAGTTTAAAGATTTTATCCTCACTAAAATTGTCTTATACCGTTTTACCTCAAAATATTGCAAAACAAATTGATTAAGTAATGTTGAAACAGCTGAATAGACTCCAATGTTGATTCCATAACCGATCATATGAATTAGGAATCCACCATTGAGAAGAAGGTCCTTTAGTGATATGAAGAATGTTCTGGTGCTGAACTTCTCTTTACTGTCTCGCAAACATCTTTGCGTTAAACTTGGTGGCAGGGATGGTTGGTTGGGAAAATCTGGATTGAAACATTATCATGTTTAAATAAGTGTGCCTCGTATAATTCTAGAACTCACAATTTATTTTAATGAGCAATTTGATTACGTCATCAGTTAAGGACTTTTAGTGTCTTTTGATAATTTTACAAGGATTTTGAATAATGAAAGTCCTCTAGACATGCAATTATAATAATATTAAGCAATAACTATAGAAAGGATGAGCATATTTGAATTTAATTGATCCAATCCAATACTATTCAACATATGTATGATGTCAAATTGACCCTACTTTTAAGTATTTTTAAAAAGAAATAAGTAATATTTTTTTTCTAAAACTCACTCCTTAGTATGGGAGACGCTATTGAGGTTTTTTGGGACGTAGATTGCAAAAATGGCCAATGACCAAGAAACGGACATGACATAATATTAAAACTCCCTTGTCGGGAAACTGGGATTTGGACTTTGTACATATTCTAGTAATTTTTAGGGTACCTACTGCTCCGTTTTCAGCGTTTCAGCTTTAGATTATCTTTAATAAGTGAGATGATGAGTTACATAGAAATCAAAGAAACACAAGATATCTGAGTTGTTCTTTCTTATTATTCCAGATTCTAGACTTTTTAGCTTGAATGTAACATTTTCACCAGCTTTAAAGTTGGTATACACTTACATGCAATTACAGCTATAGTAACAGGAACCATTGCTACAGTTAATCCTAAACATAAATTATACAGTCCTTGTCCAATATCGAATACATTGTCATGGTGAATAAATATTAATGGGGGTAGAATGTACCCTATTGCTACTCCAAGTTGTGATCCGAATACTCCAAGGGAACAGGCGATGGATATCTGGAATTTAACAAAATAAAAAAATTCATCAAGATACACAAAAACATGAAATCGCTTTTATTTTGTAAGAAGCGAAGACATGAAATTCTGGATATTTATTTCTCTGATTGTCGATATGCCCTCTTAATAAACATACTAAAGTTATTGTATCAAAAATATTGTTTATATTATATTATTGTTAATAACAGAAGCAGTAGCTGTGATGACAGTTTTAGACCACCAAGTTTTAGTTTGTGTTGCTTCCGCATCTGGATTCTCAACATTATTTTATATTGATAGTTCGGATAGAATATAGTTTAGTAATTTTTTAAAACATACCTCATTGACATCGAACCATACAGCAGCTATCTTTGGTGGCAGGCATACAATCATGACTTGAGCAGCTGCCAGAATTGTTTGTCCAATCAGAACAATAATGAACATGTCGTTTCGCAAAGAGAACATTTTGATAGCTGTACCCAAGAAGGTTCCAATACATCCTAGAAGACCTGCTGTGCGAAGGCCCTTGAAGAGAATAACTTATGTTTAATAAGCAATGCAGCAATCAATAAATGAAAGCAGCTACTCAAATTTTTCTTCGAGTCGTTTGTATAATAGTTCACAAGAACAGTCGAATAGATGAGTAAAACGTAAAAGAATGTTTCTCTTTTTGACCGACTTCTCAAACGAAGGATGTATATCTGCAATTCGGTTTCATGTTTGCATTTTAGAGTTCCGTACCGTATTACAACGCCTCAGCTGATCTTCCGTCCGTCCATCTGTCAGCGAGCTGCAACTCATGTGCCGTAATAGGTAGGCAGTTGAAATTTTCAAAGAATGTGTAGGTACTTATATTTCTGCTACCACAACAAATAATGAAAGAAAATAGAATACAATTGAAAATAAAGGTGGGGCTCATACAAAAAACATGATTTTTTTCGGCATCTTTTTCTTGATCTCATTAATGGCTGAATCGTTTTAGCCGTACTAGGCAGAAATTTCTTGTACGTTGGTACGGAACTGTTAGTGTGCGAGTCCGATTTACGCTTGGCCGTGTTTTATGTTTCTTCGCACGTTGTGCATAGAAAACATGCACCGGTATTGATGCTTATTCTCTTTTTATTGGAAAAAATAGTGTTAATATTTTTTGACAATTGACAATTTTCTCTGTTAAAATTATAGTAATCGGATCATATCAGAACTAGTGATGCGCAAAGCAAGACCAAGACCAAGACCGATATGGTCTTGGTATTGGTCTTGGTCTTGCACCCTTGGTATTGGTCTTGGTCTTTCATTAAATCCTTAGTCTTGGTCTTGGGTCTTGGTCTTGCATATACGGTCTTGGTATTGGTCTTGGTCTTGCTGCAAGACTTGCAAGACTTCGTAAGACTCTTGCAGAAATTTTGATATTTTTATAAGTATGAAAAGTTCGCGCGATTTTAAACCGTATTTACGTAATTCAAATGAAGATGAACCCTGCAATATGGATCGGAAGTATTCATAATCTTATAAGATTGCCTATAATTATATTGTCATTCGAAATGGATAAATATTGAATGTATAAAAAAATCATTCATTGTCATAATAAACACGCCTGGTATTGTAATGGTACCAAATCACTCTAGAATGAGTACTGAGAATAAATCTAAGTGCGTAGAATTAAGTTAGGGCAAGGGAGATGCGTGATTAATTCATAAATTTTATAAATTATTATTCAACATTCACGCATGAGAATTGTATTTTACTAGCGTGACTTAGTCTGCTTCTGCTTTCTTGGTATCTTCCTTCGCAGCTGTGCACTCATTTTACTACATTCCAGTAATATTTTAATATACCTATAGGTAATGGTTTCACTGGCCCTTCTATAGGTTTGTGCATCATACTTTTATTTCATAACTCATTCTACAATGGTTTTGTACCATTTTCTTTATTAAAATAGAAAGAATCTCTCAGAGTGGATATTGTGTGTAAGCGATTAAAAGTATTCTTCACTTCAACTTTTTTATAAAGCTTTTTCCAAGAAAATATTGAAATTAAAAACAGGTAGAGATTTGTTAGTTAGGTTAGGTTAGTTAGGTACCTATTTCAAAAATCAGTCGTAAGAATATCTCAGTTGAGTTAGTTAATGAGCATGATCGAAAAAATAATTTCAAAGTAATTGCATGTTTAAAAAATCTCCAAAAGTGGCCACTGGATAAATGTCATCAAAAAAATATCAGATTCATAAATGATTTGTAACGTTTGCTTTAAACATTCTGCGTGATAGAAAAAATAATAAAAATAACCGTGTAGTTTACCTACCTCCCCTGGCTACGAACTATCGGGATTGAAAACAGCTCGTTAAGGGAAATTCTAGAAGGGTTGAAATTACTGTGTAGGGTATCTCAGAATTTTAGAAGGGTAAAATGAACGCGCTTTTCACTCAACAACTTCTAATTCAATATTTTTAGAATCTGTAAAATAAATATCGATAATAAGGGAGTTCAAAGATTCAATTAATTAGGTTATTTACTAGCGTTTCTTATGTAATCATTGAGCAAAAAAATATGTTTCCTACCAATTTAATGTTTGGTTACGGAACTGCGAGAGTCTTGCAGCAAAACCAACACCAAGTTAGTCTTGGTATTGGTCTTGCATCCCAGTATTGGTCTTGGTCTTCGGTCTTGGTCTTGCAATTTTGCAAGACCAAGATCAAGACTGCAAGACCAAGACCAGTCTCGCAGCATCACTAATCAGAACACAATGAACCAGTAAAAAATATGAGTTAAATATTTTTTTCTGTGTCGGGAAAAAGTTTGACATTTTATATCTGTTGACTGGCGAGAAAATATCACTTTTTTCCCGTGGGAGAAAAGTACTTTTTTCTCGGGTCGATATATATATATACACATAAATATAAATCAAAAAACAAAATTAAATTCCTTAGCAACGCATGTCTAATTGTCGCCTACTACTTTAAAACTTCAAATTTCACTTCGATAATTTTCTGACTGTAATATATTGTAATATTTTTTTCGATAATCATCGTCTTTTCCGTCACATAAAATAAAAGTGTATTATACACGGGAAGAATTTAGATTTTAGCACTCGGTTTTTTGTCTCCCCGCTTCGCATCGGTCGACAACCCAACCTCGAGCTAAAATCTAATTCTTTTTTCCCTTGTATAATAAATAACCATTTTGAAAAACAGCACAACTATTACCCGTACCAATAAATAAGATTATCTAGTCTATGATATAAAAATGAATCGCTGAATGTGTTGCTAAGCGCAAATCTCGAGAGCAGCTGAACCAATTTCGCCAACTATTTTGTTGTTGTGTTCATTGTTATCAGAAGAAAGTTATTATGAACGAAAAAATTAAGAAAGTTGAGCGGAACATTAGAGAATTTAAGAACATTTATGAAAACTTAAAGACTATATTAATTTTACATACAGTACTTACAGTTTTTTGACAACTGTCAGTTGTTTGAAATAACTGTCAGCAATTGACAGAACGCGCGCTGCAAATATCGTTTAACATAGATGGATCGGTTGATAAACAATAGTTTCATTTCAATTTATTATACAGTGAGTTTTTGAGAAGTGTTTATTCATCTCTGTAAGTTAAAATCAATCACACCTAATATTGAAAGAATGAAGCCCCTGGATTGTGTTGCGGGAGCGGTAAAGTCAAATTGACGCCATTGGTACTGCCACCAGAGCCTCTGCATTCATTGGTTTATGGAAATGGGACAGATTCTATACATTTTTAACTCATATACAGGAATACAATAATTGTTTTCAAATGAAGTCATTTGGCGCAACAAAAAGTATCTTGAAAGTCACATGGTTGTACAATTTTTGCAAATTTATTTCATGGGCGATTCAGCAAAACAATTCGATCAGTGTTATGCACACAATGAATCGGTGAACAGACCAAGTGTGGAGCAACTTCAAATGTTTTTCCATCAGACAACGAATTGGTTGTATTATTCAAGACTGCATTAAACCGCATGCCATCTGATTACCACAAAATTGTCATCAAAGCCGATAAGACGCCTGCAGGACAACACGCAAGACGCTATAATACGGCAACAATTGATGAAGTTGCTATTGTTGTCATGTGTGAAAATTTAGAAAACCAAGATATTGTTTTTCTAGTTATTATGTGCTTCCTGGATGCAGACTTTGAATAATGCTGGGGAGAGACTGCATCCCTGTTTTAAGCCTTTTGTTGTCAAAAAACGGTTTGAGGTGGCATATTCTAAATTTACTGAACTCTTTGAATTTGCATACAAATTGAATATGGTTTTTACGTAGGTATACTCCATTAACGGCGATTTTGAGTACACAGATTCCTGGATCTATTTTTTTCTCATCAGAACAAATATATTGTCAGCCCTGCTCGGAATCCACTTTTCTTATAGTTCAAAGATACCTACTGTTCTTCTCTATACTCTGTTTCAGTAGTCTGCTGTAGAGTCTCTCCAACAAATAATTTTAGTTCATTGTAACAAAGTAAAAACTTTATTATTAACTTTTTTATTTTTTAAAATAAAATAAATTTCTTATCACCGAAATTAACGTATTTCAATAAATTGCTCAAAAATGGCTGATAGATTAAATAATGATGATATCAAACCTTATACCTGTTATTTGAAGCCAATCAGATACCTTGATTTTGGCAGGTTGCTATGACGACAACGTGAATTTTCAGATTTTTTTTTCGGTCACTTGACTTAGCTCCAAAATCTATAAGTGATAATTACCCTGACTTCACAGCTGTCACAAGCAGATGCCAGAATAACAAACGTAGATTATTTTTGACAAATATTTATTTATAAACTGTCAAAATTTGTATTTACTTTTAAATATAATTTTTGGTATAAAATTTTCATACCGAATCTCCCGCGAGCTTGACTTATTCTCTGTAATTGTTTTCTCAGTCGCGAATTTTTTCAAGAAAATTTTATAGCTATCTGTTGTTTTAACTCAATCAGATGCCTTGATTTTAACAGGTTTCTACGACAACAATTTGAGTTTTCAGAATTTTTTTTAAGTCGCGAAATTATTAAGTGACAATTTGTCTGACTTGACAGCTGTCACGTGCAGATGCCAGAATAACAAGCCCAGATTATTTTTGAAAATATTTATTCATAAACTGCCAAAAATTGTAGTACTTTTAATATAATTTTTGGTATACATTTTTTTTCAGAATCTCCCGCGAACTTGAATTATTCTCTGTAGTTGTTTTCTCAGTCGCGAATTTTTTTAAGAAAATTTCATAGGTACCTGTTGTTTTAAGCCAATCAGATGCATTGATTTTAATAGGTTGGTATGACGATAATCTGAATTTTTTGATTTTTTTTCAGTTGCGAAATTAATAACTGATAAATTCCCTAGCTTGATAAGCGTAGATAATTTTTGACAAATCTTTATTCAACTGTCAAAAATTATATTTACGTTTATAAATAATTTTAGGTATGAACTTTTCGTATATAGCAACAGTGTATTTATAATCGTCTGGAAACATGTTTCCATAATAAGTAATTACAATATGGCGGCTGACCAAAAAGTGAAATGTGTTTACATTGTATTATTCAATTGAAAATGGCAATTTATGAAGAAATTGCCTCGTTGGGACGGGGTCTGCTAGTAAGTACGAATTTTTATCTACCTCTAAACGCGTTTTTCCTAATCCATCACCCCATTTGCTCCAACATGTCGTAAGCTTGTTGGTAAAAGAAGGGGCAAATATCTCAAAAAGGAGACGAAAACGAGAAAATTGTCATTTTTGATTTTCGTCTTATTTTGGAGTGTTTTATTAGAAAACACCGTTAAATCTTGGCGCCACAGTTATCGGAAAGTCCCCCCCCCGCGAAATTGAATTATTCTTCGTAAATATTTTTTCACATGTGATTTTTTTAAAGAAAATTGCACAATGAAAAAATTTTTGGAAATTATGCCAGTGATGGGAAAATTTTAAGTGATTTTTTTTAAGATACGTTAAATAATATAAGGAAGAAAAGGTTTTTCCACCACAAATACTACTTTCTAGCACAGCCGTTATAGAATGGTAAGTACTCGGACTATCTTTGCAAATAATATGTCGGATTTCAAAGAAATTGCATTCTCAAACAATGCAAGTCCCGTTCTAGCACAGCCGCTATAGCATGGTAAGCACTCACATTTCCTTCCAAATAATAAGGTATGTGACCCTACACCGCCATATGATCAAAACTGTGTTATTATAAAACGAAACTGTCTCTTACCTGTTTATCTATTATATACGATGCTGGAACAACTAAAATCGGATAGACTGCCATATACAAGATGGATGTCCAGTCCACTTCTAAGCTGCTTATGTTATAGTAATCGACAATAATGTTGGTGATGCTTGAATATGCGATCCATTGGAATGATCCAATGGCAGCATAGCCAATATAAATCAGCAGAATTATCCATCGTTTTGGATAAGTCTTGATCTTGTGGGAGATATCGAATTCACTTTGGAGTAATACCACATCAGACCTTTCTCTTTTTTCCATGCCCGTTTGTTCTGATAGTTTTCAAACACAGTACTATTATCAATTGAGGTACAGCAGAAAGCATAGTACAATTGATCAATAAAGACTACAACCTGTAGCTGATTGAGGCAGCTATTTAAAGCTCGTTAACTTTTTTTTGGGGGTATAAATGATGCGTATGTGTAATATACAGTGACATATTTGCATTAAGATCATAATCATAATAAGCTCGCGGAATATGCTTGCAATGTTTATAATATTTTATCAAATTAATGATTCCATATTATTTGAGACAAAGCTGATCCACTGGCAAATAATATATTATATACATACTTACATATTATATACATGGTGTTTTCTAATTGAATGTCAACATTTAAGGGGGTGATTTTTGGGTCAATATTAAGAAGAAAGCTCCATATGGACCTTATATCCTAAACGTTTTAGATTTTGACATACAGGCTGGTTACAGATAGGTATTTAAAAATAAATCATTTTCTATTCAGATATGTACTGTTTATATATTTTAATGAAATTTAGGATAAAGGCAATATGATGTACATTTTTTTTATTCCACCAGTGGCGTTCGTGCGAAATTTGACCTTCATATTTTGATAGACATCATAGAATAAAAATCGTTTTTGATATCCCCATTCACTTCTAAGCAAATTTGATCAATTGATTGTTTTCAGTGCGATACACCGTTTTTGCTTAGATTATATATTTTGCACAAATAATTGGACCGACTTTATTAGTTGGTTAATATAATATGTAGCCGAAAAGTCTTAGGAAGACCCACAAGAAAAATATATAGCATATGTTTTAATAAAATTGAGGTGGAAGGCGCTATTTGTAATGATTTGTTAATAAAATAAGGGGAAAATGTTGATCTTAGGACTTACAACTTTAAGGTGGAATTTTCAATTTGGAAGTATCTTTTCAATCCCAAAAATAGTATCAAAATATGCGTGAAAATAGTGAACATAAGTTCGCAAAAAAGTGAGCTTAAACGAAGCGACAATTGACTTGTGCTGTGTTTAAAAAAACTGTCAATTCCAATGTTGTCAAAACTACCAATATAACATTTGCGATATTAAACATATTCTTAAATATTCGATAAAGAAAGCAAAAAGCAAGTGGTGAGATTTTAAGTATCTTAAGGTATAGTTTCATGTTTAAAATTTAGTAAACATTTATTTTTTACAAATATTTGCTTTAGAGCAAAACAGATTTGTGACAACGCCATATAGTACCATTCATAGATAAGGTCATGTTATTACAACAATTCTCACAATTTTTGGAATTTACTAAAACACCATAATTATTTTAATAAATCAGTAGTTTGTCTTCATTTTCACTTAAAAGAATAAATTCAGTATATGAAAAGTTGCACCCAGAAAAAAAGTTAAACTATAAATTCTTATAATATGTCAAGCACAGTTGTTTTTGTCGTTATTTTTTTTCAGGAGCAAATATTCTTGGAAATGGAATTCAAAGAATAATCTAATGCTGCGAAACTACTGGTAACGTTGGCAAAATTGATATCAACAGCACTTGAATGTTAAATATACTGAACAAATCAATTATCATTTCGTTTAACCTTACTTTTTCGAGAATTTATATTTACTGTTTTCACGTATATTTTTGCTAATTTTTGTGTTTATTAGAATGCAAGGATGATTCTATACTATTTGGGATTGAAAAGATAATTCCAAAATACCAGCTATAAGTCCTAAGTCCTAAGAACAAAATTTTTGCCTTTTTCTATTAACAAATCATTAGAAACAGCGCAATTTTATTAAAATTTATGGTAGAATACACCTATTTTTTCAAACATTTAATTATATAGGGCTTTAATAACAATAGCCGCTAAACTAGACTATTACTAAAATATGTTACATGCATTCATCTCCAAATCAACTTTTTTGAATTATTTCGTTACATTCCATACAATGTTTGAATGGATCAAATTGAGTTAGGTATTAGCTTACAAAATCCACTTTACATTGGATGCGACTATCTATGAATCCGTTTTTACTTTCCTACGCTAGTAGCTGTGTAAGGAAAGTATTGTAACCGTGTGCAATTTTTGGTATCGAGATTTCTACAAATGTTGACGCCTCAGAGTCTAATAAACATATTTTCAGCCATTGGTCTGTCTGTCTGTCCGTCGGTCTGTTTGTGACAGCATTATCCCGGGAACGGATCGGTGGATTTTGTTCCTTTCTTTTCTATTCTGTTTGATACCAATATCACTCGCCGGTGGCACTGAATGAGAATCCTGTATACACTGGGTGCTGAGCTATAGCCAAAAAACGTGATTTGCTCAAGACTGTAGCAAGAAAACGGCTCTAAGGTTTTTGTTAAACTTGCCTAAAGTACTCTTCTGAGAGCCCTTTATAACCTACACACAGCGCCATCTCTGAGAAAATGCACAAAAAAGTTATGCTTGAATAAAATTTCATATTTTTCACATGCTTCTTCAGATTCTGGCTAAACGTTTCATATTGCGAAAAAATTTTACATGACCATTGTTATTTGTCTTGACATGCTGAAAAAAATGAGTAGTAGCACGATTTGACCAGAATATTTTTACTTTACTACCGCTATTATCGTCGCTATGTAAGGAAAGTATAGTGTAATAATATATAATATAATTGTAATAGTGTAAAATTTTTCATTCACTGGAATTTTCCTGCGAGCGGTAGGAAAGTCATGTGAGTGGACACACCACATTTTTTAAATGGTGGTACTTCAGCTGAGCTAAAAACCTTCGCTCACTCATCTCAATAATAATTTATGGACCTGGCCTATTTTTGAAATCCTTACTTTGGATCCGATTCTTGGGACGGTCCAGCGACAAGCTCCATATGCGGTTTGTGGGCTTGGGTATTTTTTTATTCCTTATTATTCTTTATCAACTCTTTCAAGATAATTTATGAATCTCAAATATTGATTATTTAATATCGATATTACGTTTTTCATCCTAGATATAGAATTCGAGATCGATTCAGTTAGGTAATATCAAATATTCTTTTGATTTTTTGTCATGAGTATGAAATTGCAAAGGGGCAGGAAGTTTCATTGGGTAATATTAAAAAAAATTGAACAACATGTCCATTCACGTGTTAAACAGTTGTTTATTTAAATCTGGATTATTTAATGTTTCATAAGATATAATATACACAACATATATCGTCGCCACCAGTTTCATCCAGTTAAGCTGTTATATTTTATTCATATACAAACAATACATTTATTTTTAGTTCTATATTATTGTTCTCTACTTACCTCCATTGACGTAATTTGTTCAAACATGTGCCTGAAACAATGAAGAAATTCCATGGCAGGTCACGAATGAAATTTCTATTTTACCAAGAATTGTGAGGAAATTTCCATTCAGATGACTGAGAGATTATTTCAAAATAAAAAGGTTAATTTCTGTGAAAGGTATAATGAAAACATTTTAGTCAGACAGTGGATAGTTGGCACAGTAAAATAGTCGTCAAAAACAAAAGCTAGATAACAGAACAACATGTGCTTTGCTAACAAAATTGACTTGTCCAATAATTCCTCCACCAAAAATCCACCAGTTAGCTCTAATGTACTCTGTAGTTACGTCAAATTGAATAATGTATCTCGGACTGCTCAAGATTGTATTTCATACATTTTTCTATACCATAAATACAGAAATCTTAACCACGCTATGGAATATATGAAGTGGATATTCATAAGGGCGTTAAAATGACAGTAACCATGACGACGCTACCAATGACATTGACAAATAGTAAATAAAAGTACCATTGCAATGAAGAGTGTCATTTTGACGTCCATGTGAATGGATTTCCTAACCTATTTATTACTCTATGGAATTTCCATAACATTCATAAAAATATTAACATGTTCAATTTAGGTACAGAAAGAATAGCGTAGCTAGAAATTATACTTGTTATTTATTATTATTATTCCAAAACTAAGATCCATTGTTTTGTTAGAAAATATGTAGCTATCTTTATATTATATTTGAAAGATGTGAAGATTATATAATATATATAATATGTTAAATATTATAATGATAAATAGGTAATACTATTACCTTTTAACCCTTTTTGCAATATTTGTATTGAATACTATTTCACTCATATTGCATCTATCAACGATGATGTAATGCAATGCGGGGTGGAGTATTTGCTCACAAAGTAGTTGTTGTCATCATTGGAAGGCATGGTAATAATACCTATTTATTAACTGATGATCGTATTCATTTATATTTTAATTATAAATATTTGACCGACGAACCAAACAGAGGAGGTATACAATTCGAATGTTTTAATGTTTCTTTCATGTTCGCGCCTTATAAATTGTAAACGTGCTCCAATTTTCATGATAGTCTATTGAGAATTGTTTCCATTGGAAAAAAGCCACATTCAACATGTTCTTCCCCTCCTCAAAATCTTCACCCAATGGGGATGGAGAGGAGAATTTTTTTCGAAAAGTCTAAAATATCTACGTGTATTTCCACGATGTTTTGAAATCTGAATAAGCCTTATACTTATTCATATTTCAAAATATCGTTAGTTATAACGCATTATCTTCTTTGGTGAACGTTCAATGATTTTGATGACCGACCGACCGACTTTATTAGCTGGTGCACTGAAAAATACACCAAAAAAATATTAATTATATTGGTGCTGGTACTTTTGAAATTGGTGCCAAAAGTTTTCAATTTAACTACAAATGCGCAACTTCAAAATTACCAGTATCAATAGAATTAATATTATTTTGTATTTATCAGTGCAATAATCAATTTTTTTTTGTAAAAAATATTTATTATTGACCGACTTACATACAATAGAAGGACTATATGTTTATACAAACAGGATGTCTTTTTTATGTTACCGGCAAGCGATCTCGTTGACCTACAAAAAAAAGTAACAGACAATATCTGATCTCGAGATAATCTTAGCAAAGAACGACAGATAGCAGATTTTTTTTTACTCAGATATAGTAGAACTTCAACATCTATAAAAAACCGATCACGATTACAATAATACCTTTCTTACAGCTACTTCGGGTTAGTTGTAGGAAAGTAAAAATTAGTCAAGTGCGAGTTGGATTCACCTGAAGAAGGTTCCGTGCTTTCAATAGCTTTTGACAAATCCACAAAAGGCTCATAAATTTTAGGTAAATTTCTTATAGAAATGTACCTATTGCGATCGTTCACACTTATTGATTTTGCATTCTTGACTGGTTTTATATTAAATAAAAACATGTTCTTGGGGTGCAGTCATATATTCAACAAAAATCTTTGATTGTAGCCGAGCTTTCGAGAATGTTTATTCTCTTCTTCAGGGTAAACTACAAATTGTTACAAAATTATTTCAACAACAACTTAATAGTATTATAAAAAAACTTACAATCGTGAATTTATAATAAATTAGCTAAACATAGGAAAGATTTCATAGCTATCAATTACAAATGTCATTATTTATATTTGTCATGGTAACAAATTAAGTTAAATCTCTAACATAATATATATATATATATATATATATATATATATATATATATATATATATATATATATGGGATATCAAGAAATTTGTTAACACGATAGAGGTCGCAGTTTTGGAGGTATCAACTTTGCTACATCAGTCTGTTGAATATCTCGGTCGAGTCCGTTATTGGGCATCATCGGGTGAGTAATTTCAAAATGGCGACCGTGCAAACATTTAAAAAGAATATCAAAAAGTACCGTACTATAAATATCATAAAAAATAATTTTGTGTTATAGATATAATCAGTACCTACAACTTTTGTTTGAAGCAATTTTTCATAAAATGCACGAAAAAAAAATTAATAAAGAAAAAAATAAGAAATATTAATAAAACATGAACGCCTTAAAATATATAGTATATTTATTGATAAGAAATAGACGGAAAAAAAATTCAGCCTTAAAGCGGAACGCGAACCCTATCTGCTTTATATTCAACAGCCAAAAGAAAAACCTCTAACCCTCTAACCGCAAGGCTATGAAACGTGCGGTTAAAAATGGGAAAATTGCTTGTAATAACATGTAAGTATACCAATGAAAAAGTTGTTCAAATTTCGATTCAATGAATTTCGAGAAATTTACCTTTCCGGTTGCTACAGGCCGTCGGGAAGTTTTAAAAGAGAATATAATTATTATTTTCATCTGATGGTTTCTCGTATAGTATTGTATTTTCATAAATGAAAACAAACCCTCAGTTATTTATTTATTTTTTCCGGAAAATTGGAATTGCTCGAGAGATATTTGATCAAAATAATCTGTTGTTTTCAAGTACCAATACTTCATTTCCGACAACATATTATGGCTAATTACTGCAGCCTTATTTTAATTTTACAATAAAATAATATTTAAGATTAAAACATGGAAATTCCCAATCACAGCTAGGCCGACAAAACTAATGCCTATGTATTTTTGACCGATTTCCCAAACAGAGAAATCAAAATTAGACATGCCCTTCCCCTCGAAAACTTCTCCCAATGGCGCAATAATGCCCGAAAATTGGAAATCCTAGACGGCAGTATTAGAGAAAGTTCCATATCCGGAAAGAAAATTGGACATTTTTAAAAATATAGATCTCCGCTTTACAGTCGGAAATATGTGTTTCAGCTATGTTGAAGGGGCAATCTTTTCCGAGAATCGGAATTTCGATATTGGAAAATTAAAAAGGGGACCATTGAACATTTTTTCAAAACGGTTTTCGAGTTACAGCTATGGTGAAGTCTGAAATACGTAATAGGTGGAAGGGACAACTTTTTTCGAAAATTGAAAATATGAGACGGCCAAATTAAAGAAGAGATTATATGTAGGTAGCAACATTTAAATTGAACATTTTTTCAAAAGAGTTACGGTTTTCGAGTTACAGCATTAAAGTCTAAAATAATAATATCTGCGCCGCGATGTTTTGAGATCTCTAAATAATATTAAATAACAAGTACCAGCTAAGCCTATACATGGGTAATAGGATAAGTACTGTCTTCTTTGGTATTGGTGAACGTTCAACAATTTTCATGACGACTGTTATATTCAAAAATGTGAAATAAATATTTCTTACAAAAAATTGGACTGACTTTATTAGTTGGTGTACTGAAAAATACAAAATAATATAAATTCTATTGGTGCTGGTACTTTTGAAGTTGTACCGTTGTAGTTTGTTGTTGTAGGCACCAAGAAATATTTATTTAATTCTGTTGGTACGCGCCTTTTGCATAATAAACCTGCACCGACGTGGTCTTTCCCTGTCACCCTCAAAAGGATGAAGGGGACAAATGTTTAGAAAATTTTATCCAACACAATTCAAGAAAAGATTATTTTCAGCAACAATTTAATTGGACACTATGTTGCTACCACTAAAATGTGTGCACGTTCTATAGTTTTCATGACAAATGAAAAAAAAATAAGACTAAGAATAATTTGAATTATATTAGTACTGTTTTTTAAGTTGATGCCAACAGTTTCTACTACTATTTATCTACAATAACACCATTCCAAAAACACCAGCACCAATAGAATTATTATTATTTTGTAATATTGTGCACTAACTGATAAAATCGGTCCAATATTTAAGAAAAAACTGAATGATGGATTTTTTTTATGGACCTGGGAAAGCTTTCTGGTAAAAACACATGGGTTAATTTATTATATTTTTCATATGCAATCTAGAACATAGCAAACATTTTGTTCGTTTTGCTCCCAGGATGGAAATAAACAAAATATTTTTATCTAAAAAGAAAAGTACTGGAAGATTTGGAGAAATTAAATTAGATTTGTATCTACTTTTATGCTGTTGCAAGAACCGGGCAATGTCATTTTTTTAAATAGATTTCCCAAAGCCATCGTAAACATATTTATTGAAATTTGGACATGGAATTTTCTGTCGGGTCAGTTAGTAAGGAATAATTAAATTGATCAAGAATCAGCGTTTACAGATTACTTTTTTTATTCTATGCATTCAAGTTCCAAATAATAATTGTTTATTTGTTAAGCTGTGTCACTGAATATTATCTAATAATAGGGAATACCTACACCTGTTCATTCATAATATGTAGCATATTTACTCTAACGTCGTATCCATTGAGCCAATCTTTTCCAGATACATCCAGATTCAGTGCAAATAAGTAGGTAAGGCAAGTTCACGGAAACGCTCATTCATTCATTTGTAGTCAGTTCTACAAAATGATACCAATGTGGGTAAATTTCAGTGACACAACATCTAGTGAATATTCATATTTATTTTTCAAAATCCGGCGGATCTAAATTATAAGAATTTTCTAATGGACAAGAACGGCGTGCATGTGATTGATTTTTCTAATGTTCTAAGGTTTATCTGCATGAATATGTTTCAATTAGTTTTATTTAGAGAATGTTGAATAAACGCGTTTAGATGTGCTGTAACCGATGAAAAAGAAATTCCATAATTTTCAACAAAATCATGCCAATGAGAATAGGGAATAATGGCTCTACCCTTAGGAAAATGAGTCTACACACAATATTTACCTTAGGAGTTGGATTCAAAGTACTTGAAGGTGAGTAAATTAATTTTGACATGATCAAGCCGATAATTGGAACAGAACTTTAGAAAATTTCATTATTTATTCTCAATAAAATTAAAAAATAAAATAAAATTCTTTTAAGATATGGCCTATAACTATTTGAAAATGCGTTTATGGATTTGATGAATGTGTGGATCAGTTTCCAAAGGATTTTTGTCCATTTTTTTTTTGTTTAGTTATGTAGGCCTGTATTGCAATGTAATGAAAATTTTAAGGTGCTAATCCCTAATCCCCAACAAAATTACGGGAGGGCGGAGTGAATAGGGGTGCTGGGTAGGGAAAATAGGTGCTCAGTGATATACTTTTAGTAGTAATTTAGTTGATATAATACCAAATCCATCCGATAAACAGAAAAGTGCTATAATATAGCGAAAACGGAGCCATAAAAAATATAACAATTTTTAGTGGAAACAGAGCCAATACATGCCCTAAGGTCGCTATTCAAGTGAAATTATCGAGATTCTGTGTATTTTTATTGTTGACTATGCTTATTAATTTGGCAACATCAATCAGAAAACCGTCCAAAGTTTTATTAAATTCGCTTTTGCATTTTTAGCTCGATAATAAAGAGAATTGGACATTTTAACAAAAAAATGTGTAGAAATTAGATTATTGAAATTATGATTTTAATATGTTTGTTTTTATGATAACAATAAATAAAAATAGATTGCGGATTGCATGTTCCAGCATCCAAACAATTGCTCATAAATGGCTGATTGAGTAAAAAAGTAGAGGCCCGCTCGCGCTCACAGCGTCGTTGTGAAGGACAGGCTTTTTCATTGCGCGTTATAACTCATCAAAAAGGTAACTATGACTTTAAATTGTAATTTTTAGAATATGCGAATTAAATACTGCTTATAACATTTATGAAGTATAAAGTATTAAATAATGCCTACTTTTATAATAGACCTTATTTCTGAGCCTAGGCCTTAATAGGAATTTTGTTGAATTTAACTTTATTATGTTTATTTACAGATTGATTATCTTAGTAGGTATGTCTCATCCAAGACCAGAACGGGCTACGTGGTCCGAAGAAAGCTAAATAGTGGCAATTAATGATGTGCGTTGTGGGCGATTGTTGACTTACAAAGCTTCGGCGCAATGTGGCGTTCCGAGAAGAATCATTGGAAATCATCTGAAAAGTGGTATTTTACATAAGAGCTTAGGGGGACACGCTATATTGACCAAAGAGCAAGCAAAGAGTTCGTCAGCCGTATAATACAATTTTCTGAAATAGGAATAACCTACCCCTGACGCCAAAAATGATCCTCATTCAAGCGTTTGCTTTTTTTTGACAAATAAACAATGACAATAATTTCAACAAAAAAAAAATCCCGATGGCCTGTAGTCAGCGGAAAGGTAAATTTTTCAAAATTCATTCAATTGAAATTTTAACAACCTTTTCCTTGGTATACCTACATGTTATTAAATAAAATTGTCATAGCCTTGCGGTTAGAGGTTTTTGTTTTGGCTGTTGAATATAAAGTAGACAGGGTTCGAGTCCACTTCAAGGCAGATTTTTTTTTCGTCTATTTCTTTTCAATAAATATACTATATATTTTTTTAATCAGGGTCTATATTAAGATCTCCAGAAAATGTACAATTACATCAAATTTATATTGAGTGTTCATGTTTTATCAATATTTGTTATTTTTCTTTATTAATTTTTATTTTTTTACCTGTGTATTTTATGAAAAATTGCTTTGAACAAAAGTTGTAGGTACTGATTATATCTATAACCTAAAATTACTTTTAATAATATTTACACTACTGCTCTTTTTTGATATTTTTTTAAAATGTTTGAATGGTCGCCATTTTGAAACTACTCACCCGATATTGCCCAATAACGAATTCGACCGAGATATTTGAGAGATTGATTTTTGTAGCAAATTTGAACTTGATACCTTCAAAACTGCGACCTCTATCGTGTTAACAAATTTCGTAATATCCCATACATATATATATATATATATATATATATATATATATATATATATATATATATATATATATATATATATATATATATATAAACTTTTGAACCAAAGGTTTTTTTGGACTAACTTATAGACATATAACAACATGCCGTTGAATTTTTTTCGAAATTCAAAAGTGTGAACGATCGCAATAGATATATTTCTATAAGAAATTTACCTAACAGGACTTGCAGGAAAAGTACATTTCCTAAACCCATCTCGAGCCCAGAAATTAAATCGTTTCAATGAAGTTCCTAAGCAAATTATGCTACTGATTACGTTCCATGGCCTTATTTAATTAATTTGTTCAATTAAGGCCTATCAAAATATATTTTGTTTTTCAATATTTAATAATATTTTTGAGGAGATATGTTAATTTTCTAATTTTTGTTTGTATGGATACGTTTTTTTAAAATTATTCTTTATTTCTGGTTAATATGCAACTTCAAGTCTGACTAGCAATTTAAGCATAACATTTAGTAAAATAACTTAGAAACTTGTTCAAGGATCTCATGGAAAAAGCTCAGAAATATATATTTCTATATAATTAGGACTCCAATAACCATATTTCGATAATTTAAATATATAGGCTTTGTTCAGTCCGTATATTTTAGAAAGGGCTAAGGCTAAGGTTCCAGAATTACCTCTTTTTAAATGATTTTTAATAAAAAAATATAATATGTTTTATTAATTACTTAAAATTTATAAACAAAAGAATAATACATTACTTTTATTTATCACCTTTTTCGAATAATTTATTAAGATATGAGTGTTTCAAATTAGGTAGGTCTTATTTGTATCCAGAGACTTGCTACACCTAGACCGCGCTTAGTATGAAGTCGTCTGCCGTCAAGACCAGACGACAGATTCAGTATTCAGTGCACGTCATAAAAAATACTTTTGCAGATTGGGAAAAATGGATAGATACTGACGGAAACGAAATTAATTGGCGTTATTTAAAAAAATATGTTGTGGTGTCCATATTTAAATTTCGCGGGTTGTTTATTTTTCTTTATATACGAATCATAAAAGTCAACTTCTGATGTCTTATTATTTTTATATATCTATGTTATTACTGATAATACAATAAATTCAAATTTCATAGACAGCAGTGCCGGATCGGTTTTGAACGGCATTCTATGTTTAGGAATATTTCTGTCAGGTGAAGAGTATTTGTTTTGTTTGTACGTTTTTTTTTTGCTTGCTTGAGAGAAAAAGTTTTGAGAGGTGCGGTAAAAATAGAGGAGTGATTGTAGACTTTGAGAAGGTAAGGTGTATTTTTTTTGTTTTATAGTTGTATGTAACTGATGAGTTTTTGTTTTATTGTTGTTGGAAATTTATTTATAACTTGGAATAATTACTTCATCACATAAAGTCATTTTATAGACGATGCGAGAGTATCGTGAGTCAGGCCAAGAGACCATTGTATGATAGAGATTTGTTGAATATTATTTATTTTGGTATATGTTACTGTTTTCATGATGATGTCAATAACTATTGTTTATTTCAAAAATGAACACCTTTGTAATGGTAAATAGTATTGACCGTTGACATCAACATGCAAAAAGTATTTGTCCCAGGGACTTGAATCCCTAATTGAGCAGACTGACAGCGAGCGGCGGGTCTGTCCCTCCGTGTACCCTTCGGTTTCGAATGTTGTTGTCGTGTTTCGAAGTATATCTGAGATATGGTTGTCTTGGGTGGTGAGTGATTCTTTCTTAATTTGTTTGTTTTATACCATCATTTATTATTGTTAATCCCAGTACAAGTAAATTCATCAAGAGTTTTTCAAGAGTTATTATGTAGTAGTGTCAGACCTTTGTGAATTTTCACAACAAAGAGAATGTGCATTGTTATTTAAAATTTATTATAAAATATTTGGTAGTACATGGGTTTTTTTCGCTCTTTTTCCCATGTTATGAAGATTTTAAGAGCGACCTTCCTGGTCTAAATTATAAATGTTATTTTCTTTCAAATTGCCTGTATTATTTTAAATTATTGAATGTTTTCCTATTTAATTCAAGTGAAAAATGATGTGTTGTTTAAATAAAAGGACTGGTAAGGGATTTTGTTGTTTCAATTACTGTCTACCCCCTTTCTCTACTAGAAGGTTGCATCCTACAAACGTGTTTTCTTATATTATTAGAGTGCCTGACACTTCAGGTAAGTCCTAAAATCCACTAGACTAGATGATCACATGCCAAGAGACGAGTCGTAAAGTTAGATAATGAATTAGAGGTAAACTGTAGCGCGAACCTGGGGTCTTTGGATACACTACAATGTTTTTGCAAGATAGTGAGGGCTTACACGCTGTGCAAGTTTTCAGCAGAAGTACAGCTGATGCTCTAACGTTTTGTAGTTACGACCTTAATAAAATTCGGGAGATTGAAGGAACAGCGAAATTTAGTCAACTTATTATTGACGCATTTGATGCTTTGAATCCGCGTAATCTGAACACTGTGGATGGAACGAACATATTAGAGAGTGGTAGAAAAACAGGTTTTAAGGCTCTAATTTTGTCAATCTTAAATGTTCAGAGTATATTTGTCGATCTTTTAAAAACGAAGGTAATGAAGTACTTTTTAGAATCTAAATATATAAATCAAAGTGGTTTTAGTTACTGCCACCCAATTTCAAGTAGCATTTAAAAGATTACTAATTCACAATGAAGTAATAACCAGCTCTTCATCGGCCAACTACATTGAAATCGACGAAAAAGCTATATGGAAAAAAGCACTAGCACAATAAAAGAAAGGGTGGATGACATACTTGTGCGCACAGAAGATAATGAAGAAGAAGATGCCGATCGTTTACCACAATTTGAGTAGTTAAGTGGTTTCCTTACAGATGTAGCAGAGTTTATTTCTGGGTTTGTTGCAAGGAAGGTTGCAAAATCTTCAAAGTGTGCATTTTTTGCATATACTTTATTTTTTGCAAGTGGGACTTCTCTTCAGAATAGGAAAAACCATGGAGGATTACTTATCTTACAGTACCCGCCGACGTCGTTAAGATTTGTCGGACAGCAGAAAAAGTGTTTCGAGTGTCACCACAAAGTAAGTCTTAGAGAACTACAAGTAAAGAATTTGTTTGAAACCTTAAACTTGAATAAATTTATGAGCAAGATCCCGCATCAACCACGTAATCCAGGTACTGAAGATAATTATTAAATGTTTTCTTAATTATCAGGATCCAGGAACATGTACACAAACCAGTTTCACGTACGGGTTCGTAGCTTTTATAACGAGATGATACTTTTCAAAAGTCAATAAAGTCTTAATAAAAGTCTATGTGCTTTTTTCTTTCCATAAGATAAAAAACGCTGACACAATAATTAGTAATATTGCCGTGTTAACATACAGCGTCCAGAACTTCATGCCATACAATGTATAGCAGGTTGCCTAACTATCATGACGGCAGCCTCGACTATCTCGGTTGTACGGGTACGAGCGGTCTAGGTGTATCAAGTCTTTGTTTGTATCACTTACCTTATTCTTCGTCCCATAAATGTCGTTCTTTGTGAAAGGAGAATATTTTTTCGGAAATCGAAAATTTTATTTACTTTTCTAAATTTCACAGGACCTGGATAAAATATGGCCGACTATAGGGGACGCCCACTCCTACGATGGACCGTTGACAAGTTACACCGTAATGCATAGAGATAAGGCAAAGCATAAGGGACCTACGTTCAGGAATAAATTGATTTTGGATGGCAAATGAGATGGAATGCTAAGTACCTAGCTCTTTTTTAAATGAAAAAGCTGTCAAATCCGAGTCGGACTCGAAGAGAGTTCGTCGGGGCACTCAAATGGACCCGGAGACGCCACCGGGAGATTCGGGAAGAGTTATATGAATGTCGTTTAAATTTTCCTGTGAGCTATGTCCGATAACTCTGTATTTCTTTCAGAATGTTATGGTCAGGAAAAATCTAAATTTCATTTGTAGGTGTAACTAAATGTATATTATATATACAATGTGTCCAATTAAGTCGGAACCATATGGAAAACTTTTTTATTATTGGTTATATGAAGAAAAGTTATTCTTGATAAAAAGATAAAAACTTCAAATGCAATCATCAGATATCAATTGTTTGCATCCGTATACGAAAAATATGAATTTTGCTCAGGAGTAAATTACCTTTATTTTTGAAAATAATGAAAGTTTTTATTAAAAAAAGTTGATCATTGAAAACTATCGTCAGACATCCAATATTATTCATCCGCCTTGAAAAAACATATTCTATTATTTTTATTAACTTCTGTGTATACCTAAGCATTGATAATTTACGTCTACCGATAAACATTTAATCTAGGATGCCACTGACTCCAAACGTCAAATCGCTAGTTCGTTTTAGAAAATACAAGAAATGGCGGCTCTATTAACTAGTAACGAGAAAATTGAACTAGTTACAGATACCCGAATAGAAATATTCAGCATTCCACAAAATTCTAAATAAATTCAAGACGTCTGAAAGCATTCACAATAATTTTATTAAATATTTTTTTCAATAAAATAGCTGATGTGTAATTTACAAAATCTGCATGTGTATTTTATTTATATCAAAAATTATTTTTCATAGCAGATGTATAATATTAGATATCTAACAATAGTTTTCAATTATGATCAACTTTTTCCAATAAAAACTTTCGATATTTTCAAAAATAACGGTACTTTCTCTTGAGCCAAATTCATATTTTTCGACTCACCTCGTATACGGACTAAAAGAATTGATATCTGATGGTTGAATTTTAAGTTTTGGACTATGCAGAAATTTTTATCAAGAATAACTTTTCTTTCATAAAACCTATAATAAAAAAGCTTTCCATATGGTTCCGACTTAATTGAGCACAGTGTATATATCACACTTTAGAAAATTATATATTTTTATTACTCATAATGTGCCTTTAATTTATATTCTAATTTGCGTCAAAAAATTACCCCTTATTCTATAGAACAACTAACTTTCAAGCAGTGCAGTGTTCTTTCTTCTAGATAAAAACTGTAATTTTTCAATTGCAGTTTTGGTTCTACATCAAATTCTAAGTTAGTTTGATTTAAAAGTCTAGTCAAGCGCCAAAAATACGAAAATAAATATTTGAACTCTAAATATTACCCTGATTACGGAAGGTACATTGAAAGTTCCGGTAGACTTTAGCAATATTTAACGCACCTAACAAAATTAATTCATCGTAGAATCGAGCGTAGAATTGATTCCACATTACTTAATTTGAAATTTTGAACAAATTGCTGTGAGAAATAGCCATGAAACACCTCGATTCCGATGACAATAAGGTTCATATGCTGGCTGTTCCAAAATTCAAAACATTAGCCTGGCCAGGGTTAAAATGGCCGTCGAAAATTGACAGATATATGGACTCGATATAGGAATATGACATTGACTGATGACATAATTTAATAATGTTCATAATTATTTTATAACGGCTCACTTATACCATTACCCATGTAAATTCTTTGCTTGTATTATTTGAAAATCTAAAAACATCGCGGAGGAAATACTTATGTACATATATTTCAGACTTTGCCACTGCTGTAATTCGAAAACCGTAACTCTTTTGAAAAAAATGTTCAATGTAAATGTTGTTAGAAATAATCTGGTCTTTAATTTTGCATCCTCAGATTTTCAATTTTCGATGGAAATTGCCCCTTCCACATAGCGAAAATGTACATATTTCAAATTTTAACATCTCTGAAACTCGAAAAATTTTGAAAAAAATGTCAAATTTAAACGTTTCCAGATATCTTCCAACCCTATTTTTGATTTTCGCGAAAAATTGCCCCCTTCACACCTTTTGTGGGTGGTTTCGGTGGGAAGGTGATTTTGTATTTGAGTTTTTATGAATATGGGACCATTTCTCAAGGCTCCTGTTTCAAATGAATCAAAAATCATCAAAATCGGACTACGATTACTATATGAAGGGCGCGCACAAACCAAAAAAAAAGCACCCAGTCGAATTGTATACCTTCTCCGTTTGGATTCGTCGGTCAAAAAAGTGGTTTGCTGTGTCATCAACACAGCCAGAGGATGTTGGGCATAACAACGTCTACAGTCTGTAGTGGTATTTTCTTCTGAAATACTTAATATATCCATATTATTATTTCTTTTTGACCGACGAACCCCGAACGGAGGAGGTATACAATTCGACTGTCTGCTTTTTTTTTTTTTTTTTTTTTTTTTTTTTTTTTTTTTTTTTTTTTTTTTTTTTGGTTCGTGCGCGCCTCTTATATAGTAGACGATCTCCGATTTTGATGATTTTGGATTCATTTGAAAGAAGGAGATTGAGAAATGGTCCCATTTTCATAAAAACGCAAATCCGAAATCTCCTTCCCTCCGAAAACCGCCCCCGAAGGTGTGGTGGGGGCGAATTTTCTCGAAAATCGAAAATCTGAGTTGGTATAATTAAAGATAGGACAATATCCGGAAACGTTTAAATTGAACATTTTTTTAAAAGTGTTACGGTTTTCGAGATAGACGCATGTTAAATATGTATTTTTGCTATGTGGAGAGGACAATTTCTTTCGAAAATTGAAAATTTTTCGATACTACATGAAAGATATAATTATTTGTAGCAACATTTATAATGAACATTTTTTCCTTAGAATTACGGTTTTCGAGTTAAATCGGTGTTAAATGGTAACAACTAAAATATTCAAGCGTATTTCCGCCGCGATGTTCTGAGATCTCGATAATAACCACTACAAGCAAGGAATATACGTGGGTAATAGGATAAGTATTATCTTCATTGATATGGTATAGTGAACGTTCAACGATTTTCGGGACTAATGTTACACTCAAAAGTGTGAAATAAATATTTTTTACAAAAAATTGGACCGACGTTATAGTTGATACACTAAAAAGTATAAAATAATATTACTTCTATTGGTGATGGTACTTGTGAAGTTGGTGCCAAAAGCTATCAATCTAACTGCAACTGCACAACTTCAAAAGTACCATCACCAATAGAAGTAATATTATTTTATACTTTTCAGTGTATCAACTATAACGTCGGTCCAATTTTTTGTAAAAAATATTTATTATAATAATATAGTATCTAAGTATGTTTTTATATCAAACAGAAACGTTGAAGAACTTTGTAAATAAATAGTGCGAGTTGAAATTCTACTACTTCTAAATCCAAATGATTTATAGATGACGAATCATATACATAGGTAATCAAATCTACAAATCAGATAATAATTATGAAATTTGAATATTGAGAAATGGACGTTGCTAAGTATCAGTTACTGTCAAACAGTAGGTATTTTTTTACTTCTAATTAAATAACCTCAATCCTTTTCTAAACTTTTGTGATTATTTAATGATATGAAATAGTACCTGTTAATATTACGATAAATGTAATTAACCATCTGATTAACCATACCATAATATATAAAGATTGTTTCATTAATGATGTCTATACTCACCTACTTTTCTTTATCACATATGGATACAGCTGGACCTGTAGGTACCTTCCTAAACTCTACGCCTCGGGCTAATTTGTCATTTTAATTTGAATTAACGAAATATTATATTATTCTCTATATTTTTCGAGATGTTTTATGTCTAAGTAGAACACTCTGTTACTCTGTAGGCTGTATTATTTCTAGGTGATTTGGGTTCAATCCTCATCTATACTAATATATAATATATGTATACGAGTAACGACTTTTCATATGACCATAAAAATCTCGAAAACTACTTATCCGATTTCGATAAAAAAAATGTATTGAATGTTTTAGGTCCTAGGTCGAAGGTTCCATATCTGTAATTCCCAAAGAAGTATCTCTGAGCTCTATGTCTGAATTTTCGTGGAACTGTTTTGTGGGAGTCTGTCAGTGCGACGGGAATTCAAAGATGGAGGGTTCTATACCGGAAAATCCTTAAGACATTACGAGTAACGACTTTTCGTATGACCACAAAAATCTCGAAAACAATTTATCCGATTTAGTTAATTTTTATTGTTTTTCTTATATTTGCGCGGATGACATATGTATGTCGGGCCTCCTAGGTTGAGGGTTCCCTATCTTCTATATCTATACTAATATATATACGAGCAACGACTTTTCATATGACCATAAAAATCTCAAAAACAACATATCGGATTTCGATATTTTTTTTATTGAACTTCTTATATTTGCATGGGTGACATAGGCTATATTTTATGTGTGTATGGGCCTCCTAGATTAAGGGTTCCATATCTGGAATTCCCAAAGAAGTATCTCTGAGCTCTATGGCTGAATTTTAGTGGATTTTTCGGTATATATTTGTGTGTAGTATATCACTGGATTGTTTTGTGAGAGTCCGTCTTAGTTCAAACAAGGTATATGAGTTTGATTTTCTAATATTCTTTACCATCATATAAATAGAATGGAATGAAAAGTAACAAAAATTTAAACTAATTGATGGTTCCAATGATTATGATTTGAAAATATAAAAATAGTTATCTGAATCTAAATTCTATTACCGAGCAAAACAAATCATCTATTTACAATTATTTCAGGGAGAACTATGAATTATTCCAATGCAAGTATGCTTCGATATAATTGTCATATATCGCTATAGTCACGATTTTTTTTGTGAATAATTTTCTTGTTTAAATATTTTTTATTATTAATTTCATTTATGTCAATAAATAGCAAAATGACGTGCTATAATCGGTCGCTAATTTCTAACGTACTGACTGCTAATGGGACAATAATCAAGTTGCCTTCATGAGCATATGCCGTCGACTCGTTAGTTTAGAGTTTTTCCGTCCTTAGAGATGATTTCTACTCCCAAGGAGAAGAGGGTGTTCTAATCTGTTCAAAGACAGATGGAAGGCTTATCCCCATCTACGTTAGCCAGCTTTGTTACCATCCTTCACCTCGAGGAGAGGTTGATTAGGATTTTCCCTTCCTTTAACTTGAGACCATTTGGTGTTTCTCTAAGCTCTCCGATACTTGAGAAGGAGAAACAATATGATAAAAGATCATCATGAAGCAAATTCAAAAATTCTGATCCCATTTAATAGAATAATATTCATTTATTATTGTTGTTACAGGTAAAAATCACCCTTTGATCGTTCATTTACTAATATAACTACCTACTACAATTACCGATAAGTATAGGTATACTTCATATGGTGCTAGTTCTGACCGGATTTTCAAAAAAAAAAACGATATTATTTGACGACTGTGAAAAATACCATAAATGTAATATTCATTCTGTTGGTCAAGATTTTTTTATATTCACTATAAATGATACTTCAACTATGAATTAATTAAGTCTAATCTTATTAGATATAAAGAGAA
Organism: Crioceris asparagi; assembly: GCA_958507055.1. Lineage (NCBI taxonomy): Eukaryota > Metazoa > Arthropoda > Insecta > Coleoptera > Chrysomelidae > Crioceris > Crioceris asparagi. The sequence continues at coordinate 119,527,424 of OY293826.1, forward strand.
ATGTAAATAAATAGACAAGCTATGAGGGAAACTATTTTATAGATGATGATATCAAAGTGTTCACTTTTGTTCATTTCAAAAAAGCAGATCAAAGTTCATTTCTATATAATTTGAACTGTGTTTGTGTTATGAGATTCAAAAAAACATCCATTCAAAAGACCTTATGACTCTTAAATTAGAATTAAACAATAGAAAATTGTAGATTATCAATACCTATGAACAAAAGCTTCGTTGAAATACCTACTTGAATATAGCAGTTTGATAAAATTATAACTAAATATAAATATTAAACAGACAAACCAATTATTTATTTATTTACTCTATCTATCTACAGGTATGGTAATTAATATAAGTATTTTGAATTATTGCAAATTAATTAAAAAAATTTAATATTGGAATAATTTGCCTAGAGAATATTAAAACTATAACATTGAGCTACTTTATTTACATTTACAATTAAAAACAATATTGTTACCAATCATACATTTGTAAGTTCTTTTTCAGCAGTTTCTTTTCTTTCTTTGATATCAACAATTTTTTCAAGAAGCTCGTGTAATTCTCATCAAACATATGTTCATCATCAGAATTATTCCACTTTTGTTGTGTATCAATTTCACGTTCATGTATCCCGTTATCCAATGTTTCTTCATTATTTTGCGAAATTCCATTTTCAAGAGACTCTATCTGAGGAATCTCAATGTCACTCTGGTAACCTTCTATCTTTTTCCATTCCCGTTTTGAATTTTCATTAAAATCTTCAACTTTTATGCCCTTATTTGATCTTTTTGCATCCTTAAATTTCTCCATATAGCTTCTGAGACTTATAATCCTTTTACTCTCCCTACGTTCATCCAGCCAATAGGTTCTATCTTGATCATTTCTGTATTTGTATTTGTCATCTGACTTTTGCTCATTTCTATTTTGTCTTTTATCATAATTTTTATTTCGCATATTGCCGTTCCTATTTCTATTATTCTTATTTTGATCTAATTCGCGGTTATTCTGATCAGCATTATTTCTGTCATGCTTTCTTCCATCTTTGGAATCCTTGTTCTGATCCTGTTTATTGCGTCTTTCATTTTGTTTATTGTTACGTTCATTTTGATTAGTATTCCTTTGATCATTTTTGCCATTCCAGTCGCGATTACTATCATCTCTATGTGGCTTACCGCTTTCATTATTCCATCCAGGATTTCGATTGTTTTCTCTGTCACTTCTATTGTGGTTCTTTTGATTTATATTGTGATTATTCTCTTGTTGATTACTGTTATGTCTCTGGTCATTATTATTACTTTGAGTATTATCTTTTTTATTTCTGTTATTATGCTTTTTATTATCGCTGTCATCGCTTTTACTATTACGATGATTTTCTTTGGAATAGTGTTTTTCTCTATTATTCTTATCGTTATGATTGTGACGTTGACTATTATGATTTCCATCAATTCTTTTATTTGAGTTATTATTTCTACTATCCTCATCAGAAGTATCAATCGAACTATTTTCACTCCCAGAACTATCGTTACTTTGGCGGCTGTCAGAGTCATCACTATTGGCACTATCATTAGATTCATTACTATCGCTACTATCATCAGAATCACTCCTATTTTTGGAATCACTACTATCTTCAGAAACGTTGCTATCGCCAGATTCATTACTTCTCTTTGAATTACTGCTATCGCCAGAATCTGTATCCTCGTATGCTGAATCTGTATCCTCGTCAGAATCTCTACCCGAATCAGATTTGTGAGAATCATCAGAACTGTTGTTATCGTCCCTATTACCTTTCTGGTCGCTGGGATACTTAGACGTCGAAGATGTAACAGGCTGTGAAGTTGGCAGTTGTTCTTTAGCTGTGGTAGCTGGTACTGTTGATGCAGTAATTCTTGGAGTAGTTGTTGTAATGGTAATTCCATTTATAATATTTTGTGTGGTGTGAGTGGAAGAAATTACAGTTGCTGAAGGTGAAATCTTCTTACTGGTTGCAGAACTAGGCGTTGTGTGGCTCTGATCTGTAGTGGTAATAAATTCTGGAGAGCTGGATGTGAAATTAGTCTTCAAAGTGGTAATTGTTTGCACCTCTTTATGTTCAGTAGTTGGTAATCTATCCTTAACTGTAGTGCTTCTAGGTGTTGATAATGTGGATGATATGGGTTGCCTAGTATTGTCACTACTTAATATAGTTGTCGGTGGATTAGTTTGTGTGGTATAAGTAGAAGAAACTGTAGTAGCTGGAGTTGAAATATCTATTTTATTGGAAGGAATTTCGGTTGAATCATTTCGCTTTGTTATATTATGGAACGCAGGTGAACTGGATGTGGAATTATCCATTAAAATGGTAACCGTATGTGACGCTTGACTATCCATGGTTGACAATTTCTCATTCATTTTGGTGGTTCTTATTGCTGAATCTGTAGATGATATGGGTTGTTCAGTGGTGGTGGTGGTGGTACTTGTCGAAGTAGTTACCGCTGGAGTAAATTTGTTTGTAATACTTTGGGTTCTATATGTTGACGAAATTTCAACAGATGAAGATGAAATATTCATATTGTTAGTAGGGCTAATATCAGTTATATGATTTGGATCAGTTTTAGTCGGAAGTTCAGTTGAGCTATCTGTATAATTTTTCACCACTGTAGCAACCGTAAGATTCTTTCCGTTATCACTGGTAGACAAACTCTCTTTATTAGAAGTGGACGTTATTGATTTTTTAGTATAAGCAGTACCGGTTGGTGTAGTAATTGCCAAAATTGTCTCACTTGTTTGACCATTATCATAGCTACCATTATCTACAGAATCAGGTTTAGTGGAGGCATTACCTCTATTTTCTTTTGACGATTTTGAACTGGAGGTTTCTTCAATTGTTGGTGTTTCTGTTCTTAATTGCCAACTATTTTCGGAAGGTTTGGTTATTGTATTGTTGCGACCGTTTAAGTCAGTTTGATTAGAGATGTGAGAACTCTCCGTTGAAGTTCTTACACTCTCCTCATCCACTGTTACTGTAATCGATGATTGTGAAGATACCGTTACTGAATTATTGATATCAATAGTTTTTGTTTGAGCAGAGGTGTCTGTACTTTCCGATGCAGAAAAAACAGTACTAACATACTCATCATTTGTAGTCTTCAATTTCGAAGGATTGGTTCGAATAATTGTTTCGTCACTTGGGCTTCTTGTCGGAGATTGGGTCACTGTAGGATCATTATCAACTGAATCTGTTTGATAAGAGTTGGGGGTATTATCCGGTGCAGCAGAAATAGTAACATTATCGGCATTCTTTGTCTCAGAGTATGAAGATTCGCTTTGATTCGCAGCTTCTTTGTTCGTACTACTTTCAGAAGATACCATGACTGTATTTGTATAATCGACAGATTCTGTTTGATATGTCCTGTTAGTATCCTCCGATGTAAAAGATCCAGAAATATCATTGTCACTTGCAGTTTCTTCATTAGTGTTACTTGGATTATACTCCGTTACAATATCATTATAATCAATAGATTCCGTTTGATGAGACTTTGGAATGGTCTCTTGTGCAGAACTAATAGTACTTATATGTTCATCAGTCTTAGTTACCGCATTTGTAGAATCAGTTTGATCCAATGTTTCATTATCAGTGCCACTTGTTTGAGACTCCGTTGCTGAATCATTATACTCAACAGATTCCGTTTTATCGGAACTATAAGTTGTTTCCCGTGTAAAAGCAAAATTACTTATATCGTCCTTATTGATGGTATTAATGCTCGAAGAATCTCTGTGATTCACCTCGTCATTCGTGCTACTATCATGACTAATTGTAACTGTATAATTATAATCATTTAATTCAGTTTCATTTGAATTGTCTGAATTTTCTGTTGTCGAAGATACAATATTTGCATTTTCCTCCTGCATTGTAACAGTACCTGAAGATTCAGTTTCATCTCTTGTATATTCAGATATCTCATCTTTTTCAATGCTAGTTTCATCACTACTATGTTCTGGAATTACTATAATTTCATTGGTAGCAGTAAAGTCAAACTCGTCTATACTACTGCTATTAGTTTCAAAGTAACTTTCAGAGCTGCGGTTATCAATAGTTATTCCTTCTGAGCTACTTTCCCATGTTGAAGATTCAGTACTAATACCAGCATCATTCATGGTCTCAGTAATCGATAATTCCGTTTGATTTACTACTTCATTCGATTCCGTTTGAAATGAGTTGTGCGTATTATCTGTTGTCGAAAAAACCGTACTTAATTTTTGCTCATACGTTGTAACAGTATTTTCATCTCTGGTATATTCAGGTGTTTGATCTATTTCAATACTATTCTCATTATTATCATCTGCTGATTTCGCTGTAGTTTCAATAGAAGCAGTTGAGTTATTTTCGCCAATACTATCGCTAGTAATGTCAAAGTAACTTTCAGAATGGTGGTTATCAATATTAGATCCTTTTGAGCTTGTAGCGGCCGGCATGGTATTTCTGGATACTATCTCATCATAAGACTCATCTGGAGTTTTTTCAGAGCTGGCAGTCATCAAACTACTTATATCTTCAGTGAGACCTGCATCTGTTCCGTCAGTTACAGATGAGTAAGTGGCCCAAGAAGTTTCTCCATTTTTAGGAATATCGGAGCTGTCTTTGGTATAGTCAAAATCGCTCGATAAATCATTGGGTTCAGTTATATCACTAAGAGTAGTTGAATCTTCTACCAAGTCTTCCCTGCTACGAGATTTTGGTGTGTTGGTTTGCAAATTGTGTATAGGTGCGTTATCAGCATCTTCTGTGTGAATACTTATTGATGTAGGAACAATAGTTTTTTCATCTGTATTATTGGAATATATATTGATAGAACTAGTTTTTGTCGTTAAATCAGAATATTTATTGGCATTACTATGGTCACTCGATAAATATATATTGTTATCAGTTGAAGTAATTGTGTTCCCTATTTCTTTTCTATCTCCAGAGCCACCAGTAATATCATCATATGAAGCTTTCACTGAATCATTTATGTTTTCAGCTGTATTTGTATTTTCCTTTGTAAAATTAGAACCTCTTGCTGAATCCATAATATTTCCAGTAGTTTTAGTTAGGTAAGTTGATCTATTATCAATAGGAAAATCATTACTTGCAGCAGTTTCCAAATCATTGATATTTTCAGTACTGTTATCGTTATTAATAATGTCATCGTTACTTTTACTATTTCTCGTTGGTCTCGAAATTTCTTGCCAATCCGATGTGCTACCAAGATCTTTGTTATTGTTTGTTATTGTTGCCGCATTGTCATGTGACTCTACAGTCACAGTTGTTCTTCCATGATCAGAAACATCCGAGCCTTTTGTACCATAACTTTGATAACCTGATATATAGATATGAAAATCTGATGAATCGCTCGAAAAAGTTGTACCTTCTAGTTCTTCTTGCCCAGTACCAGATCTACCAGAAATATCATCGGGTACTACGTAGGATGAATCATTTGTTACTTTTCCAGAATCAGCTTGGTAAGTGGAAGAAGTTGTGTATTTTGAAAAGGCAGTATTTCTACTACCTGATGTTGAAATTTCGATATTCTCATCAGGAATATTGCTAGTTACATTTTTGGTTACTACAGCTGACGCATCACTTACGTTTGATTTTGTAGAAGTGGTTATGTATCCAGAGCTAACATAAGAACTTTGACTTCCATAAATTGAATCATTTGTTGACATACTTGGATTAGTTATCTCTTCTTTTTCCCCAGCGCTATAATCATCCGTTACTGAATCATTTATATCAGTTGTAATAGGTGTAGAATTGAATGAAGATACTATACTAATATTTCTTGGTCTTGAAACTTCAACATCCATATCTGAAATACTGTTAGTTGAATCCCAGGAAACTGCTGCTGTAGTCTTAACTATGAACAACTCAGGGCTCATAGATTTTCCGCCATCATGAGAATCATCAGAGATCTCGTTGATATGGTCATTAAGGCTTGTTAAATCCATACTGGATTCAGTAAACTTATTCGGTAAATTGTTACTATCTGCACCTGTTGTATTTTTCTGAAATTCTTCCCCATTATCAGTTATTTTGTCAATGTCAAGATTTGGGCTTACTGGCTCAATGGTACTGGTTTCAGGTGGAATCTCAGGTTTGGTTTGTACATCTCCATCAGAAATAACTGAAGTATAAGAAGGGGTAGTTGCGTTGTTTGCTTCAGTTGTTGTCGATATAAATATTCTATTAGCAGTAGTACTCGACAGCTTGACTGTTGTCAAATTTGCTATTTCTGTTACATTTAAGATTATTGCTTTATCAGCTGAAGTTTGTGATGGTAGGAAATGCGCTGAACTAACTGAAATATTGCGTACATTTTCTGTTGTGTTTGTTTCAGTGTTTGTCGAAATTGTTGTTGGCAATGGCATAGCCGTAGTATTGGCTCTTCGAAGAATACATCCAGCTGTTTCAGGCCAGTCACATACCAAAAGGGTGGGATTGAAATCAAGGCCGTCCGGGCAATTGAATAATACCGGTCCATAGGATGAGCACATGTAGAACTTTGTACAGTCGTTTGGATCAGCGTATACACCTGACCTAAGACATTCTGCAGTCGCAGCAAGAGCTATAATCAAAATAATAAAAGTTAGTTGAAAGATCGCTTCATTATGATAGCTAGTTACATATTTGGGTAATTCTTCGTTCTCCAGGTTTCTGCTATTTTTTGGAGATTTTTGAGATTTTTTTTTATGGTATAGGTCGAATATAACATAAATCTGCGAGCGCCTTTGTAAAAATCGATATATAGAATTTTTTATTAACAAAAACATACTTACGGGACGGTGAAGCGTACAGGGGTCCAATGTAAAACAAAGAAAAACAGTAAATCACCTCACACACGACATTTTGTGTTCATGAAAATTCAAAAACATAATTTTTTGAAATGAAAAATTATTCAAAACAGTCGTATAAAAAGGTTATGAAACGACGGTAACGTACTGTATGTACTCGTGGACCTTGACAAGCGAAAAATATGTGTAGTGTTGCCAGAGAAACAGATTATGGAGATGGATAGAGGTGGATACCAGAAACAATCATTCGATACAGAATATTTAAGAAGAAGTAGTAACCATTTGAAATAATAAAATAAGATAATAAAAACTTACTTTATGCGGCATATTGATTTTATAATAGGCCTGCAGCAACTCATATGCCACATAAGATGAGTTTTTATTATCTCATTTTATTATTTCAGATGGGTACACCCCTTCTTCTAAAATATCAAATAGGAATTCTTGGCAACGCTGCATCTTCCATTCTGTTTGACATATCATCTGATCAAAATCAGTGATAGCGAACAACATATTTGTGGAATTGTTTGTTAAAAATTTCAATGTTTTAAAATTATTTTTCTGTTTTAATGAATACAGAGTGCCCTATGTTAAGTGATTTACTGTTTTTGTTTGTTTTGCATTGATTGGATTTTTGCTGTTCTATACCCACCCGCACCCCTGTTCGCTCCACCGTACTATAAGTATGTTTTTGTTAATAAAAAAATATATAAATCGATTTTTACAAAGGCGCCCGCGGATTTATGCTATATTTGACCTATATAAAGGCAATAAAAAAGAAATTTTCAAAAATCTCTAAAAATAGCAGAAACCTGGATAACGAACTTTTACCCATATTTATCTAAATAAAAGAAATAAAAACTATCTACAATGTTTCATTATTTAATTCCTCGAACTAAATGGGAAATTTTCTTATTTGACTGAAGATTAAAGCAATTATTTGATATCACGTACGTAATGCTAAGATTAGTTTAGCCATTAGAATGTTTTTTGGAATTCAGAAATATGACGTCTGTTAATTATATTCATATATGCACATTTCATACCTGATTGTAAAATATTAATCTCGTAGATTTATAATTTGTAAAGATTAGATCAGATTTTGGGGTAGATGCGAGCGAGCCTAATGAAATTCATTGATCAAATTTTGATCAAGTATGGCTGTAAAACAATACTACACAGAACAATCTATAATGTCAAATAAATAATATTGATAATAATATCCATGCGATAGATAAACAACACATTCGAAATGAAACCTATGTTCAACATATATAAATGTAATTTGTCTCATAGAAGCCAATCCTAAATAAACCAACAAAATAGGCGTTACCCTCGAGATTAATACTAAGAAATTCGCATTACATTTCAGATTATATTGAAGCAGTCAATCAATACATGAGAAAAAATTAGAACTACTAACATTAACATGTAGAATACACACATTAAATGCTTAATTATTTTTAACTTTTTTGACGAAACAATCGATGAGTTTATACAGGGTGTTTCATAATATATGCGCTGGACTTGAGGATGTGATAGCTCGTCCAAAAATATGAATATTAACTTACCCTCTAAAATGCACCATTTTCGAGATACAGGGTGGTGAGATTGGAAAAAAAGATTCGTTTTTTTTGAATATCTCCGAAACCGTTTATCGTACAGAAAACGGATTTTGTATGCATTTTTCACTCATAATAAGCTAAGTTTTGAGTGAGAATTTTTGTTTGTAAAGCCATAATTGGTGAAGATTTTGAAAGAGTCGTGATTGTTTTTCGCCCCAATTTCTACGTCAATGAAAAAAGTACGGTTTTGAACCGTCAATGTTTTCTACACAATAAATGTACTGTTGGTCGTGAGCTCTAAAGTCGACCGTTTTCAAGAAAAATCAACTTTTGTGATGAAAAAATACGGTTTTGTTACTTGTCCTAACGTTTACATACATTTTGTTTAATTAGTAAATAAGAAATGGTATTTCAAAAAATTTACCGTGATTTTTCAACATAAAAGTTGATTTTTCTCTAAAACTGTCGACTTTAGAACTCATGACCAACAATACCTTTTCTGTGTAGAAAACATTGGCGGTTCAAATAGGCCTCTCAAAACCGTAATTTTTCCACTGGCGTAGAAATTGGGGAGAAAAACACTCACTACTCCTTTAAAATCTTCACCAATTATGACTTAACAAAAATGTTTTTCTGCCTCAAAGCTTAGCTTATGATGAGTGGAAAATGGTTACAAAAGCATCTGTACGTTAAACGGTTCCGGAGATATTCACAAAAAACTATTTTTTTTTTTCAATTTCAACACTCTGTGTAGGAAATGGTGCATTTTAAAGGGTACGTTAATATTTATAGTTTTATATATATAGTTTTATATTTTTGGACAAACTATAACATCCTGAAGTCTTGCGCATATATTATGAAACACCCTATATAATACACAGTTTCTTAATAACAAAATCTTTCAATGACCACTATTTCCAAGCACCTTTGGTAATTATGCTGATTAACAAATAAAAGCTAATTGAAATACATGAAATAATAATTGATGCTTAGTATTTGACAATTGTTGACTCAACTTCTATAGTTCAAATGTTGCAAGGAATCATTGAATCAGTTACGTTTAAGTGATCTATCTAAAATATTGCACAAGTTTGTAGATCCAATAAAAATCTATACATATAATAAATATGTTGGAGATTTTTTCGATGTATATGATCATTTGCGATATCTGTTGCTGAATAGGCAGTTAATTTTTGGTGCCCATGAAATATTAAGTAAATTCACAACTCACATGAAATTGACAGAATAAATTCGTACACAAGAAAACAGTGCTACTAACAGTATACGTTGACGAAGTTACGGGCATGTTCTAGTAGATGAATAATATTTGAAACCTTAATCGACATTCCAAAAGTAAAAAGCCAAGAAATGTATCAATCGTATGGTTTGGTTTTACAGTTCTTTATTCTTCTTTCAAGTAGAAAGTTTAATTTTATTTCAAGGTACCCAGAGTCATATAAAATATTTTTTTTAGGAAAATGTGTGTACGTATGTATGTACGTATGAGCAAAATTCAATAAACCAATCATTTTCTTCTAACACAATGAGTCATTATATATTCAAAATTAATCCTCAACTCTTCAACAGTGTTATCTTGCAAGTAAAGCGTGTCTCTAATGTAGTCCAAAAAAATGAATTGAGATCTCCTGATTTGGAAATCTTGCATCACAATATTTGCTGTAAACTAGTGGATATTACAGTCACAGAAATAACTTGGAAATCTGACTTACAAGGTGATACTCCTAGTTGTGCTAAGTACATTTACAAAGGCGGAGTCCACAGCCGACACCTGCTATAAGTATGTTACCAGTATTGTAGATAGTGACTCATATTTTCAACATAGACCTTTGAGGGTCTCAAGGGAAAGGAAATCGACGATTCATAGACGTGCGTTTATTACTAAAAAATATTTTTTTTTAAATCATCAAAAATATATTTTTATTCTGTATAAATACTTATATTGTCAAAGTTATATACTAAATTTTAAGCAGTTATTAAATATACCGCAACTAGCAAACAATTATTTCTGAATTCTGAATGTGTAATAAACGTAAATATAGGTTATGTAAAAATTTCGTTAATGCTAGCTGTCAGTTATTCCGGCAACGTTTTCGGTTGACTGGATCGCTAGCGCTGTTTAACGGATGTCTGCTATAGACAGATGGACACGATGTTATTATTATTAGTCATATTTTTGAGAAAATGTTCAATTTAAACGTTTGCGGATATTTTCTTATCTTTAATTCTGCTGTCTCGGATTTTCGATTTTCGAGAAAATTTGCCTCGTTCACCTCCTTCGGGGGCGGTTTTCGGAGGAAAGTAAATTGAGATTTTATGAGTAGGGAACCAATTTTCTCCTCTCCTCTTTCAAATAAATCAATAACCATTAACATCCGTGTATGTTTACTATATAGAGCGCGCGTACAAACAAAAAAAGGCAGGCAGTCGAATTGTATACCTCCTCCGTTTGGGCTGAATCCTAAATGGGTACAATCGCCTGTTATTAAAAAAAATGTTACAACTTCGATGCCAACTTCCAAACCATCAAAGTGGTTCAAGGATCACTGACGACATATGAGCTATACAAAAATGTGAAATAAATTTCTTCTCACAAAAACTAAAATACTGACTTTATTTGATGATGCCTTGGAAAATACAAAATTATAATTACTGTTAGCTCTGGTGTTAATATTATTTTGTATTTGTCATCATTTAATAAAAATTGGTCCATGTTTCGGTAAAATGTTATACATAGTTGAAAAATATTCATTTATATTTCCACATTGTTACATTACCTTCGACTTCTTACTGTCGTTTCCTTATAACCAACACACATATACAAATAGACAAGCCAATAAGACAAACGTAGACACTCAAAAGTCTACGATTATTCATAATAAACACTTCAACCACATGTCATATTCCAAATAGAGAGTGTGCACAACATACCATTATGAGTTTTCTTTCCCAAAGATAATAGAATTCCTAGGAACACAAACACCATAAAATCCATATTTGTGTTTTGAGAAAAAAACGCATTTGCATCGTTTCCCTTGGGCTACTGATCCAAATTTTCTATGCACTTTCTTTTAAGCAAGCACCACTATAAAAGTGAGATCAACTTGTTTACTTGATCTCAAAAGAATACCAAAGAAACGACCAATCATTGAAACAGAGATGCAATAACATTTTGATCTCTCAGTTTGTCAATGGATTCGAATAGATTAAGTAATTGCTCATTTTTCTAGGCATGATTCATAATGTGAGAAGGTTAAAAATATTTGATTTGTTAGATAAAAGACCCCTAAGGTTGATTTATCCCATAAAACATAAATAAGATAAGAATCATTCAATATGCAGATTTTTGAATAGTTTCTCATCTTATTCTGGAATAATTATATCGTTATTTATCATGACACAATCTTAATCTTGGCATGGGTTTTTATATCCTGATTTAAAATTCTAGGATTCTTTTTATCCCGGAGAAGATAATAGCGATAAGATTAAAAGCTTACCACCATTCCAAACAGTATGTATGCGTGGACGAAGTCAAGGGCATTGTCTAGTACCTTATTCAATATATTTATATCTATAGCTTCGCACTCATAGTGGCTTTTCCAGGAGAAGTAACTCAATTGAAAGAGTTCAACACTTCAACAAGAAGAAACGTCAGACACGATGGTTATGTTTTCTATGGTGACTATGTGGTAGGTATATATAGTGCGTCCCAAATGTAATTTCAATGTAAATTAAATTTAAAATTTAGCTTTGTGCGTTTTTTTGAAAAACATTCGGATCCGTCGATTTCCATCTTTTAATACAGCATTTTTTATGGCAAATTCATGATTAATACAAGGTAGCCCAAAAACAAGTTATGACCACCAATTTCATTTTTTGAAATGAGAATACCTATTTTTTATTTCATTTTTGAATCTTGGTTTGAATTTTAAAGATGTTTCATGTACAAAAATCAGCACGGGTTAGCCCAAAAATAAGTTAAGGCTGTCAACTCATTTTTTTAATGAAAAAATAAATATTTATTTTTTGAATTTTGTTTCAAATTCTAAGCAAAGCTTACAATCGCCGATTAGGTGAAAACGACTTTCGATGATTCATACGATTTCTGTCAATATTTTTTATCAAAAATATCTAAAAAAATAATTAATCAAACAAAATAAAATACAAATTCACGATTTTATGAACAACTTTTCACTATGTTGGCAATTCTATTTTATTGATAAATTATCTTCATCTTATTTGAATTGTAAAATCTAATGATATGTTCATAGTATGAATCACGAGGGACGCTCTCATCCAGCTGGCTTACAAACTAGAAAGCCACTCTTTGGGCGAAATAATTGTTATTGTTATACACTGCGTTCGTAGGGTACCGGATAAATTCTCTAAAATATTTTTTACAAAAAATTGGACCGACTTTATTAGTTGGTGCACTGAAAAGTATAAAATAATATTAATTCTATTGGTGCTGTTACTTTTGAAGTTGTGCAGTTGCAGGTAGATTGGTAACTTTTGGCACCAACTTCACAAGTACCAGCCCCAATAGAATTAATATTATTTTATACTTTTCAGTGCACCAACTAATAAAGTCGGTCCAATTTTTTGTAAAAAATATTTATTTCACACTTTTGAGTGTAACATTAGTCACGAAAATCGTTGAACGTTCACTAATACCAATGAAGATAGTACTTATTCTATTACCCACGTATATTCCTTGCTTGTAGTTGTTATTATTGAGATCTCAGTACATCGCTGCGGAAATACGCTTGAATATTTTAGTTGTTACCATTTTAACACCGATTTTACTCGAAAACCGTAACTCTAAGGGGAAAATGTTCAGTATAAATGTTGCTACAAATAATTATGTCTTTCATGTACTGCAAACAGATTTTCAATTTTCGACAGAAATCGCCCTCTCCACATAGCGAAAATAGGTATATTTGAGAGTTTAAAATGTCTCTATGTCGAAAACCGTTACTCCTTTGAAAAAATGTTCCATTTAAACGTTTCCGGATATTGTCCTATCTGTAATTATATCAACGCAGATTTTCAATTTTCGACAAAATTTGCCCCCTCCACCCCCTTCGGGGGCGGTTTTCGGAGGGAACGAGATGTCGGATTCCCGTTTTTATGAATATGGGACCATTTCTCAAGCCTCCTCTTTCAAATGAATCAAAAATCATCAAAATCGGAGTACGTTTACTATATGAAAGGCGCGCACAAACCAAAAAAAAAAAAAAAGCACACAGTCGAATTGTATACCTCCTCCTTTTGGGAAGTCGGTCAAAAAACTAAAAAGTGTTGTTTTGATGTTACATGGTTGGTGGTAAAATAAGAAGAGATGATTAGTTAGTAGAAAGATTAGTTTACCACCAACCATGTAACATCGTATATTTTCGTGTCCATATTAAGTTTAAAGGTTTTTAATTTAATTTTAATCTGTTTGTGTAGTTAGTTATGTAAATGTAATTATGTGCGATACTCCGTTCCGTGTTAGTCTGTGCTTGTTAAAAATTATTATCCTCAACTGCACTCCTTGAAAAAGGTAATAAATTTTACCGAAAGCTTGGTTAGCAAAAAGAGTCTACTTATTTAAGCCCCAAATATATATATATATATATATATATAAAAATTATAGTAAACTTTAGAAATATTGTCTACTCAATATTCGAGTCGAACACTATCGATAATAAACGATAAATATATAACTCATATGACAATATGACCTGCGAAGCCATTTGAGCAACATTACATTGCTCTCTTGTACATAAAAATTCTTCAATTCATCTTCTCATTATTTAACTATCAGTTAAATTTACCTTACCGTACCTATGTAAAAAGATGTGCCCTTTCAAATTCTACAACGAGAACTGTGAGTTGCAATGTGAAAAAATCCCGATGGCCTGTAGTCAGCGGAAAGGTAAATTTTTTAAAATTCATTGAATTGAAATTTGAACAACCTTTACATTGGTATACCTACATGTTATTACATAATATTGTTGTATGTGTCATAGCCTTGCGGTTAGAGGTTTTTGTTTTGGCTGTTGGATATAAAGTAGACAGGGTTCGAGTTCCACTTGAAGGCAGAATTTTAGGTAAATTTCTTATAGAAATATACCTATTGCGATCGTTCACACTTTTGAATTTCGAAAAAATTTCAACGGCATGTTGTTATATGTCTATAAGTTAGTCCAAAAAAACATTTGGTTCAAAAGTTTATATATATATATATATATATATATATATATATATATATACAAAAGAAGGTTTATTTTGGGGATAGCAGCAATAACGAAATTGAGTACTCTTTTTAGTAATTTATTCCAAGCTTTCGGGTAACATTGTACCCATCATCCGGGAAACTACAAAGTAATGGAATAGACAATATAACCAAAAAAAAATATAAAATCAGTTTTAGTATTATTTACATACATCAAACTTACCACTAAGTGAGAATGTTTTCGTGGAAATTGATGGTAACGTAATCATAGAGAACTGTTCATTTTATATAAACATAACAACATTTTTTATCCTGATTAAAAAAAACAATAAAATACACATTCACTAATACACATTTCGGGAACAACGGCCATATTATAATGATAACTGAAATCGATATCCATCAACTCAACAATGACATCTTTTACAACAAAAAGACAAAGAGAGAAAATTTTGAATTAGACAGATGATAGCAGTTATTTCAGGAAAAATCCTTTACATTTTTGTTCTATGTCAACCAAATCTCAATATTCCTGTTGTATTTCATATTATTCACTCTATTTTAAAATTCTACATTAATAATCATTTAACTTAGAAATCAATGTTTTCCGTATTTCTTACGCTTGATTCCATAATCAGAAGATAAGCAAAAATCTCACTAAGATGACCTATATCTGATCTTCTATTCAGTGTATTGTCATTCATATATATATGTGCCATTTCTAGAAAAGCCCGTTTTGTGGTGTTTCTTTCAATATCTAAAACTTTTATCTGATCGTAGTTCATTTTGTGGCCACTTTTAGAAACGTGCTCTGCTAAAGCGCTTCTTTCAGGACGCAGTCTACAGTCACTTGCATGCAAACTAATTCGGTCTTTTAGATGTCTTGAGGAATGACCAATGTAGATTTTTTCACAGTTTGAACAAGGGATACTGTATACTGCATCTGATATCGACAGAACAGGAGTCTTGTCTTTGATTTTAATAAATATTTTATTTATGCATAAAACAGATCTATTAGTTATTTTAATACTCAGATGAGGACTGAAAATTTTATTTATATGAGGTGAGATATCTTTTATATATGGAAATCCAACATATGATATGAAATTGTTCTGTGTAGGAGGATCAATATTCATCACTGTTCTATTCATACTGTTGTTTATTAGGTTGATAGGGTAACTATTACTTGAGTTGTAAATCAATTTTTTAACCAACGATGTAGGGTATCCGTTGTCACTGAATAAGTTAAACAATATTTTTAAATTTTTCTTATGAAATGATTGGTCACTAATTTTTTGGATTCTATTCTTCATCGCCGTAATTACATTCACTTTTATAGAGTGTTTTTGATAGGACCAGTAATTTATGTAACGCCCAGAACTAATGGGTTTTCGGTACCAATCCACTAGCAGAAGTGTACCATATCTAATAACCTTAGTGTCAAGAAAGGATATTGAATTAAATTGGTCTTCGTTCTCCAAAGTGAATTGTATGTGTGGATCGAAGCTATTAAAGTACCATAATATTTCGTCCTTAAAATCATGAGGGAAGGATAACAGTATATCATCCACGTATTTTTTAATGAAAAAAATTTTAAACGGTAAAACAGGAATGATAATATCCAGTACATAATCCATTACATAAGCTGCTAAAATCGGTGAAATAGTGCTACCCATCGGTGTACCAAAGGTCTGTTTATAAAATTTCCCGTTGAACACAAAATAGTTACTTTCAAAAAGGAATGTTATTAAGTCAAGAAAGAAATCTTGATCAATAGAGCAGTGTTGAGCAATGTCACTCCATTTTTTCTTTATGGCCATATGACAAATTTTCAGATAAATATTGCTGAATAGCGACACCACATCTAAGCTAGCCAGAATATGACCCATAGGTACATGAGTATTGTTCAGCAATGTTTTTATTTCAAATGAATTACTGATATAGTATTCATTATTAGAATCATAAGCTTTAGTAAGGATTTCACAAAGAAAATTTGCAATATTTTCAGTTGGGGTTCCAATTGAGGCTAAAATTGGTCTGACAGTCATTGGCTCTTTATGTATTTTTGGTAATGAGTAGAACTTTCCTGGATTACCCTTATAGCAAGTCAGTTGTTTCTTTTTTGTGTCAGTAATAAAGTTTTTATTCCACATCGTTTTTATGAGATTATTACATTTATTTTGAATTGTAAGAGTAGGGTCTCTCGCTATTTCACAGTAAGATGAATCATTATGTAGTATATTCTCAGATAAATCTACATACTGTTGTCTTTCCATAATGACAGTAACATTTCCTTTATCCGATCTCGTGACAATTATATTATTGTTGGTTTTGAGAAATTGTTTTGTTTTAATATATAACGATTTAAAAATTGAGTTTTTTATTTTTAACTTTCTGTGCTACATTTGTAATAATATTTGTTGCTCTTGCTGTAAGGATAGTTTTGGTATGTTCATCTAAAATATGTGACGTTAGGTTGTCTAAGTCTGATAAAATATGTCTAATAGGAATGTCGGTGCCAATTTCTAGAAATGGCACATATATATATGAATGACAATACACTGAATAGAAGATCAGATATAGGTCATCTTAGTGAGATTTTTGCTTATCTTCTGATTATGGAATCAAGCGTAAGAAATACGGAAAACATTGATTTCTAAGTTAAATGATTATTAATGTAGAATTTTAAAATAGAGTGAATAATATGAAATACAACAGGAATATTGAGATTTGGTTGACATAGAACAAAAATGTAAAGGATTTTTCCTGAAATAACTGCTATCATCTGTCTAATTCAAAATTTTCTCTCTTTGTCTTTTTGTTGTAAAAGATGTCATTGTTGAGTTGATGGATATCGATTTCAGTTATCATTATAATATGGCCGTTGTTCCCGAAATGTGTATTAGTGAATGTGTATTTTATTGTTTTTTTTTTTAATCAGGATAAAAAATGTTGTTATGTTTATATAAAATGAACAGTTCTCTATGATTACGTTACCATCAATTTCCACGAAAACATTCTCACTTAGTGGTAAGTTTGATGTATGTAAATAATACTAAAACTGATTTTATATTTTTTTTTGGTTATATTGTCTATTCCATTACTTTGTAGTTTCCCGGATGATGGGTACAATGTTACCCGAAAGCTTGGAATAAATTACTAAAAAGAGTACTCAATTTCGTTATTGCTGCTATCCCCAAAATAAACCTTCTTTTGTTCCTAATTGGTCAGCAAATACTTCCCAGCATATATATATATATATATATATATATATAAAATATACTCGTAAGAAAATAAAAATTAATAAAGAAAAATAACAAATATTGATAAAACATGAACACTCAATATAAATTTGATGTAATTGTACATTTTCTGGAGATCTTAATATAGACCCTGATTAAAAAAATATATAGTATATTTATTGAAAAGAAATAGGCGAAAAAAAAAATTCTGCCTTGAAGTGGACTCGAACCCTGTCTGCTTTATATTCAACAGCCAAAACAAAAACCTCTAACCGCAAGGCTATGTAATAACATGTAGGTATTCCAATGAAAAGGTTGTTCAAATTTTAATTCAATGAATTTTGAAAAATTTACCTTTCCGCTGACTAAAGGCCATCGGGATTTTTTTTTTCGCCTATTTCTTTTCAATAAATATACTATATATTTTTTTAAATCAGGGTCTATATTAAGATCTCCAGAAAATGTACAATTACATCACATTTATATTGAGTGTTCATGTTTTATCAATATTTCTTATTTTCCTTTATTAATTTTTATTTTTTTACCTGTGTATTTTATGAAAAATTGCTTTGAACAAAAGTTGTAGGTACTTATTATATCTATAACCTAACATTATTTTTGATGATATTTACACTACGGCTCTTTTTTGATAATTTTCTTAAATGTTTGAATGGTCGCCATTTTGAAACTACTTACTCGATATTGCCCAATAACGAACTCGACCGAGATATTTGAGAGATTAATTTTTGTAGCAAATTTGAATTTGATACCTTCCAAACTGCGACCTCTATCGTGTTAACAAATTTCGTAATATCCCATATATATATATATATATATATATATATATATATATATATATATATATATATTTATAACCCATACGTTCTTCCCTCAAAAATAGGAACATGTATTGCCTAGTTCCCTCATATATTACCAACTTCCCTCCGATTATGGAGGGAACAACGTTTTGCGTTAATATTAATTTTAAACGACTCTGCAACCTTCTTCCTCACAATTGAAGAAAAATCATCTGGAGGGTACTTTGCAAATACTTTCCTTGAAAATGAGTGATTTAGTTCGACTTTCTGTCGACGGCGCTGCAGTCGTATTTCAAAAATAAAAACTTCGTGCTAAGTTCCCTCCGCAATGGTTTAACAGATTTTACTTCAAATGGTCGATGTAGTTCCCTCCGAAATTTGGCAACACACCATTATCAGACCATCAACGAGACTGTGTCTTTATGTTACTTCTTCCCGGCTTTTCTAGGTGAATGTTACCGGCAGTATTTTACGAAAAAGTTAGGTTCAAATTATCGAAATGACTTCAAGAGGCCAGTTAATGGTTAAATTAGCTCGTAAAAAATGTAAGTAGTATTTATTATAATATTTACCTATGGTACTTATGATCGGAACAAAAAACTAACAGGTATCCTTCTTTGAATTATCTTCACTTATCGTATTAGAAATCATTTATATTGCTGTTTGGCTTGGTTGAAAATCTGTCAGTTATTTGTTGAATTATAACGGTTAAAAAATGAGAAGCTCTAAGAATTTTAATCCGCGATATATTAATACTGGTAGTAAATGATATTTGGATTGCCATTTCGGAGAATTGTGCAATTATTACAAAATAAAAATAGGAAAAATATTACAAAATGAATAAAGGCATATTTGGATATATTTTCAAATCTGTTCAAAAGCATTTGGAAATAATAACTTTTATATAAAAATTTATCTTTCGGTATATAATTAATTTATGTAAAATATTTCACAAATTTTGGCTGTTTGTTTCCATCCAGTTCAATCCACACCATTTTTTTCATGTGCGCTTAGCCTTAGACGAATGCAAATCCAGCTATTTGTCAGATACAGAATCTGAAAGTAATTGGGATCCCACAAAGGTAAGAAATAATTTTGTAATAAAAATATATATAGGTAGGTATTTTATGAAATAAAGTATATTTTCTCTTATTAGAAACAGCTACTGTAGAAACTCTTATTTAAAACTTGTAATTTGTGCAAATTAAAATCGGGGCTTAGTAAAAATATAAAGGTGCTAAACTTTAATTAGTTGAAATAACAAAAAAATATTAGGAGATTTTTTTAGTTCCTAAATATGAGTAATAGTGAAGATACTGAAGGGAATAGTGAACCAATACCAATAGCAAGTAAAATAATATATAAAGAAAAGCTGGACACTCTTGCTGCAACCACAAATGAAAATATTGTTCAGATTCATTCCAACTTAGTTAGAGAGCCTTATTCTTTGGTAGTCCCGGACAATTTAACTTTCGACGGTTGTATCAGAAGCAACTCTGTTGATCAAACTTTGAACAAAGTCTATGATTGGTTAAATCAATCATCAATTTCAATAGACTATAAACCTTCCAATGATTTATCCAATAAAAATACTCGAGATGACTATATGGCTGCTGAATATTCAAATGAAAGTGCCAAAAATGTTACAAATATAGCAAACATGAAATCACTCTGCGAGGAATCAAAAATTGAGGAAAAGGTAAATAATATTATCATTTTCAATTTGAAAATTTTGTTTGTAAAATGTATTGCAGGATACTTTTATTTCGAAAAATGTGAAACTGTTCAGTGATGAGTCCAATAGTACTACTATAAGTGATGACAGTAAAGATAAAGATTTTGATATGAATGAATTCACAGAATCAGAGTCTGAAATATATAGCTCTGTTAGTTCAGATGACATGATTCCTCCTGTTAATGAAACAAAGAATACTTCGCCCCATAAACTACCAGCGAAGACCATAATTGAAAAAATTCA
This sequence comes from Crioceris asparagi, assembly GCA_958507055.1. Taxonomy (NCBI): domain Eukaryota; kingdom Metazoa; phylum Arthropoda; class Insecta; order Coleoptera; family Chrysomelidae; genus Crioceris; species Crioceris asparagi. The sequence continues at coordinate 119,548,069 of OY293826.1, forward strand.
AGAACAGGTACCTACGATAAGAGTTTTTTTTAATTTCCATATTCCATATTTTTTATGTTAATATCATTTTTCTTTGGTATAGCCAAACTTGATCTAATACTCAGCAGCAGATAGCATAAGTTCAGAAACATTTTGGAATTGATAATATCAGTATTGCTTCTTTATTCTAAATTAGTATATATTACATTATTTTAGAAGAAAAAAGATTATCGAAACAAGGAATTTCGATGCAAATTTTGTGACGAAGATGTATCCTCAAGAAACTTTGTTCGTCATTTAGAAAGACGACACAATGACGACACAGAAGTTCGAAGCGTATTGTCATTCCCCATAAAGAGCAAAGAAAGAAAATGTGCATTGGAAAAATTAAGAAATGACTCTAATTTTGACCTTTATTTAAATGGAAAAATCAGACCAAAGAAGCAGTTAACGCAACCTATAGAAATGGAATATTATCCATGCGTTTACTGTAAAGGAATATTTTCAAAATGTTACTTAAATCGTCACGTGAAAAAATGTACGGGCAATAGGGAACCAAAAAAATCTACCAAAAACAATGCTGTTTCTTCTTCACAGACAAATGTGGCGTGCGCTTTAGATCCTACCGACGTCATTTCTAAATTAGCCATTAGACATGAGGTACGTATTCTTTTATTTAACGTGTCTAATGTATTGTTTTGCTTGAGATTTACAAAAAAACAAATTATTTTTAACATTATTAGGTAACAACTTTTTTGTATTTGGTTTTTATAAGAATACTTTTAGGTGCTAAACATGATGAGGGGTGACGAAATTTCATTTGTAGCCAAAAAAGATTTGTTAATAATGCATTATGGAGAAACCTATCTAAAATCACAAAAACGAGAGAGAAAAGAGTACAGCTGCAGCAATAAATTACGAGAGCTAGCCCGACTATTATTGGCTTATAGAAGTATTGTCGGTGACAATAGTATTTCTTTCAAGGATCTTCTTCATCCAAAAAATTTTGATAATGTTGTGTCCGCAACAAGGTATTTATGCGGATATAATCCAGAAAATAAGACCTACAAAACACCAAGCTTAGCTATGCACATAGGAACAACTTTAAAGCTTATTTCTGAAGAATTAATTCACTTGATATTAAGGGGGAGTAAAGGATTTCAATCCGAATCTAAAGAAATTGCACAAGAGTGGCAAAAAAATGTAAAAAATTTTGAGAAGTTGGTTGCAGCTAGGTGGAATAAAGAAATTTCATCAGTGGCAAATAAAGATCTTAATGAAAAACGCTGGAGAAAACCCCTTTTGGTACCCTTAATTAGTGATGTCAAAAAGTTTAAAGAAGGGGTACTTAATTATGCTAAAATGTGCGAAAAACATTTTTTCGAGAATATTGATACTGACCAAACTTATAAACTCTTAGTGCAATGTACTCTTGCTCTATTAATTTTATTTAATAGACGAAGAATTGGCGATGTCCAATACCTAAAAGTAGAAGATTATACGTCTACAAGGAAATCTGATTTTCAAGATTTCGAAGCTACTTTATCGGAAAGTGAAAAAGTTTTAACGAAACAATACAAACGGATTGTCAATGGAGGGAAAGGTTCTCGAGCAGTTGTTATTTTGGTTCCCCCAATATTACAGAATTTTATGGATCTGTTATTAATCAATCGAGGAAAATACATTTCCTCCGATAATAGGTATGCTTTTGCCTTACCTAATAGTACCCTCAAATGGACACAAGGGGATGTTGCTATCAGAAACTTGACTACAAAAATAAATCTGGAAAATCCACAGGCGATTTCAAGCAATAAGCTTCGAAAGCATATTGCTACAGCAATGCAGGTCTTAACTATGTCCAAAAACGATTGTAAGCAATTTTCGAAATTTATGGGACACACCGAAAAAACTCATGAAGAGTTTTATGAGTAGGTATCATAGCAATCCATTTAACCTTACCTACCTGACCGATATAGTTTAATTTCGCGGCGACAATGTGATCAAATTAAACTAATTATAATATATAGAAAAAACTAAAATAAGCTGTGACGCTGACATTTAAATTGTGCAATCTCTGAGAAAAATTTAAATTGCCTACATTTATGTGCTGGCTTTATTTTACCCACAGGGGACAATTTAAATGGGAGTATCAATTATATTCATTCAAGGTATATAGAAATGTATATTCCATTTACCATTTCTTTTTCTAAATGGGATTAATGTCCATAAAAAAATATTTTGATATATGGAAATCGTCCCAAGTAAGTATATTGTTTGTGATTTTTTTTTTTAATTTTAGGTTACCTGTCGATGTTTTTCAAACGGCAAGAGTGGTTAAACTATTAATAATGATGGAAAAAGGAATACCTACAGAGTTTAAGGGAAAGACTCTTTCTGAGATTGAACTTAAACCTGATGAATACATAGAAGATGATAATGACAAAGAAGAGAAGCAGGCCAGCGAAACTGAAAATAATAAATCAAATGGTAAATAAAACAGTATCCTTATCATCCATCTTCTGTAGAATGTTTTTTATTTTTAGATGATACAGAAAATGAGGAAAGTCTTGCTTTGAAAAAAACAGGCCAACAAACTTCAGGTAATTCTAATATTTGTGTGAAGAAAAAATACGATAGTAATAGAAAAGGTAGTAGATAGGTGTTATTTAAAGATTTTTGAGTAGTAGTTTTCTATTTTTCTTTCTAGATGATAGTGAAAGCGAAGACGATTTTGCTTTATCTAAAATGGCCCGAAAACATTCAGATAGTATCAAAGTTGCACCAAAGAAAACAAAACGGATCATTAAAAAAGGTACAGTATCATTACGAAAATCAAATTTACAACCCTTATATTTCGTAATATTTTTCCCCCATCAAGAATGAAAGAAAGAAATAAAAATGTATCTACTTAAGACTACAATAAACTTTTTTTCGTAAGAAATAATAACATTGATTATTAATTTTCCTTCTCATTTTAGCCTGGACTTCACAAGAAGTTGAAATGGTTGAAAATTATTTTAAAATTTTCTTGAACCAAAATACTTACCCTTCGGCTGAAGAAATAAAAGAGTTTCTTAGAATTAATAAACTTCAACGAAGTGTCCCAGTTATAAAATCAAAAATTCAACATTTGTTACGAATGAAGAATAAATAACTAATAAGTATTCTTTAGTATTATTAATTTGATTAATTTTGGAGAAAGATCGTATTGATATATTTTTACTTTTAGCAAGAAAATCTTAGAAATGTTTTTCCATATATTCCTTCCGTTTCATACAGTTTTCCAGATTCCGAGATCCAGCTTCAAATTTGTAAAACGCTGTTGCGCTGGAAAAATGAAAATCTAAAAACTAAACAAAGTTTATATGAAACATTTTGTTGAAAGGTCATCTAAGGCAGATACCCTACAAAAAAAATCTTTTTATGTTGCCTACTCATTTTCTTTAAAGTTTAGTCTATTTCAAACACATATATTGCCAGAGAGTGAAATTACACAATTAAATGTTGTAAAGAAACAATAATAATAGCGCGTAGCGCCCTCCACAATATGGCAATCGCGCCGGAGGGAAGTACAATTAATTATTAAATATAATATATACAGATTTGGAGGGAACTAACAAGGAATAATATCTTTTAAAAATATATAAATTTTATTGGTACAATTCTTTACCCCTCTCTTGATAGACCTATAAAGACACCTTTCCCAAATATATATATACAATCTTGTCCTTGTAAATGTAACAGAACTAGTGGAGGTCGGTCCGCCCATGGTTTATAACGGAGGGAAGAACGATTGGAGTATACATATATATATATATATATATATATATATATATATATATATATATATAAACTTTTGAACCAAATGTTTTTTTGGACTAACTTGTAGACATATAACATGCCGTTGAAATTTTTTCGAAATTCAAAAGTGTGAACGATCGCAATAGGTACATTTCTATAAGAAATTTACCTAAAACATATCGATGACGTCACATCTTTTTTTGACTCACCCTGTATATTTCAGCTTTACGAATAAAATATCTAAAATAAAAACAAAAATTGATGGGTTCGAGCGTTTTTCGTTTAAACTTTGATTTAAGGTTTTTTTGAATGTACCTACTCGCTACTTTTCGAATGCAGTGTATATAGAGGGTGATTCATAAAAGGTGCGCAGGACTTTAGGGAAAGTTTCTATAAACATGGGTCTGCAAACGCACCGTTTTCAAGATACAGGGGATCAAAGTTAAGAAAAAAATTTCATTTTTTGAGAATATCTTTAGAACTGTTAGAGGTATAGCGCTCATCTCTTGCACACATTTTAAACTCATAAATACCCTTATTTTAGACAGTTTTTTTGAACAAGTCAGTGGGGTAGATGTACGGTATATTTTGTATTTAAAACCCTCTTACTTCTACGTCACAGGTGAAAATAAGGTTTTGTTCAATTTCTTAGAACCGCCAATGTTTTATAAGCAAGGAGGGTACTCTTGGTCTAGAGTGATCTGTTTTCGAAAAAAAGGTTATTATATGATCAAAAACATACATTATTTATTTTATTTTATTGAAATACTTTGTGTTCATAAGCTAGTTCTTTCCATGTAAAAAAATTTTTGGTAATTTTTCCTTTTATGTTTTTGATCATAAAATGACCTTTTTCAGTGGAGTAAAAGTTAGTGGGGTTTAAATACAAAATATGCCCTAAATCTACACCACTGACTTTTCAAATAAAACAAATGTCTGCACTTTAAAATAAGGGTATGTATAAGTTTAAAATTTGTGCAATAGATGAGCGCTGTACCTATAACCTATAACCTAAAGATATTGTTACGTATGCGGGTTCGCAGATAAGTGAGAATAATTTAGAGTTGATAAATTAACTTTATTTACACTCGAAATAATATAAATTACAACTTAACTTTACTATATTCGCACTAGCTTACTCGAACTATTCTATTATTCACACTGTCTTTTACATTCTGTCTCTCATGCCGACAATTCTCCCATATATATATATATATATATATATATATATATATATATATATATATATATATATATATATATATATATATATATGAGCGGCTTCTGGTCTTTGATTCGAAAGCCGCCACTGGACGTTTCTCGAAATCACTTTGTCGGCATTCTAGTAGTAGATGCCGACATGCTGCCGTCGCTCTCTTTGTCAACGTCGCTTTCGATATTTCCAACCATAGCATAGATCTCGCGCTTTCTTCAAAAGGATGCCGCCATACACGTTACAATATTCACAAAAAACGATTTTTTTTAACTTTGACCCCCCGTATCTCGAAAACGGTGCGTTTACGAACCCATGATTATAGAAAAGAAAATCATATTTATGGAAAAACTATTTTCTCCTGCGCACCTTTTATGAATCACCCTATATAATATTGATTGTGGACAAATGTTATGAAGTGTTTCTTCAACGCGATAAATAACATTAAAATCAATTTCTACAGCACACGTTGGCATAGGCAAGCATTAGAGAATAACAATCATTGGTACAGGTACAACTAATTCAATCCTGAAATAGAAATGAAAATAAGAGGACTTGAATTTTCTGTTTGAATGTAATGTGGAATAGGTCATCATTTAATTTGAAAGATGAACCTCATTATATCCAAACTATTTTAGTATTCTAGTATTCTATTCTAAAAATGAGATATAATACAGTGATAGTATATTTCTACTATTATTTCTTCTTCTTCTTGAAAGAGTTACCACAGACAAGGGGAGCTACAATTTAATGTGGAATCCGAACCACCAATATGTCTCAAGATAAATCTCAAGGCACACCATTCCAGGGATCTGTACTAGGGAAATAAATATACTCTCGCGCTGGTTTCCTGTTGCCTTGCGAGATGAGGAGAATGCTATACGACAGTCAGAGATTCGAACTAGCGCCCGTATCAACGGTCATTCTTCCAAACCGTTCCCAACGTATTGTGCTGCTTAATTTCGATAATCGAAGCCGGTCAGAGGTAACTCGAACCTACGCGCTCCCCCACTATTATTTAGTTCAGTAAAAAAAATCAACTATGAAGTCATTACTATTAAGAACAACCAACAACTTAATAAAGATAACATATCATAGGTAATCAAATGATAACAATTCATACGTGATCTTAATTTCTTAGGATTTGATTTAGTACCTATTCTCATTATATTGTTCCTTCTGATAGATATAATCTATCTATTTTAACGGCAATATAATTAATCCATTTAAAAAGCAAACAGTAAAAATGTAATCAGAATTATATATGTTGATTTTTATTCTTCATAACTTTTGTATTGAACATTTAGAGGGTTTTATTACTTGCCCTAATAGTCACGTGGCTTTTCTCATATAAAATCATTAAACTTTAATCTAATTATACATAGTTTGATACTGTTACTCTATAGGTACAGTTGCGTACTAAAAAGAAGTAGAATGACAAGGTAGTGGGACAAGATTAAACAGGCCACCCAAATATATTACTTTCCTATGCTACTATAGTAGCTGTATCAGGAAAGTATTGTAATCGCGTGAAATTTTCGGTATCGTGATTTTTAAAAATGTTAACGTTTCAGAGTTTTCTAAGTCTTTTTTATTTTCTTTGGTACCAATATCATTCGCCGGTGGCAGTGAATGAGAATCCTGTTGAGGTATAGCCAAAAAACGTGATTTGCTTAAGCCTATAGCGCGAAAACGGCTCTAAGGATTTTGATTAAACTTGCCTAAAGTATTCTTCTGAGAGCCTTTTACTACCCACATATAGCGCCATCTCTGAGAAAAAGCACAAAAAAAGTTATGCTTGAATAAAATACCATATTTTCCACATGTTTCTTCAGATTCTGACTAAACGTTTTATCTTAAGGAAAAATGTTACATGACCATTGTTGTTTGTCTTGATATGCTGAAAAAAATGAGTGGTAGCAGGATTCGACCAGAGTATTTTTACTTTACTACCGCTATTATCGTCGCTATGTAAGGAGAGTATTGTAATTGTGTAAAATTTTTCATTCACTGGAATATGCCTGCGAGCGGTAGGAAAGTCGTGTGAGTGGACACACCAGATTTTTTTACTTTCCTACGCTACTGTAGTAGCTGTATAAGGAAGGTATCGTAATCGTGTGAAATTTTCAGTATCGAGATTTTTACAAATGTTGACGTCAGAGTTTTCTAAATCTAATAAACATATTTTCAGACATTGGTCTGTCTGTCTGTATGTCTGTCTGTATGTCTGTCTGTATGTCCGTCTGTCTGTCTGTGACAGCATTATCTCTGGAACGGATCGGTGTATTTTGTTGCTTTCTTTTTTATTATGTTACCAATACCACTCGCCGGTGGCACTGAATGAGAATACTTTATACACTGGGTGCTGAGCTTTAGCCAAAAAACGTGATTTGCTCAAGACTATAGCGCGAAAACGGCTCTAAGAGTGTTGATTAATCTTAAATAAAGTATTCTTCTGAGAGCCCTTTACCACCCACATACAAAAAAGTTATGCTTGAATAAAATTCCTTATTTTCCACATATTTCTTCAGATTCTGGCTAAACGCTTGTGTGTGTGACTATTGTTGTTTATCTTGACGTGCTGAAAAAAATGAGTGGTAGCACGATTTGACCAGAGGATTTTTACTTTTCGTTTTGATCGGACGATGTTTTATTCACTGGAATTTGCCTGCGAGCGGTAGGAAAGTCGTTTGAGTGGACACACCAGATGTTTTATATTCAGTTAATACTGAATTTTGAAGAGTTATTTTATTGGTGTATGATTCACCTTATACTGTTCCTCGGCTAGTTATTTTGCCGTCAGCTCCTTACTACAAGTAACCGTGTAAGGAAAGTATTTTAATTATTGCACAAAACTTTCGATGTATGTGCTCTACTATCAGGTTTTTGAACAGATGTTTACAATCCAGAAGCCTCTGAGTCCAAAAGTAAATATTTTCAAACTTTGGTCTGCCTTTCTGTCTATCGGTCAAGATTACCTCGGGAATGGATGGACCGTTTTTATTGCTTTCATGTTTTGTAGACTCTATCGATCCTGCTCCCTCAAGACTATTCCGTGAAAACAAGTCCAACGATTTTAATGGAACTTGTCTAGAAAAACATGCTCCTTAAATCCTTTTACCACCTGTTATAACATACAACTCTGAGTAAAAGAAGAAGAAAAAATGAATTATCGAAGTTTCTAACTGTTTATTCATATTCCTGCTATACGGTTAGTCGTGAAAGTCGTGTGAGTGGATACATCTCCATTTTTTTTTATTCTTGGTATTCACTCAAGAATCTGTTACATTTGGCTAAAATCTTGAACCAAAGAGTTATATTCGAAACAGCAACTCAAAATATCCCTAATAAAGGGGATCTAATAACTGTCAGTATATATACCTACCTACAGGACTGACTTGAGAGTCTGATACTTGACTCCTGACGTCGGAGGATCAGAGCAATGATCTATTACCATAGATAGATGGAACACTCCATTGATATAAATATATAAAAAAAAAATTGGACCGACTTTATTAGTTGTTGCACTGAAAAATACAAAATAATATTAATTCTATTGGTGCTGTTTTTTTTTTGGAGTTGGTACCTACAACAACAAACTACAACGGCACAACTTCAAAATTACCAGCACCAATAGAATTAATATTATTTTATATTTTTCAGTGCAACAACTAATAAAGTTGGTCCAATTTTTTATAAAAAACATCGTGGCGCAAATATACATATTTCAGATTTTACTGCTGTACCTCGAAAACCGTAACTCAATTGAAATGTTGCTACAAATTAATTTGGCCGTCTCATATTTTCAATTTTTGAAAGAAAATTGCTGTTCGACATAGCGGAAATACGTATATCACATATTTGAGGCTTTACCATTGCGAAACTCGGAAACTCTTTTGAACAAATGTTCAATTTAAACGTTTCCGGATATGGTCCTCTTGGAAAATTCTCAAATCTCGAATTTTCGATAATCGGAAAAAATTGCCCCTTCCACATATATTACATATACTTAAGACTGTAACGCGGAAACCTATGATTATCTTTTAAAATGTCCATTTTAAACGTTTCCGGATATGGAATTTTCTTTAATTCTGCCGTCTCGGATTTTCATTTTCGACAAAAATTGCCCCTTCGACTCCCTTTGGGGCGGTTTCAGGAGGGAAGGAGATTTAGGATTTGAGTTTTTCTAAATAAGGCACCATTAAGAAATGGTGCCTCTCTTCTTTCAAATGAAAAAAGAATCGTCTAAATCGGTGTACGTTTACTATGCAAAACGCGCGAACTGTCATAAAAAAACCCGATGGCCTGTAGCCAGCGGAAAGGTAAATTTCTCAAAATTCATTGAATTGAAATATGAACAAATTTTTCATCGGTATACCTACATGTCATTATATATAACTTGCCGTATGTTTCATAGCCTTGCGGTTAGAGGATTTTGTTTTGGCTGTTGAATATAAAGCAGACAGGGTTCGAGTCCACTTCAAGGCAGAATTTTTTTTTTCGCCTATTTCTTTTCAATAAATATACTATATATTTTTTTTTAATCAGGGTCTATATTAAGATCTCCAGAAAATGTACAATTACATCAAATTTATATTGAGTGTTCATGTTTTATCAATATTAGTTATTTTTCCTTATTAATTTTTATTTTTTTACCTTTATATTTTATGAAAAATTACTTTGAACAAAAGTTGTAGGTACTGATTATATCTATAACCTAAAATTATTTTTGATGATATTTACACTACGGCTCTTTTTTGAATTTTTTTCTAAATGTTTAAACAGTCGCCATTTTGAAACTACTTACCTGATATTGCCCAATAACGAACTCGGCCGAGATATTCAAGAGATGGATTTTTGTAGCAAATATGAGCTTGATACCTCCAAAACTGCAACCTCTATCGTGTTATATATATTATATAAACTTTTGAACCAAATGTTTTTTTGGACTAACTTATAGACATATAACAACATGCCGTTGAAATTTTTTCGAAATTCAAAGGTGTGATCGATTGCAATATTTACCTAATAAAAAAAACAAACATACAATCGAATTGTATGCTTTCTCCTTAGAAGTTAGTCAAAAATACGTTTTATTTGGAATAACATGTTTAGGCCAGGGGAGGTGAGCTGTGGAAGCGAACAAGTAGGGGGATACAACTGTTTACCCTAACCCCGCCTGCACTCCACTGATCTTCGTCGCGATAGAAATATGACGCCAGCGGCGTCTCGTTCTTTCAGTTTTTATTTGTGCAGGGATGATGTCAACCCAATTTATTGTTTATAGTTCCGTCTATCTCTGTTTCTAAGTCGTTGATTCAGAGGTACGTTCATGTAGTTCATAATGTAGACTTTCTACTAGGCTAAGTCTAAAAACTCAGAAGCACTTAATGTCAATAACACAGAGTATCTAAAGTCTAAAAGGTATTTACAAAATGCTACTACGCACGCGTTACGCTCCCGCTATGCGATGTTTTCTCATTTTCTCTCTTTTGTTGTAATAAAAGTATGTGTGTAGGAGTATATAGAGAAAGTTAGCTTCTATAAGAAAGCAGGAAAGGCTTTCTTTAGAGGAGATTAAACAAGTTATTTTTTTTATTATAATAATCCTTCTTCATAGAAAACTCTGTAGGTAAGTTATGTACATAAATAATTAAATGCTGGACATGTTTTATTAATTTGTATACATCTCATCTACTCTTAACAACACTTTTTCGAAAAAGGAGTCGATTTAAGTAGTTTGCTTTTGAGTTCTTGCGCGTATTTCCTGTATGTGAATTTACTGTCAAAATTGACTCCTAAGAATTTAGGGCAATTAACTATTTTCTACAGTTCACCATTTATTATATCAACACACAAATACGACTAACTAAATTGTTATTACTGTTGTTCGATAATGGTTTCAATTAGTCACGCTGATTTTTTTTTTCATCCACCACATTACAAATAGATGTGTCATTTATGTCATAACTTTGACCAAATATGTTAATGCAATATTTATGGATACTATTTGGAAATATGTTTATTATTATAGAGGTTACAGTAACAATACATTCTTAATTAAAATATTCACATATTCTTCTTTATCTGCATATCATTTTGCTTTTGATTATCTCAGAAACCAAGATTTTCTTTTTAAAACTCTTTTCAAGTAAAAGCCAGCGCTCATTTATCACAATTAAGATTCTTTGTGTTTCTTTCTAATCAATTATACTTGAGAGTAGTTGGAAAACAATCATTCTGATATCATTATCTATTTTCTTGGAAGTTGGTAAAACCCTTGGAGAATCATAGATACAAGTACATAGAAAACATTCGATTCACCCATAAACTATACAAAACAGAATTGACAAGAGTATACATATTATAACAGCAATTGCAGAAAATATGATGATTGAATAAAAATTCGACCTATTCTGGATTTTGGGAGCCTTCACTTGAGACCCACCAACATTCTCAATGGTTGATGTAATTGCAGGAGTTGTGATATCTTCAAATTCCTTTTCAGCACTTGCAAGATTATCTAATACAGAACTGATGATAGGATTTACAACAGCTTCTGATGGATTTAGATTACTCTGCGTTGTATTATCCAAAACCAGTGAAAGTTCACTATACCGGTGCGATGGAGAAGTAGTATAACCTGTAGATATGTTACTATCAGTTGATAATTGATCTGAGACAATGTGATTAGTTGATTGCCGCTTGATTGTAGATACAGGAACAACATTCGTAATTCCATCACTCATATCATCTTTGATTTTATCGGCAATTTCGTCATAAATAGTTGGTTCTTCAGAAGAAGAATGTTCAACTGTAGCGTCGTTAGTCTCAGTGTTTGCCAGATAATCAGAAAAGTCATCAACAGTCCAGCCAAGAACTTGAATATCTGCCGAAACATCTTCAGTAGTTTTATTTTCAAAATTTTTGAAAGTTGATACTGCTCCAGAATATTGAGCTATTATCTCAGAAGGCAGATTTGCAGTATAGTTCTCTATAGAGTATTCAATATCGGCTTTAGTCATTGTCTTGTCAAATTTAGCAAAGTTCATAGTTGGTGTTAATTTACCAACATGTGGGTTTTCGGTGCTGCTAGATCTTTTGTTCAGGACATCATGAAGAGTTGAAGTATATTCTTTAGATTGAGTGGATGTTTGTGTATCGGAATAGCCTACAATTGATGCAGTCTTGAAATATTGTGTATCATCTGTGGTTTTAGGGAGAGGATATCCTGCAACATCCTCTGAGGAGGGACTATTATTGATTGTCGTCACTTTCTCTACAAATTCAACATTGTTGGCAGACATTTTATCAAAGGTCAGAGGAAATTCATCAACCCCTCTGCTCTCAGTGCTGCCAGTTGTTATTTTGAAAGTATTATCAGTGGATGATTGTGTTTCGGAAAAGTCAGAATTTGATGCAGCCTTGGAATATCCAGTATCTTCTGTCGTTCCAGATAATGAATCTCCTGTCTCATCCTCAGCGAAGGGGCTCTTTTTCTCTACAAACTCTTCATAGTTGTTAGTCATTTTACTTTTGATCGGAGAAAATGTATCAATTGTTGTATCCTCAGTGCTCAGAATTGTAATTTTCAAGGTCTCATCAGCGAGTATTTGAGTTTCGGAATAGTCAGCATTTAATGCAGCCTTGGAATATCGCGTATCTTCTATCCCATCAGACAAAATATATCCTGTATCATCCTCTGAGGAGGGACTATTATTGATTGTCGTCACTTTCTCTACAAATTCATCGTACTTGTTAGTCATTTTACCTATGGTCGGAGAAAATGTATCAATTGTTGTCTCCTTGGAGCCAACACTTGTTATCTTGGAAGTATCGTAAGTACGTGTTTGTGTTTTGGAGTAGTAAACATTTGATGCAGCCTTGGAATATCCAGTATCTTCTGTCGTTCCAGAGAATGGGAAACCTTTATCATCCTCTGTGGAAGTACTATTATTGATTTTGGTCATTTTCTCTACAAATTCATCGTTGTTGGTAGACATTTCACCCATTATCGCAGAAAATGTATCATCTGTTGTGCCCTCAATGCCACTTGCACTTGTTATTTTGAAATTATCATCATGGAGTGTTTGTGTAATGGAAGAGTCTGCTTTTGATATAGCCTTGGGATATCCCGTATCTTCTGTCGTTCCGGATAATGGATATCCTGTATCATTCTCTATGGAGGAACTATTATTGATTATGCTCACTTTCTCTAAAAATTCATCGTTGCTGGAAGACATATCACCTATGGTCGCAGAAAATGTATCAATTGTTCCAGAGAATGGATCTCCTGTATTATTCTCTGTGTAGGGACTATTATTGAATCTGATCACTTTTTCTACATATTTATCGTTATTGGTAGATATTTCAACTATGGTCCCAGAAAATGTATCAGTTGTTGTGTCGTCAGTGCCACTTGCACTTGTTATTTTGAAATTATCATCATGGAGTGTTTGTGTATTGGAAGAGACCGCTCTTGATAAAGTTTTGGAGTATTCATTACCATCTGTGGATTCAGAGAGTGGATATCCTGTATAATCTTCTGTGGAAGGACTATTATTGATTTTCGATTCTTTTTCTACGAATTCATCGTTGTTGTTCGACAATTTAACTATGGTCGCCGTAGATGTATCAACTGTTGTGTCCTCACTTGCTATTATGAAAGAATCATCAGTGGGTCTTATAGTTTCAGAATAGTCATAATTTGATGCAGCCATGGAATATCCAGTATTTTCTGTCGTTCCAGAGAATGGATCTCCTGATTCATCATCTGCGGAGGGAGTATTGTTGATTTTGGTCAATTCCTCTACAAATTCATTATTGTTGGTAGACATTTCACCTATGGTCGCAGAAAATGTATCAATTGTTGTGTCCTCATCGCTAACAGCAGTTGTTATTTTGAAATTATCATCAGAGAGTGTTTGTGTTTCGGAATCGTAAACATTTGATCCAGTGTTGGAATATTCATTACCATTTGTGGTTTCAGTGAGTGGATATCCTGTATAATGGGCTATGGAGGCAGTATTGCTGATTATGTTCACTTCCTCTAGAAATTCATTGTTGTTGGTAGACATTTCACCTATGGTCGCAGAAAATGTATCAATTGTTGTGTCCTCATCGCTAACAGCAGTTGTTATTTTGAAATTATCATCAGAGAGTGTTTGTGTTTCGGAATCGTAAACATTTGATCCAGTGTTGGAATATTCATTACCATCTGTGGTTTCAGTGAGTGGATATCCTGTATAATCGTCTATGGAGGGAGTATTGCTGATTATGGTCACTTCCTTTAGAAATTCATTGTTGTTGGTAGACATTTCACCCATGGTCGCAGAAAATGAATCAATTGTTGTGTCCTTAGTGCCACCAGTACTTGTTATTTTGAAACTATCATCATGGGGTGTTTGTATATTCAAAGAGTCTGCTTTTGATACACTTTTGGAATATCCAGTATCTCCTATCGTTCCAGAGAATGAATCTCCTGTATTTGTTATTTTAAAATTATCATCATGGGGTGTTTGTATATTGGAAGAGACCGCTTTTGATGCACCCTTGAAATATCCAATATCCTCTGTTGTACCAGAGAATGGATATCCAGAATCATTCTCTTTGGAGGGACTATTACTGATTGTAATCACTTTTTCTACAAATTCATCTTTGCTGGAAGACATTTCACCTACAGTGGAAGAAAAAGTATTAATTGTTGTGTCCTCATCGCTAACAGCAGTTGTTATATTGAAAGTCTCATCAAAGAGTGTTTGTGTTTCGGAATCGTAGACATTTGATTCAGCCTTGGAGTATTCATTACCATCTGTGATTTCAGACAGTGGATATCCTGTATAATCCACTGTGGAAGGACTGTTATTGATTGTCGTCTCTTTTTCTTCGAATTCTTCGATTCTGGTAGACATTTCAACAATGCCCGCTGTAAATGTATCAACTGTTGTGTCCTCACTTGCTATAATGAAAGAATCATCAGTAGGTGGTTTTGTTTCAGTATAGTCAGAATTTGATGCAGCCTTGGAATATCCTGTAACCTCTGTTGTTCCAGAGAATGGATATCCAGCATCATCCTCTGCGGAAGGACTATTATTGATTATGGTCACTTTCTCTACAAATTCATCGTTACTGGAAGACATTGCATCTACAATGGAAGAAAATGTAACTTTTTTTGTGTCGTTAGTGGCAACAGCACTTTTTATTTTGAAATTACCATCATGGAGTGTTTGTGTATTCGAAGAGTCTGCTTTTGAAACACCCTTGGAAGATCCAGTATCTTCTGTCGTTCCAGAGATTGGATATCCAGTATCATCCTCTTTGGATGGAATATTACTGATTGTAGTCACCTTTTCTACAAATTCATCATTGTTGGCAGACATTTTACCTATGGTCGCAGAAAATGTATCAATTTTTGTGTCGTCAGTGCCACTAGCACTTGTTATTTCGAAATAGTCATCATGGAGTGTTTGTGTATTGTAAGAGTCAGCTTTTAATGCAGCCTTAGAATATACAGTATCTTCGGTCGTTCCAGAGAAAGGATCTCCTGGATCATCCTCGGTGGAGGGACTGTTATTGACTATGGTCACCTTCTCCAGAAATTCATTGTTGTTGGTAGACATTTTCCCTATGGTCGGAGAAAATGTATCAATTTTTGTGTCGTCAGTGCCCCTTGAACTTGTTATTTCGAAATAGTCATCATGGAGTGTTTGTGTATTGGAAGAGTCAGCTTTTGATGCAGCCTTAGAATATCCAGTATCTTCGGTCGTTCCAGAGAATGGATCTCCTGGATCATCCTCTGTGGATTGACTATTATTGATTATGGTCACTTTCTCTACAAATTCATCGTAGTTTTCTGTCATTTTACCTATGGTCGCAGAAAATGTATCAATTTTTGTGTCGTCAGTGCCACTTGCACTTGTTATTTCGAAATAGTCATCATGGAGTGTTTGTGTATTGTAAGAGTCAGCTTTTGATGAAGCCTTAGAATATACAGTATCTTCGGTCGTTCCAGAGAATGGATCTCCTGGATCATCCTCGGTGGAGGGACTGTTATTTACTATGGTCACTTTCTCTAGAAATTTATTGTTGTTGGTAGACATTTCCCCTATGGTCGGAGAAAATGTATCAATTTTTGTGTCGTCACTGCCACTTGCACTTGTTATTTCGAAATAGTCATCATGGAGTGTTTGTGTATTGTAAGAGTCAGCTTTTGATGCAGCCTTAGAATATACAGTATCTTCGGTCGTTCCAGAGAATTGATCTCCTGGATCATCCTCGGTGGAGGGAATGATATTGACTATGGTCACTTTCTCAAGAAATTCATTGTTGTTGGTAGACAGTTCCCCTATGGTCGGAGAAAATGTATCAATTTTTGTGTCGTCAGTGCCACTTGCACTTGTTATTTCGAAATAGTCATCATGGAGTGTTTGTGTATTGTAAGAGTCAGCTTTTGATGCAGCCTTAGAATATACAGTATCTTCGGTCGTTCCAGAGAATTGATCTCCTGGATCATCCTCGGTGGAGGGAATGATATTGACTATGGTCACTTTCTCAAGAAATTCATTGTTGTTGGTAGACATTTCCCCTATAGTCGGAGAAAATGTATCAATTGTTGTGTCCTCAGTGCCACTAGCACTTGTTATTTTGAAATTATCATCAAGGAGTGTTTGTGTATTGGAAGAGTCAGCTTTTGATGCAGCCTTAGAGTATCCAGTATCTTTGGTCGTTCCAGAGAATGGATCTCCTGGATCATTCCCGGTGGAGTGGCTGCTACTGATTATGGACACTTTCTCTACAAATTCAACGTTGCTGGAAGACATTTCACCAAAAATGGCAGAAAATGTATCAATTGTTGTGTCATCAGTGCCACTAGCACTTGATATTTCGAAGTAATCATCATGGAGTGTTTGTGTATTGTAAGAGTCAGCTTTTGATGCAGCCTTAGAATATACAGTATCGTCGGTCGTTCCAGAGAATGGATCTCCTGGATCATCCTCGGTGCAGGGACTGTTATTGCCTATGGTCACTTTCTCTAGAAATTCATTGTTGTTGGTAGACATTTCCCCTATGGTCGGAGAAAATGTATCAATTTTTGTGTCGTCAGTGCCACTTGCACTTGTTATTTCGAAATAGTCATCATGGAGTGTTTGTGTATTGTAAGAGTCCGCTTTTGATGCAGCTTTGGAATATCCAGTATCTTCTATCTTTCCAGAGAATGGATCTCCTGGATCATCCTCTGTGGATTGACTATTATTGATTATGGTCACTTTCTCTACAAATTCATCGTAGTTTTCTGTCATTTTACCTATGGTCGCAGAAAATGTATCAATTTTTGTGTCGTCAGTGCCACTTGCACTTGTTATTTCGAAGTAATCATCATGGGGTGTTTGTGTATTGTAAGAGTCCGCTTTTGATACAGCTTTGGAATATCCAGTATCTTCTATCTTTCCAGAGAATGGATCTCCTGGATCATCCTCGGTGCAGGGACTGTTATTGACTATGGTCACTTTCTCTAGAAATTCATTGTTGTTGGTAGACATTTCCCCTATGGTCGCAGAAAATGTATCAATTTTTGTGTCGTCAATGCCACTTGCACTTGTTATTTCGAAATAGTCATCATGGAGTGTTTGTGTATTGTAAGAGTCAGCTTTTGACGCAGCCTTAGAATATCCAGTATCTTCGGTCATTCCAGAGAATGGATCTCCTGGATCATCCTCTGTGGAGGGACTATTATTGATTATGGTCACTTTCTCTACAAATTCATCGTAGTTTTCTGTCATTTTACCTATGGTCGCAGAAAATGTATCAATTTTTGTGTCGTCAGTGCCACTTGCACTTGTTATTTCGAAATAGTCATCATGGAGTGTTTGTGTATTGTAAGAGTCAGCTTTTGATGCAGCCTTAGAATATACAGTATCTTCGGTCGTTCCAGAGAATTGATCTCCTGGATCATCCTCGGTGGAGGGAATGATATTGACTATGGTCACTTTCTCAAGAAATTCATTGTTGTTGGTAGACATTTCCCCTATAGTCGGAGAAAATGTATCAATTGTTGTGTCCTCAGTGCCACTAGCACTTGTTATTTTGAAATTATCATCAAGGAGTGTTTGTGTATTGGAAGAGTCAGCTTTTGATGCAGCCTTAGAGTATCCAGTATCTTTGGTCGTTCCAGAGAATGGATCTCCTGGATCATTCCCGGTGGAGTGGCTGCTACTGATTATGGACACTTTCTCTACAAATTCATCGTTGCTGGAAGACATTTCACCAAAAATGGCAGAAAATGTATCAATTGTTGTGTCCTCAGTGCCACTAGCACTTGTTATTTTGAAATTATCATCAAGGAGTGTTTGTGTATTGTAAGAGTCAGCTTTTGACGCAGCCTTAGAATATCCAGTATCTTCGGTCATTCCAGAGAATGGATCTCCTGGATCATCCTCTGTGGAGGGACTATTATTGATTATGGTCACTTTCTCTACAAATTCATCGTAGTTTTCTGTCATTTTACCTATGGTCGCAGAAAATGTATCAATTTTTGTGTCGTCAGTGCCACTTGCACTTGTTATTTCGAAATAGTCATCATGGAGTGTTTGTGTATTGTAAGAGTCAGCTTTTGATGCAGCCTTAGAATATACAGTATCTTCGGTCGTTCCAGAGAATTGATCTCCTGGATCATCCTCGGTGGAGGGAATGATATTGACTATGGTCACTTTCTCAAGAAATTCATTGTTGTTGGTAGACATTTCCCCTATAGTCGGAGAAAATGTATCAATTGTTGTGTCCTCAGTGCCACTAGCACTTGTTATTTTGAAATTATCATCAAGGAGTGTTTGTGTATTGGAAGAGTCAGCTTTTGATGCAGCCTTAGAGTATCCAGTATCTTTGGTCGTTCCAGAGAATGGATCTCCTGGATCATTCCCGGTGGAGTGGCTGCTACTGATTATGGACACTTTCTCTACAAATTCATCGTTGCTGGAAGACATTTCACCAAAAATGGCAGAAAATGTATCAATTGTTGTGTCCTCAGTGCCACTAGCACTTGTTATTTTGAAATTATCATCAAGGAGTGTTTGTGTATTGTAAGAGTCAGCTTTTGACGCAGCCTTAGAATATCCAGTATCTTCGGTCATTCCAGAGAATGGATCTCCTGGATCATCCTCTGTGGAGGGACTATTATTGATTATGGTCACTTTCTCTACAAATTCATCGTAGTTTTCTGTCATTTTACCTATGGTCGCAGAAAATGTATCAATTTTTGTGTCGTCAGTGCCACTTGCACTTGTTATTTCGAAATAGTCATCATGGAGTGTTTGTGTATTGTAAGAGTCAGCTTTTGATGCAGCCTTAGAATATACAGTATCTTCGGTCGTTCCAGAGAATTGATCTCCTGGATCATCCTCGGTGGAGGGAATGATATTGACTATGGTCACTTTCTCAAGAAATTCATTGTTGTTGGTAGACATTTCCCCTATAGTCGGAGAAAATGTATCAATTGTTGTGTCCTCAGTGCCACTAGCACTTGTTATTTTGAAATTATCATCAAGGAGTGTTTGTGTATTGGAAGAGTCAGCTTTTGATGCAGCCTTAGAGTATCCAGTATCTTTGGTCGTTCCAGAGAATGGATCTCCTGGATCATTCCCGGTGGAGTGGCTGCTACTGATTATGGACACTTTCTCTACAAATTCATCGTTGCTGGAAGACATTTCACCAAAAATGGCAGAAAATGTATCAATTGTTGTGTCCTCAGTGCCACTAGCACTTGTTATTTTGAAATTATCATCAAGGAGTGTTTGTGTATTGTAAGAGTCAGCTTTTGATGCAGCCTTAGAATATACAGTATCGTCGGTCGTTCCAGAGAATGGATCTCCTGGATCATCCTCGGTGCAGGGACTGTTATTGCCTATGGTCACTTTCTCTAGAAATTCATTGTTGTTGGTAGACATTTCCCCTATGGTCGGAGAAAATGTATCAATTTTTGTGTCGTCAGTGCCACTTGCACTTGTTATTTCGAAATAGTCATCATGGAGTGTTTGTGTATTGTAAGAGTCCGCTTTTGATGCAGCTTTGGAATATCCAGTATCTTCTATCTTTCCAGAGAATGGATCTCCTGGATCATCCTCTGTGGATTGACTATTATTGATTATGGTCACTTTCTCTACAAATTCATCGTAGTTTTCTGACATTTTACCTATGGTCGCAGAAAATGTATCAATTTTTGTGTCGTCAGTGCCACTTGCACTTGTTATTTCGAAATAGTCATCATGAAGTGTTTGAGTATTGTAAGAGTCAGCTTTTGATGCAGCCTTAGAATATACAGTATCGTCGGTCGTTCCAGAGAATGGATCTCCTGGATCATCCTCGGTGCAGGGACTGTTATTGACTATGGTCACTTTCTCTAGAAATTCATTGTTGTTGGTAGACATTTCCCCTATGGTCGCAGAAAATGTATCAATTTTTGTGTCGTCAGTGCCACTTGCACTTGTTATTTCGAAATAGTCATCATGGAGTGTTTGTGTATTGTAAGAGTCCGCTTTTGATGCAGCTTTGGAATATCCAGTATCTTCTATCTTTCCAGAGAATGGATCTCCTGGATCATCCTCTGTGGATTGACTATTATTGATTATGGTCACTTTCTCTACAAATTCATCGTAGTTTTCTGTCATTTTACCTATGGTCGCAGAAAATGTATCAATTTTTGTGTCGTCAGTGCCACTTGCACTTGTTATTTCGAAGTAATCATCATGGGGTGTTTGTGTATTGTAAGAGTCCGCTTTTGATACAGCTTTGGAATATCCAGTATCTTCTATCTTTCCAGAGAATGGATCTCCTGGATCATCCTCGGTGCAGGGACTGTTATTGACTATGGTCACTTTCTCTAGAAATTCATTGTTGTTGGTAGACATTTCCCCTATGGTCGCAGAAAATGTATCAATTTTTGTGTCGTCAATGCCACTTGCACTTGTTATTTCGAAATAGTCATCATGGAGTGTTTGTGTATTGTAAGAGTCAGCTTTTGACGCAGCCTTAGAATATCCAGTATCTTCGGTCATTCCAGAGAATGGATCTCCTGGATCAGCCTCTGTGGAGGGACTATTATTGATTATGGTCACTTTCTCTACAAATTCATCGTAGTTTTCTGTCATTTTACCTATGGTCGCAGAAAATGTATCAATTTTTGTGTCGTCAGTGCCACTTGCACTTGTTATTTCGAAATAGTCATCATGGAGTGTTTGTGTATTGTAAGAGTCAGCTTTTGATGCAGCCTTAGAATATACAGTATCTTCGGTCGTTCCAGAGAATTGATCTCCTGGATCATCCTCGGTGGAGGGAATGATATTGACTATGGTCACTTTCTCAAGAAATTCATTGTTGTTGGTAGACATTTCCCCTATAGTCGGAGAAAATGTATCAATTGTTGTGTCCTCAGTGCCACTAGCACTTGTTATTTTGAAATTATCATCAAGGAGTGTTTGTGTATTGGAAGAGTCAGCTTTTGATGCAGCCTTAGAGTATCCAGTATCTTTGGTCGTTCCAGAGAATGGATCTCCTGGATCATTCCCGGTGGAGTGGCTGCTACTGATTATGGACACTTTCTCTACAAATTCATCGTTGCTGGAAGACATTTCACCAAAAATGGCAGAAAATGTATCAATTGTTGTGTCCTCAGTGCCACTAGCACTTGTTATTTTGAAATTATCATCAAGGAGTGTTTGTGTATTGTAAGAGTCAGCTTTTGATGCAGCCTTAGAATATACAGTATCGTCGGTCGTTCCAGAGAATGGATCTCCTGGATCATCCTCGGTGCAGGGACTGTTATTGCCTATGGTCACTTTCTCTAGAAATTCATTGTTGTTGGTAGACATTTCCCCTATGGTCGGAGAAAATGTATCAATTTTTGTGTCGTCAGTGCCACTTGCACTTGTTATTTCGAAATAGTCATCATGGAGTGTTTGTGTATTGTAAGAGTCCGCTTTTGATGCAGCTTTGGAATATCCAGTATCTTCTATCTTTCCAGAGAATGGATCTCCTGGATCATCCTCTGTGGATTGACTATTATTGATTATGGTCACTTTCTCTACAAATTCATCGTAGTTTTCTGACATTTTACCTATGGTCGCAGAAAATGTATCAATTTTTGTGTCGTCAGTGCCACTTGCACTTGTTATTTCGAAATAGTCATCATGAAGTGTTTGAGTATTGTAAGAGTCAGCTTTTGATGCAGCCTTAGAATATACAGTATCGTCGGTCGTTCCAGAGAATGGATCTCCTGGATCATCCTCGGTGCAGGGACTGTTATTGACTATGGTCACTTTCTCTAGAAATTCATTGTTGTTGGTAGACATTTCCCCTATGGTCGCAGAAAATGTATCAATTTTTGTGTCGTCAGTGCCACTTGCACTTGTTATTTCGAAATAGTCATCATGGAGTGTTTGTGTATTGTAAGAGTCAGCTTTTGATGCAGCCTTAGAATATACAGTATCTTCGGTCGTTCCAGAGAATGGATCTCCTGGATCATCCTCGGTGGAGGGACTGTTATTGACTATGGTCACTTTCTCTAGAAATTCATTGTTGTTGGTAGACATTTCACCTATGGTCGGAGAAAATGTATCAATTGTTGTGTCCTCAGTGCCACTAGCCCTGGTTATTTCGAAATAATCATCATGGAGTGTTTGTGTATTGTAAGAGTCCGCTTTTGATGCAGCTTTGGAATATCCAGTATCTTCTATCTTTCCAGAGAATGGATCTCCTGGATCATCCTCTGTGGATTGACTATTATTGATTATGGTCACTTTCTCTACAAATTCATCGTAGTTTTCTGACATTTTACCTATGGTCGCAGAAAATGTATCAATTTTTGTGTCGTCAGTGCCACTTGCACTTGTTATTTCGAAATAGTCATCATGGAGTGTTTGTGTATTGTAAGAGTCAGCTTTTGATGCAGCCTTAGAATATCCAGTTTCTTCGGTCGTTCCAGAGAATGGATCTCCTGGATCATCCTCGGTGGAGGGACTGTTATTGACTATGGTCACTCTCTCTACAAATTCATCGTTACTGGAAGACATTGCATCTACAATGGAAGAAAATGTAACTTTTTTTGTGTCGTTAGTGGCAACAGCACTTTTTATTTTGAAATTACCATCATGGAGTGTTTGTGTATTCGAAGAGTCTGCTTTTGAAACACCCTTGGAAGATCCAGTATCTTCTGTCGTTCCAGAGATTGGATATCCAGTATCATCCTCTTTGGATGGAATATTACTGATTGTAGTCACCTTTTCTACAAATTCATCATTGTTGGCAAACATTTTACCTATGGTCGCAGAAAATGTATCAATTTTTGTGTCGTCAGTGCCACTTGCACTTGTTATTTCGAAATAGTCATCATGGAGTGTTTGTGTATTGTAAGAGTCAGCTTTTGATGCAGCCTTAGAATATAGAGTATCTTCGGTCGTTCCAAAGAATGGATCTCCTGGATCATCCTCGGTGGAGGGACTGTTATTGACTATGGTCACTTTCTCTAGAAATTCATTGTTGTTGGTAGACATTTCACCTATGGTCGGAGAAAATGTATCAATTGTTGTGTCCTCAGTGCCACCAGTACTTGTTATTTTTAAACTATCATCATGGGGTGTTTGTGTATTCAAAGAGTCTGCTTCTGATACACATTTGGAATATCCAGTATCTTCTATCGTTCCAGAGAATGGATCTCCTGGATCATCCTCTGTGGAGGGACTATTATTGATTATGGTCACTTTCTCTACAAATTCATCGTAGTTTTCTGTCATTTTACCTATGGTCGCAGAAAATGTATCAATTTTTGTGTCGTCTGTGCCACTTGCACCTGTTATTTCGAAATAGTCATCATGGAGTGTTTGTGTATTGTAATAGTCAGCTTTTGATCCAGCCTTAGAATATCCAGTATCTTCGGTCGTTCCAGAGAATGGATCTCCTGGATCATCCCCGGTGGAGGGGCTGTTACTGATTATGGACTCTTTCTCTACAAATTCATCGTAGTTTTCTGTCATTTTACCTATGGTTGCAGAAAATGTATCAATTTTTGTGTCGTCAGTGCCATTTGCACTTGTTATTTCGAAATAGTCATCATGGAGTGTTTGTGTATTGTAAGAGTCAGCTTTTGATGCAGCCTTAGAATATACAGTATCTTCGGTCGTTCCAGAGAATGGATCTCCTGGATCATCCTCGGTGGAGGGACTGTTATTGACTATGGTCACTTTCTCTAGAAATTCATTGTTGTTGGTAGACATTTCACCTATGGTCGGAGAAAATGTATCAATTGTTGTGTCCTCAGTGCCACTAGCCCTGGTTATTTCGAAATAATCATCATGGAGTGTTTGTGTATTGTAAGAGTCTGCTTTTGATTCAGCCTTGGAATGTCCCGTATCTTCTGTCGTTCCAGAAAATGGATATCCTGTATCATTCTCTATGGAGGAACTATTATTGATCATGGTCAAAATCTCTACAAATTCATCGTTGCTGGAAGACATTTCAGAAAATGTATCAATTTTTGTGTCCTTAGTGCCACTAACACTTGTTATTTTTAAACTATCATCATGGGGTATTTGTGTATTCAAAGAGTCTGCTTTTGATACAATCTTGGAATATCCAGTATCTTCTTTCGTTCCAGAGAATGAATCTCCTGTATTATCGTCTTTGGATGGACTTTTACTGATTGTCACCTTTTCTACAAATTCATCCTTGTTGGCAGATATTTCACCTATGGTCGCAGAAAATGTATCAATTGTTGTGTCTTCAGTGCCCCTAACACTTGTTATTTTGAAATTATCATCATGGGGTGTTTGTGTATTGGAAGAGTCCGCTGTTGATGAAGCCAAGGAATATCCATTATCTTCGGTCTTTCCAGAGAACGGATTTCCTGTATCATCCTCTGTGGAGGGACTATAATTGATTGTAGTCACTTTTTCTACAAATTCATCGACGTTGAAATATATTTCGCCTATGGTCGGAGACAATTCATCAACTATTGTGTTCTCAGTGCTAGCAGTTGTTATTTTGAAATCCTCAACAGAGAGTATTTGTGTTTCAGAATAGTCAGCATTTGATGCAGCCTTGGAGTATATATTACCATCTGTGGTTTCAGATAGTGGGTATCCTGTATTATCTTCTGTGTAGGGACTTTTAGTGATTGTTTTCACTTTTTCTACAAATTCATCGTTGTTGGTAGACATTTCATTTATGGCCGCAGAAAATGTATCAATATTTGTGTCCTTAGTGCTGCCACTTGATATTATGAAAGAATCATCAGTGGGTGTTTTTGTTTCGGAATCGTCAGCATCTGATGCAGCCTTGTAATAATTAATAACTTCTGTCGTTCCAGAGAATGGGTCTCCAGTGTCATCTTCAGTGAAGGGATCATTAATTATTGTTGTTACTTTCTCTACAATCTCATCGTAATTGTTAGACATTGTATCTATGGTCGGAGAAATTTTATAAAATGTTGTATCCTCAGTGCTAATACTTGTTATTTTGAAAGTATTATCAGTGGGTCTTTGTTTCAGGGTATAGTCAGTATTTGCTGCATCCTTGGAATATTGGGTATCTTCTGTCGCTTCAGAGAGTGGATATCTTGTATCATCCTCTGTGGAGGCACTATTATTGATTGTCTTCTCTTTCTCTACGAATTTATCTTTGTTGGTAGAAATTTCACCTGTGGCCGCAGAAAATTTATCGATTGTTGTGTCTTCAATGGAGACACTTATTATTTTGAAAGAATCATCAGTGGGTGTTTTTGTTTCGAAATAGGCTGCATTTGATGCAAAACTGATTAATTCAGTATTTTCCATTGTTTTAGATACTAGATGATGAGGGTCATCCTCAGTAGAAAGTTTATTAACAATTGAATCCCTAACCTCAACAGATTCGTCGTAGTTGGACAATTCGGGTATTTGGGTTTTGGAATAGTTAGCAGCTTTGGAATATCGAGTATCTTCTATTGTATCATTCAGTGGATATCCTATATCATCCTCTGTGGATGTACTATTTTTGATTCTCGTCGTGTTCTCTACAAATTCATCGTTGTTATGAGACATTTTACCAATTGTAGAAGAAAATCTATCATGTGTTGTGTCCACAGTGCTAACACTTGTTAGTCTGAAAGTTTCATCAGTGAGTGTTTGTGTTTCGAAATAGTCAGCGTTTGTTTCAGCCCTAAAATATCCAGTATCCTCTGTCGTTCCAGAGAATGAATATCCTGCATCATCATCTGTGGAGGGACTATTATAGATTGTCGTCAGTTTCTCTACAAATTCATCGTTGTTGGTTGACATTTCAACTACAATCGCAGAAAATCTATCAATTATTGTGTATTCAGTGCTACCAGTTCTTATTTTGGAACTCTCAACAGTGGGTGTTTGTGTTTCTGAATGGACAGAATTTGATACAACCTTGGAATATTCTGTATCTCTTCTAGTTTTCGAGAGGGAATCTCCTGTATCATCCTGTGTAAAGGCACTCTTTTTATTTGTCGTCAATTTCTCTACCATTTCATCGCCATTGGTAGACATTTTACCTGTGATCAGTGGAAATTCATCAATAGTTGTGTACTCAGTACTGTCATTTGAAGATGTTTCGTTTTTGGGATAGTTAGCATTTGATACAGCTTTTAAATATTCACTATTTTCTGTCGTTTCCGAAAGTGGATCTCCTGCTCTATCCTCCAAATTAAAAGAAAGTTTATCAATTGTTGTGTCCTCATTGGTGTCAATGCTTATCTTGATAGGCACATCTGTTGTTTTTTTTATGTCAGAATAGTCAGCATTTGATGCAGCCTTAACATATTCTCCATCTTCAGTGCCATCCTCTGTGGAGACACTATTATTGATCATAGTCATTTTCTCAACAAATTTATTGTATCTGGTAGACATTTCACCTACAGTAGGAGAAAATGTACTAAATGATGTGTCTTCATTTGTTGTGCCAGACGTTATTTTGAAAGCTACATTAGTGGATACTTGGGTTTCAGAACAGCCAGCATTTGTTGCAGTCTTCATATATTCACTCTCTTCTATCGTTTCAGAGAGTGGAACGCCAGTGTCATCCTCTGTGTTAATTGGAATTTTCTCAGAAAAATCATCATAGTTGGTTGGAGAAAATTTAACAGATGTTATGTCTTCAGAGCTGCCAATTGCTATTTTGAAAGTCTCATCTGTGGATTTTTGTATTTTGGAATAGGCAGCATTTGATGTAAACCTGATATATTCAGTATCTTCTGTTGCTTCAGAAATTATATTGCTTGTAACATACTCTGTGATGTGTTTATTGTTGAATGACACCATTTCGTCAACAAATTTAGCATAATTGGTAGATATTTTATCTGTCGTTGGATGAAATTCATCAATAGTTGAATCCTTGGTGGTGTCAGTTGATATTTTGAAAGTCTCATCAGTGGATAATTCTATTCCAGAATAGTCAGCATTTAATGCAACCTTGGAATATTCAGAATCTTTTATTGCTTCAAACAATGGATTACCAATGCCATACTCTGAAGAGGGTTTATTAACGGTAGTTTCCATTTTCTCAAGAAAATCATTATAATTTGTAGGTATTTCACCTATGGTCGAAGAAAATTCATTAAAAGTAGTATCCTTAGTGCTTCTAGTTGTTGAGCTAAAAGTCTTTGAATCGATATTTGAGTATAGCGAGTCTTCCGTATTAACATGAACAATATTATCTATGACGATAACTTGCTGAGATTCTTTCTGAAATATCTGTTTGCCGCCTTCACTTGTCGTTGTAATGCGGTTTTTGTCAATATCAAAAGAAAGTATTGATTCTTTAATATTCAAATTTTGTAGAGGAATTTCATCTTTAATTGTATTATGAATCGTTGTGACCTCTGCATTATCATTCTGATGGATTGTGTTGGTACGAATCGCATTAATCTTCGATATCAAATCAAAACTGTTATTATTATCTTCAACTAATCTATAATCTGTCTCTTCCTGCTCTTTATTATTTGTTTTCGTTTTGTTCAAACTTGAAGAAGTATTATTATTATTATTCATAATTCGCTTCTTATTTTGTTGGGAAATATTTAACTGGGAATCAATCGGGGGCATCTCTGTTATATATTTATTATTATCAAACTTTACTGTTACTTCATTTACACCAGGAATAATATTTTCAGATTTCGGCAATGCACTTCTATTATCTGTTGTAGTAGTTTGGTCATTTATTGTAGTATCTGTGGAAGTAGAAGTCGCGTTTGTTTGTTTGTAGATATCTTTAATACTAACAGCTGTTTTATTCTTTATAATGATTGTTGGTTGATTATCAGTAGATTTTGTTGAATTTCCAGTAAATAAATTATCTCCGTCTATCTTCAACACATTCAGAGCTGAAAGATTTGTATTTCGTTTTCCTCTAATATTCTTCGACATACTGCTTGAGTATAATGAAGCTTTTCTTGTTAATTCTTTATCATTCATTTTGAACATTGATTTGTTGGGCTGGTCTGGAATGACAATACTCGTTATTAGAATTTTGTGGACTTATCTTCATACCTGTAAGAACTGGAATTCTCTTGCCTTCTTCAATGTCAGATCCATTGACATTAACATATCTCCTGTTGTCTCTTTTATGGTATCCTTCATCATCATCGTCGTCATCGTCATCAGCACTGTCATCGTCATCATCATCTTCTATCTCATCTGACTTGAATATGTTGCTGTACATTCTACTATTTGTACACATTCTACAGCTTGCAGTTTGTTCTCGAAAGCATAGGCCCAAAGGGCAGCTGAGTTGAATCAGACCACGAACTGTACATTTATAAAATATTCTTCTATTGTCTGGGTCCTTATAAGCACTGTCGATAATGCAACCCTTTCCTGTAAATGTAAATATGAAAAATTAAAAAGTTATTATGTATATAAAATGATTTTTTTGGTAAAAAACACTGGAAAATGATAACTTCTACAAAGCTAAAGCATCTGCAATTCAAGACATATTGTAATTAAAAGTATGTAAATGTAGAGTATAATTCATGGACACTAGAGTTTTATTTAGTGCCTAAAGTATTGATATAAGCGCTGTCGATCCTTACTATTTCACAAATTTTGAAAGTACCAGTACTAGTTGAAATGTGCTTTCAATTTTCAAAAAAACAGCATGTTCTGTTCGAGTTTTCAAAAATAACATTTTCAACAATTGATACAATTAATTTTTTCTCCTAGAAAATTCTAGGAATGGTTAAGTATATGACGGTTTTCAAACATTAAACTTCAAAAGAAATCTCTCTGTCTCTGTACGCATCAAGTAAAAGTATTTGACGAATCTCAACGACACTTGACGCAGCGATAGTGATATTTTTATCCCGGAAAATAATAAGATCTCTAAAATCGAATCGGAGAACTGAAAAAAAAATCGTCGTTGTGCAGTTGCAGGTAGATAGATAACTTTTGGCACCAAATTCACAAGTATCAGCACCAATAGAATTAATATTATTTTATACTTTTTAGTGCACCAACTAATAACGTCGGTACAATTTTTTGTAAAAAATATTTATTTCACACTTTTGAGTGTAACATTAGTCACGAAAATCGTTGAACGTTCACTAATACCAACCAAGATAGTACTTATCCTATTACCCACGTATATTCCTTGCTTGTAGTTGTTATTATTATTGAGGTCTCAGAACATCGCTGCGGAGATACCGCTTGAATATTTTAGTTGTTACCATTTTAACATCGATTTTACTCGAAAACCGTTACTCTTTTGAAAAAATGTTCAGTTTAAACGTTTCCGGATATTGTTCTATCTGTAATTATACCAACGCAGGTTTTCAATTTTCGAAAAAATTTGCCCCCTGGGAGGGAACGAGATGTCGGATTCCCGTTTTTATGAATCAAAAATCATCAAAATCGGAGTAAGATTACTATATGAAAGGCGCGCACAAACCAAAAAAAAACCTCTCCGTTTGGGGTTCGTCGGTCAAAAATGAGTAGTGACGAGATAGAAGTGATAAACACATCCGTGGTACTAAAGGAAGTTCAAGGTTATTGAATACGAATTATCACGAAATTCCGATGATTATTTCGGGAGATTTTAACGTTAATTTCGCGAAGAATGAATCTGTAGAGTTATTGAACTTTTTCAAAAACATCCTTAATTTGGAAATTGTTAATGATAGGAACGACTAGACACGGGACAACAATCAATGCAGTTCTTGCAAGATTCATTAGGGATTTTGAGTCTCATGTATATATTTCCCACTTTAGTTATCATAACCCAATTATCACGACATTACGCAAAAATATTCAGGAAAGTGACAATGAAAATGTCACATGATTGATAGATTGTAATTTTCAATTGTAATGTTGTTTATATAATATTGAATAACTGTAAATGAACTGAAAAATTGTAAATAGTATTGGATCATTGTAAATAAATGGAAAAATTTTAGAAGTGTACATAAACCGAAATTCATCTATGTATAAAAAAATATTAAAAAGAAAAAATCTATGCTTCGTCGTTGAATTATGTATTTAACCTATAATCTTCAAACTAACCTAAGAGAGGAAAAAGAGAGAATGAAATGAAGCGAGAGAGAAGAATACTAGAAGTTTCACTTCTGTCGTGCGTATGCTTACACCCCCAGGATTTTTTTTCAGTGCAACAACTAATAAAGTAGGTCCATTTTTTTCTAAAAAATATTTATTCCACATTTTTGAGTGTAACATTAGTCATGGAAATTGTTGAACGTTCAGTAATACCCAAAAAGTTATAGGCCTAGCTTGTACTTGTTATTTATTATTCAGAGATTTCAAAACATCGCGGCGCAAATATACATATTTCAGACTTAACTGCTGTAGTTCGAAAACCGTAACTCAATTTAAATGTTGCTACATATAATCTTTTCTTTAAGTTTGCCGTGTCATATTTTCAATTTTCGAAAGAAATTGCTCTTCCACATAGCGGCAATACGCATATCACATATTTTAGACTTTACCATTGCGAAACTCGGAAACCGTAACTCTTTTGAAAAAATGTTCAATTTAAACGTTTCCGGATATGATCCCCTTTCTAATTTTTAAATCTCGAATTTTCGGATTTCGGAAAAATTTGTCCCTTCCACATAGCTGAAACAAATATTTCAGACTGTAGCGCGAAAACGTATGATTATTTTTTTAAATGTCCAAAATGTTTGGGGGCTGTTTTTGGAGGGAAGGATATTTTGGATTTGATTTTTCTCAACATGGGACCATTTCTCAACTCTCCTCTTCCAAATGAAACAAAAATCGTCTAAATCGGAGTACGTTTACTATGCAAAACGCGCGAACAGCTATAAAAAAAGCAAACATACAACCGAATTGTATACCTTCCCTTTTTTTGGTTGTGGAAATAACATTAACTTTTTTTTCTTTTCGAGCTATCGAATATTTATTGATTTTTCATCAGGATCCAGGATCACTAAAGTTATCAAATATCTAATGAAATTAGGTATAAAATGAACATGAAAAATATGGTAGGTACTTACAAAAGTGAGATTTAGTTAAACATTAAATTATCATTAGTAGTAACATTAATCGTACGTATCACTTTAACAATGCATAAATTAAAAATTATGAAATAAATTTTGAGATTTTTGAGAATTGAAATTGTAATACTGAAACTTTGACTTGGAAAATTTATTTAAATGAAATCTATATAAGGTGAAATAACAACTCCATAATCACATCCTGGCAGATCAAATCTGGTTCTTCTGGTAGATTTCTTGATTATCAATCTTATCATCCGGCAAAACAAAAAACCAACTTGATACTAGGAATGAAAGAAAGAGTAATACGAACGTCTTATTCTTCTAATAAAGACTGAATTTAAAAATTCAATATACTATTAATACTAATACGATTTATATGATACCTTGTAGCAGTTGTAACAGAAAACCCCTTAACCCCTTAGTCATTAGAATTGTGCTAAAAATCAATGTCGTTCCAAATTAGTAAATATACGGAATTTCATGTCGATATGAGATAAAAAAAATGGGCCAAAAAATAGGAAAAAGGAATAGTCATTAGAATTGTGCTAAAAATCAAAGTCGTTTCAAATTATGTTCTAAGGACTTATATCAATTCAGAAGGTCTAAATTAGTAAATATACGGAATTTTATGTCGATATGAGATAAAAAAAATTAGGCAAAAAATAGGAAGGTATCTATTAGTAATTAGAATTTTGCTAAAACTCAAAGTCGTTCCAAATTATATTCAGAGGACTTATACAGATTCAGAAGGTCCAAATTAGTAAAGATACGGAATTTCATGTCGATATGAGATAAACAAAATAGGCCAAAAATAGAAAAATGTCAAATTCGCGTAAGTCGGGGATTAACTTTGCATATAAATATATACATATAAAGTTTGTTTAATCGACGCCAAAGTCTAAAAAAACAATAATTTTGAAGAAAATGTTAGATAATAAATCGTAAACCGAAGTTATTTTGACGGCAAAATTTCCTCGTACATGCCAGTAACTTTTCTATTTTATTTTATTTAAGAAAAACCACGAATTCACGAAAATTGGGGTGGCGTAAGTCGGGGTAGAGAGAGAGAGAGAGAGAGAGAAATGCTTTATTGTCGAAAAAATATAAATTTTGTAGACAAAGCAAAATAAAAATATCAAAATCAAACACTACAAAACAAAACAAAGGCAAAACTAAAAATTAAATTAAAATTAAATAAATTTATATAATATAAAACAAAAATATAAAAATATAAAGATGTAAAAATATAAGATAGTAAGTATCAGAATGAAACCTACAGCTGTATATTCGGTTAGAAAGTAAGTTAACATACAGCTGTAAATTCAGTCAGAAGGTAAACACTAACTAAATCACAAAACAAAAACAAATTTTGTACAAACAATAAACCAGTGCGTGAGCTGAGCAGAAACGTGCCTTAGTGAAAGAAGTCGTTAACTGCATAAAAGGCATTATCCTAGGTAGTAGGTATTTAATTGAATCTGGGAGAAGCCGTTATAGATTTAATTTTGTGTGACAGATGATTTTACATTACAAAAGACCCTTAGGATATCAAACATCAAATAATATTCACTAAACCAGTGGGTGTAAGAAGCTTAATATTAAGTATTAACAATTTTTAACAAAACAGTCGCTTACTGCATAAAAGGCTCTCTCCAGTAAGTATGATTTCAAAACCTTTCGAAATTCAGGAAAAGATCTTATGGATTTGATTTTAAATGGTAGATGATTGTGCATTTTTTTGCATTGTACAGTATAGAGCTTTTAACCAACTCTGAGCGAGGGGTTGGCAGATAAAGATCATGCTCCGTGTTTCTAAGCGGATAGTTGTGAGATGGCCTCTCTGGAATAGAAGATACGTGCTTGCGGATTAAGGATACAGATTCAAATATGAATAGGGACGGAAGAGTTAATATTTTAAATTTTTTAAAGTAATCCTGGCAGTGAGTCCTACTGCTAAGTCTCAGTGAATACCGAACAGCTCTCTTCTGCAGTTTAAAAATACGTTCAAATTGAGTTGCACAACACGTACCCCAGAATGGAAGGGCGTATCGGAGATGCGACTCAAAAATGGCATAATAGACTGTTCTAGAAGTAGACAAGTTGAGCTCCTTGGAAACTGATCTCAGCGCAAAGCAGGCAGAACTTAACCTTTTAGATAAAGCATCGATGTGCAAGTCCCATTTTAAGCGGTTGTCTACAATAAGCCCCAAGAATTTCACAGATTCAACGGCCTCAATAGTGGTGTTATTAAGTACAAAAGATTGCAATGTACTTTTATATGATAAAACTTTTGTTTTAGAAACATTGAGGCATAGGAGATTTGAATCGCACCAAGATTTAATCGTGACTAAGTCTCTAGATACAGTATATTACTGTATTTAATGTTTAACTAAATCGTACAATCGTGCCATATTTTTCATGATTATCTTATAATTTCATTACTTGTAATCTTTAGTAATTCTGCACGACCGGGCGATAAAGTCCACATTGTAAATACATTTAT
The DNA here is from genome assembly GCA_958507055.1 of Crioceris asparagi. Lineage (NCBI taxonomy): Eukaryota > Metazoa > Arthropoda > Insecta > Coleoptera > Chrysomelidae > Crioceris > Crioceris asparagi. Next base: position 119,582,077 of record OY293826.1, read on the forward strand.
ATAGCGGGCGTAAGATTCCACTTTACCGTCCGTGGAATACTTTAGCGCCCGCGGGCGGTAAAGTAATTTTTTTTTTCTTTTCGAAACTCACATAAAGTTATATAAACTTTATCTGTTACCATGAGAATATTTGGTACAGTTAAAAAACAATCTGGTAAAGAAATTATATCAATAACAACTTAAGTTTATTTCTTATACTTGTAATGTTGTATTAATAACACAATTTGAAAATTACAAATACAAAATACTACTTGGAATCTGGAACCGTTGGCGTAGATAGAATCCAAAAATAATAAACACAGAATTACCACAATAAACACTAACACTTTATTTTGTCAAACCCGACAATTGTTTCGCCAACAAAGTTGGCATCTTCAGGGGTTAACCTGTATTTGTTACCAACTTTACAAGTACCAGCACCAATAGAATTAATATTATTTTATATTTTTCAGTACACCAACTAATAAAGTCGGTCTTATTTTTGGTAGAAAATATTTATTTCACACTTTTGAGTGTACCATTAGTCATAAAAATCGTTGAACGTTCACTAATACTAAAGAAAATAGTACTTATCCTACTACTTATTTATATTCTTTGCTTATACTTCTTATTATTCAGAGATAAGAAAATATCGTGGCGGAAATACACATATACTTTACCACTGCTGTAACCTCGAAAACTTTTTTTAAAAAAATGTCCAATTTAAATGTTTCTCCATATAATCTCTTCTTTAATTGGCCATCTCATATTTTGAATTTTCGAAAAAAAAAATACCCTCTCCACATAGTGGAAGTACCTACACATATTTCAATCTTAAGCATTGCTGTAACTCGAAAACCTCTTTTTAAAAAGTGTTCAATTTAAACATTTCTGGATATGGTCTCATCTTCAATTCTGCTATCTCAGATTTTCGAGAAAAATTGCCCCCTTCCACCCCCTTCGAGGACGGTTTTTGGAGAGAAGGAAATTGTATACCTCCTCCTTTTTTTGAAGTCGGTCAATAAAAACCGAGGATGTGTGCAACCGAATTTTGAATATTGTAAAAAAGTTATTGTTTTATCGCAAAGTAAATAGTGCAAAAAAAAACTTTTCTCGTTTGTATAATTTCTCAAGGTGCTAGAGTCATCACTCTTATAAAAAATATAGGTAGGTATTCTAATGAAACTTACAGCTAATGACCTATTACTTTATAATGAGAAATCTCACCTGAAATCCTGACACTGTTGTATGCCAAAATAACAATTATTATTATTAAATTCATATTGTAGAGATACTTGCATAACGTCTGCACATTAATGTATTATTATAAGCCATATTTTGCACCTCCAGGAGTTCTTATCTCTTGATGTTGAAACAGTTATGATGTAAAGGGATGATAAGACATCTGTTTTGCATAGTATGTTAGGTAATATATCTAATCCTAATAAAATATGATATAACTATATGGCAGGATTTTATTTTCCGAGCAGATGTAGTCATGCTTTCTTTACACAGAGATTAGAAAGGTATTAGGTAAATTTCTTATAGAAATGTACCTATTGCGATCGTTCACACTTTTGAATATCGAAAAAAAATCAACGGCATGTTGTTATATGTCTATAAGTTAGTCCAAAAGAACATTTGGTTCAAAAGTGTATATATATATATATATATATATATATATATATATATATATATATATATATATATATATATATATATATATAATGGGATATTACGAAATTTGTTAACACGATAGAGGTCGCAGTTTTGGAGGTATCAAGTTCAAATTTGCTACAAAAAGGAATCTCTCAAATATCTCGGCCGAATTCGTTATTGGGCAATATTAGTTTCAAAATGGCGACCGTTCAGACATTTAAAAAAATTATCAAAAAAGGGCCGTAGTGTAAATATCATCAAAAATAATTTTAGGTTATAGATATCAGTACCTAGAACTTTTTTTCAAAGCAATTTTTCATAAAATACACAGATAAAAAATAAAGAATAATAAAGAAAAAATAAGAAATATTGATAAAACCTAAACACTCAATATAAATTTGATGTAATTGTACATTTTCTGGAGATCTTAATATAGACCCTGATTAAAAAAATATATAGTATATTTATTGAAAAGAAATAGGCGAAAAAAAAAATTCTGCCTTGACGTGGAACGCGAGCTCTGTCTGCTTTATATTCAACAGCCAAAACAAAAACCTCTAACCGCAAGGCTATGACACATACGGCAATAAACATGTAGGTATACCAATGAAAAAGTTGTTAAAATTTCAATTGAATGAATTTTGAGAAATTTACCTTTCCGCTGACTACAGGCCATCGGGATTTTTTTAAATTCTAATATTCAACCATTCTCGAAACATGTCTCAACCCCTATAGAATTTAATTTTTTTAATAAAATGTGAAAAATGTGACATTTATTTTTCTAAATTAATCTACTCCACTTTGAGAAATGGACTAATTTTCTACAGATTTACTAGCAATAGCCTAGGTACTTCAAATTACTTTCTTTTTGATCGCTCGATACATTTCAGAAGCTTCAATTGCATTTTCTTTGGACTGATTAAAGGACTCTTTCAAATCATATTTTCCATAATAAGGGATTGTTTACAGGGCCGATCCTAGCAGGTGTGCAGTGTGTGCAACGCACGTGGGTGGCCAAAAAAATGGGCTAGCTAGAAAAATCAAAATAACCAAATCCCATTTGTCGGACAACATAGGAGAAATATAGAGTGTAGCGTAAGGCGGCAATAGTTAAAGGTTTTTCTCGCCGCACTGGCATGTCATCGGCGTATTCATGACGGTACGCGGTTCGCAGTTCTATATATTATTATATAATTTTTTTTATAAATATTTTTTTACAAAAAGTTGGACCGACCTTATTAGTTGGTGCAATGAAAAATATAAAATAATATTAATTCTTTTGGTGCTGTTACTTGTGAAGTTGTGCAGTTGCAGTTAGATTGATAACTTTTGGCATCAACGAACCCCGAACGGAGGAGGTTTACAATTCGACTGACTGTCTGCTTTTTTTTTTGGTTCGTTCGCGCGTTTTGTATAATAATCGTACTCTGATTTTGAAGATTTTTGATTCATTTGAAAGTGGAGGCTTGAGAAATGGTCCCATATTCAGAACAGCACACATCCGTAGTCTCATTCCCTCCGAAAACAGCCCCCGAAAAGGGGTAAAGGGGGAAAATTTTCTCGAAAATAAAAATCTGAGATGGTATCTATAATTAAAGATATGGCAATATCCGGAAACGTTTAAATTGAACATTTTCTCAAAAGAGTTACAGTTTTCGAGTTAGAGGCATGTTAAATTCTCAAATAAGTGTATTTTTGCTATGTGGAGAGGGCGATTTCTTTCGAAAATTGAAAATCTTTGGATACTACATGAAAGACCTAATTATTTGTAGCAACATTTATAATGAACATTTTTTTCCTTAGAGTTAAAGTATTAGAGTTACAGCGGTGGTAAAATGCTAACATCTAAAATACGTATGCGTAGGTATTTCCGCAGCGATGTTTTGAGATCTAAATAATAACAACCAAAAGCAAAGAATATACGTGGATAATAGAATAAGTACTATCTTCATTGGCATTAGTGAACGTTCAATGATTTTCGTGACTAATGTTATACTTAAAAGTGTGACATAAATATATTTTTTTTGGACCGACGTTATTAATTTATTCAGTGAAAAATTCAAAATAATATCAATTCTATTGGTGTTGGTACTTGTGAAGTTGATGCCAAAAGTTATTAATCTAACTAAAGTAACAGCACCAATAGAATTAATATTATTTTGTATTTTTCAATGCACCAACTAATAACGTCGGTCCAAAAAATAATAATATTTATTATTTAAAAGGTTTCATTTTTATTTTTTTCACTGTAGTAATCTGGCTGGCCAAAAAATAAACTTTTGTGTTTCAAATTTTAATTAAGTTTTACATTTTATTCCTAGACGGGTAGATGGGTTTATCGTTAAGTATTAGTAAGAATATGAAAAATTCTATAGGGGTGGGGGCAGCACATTAGGTCTTTGCACAAGGGCGGCCTACACCGTAGGATCGGCCCTGATTGTTTATTACGTACTACATTTTCAGAGGGTATTTTTTTGTAAGTATGTATAATGCGAGTTTTTAAAGAGTGTAGCAAAATAATTTGGAAATGGGAATGGAATAATGGGTATTTCGGGTACCTAGCATTGTATTTCAAATTAGAAAATTTTTGATTCATTCGGCGGCGGAACGCTAATAAGTCATCGTTTTAAAGCCGAACCAATTATTGGCGTATAACCAAACGAGAATACTGGTTCTATATTAACGTACGTTTCTACATTGAAAAATGGATATGGCGACTTTTTATTTTGGTCGAGACCAAAGTTATATGTAAAAAACAAGAAAATTAAAAAATATGTTTTTAATATTGAGGCTCCATATCTAGGGAAATAAAACAGTTATTGAACTTTTTTTTACGTAAAGTAAACTCAACTAGCATTTTGTTTAATAATACCAATCAACTTGTCGAACTTTCAAACGCAACAATCCTATATCAGAAATTTGACATTTGGTCATCACCACGGTTGTTGTGTTATCATAATTTTGAGATATATACACAACAAGCGTTTTGTTGGCCAAATTTCAAATTTCGGGTACATGATTGGCGTGATTAAGTTCGGCTAGTTTCAATAGGTGCCGTTAAACACAACGATTGTTGTGTCTTGCATCTCGGAATCATCATTATGTTTCCATCTCGAAATCATCTTATATACTTTGAATATCAAATGTGACAAATGATTATCACAACCTATTGAATTGGTCATCGGCTGACTCCAATCAGTGTCAATTTAAGGGTCAAAAGTCTTTTTAGGGTTTTAAAATTTCAGGCGTACCAACTTACCTGAGACGTAATAATTAAATTACTATACAGTTTTAGAACTGAACACCACCTCCAGTTTTAGACAACATGAAACAAAAGATACGCTAAAATCATGATGACACAGCTCATAAAGTAAGCTTTGATGATGATACTTGTTTCTTGTATCATGCAATCATGCGCTATTATAACGCTATAAAGAACTATTCCCACTCTCATGGAAGGGTAAAACCATGAACAAATATAGCGAGGACGAGTAACACGAGTAGTGGGAGTAGCACAAAAAACATTGGGTTATCGTATGTCATTTCGTCTTTATCGAAGACTGGTAAGTAAAAAACAGAAAGGACAAAATAACTAAACACATTTTTGCAGGTAGAAAAACAAAACATGGGTCAGAGGAAGCATGGACCAAGAACAAAGAGCCACTCACTGACGAATCAGAAGAGACTGGAGGTGCTGGAGTGGAGCACCCGAGAGGACCTAGCTTCAAAGCCTAGGTAAGGCGAAGCAGAGTAAGTATAAAAGGGTTCGTGAGTTTTAGTCAGTAAGAATCTGACAGTCCCCTCATGAGCGCGACCATGAGGGACTCTCCTGGCCGGTGGGCTATAGGCGGTTTGGGCGGATTCTAACGAGTTAACCCAAATCGATGTAAGATTTCTCACAGTATCCCACGTAAAAAAAAAAAAAAAAAAAAAAAAAAAAGTATGTCATTTCGGTAGGTTGCGCAAAATCACGCTGCGCATCCTTATGTAGTATGGGCGAAGGAAGCTAAAATACAACAATAGACACTCAGTGAAATACTGCGCAACATACCAAATTGACAACTTATCACGGGACGTTATTTCAGCCACTTCTGCTTATAGAACAGGATACAGAGTTAGTCATCATCCCTTTATATATTCTTGGCTAAAACCGTGCATATGTTTTCTCGGCCGTGCATACTCAAGCGCGTATGTGGCGGTCATGTTTTAATCTTAAAACCTTAAGAATTCAGATGCGTACGAGCAGTATTTCTGCTGCTACGCTACCTTCTAGTACAGTGACGTCCGTGAATTCTCTTTTGTATACTGATTGACCATATTATCATCTCGATTGTACAATTTGTTTCTACAAAATGTCAAAAGGTGGAAATGTGTGTGTTCCGAAGAATTGTAACAACAAAAGCTACAATTATAATTTCAGTTTATTTGGTTTCCCTAAAGATAAGAACATTCAATAAAAACAGGCCTTGAGAAATAATATATATGATAGAGGAAAATTGATGGTATGAAACAATTTGTGATAGGTATTCATATTTCGTCAGTAAATTGTTTTTGTATTAAAGAAGTTTTAGTTACAGACCTACCCTTGTAATTTTTCACTTCGGCTCTGACTACAACTTGTACTTTGCGAACGATAAATAAGGCAATCAAAACAAATACAACTTAAGATTTTATAGGTATATCCTCGTGATTTTTTTATATTTTTTTTTATTAACCGAAATTAATTTTCTGGATTTCTTTATTCATTATTCTCTCAAAATTATAACCAAAAATTTCAAAGTAAAAACAAATAGTGACGACATTGTTTTATGGAGCAATTTATAAAATCTATTATATCAGTTCAATGAATTAGTTTTGTATCGATAAAGTTTAATTATGATCCAGGCACAGTCCATGTAAATTTTCAGTACAGACCTGACTTTTTAAGAATAAAACATGGCCGCTAGCTCTTGACCTTGAATCAAAAAGGACAAAGTGTATACGGTCCATAGGTCAAAGGTTCCGCCGAGAGTAGAGTTGAACCACTGTATAGTCTATAGTATAGCCACAGTATAAAGAACTATTCATATTTCTTTACACTTTGGTATAGCCAAAGATTAAATCTAATCGCTGGTATAGTTATTTATACTGTGCTAATATCATGGCAAAGAACTACACATCTCCAACGTTAACAGATTGCAGCTTACCTAAGCTGTGTTAACACCATATCTTTGTTAAGATACATAATAAGGTTAGACGGCCTAGGCGCACATTGGTGAAAAAGTGACAATCTGAAAATAAATAAATAGGGTGATCCATTTTTAAAAAACACCGGAAAATTAGCGCAACTGAAAATAAAATTACTTCACTGAAAAGAACTAATGTTCTTCAAAAATATTTGTTAGGACTTTTTTTTAATATAAAGTTTAGCCAGCAATCAGGGGTTTCCAGACTAGCCACCCTACATTAAACCTATACGTTACAAATAAGGCGACTTCATCATTCCAAGTTATTATCCTATCAAGATGGATGAAACTTTAAAACTCAAATGAAACTATTTCTGATGAGAAATAATGTTTATTCAGAAAATATACATATATATATTTATTTTACAGATCTATAAATATAATATATAACAATGAACTTAGATTTCATTCTATGAATAAATTATTGTATCTCAGAGACAGAGACTACATCCATTCCAATATGTTTGGTGTCCAAAAAAGAATACTATTTACCTACACTATGTGAACTTTTCAAAAAACCATTCACATTATTTAGTTGCCTATAGATATAGAAGATACACCAAATAAGAATGAATATGAAAGTCTATCACAATTTCTACAGCATTGCTGATTGTTGGTGAATCATAGAGTTTCATGCATTTTTTGAGAATTTGGGAAGGACATCTGAGGTTTTCGGTACCAAAGTGTCGCTCGGTTTCAATAGATGAAGATCACATGTATTTATTTTTCTGTGCTCGACTAATTTATTTCGACTTATTCTAGATGAGCTATGATCATCAAACTATATGTATATATTGATCTAGATCTAGACTTATTCTCACAACCAAAATTCTGATTCATAGTTTAAAGGCCCTTAGATTGTTTAGAATTACTGAAAGCCTATATCATGAATGGTGATGATGGTACTCCTCAATGTGCTCAGCAATATAGAAGACATATATCAAAGGTAAGGCGAATATTAATATCACAGTACATACAATCAATGCTACCCATGGTATGTCGCAGTCTGCTCCGCTCCAATTTAGTTTTGCTACCACCTAAAAGCCAAAGATTTAGAAATATAATATATACATTATGGAAACTGGAGATCAATGAGATAAAAAAAGTCTTCGAGTCATTTTAAAGTCCCACACTTTTTGTAAAGCTCCGTATGAAATTGGTGAAAACGGGACTCTATTACTGAGACTCCGCTGTCCGTTGGTCCCATAAACACTAGTAGTTAATAGAGCTGAAATTTTCAAAGAATGTATTCTTGTTGTCGCTGCAACAACAAATACTAACTAAGTCGTATGTTTGTCTATCAGCGGGCTGTATCTTATGAGCCGTCTGTCTGTCCGACGTCAACAACTGAAGCTATACAATATTGTGCTGGTATTGGGGTGATACATCCGAATACTCCAAACATTGTCAGTGTTTGATTAACAAGCTTCTGAGCAGTAATGTAATCTGGTTTCATTCAGCAAATGAAGAGTATTATAGAGTTGTTTGATGACATAACCCCATACCCACCAATATACTGGATCGAATTTAGGAGCTGCAGCAAGATAAACAACAATGTTTATATTCAATTTTGACGTTGGAGCAACCGTTTAGCCGAAATATGAACAATTTGCACAGTTCATTTGAACATTTTTTTTTCCTGCCTTTTCTGAGATATTGCTTTATAGCAGGTAGTAAAGGGCTTTAAGTAGAATGTTTTAGACAAGTTCCATCAAAAAAATCAAAGCAACAAAATCGGTCCAATCATTTCTGGGATAATATTGGCAAAGACTGGCTGACCTATAACTAGAAATATGTTTTTTAGACTCAGGGATCGTTGAAAACCGAACACCAAAATTTTTACAATGTGTGTTTGTGGCTAACTAGTAGTACCTGTACCATCGTGCTTCTGGAATAATATAATAAAACATATTTCAGTGCACTTACATATATGCCATTTGCTTTACGCATAATCGTTTTTGATTAAATTCTATCTGAAAAATTTTGAATAATGCATATACCCAATTGGAACAACACTTGGTCTATGATTTATGATTTTGAATCATGACCAATTATTGTAAGAACTCTCACAGGCATACTGAGTTCCTCGATTGATATATTTATTATTATACCGTATGCTAACGGTCCCTACCAAACAACTACAAAACATATTTTTTCCAGACAGAATATTTGATAGTCTATACTTACTGGATCCGTCGTTACAATATCTCTCCTTTCAGGTAATAATTTAACTTCTTCAGCAGAAAAATCACAAGTTTCATCAACGTCGTCTTTGTCCAATCTTTCACAAGAATTCAGTATTACGTGACTATTGAAAATAATTTGATTGAGGTTATTCTCCGTTTTCTTGCCATTATTGGACACAAAGTCTAATTTGTTATTTAGCGAATCAACATCAATTAAACTGTTCGATATACTTGTATTATTTACATCAGGCGAACTACTACCACTGAGGTGTACCCCAGCGAGAGCCATACTGAATGGCCTGTGTGGTATCTTGATTGAAGGTTTTGCAAAAATCTCATTATCATTATGGATATTGTTAAGCCTCTTCAAGTCTTCTATCTAGAAAATATTGTTAATTTTTATCCTTTATGTTTTTGAGCCTTCTAAGTACGAAAGCATTTTCCATATGTTGTTTTAATAATAAACTTACCGTGCACCGATAACGTATCGCTAAGGATTGTAACGTGTCTCCATCTTCAACGAGCTTTTCTACAGAAGGTATTTCCCTTCTAGGTGATTTGTTTCTTATAAATAGTTCAGTTTCTTCACCACTCTCACTGTCACTTTTACTATTTTTATCCAATCTTTGGTATGATTCATCATAATATTTATTCCTGAAATTATTTAGATAAAAAGAATTATAATTTTCGAAAGTTGCAATTCATACTAACCTTTGTTTCATCATTATTTATTTATGTTAGACGGGACAACACGACAAAAGAACGTAATAAACTTATCAAAAACTAAAAACAAAAAGGTTTCATAGTTTCATCGTATCCATAAAATTAGGTTAATTTCTTGACCGAATGACGTTTATGAACTGAAAAATTATGAACTGACAACTGACTGACGTGCTGACGTTACAAACTTTGACATGATATTGTAATAAGCAGAGAACACTACCTCCAAGAACGGTCGTATTATATTCTACGATCGTGCCTCCAAGTAGGAAGCATAGATTTATCCAGAGCAAGATCTTGTTCTTAATCCAGAGGTATAGTCATCAAAAAATCAACATCAAAGTATACATCAATGCCGGCTAAAAAATCGCCAAACCTAAAGGTCAATTATCGAATAGAGAGTAGTGGCCAGAGAACACTACCTCCTTAGTGGCATATGATGAGGTCGTTTTACATAATATCATGTTTCATGGTTCATGGAATGGAGACTGCAGATGCAAGATTCAAAGATTCAAAACATTTGATTTAGATTATTACTTGCGCATGGTCTGAAGAAGTTCATATTTTTAAGAAGAATTCAAATTGAATATTTCCAAAGGATCAAATTTGTTTTATTTTTGGGACGTACAAAGTAAAGAAGTTGACTTTCATTTTGACAATAATCCGATTTATCAATCAAAGAGTGCTCTGGCTGTGTAATTTGACTTGCCTTTGTTCCTTTGGACGAATCCATTACAATCCATTAGTGATCTTCAAAGAAGCTGTTGATCATTATTGTACGTATTTACTCAAATTGTAGAAATAATTCTAAAATGAGTACCCAACAGAAGGAACTCATGGACTTGGTAAGTATAAATGAAACAAATTGATAACAATTGATTACTTAAAATGACGGACTGAAATAGAAAAGCACCTTTCTATGAATTAATTGTGTGTTCTCAAGAAAACGTTTTACTTTACACATGGTTTCACAAGATTTAACTCCTTTTAAATAAGGCTCGCACAGTCACATTGCTAAGGATAGTATTTTTTAAGAATAGACCATTCGTATCACAAAAGATATGAAATAGTTTTATTAATAGTTGATCAGCGGGAATAATGATTCCATTTTCCCAATTCCCGATCAACTATAGGCGGGCCGGCGGGGCCACTACCGCCATATTGGATTATAGAGTTGTCTCTGGCTCTGGTTCCAGTCAGTTTTTACCAAAGAGTAATTAAGATTTGTATAATGTTCCCTTTAATCTAACAACGCCTTCTAAATCTAAACGTCAACCTAAATTATTGAACGATAGAAACAGATATGCAAGTTTATCCCAAAAATATTGTGTTCAACCTGCATTCCATGTGAAACTTACATTGTATAACGAAAAAGAAGTTCAAGTGGGTACTAATCTTGCATTCGAATCATATTTGGCCTGAAGTCAAGATGAAATATTACTTTGTAGTTATTCTATTATAAGGCATGAAGATTTTTCACGAAGCTATACCACAGTTTAATTGTTAGGTATGCTGTGGCTATACGGTGGACATCTCGTAGAAAGCACTCACAACTTACCACTAGTAATAAATAGTGCCGTTTGGAACCGGCAATAAACTGTAGGTCCCGTTTATTTGTAAAATGACGTGTTTCACATAGATACGCGAGAGGTCGCCAATGCCCTTTAGAGAGTAGGTAGGACAATTCAAGAAGAATTTATTATATATAGTAACCCGTTCAGTATTTTTGTTGATAATTTTTGCACCAATTCTGTAATAGGTATATTATTTAATTTTTAGAGTCTGAGTGTTCCACTTATCTCAAAGGCTACGAAGACTTTTGCTTTCTCAAGAAGTTTCATGAAAGCTATGCTGATGACATCATTTCTTAATATTACTTACAACAGGATAAATATTGACAAATCAGAAATAAAAGAACGTAAATTCCACGGTGTTCCTTATTTGGGTATCAAACCGGGTATTCCCACGGATTCTCGCTTGAAACTTCTGCTAGAGGTGAAATCTGGAATATATGATGCTGTGGAAAAGAATTATGTAAGTGTCCATGATCAAAATATTATTATGTAATGAAATCGATAATTTATTCTATTTAGATACCTAGCTTTTCTTCAGGGATAAGCTTTATTAACAATTAATGCTTAGTCGATACCTACTTGTTTCCATTTTCCCATGCCCTTATACACATTTTCAGCTGAAGGAAGTTTATTTCTACCTAATGTCAAATAAAGAAATTCAAGAAACATATATATTCAAAATCAAGTACAATCCACACAACGATGTAAATAAATCTAACACCATTGAGCATAAAGAATCAATTTTAGAGCTATTGGAGTTATTTCTCGAACTTGGCAAACAAAATAAACTGAATGAGAATGTATCTATCGAGATGGAGCTTGCCTACTATGATCGTAAGAATTTAAATATAACACTTAAGTCAATTCGCAATAAATCTTATTTTAATTTATAGAAACCCCTAAAGTCTACGAGCCCCCAGGTTTTGATAGCTCAGCTGAACCTCACTGCCTGAAGATTAGCTCTGCCTTCCACAAGCTTACCCATATCAACACAGGTTTCCATAGCCTAAAGTGTTACGGTATCGGTGAAATTGTAAGTATTTCTATCGATCTCAACAGAAATATGAAAATATTTAAGACTTGAAAATCTTTTTGTGTAGTTCAACAAAATGTACAACGATTGCGAGGCCAGAAGTGATGTGGCGGCAATTTGTTCTGCTCATGAAACTGACCCCAATGTGCAGGAACAGGAGACTCCAAAGAAAACAAAGAACAAAAATGGTACAATCTACCTAAGTTCAACAATTTGTAATTGATCTTTTAATTACTTTACAAATGTTACAGTTGAAATGATAAAAGCTGCATCCGATTATGATATTGTACCTGAGTCTGAAATTATTGATATAATCGAAAGTGAGTTAGAAGAAGCTCCAAAGAAGAAACGAAGATCTGCTAATTCTATATGTAAGTTTTCTTATTAAGTTTTCATGTCTCAAATATATATATTGAATACAGTGTGGACTAAATGTATGGAATAAATTCAAAAAAAAGTAATAGTTTTCAAGAAAATCGGACCAGTCGATTTTTATTGTAACGTGAACTTGAGAAACCAATTGATACATGCATATTATAATTGAGATACCAGTACGGCTAAGTAAACCCTTATATGGCAAACTATGTACAGGGTGGCCAGATAAGAATGCAAAGTACGGTATCTCGGAAGCTTTTCATCAGAGACCTGCGCTAAAAAAAATTAACATATAGTGGCCATGAGAAGACCACACAAAATATTTTCAGATTTCCAAGATGGTCGCCTGGGGGCGTAACCGCCATCTTAAACTTGTAAAGTGATGTTTCTTTGAAATCCAACTTGTAAAGGTACCAAAAAAAATAAATATTTTTGTACAACCGTCAAAAAAAACTCAACATTTCTGCATCTCTATTGTTTACTTTTTTCATTGCCAAAATAATTTACAATATAAAACATGAAATATTTCTTTTTGAAGGATTTATTTCTAACAAACTCAATTATTATTTGATTATTCATCATGAAACAAAAAAACAAATTTACGCATCAATGGAGATGCAGAAATGTCAAGTTTTTTCACAGTTATACAAAAAAGGTTGTTTGTATTTCGTGTATAAAATACGTGTTTTCATGGCACATTCGAGAAAAATTTTGTCAACTTGTCAACAAATATCAAAATTATACTTATAGATGCAGTGTAATTTGTGTTTCTTGCACACACCAGGAAGGCCTTAGAATTTAGAACTATTAAAATACCTTTTACAAATGATGAAGCTGTTGATATGATTGCGGTATATTTTGGATGTCTTCAAAATGCGACATTGGCTCAAAAAGGATACAGAGCTCGATATCCAAGTCGGTGTTTACTGACAGCTTTCGACCCCAGTTGCGAAGACACAGTGTTAGAACATTTGACTATAATACTTATACTGTCTTAGCATTTAATGGAGAAGTTTCATGATGTTGGTCATATTATATTCAACGTAATGATATTTAAATATAGACCAAAACTAATCAATCACTGAAAAAAATTTTGAAATCCATCAATAAATGACTTAGAAATAGATTATTGAAATATACGTATTTTAGCACGGAACGACGTGACGTCATCTGACGTTAAATACAGAATTTCACCGGAACATAAAGTGAAAAGTAAGGAAAGTGTAGTCAATCAAATCAAATCACGTTTCATTAGTTTACACCACTTTTCTCATGTTATATTATTTGTTACACGAAGAAACAATTTATTGGGAATTTTATTTGTCGTGCTTTGACACATGGGAACACAATACAATATTTGTAGGATTTTTTTTTATTTAACCATCGTGTAATAACCAAAATACGACGCCACAAGTGACTACACAATTATTAAATCAGACATACTCGGCGAATACGCGCCGCATCTTTTAGGTCAAATGATGTCACACGAGAGCGCTTCGAGTAATACAATTATTTTTGCAAGCGCAACTTCAAAGTCCCATAACTTTTTCATTTTTAGAGATATTTTAATGATTCTTTGACATTTTTGTTTCTTTTTGCTTAAATTTTTATAATCAATCTATAAGAAAAAATGGGAACTTCTTCATTGAATCCCCACGTAAGTATGAGAGCAATGTCTCTCGCGTTGGGTATATCACGGACTACTATTCTAAACATTTTAAAGGATCATAGGTTAGTTTTTATGTCAATAAAAATACTACTTTACAGGTTTCACTATGGCATTCCAAACTTTTAGACTCACCCATATCATATGGTTTTACCACACCTACACATTTTGGTTAAATTTTTTGAAATAAGCATATCTACGTTCATTATTAAGAATTATAAAATTATTAAATTTTGCCACTGAATCTTGAAAATAAAATAAATAACTAAGAATAAATACCGGTTTAATAGCGTCTCTCTAAAATTTTCTTTCTTCGATATTTTTGACTAGGAATAACATATCGAGATGTGGTTTTCTCTGGCCTATTTAAGTATCAATATCATATTACGGGTAAGATGGATTTGATGGAGCAATAAACGCTTTTTCCAACTAGAACAAGTTTGTATCTGTACAATCGTTCAGGAGTTAAGTACAGCTGTTTATTCAAAAGAACATTGAATGACTCCCACTGTATTTTAATAGATACGTCAAAAAGAGTTAAACAAAAATTACTCGATTAAAGCTTAGCTTTAAACATCATATACTTATTTTCTTGGTACTTTTATCCGGTGGATTTCAATGAAGAATCACTTTACAGGTTAAGATGGTGGTTACGCCCCCTGGCGACCATCTTGAAAATCTGAAAATATTTTGTATGGTCTTCTCATGCCCACTTTAGTGTTATTTACCGCAGGCACTTTGAATTCTTATCTGGCCACCCTGTTCAACAACGTAAAATGAGACCCGTGTTTTAGATAATTTCACACTCATGTTAATGTGTTTAACAGAATATGCCTTCAGGGACGCTCCTTAATTTCTTTTCATGTGCCGTACCCGTACTCGAAAGTAGGCACCTTCTTTTTCTTGAAAATGTTGCCACCGATAAGGGGACCTACTGTTTCACCTCTCACCACACTCTACGCTGCTTTACTTCATTGAAGTATTTCTTAATACTCTAGGTATCAAAGTTAGCGCTTCTTGATATAGAAATTTTAATTTAACCTCAGTACCCTGTAACTTCAAAATGAAGCAGCTTAGGTGACATTGGTCATGAAGATCAAGGATTTGTCACCTGTATTTGATACATTTTCTTATATAATACAAATCTTTGTTGTAGCTTTGGGCGATTTTGTAGCTGAAAGACCCATAAATCCACTGGATAATCTAACCTTTTTAGGTAAGTATGTTTTTAATTCAATACTAACTCAATGGTGTACAATGGAACACAAATGTAACTTTGAATCGCAAACGTTGTAACACCGCTTGCTTTTTTCCACGACATCTTAGTAACATGATATTTCTTGTCTGACAGAAAATTTCGAATAATAAAAACACTTATCAGCTGAGGCAGCGAGGCCTTTGAAATCAAACTTAAAAATATATCATTGCTACATCTTACTTCGTTGGGCTTTTGTTAACGTGTTTAAAAATGGTGTCCAAAATATTTGTTTACAAAACATTGAACCGACTTATTAGTTGGTACGCTCAAAAATATAAAATAATATGAATTATTCTGTTGCTGGTAATTTTGCAGTAAGTAGAACAGCTTTTACTGGAGAAAATCAGTTGTCGAAAAAAAAGAAACTAAGAAAAGAAACTCACCTCTTTTGGGGGAATTGTTGGGAAAAAAGGGCATATTAAATGTTAACAAACCCAAATGGGACCATTTTCAACACCCTATATTTTTAAATAAAATTAATGCATCAAAATCGGGGCTCATTTATTCGGATTATCCGGATTTTCAGTCGCCCAAATAAGTTTCGTTATTGCTTTAAGAACTATACAGTAGCATCATTCCGCGCGGCTTCTGTGATAAAGACCGTTCAAAAGCAACGCTGCGATCTGAGTCGGCAAGGGTCGGATTCTTTGTAGTTTTGCAGCATCCCTTCGACTTCTTTCAACCGCTAGACAAGTGGTAGAAGGTGTGACAGTTTTTGGAGAGTGAAGCAACTTTATTTTATTCGGAAAACTCAACGAATTCCGACTAGTTCCGAAGTTATCGAAAAAAGGTTGAAAATTGTCTATTTCGAAATATTGCTCTAACTTTTTTATATCTAGATTGATCAAAAAACTGTTTTTCTCAATATTATATGTTCTTTCGAAGTGTGAGTACTTTTTAATAAAAAGTTGATATTACATCACGCCATTGAACAATAGAGTGTTTTTGGTCAGTCACTTTAAACGTCAATTTCGTTATAGTTGTGCTTAACTTTGTGGTTAATAACGTTAAACTTTCTTCGCAAATCACAGAGTTTTTGGTCGCAAAAGTTTAAGAAACTGTCACAATTGTAAGACTTTTTTTTATTTGATCTTAACAAACTTCAATTAATCCACAAAATGCGTACCTAGATTTGTACTGGAAATACTCCACTAACTTGTAAGAAAATCACTTAAAACTTACCGTTTCAGTTCAAAAAATTGATCACAAAAGAAAAACATAAGCAGAAATATCAATGTCAGAATTGTTAGATAACGATAAGCACTTTATATAAAGATACCGCTAATCCTCCGTAATTAACTACGTCAGTTATGCTTAATAAACATAACGGCGTGACAGGTCGCTACTGCGCCGACTCCATATAACGACAACCACGATTTTTGTGACAAATGAGTGGACCAAAAACACTCTATTCTTGTTGAAAAAGTTAATGTAAATAATATTTCAATGGACATTTCAATCTTACTAATTATATTTTAAAATAAGCAATTAAAGGAAAATGCGTGCATAAAATAGATATTATCCAATTTTACTTTATTTTCTTATTCTGCAGTAATGTTGTTGATTGCAAATAATATTTTTTTTTCAGATTGCTCACCTGTTGAACAAACCAATGACGATTGGTGTCGATTAGCAACTGAAAATGTCATAGTCCGTTGTATATGTGGTCTGAACAATTTGCCAGATTATATTGGATTTGCAACTTGTTCAATATGTAATTGCACTGTGCATAGACAATGTTATGGGTTTCTTCAGCCAAATCTTATCGAAGAAAAGAAATTACGTTGTTATAATTGTCAGCATATTACCGATGAAGCTATTACATCCAGTAACCGTCTTGTGGCCCAGATTAGGTGAATATTGTTTTGTTGTCGTGACGATAACTTTACTAGTACTATTTATTTACCACACTAGTAGTGCAATTGAATGACTTTAGGCACGCTCTAGCTGGCAATCAGTACATTTATCAATGTTTGTATCAAGTTATTGTAATGGTTCTTGAAGTGGATATCGTTTTTTTTTCACGATTCCATACATCTGATGACAAAATGAATCCCTTATAAGATCACTAAGGCGTCTTCTGTTACTGGCTATTTTCTCCGAATCTAATAGAAAGTTACCATTTTTCCCCTATTAATGTGATCAGCTATGGGCTTGTTAGTGACCTTTTGTATAGACATTTCAGCAACATTGGATGTTGGCAGTTTAATGTATTCAAATATGTTTTGAAATTTATCATTCATCAATGACAAAATCTCGTTAATCTCACAACCATTATAGTTAAATTTGCTATGAGTATTTTTTGCAGAATCATCTATTATATATTATTAAAAAGCTAAGCCTAAAATTGTGGTCACTGTTTTGTACCCTTTATCATAAGATAACCCACACATAATATAATACAGCAATTTGAAGCTGACTACATTGTATATTTGCCGAAAACTATCTAAATTACCTTAATCTTAATTAATCATGTTCAAAACCATCATATACCGAATAGCCAACACGGATTTAAAAAAAATATATTTTTTGTGACACGTTTGTTTATTTTGAGACTCAATATTTAGTAAGTTATTAGATTGTTGAATAATTAACACCGTCTTGAAAATAGACCTTACATTCTCTATTTTTTACTCAATTCATCAGAAATCGTTTGTGACTCTGATTCAGAAAAAAATATAGATTTTCAAATTTTTAGGTTCAGGCAACTAACAATACATCACTGTCAAATATTCAGTAAATATAATTTGTGTATGGAACGTCAAAAACAAAATAATAAATAATATTAATTCTATTGGTGAGACTTCCTTTTCCACCTCGGCAGTGTTCACTTCGGGTTGGAAGGAAATTTAAACAATTTTCGTACGGGCAGTACACGTGGTAGAAGACTCGCGTGTTGGGCCCCCGAGGTGCATAGGGAGGTCGTTTGCCGTGATTTTCAAGTGTGGTTCAGGGGTTGCTTTTGTGAAGAAGTTGATTCCTAAAAAGTCTTTGGAGGTTACAAGCACGTGGTAGCGTGGTCTGGCGGAGACATAAGGAACACCTCGCGGATAACCTCAAGAGCGTGACAGTGACGGTTATATTCTGATCAGAGCAATTGCCCGATGGCTCCTTGACACGTGCTTTGCATAATTCTTTTTATTGAAATTAATAATATATAAGTGTAGTAAAAGTTTAGTGGCTGGAGGTATGGCTTAGAGCAAGACAATCCTCAGTCACACGAACGAAGCTTCGATTACTTAAAGTAGTCGAAGGAGTGCTGGCTAAATGCGCCAAAAAGGAAGCAAGAGCCAAAAAACCATAGAAGATGAAGAATTCTATTGGTGCTGGTACTTTTGGTGTCAGAAGGCTTATCTCTGTTATAGTTTGAATACCCATCGAATGGTGTTTCGTCATACATTGTCTATATCTTTTTTGTTTGTAAATTCGGTGAAATAAAATTTTAACGTCATAAACATATGTCTTCGATCAGATTGGCTGATTGTTATTTTGACGTTTGTTATTGTTCTCATTGACGTTTAATGTCAAACATTTCTATTCGAAAGTGATTTAGCCCCTTAACAAAAATGTCAGTATTGTCAGTGTTAGGGGGTTAGGTATTAAAATTTAATTCATACTATTGACACAGCTTACCATCAGTGTGTTCCTAAATACAAAACATTAGCCTGGCAGGCTTAAATTATGTCATCAGTCAAATTTCCTTTCACAGAAATGTATAGACGTCATACTATTATAACGTATTGCGACAGGGCGAATTCTTCTATAATGTCATATTCCTATATTAAGTCCATATATCTCAATTTTCGACGACCATTTTAACCCCTGTTTTGAATTTTGGAACAGCCAGCATATTTGTTATGGTAAGCTATGCTATTGAAAACATGCGTAAAATGGCAGATGACGTCAGGAATCGTGACGAAAACCCATTCGATGGGTATTCAAACTGTACATACGGTCATGTCTGGATATTTATGAAAGAATGGTTGTCTCTGTATTCACAGGCACAGATTATGTTTCTTTCACCACAGAAGCGTGACGTCTGTTCTTTGCTATTCGTGCTCATGAAAATCTTATGAATAAATAAATAAAGTCACGACGTTCCTTATACAAATATTTATTGACGCTTTAACAAAGAAGTATAGTTAGTTGCCTAAGCTTACAAATTTTGAAATCAATTTTGAATTTTCTAAAATAATAGAGAGTCACAAACGATTTGCTTATTATAATTGTGTTTCACAAACGATTTCTGATCAATTGAGTAAAAATAAAAAATATAAGTTCTATTTTAAAGACGTGTTGGCTAATCGGAATAAAAATAGTGCATTTTAAAATAACTTTTACATCGTCAGTCACCTTATCTTTCGTTCTTTTAAAGTAACTTTGAATTATATGTCCAATCAAAAAATTTAAGAAATTTTTAATGTTGGATTAAAATTAATTAAAATATTGAGTCACAAAAAAGCAAACGATCGGTATCAACAGAAATTTAAAAATATTTTTTTCAAATTCGTGTTGGCTATTCGGTTTATGGTTTCCAAACCGTAATACTTAATTTTATGTCAATTATGCCTATCTCCCAATGGATGGCAGCACATAACAAATTTTATTCAATTCATATTTTAAGGGCACGAAATACAGCAACGTTATCGCATCTATGTCTATTTTATTAGAACGTTAAGCCCTCTCTATAATATGGCGAAACCCGTGAATTCATGGGTTAATTTAATAGTTATAGTGGTTTAAGCTCAATCTTATCCCTTGTATACTTTTTTCAGATTAATTGCTTTCGGAGTACATAAGATGGGGTGTTTTGATAATAAAATTATTGAACAAATCCCAGACAGTCAGAAAAATGTTGCGTTGCAAAAATTGCAAAAAGTTGGTGTGATTGATGAAAGCACTGAAGAAAGGTAAAATTCCAATACTTAGATAAATTCCGATATTTACTAGATTTTTTTTTCTCAGACCCATCGATGCAATAGTTCTCAGTCACGCTCTTTCGGCATTATTCCCAGCAAAAAATGATTCCCAATACTTGACTGTTTAATTGTTTATATTTATAAAATATTATTGTTCAAATTATTTGTAGTTTGTAAGATAATTTAAAATTTAGATGTATAAACTAGTAATTTTAGGAATAATAATCTTTAGATATTAGTCATTGATTTGAATGTTTTTAAAAATTCAATTAACTCCACAAGGCTGTACGTAATTTTTAAGTTGTTGACAAATAAATTCTATTTTTTATATAAGTTTATTTTTCAATATTCCTTATAGAGTCGGATGCAGTCGTTTTTAGTATAAATATTTTTTACAAAAAATTGGACCGACGTTATCAGTTAGTGTACTGAAAAGTACAAAATAATATTAATTCTATTGGGGCTGGTACTAGTGAAGTTGGTGCCAAAAGTTATCAATCTACCTGCAACTGCACAACTTCAAAAGTAACAGCCCCAATAGAATTAATATTATTTTATACTTTTCAGTGCTCTAACTGATAACGTCGGTCCATTTTTTTGTAAAAAATATCTATAAGTATACGTGTTTTCTAACTTAAAAATCCTTTACTGTCAAGTATTAATAAACAGATAAATAAAATCGTAGGATCTGTAATATCAAAATAACAAGTTTTAACTATAATTGCATATGTGTCACTAATTACAAAATAACATTTTTTATCATGTTTGTCTGTCTGTGTGTTTGTTCCGGGTAATCTCCGTAACGGCTTAACCGATTCCGACGGTACTTTCACTGGCAGGTAGCTAATTTTATAAGGAATAGCTTAGACTGTTTTTATTTAAAAAAATATGTAAATAGAATCAAAGTGTATGTTTGTAATTTCAAAATAACAGGTTTTAACTAATTGCATATGGAAGTATATGGGTCACTCATAATTTTTGTCTGTCTGCTCCACTGATTCTCCGTTAAAGCTATACCGATTCCGACAGGATTTTCACTAGCAGGTAGCGCGGAAGAAGCCGCGAGTGACAGCTAGTAATGAATACAGTATATAAAATATTTTCACTTGCATTTGCCAAATTGTCACATTTTTTGGATTTTTATTTAAAATTTTGAATTGCAGCCATATTTAAACTATAAGTTCAATCTTGCCAGTTAGTAAACTTTCATAATTTCAGCTTACATTTATACTATTTAATATTTAGCGCTTATAATCCATTTTTTTCTGTCTTTCCGCCATTAGTAATAATGACCCTCATTAAAACCAAGTAAAATTTTATTATCGAGTTTTGGTTTATACACTACCGCAGATTCAACTAAATAGTATTTTCCTTTGCTTGGTAATTTGGTAATCTGTAATGTTTACAAAAAACGTTATCTGTTAATAGGACTACAAGTAGTTCTCAACATTTCCGTCAGATGCTCATATCAAATCGATATCTCAAAAATAAATTATAGAACCTACCTAATATCTAACAAAAACTTCTACCTACTACCATTAGAAAAATCTATACTTAAATAACCGTATTACAAAAAGACAGATTAATATCATAAATATCAAATTAAGAATACTAATTGGGACAATGCTATAAGTTAATTTATATGTAATGACCCTGTTTGTGATCTAAACATAAAAATAAAATTTGTAACAGCTTTTGGCATTCTTTATTTCTTTATCACCTCTTGTTTTGCCATGGAAACTAGAAATATCGATTTTCAAATCTGTGGAGGTGTTTTGCGCTTTGTCAAACTGCGCAATCGATGACAAGAATCTACAGACAGCTGACATAAGTTTTACAATTTTTTTGTGATTAATCGCTTGAAACGTAAATAGAATATTTTGATAATTAACAATGTCGTACGCGTATCTATTCAAATATATAATTATAGGAGATACAGGTATGTACAAGAGATTAACTTTAAAATACGTAGATATATCATACCATATTTTTGGAAGATTATCATTCATTAAGATAACAAAGAATTAATGATAGACTGTTGAACCCTTGAAAGCCCTCAATAACATTATTTCTTTTAAAATAGGGGTTGGTAAATCATGCTTATTGTTGCAATTTACCGACAAAAGATTCCAACCTGTTCACGATTTGACAATCGGTGTAGAGTTTGGAGCTCGCATGATCACCATTGATAGCAAACAAATCAAACTGCAGATTTGGGATACTGCAGGACAAGAAGCATTCAGGTCAATAACAAGATCTTACTACAGAGGAGCAGCCGGGGCCCTTTTAGTCTACGATATAACAAGACGAGAAACATTCAATCACCTTACGACATGGCTGGATGACGCCAGACAACATTCCAATTCGAACATGGTCATTATGTTGATCGGAAATAAGAGGTATTTTCTCACTATCGCTTTTAACCTTATTTGTTTAAATTTGAGATTTCATGTAAATCGAGCATCTTGGTATTAACAATAACTTATTTTTCAATAATAAAGTTTTTAAATACCCAAATAAGATTCGATTTGTAAAATTTATATTTTACATTCAATGTCAATAATTCAAATATGATTTATACATACCTACCCGTTAATTTGTATGACAATAATTAACCTAAGGCGACGATAATTTGGGCGTTGTTACAAATGACAATTTTTAATTGGAATAGCATATTTAGAAATGATTGATAATAAAAAACGATTTCAGTGATCTTGAAAGTAGAAGGGAAGTTAAACGGGAAGAAGGAGAAGCTTTTGCTAGAGAACACGGACTTGTTTTCATGGAAACTTCTGCCAAAACTGCAGCAAACGTTGAAGAAGCCTTCATCAACACAGCCAAGGAAATATATGAAAAGATACAAGAGGGTGTCTTCGACATAAATAATGAAGTAAGCTAAAAACGTATACTTAAATCTTGTTTATTGTTCGTAAATAATTTTTGCAATTATTCTTTCGTCGAATATTTTTTCGTCTTTATTATCAAAGTAATTCTATAAATTAATATTGTAATTAATCTATAATGGGTATACATTATTTATAAAAGCGAGAGATAAAAGGTGTTATTGTCTATTCAAACTATTCCATGATTCAAATTATTGTACATATTTGCATACCATTGAATTTTGTTGGTTTTCGATATTGAAATTTAATTTGGCTGTTGGCAACGGAATGCAATATACAGTTCAAAAAAATACCAATAAGCAATTGTGTAGCGCATTTGATATCATTTACAGGCCAATGGAATCAAAATTGGTCCACAACATTCGCCAACCAACCCCTCTTTGCCTGGATCCGGTGGTGCAGGTGGCTCTCAAGGATCAGGGTGCTGTTAGGCAATCCAAAATTCCGACTATTCGTATTCTTAGGGTTTATGCAACCTACAGTAAACCCCTTTATAAGTATATATAAGAAATGAATACCGATCGACCTTGTCTTTATGTAGATTTCCATATGATGCCTGTCCCCATAAGATACTTATTATAAATTAGATGATAAGTATTGAACGTGAGAACCGACATCATTTGACATATTTACATAAAGAGTTGTGTGCTGATGTTGAGATTAATTCATTGTTGGTAACGGGCATAATCTTCGAATTAGCATGGCTCAATTTTTGCACTTGCAAGCCTAAATTTAATCAAAGGTCTACTTCAAGACCAGTAATATTTTAAGAAAATTGTTAACGCTTATAAATAAATCCGATAGCCCCGCGTGTATTTCATGGAAGGCATAACTAATAAGTCTAAATTTGCTCCATAGTTTTCTATTTTTTATTGATATCTCATGTTTCGACAGATTCCAACAAATTTGAAGTAAATATTTTATAGGTTATGTTATACATCATTAATTTACTCTCAGCATCAGCATTAAAGTCATGTGATCTTATCTGGACGTGTTGTATATTTATATTTAGCTATCAAATGCAGTAAAATAATTTTTATTGTCCTTAGTAATTAGTAAATATAACAATTTATTTGAAGATACCTTTATTTTTGTTCTTTAGTCTTTAGTAATCTTTTATGTACTTCTTTAGTTGAATTAAGTAATCTTTTATGTACTTCAAGTTTTAAAGGTGTGTTTCTAGTATTGAAATTTGTGGTATGTATTCTGTCAAAATTATGGACTGGTTTTGATATGGATTATCCCAAATATTCTAATTTTATTTTCATGTAAGCTTCTAAAACACAAAAAATATAAGTTATGTTTGGATTTACGTTTATAATTTGTAGTCGATTAAACGCAGTCTCGGTAAATAATGGAAGACATATACTGCTAGTGAGAGTGGAGTCGGTTGTGGTTTCAATAAACAATAAAATAATCGATGCTGTTAAGAATACATAACATAATAGTCGTGTCCACAGCAGTGTCTGATTACCAATCGCTTAGTAATCAAAAATCTTATCTTGTGGAGACGACTGCGATTACTAATGCATCGCTTAGCTGATTTGTCAAAAGATTCGAAATAATTTAATTCGACAATTAAACGAAAATGGAAAAAGAAACAGAGTTGTCTATTCAATATATTTATAATGAAAAAGATTATGTGGTAAACGGAACGACAGATGTCCATAATAGAATTGAGAAATACTGATAGCTGTCATAATAAAGACAAAGTATCACCTTTTATAAAATTACTTTTTTCCCGCGGGAAAAAATTAGTAATTTTTTCCCGGGTATATATCTTTTTATGACGCTACTATCGCTATTCCGATGAAGTCAGAGAAAACTCAAAATCAGACATCAGACACAAACAAACAACCGCTAAGTTCGCATTTTTTAAAATTAAATCACAGAATTATAGACATATTTGATTACTGTAAAGGTTACCTGGGACCTGGACACTTCGCCCAAAATGATAGGTTGACCACTTCGCCCAAAAATTTCGTACTGAAAACAGTTTCCAAAGTCACTTTTCCCAAAACTCATTGGTGGACACTTCGTCCAAGATATCCACTTCGCACAAACTAACTGAAAGTCCAAAATGGCCACTTCGCACAAATTTATTTTGATCGAACTCTAATCGGGACCTTAGTAATAAGTTAATATAACTGTTTAAATTTTATTAGAAAAATAGACCAGCATAAAATAGTATTGTAGTTCATCTTCACATTAAGTCACCGAGAAATTAATGTAGAATTTCATTCAATAAAAAATAAATGATAAATATATTATTATATAAAATAAACAGAGAGTTCACTGTATTCTTAAAAAAAATTATATTATTTAATACAAAAAATTCAAGGAAGTAATGTTAACTTCATTATATTACTGTTTTTCTTTAAATACCATATTCAGTAATGTATGGGCTACGAATAATCAATACATAAATTTATAGATCTTCAATTCAAATATGATAATTCCTCTAAAGCAACTTCTTTTTTATATATTGTTTCTCAGTTATGAAATAAACTAGCAAATTCTTTAAACGGCCTTATCTCTGTTACCAAACACTTTAAAAAATACAGATAAAAAAGATTTCGAAAACAAGCCGCGGAAGCTAATTATAAATACTAATAAACAATAATGTATAATAATCTATGGATATTATTGAAAATGAATGAATGAATATAATTCATAGATTATATGACATTATTGGTCCTTGGTAATCATTGAGCAAAGTATTCAAGAAATTAAAAGAAAACAACAAAAAAAAAACAATTGACCCTTGCGTTCCACACTACAAACTTCTCAGTATAACCTTTACCTATTGTAAAAATGTAAGTAACTTGAAATCGTACGAATGAATGAAAATTATTTTCAATATTGGACAATTTTTTGAGTTCTTTACTTTCGAAGGCCATTATTTCGAAACTACAAAATCAATCATTTTGATTATCTACATTTTTGACCGACGAACCCCGAACGGAGAAGGTATACAATTCGATTGT
Organism: Crioceris asparagi; assembly: GCA_958507055.1. Lineage (NCBI taxonomy): Eukaryota > Metazoa > Arthropoda > Insecta > Coleoptera > Chrysomelidae > Crioceris > Crioceris asparagi. The sequence continues at coordinate 119,608,561 of OY293826.1, forward strand.
CTGCTTTTTTTTTGTTTGACCGCGCGTATTGTACAGTGAACGAACTCCGATTTTGATAATTTTTGATTCATTTGAAAGAGGAGGATTGAGAAATGGTCCCATATTCATAAAAACGTAAATCCAAAATCCCCCTCCCTCTGAAAACCGCCCCCGAAGTGGTGGAGGGGGAAATTTTCTCGAAAATCGAAAATCTGAGGTGGTATAATTAAAGATAGGACAATATCCGGAAACGCTTAAATTGAACATTTTTTCAAAAGTGTTAAGGTTTTCGAGATAGAGGCATATTAGTTTCTCATTTTTGCTATTTAGAGAGGGCGATTTCTTTCAAAAATTGAAAATCTTTCGGTACTACATGAGAGACATAATTATTTGTACCAACATTTATAATGAACAGTTTTTCCTGAGAGTTACAGTTTTCGACTTAAATCGGTGTTAAAATTCTTAAGCGTATTTCCGCAACGATGCTTTGAGATCTCAATAAAAACAACTACAAGCAAAGAATATACGTGGGTGATAGGATAAGTACAATGCTATTAGTGAACGTTCAACGATTTTCGTGACTAATGTTACACTTAAAAGTGTGAAATAAATATTAATTGGACCAACGTTATTAGTTGGTGCACTAGAAAGTATAAAATAATATTAATTCTATTGGTGCTGGTACTTGTGGTGTTGGTGCCAAAAGTTATCAATCTAACTGCAACTGTACAACTTCAAAAGTAACAGCACCAATAGAATTAATATAATTTTATACTTTTCAGTGCACCAACTAATAACATCGGTCCAATTTTTTGTAAAAAATATTTTTCATAGTCAACTCAACGAAATTTTTGTACCGAGTTTGTTATTTTCCGAAAACTCTTCTATCCCAGAAAGTCCCATACATTACTGAATATGTTATTTCAGAAAAAAAAAACAGTAATATAATAAATAACTTAAAATTCCACTAATATGAATTTGAAAATTTAAACAGATATAATATAAAATTATTACTAAGGTCCCGAGTTCGATCAAAATAAATAAATAATTTCTGCGAGGTGGCCATTTTGGACTTTGTAGACTTTCAGTTAGTTTGGGCAAAGTGTCCACCAACGAGTTTTCGGCGAAGTGGTTCTGGAAACTGTTTTCAGTACGAAATTTTTGGGCGAAGTGTCCTAGACCCGGTTACCTTAGCAACGCAGGTCTAATTGTCGCTGTAAGTTTAAAACTTAAAATTTTTTTCAATATTAAATCATTGTTTTTTTTCGTCACGGAAAAAAGTGTATTATACAAGGGAAAAACATTAGAATTTAAAAAATGTAATATTTTTTCCCTCAGATTTTCAATTTTCGAAAGAAATTGCCCCCTCCACATAGCGAAAATACACATATTTGAGATTTCAACAACGCTGTAACTCGAAAACCGTAATTCTTTTGAAAAAAATGTTCAATTGAAACGTTTCCTGATATTGGCCTATCTGTTTAGGAGACAAATGATCACATTCACCCCCCTTCGGAGACGTTTTTGGAGGGAAGGAGTTTTTACGAATATGGTACGACTTCTCAAGTTTCCTCTTTCAAATAAATCAAAATCGGAGTACGTTTACACACAGTCCAATTTGTATACCTCTTTTTTAGGTAATCCATAGTATTTAGGGGCAACTGCGGTTTGAATTGTTATGAAATTTACAAGCTCATTGGATTTAATTTGGTGTGCGGGAACTTTTGTTCGAAGCAATTTGCCATAAAATGCACAGATAAAAAAATAAAAATTAATAAAGGAAAAATAAGAAATATTGATAAAACATGAACACTCAATATAAATTTGATGTAATTGTACATTTTCTGGAGATCTTAATATAGACCCTGATTAAAAAAATATATAGTATATTTATTGGAAAGTAATAGGCGAAAAAAAAAATTCTGCCTTGAGGTGGAACGCGAACCCTGTCTGCTGTATATTCAATAACCAAAACAAAAACCTCTAACCGCAAGGCTGTGACACATATGGCAATTTTATGTAATAACATGTAGGTATACCAATGAAAAAGTTGTTAAAATTTCAATTCAATGAATTTTGAGAAATTTACCTTTCCGCTGACTACAGGCCATCGGGATTTTTTAGTTTTAATATTTTTATGTGAATAGTTTGTTATTATATATGTGATTCTAGCTTTCATGATCTTTCTTATGGAATCTATCTTTGGCAAAAGATAGGACATCTGCTATAGTGGTTTAGAAACCGGAGGAACTGCGAATTTATGACCAAGTGACAAACACAATTTGATATCTGATAAGTTTCACAACTTAAACTTTATCTCACTTAGTTTGGTTTCTCTTAATCTATTTATTTTTTATAATGTTTTGTTTAATTTATTTATTCAACAGTACCTATTTAGTCCTTTATAGGCTATACTACAAACAAATCTTTGGTACACCTATGGGCTCTAAGATATCCCCTATCCTGACTTCATTGGATCAACGCATTTCAAAACTACTATTCCAAATTTTATGGCTTAAAATATTTGTTGATGACAGCATTTGCTCAGTTCCGGAAGGTGGAATTGAACAAACACACTGTCAGTTTTACAGTGAGTTTTTGAGAAGTGTTTATTCATCTCGGTAAGTTAAAATCAGTCACACCTAATATTGAAAGAATGAAGCCCCTGTTGCGGGAGCGGTAAAGTCAAATTGACGCCATTGGTACTGCCACCAGAACCTCTGCATTCATTGGTTTACGGAAATGGGACAGATTCTAAACATTTTTAACACATATACAGGAATACAATAATTGTTTCGAAATGAAGTCATTTGGCGCAACAAAAGTTATTCAAGACAATTTTACACTAACTTTCAAGGTAACTATATTGAAAAACAATAAACTTTTACCACCACGTACCTGAATACGTTGGTAATTTTCAATTGAAATCATATATCAATTAAAGTAGCGTACAGTAGGTTTGTGGTACAATTTTTGCAAATTTATTTCATGGGCGATTCAGCAAAACAAGTCGATCAGCGTTATGCACACAATAAATCGGTGAACAGACCAAGTGTGGAGCAACTTCAAATGTTTTTCCATCAGACAACGAATTGGTTGTTTTATTCAAGACTGCATTAAACCGCATGCCATCTGATTACCAGAAAATTGTCGGTAAAGCCGATAAGACGCCTGAAGGACAACACGCAAGACGCTATAATACGGCAACAATTGATGAAGTTGCTATTGTTGTCATGGATGAAAATTTAGAAAACCAAGATATTGTTTTTACTTTTGTTAAGAAAGGACAAAGTCTGTCAGGTCAGCCAGTTAGTTATAATTCTTATCACCCAGAGAAAATGAAAATTAATTTATTTTTATAATAAATAGACGAACGAATAACGAAGATAAAGTCAATCACATAGTTGTGATAATGGATACCCACCACGCCTACTGCGGAAACGGTTATATAATAATTTTATTGAAAATTCTCAAGTAGGAGAACCATTTGATAGCAATACCAATGGAAATGAAATTATAAAATATGGCTTCATACCATACAAATGAGGGTCTCTCAAGTGGATTTAATATATTTTCTTAATAGCAGACCTAAGATTGCTTACAAAAACAACAAACCACTAGGTACTTTATATACCTACTAGATCAAAAGATTAAGTGACCACACAAAAAAAATTATACTGATTATATAGTTTTAAATGAAATGAAGACGCCAAAAGTATGTATAAAAGAAAAGACAAAGAGTTTGAACCATGCTAATAACAGTTAGTCAGGACTATTGGTTCCGTATACAGGGTGATTCACGGTCGATGGTACCTTAGACGTTTAAGGAAAACTATTTGTACGATCGTTCTGAAAATTGTATTATGTAGATTATACCTAGAGATCTATCAACTGAAAATATTTTCAGCTTTGCGATGTTGCCACTTATATCAAAAAATATTAACAACTTTGATTTTTCAAATGAGACACCCTATATATTATCAATTTATTAGATTCTCTATCGCCTTTTAGTTATTCTTTCATAAGATACCCATACTTATCTCTAACAGTTTCCAGTGAATTAATTAATTTTCTTTTGTTTTGTTCAAAACAGAGCTCCAATGAATAACCCTTTAGTCTAAATTGAAATGAAATTCTAGTAACAGCTTGAGAAAGACTTATCCCTTTTAGATTTAGATTTAAGAGAGGGTTACATTGCACTGCGACCATAAGGTCTATTGTGCCCCCTACCTGGGTTGCACTCGCCTATACGCGGTCTACAACTCGCCTTCCAGTTCCAGAGTTCTAATGAACTCCAGTATCTGGGTTGGCTTCAAGGAGGATACTTCCTCACTACTGCAGGTTGCTATTCCAAGGCACTGTTTGCGTTGGCTAGCAATGGCGAGGCGTTCCGTCACCAGGTGATCCGGAGTTTCCTCCTCTTCCCCGCAGAATCTGCACTCGTCATCCTCTCCTAGACCTAATCTCATTAGATGCTTCTTGAGGCGACAGTGTCCTGTGAGAAATCCAGTGAGTAGGTGTAGCTTGTTCTTGCTGAGATCCAAATACCTTTTGGATCTTGCAGTATCAAAGTTTTTTAGAAACTTTTTGGAATGATCCAATCCAGGGGTATCCCGCAAGAGTGTTTCTCTTACGGTTTTTTCCCTCTCCAGAAACTCCTTCTTGTGTGTTGGCCTCCTCGTTGCCTTTGATTCCCGAGTGGCCGGGAACCCAGACTAAGTAGACCCTGTTGTTCTTGCCTAGGTCATTGAGCTTCCTTCGGCACTCCCATACCATTTTAGATTCAATGGTATGAGAGTTCAGTGCTTTTATTGCAGCTTGACTATAAGAATGTATTGCAATGTCACATTTCTGATAGTTTCTTTCCAGGTTCACCTCCACGCATCTCTCAATTGCAAGCAATTCTGCTTGAAAGACGCTTGGGCAGCGGCCTAGCGCAAGTGAGCATTTGGTGCGATTCCCAAACACTCCAGCGCCTTTCCCCGTCGTGGTCTTAGAACCATAAGTGTACCATTTAATGGTATTCTTTTTGAGAGCTTGGGTTGTGAGCCCCCTGTCCCAATCTTCTCTGCTACTTAGCACGGTGGTGAAAGTTCTCTCGATGCTAATTTTCTTTGTCATTACATCACTGGGAAAGTTTGCTGAGGGGATGTGTTTGGACAGAGAGGACCAAGCTCTCTGATTCCGAATTCCCACAATGTCTGAACCTTCTCTAGATAGTCTTAGAATTGCCTCATGGGCCAATCTATCTATCACTAGATGGAGAGGTGTGAGATCTGTGATGATCTCTAGTGCCCTGGTCGGGCAAGTTCTCATGGCTCCAGTGATACAGACACAGGCTAGTCTTTGTATTCTATCGAGGGTTTTCCTCGTATTGCTCTGACTTGCCTTGCCATGCCAGGCTATTGACCCATATGATATTATCGGTCTTACAATCATGACGTACATCCATCGCAGTATTTTTGGGTTACATCCCCAAGTCTTACCAGTCAGATTTCTGCACGCCATTAAGGCCTTTATTGCTTAGACTTATCCCTTAGTTATTATTGAAGATTTTCTGTTTATGTTATACAGGGTCTCTCAAAATTCTTGATCTTTCCCTCATATACATAAAGAACAAAAATTGCATTTTTTCAAATAGAACACCTTATATTTTATTATTTCTTCAGAGAGAGAATCAAAATACCTTTGAAATGGTATATCATGTTCCTATACCTAAATGGTCAGGTTTTGAAAATATAAGCAACTATCTATTAAAGTGAATTATTTCTAGCATTTTTATAGTAGGAATTTGCTGGTTACCATGGTGATAAAACATAATTATTATTAACCAAACATTATTTGAGGTATTCCTTAGAATAATTCATCTGAAAAGCAAAGATTTGAAGAAAAAAGTGTATTCAACAGCAGTACAAAATAAAGATGAACTGCGTCAACGCGTAATTAAATGCATTGTTGATGATTTGATTATTGATTTTCTCAATATCAGTCAATTGCTAATTTTATCTTGAAATTGAGTTCAGGTTCTGATGAATCTACTTACTCATTATTGTTTTGCCAAGAATGAGTATTATATCTATGAAAGTTTATTATTATTTTTAAATGAATTTACAGAGCACGGTAAACGAATCGTCTCTGCAGTTTACTAATCAGCCCAAAGATGAGTAACGAAATTGTTTCGTAAATCTGCATTTTGAATTAGCTTCTAGTAATCAGAAAATTACTTATTTGTTCTGTGAATAGGTTTATTCTTGTAGCCTTCTTTGTACATTGTGGTTATCTTGCATTAAACTCATTGAATGTTTTTGCAATAATTAAATCACATTATCTATGAAGAATGAACAACTCAACACTTACTCTTTCTCACGATAATTACTAGTCGAACTTTCCGTTACCATGGTAACCAGCAAATACCTAATATAAAAATGATAGAAATAATTCACTTTAATAGATAATTGCTTATACAGGGTGTCCCACGGTCATGGCCTATTAGAAAGTTCTGGAGAATAACAAATGCTATCGGTCTGAAAATTTTATGGCGTCTATTAGACAATTTAAACTATCTTTAAAAATATTTTCATAAAAAAATCACTTACGGTTTTGCCGGAAGTAATAACAACTTTGTTCAAATGGGATACCCCATATGTTGATACATTTTTGAAATCTACACAAAATTATGACTAAAATAGATATACCTTTCCCTATACTTAAAGTTAATAGTTTTAGAGTTATTTAATTTTTTTCGTTAAAAATCGTCAAATACGAATTGATCGAAAATAAGTCATAACTTTTTTGTTATTTGCTTGACAAAAGTGGAGTTGGATTTTTTGGAATCTCTGTACGCTATTTTGAAGATTTCATTATGATATTTCTAACTTTTTTAAGAAATTATTAGAGAAAAACGATGTGAAGGTGACTTAAATTCAAACGTTAATAACTTTCTTATTTCAAATAGAACACCCTATATTTTTTTACTGGCATATGCAAAATTAAAATATATGTCTATTGATGTAACCACTTCCATATATAAAGCTGATAGATTAAAAGTTATTGAACAATTTCCGATTTTCCAACAATTATTTTGTATTATCTTAACTTTCGAACGCATCAGAACGGTATCCATAGTTACCACTCATTTATGTCAGTTTCTAAGTGCCAAATTAGAAATTGTCTCTTTCACAGTTCTTGTTACGGAAATCCTCAAGCTTCGATTCGAAGCGCTGAACATGACTTACGAGTTGCAAGACCATCAATTCAAAGAATTTTAAAACAGCAGAAAGTGAACGACTTTAAGTTTGCACAAGTACAACACCTACTCCCCCAAGATGGTCCTAGAAGAGTAGAATTTTGCGAAATGTTTTTGCTAAAAATTCAAGAAGACGAAAACTTTTTGAAAAAAATAATTTGGACAAATAAATCCAAATTTTTGCGAGAAGGCATTTTTAACTCAAAAAATAATAATTTCTGGGCAGACGCAAACCTTCATTTGACGAAAGAACAAAAGTTTCAAGTTAAATTCAGCTTCAACGTTTTTGCTTTGAAAGAAAACGACGAAGTGCTGGACAGCGAAAAATATTTTGTAATATTGCCTACCATCGTTACAGACTTTGTAGATGACTTGTCAATTAACGAAGCCATAAGGTGCTGGTATCAGATTGACGGAGCTCCAGCTCATTGCAGCCAAGAAGTTACCGAAGAACTTTATGAAATGTTTGAGGACAGGTGGTTTCGACGCTTGGGTCCCTGGAAATGGTTACCAAGGTCTTCAGATCTAACGCCCCTAGATTTTTATTAGTGAGGGATCATAAAGGATAAAGTTTACATTAACCGTCCTCCAGTGCAATCGATAGAAGAGGAAATATTAAAATATATACAAAATGCTTCAGAAGATCTAGACCCCGCAGAAATAAGAAAAGCACATCTAGTGTGGAATCCAGAATTATTGCATGTCTATAAGTAAATGGGGGCACTTTGAACACTTGTTAAATAACATTTAAAGTATTGTTTTGTTTGTTATCAATAGGTTATTGTTTAAAACATTTTTTGTGTAGATTATTAAGTTGGTTGTTGTTTTAGTATCTCTTCGTTTTTTTATTGCATACTGATGCGTTCCAGAGATAATATAAAATAATTGTTGAAAATATCTGCTTAATTGCATTGCTTCATCAGCGGTAATCTTAGGAACACGATTTCTTGGAGCGTTTTGTTGGCCATGATGAACAAAATTATCTTGAATCCGGCAAAATTTCTTTGCAGTCAAATTCTGATTTCGGGCCTTAAACGTCCTGTATGTTCTCGCGATATGCCTATTGCACTCTCCATAAATTGCGAAAAGGTTGAGCAGATCGGCATTTGTGTATTCCCGATTTATTATTGTGATAAATTTCAAATAAAAAACTTCCGGCAAAAACGGAAGTGACTTTTTTTATGAAAATATTTTCCAAAGATAGTTTAAATTGTCTAATAGACGCCATAAAATTTTCAGACCGATAGCTTTTGTCAATCTCCAGAAATTTCTAATAGGCCATGACCGTGGGGCACCCTATAGGTTTAAAACCATTTTGGTATAGGAATAATCATTTCAAAGGTATTTTGATTCTGTATCTGAAGAAATAATTAAAAAACGCATTTTTGGGTCTTTATAGATCTGATGGAAAGATTGAGAAGAAGAATATTGAGCGACCCTGTATAACAAAATAAGAAAATCTTCAATAATAACTAAGAAAGAAGTATTTCTAAAGCTATTACTGGAATTTCATCGTTTCACAATTCTAAAATTCACAGTAATGGGCTATTGATTGGAGCTCTGTTTTGAACAAACCAAAAGAAAATTAATTAATTCACTGGAAACTGGAGATAGGTATGGGCATAGAATTGGAGTACTAATTCTATGGGTATGGGTATCTTATGAAAAAATAAGCAGAAGGTGATAGATAGATTGATTGATAATATATAGGGTGTCTCATTTGACAAATCAAAGTTGCTAATACTTTTTGATATAAGTGGCATCGTCGCAAGGCTGAAAATATTTTCAGTCGATAGATCACTAGGTATTAACACAATTTTTATAGCGATCTTATGGTCAGTTCTTCTTATACGTCTAAGGTACCATCGACCGTAAATCACCCTGTATACCTGTATATTTTATCTATGTATTGGCAATTGGTATTGGTTGTTTTACACAAGCAAAAAGTGGCATTTCAACTAGTACATTACAATTTAAAACATTTTATTGCATTATATCTCAATCATGATATCCTGCCACTGATCATAGTGATGTCATATACCTACCTATTGTAGTTTTTAATAATTTGATCATTCACTCAGTTGTCAGTAGATTTTTTTCTATTTTATTATATATAAAAACTTTCACTTATAATCTCCCTTGAGCTTGAATAATTTCGGAAAAGTTTTTCGAGGAATTTTCTTAAAAAAAATCACAACAGAAAAAAATTAAGGAGAATATCAAGCTCGCGGGAGATTCGGCACAAAAATTTTATACCAAAAAAGTAAATACAAATTTTGACGGTTAATAAATAAATATTTGTTAAAAATAATCTACGCTTGTTATTCTGGCATCTGCCAGGGAAATTATCACTTATTAATTTTGCGACCGAAAAAGTTGCGAAAAATTCAGGTTGTCGTCATTGTAACCTTTCAAAATCAAAGCATCTGATTGGCTTAAAACAACAGGTATAAAATTTTCGATAATTTAATTTTTGACTTTGTTGACATATGACACTCATGCGGTTGAGTTTTTTTCAAAATTTGAAAATGCGAACGATTGCAATAGCTAATTTATATGAGATTTACCTACCTAAAAAAATCGACGGGTACAAATTTATTTAAAAAATTAAACCCTGTATATTTCATCAAATGTATTCTTTAATTTATTAATTAACTTATCTTTCAACAAACTCACAAATGATAAGAAGAGATTGTTAATTGGGAATCCCAAAAAAACATTTTTATTTATTCTAATTTATTATAGCATAAAGAAACAAATCGTATAATATTCTGAATATGATGAATTCGTAAAATTTAAAGCTTCATAATACAGCTACACTATACAGTTATAAACTTTATAGTAACAAATATAAAGGAACCTGCTCCTTCTAACACATAACAGAAATCATACATTATTTTAAAACTTAATATCTATATTACAGAGAAATAATCAAGTTTACTTTATATAAGAATATTCATGAGTATTTTTTTCAACATACAATTTAAAATCTTATTATTAAATCAATGAAATACTCGGAACTGTTAGAATAATTGACTGATGTCGGCGAACGGGAGAGTAATTGAACAACCAAGACGATTTCACCATGATCTATATGATGAATCGTTTTCTCAAAAATAAAATCAGAATTTCTTCCAAATCGCCTGTAATCCAGATTATATCTGAGAGCTAAATCCAACTGATCTTCTCGAATCTTCACAAATCGTCGGACCTACATTAAGTACAAACAAATACGATAGGTAAGTTTCATGAATTCAAATAATATCAAGATTGAAGGCAACAAGAAGAAAATAAATGTCAGCTTACCTTGTAGAATGTTGAACCTGGATTCAAACGCATTAGAAGCTCACCTCTTATAAGATATTGTCCATAATCAAGAATATTCTGATTAATTTCAATTGATTTTATCGGCTTATTTGTGGAAACGAGTGTTTTTTGTACTTTTTTATATAAATCCGTTTCCGGTCTCAATGGAACTGATATAATATTGGAAGATCGTCTTGACATGTCCCAGTAACCTGGCACGTACTCAAATAAGGTTTCAACAATGGTTTGATCCATAATATTACTTGTTAATAAAAAACACTATTAACTTAACGAAACTGCTCACTGCTTATATAGAACTTTACATTTACTTGAATTGTTAAACAATGGCACTAACTTTGTTGCTTTTTACCGTTTACTTAACATGGGGAAAATACAGAAACAGTCTGAATGTACTTCCCCTGAGAATTTGACATTTTTAGCATAGATAAGTGAGTTTCGAAGATTTCTAGATTGATCGAGACAGAGACATGTATCTGATCGGGATTCGGTACATCACAGAGAATATAGAACTTCGTACATCACCTATGAAGCGTGTACAAATCACAAAACTTGCAACTTACCTACATATTTTTTTTTCTGTTCCAATCAAATCCCAATCTAATAAATTTTTTGATAATTCTCCTTCCTCATATTCTAGAGCATTTATTTAAGTATGTGTCATAAAAGATTTAAAATTAATTTCGTTTGGTCAGGTTTGGTTGTCTCTGTTCATACTAGTTTGTGCTCATGGAACACTTAACAGCGTTGCAGATGTTAAATTAATGTTGTTTCATGTTTCATAGCATGGACATTTTTAGTCTATGTTTCATAGATCAGAAAATTTTTCAACTGATGGCGGCATGTCATCGTTCATCGTTGCCATGGATACTAACTTGATGTTTACAAGCGACACTCACTTATCTATGATTTGTAATAATCTCATTATTATTTTATAACGAATCCAGAATCCACTATATTTGTCGAACAGATTACAATTAATCTTAGTTCCAAAATATATTTGTCCATCGACCCCAATGGAAACACAGCTTTTAGAGAAAGAAGATGAATTCCATAAAGAAAATGAGAAACTCGAGAAAAGAACTAGGGAACTTATGCTGAAAGTAAATGATGTAATGGTGAGTATTACATAAATTTAAAGGCATTATAATATAGAATTTGTCCAATTGCTTGATTGATTTTTCTTTTATAATCTTTGACAGAGAATTCAAGATAATCTTATAAGAGATTCCCTCAAAACCAAGACTGAGATGACTTATGCCAAACAAAATAATTATGGTTTAAATAAAAAACCATTAGAACTTAGCCAAGAGGATGCTGTCAATCCAGCTGTTCTCGAAGAAATGGGGCCAAAAGGTGCAAATCATTTTTATAGAACAAAATTTAAGGCCCTTCAGATAGAAAATGTTCAACTTCAATCGGAAATTAGAAGAAAAGTATAAATATTCCGATATTCATTATTTTAAAAAACTAATAGAGAATTAATTCTATAGACAGGAGAATTAAACAAGCTACAGAAGGAGAACCAAACACTTGCTGAAGATAAAGAGAAATGGTTCACATCATATAATACGGCGAAGAATACTGTCGGAAAATTGGAATCTCAGGTGTTTATTCATACTATCGAATGTAGAAATTACTGTATTAGGGCCATTTACACAACTAGGAAACGCGCGCGGTTTCATGAACGGCTGGTAGATTGGTCTGCTATGGTTGTCTCTGATCTGCAGGCGTTTACTCGTTTACCTACCTAGTCTGCCTACTTAACTTACCAACAACGATTTGGCTGTAGAATTAGCAGATACTCAAACATCATTTTTTTTCTTGTCATATTTCGAATCATTCGAATCGCATATTCGAACAATGATCATAACTCAACGTCAACGTGTTAAACGTTATTAGAATTGAGTATTTGTAATCATTTTCAATTTACTTATTTCTGTTTCAATTAATATGATCTGAGTACTGAGTACAAATGATAATTATAATATTTTTCTTGGATGTACTTACTTCAATTATGCTTATTTTGTTTATATATATATATATATATATATATATATATATATATATATATATATATATATATATTATCGTTGGTAATTGAAAAAGAGTTTTCATTATCCTACAGCCCATAGTGTCGCAACCCTATGAATGTTATACATTCTCGGCAGTGAATTACTAAAATTATATATATATATATATATATATATATATATATATATATATATATATATATATATATATATATATATATATATATATACAGGGTGGGGCACCGTATACGACACGGTCTCTCAAGGGGAATCCATACAATATAATGTTTTTATGATAAACGAAATAGATGCAGAATTTTTCTGGCCACAATCTAAAATTATTTTTATACATACAGGGTGATTCAAAAAAAAGATACATATCAAAGTTATGTTTTCTTAAATTGAATGTCCTATATTTTTTATTATTTTCGGATATAAGAGTCAAAATAAAAGTGAGTTTCTTCAGTATTCCCTATACCTATCTCTTTCCATTTTGAAAATATCCAAAGATTTGTTGAAATGTAAGGTATGAACTATTTTTCTATAATTTCCAAAGTTGCTCATTTTGAACTTGAGCTATACCTTCTATCATATTGATGAAGGTCAAGGTTATAGCCTGTATCATATTTTAATGTCAAAAATCATACAGGGTGTTGGAAAAATATGGTTGTAAAATTTCAATATAAGATATTGAAAAACTTCGTTATCTTAAATGGAACACCCTCTATATTATTACATATTTTAATGCAGAATTGAATCCTCTTTCGAATTGTATAAGGGTTCCCTATAACTAAACTCAACGAATTTCTTCAATTTCGCACTTCTCTAATAATTCTGTCTTATATTCCCAATGCCATTATGATTGGGATGACGTTTTAAAATAATCATTATTATAGTTAAATTCCATTATTATTATTACAGTACTAATTGATTCACGATTATTATCCAATCTCCTAGAATTTCAAAACTCATATGAAATAATTAACTGACGGGTAATGATACTATACTATTCTATTGCTGTCGGTTTTACCCTTAAAAGACAACTACTCCATTAATATATTTTTTTTTGGAATATCAGCGTTTTACATTTACATAGATACTGTGAAACGTAAAGAAATACCTATAAGTATTTATTGATAACGTATTATTATGAAAGCCCAAGGAAAAATGTGGTAAGTCCACTCACACTTCTTTTCTACCTCTCTCAAACAAATACTGACGAATATGAGAAACATACAGACAGACAGACCAATAGCAAAACATATGTTTGTTGGACTCAAAAAGCCCTGGAACGTAGAAACAGAGTACCGAAAATTTTACACGAATACAATACTTCCCTTACACAGCTACTAGGCGTAGCGGTATAAAAGTATTAAGAACAAGACATTTATTGAATGATATAAAAATAATAACAGTATAAAAATATAATAAAATAAGAAACACTAGAGTAAATGTTCAAAATGTCGTCCATTTTCTTGGATACATAATTGAACTCTCTCTTCAAAAGATCTTTTAACTTTCCTCAACATCTGTGGTGTCACGGATCGAAAAGCGGCTCTTATTCTCTCTTTCATATTTTCAGCTGTTGTGGGCTGGGTGTCATATACAATGTTTTTAATGTATCCCCATAAAAAAAAGTCCACACATGTTAGATCTGGAGATCTTGGTGGCCAATTTTGCGAGCCGCTTCTTCCTATCCATCTGTTTGGGAAACGCCTATCAAGAAATTCTCTAACATTCCTTTGAAAATGGGCTGGAGCACCATCCAACTGCAGCCACATCTGCTGTCTGATATTCAAATGCACATTTTCTAAAAGTTCGGGTAGTTTATCACGTAAGAATCTTAGAAATTTTTGTCCATTTAAAATGCCATCAAAAAAGTAAGGACCTATTAATTGGGACCCTAGAACACCCCCCCATACATTAACTGACCATCTATGTTGGTAATTAGTATTTCGAAAAATTCGAGGATTCTCATCACTATAATAATGGAAATTATGTCTGTTCACCAGGCCGTTATTATGGAAAGTGGATTCATCAGAAAACAGAATTGAATCTAGAAAGAGTTCATTATCGCCTAATCTGTCTAGAGTCCAAACACAAAATTCAAGTCTGTGATTAAAATCCATTTCATAAAGTTCTTGGTGTATCTGAATATGGTAAGGATGAAACCGATATTTTTTCAATATTCTTGAAATGCTTCTCCTACTAATACCTGTTTCTCTTTCTATTTTGCGTTGACTGGTATGAGGGTGTTCTATAACAGATCCTATGACCACAAACTCATTTTCTTCATCATCTACAATAGGTTTTAGCGTAGTTTTTTGTTTGTAGGATACAGTACCAGAATTCCGAAATTCTCTCAGTAACCGTTCAAACACAGCTCTATTTGGATGTGATACGGTTGGATATCTTTCAGCATATACTCTTGAAGCCAATAGGCAATTTTCATGACACTCACCAATTATTAGAAGCATATTTATTCTCTCTTCGATAGGATAAGTCTTCATTTTGCTTTATTTGAATAGTACACTGATTTAAATTGTATTTATAAATTAAACGCTTCAAAACTGTCAGTTATAAAACATTTCCATGGTAACAGCCTCAAAGCTGTCCAGATTAATTGGGTAATGTTCCTACTGTGATAAAGAAGCAAAATTCAAGAAATGCCTTGAGTTTAGTTATAGGGAACCCTTATACAATTCGAAAGAGGATTCAATTCTGCATTAAAATATGTAATAATATAGAGGGTGTTCCATTTAAGATAACGAAGTTTTTCAATATCTTATATTGAAATTTTACAACCATATTTTTCCAACACCCTGTATGATTTTTGATATTGAAATATGATACAGGCTATAACCTTGACCTTCATCAATATGATAGAAGGTATAGCTCAAGTTCAAAATGAGCAACTTTGGAAATTATAGAAAAATAGTTCATACCTTACATTTCAACAAATCTTTGGATATTTTCAAAATGGAAAGAGATAGGTATAGGGAATACTGAAGAAACTCACTTTTATTTTGACTCTTATATCCGAAAATAATAAAAAATATAGGACATTCAATTTAAAAAAACATAACTTTGATATGTATCTTTTTTTGAATCACCCTGTATGTATAAAAATAATTTTAGATTGTGGCCAGAAAAATTCTGCATCTATTTCGTTTATCACAAAAACATTATATTGTATGGATTCCCCTTGAGAGACCGTGTCGTATACGGTGCCCCACCCTGTATATATATATATATATATTATATATATATATATATATATATATATATATATATATATATATATATATATAAATATATATATATATATATATATATATATATATATATATGTTTTCGCGATTTGGTATGTTTAAAGCATAAAAATAAATAAATATTTGGTACTTGTAGAGCTAATTAAGTGCTGTATTCTGAAATTATTTGCTCGTATAGTTTTTTGAAAAAATGGCTATCTTGCTAGCTTTATATTCCCAAACTAGCACAGCAACCTTTAATCAACTTTTTTGAAAAAATCTTTTTATTGCTTGTAGAGCTAATTAAGTGCTGTATTCCAAAATTATTTGCTCTTATAGTTTTTTGAAAAAATGGCTATTTTGCTAGCTTTATATTCCCAAACTAGCACAGCAACCTTTAATCAACTTTTTTGAAAAAATCTTTTTATTGCTTGTAGAGCTAATTAAGTGCTGTATTCCAAAATTATTTGCTCTTATAGTTTTTTGAAAAATGGCTATTTTGCTAGCTTTATATTCCCAAACTAGCACAGCAACCTTTAATCAACTTTTTTGAAAAAATCTTTTTATTGCTTGTAGAGCTAATTAAGTGCTGTATTCCAAAATTATTTGCTCGTATAGTTTTTTGAAAAAATGGCTATTTTGCTAGCTTTATATTCCCAAACTAGCACAGCAACCTTTAATCAACTTTTTTGAAAAACTCTTTTTATTGCTTGTAGAGCTAATTAAGTGCTGTATTCCAAAATTATTTGCTCTTAGTTTTTTCAAAAAATGACTATTTTGCTAGCTTTATATTCTCAAAGCACATCAACCTTTAAAAATTAACTTTTTTGAGAACTTATTTTTGTAGGGCTAATTAAGTGCTGTATTTCGAAATGAATTGCTCTTATAGTTTTTTTGGAAAATGGCTGCTTTACTAGCTTTAGATCTAAAGATAGCAAAGCTACGTTTAAAAGTAAACTTTTTTAGTGCTTGCATAGGGCTAATTAAGTGTTGTATTCCGAAATAAAATGTTATTTTTTTTGAAAATGGCTGCTTCGCTAGCTTTAAATGTAAAGCTAGCACAACAACCTTTAGAAATCAATTTTTTTGAGAGAATCGTTTTTAGCACTTGTACAGCTTCATGTTATAATCAAGGCCATTCGCATACACATATCAAATATGGACGCTACTTTTTGGTAATATTTTGACAAAATTCAGTAGTAACCACTCACTTTTATCTGAACTGATTTCACATCGGGTAATTTATTGTGAATAACCCTTTGAATAATAATTTCAATAATACAGCTAAAAGCTATACATGTCACCCAATTAATATATGATTTAAGTCATTGCAAAGGCCCTAATTATGCTAGCTAACACTTTCGCATTCACATATCCTTGTGAGTTTATTAGCATATTTGTTTTGAGTTTGGCATCTAACCTGATTCATTTTCAGCATCAATGTAAAACAATATATTTCTTCTCTTATCGACTTATAGTGGCTTACAGTTAGATCGGTAAATATTGTATATCGTTCACATAGCTCATAATTTACTGATTTCAAAATAAATATGAATGTGAAACATATAGCTAGTGTGGACCTCGGCGGTCACACCCTTTAAAAATGAAAGTATCACCAATCGATTTCTCGGCTCTTAACACCCCTTTTTGCAAATTTTAATCCAAAACTGCCGAACTATTCAAGAAAAAACTTGTTGACCTCGAGGGTGACTCCCTCGCTTTTTGTCAGAAAATCCACTTGCATAGATAATCATAAAAATCAGAACCTTGTTTATAAACCAAAATTTAAAAAAAAAATCGTTATAGCACTTTCCGAGATAAAATTTATTTATATATATACAAAAATTGCTCTTAGTAATATATTAGGTATGTACAAATTTTCATAAAAAAATTTTGTAGCCGAAAACTATTACCATTCAGCTACTTATGCCATATAATAATATTGGGCTTATACTGAGTTATTACGTATAATCTGAAAAAGTGAAAAAGCCTTAAAATAAGAATAATAATTGCTGAGAACGATTGTTTTTGGGAATGTGAATACAATGAATCGATTCAAATTACTCTAAAACCCATGTATATTAATTTTCATCAAAATCGTTAGAGCAGTTTCCGAGATTTTGAGAGAATTTGCATATATATATATATATATATATATATATATATATATATATATATATATATATATATATATATATATATATACAAGCATTGCTCGTTTAATATAATTAGATATATAATATACTCCTATATTTGTAGGTATCCACTCTTACATCAAAAATGCAGATTAAAGATACTGAGATAGCCGCCTTGAAAAAAGATATGGAAAACATGAAAAAAGATTTGAAGAGTTCTAATCTGAACACAAATAATTTAGAAGTGAGATTGAATAGAGCCTTAGAAGAGAATGAAAAGTTGAAAATGTCACTAAAAAAAGTGAAAGATGAGGAAAAAGTAAAACTTATTCACTATATGCAAAAACAATAGTAAACACTTCAGAAATAACGTTGAATTTTCTTGATAACTTGCCTTTTTAAAGGAGAAATAAATATGATCCTGAAGTTTCTTTCCTCTCTTCTATTTACAGGAAATGAAAGACTCTTACAGAAAACAAATTAATGATTTGACAGCAACAGTGAAATTGATTGAGAAGCACAAAATCGAGCTTCTTAATGGATTCAAAAAACAGATGCAACTGATCGATAATTTGAAGAAGCAAAAAGTAAGTCAGTGAATGAAAATCGTTTTTCATGCTTAATTGCATAATTAGATAATTCTCCACTCTTTTCCCACTTTAGCACTCTTGTGAATGCTATTTTTGATATACATAATAGTCTAAATGTAGTTTAGTTTTAGTTTAAGAAATACCTTCATCTTTCTATTTATTTGAATGTCCTGGAGGTCTTGTTACTGTTGGGCAATAAACATTATTATTATTATTAATTGGAAAAGACAGCACACATGTGACCTAAGAGCAGTAATAGTTTGAATATTACCAAACGCATAATTTCAAAATATTAGATAGGTAGATATGATAGTCATAGTTACCCCGAAAAATTGACTCCACTTTCTACTTGGTGAGAATGCAACTTTGTACTTCAATCCAAGTTTACACCACATATTGACGCATATTTTAGTCCAGATTGAAAAGGCATTTTCAATAAGAAATATTCAAAAAGAAGCTAATTTTTTCCAGTTATTAATGTTAAGTGCGCCTTAACCTCTAGCTTGCTATCACTTAACACAGTTGGCTCCATGAACAGCATTCATAGCGACTTCCCGAACAAAGCCAAAAAAAAAAGAATGTTTCTTTTAATTCGATTTTTTGAGTTCATATACAGGGTGTCCCACTTAAGCGTCCTTTCCCGGTACCTCCCTTATTAATGAGAATATGAAAAAAATAGCTGAGCAAAAGTTTTATCAATTCAAATTAGCAGGACGACAGTGCAAAGAATCTTAAAGCAACACCAATTCCATCCGTATCACAATGAGTTGCATCAGGAATTACTGCCTAGGGATTTTGTGTCCCGACTTTTGCGGAATGGGCTACTTAACAAAATTAACGAAGAGGGCTTTTTTAAAAGAGTGCTATTTTCTGACGAATCTACTTTCCACAAAAATGGGTTGGTTACACAATTGTCATTATGACGATACTGAAAACTCTCGTATTTTTCGTACATATTCGCAATATCGTTGGTACTTTTTCGATGGGAACCTGAATGGAAGAATGTATCTGGACTTTCTACAGAGTTAGCTTCCAGAATTATTAGAATATATCCCCTTGGCTGTAAGGCATAATATTTGGCTACAACACGACGGAGCACCATGTCATGCTACTCCAGAAATTCGGAATTTCTCAACACGCGTTTCCACGCTGTAATTAATTAATAAATATTATAAAGCTGTTTTCAAATTTTATTTTTCAGTATTTTTCAAATAACTTCAATAATTAAATTTACTCAGATTATTACGATCAGCAATAAATTATTCGATGAAGTCAGCCTTCTATTCAGCTTTGAAAAAAGCAAATCATATTCCAAGGCATACTAGATTATAGTGCATTAACATTTTCCAAAAATTCTAAATATCTCAAAAACCGTTGTAAATAAGTGGAAACAACCTTATATCGGGAGAAAGTAAATTAAATTTAGCTTTTCATTAACAAGAACAAAAATACATACTTCCATTTAAGAAAAAAAAGTTATTAGCAATATAAAAAAACAATTATCACAGTTAAAAATATAAGTTTATTTTATGGAAAGCTTTGTGCAAATAGTGAAAATGATAGTTCATTTCTTCTCAAGTCAATGGTCATAACTACGTTGTCTTAAGTTTGATTGTTCCCGAGATATTCAAAATGGCGCAAGACGCTGCAAAAGTTGTTTTTTCTGATTATTTCGAAAAACCATGATTTTAAGTATGAAGAAGGCTTATGAAACGGACCCTTATTTTTAGTGAGAAATTCAAAAATGCAATAAAAATAGTATCATTTCATTTGAAAAAATTAAGTGGAGTCCGCCCCAGCAGATATGGGGGACCCTGTATAAATGAAAATAATTTTAGATGGAAAATCTGAATTGATAAAACTTTTGTTCAGCAAATTTTTCACTATTTTCATTAATAAGCTATCGAGAAAGTACGCTTAAGTGAGACATCCTGTATAAAAGATGTTGCATTTATACAGATAGCATACTGACCAGTATTGAGTGACGTCACCAACTGACGCATTATGAACTGGTGTCGCAGATACATCGGTGCTAGTGGCGGCTCCTCAGAGGAGGCAGGGTAGGCCGGGCCTCCTCTAAAATTTAAGGCAAATTCATATTTTTGATTTAGTAGCAAATCAAATCTCAAACGTTTTATATAAGTTATATTTTATACAATATATAAAATAAAAAATTCAAGATCGTTATATTTCTAACGAAAATAGCATATGTCTGCATATTAACTTAAAACTTATCATGGACATCACTAAATGAGCGCTACCGCATTCCAGTGTACGCAGCGTAAAAATTATACCTAGACGTCTAACGTGCGTCCAACCGACAACATTTCGAGCAGAGGAGGCTGAAAATTATTTGCCTCCGTTGAAAATGTACAGATCTTATTGCAGCGTGACCTTGGATTTGGTGGTTGTCGATTTTAGCGTATGAAATTTTACGGACTCTGGCTTCCACTCGACACGCCCACTTTGCATCGTCTGTAAACTAGTCATAATATTTCGAATTTCTGGTACCGCGTGTTTTATTTAGGATTTTGGCCTTGCTTGAATGGAAATGTGAGAACTAACTTAATTTATTGTCGCTAGATAGTATTTATCCATATCTATTCTAATAAATAAAATCGTAGTGTCTGTAATATCAAAATAACAGGTTTTAACTAATTGCATAAACAGATATAAGTAGGTACCTACCTATAAATGTCACTAATAACAAAACAAAAATTTTTATAATTTTTGTATGTCTGTCTGTTTGTTTCGGCTAATCTCCGTAACGGTTGAATCAATTTCGACGGGATTTTCACTGGCCGGTAGCTAATGTTATAAGGAATAACTTTGTAATAAATGTTTTTATTTTAGAAAAAAAATCTATACAAATAAATAAAATTGAAGCGTATGTTTGTAATTTCAAATAACTGGTTTTAACTTCCGACGAATCCCCGTAACGGCTAAACCTATTCCAACAGGATTTACACTGGCAGGTAGCATGGACGAAGCCGCGAGTAACAAGTTAAGTGAATATGTAGGTATATCATTTGATTATTTTATTAGAATATTTAACAGGCGATCGAAAATGATCATTCTAGATGAGAATTTCATACATTATTGGCTTCTATTGATGATCTTTAGTAGATTAATTTTTATTGAATGCCTCCAAACCACCACAAAAAATCTAAGGCGCCATAGCAATACCTCCAGGGGTGGTGTGGAAAAATGCAAGTTGTATTCTTTTAGTAATTTTGTAGAGTTGGCCTCCTCTGCAATAAATGTCACGAGCCGCCACTGATCGGTGCTATTTATAATTCAAACTATTGACATCAAACGTCATATGAGATTGACTGATTTATCAATGCGGCTGTTTAATATACTTATTTAATTTCAGATTTTCTTGGAATCATTGAAGATGACCCAGTATTCCGAAGCCGAATATATGAAAATCCTGGATTGGAAGTTGGATTAACAAAACTTTATTTGTTTGAACATTTTTTATTTAAGAATATAGGTATAAAAAAGATAACATAATAAAAAAATATTTCAAATTTTGAAATAGCTTTCATCAAAGATATAGAAAAACTATGTCCACCCATTTCAGATAGGATAAATGACAATTCACACAGCAATCAATATTCATGAGGGGAAAGAATTTTCCATCTTCTGAAAGCCAATCAAAAGAAATACAAATAATCTAAGTCCTATGGTCAAGTTAACATAGTAACTCTTTGATATTAACGTTCACTAGCCTAAATGTTTGTAACAAGAAACTAAAATAATGCATTCTTAAAAAGAAAAGTTAAATTCTCAGTAACAAGTATAAAAAAATACTTTTGTATAGTCACCGTTAAAATATGGTCAATATTTTAATCGATACCAAAAATATTCTCTCCATAATACAGAAATGTATTCTACTCGTAATATATTTACAAGTAATAGAGAACATTTTCCAGTGCTCTATGGGCCGGTCGGTGTAGACTTTGGGCTGTCAAAAATGCCAGTTTATGAGCATATTGACATGGTGCTGGTACACGAACAGTACCACTCCAATTGTAGTACATGTGACACATTTTGTATGTTAAAATTTGCATTCTGTCTGGGGGTAGACCCATGGTATCTTCAATAACGTTGTAGCTAGTGGGAGCCACGGTACCTTGACGTACACATTGACTTACAATGTAGAAGTCGTACCTACAGATATAATTATTAGTATTATTTAAGATTATATTGCATTATTCGCATCAAACGTTTGTACATATCCACATACAATACATTACAGAATTTTGGAACTCTGGCTATAACAACTTTACTATGGGAAACGTTCACTATTGGTATTGGAACAAATCCTTGTTATTTTAGACATATCTCTAGAAAATTATATAATTTATTTTATTTCTAAACTTGGCCGTTCTCCGATATAAGAGAAAAAAGACAATTTTCAAAGACGGACATCTTGACTCATGGGAATCAGACTGTCAATCAACAAGCACTAACGAAGTGATTCTTCGTCATGTAATTAGCAAAACAAGAGATGTAATTAAAATTTGTTTTGTTTTTCAAGGAAAAATAAGTTACTAATCTTCAATTACTGTGTTTTGATGGTTTGAAGACTTCTCGAATTCTCGTATTTGAGCATCATGTGACGTGCCCTTTACAGATAAAATAAAATCATGACTATTATTTTGCTGTTGCTTATCCGTCAACAGTACACAAATATTTCTTGTGTTCAGTATCTGCCTGACTCAAGAATTTGCATTTAAATATTATTCACCGGATGGCACAACAGGCGAGTGAGTCCTGTCACTGTCGTTGTCAAACGTTTTAGGTTAGGTTAGGTTTTTTGAGGTTACTCCATTGAACTGTATAAATATATGGAATTAGCCATGAATAAATATAGGGTAAAGTCCCTATATAAAGTCTGGACAGATACATTAACGTGTGTGTGTAGAAGAGAGAAGTCGCTGGCCTGAAATTTACAAAAACAATAATATTTAAATTCAAATTTATGTGAAAGAAGTTAGAAATTGGAATGTATTCAAAAATTAACCTTTGAATAAATTGTGGTTTCCCGCGCTTGTTTCATTGGTGCCGCCATTTAAATATTATTTGGCTGTAGACCAATCCCGCGAACGAACCGATCTGTCCAGACTTTCATATATAGGGACTTTAATATAGGGAGGACGAGGACGACTAACACAAGTAGTGGGAGTAGCACATAAAACGTAGGGTTATCGTATGTCATTTCGAGGCGTTGCGCACCATTCTATATTCTTATTTAGAGAATGAAATAATTCGTTTTGAAAACATTATTTGATGTATCTTAACGTATCACATGACATGATTCAACGTATCATGCGGACAAAATTGAACATTGTCAAAGGTTTCTTTATAATTACCTCTTTTCATAGGATTTTTATATCGCGAGCTCTTGGACAAATAGTTATCTAATGGCGTTTTCGATTTGAATGCTCTCGGAGCACTCTGAGAGCGATGTACTGACGTCACGCTGTACCCTTGGCCTTTGACGTTTCATAATCGAACATATCCCAAACATTTGGAGCAACTTCATGTCATGAGTGACATTTGTTTAGCGTTTAAATTTCTATATTGGCAGAAGTTTACATTTTGGAAGTTTTGCATCAGACTGACGAATATGCGGTTTACAAGGTGTTGTAAAATGGTAATTAGGTTAGGTATATAAAAATTGTTATTGTTACCACCGTACGTACGTAGTATTTTCATATTTACTTACACACCAGTACGTCAGATTTGAAACTAATAATAATAATGAACTGTACACCTTACTTAAAGAAATATGTGTGTGAAAATAAATTTGAATTTGCTTAATATAGAGGACTAGTGCTCCAAAATTAGTACACGCCCACTTGTCATTTGCTGTTAAAAAATAGGTCCGTGTCCTCAGGCCAGAGTTGCTCTCTGAGCTATCTGGCGAAGATTCACGGACGAATCAAACACGGAAATCTGATTAAGAGCGGGCGCTCTGTCGCAAATCGAACATGATACTTGCCCTCAGAGCACTCCGGAGCAATAAATCGAAAACGTTATGAATAAAAAGTATACGCAACTAAAGAAATTTCAACAAATTCTGCTTTTGCGAACATTTGTTTAGATTTCTCGCAATACTTATGACCGATAGTTTGAATGTATCCTCAGGCGTTATTTTGCATTCCCAGAGAAGATAACAACAGTTGTTGAGAAGTAAGTCTTATCAGGATATTTGATTTTTGAAATGTTGACGAGTAAGTATGCAAACAGTCCCCCTAGATTTTAGAATGCAAAACGATTGAATATTTATGAGAACGAGCGAATTGAATAGATTTTCCTTTTAAAAGCGCAAATACATATTCTAAATGTGACAAAAAAGCTGATACAAATATCGAAAAAAGCATAAAAAAAATTTTAGTTAAAATATTTTAAGTTTTCATTATAATTACCTTTCTGGTAGAGTAATAACGTCATCGACAACGGTACCAGGTGGTGGATTACCTCTGTCACCAAATATTCTGGCATTAATACGCTTACTAACGACAACGAATGCCAAGCGTAAGTCATTGTTTTTGTATATTTCTTGAGTCAGTTTTTGCTTAATGCTGGCCACTTCATGTTCTATTACGTAGGGTAATTGACCTTCTCCCACACCATCTCTGAAATAAAAAGCTATATCAATACACATAAACATAGTTTCCGGGTTTGAATTAGACGGTCATTGGGTTGATTCTATCCATATATATTCCATTAGGTCAACAGGACGATAACGTTTGTAGCCGATGTCAAAACGAATATATTTACAATTTATTGAGAACATTTTCATGTGATATGTGGGCCTATCTGTGCTGACTTTACAAAAATATAAAAAAACTATCTACTTCGCACGCGAAATCATCAAAATTTACTATAAAATTACTGGTTAAAGGCTTATCCATGCATTCCGTAGAAAATAAATGCTATTTTCGCCATCAACGTCACAAAAAAACTCAATAACGACACACAAATCAATTTTTATATTTATTCAAGCCCATTTCACCCACCGATTTTGGGAGTCACGAAATACTTTTTTGTTTATTAGTTTCAAGGAGGACTCCTACGAATTTTCAAGTCAAAATGTCAAAAAATAATTTATTATCACTTTTCCATATAAGATTTATCCCCCATTTTACCCCTTTGGGAGATAAATTTCAAACTTTTAAATCGGTAAATTCAGACCCGGTTTGAATTTCACTAACATCGGTTAGTTCATTCTCAACAAGCTGTCACTTCTGATAGTGATTCTAAATTTAAAACATTTCTTCAATATTTTCCAGAAGATGACTAAAAGTTGGGTATCGAGATTGAATTCATGTAATAACTACCTGAAAATTCTGCTAATAATATTACACACATACCTATAAATGAGGATCCTTTCTGGATAACGTCCATTCAATTCCTTAAACTTCTGACAAGCAATCAGAAGGAAAGCGGAAAAATTCTCGGATAATTCCTCTTCCATTTTATGATGGGCAGTATAGTTGAAGTAACGCGTTGCCTGTTTATTTAGCGATGCAACCATACCGGCAAAACTCATACCTTTGTTGGCAGTATCTCTGCATACATCATATCCAACAATCATAAGATTGGAAAGTGGCAAATTTACAGTCCAAGGTGAACCACCTATTTTACAATTCAGCTGTATGGCAACTTTAGTGGCTATTGACATCACACCTGATTGGAGGAACGAAAAACACAAGTTTAGATTCAATAATGATCTTGATTTTTGTGAGAAGCATTCGTATGTGTTCTTTCAAACTAATAATAAATAACATAAACTTTTGAATCGACTTTTTTGTGTTCTTACTTATTAAGATAATATAACGCAGTACAAATGATCGCAATAGGCATACTTCTAGAAGAAATGTACCTAAAAATAATTACATACCTTTGGATGAAAGATTTCTGGCCACAATCACCTGCGTAGATATACCTCTATCTACGCAACATTTTTTCTTAATGGAGCCATATCTGTCATTTGAGTTATTTGGAAGTACCACCATTATTAACGTCGGTTTGCTTCTGTTGATCAGATTTTCGATGTTTTCCAGATAAGTAGCAGTTCTGTAATGACACAAGTATTATTTTCTGTTCACTTTATAAATACAATACAAAAATTTATGCTTCTTTTCAAAGAAGAAGATACATATTTTGTATTAGATTTAAAAATATTGCAATTCCGCGTAAATAATAATAATAACAAAATGTAAGTTGAACAAGCACTGTAATTCTAGCACAAAGACTATAACCATTTCAGTAACATTTCCATTTCAATGAAAGCATCTCTGTTTATCATGGTTCTGTACATACGTTGAAAAAACAAAAGCACTTTGAAATTTGAGTTAGGTAATGCAATCACGGAGATATAATTAGTGCAAAATGAATAGCAATAAAGATGATTCCTAATTATCTCACAATCTAGTGTGCAAAATGTCATATATCCTATACAATACAGTTTTACTCGAAAATGTGGGAAACTCGGTAATATTTAGATATTCTGAAAAATTAAGAACCCAGTTTGCTTTTGCCATCTTGAAAAATGACATTCAACGTTTCTACAAACTTTTCTGATGCGACCTTCAAAAAGTTATTGCATTGAATTCTCTACAATGTGCCTCAAAATGGAGGCAACTAGTTCACTAAGTAATCCAACAAGATTCCTCGTAGCAGCCAATAAATTGTCCTTGGGTATACCTCAACTTGTCGAATTACAATTGAACCTGCAGCCTAACAAAATTTTAATTTACCCGTATTTAAGAGGCTGGCACTGTCACAAATATCTCCGGCAAGTGATGTTCGATTATAATAAACTTTTTGTGCACCAAACCAGAATAACAAAGAATATCCGAATCAACCATTGCACTAAAAGAGTTAAAAAGATAACAATACTTTTACTATGAAGTTGAAAAAAATTAATAAGGATGAAAATCTTAGTAAATAAGATACATTTCACAATAAAAAAAATACTTTACCTATCATCGGGAATATCGAAGATCCTAGGAGAGCCAAAGTCCCAGCTCATTCCTCTTGCAGCTCGCTGCAGAATTTGAATGAAGTCCTGACACTCCCTTTTAAATTTTACAGGACAAACAACGGCAAATCTTTCCATAACACCAGCTTCAAACATAGGTGTGGACCTCAAATCTCTTGTCCAATCAGCTTGCGGGCCAGCCGAATACTTAGCGTTATTACCTAAAATTGGAAATTTATTTCAAATTAGAAACGAAAAAAATCTCTTGATAGAAATAAAAGGGTTGCCAACTATTGCAGGAATATGCCTTTTACAAAATCTAATGTTTAGTACTCTGTTTCACGTGCGATGTAAAAAATAATTATCTTTATAGGGACGATTTTTTCAGTTTTTAATCACGAATAGCCTATTTTCGCTAAATATTCATGAATTATAGCGCAGAGAGGCACTTCAATTTATAATATGCACAGAATATAATTACAAAATATATCGATAAAAATTTGGATATCGGAAGGTTTCTCAAATTGTTGGATACTGATTAATAAATCTATCAAAACCAATGTCAGGCGATAACTAAGAAAAATCTTGTGCGCCCACTCACACGACTTTCCTACCACTCTCGAACGAATTCCATCGATATAAAAATCGTCTGACCATTAATTTTTTTAACGTGTCAAGACGAAAAACAATGGTCATATTCAAGGGTTACGTAAGAGGAACCGTTATGCCAGTATTATGAATTAATTACAGTTCATCTGAGCATAACTGTCTGCTTTTTCTCAGACATAGACGTTATAGCAGATAGTGAAGGACTTCTACATGTGAACATTTTTGGTGCCAGTTTTATTAATCTACCGTTGAAAACCGTTTAAAAACTCAGTTGCTGTTATTTCAACCTTGGGTTGAAGGTTTATAATAAAGTCACGGTTGACCCTCGGTTGAGTTTCAAACTTCGGTCCACCGGACATTATAAAATCTGCCCCTAGCAAGTTTAGAGTCGTTTCGCGAGCTACAGTCTTAAATGAAACACCTTTTTGAGCTACTGCCTAGCAACCACTACGAGTGGTTCCCTCCTTCCCGAAAGACAGACAGACCAACAGCTGAAGGCTGAAGATATGTTTTAAGGATTCAGAGATCTCTGAAACGCAAACATTTGTTAAAAATAGAACACCGCAAATTTTACACGATTTTAATACTTTCGAACACTGCTCTAGACTAGAAGCACAACACATTTTTGTCATCTGGTCGTAATAAAATGGAACACATATTGGATTTACTCAACTGACATGATGAATATATTTGGTATAACAAACGGAATTTGAAAAAGATACTAATTTATAGAAAATGACCTGTTTTATTTCAACCCTCACATTTGCATACGTTTATTAGGATAAAAGAAATAGTGTTTTGAAATATTTCTAAGTTCACTAAAAGAGAGGTTAATAATATAAATTATTATATATTCAAAACCGTACCCATAGTATTAGTTACAATATTTGTTTTTATAGATATCAAAACTAACCTTAAAATTTGAAACTGCTTTTGTATTTTCTTTTTTAGAATACTCAAGGCTTGAACGTAGATTTCTTGAATAATGAAAACATATCCAATGATATAAAAATTAAAAAAGAATCAAAATTATGATTAGATTTTGCAACAATTTTAAAGAAGTATATAATCGAAAAGCAAGCAGCAATTAAACTTACCACCAACAATCTGTTCAGGCGGAAGAGCTCTACCCTGGAAACGAATAAGATCATTGGCAATATTCAAGTCCCATCGACGCAGTTCTGCCATAACTTCAGGACAGCCACTCATGCGATTACTAAACTCCCGCAGTTTTGCTATTCTATATTAATGAAACAATTTACGAATAAGTAAACACATAGTCATCGTTTCCAAATAAAATATATATATATTACCTTTGAGGAGGACCAATTCTAGTATGATCGGCAAGGGCACGCATAAGGTGGAAATTTTCTCGTTGCTGATCAGTTAGACCAGTAAGTTGACACAATTCAGGAATTAGAAGTACAGTTTCTGGCATACCGGCACGTATTTCTCTCGGTTTGCTACGAGAAACTAGCAATGGTTGATTCTGAACCTGTTGAATGAAGACGATAAGATTACAAAAACTTACTAATGAAATATCAAACTTACTTGAATATTTATATTATACTTCCTCTTGTAGTATTCCACAAAGGAAATTTCTTTTCCATCCTTCATAGGAAATGTGCTAGTGGGTTTCGAGGAATAATCTATGTCATCGATACGATATGTTCTATTATTGTAGTAAGTCAGTACGGTTGAACCGATGATTTTAGATTGGAATTCGGCACGTGGATTGCCAGATCTACATTCCATTAGTAAATCATATACGTTGTCATTGCGCATAATTTTGAAAGCAACATCGCAATTCAATAGAATATTTTGTTCATGTTGGCGCATAGATGTAGTAAAACCGGGCCATAATTCCAATTTATGATCGTTCATGTTGATCTATAGAAAAAAAAAGGAAGAATGATTTGAAAATGTTGATAGACAACTATATGTGTACAAGATTACCTTGGAACGTGGGTCATAATAATCTCTGCCAACTAATTGGAATTTCATGAAATTCAGACATTTTCTTATAATAATGTTGAATAGCTGGATGTAATGGTAGTCACCCCATGCGACGTCTCCAACCATTCTCAAGGTAATTCTTATTTTATCGCCATTTTCAGTTTCCACAAATTTTTCCATTGGATCAGGGTGCAGTCTTTGTGGAGTATACAAGGCCTATGAAAGAAACAACAGGAGCAGACATTTAAATACCATTGTACACAGAATTGTAAACGAGAGACAATACTACATGATAAAAATTTTTATTGCAATGAATCTCGAGTACAGAAATTCGAGAACTATGTAGTTTGAACAGATGGTAAAATAATTATTCTCATTCATCCAGGTACATTATTCAATAATAGTGCTGATTATTTATTGTCGTTTTAAATGTTATTTCCATTATACCAAAACTTTTAGCAATTATAGTTTTGACGTACAGTGTTGGAAAAATGAGATGCTTTTCTAGAGTAACTTTATGTCATAACTTGAAATTTAGTGCTCATTTATAATGTACGTAAGGAGGCGTAAGTTTCGTAACGGATAAAGTTGAATACTGGAACATAAAAGTGGGATCGTTCACAATAAGCGAACGTTACACTTATGTGTTACGGTAGACCGTAGGACCTTACGACCGAAGTTTAGGGAGACATAAAGTTAGACAATGTTCAACTTTACGTGCGGCTTTGGGAAATTTAGGAACATTTTTATTTGGATTTTTTGCGTTGAATTATTCGGTTGGTAAGTATCGGATTGTATTCATATATATGTATTTAAATGTAAATGTATTTTATCATGAAGTTTTAGTTCCAGTATTGAAACTAGGTATTCACCTTCATTTTCTCGATCCCTGTTTACTGGACGCACACTATATCGCGTCTCTTCCTTGTACTCTACGCATTGTCAATAAAAATCTGGTGTGTCCACTCACACGACTTTCCTACCTCTCGCAGCCAAATTCCAGTGAATAAAAAATCCTGAATGGAATTTTATCTAAGCATAACTTTTTTGTTTGTGCTTTTTCTCAGATATGGCGCTGTATGTGGGTGGTAAAGGGTTCTCAGAAGAATACTTTAGGAAAGTTTAATCAAAATCTTTAGAACCGTTTTTGCGCTACAGTCTTGAGCAAATCGCGCATTTTGGCTAGTTCAGCACCTATACTCGAGTTCGTAAATTGTAGGCACTAAATTCTTGGAAATGGTGATGGCGTTTCAGTGATCATCTAGGACTTCCAGTGGCGTACGGAAAACTTTATATGAGGATGAAGACAAGCTACTGTTTATTGAAAACATATATGTATCGAGCAATCAGAACAATATTCTTCCAGAGTAGGCCTTTAAAACTGAGATGGCATGTCGTTCACTTGAATTATCTGAAATGGCATTGACCCTGTCTACAGCAGACACCTGCTAGCGGAGCAAATTAGCGGTATATTCACACGATATCATTTCAAACCCTTTATAATTTGACCACCGTCGTATACTATCCCTCTTAGATAATTAATCATTTTACATTCGTTTATTTAGATTAATTTACCCACAAACAGGAAAGATTTCATAGCCATCAATGAGAAATGTCATTAGTTATTTAGAAATGTCGTGGTAACGGCATATCTAGAGTTGAAAGTGTTTAGACTGAAGTTGTTATAAAAGATCTTATATGAATGATCTTTGTGTTTGTTACTTATCTGAACTTTTCATACCTACATTAAAAATATTAAGCATATACAGGTTCAGTGAAAAGAAAATAGTTGTTAATTAATTAATTCAGAAACATATTTATAACACAGAGAAACACATAATTTTTTTCCATCATCCGTTTGAACACATACTTGAGCTAATGCCTGCCAAATTGCACGTGAGAGTGAGTAAATGTGGTTGTATTGTCATTTTTTCATATATCTATATCCGAAGAAAATGCATACCATATTTAAAGTCTTTTAGCAACTTATTTTTATCAAAAAATGATATAAAGTGCAAATCGGTATACTATTTATTTCCATATATATGTATACGTAAATAAATTCGTCATCTTTTATATATTTATAATTACTTGAAAATGTAGAAATCTAGAAATTTATTTATTTCTTTCGGATATCGAATCGATGAATTCCTGTAGTTTTCAGTTGTGTTGTGAGTTTGTGAGAAATATGGAAGACAAGAATACCTATTCAAGTAAACGCCGCCGTTTTTCGAAATTTTCGTTAGGTTGCCACACAAGACTTGTATTTTATTTTATCAAAAATAATATTCACAATGTCTTGAAACAGTAAATATGTTAACATTCCTTATAATATATAAACATTTTAAACACTTCAACCCATTTCATTAAAACGTAGCCAGCTTACTAAAACTTTAATGATAAGCTACTGAATTTTCGGCTGAGCTATGTCTCCTTCTACCTTACGACAACTTTTATCTATTATTCTTTTCTAAGTATCAATGAAAAGTACCGTTGTCATGTGACTCTTACAATCAGGAATCCTTTTATTTATTAATTAAATATTGATGTCACCCAGCAAATATAACCTGTATACCCTTAACTATATGTTGTCATTACGCATATTTTTTAATAAAATAGTAAATGATCAAATAACTAGCATCACAACCCGGCAACAAAGTTTTCGTTTTTTGCGCTGTTGACGTCACTGTCTATAATTTACGAACTGGAGTATAGTGTGATTCTTATTGAGTGCCATCGACGAGTGGTATTGGTACTAAACAAAATAAAAAATAAAGCAACAAAATACACGGATCCGTTCCCGAGATAATGCTGCCAAATGTCAAATCATATCACGCGTGCGTATAAAAGCATCGAAATTTACCAACTCTGTAGTGGATTAAATATATTCCCTACAGTTTTACACTATGCTTTTTGCTCGGAGTCTTCGCTTTCAATCTGAAAATCAGTATTCCAGAACTGACCAATTACCAATTCAAAAAATGGATTTGAGCAATAGATAAATTGTTCAAGATAAAATACTTACTGTGCCGTCAAACAGATAACCATTTAGAACACCCTGCATTGCCGATCTCATCAAGCCTTTTTTCTGACCAGTATGGTCAATATCTGGACTGAAATCGGCCCGATACTGATTGAGCCCCCATTTACCAGCTTGTAATAGTGGAAAGTAATTCGCTGATAGCTGTATCAGGTTTCCAGATGATCCTATAAATTTCAGATAAGTGAACAAATGCATGAGTCTATTTTTTAATATAGTTTGGCTCATATAGGTTAGATATGATTTAAATAAAACAATGGGTCATCTCCACAGTATTCTAATATTGTTATAAATTCTTATGAGACATGTTTCGGGATTGGTAAATCCCATTTTCTATCTGATACGGCTATGGTAGTAGAAACATAAGAATCCAAGTCAAAAGTTATAAAATAAATTCAAAATTACCCTCCCATTCCATAATTACCCCAAAATAAAATAAACATAATTCTACACAAAACAAAATTAATTTCTAACGGAAACTTCTCTCCTTTTGTTACATTTTAAGGTTGATGCGAGAAAGAAGGAAATTATATTGAAAATTGTATATAAATATTTATAATATAATTGTATATATTCAATTTTTAATATAATTTTCTTCTTTCTCACATCAACCCTAAAATGTAACACAAGGAGAATTTTATTCTATTAGTTAGAAGTTTATTCTATTTTCGGGTTAATTTTTGGGATAATTATGTAATAGGAGGGTAATTTTGAATTTATTTTATTTTATAATTTTTGACTTGTTACACTTGAATTCCCATGATGTTTCTACTACCATAACCTTCCTTATCAGATTGAAAATGGATTTCGCCAATCCCGAAACATGTCTCCTATAAGAATTTATAACAATTAAAATACTGTGGATTTAAATTCATCACTACTCCACTTTGAGAATGGACTTCTTCTTGAAATATGGTTAGATATGATTTTAATGATCAAAGTTTTAATTATATTTTCTTATCAGTTCAATAGCTTTTATCTTTATCAAATGAAGTCTTATAAGCATTTATCTTAAGACAAACATTCAAAACAACGACAATTTGCGCTGTGCCTAATGAGAGATATCACAGCAGTGAAACTATCATTTAGAATTAATCAATTTGGATTAGGCTTGCATTAAAACTAAAAGTCCATTTGATGCATCAACGTTAGCATTCTGGCTGAAAATAACAAGTATCTTACACCAGAGATACAGAGAAGTATCTTTGTATTTCCGGTAAGGGTAAAATTATCAGCCTGTACTAAATAGACCATTCTCAAGTCTACAGTTACCGCTGACCAACTTCAACATGTACACATAGTTCAAAGGTACTAACGAACCTTACCTTGTTTACGTGCGACATGTGTTGGCTTGGTGAAAATGATCTCAGAACGTAGAGTCCTTCCACGAACTCCTCCGTTACCACGAGTACTAGGCTGGCCATCACCTTGTCCTTCGACAGCTGTAAACAATTTAAGTGCGTTAGTCAAATGGATAATTGAAGAAAAAATATAAATTTATAGCCAACACTCTATGTACTTACTTCTTGGAGCATGTTCTACAGAAGTACTCGGGGCAGGTGCCCTTTGGGATGGCTGATACTGGAAAATTAAAAAAAAGACAGTAAAATACCGATGGTCCTTTTCTATGTAAAATTGCATAGATCTCGTCTTAATCTGAGCATAGTAAGGTGGCTCTAATGGGGCAACATTTATTTCAACTGCAATATGTGGCTACAACATTGTCAGCTGCCCAATCATCATTTGATGCAATATTATCTACAACAGTATGGCCCATAAATTTGTTTCGTAGACTGGCCACAGATTTGGGCAACAATGGACTGACGAAATCATTGATGTCGTAGCAGCATATAGTGTTTTGAAATAGAACAGAAATAAGTCTTGATAATAACCTATTCAGAAACTTTTCAAGAATGCCAGAGTGACAGAATTTTGTTTGAAATATTTGGTCCAAAAAGAAAAAGAAATGATGAATGACAAACATAAGAAAGCAATATCTATACAACAAGATTAGCAATAACTACGAATTTTAGCGATTGGAGATACATAAAAGTTTGATGAATCTGTTCAGTGTCAGATGCTTCGATTTGTTATTGTTCAAGATTCTAATTTTATGTAAGCATCACACTTGATATACCAATCTTTTTGGCTAGAACAGACCTTCCATCTGTTTTTAGAATTTCTATCTCTATATACCTATTCCGGTTCCCAAAGTCCACAACTCGTAAATGTACTTCATTGACAAAATCGTTACGACAAATTATTAATGTCACTTTATGAGTAGGTATTATAATCTCCCAAATATTCAAAACAACAATAAAAAAAAAAACATGTGCGACTATATGACAGTAATACAAAAAATATCAAATATCGCTCGCAATGATGCCAGTCACATATTATATATTACAGTAAAAATGTTGCCAGTTTAAGAAGCACCTTTTTGAGCAAATTCTATAGTTATGATTCATAAATTTCTTAAATTAGGATAAGAAAAAAGCAATATTAATTAAATTTCATTAGTGATGCGTAACAAAATTAATTATTTGTATTGACAAAAAAAAACTTAAAAAATTATAACTCAACTATTAAGTAGGTGGTACATTCTGAATATATCATAGTAAACTTACTGGTTGTTGTGTTTGAAATTCTCTAGCAGGAGCTGGAACTGGCATAGGGGGTTGGTACATCTGCTGAGGCGGTTGAGATCTACTGCCCCTAGAACTTTGGCCATTACCACTACGCTGGTAAGGTGGCCCCGGCCGAGGACCGTGACCACCACCTGGGGCTTGACCACTGCCAGTGGATCTTCCTCTTCCCCTAGAACGGCCTTTTGGCTCCATCGTCTTTCTGAAAAAACAAGTATAACATTGTTTAATTTCAAAGGAAACGTGCTCAATCTTCTTATGCTGTTGTTTGAATGTAAGCAGGTTACGTTACTTGATTTAACTCAAAATCACCATCCAACTAAAAATCTAAACCTCAAATTTGAAATAGTCTTACCTTCCGCCTCTTTACAACACGAAAAAACGAATAAATGTAATAAATTAAAATGGCCGTTAACTTGTGAAAATAGCCGCAAACAATTGACTCTTCAACATTCAACCGTATTCAACATGCAATGCAATCTGCAAACCCGCGAAATCAGCAGAACAAGAACAGCAGAAGGCAGAAGCCAGAAACAGAAATGACAGATGGCAGTTTAAGCGGTTGGTAGTCGACGTGCGGGAAATTCAAAAAGAAACCTAACGAAATTTGCATCACAGAATAATTTCAATTCAATTTTACGAATAATATTGGAAATAAATTATTGAAAAATTAAAATGACTTCTATGGGATAAATAATTTAATAAAATGGCCGTCAGCCGGTAGATAAGGGCATAAAACAGATCATATCGAAAGTAAGGTTAACCTAGTTCATATTAGGGGTGTTCAAGCAGCAGATTGGACAACATAGAATTAGTACAAATTCTATGTTGGACCAGTTGCAAATTTTCTTAGAGCTCACTGGTTATGAGAAATGCGCATTTCAATTTCGGTCTTTCAAAATTGATATGCGCATTCTTCTATCACAGTTCAATAAATTAATATGGATATAACTACAATACTCGAATGTGGATTACCTTACGCACTAGTGCGAAAAGTAATCGCTCAAATTTGCTCTCAAAATTATCAAGATGCAAATGCTATTACAGGTAAGAAAAAATTTTGATAAATATTTTGCTGAACTCAGGGGCCAAACATCCTGATTATATTATAAATAAATTGGACATTAGGACATGTAATGGAACTCTTTTCACCAAAAATTATTAGGCGGTCACTTCGTCTTAGCAAGGAAAAAAAATAGATTACTATTTTCACCAGGAATTTTTCCTAAATCTGACTCACATCACAGGCCTGTGGGCCACTACGCTGCTGCACTGTTCACTATGATGGCGTATTATCAATATTTCATTGGTTATTTATTTATTCCTATAAATTCGACTTCATGAGTCTAATGTTCGTACAAACGTGTCATTCTGACAACATCGCACAATGAATCCACAACACAAGTATATGTTTTCGTTAATTGCAGCACTTTTTTATTTATTGGATTTATTTAGATCACATTAGCCAAATTACTACAAAACTATTTCCTAAGTACCTATTTTCCCCACCCTTCTGTAAGCTTGTTAGGGGGTTGAATAATTGAAATTAGGTATTCCAATTATTGGACTAAAATATATTCCTACATATCTAGCAAAAAAACAAAATTCGATAAAGATGGGAGACATTTACCATAAATTGTTTTAATCAAAAGAATCCCAACCCAAATAATTTCAACTTTTACTAAGCGAGGATTCGAGAAAGCCATAAAAGCACAGGAAATTATATAATAATAATAAATAAATAACTAGCTTTTTTACCCGGCACTTCTTTGAGAATTACAGATATGAAACCCTCAACCTACGAGGCCCTGACACACATAAAATATAGTCTATGTCACCTGCACAAATATAAAAAATTCAATAAAAAAAAGTATCGAAATCGGATAAGTAGTTTTCGAGATTTTTGTGGTCATACGGAAAGTCATTACTCGTAGATAAATTAGTATACATATAGATGTAGAATTTCATAATTTTTTTGTTCCTAAAAATAAACTACATTGATACTGTACAAAAACATGGCTGTCTGAGCTAAAAACCCGATGACCTCCATAATTATATACTGGAGAAAAAACAAACAATCCTATGCCAAAACTAGGTTGCTGTTATTCTTTTTACTTCAACAAATATATTATTTTTCTTTAAATTTTACATTTTCGACCATACTTCTTTTCAAGAACATTTAAGAATCATCTTTATTTCTGAAAATGTTAGCGTCGTTACCCTGAATGGGATAATAATGGGAGCCATCACATATCACATAATCAAAGATAAAACTAGTAGGTCGAAATCTATGTTACATTTCATTCTCAAAAAAGACTGATGACAAAAAAACAATAAAGAACAAGTCAGACCAGTTAGAAATTGATACACTTATAGAATTTGAATCTTTTTAGCAATATTTACCTCAATAACCAGCACCAGCCAACAGACAACTAAAAAACTCAACACGTGTTTACTAAATACAAATGAAAATGAAGAAAAAAACTCAAAACCCAAACTTGCCTAAACAAACCAGAGAACGATAAAGTTGACAGAATACTAATTACAGAGAACGTTAAAATACATGGAGTATATAGTGTTCGATAGAACTGAAATTCTACACACCCACGAAACGTTGAGATAATGGACCTAGTCTGCCGTTCCTAGACAAGAAAAAAAATCCGTTATTTTTTTTCATTCTTGAGTTATGTGGATTTCGAGATACAAAACATATCAAGCGTTATGTTTATCAAAACCAATCGAAACTAGCTGAACTTTCAAACGCACCAATCATGTATCAGAAATTTGACATTCGATGAATACAACGTATGTATTTACGTTTAGGTATATGCATGATATAATAAATATTTTTACAAAAAATTGGACCGACTTTATTAGTTGGTGCACTGAAAAGTATAAAATAATATTAATTCTATTGGTGCTGTTACTTTTGAAGTTGTGCAGTTGCAGGTAGATTGGTAACTTTTGGCACCAACTTCACAAGTACCAGCCCCAATAGAATTAATATTATTTTATACTTTTCAGTGCACCAACTAATAAAGTCGGTCCAATTTTTTGTAAAAAATATTTATTGCACACTTTTGAGTGTAACATTAGTCACGAAAATCGTTGAACGTTCACTAATACCATTGAGGTAAAATATACCTATCTCAATGACTAATACCAATGAAGATAGTACTTATTCTATTACCCACGTATATTCCTTGCTTGTAGTTGTTATTATTGAGATCTCAGAACATCGCTGCGGAAATACGCTTGAATATTTTAGTTGTTACCATTTTAACACCGATTTTACTCGAAAACCGTAACTCTAAGGGAAAAATGTTCAGTATAAATGTTGGTACAAATAATTATGTCTTTCATGTACTGCAAACAGATTTTCAATTTTCGACAGAAATCGCCCTCTCCACATAGCGAAAATAGGTATATTTGAGAATTTAAAATGTCTCTATGTCGAAAACCGTTACTCTTTTGAAAAAATGTTCCATTTAAACGTTTCCGGATATTGTCCTATCTGTAATTATAAGGGTGTTCGAGCAGTAGTTTGGACCAGTTTCCAACTGTGTTCCGTGATTGTGGAGCATGCGCATATTAATTTCCGTCTTCTTAAAATTAAAATGCGCATGCCTCTGACGGTTTGAGTTTGGTTTGAAATCCTGCTCGAACACCCTTAATATCAACGCAGATTTTCAATTTTCGACAAAATTTGCCCCCTCCACCCACTTCGGGGGCGGTTTTCGGAGGGAACGAGATGTCGGATTCCCGTTTTTATGAATATGGGACCATTTCTCAAGCCTCCTCTTTCAAATGAATCATCAAAATCGGAGTACGTTTACTATATGAAAGGCGCGCACAAATAAAAAAAATATCCCGATGGCCTGTAGTCAGCGGAAAGGTAAATTTTTCAAAATTCATTGAATTGAAATTTTAACAACCTTTTCATTGGTATACCTACATGTTATTACATAAAATTGTCATAGCCTTGCGGTTAAAGGTTTTCGTTTTGGCTGTTGAATATAAAGCAGACAGGGTTCGAGTCCACTTCAGGGCAGATTTTTTTTTTCGCCTATTTCTTTTCAATAAATATACTATATATTTTTTTAATCAGGGTCTATATTAAGATCTCCAGAAAATGTACAATTACATCAAATTTATATTGAGTGTTCATGTTTTATCAATATTTGTTATTTTTCTTTATTAATTTTTATTTTTTTACCTGTGTATTTTATCAAAAAATGCTTTGAACAAAAGTTGTAGGTACTGATTATATCTGTAACCTAAAATTATTTTTAATAATATTTAAACTAGGGCTCTTTTTTGATAATTTTTTTGAATGTTTGAATGGTCGCCATTTTGAAACTACTTACCCGATATTGCCCAATAACGAACTCGACCGAGATATTTGAGAGATTGATTTTTGTAGCAAATTTGAACTTGATACCTTCAAAACTGCGACCTCTATCGTGTTAACAAATTTCGTAATATCCCATATATATATATATATATATATATATAAACTTTTGAACCAAATGTTTTTTTGGACTAACTTATAGACATATAACAACATGCCGTTGAAATTTTTTCGAAATTCAAAAGTGTGATCGATCGCAATAGGTAGGTATATTTCTATAAGAAATTTACCTAAAAAGCACACAGTCGAATTGTATACCTCCTCCTTTTGGGAAGTCGGTCAAAAACAATCGTGGGTATATGGACAATGGACATGAAAATGGAGGATTTGGT
Organism: Crioceris asparagi; assembly: GCA_958507055.1. Classification (NCBI taxonomy): domain Eukaryota; kingdom Metazoa; phylum Arthropoda; class Insecta; order Coleoptera; family Chrysomelidae; genus Crioceris; species Crioceris asparagi. The sequence continues at coordinate 119,649,113 of OY293826.1, forward strand.
AAATAAACTTCAACTACTATCAGACTACCAACTCTTACTGTCGAACTCGATTCTTGGACCTGGGGCGACTTTTTTATAAAATATTGATTTTACATTCCATATTGCTGCATGCTTTGGAATGCGTCATGAAGAAATAAGAGAGAAACACAATAAACAATCGGGCTGTACCTATGCCCGAAAGTGAAGACAACTTGAAAACTAGCGGGAAGTTTTTAGTATGCGCTTATAATAGTAAATTGTTTTATACCGTATAAAATAATCATTTTTTTTATGTGGAATTACTGGATTTTCTACAGGGTTTCTAAGAGAATGAGATCTGAAATTATTTATATAAAACACGAAAATTGACAATCTCACTTTGCTTATAAGTAAAGGAGAATGTTCTCTCTGTTAATCATCTATCGAATGCTATAATAATCTCATATTCAAGAACATTTTTGCCTAGTAGCTTATAAGTCAAGTGAAAAAAGTACATACATATACCTATGTAGATTTCTTCTGGTAATTTTACTTTACAAATGAAGAAAACTTTCCAAAACAGTGGCATATAGGTAATTCTTTGGTATAATGTACAAGTTCAACAGTTTTAAATTGAACCATGGAGGCAGTAGAGGGCGTTCGATGGTTTGCAGTAGTAGCATACTTTGAATTTTAAAATGTTACCTGACGATTAGACGACCTGCTTTATTGACGATCGGATGTTCTAAATTTACTTAGGTAGGTATATACCTACCTATAATTTGACAGGTTCCAGAAAGAAAACAGGTAGGTAGACGCTTGGTAACCCGTGGCTTATTTACCTATTGCGATTGATTTTATAAATGATAAAATATTTTGTAGATGTACCTATTGTTATTTTATACAAAAGACATCCTGCAGTTGTATTGCAAGTAACAATCCCAATGCATACAGTTTACAGCATAGAATACCTAAGTTTACAGATTGTAGTCAATGTAGATTCTATTTTAAATTTAATAGAAATTAAATAATAAAAATACACGTTGAATCTTGAGGCATTTCGCTGATACGGACGTACAACCACGAAATAATAATAAACATTCACATGGTCAACAGTTCCGATGGGAAAACGAATGAATATCTTCATGCAACCTTGAAAACTAAAAATGACTTCGTCAGCGACAAGCACCGTGAAAACAGTAAAATTGACACCGTTCTCGATAACTAAGTACCTACCTATCTATACAATATGAAGTAGGAGAATAATGGAACCGCAAAAATTGAAATTATTACCTACATCTGCTTACGTAACATCGCAATATAGGTACCTACCTGTGACTCATGTTGACGGATGTTTTCTAGATAAGATAATGTAACTTTTATATCTGTTTTCAGTCTTGAAAATTGCTTCTATCAAGTGCATTCGAATCAATAATTAACTATAAGTGAAAGTGTTTCTCGTGTTTTTTACTGTGAATTAATAGAAACACGTGAAACTAAAACATTTGTGATGCCCTACGGGGTGTTTGAATAATTTTTTGTTGTCTTGTGCCATCCATCATGAATAACAGCGATAGCAGTGCTGTGGTGCGAGTAAGAGAAAGAGAGACAGACGAATTGGCATTGGATAATGTGCTTTCAACACAACCTGAACTGGGACCCACAGTTCCAGACGGAGGATATGGTTGGTGTGTATTTGTGGCAACGCTGTTTTTTCAGGTACCCGCCTACTCAACACTATACTTAGTAGATTAAATTTATGGTTTGTAATAACAGATAACAGATACCTACGTAGATAATATTTATCTTTCCACACTGTTTGGTTTTGTGGTCGGCTTCGTATCTTCAAGTCAAATAAATAGTTTTTCAAATTTGAATGCATATCAAAAATCACTGATGCTCCCATCATTTTTTTTTGTCATAACCTGTTTATACAGAGTGGCTAGAGATTTCTGGGTAAACTACCTTATACTTTACTTTTTTTATATAAAAAAAACAAATTGAACAAAAGTTTCTATAGAACATAAGCTGTTTTTAGTGAAGCACTTTGATTTTGCTAATTTTCGAGATATGAATTCATCTTTTTTTTTAAAAAGCAACCTGTAGCATTTAGGTATGTATATGTTTGCATTTTCAGACTCACTGACTAAAATTTAAATGTTTGATGTAGGTATGTGCAAATTGAATATTAAATAGAATATTTTTTTTATGATAAAACTTGTTTTAAATCTATATTATATAATATATAAGAAAGCAAACATTCAACTAAATTGTATACATTCTCCTCTTTTGGTATCGGTCAAAACCAGTAAAAACACACCGGTAATCTCAAAAATTACAGAACAGATTTTAATCCTGTTTTCACGGGTATATATTGAGCTTGGTTTGGAACAAAATATAAGGTTCCTAAAGTTAGAAGAACAAAGTGAGCAGAATCCAAAATATATTATTAATTTGGTGCTTGTGAAGCACTTTAGTTGCTAATCAAGAGCTGTATGCCGAAACTTAAGGTGAGTTTATAAAGTAAATAAAATAAAATAAGAAACAAATTAAAATTGAAATAAGAATAATCTCAAAAAAGATTGGTTTATACAGATGACGAAAATAAAATAAGAAATAAGAATGAACCAATCAAATCACAGCTTTTTTGACAAAAACTTTTGTGTTGTATGCAAGTTGAGTGTTCTCTGGTGGTTGATCATGCGCATTATCAGTTTCCAAACAAAATAAAATAAAATAAGAAATAAAGATGAAAGTTGGCCATCTTTAGTTCTTATTCTTATTTCTTAATTTAGCTTATTTCGTGAATAAACGCTCCCATGGAAATGAGCATGTTCAACTTTCTTATTTTATCTTAATTTGTTTCTTATTTTATTTTATTTACTGTATAAACTCACCTTTATTGCTTTTATATTTTTTTAGAAAATGGCTGCTTTAGCTTTAGATAAAGTTAGCACAACAACCTTTAGAAATCAACTTTTTTGAAAAATAATTTTCTATTGCTTGTAGGGTTGATTAAGTGCTGTATTCCGAAATTAATTGGTCTAATTTTTTTTATAAATATATTTTTACTAAAAATTGGACCGACGTTATTAGTTGGTGCACTGAAAGATACAAAATAGTATTAATTATATTGGTGCTGTTACTTTTGAAGTTGTGCAGTTGCAGTTGGATTGATAACTTATGGCACCAACTTCACAAGTACCAGCACCAATAGAATTAACATTATTTTATACTTTTCAGTGCACCAACTAATAACGTCGGTCCAATTTTTTGTAAAAAATATTTATTTCATACTTTTGAGTGAAACATTACACACGAAAATCGTTGAACTTTCACTAATACCAATGAAGATAGTACTTACTTATCTTATCATCAACGTATATTCTTTGCTCGAAGTTATTATTGAGATCTTAGAACATCGTTGCAGAAAAACGCATAAGTATTTTAGATTTTACCATTTCACACCGCTTATCCCGATAACCGTAACTCTAAGGAAAAAAATGTCATTATGAATGTCGCTACAAATAATTAGGTCTTTCATGTACCTAGTACCTACAGATGTTCAATGAGAATTTAACATGCTTTTAACTAGAAAACCATAACTATTTTAAAAAATGTTCAATTTAAACGTTTCCTATCTTTAATTATACTACCTCAGATTTTCGAGAAAATTCGGCCCCTCCACCTCCTTTGGGGACGGTTTTTGGAGGGAAGGATATTTCAGGTTTGTGTTTTTATGAATATGGGACCATTTCTCAAGCCTCCTTTCTCGAACGAACAAAAAAAAGCAGACAATCGAATTCTGTAGCTCCTCCGCAGCGCTGGACAAGATATGAGTTTTCGTGAAATTATTAAAGAACAAGAGAATCAGGTTCTTACCTTGGCTATTTCACTAATAGAAAAAGATCTTATCGGAGCCGCTCTATATAAAGCTCGCACGAGTTTTTTTGTTATATCTCGCTTCTGACGATAGAATATTGGTAAGCAATATGTATACGACAGTTTTGGATTGTGCGATCGAAATTTCGTACGCTGTTATACATATTTTTCGAAATACCTAATCCGAACTGCAAAAAAGTTTCAACTTTTGTGAAAGAAGAAACAAACATCTATGTATTCTTTTTCCTTAAGCAGGAACTTTTGAGGGTAACTTTTCTTTTTTTTTATTTCTGCAACAATATTTTAATTAGGTAGAAGAATTACTTCTAGCTCAGAATTATTAACATTTATTTGAATCTTTTAATGTTAGTAATAAATTTTAATGTAAAATTGGATAAAATACCCAGGAAATCAGATGACTCTTCTGAGAACATAGTCCATCAAGTTAGCCATTTTATGGCACTTTGACCGAGAATGACGATATGAAAAAGACAAAGGTCGTCAGAAGGAAAGAAACATTTCTATGTTGTCCATCTCAATTAATTTACAAAAAAAAATGAATGGGATATTGAATCTTTTATACAAATTGCCTCAAATACCTAATAGTATTATTAAAGTCAAGGGTATAAAGATGGTTATGCCAATCATACAAACCCGAGGACCTCTGTTTCGAGAGTTTGAAAGTCGCCCAAGGGCATCAACATCAGAAATAAACGCGGTGTATAAAAAATTTTCTATGTCATACTAATAAAACCAGACATTTCCGAAAATATATACCTACCTAAGCATAATACAGCACTTAATATACGCTAAAAAAATTAGTAAAAGTTGATTTTTAAAGGTTGCTAACTTTAAAACTAGCAATTTTCTAAAAAATATAAGAGTAATTATTTTGTGAATACAGCACTTAATTAGCATCAAATGTGCGCTACAAGCACCAAATAGGTATTGTAGATTGAACTCACTTTGCTCTGCTGGCTTTAGGGACGTCAGAATTTGATTTCAAAAATATGCTCAAAAATGTTACGAAAAATTGAGCACTGTGAAATCTAGAAGCGAAAAATGAAAGAAAACGAATGGAAACCACAGAATCGTTTGACGATTCGATTTTTTGACCATGTTCGACCACCCTTCAAATTTTTTGAAATAAAAAGAAAAAACTTGTATGAACAAAAATCGTTAGAAAAATTGAGCACTATGAAATTTGGTAGCCGAAAATGAAAGAAAAGGAATGAAAATCACGTAATCTTGTGACAAGTTTTTTGACCATGTTTTACCATCAATTAGTTTCGTTTGGACACTCTCTATATCCAAAAAAATATATATTTTTAACCATTTTTTTATTCTATTCCATTTATGTGAGTAATTCGTCTTACATGAAAAAATATTCGCTAATAAATTATAATCCAAAACAATTCATTCACATCAATAATAACTTTTTACAAAAATAATATAATTTTGTAGTTTTCAATGCGTTATCTAATAATATCTGTCCTATTTTTTTGTGAAAAGTTATTTATTTACCAATGTTGTTTAGTGACTTCAAACTTTCAATAAATTCAACGATTTGAAAATTTCCCCCTGCCAAGAAATTAACTTGGAAACGTAAAATTTCTTGAAAAAGATCCAAGCACGTTCACCTACTATCCGAAAGGCGCCTTCATGCATATATATAAAAAGGAAACATACAGCCATAATGAATCTTACCTTCGCTTGGCTTCTTCAGGATGGTCCATGAGGAACACCCAGTATGTCTGAAAATATTAAAAGAATGTCATCAGTAAAAAGTTGGCAATGATCAAGTTAACAAATTGGTAATCACCTTCAAACATAATTCACGTGAAGATCTAAATTTAGTTCGTTAATGAGCTTGATGGAACAAGTAGTTTCTAAATGAAAGCTATCTAATCTAAACATTTTTTTAAAACAAAATAACGAAATATTTTTTTCAATCTAATTTATTATAGGAAATTAACGTTTCGGCTTTTTACGGGCCATCATTTTTTTAATATAATAGTGTAGATGATTTTTATACCGGGTGTCTCAATTGTATCTATTGTCCCAAAACCATAACTGACAGAACCTTCAATCCACGGTCGTAAATGAGGACTGTGCTGCAATCTCTAACTAACCTATTACCTAACCTTAAATTAGGTTTATGACTCTTATGTCAGGTTTATGATAGGATAGTGTCTTGTTTTTTATTTTTATACGATATTAGCTAGTACCGAATTAAGATTGGATTATGAATATGGCTGTTGATCACTTCTTAAACTTGAATGACACTCGGTGTATTTGATACGAAAATTTGAATTATAGTCAAAATTATCTTTTCGATGAAGTAAAAATACCTACTTGTCCCCATCAAAATATAGAGAATGAATAATCAATTAATTTGTGGTTTGGTGGTCCCAAGTTAAAACTTGGGGATACTTGAAGTAGCAACATAGGTGCAGATCTGCAACCTTCATATTAAAACTATTTGCAAAGATTAGAAACTGCTATTTGTAACGCAGTTGGTTTGCAGTTTTAACAATAAGATATGATGACCGTGTTGCTAGAATGTCTTTTAAAGATCTTGACCTTGAGCCTCAAGTTCTTCAGCAATAACATGAGATTTGGAAATTGGAAACGGTGGAACAATGAACCATGCTGATTGGGTGAATAATAATTTGTTGGGTATCAACAAATTCACCAACAGCAGAATGTAGTAGATACCCTATTGGAAGTAGTAAAAAATACGTCGCCCGTAATCTAGAAATTCCACGGACGACTGTATTAGATTTGCAAGATCGCATTCAGACTGGTCTGCAAAACAGTAGGGAAATATAAGCATCCAAGAATTGTTTAGGAGTTTAAAGTCACCGGATGGCCGTGAGCGGATTTACAGACGTAGAAATAAATGAAAGAGTTGATGCCTGCACTATATCAGAGCGAATCTCATATCATGGCGGTTCAGTCATCATCTAGGCGGATATTTCTACCAAAGCATGACCAATCATGTATTTATTGAGAATGTAGCTCTAGACCTAACCTAACCTTACATGGAAGAGATCCTCCAAATTTACATGATAATTTAGCTTGGGTGGTGATCGAATATATACGGACACGTATAAGATTGGAAAGGCCTGCATATAGCACCGGATCTCTTAACCCAATCGAACTTCTTATGACTATAGGATCTACTTGAGAGATCGTCGTCGTTCTGTCAGTTCTGTGCAACCAGACATCTTGCAATGCTTACGACTGACTGAATAAGTATCAGATTCAGGATCCGATCAGACCCAGGCCAACATCAGAAATTAATATTGATTCGAAGCTACGAAAACAGCAAGCTGTCATTGCTACAGGATGGAGAAATACGCTTTATTACAATGTTGTTTGTTTTTGTTAATAACAAATAAGCTTCAAAATATTTAATAATAAGATTTAGGATTACAGAAAATGCTCTTAAAAAAATATACTTATCAGATTCAACTTTCCCACGGGGTGTTATGTTACCACAAAAAATATAGATTTGCCCCATTACCTTTTGTTACAAACTTGTGAAATCATAATGAAGATTGTTGGATATAACGCCATTATCTTTTACATATTATCATATGTTTGATCATATTTAAAAACTAAATATGGTGTTTATATCTGAAGCTCATTGCATAGAGATAGCCGTCACAGGTATAAACAACATTGTTAATCGTATACTCTTTCAACATTGCAACATTATTAATTAAATAATAAGAATGAACCTATTTTTTAGCAATGAACAAGTGTGCTGAAATATACCCATTAAGAATTGCTTATATAAACAAAAAACAAGGTTAAATGCTATAGGCAGATATATTGGAAGAATACCGTTACTAGTTTGGTCGATGTTTTAACCGATTTATAAAAAAGGAGGAGGTATTCAATTTGATTGTATATTTTCTATTTGTATATTTTTGGTATATATTTTACGTTCTAAAAGTGCGCCGATTCTGATAGTTCCTATTTTATTCAAAAGAGTACTGCTTTCAAATGATCCTGGAAAAAATTAAGAGATCCAACATTTATTTCTTCATAAAAATGTTGCTTTCTATCTACCTATATATGTGTATTAATCTTTCCCCAATTTTGATGATTAAGTACTTAGAAAAAGATCCTATAAAAATTTAAGAACTCCGATAAATTTCTTCGTAAAAATATCCTTCAAGTGGCACTTTTTTCAGTTCAATGGTTTCCAAAGTAGAGCTCTTAGAAATTGGAAGGAACCTTTGAATAAATGTATTAATTATTGTACATATTTATTGAAAGTATGTGCTTTTGTTACTATTCAGAAATGTGAAATAATTCATTTTTTACAAAAAAATCGGGCCAACTTTTTTTTAGATAATAATTATTGTATTTATTTACAATAAAAATAGAAATCCCAAGTCGAGTTTACCCTATGGTGCTTCAATTTTATTGTTCAAAAATACGCTAGGTTGATTCAGCTCAGAATATTTATAAGCTTTTCAAGTGTAAAGTGAGCTGTGGAAGAAACGCGGCAGGGGGTTCACTGGCTGTAGGAGTTGAGGAAAATAAATATTCGAACAGTGTAGCACGCATATGACGAATGTTTATAATCTGAAGTTGCTTCTGCCTTCTGCCCCTCACGCCCTCATCGTTGTCGTAGCTTAGCTCACTTTACATTTGTAGAGTAGTAGAACTGTACCTTCTACCTTCTAAAATTCTTGACTACTTGGTTTCTATCACTAACCTTATAATATGATCGGTGTTGGTGTCAGCGGAGAAAAGCGCGGCCAAAAATACGTTTGTGTTTGTCTAAATTAGCTATTAGCTCTCCGTCACATCATTCATTATACCTCCACCACCAGCAAAAGACGTATATGGACCAGAGAACACTACCTCCAAATTTGGAACACAGATTTTTTTATATGGACCTAAGAATTAATTAGGTTAGATGTAAGCAGATAAATAGAGAACATCCACCATTACTAACCTCCTTCATCTGTGGATATTACGACATTACGACGTAAAAAACCAGTAACAGAAACAGAGAACCGAATTCCAAAGAACACTACATCACAGAACACTATCAGCAACGTAAGACGTATATATTAAGGGTATTCGAGCAGTAGTTTGGGACGGTTTGATAACTGTTTAAAATGCGAATGTGCGGTTTGAAACAATTTCCAAGTGGTTTGAGATTTTGTTCTACTCGAACGCCAATCTGCAGTTTGCAAACTTCCCCTTCCACTGTCTTACAATTTCATTGATATAGAACAAATGATTATGCCGATAGATATATTTTATGACCAAGGATAAGATAGAACATCAATGAAAGCTGATGGACAAAACACAAAACCAGGGTTTAGTTTAGGACTATGGTCAAGAATATATAAAGGGAGGATGACTAACTCTGTATCCTGTTCTATAAGCAGAAGTGGCTGAAATAACGTCCCGTGATAAGTTGTCAATTTCCTTCGCGCATACCACGGTCGTAAAATCACTGGTCTGGAATCGAAGGTCGAATTACATAGGTAGCAAGTGGGTCGCTTAGCGTCTTGTTCAAATGTCAAAGTTAACCATAGCACTGCAAAATTGAGAAAAGGGGATGTTACGTAAAATACCTTAATCTTATTGAAAAGTTATGAGTTTATGAGCGCTGAATACAATATAAAGACCTATCGAGATGGAAATATGTTATCGTATATAGTTTGAATCATCATACAACTTTGCATTATCCTTTGAATTGGTATTTTTATGTTTTAAGCAACATCCCCCTTCAAATGCGAACCACGCGGCAGAAATTGGAAGCTGAAAAGATTGGACGCTAACCGAACCACTTTTTTCACGCTCGTTTCAAGACCTTTCTTTATGACCGTGCCCATACTACATAAGGATGCGCAGCGTGATTTTGCGCAACCTACCGAAATGACATACGATAACCCAATGTTTTTTGTGCTACTCCCACTACTCGTGTTACTAGTCCTCCCCTTATTTGTTCATGACTATAGTAATGTTCTCAGAAGGGGATTTCTCCAGGATTTCTCCAACAGCTCCAACAACAGAGAATTCAGAGAACACTATACTCTAAGAAGAATCTTCAACTCATATATATATATTAAGGGTGTTCGAGCAGCGGTTAAAAAACCAGTCCCAAACCGTCAGATGCCTGCACACTTCAATTTACGATGAAATAATTTATTCCCAATTACTAGTAACATGTTCGAGCAGTAGTTTGATGATTTCCAAACTCAGTTTGAGACAGGCGCAGTTGAAGCGTCTTCTTCTTCTTAGAGTATAGTGTTCTCTGTTGTTGGAGAAATCCCTTTCAGAGAACACACCACAGTTCTAAACTAACTGGTTTGGTGTTTTGTCCATCAGTCTTTCATTGATGTTCTCTCTTATCTTTGGTCATAAAACATATCTATCGGCATAGTCATTTGTTCTATGACGACGAAATTGTAAGAAAGTGGAAGGGGTAGTTTGCAAACTGCAGTTTGGTATCCGAGCAACAAAATCCAAAACCACTTGGAAACTGTTTCAAACCGCACATGCGCATTTCAAACAGTTATCAAACCGTTCCAAACTACTGCCCGAACAGCTTTATTATATATGCTTCAACTGCGCCTGTCTCAAGCTGAGTCCAGACCGTAGATAAATTCTTGAAGTCCGGACTAGTGGAAAATTTTAAAATTAAATTGTTATCATGGTTATCATTTTATTATACAGCAGTATTTAGGTGCCCAAGACTTCCACGGTAGGATGGAATTCAGTAACTGGGCTAGGAATAAAATAGAATAAAATAAATGATGTATTATGTATTATTTACGGACGAGTCCACATTCTGCAATTTTGCTCAACCAAATAGAACAAAGTTACATATGTATAGAGCTAAGAATCCACATATTATTAGAAGACTCGGTAACCAGCATCGGTGGACAGTAAATGTCTGGGGAGGCGTTATGGAAAACACAGTGATAGGACCATACTTTTTTATCAAAATTTGAATAGGCTATTTAAATTTTTTGCTGTGAACTGCCCAATCTTTTAGAAAATGCACCATTGAATATTTTTAGAAGAATGTGGTACCAACAGGATGGTGCTTCAGCGCATAATTCTAGAGTAGTGCAATTTTTAGATTTAGAATTTGCTCAGAGGTGGATTGGTTCAGGAGGACCAATTCTATTCCTTCTGTAGGTAGATCACCTGATCTCACACTTTCTGATTTTTTTCTTGTGGGGCTATGTCAAAGATATTGTTTACTAGCAGCCTCCCACTGACCGAGACAATATCAAAATTCGTATTACCAATGCATTCAGGTCAATTCGACCTGATATACTCCAAAATACGAAAGCATCATTTATTAGACGTGCCATCTTATGTATAAATGTAAATATAGTAACCACTTTGAAAATTTATACGGATAATCTAAGATTATTAAATTTATTCAATTATTTTCTATTTTTATTTAATTAAATTACTATTGTTTGAGTTTCGTTTAATTTATTAAATAATTTTATGTATATGATTGATTATTTAATTAACAAACTGACAACCTAATTCTAGTCATGATTCTAAGACCTAAGAAATTATCAAATTATCATAATGAGGTTTAGTTTTTTGACAAATATTTTGTTTTGTAGTTTTGATTGATAAGTTTTATGTTAAAAGAATAGTATATTATTTATCTATTATTGAAGTAGGTATTTAAGTAAAATAATTATTTCTTTATTAAATTTTAAACGTATTGGTCAGTATGTTTGTGATATTACCAGCCATACATCCATTTTTGGATGATTTTTTTTAATTCGCCCATAACGGAGATACTAGAGAATCATGTGTAGTAAAACCAAAATTGTATGAGCAATATTTTCAATTTCAATGAATTCTTCTTTCATTATGATCAACAAAATGATTCGAAAAATAAATGAAATATGATTAATTTTAACCCAAAACTCAAGTCAAATACAAAAAGACATGCAGCCAAATTTGATTTTTTAACAGTTTGACACTTTTGACATTTGTAACCGCCAGTTACCATGCTCAACCAAATCAGTTCCCGTTTGATAAGATTAGTGACGTCAGAAAATATTCCCCTATTACAGTTTATGTCGCGAAAACGTACCGGGAAGTACAATTCGGTTCCCCTAGTACACCGGGAACTCGTGAAAAAATCCACACTGCCTTTGACACGACCCATGATTAGAATCACCTGCTTACCTATTTAATAATAATTTGTCACAATCAAGTTTTAAATATTTTACATAAATAAACAATCTTTTGTTGTGATTGATTTGTTATTGATAAGTAACATCATAATTAAGATATTATATACGGAATACGGACTCTAATCCACAAATAAATACTCCTTGACATTTTTGTAGAAGTCAATAATAAATTAATTTGACAACAACTCTGTAAAACTGTACTACTCAAACTGATTAAACAATCTCTGCACTCTGTAAAGGTCCATAAAAAATCACTAAAAAGTCTCTATCTGACGGCGTAATCACATTGCTTAGGTATTTAGACACCTACAGCTTTTCATAATGCAGCGAGAAAGAAATCATTAGAGCGGAGGAAGAAAATCATAAAGTGGAAATTGCAAACATTGATAAACACTGAATAGAAAGCTTATCGCACATGGCTGACGACGCAGGACAGCAAATGACTAAAATGTTGGAGGTATGTTTTCTCTGGTAAAATGTAATTAATATGTGGAAGTTAAAATGTATTTATAAGAGATAAACAAAACCACAGGAACGATAAGAAAAGACGGAAAGTATGATACAAATATGAATTTGATTGAAATGAGCGAATGGGAACAATATAACCATACAAATACAAGTTAGACGAAACAATGAACAAATGGTAAAGTTCCAATAGCAGAAAAAAAATGTAAGAAATTTGATTGATGGAAAGGCAGCAGGGCCTGGAGATTTGAATTTGAGAATGATTTTTTTTTAATTTTCCGCCAAGTACTTTCATATAGAAATGGAGAACGGTTAGTTTCCGTATATTTGGTGAAAGTCTAGCGGCTTTTGCTATAAAAGCTCTAAAAAATCAACAGGCGTATTCATAATCGATACTTAGTACACTACTAAAATAAGTGCGGAGGTCTAACCTCAAATTAGGTTACGGTATTAGCTACTACCGAACTAAGATTCGATTATGGATTTTCAGAAAAAATTGCTACTTCCACATAGCTGAAACACATATTTCAGACTGTAGCGCGGAAACGTATGATTATTTTTAAAAATGTCCAATTTAAACATTGCCGGATATGGAATTTTCGTTGATTCTGTCGTCTCGGATTTTCAATTTTCGAGAAAAATTGCCCCCTCCGCCCTCTTTGGGGGCGGTTTTTGTGGGGAAGGAGATTTTGGATTTGATTTTCCTGAATATGGGACCATTTCTCAACTCTCCTCTTTCAAATGAAACAAAAATCGTCTAAATCGGAGTACGTTTACTATGCAAAACGCGCGAACAGCAATAAAAAAAAAATTGAAAAAAAACCCGATGGCCTATAGTCAGCGGAAAGGTAAATTTTTCAAAATTCATTGAATTGAAATTTGAAAAAGCTTTTCATTTGTATACCTACATGTTATTACATAAAATTGTAGTATGTGTCATAACCTTGCCGTTAGAGGTTTTTGTTTTGTTTTTTTGTAAAATATAAATCAGACAGGGTTCGCGTTCCACTTCAAGGCAGATTTTTTTTTTCGCCTATTTCTTTTCAATAAATATACTATATATTTTTTTAATCAGGGTCTATATCAAGATCTCCAGAAAATGTACAATTACATCAAATTTATATTGAGTGTTCATGTTTTATCAATATTTCTTATTTTTCTTTATTAATTTTTATTTTTTTATCTGTGCATTATATGGAAAATTGCTTCGAACAAAAGTTGTAGGTACTGATTATATCTATAATCTAAAATTATTTTTTAAGATATTTACACTACGGCTCTTTTTTGATATTTTTTTTAAATGTTTGACCGGTCGCCATTTTAAAACTACTTACCCAATATTGCCCAATAACGAACTCGGCCGAGATATTTGAGAGATTGATTTTTGTAGCAAATTTGAACTTGATACCTCCAAAACTGCGACCTCTATCGTGTTAACAAATATCCCATATATATATATATATATATATATATATATATATATATATATATATATATATATATATATATATATATATATAAAAATAAAAAGATGTTCTTGGGGATGCAGTCATATATTCAATAAAATTCTTTGACTGAAGCCGAGCTTTCGAGAATGTTTATTCTCTTCTTCAGGGCAAAAATCATGAATTTAGAATAAATTAACCAAAAACAGGAAAGATTTCATATCCATCAATTACAAATGTCATTATTTATATTTGTAATTGATGGATATGAAATCTTTCCTGTTTTTGGTTAATTTATTCTAAATTCATGATTTTTGCCCTGAAGAAGAGAATAAACATTCTCGAAAGCTCGGCTTCAGTCAAAGAATTTTATTGAATATATGACTGCATCCCCAAGAACATCTTTTTATTTATTATAAATCCAGTCAAGAATACAAAATCAAAATATATATATAAACTTTTGAACCAGATGTTTTTTTGGACTAACGTATAGATATATAACAACATGCCGTTGAATTTTTTTCGAAATTCAAAACTGTCAATGATCGCAATAGGTACATTTCTATAAGAAATTTACCTAAAAAATGCAATCTTACAACCGAATTGTATACCTTCTCCTTTTTTTGAAGTCGGTCTTTTTTTCCAAACATTTGATTTGATGATTATTACCGTATACATTAACTCGTCATAATGAGCCGTTTCATTTCATAATTCGTCAAATGATGTGCTGGAAGATTTTTTTTTAATTTAATTTTCTAACTGGGTGCGTTTTTGTGATGCGGTCAAACATACAAACATCAAAGTAATCTTATAAGGGTTTCGTTTTTCCATCAGATTTACGGAACACCAAAAATTGTACCGGAAAGCTCATAGAACTAATAATTAAACTATTTGCAAATGCCTCATAAAGAAACTTTAGTTGGAGGAATCTCTTAAGTATAAATTCTGTAAATAACATGAAATACCAATATCTAAGGCAATCGTACATTGTGCTACCACTTACTCTTGTAAATTGGATTAGATTTTAAGATACACGATTGCTAGCGCTTCCTTTTTGGTATAAACACAACTCAGTTATCTTTGGTTCATCACATATATGTGCCAGTGGCGGCTCCTGACATTTATAGCAGAGGAGGCCAGCTCTACAAAATTACTAAAATAATACAACTTTTACCTTGCCTTACATTTTTTGTGGTGGTTTGGAGGCATTCAATAAAAATGAATCTACTATAGGTCATCAAAAGAAAGCAAAATCTATGAAATTCTCATCTCGCCTGTTAAATATTCTAATAAAATAATCAAATGATATACCTATACACATAACTTGTTACTCGCGGCTTCGTCCGTTCTACCTACCAGTGAAAATCCTGTTGGAATCGACTTACTGTTATTACAAAGTTATTCCTTTTAACATTTGCTACCTGTCAGTGAAAACCCCGTCGGAATCGGTTCAGCCGTTACGGAGATTAGTCGAAACAACCAGACAGACAGACAAAAGTTATAAAAATTGTTGGTTTGCTATTAGTGACATTTATAGGTACCTACTTATATATGTACAAATATGCAATTAGTTAAAAGTTAATATTTTGATACTACAAACATACACTTCAATTCTATTTATTAGTATAGATATAGATGAATACGTTCTAGTAAATAAATTGTTACTTTCACCCTCACTCACTCTTAAAGCACGGCCGTAATCTTAAATAAAACACGCGGTACCCGAAATTTGAAATACTATGACTAGTTTACTGTTAACCGTGTGATATGCGAATCAGTCCGAGAATGATCGATGGACGATGCAAAGTGGGCGTGTCGGGTGGAAGCCAGACTCCTCAGAGTCCGTAAAATTTCATACGCTAATATCGACAATCATCGACAACCACCAAACTCAAGGTCACACTGCAATAAGATTTGTATATGTTGAACGGAGGCAAATAATTTTCAGCCTCCTCTGCTCGAAATGTTGTCGGCTGGAGGTCTATAATTTTTTCGCTGTGTACTTGGAAATGCGCTGGCGCGGTGGCGCTCGTTTAGTGATGTCCATGATAAGTTAATATACAGACATGTTATTTTCGTTAGAAATATAACGATCCTGATTTTTTATTTGATAAATTATATAAAATATACCTTTCATAAAATGTTTTAGATTTGATACGCTCCTACATCAAAAATATGAATTTGCCTTAAATTGTAGAGGAGGCCCGGCCTCCCCTGCCTCCTCTGAGGAGCCGCCACTGATATGTGCCTAATTAATAGTGAGCAGCAACAATCTTGTATGTTAATTGTGCTGTAGTTTGGAAACCTATGATTTTTTTAAAAATTTTACTTACTCAATTAAATGATATTCTCTTTCATCCTGAGCGACAATAATTTTAGTTTTTCAAAAAAATTGCTTCTTCAATATACAGGGCTATTTGGATTCGATGCTCACCATTGGAATCTCGTAAATAGTAAGAGCTACGAAGAAGGTTAAATTGGGGCAAAGTTGCGAAATGTAATAGGGATTAATATGCCACAAAGAAATTTGAAGTAGGTATCATTTTTCTTTTTTGCGAATACCTTTGTTATGCCAGTTATATGAGTTTGTTGAACTGTCAGTTTGCATTGAAATATGAGTTACTCAAATGAAGACAATTATGACATGTTGAGACTGTATTTCATACACCACAGAAATTCTGTACGTGCCACTGAAGCTTATCTTCAAGAATTCCCGGAAAGGCTGCAGCCGCATTACTCCCGCCGTTACAAATTGGAACGAAATTTGATTGAATATGGTTCTTTTCAAAAACCACGATACAAATACGGAAACAGGATTAACGAAGCGGATGCTGATCGAGTGTTGCAACAGGTTCATTTTCAAAATAATATGTTTTTCTGTGTTCAAAGCCTATTTCAAAAAAATTACAGGTTACTGCTCATCCGAGAAAATCGACAAATAAAATATCATTTGAATTGCATTTACCCCAGAGTAAGGTTTGGAAAATATTAAATCAAAATAATTACAAGCCCTGGAAAATGTACGTGTCTCAGAGGCTGGTATCTGGAGATTTTCGACGGCGATTATCTTGGTGTAACTGGCTCAGACAACAAATCAATTTAAGGTGTGGTTTTCTGAATTCCATAATGAGGACCGACGAAAGCAAAGTAGATATGCCAGGAGAGATTAGATTTTACGTGTAATTTCCCATAAGGAATTGTAAGGTCGATTTTGCAGAAATTGGTCAATTTTAGAATTTTTTTTAATTCCCGTTCAAGGTTGGCGAGGCGAGATTATGATTGCTAAGGTCTCCTGAAAGGGGGTTCCATTGTGGGGGTCCAGAGATGGGGGCCCTGAGTTGTGGGGGTCTCTCGGAGCGCTAGGTCTCCTGAAAGGCAGTTCCATTGTGAGGGTCCAGAGATGGAGTTCTATTTTGGGGGTCTCAATAAAAAAAGAAAAAAAATCTTGAAGTCGGTGGGATTTGAACCCAGGATAGTTATATATCTGAATTATGAAGCGTTCAAGTTCCATTCAAGATTCATAACGTTGAATTGTTGAAAATAATGCAAACGGAACTATGTGATAAGATAAACGCTTTTTAGATAGAAGGATATACAGGCTGTTGAGCAGGTAGGTGAATTAGAAAATAATAAACATAGCTCCATACAGCACATCTGGCAGGTCCAACACAGCTTCAGACAGGTTCAACACAGCTTCAAACAGCTAAGTTGATAAGTTCCAAGCGGAAAACGTAGAACTGTGTACATTATTCAATTCGTTGAAAAATATGAAATTTTTTCCAAGTTCCATCCAAGGTTATTATGTAAGGCCTAGAGAGCTATAGATTCCGCTCCCAAACATATGATTTTTACAAGTTTCCCATGGGAATGAGAGACACACAAACCGTCAATCAATCTTCATCTTCATTTTTAATTCCACATTGGGATTTGAACTCAGATCTCTCGGGTATACATAGTTCAAGGGTGAGCGGAAGAACATCGTTCAAGATTCAATTCGTTGAAAAAAAAAAAATTCCAAGTCCATTCAAGGTTATTATGATAATCCTCATCAGATCATATATTTTTCATTCTAAGTCCCACCAATCACTCAATTGTTTATATCCAATTCAAGATTCCCTATCTAGTTTTGAGAAAATTTATCAAATGATCATGAACGTCAATATGGTATATTATCCTATGCATATCCAAACTTGTTTGGAATTTGCAAGAAAATATAGAGAGCTGTAGAATTATGCTCACTATTCCTCGAACATAAAATCAATATAGGAAAACTTGTAGATGAACTTAAAAAATTGGGGTTAGCACCAGGAGGAAGATGATGGTTATCAACATCAAACTGAAGCAGAAATATTGATTATGTTAAATAGATGATTATTTCATTGAATGTATTTTATTTCATAGTAGTGAGAAATTAAATTGAATCTGTGATTAAGTTAATGATTGAAAATAATTTCTATATCAGGATTTGAATCTGTGGAAATTGGAAATTCGTTCTCATAGTGTTGTTATGAATGATTATCTTTTGTGAAGGATGTATAGGCTTATGGATAGGTAGGTGAATTGAAACACTATAAGAAGAAATTGATCGTTTATTTTACTTCTATAAGTGTGGATAATCTTCTTCAGAATAATTGAACCTTTTTAAGTATTATTGTACAGATCTTAATAGGATTCCGGTTTCCCACCATAAAATTTCAGCTCCACTGCTCTAAGATAGAGCTTTATAAGTCGCTTATCTATTTATATGAAAGAATAATTTGATTCATTTTAAATTCATTTCTTAAGACTCATCCTTTGACATAAAAAGTAGAAATATTAAATTTAACAGTCTTATAGATTCATCCTTGCAATTTTGTTCATTTTCTGCAGTAGATGCATACGGAAACCGCAAACATTGGAGCGCAAAAATGATAAGCTTTTATCATAATTCTCAGACACGTGTGTTTCAGCCTTCAATTATTTTTTCTAGGCGTGCCCCAATGCATACGGAAACCACAAACATTGGAATTGTGAAAATTGATAAAAATTGATATTATGAAATAATTCTTAATTACAACATGCAGTAAACTTATCACAACAGGAAGCGGTTGAATGATTCAATAAAAGAAATATATGAGCCTTATGCACCATATACATAAAGTGGAAAGGTTGATTTTGTCGAAGGAATGTTTCGTGGGAATAGAGACTCAGTTATTCTACATAATTTCCATCACAAAGAGTCTCATGAAACTGAATCTATGATTCTAAAATCAAAAAAGTCATTAGAAATGGGGAGACATAAGATTGTTACCCAAAACAATAAGAGGTTTTAGTGTCTGAAACATTCTTTACCTTGGGGATACTATTCTCTTGATAATATTCTATTAGAGTGAGAAGCAGCTGAATAACATGGTTAATAATGTTTCTAATATTGAAATCTTTTTTCGGAGCTCATCAGAATGATCAATTCTACGTTTATTGAGCGAATAATGTCCCCACGGTAGAGTGTTGAAAGTTCCAGGTACCAAATACCGCTTATCATCTTCTGGACTCATGTCTATCTTATCTTGCTTAAGAGAATATACATGGTGTTCCTTTGCCTGAATTAAATTTTGTGAAACAATTTTATGCTTCCATGATTCCAAACATTCTATATAATCGTTGAAACATATATTATTTTTCACAATAGATTTTTTCACACCCTTGGCTTTCTTTGTGATTCCATAATTTCGAACTAAGGATTTAATCTCCTCAGGATCGTATCCTTCCTTCATCCACTGACATCTCTTGGTATCCAGTTCATCATCAGCATTTTTCACGGCGTATAATTTTGATCTGAGACCTACAAAATCAGTTACCGGAACACCATTGTTCTCATCCTTCATCATACCTAGTACTTTCTTGTTCACACGTAGTATGCCATACTGATATTTTCTTCCTGATAATCAGAAGTATCGAAGTGTTTGTGATAATCTCTTCTTATTATTTCATATGGATCTTCAGAGATCTCATAAATGAGAGAATCGGTATCAGTATATAGCGCGATACAGCCGCCACCAAAAGCTTTCTTCATATAATCATAATGGAAATCATAAATAGTGGTTTATGCTAAATCCAGGATACTCATTCCTACATAAATTGGTTTGTTCAAATATATTTTTAATTTCTGAAGCTCAACAGCCACAAAGTTTTCATTAAAAATAACAGAATTCCGGTTTCGCAATGTATGATTCCGCACCATATCGTCCTTCCCATTTCGTTAACTCTCTTATATTCTCCATCGTTTTTCCTGTAACAATAAAAGGTATGAATATATAGATTTGTGAAGTGTAAAGCGATTACAAATAAAATATTGTATAGAATCGAACTTACCAAAAACGGCGTTATTCATCAGCTTGAAAAGATTCTTCTCAAACTCATTCTTCGCCTGCTTCCTCAAGTTCGTATTCAAATCGATGTATGACTTGAGCCACGCAGACTGCTTGAACTTCAGTACTCGATGTATTTTAGTTAGGATCAATCCATTCTTCAATGCTTGTTTAAGATTTCTATAATGTATAACATACTTTTTCTTTTTATGTAACGTAGCCATAAGTTTCACATTTTGTTGAGAAGCTACACATGGTGTTTGAGTTTTAGAGTTGTAATGTTCAGGGCAGAATGGAAGATCTTTGTGTTTTTCATGTAATTCTCTGGGATACTCGAGGTCAACTTCTAAAATATATCCTTCTGGAGCATCATCCGGGATTTGGGCAACATCGATATTATGGTCCATCCATTGAAAACCGCCATATGGTAGATGTTGTGACATCGCCCAGCCATATTGATTGTTAACATCAAAGTACATGAGGTAATTTTCTGGTTTAGTTAGATCATAATTAGAAAGGTACTTGTTGTTTGCATGAGCTCGTCGTTTACCACATACTTGACTCAATCCTCCACGAATCCCTCGCTCAACAAAAAAAAAACATGTCAATATCTGTAAGAAGTTCCAATTCTTGTTTTGTATGTGTTAACATCGCATCCCACGTATATCCAGGTAAGGTGAAATAATATGCAGGATCCAACCCATAAGTTTCATGATAGCTTGATCGAAATTGTTCAAAGACATCAGCCAATAGAAGAATATCAGTTTTCATGTAGAGATCGCTGTATTCACCTAAATTCTGACATCTGAATTCATTCCAGACGAGTGGAGCCCTCATATAATTTCTTCGATTTTCGATTGAAACGGTCATTAGAATCAATATAATCATATGGCATTACCCCTTTCTTTGTAAGAAGACTAATATGTTCTTCAGATTTGTCAGGAAATTGTGATTTCAGGTTGGGAAACTCTACTAAATATGAGGATAACTGATCTAGGGAGGAAGCCATAAATCGAAAACTATCAATGAATCGGAAATTTATACAATAATCATCATAATGTTTGGTGAAACTGATATATTTTTCCTTGGTTATTGGCAGTAGATCAATCTTTCCATCCATTCTTGTGGCCATATTTTGTATAACAAAATCAGCGTCATATCCACTCAAGTTGTGAAATACTACAGGGATCGTGTGACTATCCTTATAATTAATATAACATCCTTCATGTGCTGCTCCACGATAATTGTTCACAGCTAGGAGATGCTTGTGATCTCGCACTTTCTTCTCCGCAGGTTTGAAGACTCCTTCGCAAATATGACAGTGAGTTGCCTTCCGAAATTCAGCCTCCTGTTGTGATGTCATATCAATGTCATAGGGACAGAGGAAAACAGTCTCTACATCTTCAGCGAATTGATTCATCTCATCAGCGAACCATTTCATACAATTGAGACCTCAATATGAGCGGTAAAAACTCAGAGAGTCATCATTTGAGGATATTGTTCCCTATTTCAGGCATTTTTATAGCAGTTTCATTCATTTTCTCACAATCCTCCGAATGATTTTTAAGTTTTTCTTCAGATCGGAATTACCGGAGACATCTATCACATATGAATTTCGGTCCATTATGTTTGCTCAACTGGTTTGATATAAGACGAGAGAGATTTTTGATCCATACGTAATGATATCGAACAGGTGTATCATCATCATCATAACTATCTTGAATCATTAGTAAATTAATGTGTTTTTTCATCTTATTTTTAGTTAGATATGTAGGCAATGTAGTGTGGTTCTTATTTTCCTTCTTCAAAATATAAACGTTGATAGATATTTGGTTTTGTTTCTCAAAATTTGGTATCTGTTTCATTGTCATCGGGAACTGAATACCTTAGAATAATGTGGGTACTTGGTAATTCTTTGAGGGTCCTTCTTAACAGAATGGCGAGCAGATGTAACAGCCCATGCGAAACATGCATTATCATCATTTTTCACATTGATACATGCTCCTTTTTTTTGATTTGTGGAGGTAGCTCGATGAAGGAACTTCCAAGTTGAGGTGTGAACTTTTATATTCACCACTAGGTTAATGACATTCACCAGAGCCCATCCACTATCACGTTCTTGGAATTCCTCAAGATCTTTGAGAATTGGTATCAAGACATTTCTATTGAACCATTCAGTAATATTCGTATCTCGGTAAATAGGTGAATTAGATGTTGTGAAATATTTATATTCCTTTTGAATTTTATTCGCTGCCATTATTTCAAATTCTCCACAAAATACTATATTCACCTTGACAGCTTCATCCTTTTTCAATGCATTCAGAATTCTTCGTCGAAATATTGCTTCACAGTCCACCAAAAAATCCTTAGGATCTTTATGCTTCAGGTTACTAATCACACCAGTTCTTATTCTTGACTCAAATGCTGATAATGAATCATCCCAATGTACTCTGTTCCAAGCGCTTTCCCTTCGGCTATTCAGTCCTGCTCCAATTCGTTGTTGTTTTTTAAAATTTGAATCTGAGCCTCAAGTTGTTGCTTTTTTCCAGGGGAGCCACAAGTTCGTAATTCGTGGTAAAGCTTTCTAATAGCTTTTATACATTCCTTCATACCTTTGGCTACATGCTCATTATCATTGGTGGCTATGAATAAAGCCACTAACGACTTTATTGTACGAATGTATGTTGAACATTTTCGGTGAAACTGAAACAAAATCTTCATATCAACATCGACTCTTAAAGCCGAAGATAGCCGAAGATAGCTGAAAATAGCCGAAGATTACTGAAGATAGCTGAAGATTTCTGAAGGTGGTTGAAGATTTCCGATGGTAGCCCGAGATAACTGAAGATACAAAACGGATACAAAACGGATACAAAGCAGATACAAAACGGATACAAAGCGGATACAAAAACGGATACTAATCAGTTCCACTTTACTCCCCCAAGAAACAAGATGTATACTTGTCAATTCTGTAGAGAAAATTTGCTGAATTTGGCCGTCTCAGATTTTCAATTTTCGAAAGAAATCGCTCCATCTACATAGCGGAAATACAAATATTTCAAATTTTAACATTGCTGTAATTCGGAAACCGTAACTCTTTTGAAAAAAAATTTCTATTTAAACGTTTCCGGGTATTGTATTATCTTTAATTTTGCCGTTTCAGATTTTTTGGGAGAAATTGCTCCCTCCTTTCCCTTCGGAGGCGGCTTATGGAGGAAAGGAGATTTCGAATTGGAGTTTTTATGAATATAGGACTCAAATCTCCTCTTTCAAACGAATGCAAAATCATCAAAATCGGAGTAGGTTTACTACATACCATACCATAGGTACCAAAAACAAAAAAAAAACTCGACGGCATGTAACCACCGGAATAATAAATTTCTCAAAATTCATTGAATTGAAATTTGAACATCCATAGATTTTTTCTTTATTATTTTTTTTCTGTCCGTTTTATGTAAAACTGCTTTGAATAAAAGTTGAAGGTACTAATTATTTACATATATATATATATATATATATATATATATATATATATATATATATATATATATATATATATATATATATATATATATTTGCACCACGGCCCTTTTTTGATAATTATTGTTTGAACGATCGCCATTTTGAAACTACTTAACCGATAATGCCCAATAACGAACTCGAGATATTCAGAGATTGATTTTTGTAGCAAATTTCCAAATTCAAAAATGTGAACGATCGCAATAGGTACATTTCTATAAGAAATTTACCTAAAATCAGACAGTCGAATTGAATAGGTACCTCCTCCGTTTGGTTTCGTCGGTTAAAAAGTACTTATATATTTTGAAATTAATTTCAGGCATTGATCCCCAGTCTCAGCGTAAGCTTTGGCATGTTCTTGGCGTTCCATAAACTACCTGATTTATCCTCAGAAGACATCAATCCCAAGCTGTGGGATGATGGCCTCATGAATACTCCACTCGTATTCATATCTTCCTGGTGCTTCTTTGGTAAGATCTGTATTTGAATTTTGATTTGAAGGCATTAAAAGAATGGCTGTAAATTTTTTCTTACCTACATGATGATTGTTATGATTAATTTATCCAGAATTTGGATTAATTTCTTTCAGTTTCGCATTTACTCGATTCATTATTGTAATTCAGTTGTCTCTAATTTCAGATCCCACAGCTAGATTACTGATCTCTCGGAGTACCTGGCCCAGATTAGTGGGTGCATCTGGTACTTGCCTTACATGCGCAGGTCTTCTCTTTCTTTGGATGGGCATGGTGGGATATGCAGGATCTTCCATTTTCTTTTTATCGGGTTTACTCACAGGTAACAAATTTTATTCATCTGTTATTATTTGCTTCATTCATTCAATATTTCGTCTTGAAGCGCTGAGATATAGGTAGGTCTACCTATTATTTAATAGTCCAAGTGCCTCGGGTATGAAAATGTTTGAAGTATGAAGACACTTCCGTTTATGTTAAAAATATATTGGCAATAAAATATGTTTTCTGATTCGCTTCATGGTAAGAGAACTCAAACCTTAATTTAAATAAAATCATCAATATATTAGACCTCTTACGATGACGTTTAGATAAAATTGAGGTAGCCTCGGAACCACGGAGTAAGGCTGCACCAGACAGATCCGTTAATAACGATCGATATATTAAAGCGCGGTATTTGTTTACAGGGCATTTTTGAAAATGTTGCATTTTGGGACCCCCCGTATCTCCGTTATCCTTTAACTTATCGAAAAGGTAAAAGAACATTCTTATAGATTTTTTTCCGTTGAGTACAGTGGGGTAAATAATTTTTGTTACATATTTACTATTTTTGAGTTATAAATTAAACTTGTTTTTTTAAATGGAACACCCTGTATATTTATAAACTATAAAATTTGTCTTTTTTTACCTTTTCAAAAATATATAATAGCATTCACCTTTTCTCAGAAACACGCAAATAAATGACGATTTTCTAAAATTAGATGCATAATTTAATAGCAGGCCATGGATAACAATAATAAACACATGAAAGTTACAGAATACTAACAAAGAATTGGATACGTTGCATATAGGTATCTTCTTATAAAAAAATACCTCTAGAGTTTTTTTTATAACAGTAAGTTTGTAACAACAGTTTTGTAGCATAAAGTGACAATTTAAGAAACAAAAAATAGCATTACATATTAAAAAAAAGAAAATCTAATTTTTGAATGTGCTGTTCAAATTGACGAGCATTTTCTCTCATGCAAAATTCTTTGAATAGTATTTAGAATAACCATTGCTGATTTTCACTATGCCAGTTCCTGGTATTGTGACGATTAAAAATACCCGCACTTGAAAAAAAGCATTAATCTGCCCAGATAACAAATCTGACAAATGAATAATTAGTATCGATTTGTCGCAAATACTACTGGCAAAACAGTGCCCGGCGCTCAGCGTCGCCAGGATGCAAATGTTGCACTATATTAAATTTGTATGGATGATATTTATATTTCTTCAAGATCCTCTAAACGTTAGTGTTTGGCACAGCAATTTCCTTCTCAATGTTTCTACAAGAGGACGAATGTGTTGCTTCTATATATCCCAAAGTATCTATCTCTTTTCTTTCCCTGTTCTCTTTGTTGTATGTTAAGCGCGGGTGAACAAATGATCCGTGCTCAACTAAATTTGTTTTTAAACGAGAAAATATCTCAAAAAACGGTTGCCTTCTTTCTGGATATCTAACA
Organism: Crioceris asparagi; assembly: GCA_958507055.1. NCBI lineage: Eukaryota > Metazoa > Arthropoda > Insecta > Coleoptera > Chrysomelidae > Crioceris > Crioceris asparagi. The sequence goes on from OY293826.1 coordinate 119,675,136, forward strand.
AGAAAAAATATTAAAATGATAATATATATTTCATAGCCATAATTACTTACCTTTGGAAATATATCATATTTTTGATAATTTTCATACGCTGCCATTATTGGGAGAAATTGATGAGTATCAGTTAAATAAAAATACAACAAGAACGAAAATAAACTGCTTTATAAACAAAAGTCGATCCATAAACAGATGAGATAGACAAATATTTGACATTAATTTTTGTTGATTGTCATAAACAATATCCATGGCCAGCTATTAAATTATGCATTTGATTTTCGAAAATCGTCATTTATTTGCGTGTTTCTGCATACTATTATATATTTTTGAAAAGGTAAAAAAAACAAATTTTATAGTCTATAAATATACAGGGTGTTCCATTATCGCCATTAACGGCATCTTTAGTTTTACGAAAAAGTAGCTCTTAAAATAACGGAGATATCCCGCAAAAGTACCCAAAATGGGACACCCTGTGCATGAAATCTTTTGTTGACATGTAAATATTGTTTATGTTTCTCATGATATTAGCTTTATCATACGGGCTATATAGATCATTTTCAAAGGTGGCTTCCTCTAGATCTTCAATATCATTCACCATTCACTCAAAGTTATTCATGTATATGTCTTAACCATGGTCTCAACTCAACCAGAATAAGTTGGCATCCGTTTCTCTTTCTCGCTTGCTAGTTTGAGCATCTCTACCTATCTGTCAAGTTATGTTGGTCAAACTGTATCTTATTCATAGATGATTTCTATACTCAACGGGATAAATAATTTGTATTGTTGAACGACTTCGAAAAACGAAGAAGGTATACCTACCTAAAATTCAGTTCTAGTTTTTCTTTTTTTAAGTGAAACTTCTTACGGCTTTGGCTTGCCCATAGAATAAATAGGTTAGGTTAGGACTTGCCCTGGCATGAAAAATATGACGAGTGAATTGATGATAAATATTTTTTTACAAAAAATTGGATCAACTTTGATGCTCTGAAAAATACAAAATAATATTAATTCTATTGGTGTTGGTAATTTTGGAGTGAAAATGTAGTTAAATAGAAGACTTTTGGCACCAACTTCAAAAGTACCAGCGCCAATAGAATTAATATTAATTTGTATTTCTCAGTGCATCAACTAATAAAGACTGTCCATTTTTTTTTTGTAAAAAAGATTTATGTTGGATCAATAGTAGTATTTCCATAGCTACCGTACCCACCGAAATTTCCATGACAACTAAATGCAAAACGTCACACAATTTTATTCTATATATGAAAAAGAGCGTTCGCAAACGAGGCAGTTGAATGCAAAATGACTGGAGGAGATAGCGAAATTACTACTGAAGAAGTAATCGAACCACAGCTGACTTCTAAAGATCCAAATGAGAGAAAATTGGCAAGAAGGTTAAGAATTGAGAGAAGATGGGAAGTGCTGAGGAAAAACACAAATGCCGAAGTAAAGGAGGTGGTCCAGGAGAGTAAATCTCCCATAGATCAACAAGCGCAGAAAAGTGCAGAGCTGCTTGAAAAGTATGTTCAGGAAGCAGATGAATATATAACAAACATTCGAGTCGCTAATGATGCCCGAGAAGTGGATAGAAGAGAATCCGAAGGTAACACATCAATGAAGAGCTAAGAAAATGTTTTTTTTGTGTTTTTTTCTTATAGAATTTTGTATGGTTCATACTTTGAATTTTAGAAGCATTAACACTAGTATTGTAAAGATCTTACGCCTCATAGTCTGATAAAGAATTTCATTTTTTATTTAAGGCATAGGAAGAGAAAAAGTTATTCAACAGCTGGAGAAGGAGGCAGAAACTGCTCAGTTTATGTATCAAGAAATAGCAGAGAAATGGTCGAAAATACAAAAATATAATGACCCACTCAATATCCATGACGATATAGCAAATCAAAAAGAAAAATGTGATCTTTTAATAAAGCAAAAGGACGATATTATCTCAATGCTCCGGGAAGAAGTTAAAGAAGCCGAGCGTAAATACACCAGAGATCAATATAAACAAGTCGAAGATATTAACATACTCACTCAGCGAATTGAAAAGCAAATAATGTTCATGAGGCGAGCTTATCAAACAGAGTTTGAATTGATAGAAGAAGTTATTTGTGCCGAGAGAAAGAATTTGATTGACTCGAACAACAAGAAGTGGGAGGAGCTTTTCAAGAAGAGAGAAGAACGAGAAATTAGCAATTCTGAAGCTAAGTTTGCGCAACTCGAGGACTTCAACTCAAAAATGACGCAACTAAGAATTGAATTTCAAGAGAAATTCAGGGAAACGAAAATTAAATTGGAAAACGATATTGAACACTTACAGAAGGAATTGGAGAGAATTAAAGCTCTCACGCTATTGAATAGCGAGAAACTCGACTATAATTATCAAATATTAAGGAAGAGGGAAGATGAAAACCTCATTATAAACTCACAGCAGAAGAGGAGACTGAATAAACTTCAAGATATCATTAACGATTTAAGAAAGAAAATAACAGAATATGAGACTAGCACAAATAATCGCATCAAGAAACTAACTGAGGACATTAAGAAATTACATCGTAATATATTGGATGTAGAAGCGAAGGCGGATCGCTTTGCACAAGTCAACGATGAGAAGTTCCACAAGATATGGGAAATAAATCGAAACTCCTGTCTTGAAGTTCTGAATAAAATTCTGGCTACAGATAGACTGCTGTACGAACAGCAAATGGGAATTACTTGGGAGTCCCCTAAACACAACATTATTCGCAAGGAGGCTCTGCCCAGTTACAAGGAGGCTTTAACGCTCGTAGACATCAACATGACTGCCACAAATACTGATATGCAAGACCTTGCCAAAAGTTCCAGTGTTCTGTTGCCAAAAAATGCAAAGAAAGATGACGTGACAATAGAAGACACCATTAACCCATTAGATTTAGATCAAAATCCTATTTATAGGCGTCTTCTGAAATACATTCTAGTTCAAGTATCTGACAAGTCTGGTTTTCTAACAGAGAAACGACTCAAGGCGTTACTGAATCACTATGAAGATGATCAGAAGACGTTGGTGAGACTTGACAATGTATTCGCTTCGTTGGGCGTTCAGAATTGCGAGGATATCGACCTGCTTGTAAATTTCTTTGTACCATATGCTCATTGCCCCATTTGTAGTGGATCTGAGGGTACCTCTGATTCCGGCTTATCACGATTTACTTCGCAGCAGTCTCACATTTCGACACTTCTTATGCATAAGAGTGCTGACCCGAACACCACAGAGATATTTGAACTGGACGAGGCATTCAGCGCTATTCAAGTACCAGAAAATCTGATTGAAGAAGTTGTTGTCGATTTGGTTACTTCTGAAGTTCAGCTAGAGGAATTAGATCTGACCAGAGATAGCAACGATGTTTCCATTGACCAGCTGTGTGGAGCAACTGTGCAGAGTGAGTTTCATGTCACAAAAGAGCGGAGATCGTTAAAGAAACTCAAGTCACCTTTTGCTGAAAAGACCATGTGTCGTTTTAGTCATCCATTGGTTATCAGTTCCATATATGTTCTGAATGCGTTGCGGGACTTTGTCAGCGTCTACTACAAACAGACCAAGGGTTTGCCCACAACTAGAGATAGGCTAGAGAAAAAGAGGTCAACCATATCGCGACTTTTAAGCGATAATGACATAATTTCTTATTGGGAAAGATACCGGACGGTGTATGGCCCGGATAGGATAAGAGTTTGGGATGGGTTACTTGAAGGCTTGAAATATTATCATGAGGTACTGAAAGATCGAAAAACGCTATGCGAGGAAGTAGTAGACTTGAGGAAGCAGAACGAAGACTTGAAGAGATTGTTGGCAAATTACATCGACCATGGCGAATACATGGTACCTCCTTGTGCTGTTCACAAGGAGCAAAGTTTGAACGCCTCTATACCACCTTATACAAAAAATAAATGAAGATTTTGTCTGTTTGGTGTTTTATTTAAAAATACCATAAATCCATCAAAGACAAAAATATTGAAATATTGCATATTTCATTATAATTCTTCTAACATTTTCTTGAGCAATTACATAGCTAAGAACACTCTCAGTCAAGTCACCTTTAAACAAAAAAACTTATTCAAAATTGATTCATCGATTTGAGAGATAAGATGCCTAAGACAGGTGCATACGTTGATGGACTTGAGAAAAATCTCCATCAGCCCACCTCTCAAATATAAGAAATTAAATCAAAATTGGTTCATCCGTTTGGAAGGTATGTTGTCTTAAACCGACAGACAGATAAACTTAACCATAGAAAAACTAGCTAAGAACACAATCGATGAAGTCACCTATCAACCAAAAAAAAAACAGATTCGGTTCATCGGTTTGGAACCTACGGCAGATAGCCATTGTAAACATATTTTTTTAAAACTAGCTAACTCTCGACCAACTCACATTTCAAACAAAAAACTAAATCAAAATTGTTTCATATGTTTGAGTGCTGCGATGCCTCAGACAGATACCCTCAACTGGTAAGAAAACACATCAATCAGGTCATCTATCAAACACAAAAAACTAAATTGAAAACCTCTCAGTTAGCGTCGGGGGTTAAAAATTACGGGCATTGTATGCTGTCCGTTCACAGTTGAGAATGCATAAGGGGATTTGTTGATGGACGAGAGTGCCACGATTTCTGCCACGTTACAAAACTAGACGGTTACAATGTATAAGAGTAGGTACTACATGAAATGGACATCAGAGGTGCCAAGATTTCTCTACTGACAAGAAAATAATAGAATTATGGAAACCACATGGACATTATTGTATAAAGGTCTGGGGAATGTTATGGAGAATTCAATATTGCAGCCTCCCTCATCGAACTGAAGTTTAGAATGGATAGATACATGACTGGTATTAATATACATTTGAAGAGCATTGGTTTTAAATAAAATTGATTAAGAACAGAGTAGTGTATTTTTAAGATGTTGGAAGTGATTACCGGTGTCTTGAATCAAATTTCGTAAAAGATGTACCGGGTGTCTGATTAAGACACGTACCTGGCTGTATCTACCAAAACTAATATATATCCTACAACTTAAGAAGAAAAAATTGTATGAAAAATTCGGATAAGAGAGTGTGATGGAAATTATTAAGTTTCCTTCTCTTCCACAAGGGGGCGTAATTTACGAAGAATAACTCATTTTATTTATATATTTACCAGTAATAGTACCATAAAATTTTAATATTTGAAATTCCTTTGGCATTTTCGTTTCAGCCAAGCAATAGTTAAACAATCTTTGGATCTGAACTATTACAGATTTACTCCCATACTTTATTATTTCCACTATAATGCCATCTGCCCCTGGTGCTTTATTGTTGGGCATGTGTTTAAGATGTTTTTTTTATCTCGGTCGTCGTTATTTCGGGAATATCCTCAGATCTTACATTTCTTACTATATCTCTATTACTGTAGTAGTTGTATTAGGAAAGTATTGTAATCGTGTGAAATTTTCGGTCTAATAAACATATTTTCAGCCATTGGTCTGTCTGTGACAGCATTATCTCGGGAACGAATCGGTATATTTTGTTGCTTTCTTTTTTTGTTTGGTACCAATATCACTCGCCGGTGGCACTGAATGAGAATCCTGTATACACTGGGTGTTGAGCTATAGCCAAAAAACGTGATTTGCTCAAGACTATAGCGCGAAAACGGCTCTAAGGATTTTGATTAAACTTGCCTAAAGTATTCTTATGAGAGCCCTTTACCACCCACATATAGCGCCACCTCTGAGAAAAGGCACAAAAAAATGTTATGCTTCATTGAAATTCCGTATTTTCCACATGTTTCTTCAGATTTTGGCTAAACGTTTCATCTTGGGAAAAAACCATTATTGTTTGTCTTGACATGCTGAAAAAAATGATTGGTAGCACGATTTGACCAGAGGATTTTTACTTTACTACCGCTATTATCGTCGCTATGTAAGGAGAGTATTGTAATAGTGTAAAATTTTTCATTCACTGGAATTTGCCTGCGAGCGGTAGAAAAGTCGTGTCAGTGGACACACCAGATTTTTTTTTCTTTTTTTCGTGGTGGATGTGTTTTCTTAGCTTTCTAGAGTGATTTATAATATTTTTCTACAGTTCTTGTTATTTCTTCCACCTCAGTAATCTCTTCTCCGTCATCATTTAACAACTTTGTTACTTGTTGTTTTCCTTCTTCATTTTGGTGTTTAGTTGTTTTAGACTTTTGTGTTCTTTTAGGGTTTCTCCTGTCTTCATATGAATACGGTTGATTATCTTGTATTTCATACTCGATTACCTGATTAGATGAATAAATTTATTTCAATGATGATAGAATTCAGCTAAGTAGTATTTGAATTTATCCTTCGTTTGCAGGTATTGGATCTTCCATTCAGATGGCTCAGTGTGAAATTCTACTAGGTCAGTATTTCAAACTTAGGCACACACTTCTTGTGTACATATCACAGGCAGTTTGTGCTATGGGATTTGTCGTCGCCCCAATCGCTCTGGGACATAATATCCTGTCGTCGAATTTATTTCATGTGATATTATGGTACCAGGCCATTCTTCTTCAGGGACTTATAGCAAACTTGACATTCAAGAAGCCAGATTATTTGAAATCCAAATTTAGAAGCAAAACATATAATTATGTTACGGTGAGATTCTTTTGTACTATATCTCTAAGTAAAATGTATATGAAAAGATTCTTCTAAATTCAATTTTCAATTCAGAACAACCCTGACGATGAAGAAGATATTCTTTCTAAGAATGCACGAGAATTACAGATAAAAAAACTAACTGGTTCATCCGTTACTATAGAAAAATACGAAATATCTCAATCAAACCAAGAGGTCGCGTCTGGATCGTCAAGTAATCCAAAGCAAAAGGACTGGGAAGCCTTCGAAGATGAGGAAGGGGAAAGCAAGACTGACAACAAATACAGTATCTTAAAATCAGATTGGGAGACGTTTGATGAAGGTGACGACGATGAGATTGAACATATGGATCAAAAAAAGAACTGGGAGAAATTTGAAGATGAAGATAATAACCATCCAGCTTCTACTAGTTTGCAGACTGAATTAGCTGTGGCAGATCAGCGATTTAATGATGGACCAACAACGAGTATAACAGGAACACCGATGCCATTATTTGCTGATCTACCTGTAAACAATAACAGTACTTATTCATATGAAATTATAGAGCAGCCAGATATTGGTTCAAATAGACCTGGAGTTTTTTTGCCAAACAGTATTGATCGAACAGCATTGTTGTTGTACAGGTGAGTTATTATTTTTTGAAAAACATATTCATTTTCAATCTAATTCACTGAATAAAAAATGTGATTCTAGTTGGGATCTTCTACGGCAGCCAACTTTTTACAAGTCACTATTGACAGTCATCACAACAAAGTTTTCACTCTATATTTACTTCACCCTATTCCCGACTTATCTGTTTCAAGAACTGGCTGATATGCACATACGTACTGTGGCTGCTATGATGGGTGTATTATCATTAAGTATGGTGTTCTTTTCACTGGTAGCTTACTGGGTTAATATTGACAAGAAGCGGAGGCCAATCTGTTTGTGGTTTTTGTGTTGGGTGGGATCATTTGGATACTTTAGTGAGTGGATGAGTGGTTTATATTGAATATTTCTTTTACTAATTTTGCGATTCATTTTATCTTTTGTAGTGGTGTCAGATGCCAATTCCAGAGAAGTACTTACATTCGGAGCAATACAGATTACAGTGAGTATGGCCTCTATGCAATATGTTGGGATGCCTTTGCTTGGACTGACATTGCGGGGAGAGACAAACAAGGAATTTGGATTGATCAGTACACTCACTGGTCTATCGTTTATTATATTCTTTCTCGTCAGTATGTATATAATTTCTAATAGAAATGCAGATTATCAATTCGATTCACAAATTCAACTGAATTGTTCTTATTCTGTGTTTACCAACCTAGTCTCAAAAGAATGGTCCTCTGAGATAAAAGAAAAACTTTTTTTCTAGATATGACATTCAAGAACTGTTTCCGACTGATGGCCTTCCTGCATTTCTTTACGGGAGGTGTGTGGTTCGCCAATTATATATACAAGAAGATTATGAAGTAGAAAATATGTACTTATGCTATAAACTAAAACGTTTTTTAAATAAATCTCTACATTTTCACAAGTGTTTAAATAAATTTTCGTTCTTACTAGTTGATACCTTTGACTTGAATAAAACAACTCTCTTCTTTTGGATCTGTCAAATGGGATGCTTTAAAAAACATGGTAAACTTGAAGGTGATATTAAAAAAAAGTTATCGTTTGATATCTGTTCTGCTGTTTATGTTTCAAAATATTGACATAAATAGAAATATAATACTAAGATTTTGTAGTCTGATTGGTTTGGTAATGAAAAAAACAAATTATAACCTAGAAAACATGATTTCGCTCGTTCATAGTAATAATATTTTGCCACTAGGTAGCTTACGACTATTTGAAACATCCCAATTCTAGTAAAAATGTTATAAAGACATAATAATAGAGTAGTAAAAGAGTAAAACCTCTAATAGCGACCTCATGCATTTAACAATCGTGTTTACTGCCATTATTTCATGTCTCTTTTTAGCAACCACCTCATATTAATACCCTCGGACACTAATTATGGACATTTTTAGTAACCTATAATCACAGTTAAATTTAAAGCAAAAAATGTACCTTCACTAATGTCTACTGATGTAACTAATTACAATTAATATTTATTGATAACAATATGAAAGACTTTAAGTCAACAGTAGATATTAGGTAATACTATTACCGTGCCTGCCAACGATGACAACAACTACTCAGTGAGCTAATATTCCATCCCGCATTGTATTACATCATCGTTGATAGGTGCAATATGATTGATTACTAATCAATACTTATATTGCAGACTTCTAACCCTTTTGCTTTAATTTCATTTAAAGCTAAAGTCTTTTATATTTCACAGTAGAAATCTTTAAGCAACTTAAAATAAGAAAAAAAATATTTCAGGCTTAGCTTGTATATGTGTCTTTATTATTCAGAGATCTCAAAACATCGCATATTTCAGACTTTACCATTACTGAAACTCGAAAACCGGTCTCTAATTCTGCATTCCCACATTTTCGATTTTCGAGAAAAATTGCCCCCTCCACCCCATTCCGGGGCTGTTTTTGGAGGGAAGGAGATTTCGGATTTTAGTTTTTCTAAATATTGGATCATTTCTCAATTCTCCCCTTTCAAATGAAATAAAAATCGTCTAAATTGGAGTACATTTATTATGCAAAACGCGCGAACAACTATAAAAAGCAAAAATACAGCTGAATTGTATACCTCCACTTTTTTACTTTCCTACGCTACTATACTAGTTGTATAAGGAAAGTATTGTAATCGTATGAAATTTTCGGTATCGAGATTTTTACAAATGTTGACGTTTCAGAGTTTTTTAAGTCTATTAAACATATTTTCAGCCATTGGTCTGTCTGTGACAGCATTATCTCGGGAACGGATTCGTGTATTGTTGAGCTATAGCCAAAAAACGTGATTTACTCAAGACTATAGCGCGAAAACGGCTCTAAGGATTTTGATTTGCCCAAAGTATTCTTATGAGAGCCCTTTACCACCCACATATAGTGCCACCTCTGAGAAAAGGCACAAAAAAAAATTATGCTTGATTAAAATTCCGTATTTTCCACATGTTTCTTCAGATTCTGGCTAAACGTTTCGTCTTGTGAAAAAATGTTACATGACCATTGTTGTTTGTCTTGACATGCTGAAAAAATTAGTGGTAGCACGATTTGACCAGAGGATTTTTACTTTACTACCGCTATTATCGTCGCTATGTAAGGAGAGTATTGTAATAGTGTAAAATTTTTCATTCACTGGAATTTGCCTGTGAGCGGTAGGAAAGTCGTGTTAGTGGACACACCAGATTTTTTTTAATCAATTAATTAACTAAAAAATATGAGGTAATCATTAATTTATGATTATTTAGAAATATGAGAATGTTATTATTATTATATATATCGATGCATTACCATGTCAAAAAACCACATGCTTGAGTTTGTCGCAAAGGTGATCATCCCTCCTCAATGGCCAACATATGATTCCCCGAAGGTGTTCGCTATTGAGAGGTTTTATTCTAATGATAATTATTAGTTGGCAGTATTTTGACCGGAACCATTCGTCTAGAACCAGCTTACATCACAAATTGTTTTATCACACCACATTATACTCTATTTTAAAACTAGAGAGAGCGTAGGTAAAGATCATGGAACTCACCATTATCTTTGGCGTAGGTAATAAATACATTGTGATAATTATACGACCTCTATTGGTGTCTGACATATAAACGCTAAAATACTATAAAGATCTTATCATAATTTATTACTCTCTGTATTTATGAAAAGGAGTATAGATCTGTAAAACCAAAGGCTACGTCGAGAAATGATTCCCCTTAAAAAGAGTTCAGCAGCTTCGGAGTATAGCCCGGACAACAGACAAAAATTGATATACATTAATTACATTATTTTTATCTCTTTTAGATATGCATTTATAAGTGTTTTGTTCGATTGGACTTTTGTTGTAAAAAGTCTATTGTATAGGATGGTGAACCGTCTACGTTACACACGCTTGTTAGGGTTTTGTTGAGCTCAAGAAAACGTATTGTAACGTGGATCATATACTTGCAGTTGTTATTCGTTTTGGTATTTATTTATTCTAATATCTTATTTGCTACAGTTTTTTCATGTATAGTTCATTAATTAGTAGATTTATTCTCGAACCTTACAAAAACTATATGTGAGGGACACTTTGTCACATTATTGTCAGTTTGACAAGCTTCTAGAACTTAGAACATTATAACAGGCGTCTAGAATCATCATAGAGCATTCTCGATAAATGTCATGTGAAGATTCAGATTTCTTGATTCAGATATACAGTGCCCGTTCCTCCCATACTATTTTTTGAACCACCTGGTATATTGCAACAAAATTTGGAGCACTTTATTAGGAGATAAAAACCTAATTTTTCATGAAAAAATTACAGCTATAAGTTCTTAAATGACGGTTGAGCGCCATCTTCAATATTTTTTTTAAATAGAACACCCCGTATATTATTCAATTTTCGAAATCTGCTCATAATTCTCTAGTTTTCTCTATTACATTTTACTCCTTAATTTAATTATTTTCGAAATATTAGCGTTTGAAAAGTGAAATTCCAGTTTAAAATGAAGTATGGATTTTAGTCACTATTCCGGTAAAATATTTTGATAGCTAAACGTTGTTATTAATTTGTACTTAAATATTTCGACTAGAGGCGTAAAGAGAGTAGTATTAAGGAAAACAGTGTCGCTTACCGGAAAATCTCGAAGCCTACAAATGGGTTCTGTAAATTCACAATAAAAACAAATTAGTTGGCTGAAAAATTATAATTTATTTCTAAATAACACTTTCATTTAGCCCCAACATTTATTTTATCAAGTGTTCAAAGCGAACCCCGCCTAAATCTTGACAATAAAGTGCCCTATTATAAATATCATCTCTCACGTTGATGAAAGTTTGTTCATCTATTTCTTCACATGTATTTATTATTCTGCGTTCCAACTTATCTATTGTTTGGCATTCAGTGGCGTAGATTTTTGACTTCAGCTACCCACAAAGGAAATAATCTAGAGGTGTAAGATCCGGAGATCTTGGTGGCCATTCTGTACTTCCACTGTGACCTATCTATCGCCCCGGAAAGTTAGTATCAAGAAACTCTTTTGCAAAGCGATTGAAATTGGGAGGTGCCCCATCCTGCTGAAATATTATCTCTCGATTTTCAAACTCTTCCTGATTGTTTAATACAATTTGTCTTACTCGAGGTGCAATTTCAGTTTATAAAAAATTTTTGTAAAGAGCTCCTGTAAGATTGCCTCTGATGAAAATCGGTCCAACAACGCGATTGCCCAAAAATTCACCTTTTCATGAAACTGGGTATGTCCCTCTCTGAAAATATGTGGATTAGTATCGCTCCAGGATCGTACATTCTGTTTGTTGACTTTTCCATTAAGAAAAAATGTGCATTCGTCTGAGAAACATACACGTTTTAGGAAGCCCCGTTCTCCTTCAATTGTTCTTGTTAACCACTCACAAAATTCAATCCCCCCATCTGGATCATCCTCCGTGAGAGCATGCGGGATTTTCATTTTATAGGGGTGAAACTTTTCTTTTTTTAGGACTCTTGGGACACGTTTTGAACTTACTCCACATGATTCAGCAACTACAGACGTCGACTGAGTCGGATTTCAGCAAGAATTTCTACCTTTTTTTCTTCTGAAAGAGGCGATCTTCCTAATCTCGGAGCATCTTTCAGCGTACCAGTTGCTTGGAGCTTATTTAAAAGTTTGCGCAAATATTATCTCGAAATAGGATTCTCGGAAAATTTATCATTAAACATATGGTCTGCTAGATGGTAATTTCTTCTAGCTTCCCCAAATTTCAAAATTGCTTCAAATTTATCGTCTAAAGTACGAGCCATGACCACACTTTCCAATAAATGATTTAAGCGCTCAACGGACTATTTGACGGTCAGCAGTTCAGTTTGACAGTAAACAAGATGTTACCGTAACAAGGATTTTATTCCAATGCAAACCTGATTGAAAGCAACATTAGTTTTCTCGGTCGGATCTGAAATGACCAAAATGTCACTTTTCAAACGTTAACATTTCGAAAACAATTGAGTTTAGAAGTAATGTTTATTAGAGAAAACTGTTGAGAATTATGAGCAGATTTGGTGAACGGAATAATATACAGGGTGTTCTATTTAAAAAAATATTGTTGATGGCGCTCAGCCACCATTTAAAAACTTTTAGCTGTGATTTTTTTATGAAAAACTAGGTTTCTATCTGCCATTATAGCCCTCCAAATTTCGTTGCGATATACCTGGTGGTTAAAAAATTAGTAGGTAGGGGGGACGGACTTTAGACGGGCAATGTATATAGCTCTGTCGATTACGGGTTGGTCACTCAGTTTATAGAAGTCGATAAAGTCCCTTTATAAAGTCAGTGTACCAAATTAGTTCAGTACAGACGGTGAAGTCTGTGGCAGTTTAGATTATAAAAGTGACAAGTCAAGTTGTGACAGTTTTACTTCTACGGAAGATCGTGTAGAAGATGTTGAAAATAAACCTTTTGGAAGCAATCTGCGAAATTTGTAGTATTACGCAAGTGAACTCACCCCACAACGTTTAGCACAGGGAAAAACGTTACAGGATATATATTTCGAAATAACAGACATAATCTGCAATTTTAGATAAATGGATTAAAAAGGGAATAGAGAGAAAATATTTGTTTTTATTTCAAAACGATAAAAAACAATGGAGAAAAACAATCGCAATTACTAATAGAAGGCCGTTCATATTTGATTCTTGATCTTGAATTATTAAATACGAAATAGTTTTTAAGCTTGAAATTCTTCATCTCAGAAACCAATCAAGGCTTTGCTAGTATCACCGCATTTTTTCTTTTCTCTGAAATTAGACCTAAGATTTTTCACTTGTACTTAAACCGTATTTTTCTGCGTTAAAGTATCATTTTCGTATGTTTCCAATACATCAGCCAAATGTTCGTTGTCCCTGGGTTTTTTGAAAGTCTTCTTCCGTTGTCCAGCTTTTTTCCTCTTTGTTGCAATCGGCTTTTTGGGTCCGTGATCCTGCATCGATCGTATACCTTAAATAAATGTAACCTCATTATTAATAGATTATAATAAAAAATAGAATAGACGTTTGCAATTAAGAAAGAAAAGTAAGTTTGAGAACATGATTAACTTGAAAGTTTGTGTGTATGTTCTCATTAAATAAATCCTTATTAAGTAATAGTATATAGTATAATCAATAATTTAGAGTTCAGGATTTAAACAAAAGCACTGTACAGATGAGTATTATCGCCGCCCCATTGACTGTCACGTCAGAGGTATAGGTAGAGCGTATATTACCTTGTTTGTCCAAATACTCTTCAATTTTGGCATCATCCATAGCATCAACCGCCACAGATCGCCAAAGCTTTTGAAACTCTTCGTCAATTGTGAGATTTGCAGTTCTATCGTTATAGAATAGAACCTTCTTCTTATCTATTGGCCTAATGATAAAAATAATTTCATTCTGATTCTGCAATATCTGTAAATAGGAAGTAGATAAAATTATTATATTGGCATGCAATGACAAAACCATTGCTTTCAAAGTTCCAATAGGTCCGAACGTCGATGCGGAAATTCTAGTTTGTTATTTAGGATAGGAGCACGCTGTTTGTACATTGCTTATTTTATTTGTAGAATTGAAGATCCTATACACAGAAGTCACTGGGTGAAACTTGATATTCCTGTCTATATCTCAGTCCCCAGATAAGACATAAAAAATGAAATCCCCTCTTAATATATATTGGTCGTGTCCACAGCAGTATCTGTTTACCAAATTACCAATCGCTTAGTGATCAGTGATCAGAAAGTTGATGTCTTTAATATGACAGCTATCAGTAAACAAATGAGCTAAAGTGATGCATCAGTAATCAGTCGTGTACACAAGAGTATGATTAGTGATTATTAAGCGAAATCATTCACTTCTATGGATACGGCCATTTTCACTTAGAATATGTCATAGCAACAAAAAAACATTTTTCTTGCTTGATCAACAAGCTCCTGTGCAATGTACTAGTTTCATTTCGGAACAGAAGACTATAACGGGGTCATTTGATAGTCACACTGTACTGGCCCGAATACTGGTTAGAATTTAACAAAGAACGTTGAATGAGATGAAAAAACAAAAGGTTCTTCAATTAAAAAACTATTTGTTAATTCATGAAAGGAACCTTAAAACATTTTTCTGGACACGCACTTTGAATGTGTATCTATAATCTTTCTTATACAAAAGCAAAAATATACAATCCCCCTGAAATGGGGACCCTGCTATTAAATTGAAATTCAGACAAAATATACACACCCTGAGTGCCTTTTCACAGTGTGGTAAAGATTCCTGAACGTCTTCTAGAAGTACACCACCGAGTCCTTTCAGATCTTGTTGCTTCAGTAATTTGAGTAAGCTTTTTCTGTCTTTCAGTCTGTAGAGTGCTTTAAAAATAAATTTATTATCCGGTGTAACTTCAATTTTGGGATTGTTGATGAGAGCTTCTGTTTGCAACCACTACAATAAAATGTTAAAAATAATATGGCTTTAGTTGACAATATATTTATGACTTTTACACAGCAAACTAACAGAATCATAATATTTAATATTTTAATTTTACCTGTTTAACTTTGTTGCCAACATCTAGTTGATTCGTCTCATCTAAAATTTCTTCTAATGTTAATGGATGAGTTTCTCCTTCTTGATGCCTTGTTTTCATATGTTTAACTATTTTAGCAAGAACTCCAAAACGATACTGGGAGCTACCTGTCGCTGTCTTATATCTGTGGGCACATAAAAATTATGTAGATGTTCTTAAACATTATATATTTTTTTATAATTCTTACGTATTGATATCCAATTTAGGAGTACTAACACTGCTTGTAGATTTGGATTTTTTCTTTTCTTCACGGATCGGCTCTGCCTTTGGCTCATGTTTTTTCTTCTCTACACTATATTAGAATGAAAAAGATAAAAAATCAGAATTTCATTTGCTAATACATGTTTTCATAACTTACGTAGGGTTTGATAGAGCTTTTCTTTTGAAAAGCTCTCGTTCCCTTAATAGAGCTGGATCCATTTTATGGTTTAAAAAAATTATACATCAATACTTTATACTTTATGTTGTCTCTGACCTCACAATTATTTGTGAACAATTTCTACTTTTGTCTTTGCTGTTGTTTACCAGATTTTGAATACTTTCTTGATATTGATCTTGATTGGAAATTAGGTTAGGTAGGGTTGACACTGACAGCTGATCAGCTGACGGTTTGACGTTTGACATTATAATAGGACTTCGGACTTGTTCGTATTGAACAAATTCTGTGCTTTAGAACGAATGGACGAATTTCTTGACAGTTTGCGTGCTCTACTCAGCTCTTCTGATTTTTTGCTACGAGACTACGGGCTAACGCACCTTTGATTGTGTGGAAAATAGCGTGTGAAAGAGTGACTCCACGATGATTTCATTTTTACCTTCTCATCACCTGTCTTTCTATTGCAAAGAAATCTAGGAACATGATAAGGATAGGTCAAAACCATTGACATAGGGACAAAGACTGCGCAATGCTTCACAAAATTGACTGTTCTTTGAAAAAGATAAAGCGAGTTCGTGGCCAATACCAAAATACAAATACAGATACTTGGCTACTGACATTGAATTTTCTCACACTCACTAGTGAGATAGGGAATGCGCAGTCCAAGTCCCATGTCAGTCCATGTCTTTATATCGATAGTCAAAATGTCAAAACCAACATATCTAGTCTTTTATATGTGAATGTTAATTGCGGGCATACAAATAATTCTACCAATTCAAGGGCAGAGTTAGGATGGTTTTCAGGTTGAAAAACCCTTACCGTTCGTGATACTAGCTCGAGATAGAAATACAACAAGCGTTGTATTTCAAATTTATGATAAGTGATTGGTTAAAGCAAGGATATATAAAGGGAGGATGACTAATTCTGTATCCTGTTCTATAAGCAGAAGTGGCTGAAATAACATCCCGTGATAAGTTGTCAATTTGGGATGTTGCGCAGTATTTCACTGAGTGTCTATTGTTGTATTTAAGCTTCCTTCCCCCCATACTACATAAGGATGCGCAGCGTAATTTTGCGCGACACACCGAAATGACATACGATAACCCAATGTTTTTTGTTTCTACTCCCACTACTCATGTTACTCGTCCTCCCTATATTTGTTCATGGGTTAAATAAAGGTTTAGCTATTATCGATTGGTTTCTTAGATCATGGAGTTACCAAGGAGACATCGCATTCGGAGAACAAGTGAAGCCAAGTGAGAACGAAATCAATGGCCGTCAATGGACGTAACACCATACTTTTTTTCGACAGCGTCTCTTGTAACCAATAGCCTCGCATGTCACCATTGTGATGAAAAAATCGTCATATTATTATTGTTAAATACGACCAATGTATCATTTGAAAAAATATTCAACCTAATTTATATCTGCTGATAGATTCATAACATTGTCATAATGACAGATTAAAAAAAAATGCTATTGCTTATACGTGTCGTGTGTTTCCATCTCGAAAATACACGACGCGTTTTGATTACATGAAGGGTGTTCGAGCAGTAGTTTGGACCAGTTTCCAACTGTGTTCCGTGATTGTGGAGCATGCGCATATTAATTTCCGTCTTCTTAAAATTAAAATGCGCATGCCTCTGACGGTTTGAGTTTGGTTTGAAATCCTGCTCGAACACCCTTAGAATTGGTGCGTTTGAAGGTTCGGCAGGTTTCGATTGGTTTCGCTAAACACAACGCTAGTTGCGTTGTATATCTCGAAATCACCATTATACAGTTTGTTTCACAAATGATGGCTTCTGTATTGAAAACACGTGAAACGGTTCAATTCAACCGAGGGGTGTGAATCAGTGGTGTGACGATTTCGAGATAAGATATAGTTTTTCGTTTTTTTATACGCTTTAAGGAAATTCGTATATCGTATATCGAAAAATATCGATTGATGAAATAAGCAATAATATGAAAGATTTATTTATAATACAGAAACATAAAATACAAATTTATTCATCTGAATTCTCTGAAATGTCACTTTGACTGACGGCACTGAAATAAAGTTTGCGTTGCATTCAGACATACGAGCAGTGCCCTATCACGTATGTTGAAGGAGATAAGCTGGAAATACTGATGTCGTAGCTTAGATCGGCAAACCTAGTAGATAATTTCATGATAATGAGATGCGATGAGAAGTATAGTGTGATTTACGTAGCTCAAAAATGATTACAGGCAAACGCCATCATTCGTGAAACAAACTTTTATATGTACTTCAAAACGCACTTACCTACTGTTCGGAGAACGGTAAGTCAAATACTTACCGACGTAAGATTTTTTCTGATCAAGGCTATCCTAGGAAACGGAAATATTTATTTTAATATTTTGATAGTCTTCAAAAAATACAGATTTACCGGAAATAATTATTATTGTAATAAAAAAATAGTGTTCAATTATTTAATCGACATGTCTGTTTTTTGATTGAATTATTTTTTAATTTCCGAAGTCATTGATTGATTAATTGCTGAAACTTTATGAAAGAATAATTTTAGAACGATATTTTACTTAAATTTTACTGAAAACCATATTATTTATTTATTTTAAGTGTTGAACCATTCCTTCATGCCCTTTTTATTTGCAAAGGGAGCTATTGATTTTCCTGTGTCGTATCTGCTCGACGAAAGCCCGCTCAGATGATTCGAGCTTTCCATATTGAGGGGAAGTTCTGGATGTGGCAGTGTAGGAAAAGCGATGTAAACAAACTATATAAATATATTTATCACATAGAAGAATAGTGTTGGGCATAACAACAAAACTTGTGAGTTGGTTCCAGCTTTTTTAATGGTATCTGTCTATGATGTGATTTTGATTGGCATTGTTGAATTGTCCTGGGAAGTTTTCCAAATAATCTGTGATGGAAGATAGTGGGATCGACAGCGGAGATCACAATGCGGATCTCTCGAATAAACCGAGTGTGAGTATTTATGTATGTATTTACCTAATATACCTATGTATGTTTGCTTTCATTTATTGAAAATATTTTTTATTACTGAATATATGTGTAATTTTTCACTCAACAACCATAACTTAGGGTTCGAAAAATTCATAAAAATAATTCCCTCTTTGTTTTGTTCGTATGACGTGGAAAAGTTTACAAGAAAAAAATAACACAATAATTAAAAAGAAAAGTCTGAAAATTCGGACAATCTTCAAAAGTCTTTTGTATGGGAACCTTGCATTTGCCTCTTTTTGGTTCGTTTGGATGGAAATCAGTGAATTTAAATAATTTAATGTTTTATATTGTAATAAAGTGAAGGATCTGGGGAAAGGTTTGTAGAAAGGCATACCGGCCTAAATTAAATTAAAATTATATTTGTTTCTCCTGTACTGTCCAACAAATAATTTTCTCTCTCATTTTTATTTTGTTAACATATTTCCATTATTTTTTCATAAATATATATATATATATATATAAATATAATTATCATCAACAAAAAAATTGGAATAGAAAATTAGTCATGAATTTATTATTGTTTATTTTTTGCAATCGCCAGTTTGATGATTTATTGATGATTAGGTTCAATTAATTTTTTCAATTCTTTTGGTGTTAATATTATTATTTTCTTGATAACACATGTTTTTTCTCAAAACTATTACAGAAAACGTAGAACTAATGCTCAAAAATTTAAAGGTGGAATGTGAAACAATGTTTGAACTTGTGGTTATTGACTTAAAGCTCAATTGAGGAACCATTTCCAAAAGTGACTTATTCATTATTTTGATGCTGACTTGGTTTTGATTTTCTGGAAAGATCATAGTGTGGACCCCAAAGGTCTCATCAATATTACTAGTTCTTCAAAGAAACAATTCAGTTAACAATTGCTTGACAAAATATCTGCAGATATTTCAGACTAAATGTATTTTCAACTTAAATAGCTCACCGTCCTTACGTATCACGTTAGAATTATCAGTCCGTAAACATGACATTTTCAGTTCTTGTCTAGTGTCTAGTGCAATATACCTACATTAATTTAAATGTCATCTAAATATCCTCAACATAGGGACGTATCTAGGTTAGAGGTATTATCCTGAGTTTAGAAAATTTTGTTGTAAAAATAGTGTTTCATTTTAGACCAACTTTAAAAAAAGGAGAAGGTATACAATTCGGTTGTATGTTTGCTTTTTATGTCTGTTCGCTCGTTTTGCATAGTACCTAAATGTACTACGTTTTAGACGATTTTTGTTTTATTTGAAAGAGGAGAGTTGAGAGATGGTTCCATATTTAAAAAAACTCAAATCCAAAATCTCCTTCCCTCTAAACACCGCCCCCAAAGGGAGTGGAGGGGGGTAATTTTTTCTCGAAAAATGAAAATCCGAGTTGGCTGAATTAAAGAATATTTCAAATCCGGAAACGTTTAAATTGGACGTTTTTAAAAATAATCATAGGTTTCCGCGTTACAGTCTGAAATATGTGCTTCAGCTATGGGGAAGGGGCAAATTTTTCGAAAATTGAAAATATGAGACGGCCAAAATGAAAAAAGATTGTATTTAGCAACATTTAAATTGAGTTACTGTCTTCGAGTTACAGCAGTAAAGTGTATAATTTGCGCCGCAATGTTTTGTGATCTCTGAATAATAAATAACAGCTACAAGCTAAGCCTATATCTTTTTTGGGTATTAGTGAACGTTCAACAATTTTCATGACTAATGTTACACTCAAAAATGCGAAATAAATATTTTTTTATAAAAAATTGTACCGACTTTATCAGTTGTTGCACAGAAAAATATAAAATAATGTTAGGTAATTCTATTGGTGCTGTTAATTTTGATGTTGTGCAGTTGCATTTAGATTGATAACTTTTGGCACCAACTTCACAAGTACTTACCAGCACCAATAGAATTGATATTATTTTGCGTTTTTCAATGCACCAAGTAAAAATGTCGGTCCAATTTTTAGTAAAAAATATTTATTTCACAAAATCGTTGAACGTTTACTAATACCAAAGACGACATTACTTATCCTATTAGCCACGTATATTCTTGGTTGTATTTGTTATTATTAGAGATCTTAAAAATCTGGCGGAAATACGCATAAGTATTTTAGATTTGACCATTTTACCACCGCTGCAACTCGAAAACCGTAACTCTAATGTTGCTACAAATAATCTGGTCTTTCATGTAGTTCCCTTAGATTTTCAATTTTCGAAATAAATTGCCACCTCCAAATGACGAAAATAAGCAAATTTGAGATTTTCTCGAAAACCGTAACTCTTTTGAAAAAATGTTCAATTTAAACGTTTCCGATTATTGTCCTGTATTTCATGTGGTTCCCTCAGATTTTAGATTTTTGAGAAAAATTGCCCCCTTCACCCCTTCCGTGTTGTTTTTTGATGGGAAGAAGATTTTGGATTTGACTTTTACGAATATGGGACCATTTCTCAAGTATACTCTTTTAAATAAATCAAAAATCATCAAAATCAGAGTACCCTTACTAAATAAAAAGCGCGCACGAACCAAAAAAAAGCAGACAATCTAATTGTATACCTCCTCCGTTTGGGATCGTTGGTCAAAAATAAGTTAAATCCAAAATTTTTTGCAAACACTATGCCTTTTACCAATATATATTTTTAAGAGGGCAGATCTGGGGGCATCGTCCCTAAAATCATTTTAGATGTTGATGTTATACACTAAATTGAATTATTAATGGCCTGGTACCTTCTAACTTCGCCAACAAAATAAAAAGTATGAGAATGTACTAAAATGTGCTAATAAAAATAACAATACTTTAACTATTTGGGACTTGCTCGAGAAGTTTATATCAAAGACGAATGTTAAAAAAGATAGATGCCAAAATAAATGATTTAAAAGGACATTTTAAGTGAGCTATATAACTCGATATCTCATTCCATTTTTTTCAAGAGGGTAGCATCTGGTGTAAAAAGAAGCAAAGCAGTTTTTCTCTCTCTAATTTTTTTCGTATTCCATCGATTTTTTTGAGTTTACTCCTTAAAAATCGATTTCATTTGAAGCCACCGCTATAATCATTTGATGAGTATGAGTATGTTTTTTCTTAGGAGAAAAAGCTCTCTCGTAGATAGATAGATGGCAATACAATTCTATAACGTATAATTTTTGACCGACTTTCATAACAGGCGGAGGTATACAATTCGGTTGTTTGTTGTTTATGTATGTCTGTTCGCGTGCTTTGCTTAGTAAACGAGCTTCGATTTTGATGATTTTTGATTAATTTGAGAAAGTAGGGTTGACAAATGGTTCACATATTTAGAAAAATACAAATCCGAAATTTCCTTCACTCTAAAGCCCGCTTCAGAAGGGGGTGGACGGGACAACTTGTCTCGATAATCAAAAATCAGAGATGGCAGAATTAAAGATAAGACCATATCCGGAAACGTTAAATTTTTTCAAAAGAGCTAGATACGGTTTTGGGCTTACAGCAATGGTGAAAACTGAAATATGTGTATTTCCGCTATGGGGGGGGGGGAAATTTTTTGCGAAAATTGAAAATTTGAGACGGCCAATTAAAGAAGAGGTTATATGTAGCAAAATTAAAATTGGATTTTTTTTAAAGCTACGGTTTTCGATTTACAGCAGTGGTTGAGTCTGAAATATGTGTATTTCCGTCGCGATGTTTCGAGATCACTTAATAATAACATGTACAAGCAAAGAATATATACAAGGGTGATATCATAAATACTATCTTCTTTGGTATTAGTGAACGTTCAATGATTTTCAAGGACTAATGTTTCGCGAAATCAACTTGCCTAAAGTATTCTCCTGAAAGCCCTTCTGGACCCACATACAGTGCCATCTCTGAGAAAAGGCACAAAAAAAGTTATGCTTGAAAAAAATTCCATATTTTCCAGATGTTTTTTCAGATTCTGGCTAAGCGCTTCGTCTTGCGAAAAAATGTTATAATACCATTGTTGTTTGTCTTGACATGCCGAATAAAATGAGCTCGATTTGACCAGAGGATTTTTACTTTTCGTTTTCATTGGACGATGTTTTATTCAATGGAATTTGCCTGCGAGCGGTAGGAATGTTATTGTTGTTGGTTTCTAAACTGTTGAATAAACGTTTTTATGAACTTCCACTCATATTTGGCGGCAATTTATATATTGACTTCGATGAAGGTGATTTTTTTAATCAGATAAATTTAGATTTTGTTACTGGTGGAACACTGGGGACGAATAGATGTGATAAAAAATCATTGATGCTATTGTTTCCACAAATCGTACCTATATTACGTAGGTATCTTACCACAAACTTATTATCACAGTATTTAATAATATTGTCTATAGAATTAATGAAATTAATTTCCACCAGTAAAGGAAATCAATCTTCCTATCAATATATTAATGTAATATAAGTAATAGGTACATTTTTGACCGACGAACTCCGAACGGAGGAGGTATACAATTCGGCTGTCTGCTTTTTTTTTGTTTGTGCGCGCCATTTATATATTAATCGTATTCCGATTTTGATGATTTTTGATTCATTTGAATGAAGAGGCTTGAGAAATGATCTCATATTCATAAAAACGGGAATCCGACATCTCCTTTCCTCCAAAAACCGCCCCCCGAAGGGGGTGGAGTGGGCAAATTTTCTCGAAAATTGAAAATCTGAGGTGATGTAATTAAAGATAGGACAATATACGGAAACGTTTAAATTGAACATTTTTTCAAAAGAGTAACGGTTTTCGAGTAAAATCGATGTTAAAATGGTAACAACTAAAATATTCAAGCGTATTTCCGCAGCGATGTCTGAGATCTCAATAATAACAACTACAAGCAAGGAATATACGTGGGTAATAGGATACGTACTATCTTCATTGGTATTAGTGAACGTTCAACGATTTTCTTGACTAATGTTACACTCAAAAGTGTGAAATAAATATTTTTTACAAAAAATTGGACCGACGTTATTAGTTGGTGCACTGAAAAGTATAAAATAATATTAATTCTATTGGTGCTGGTACTTGTGAAGTTGGTGCCAAAAGTTATCAATCTACCTGCAACTGCACAACTTCAAAAGTAACAGCACCAATAGAATTAATATTATTTTATACCTACTTTTCAGTGCACCAACTAATAAGGTCGGTCCAATTTTTTTTAAGAAATATTTATTATGTATAATATTTTATCAGAGAAAAAATCAGTGGCGCGTCGGTGCTGATACGCAATTTTTTTTCAGTATATCCATTTCGAAAAATCCGAGGTTTGAATGTTTTGAAATGAACAACCTGTTCATAGCTATGTATCTCTTTTTGGACTAGCTTCCGAAAAATACCGTAGAATTTTGCATCTAGATATAAAGATAAAAGCCTATTAAGAAGTTGAAAATCCTAGTCGATAGTATTGTGACTATTATTGCTAAGCTACCTTAATATTTACCTAAACAGATATTATCGATATTTTTAGGGCAGTGACTCGTCTTCCAGTACGGGCAGCAGTCGTTCTTTGCCGCGCTCATCTGTCATGTCGGCCTCACGTCAATTGCAAAGAAAACTTGAGGCCCGGCTAGGACCAAATCGCAGGCACTCTCATCAGCAGGAGTACAACAATTCTATTACGACTGGCCTTCTGCCGATACAAAGGATTCCAGTGCCTGGTGCTGCCAAGGATCAACAGCCTCTAGTTCAATGGGACACAGATGACAGGTGAAAAGTATTTTTATTAAGCTCCTTCTAACTTGTAGGCACCAAAGACTAGAGAATATGATAGGTATATATAACCATACAAAAATGCGGCCAAGTGCGAGTCGATCTCGTACACAAAAGATTCAGCGCTATGTCTTTTCTCTGAAAATTTAAACTTTCTACCTATCACGGTTTACAAACGGACAGATTATTTATTTTTATATTATCTTTATCAACTTTAAAATTATAACTCACTCATACATAAGTATTTATACTTAAATACAAAATTACCAGAAAGCCCCAGTAACACCTTCTATACACAACTCTCCAAAAAAAACCTAACACTTTGATTAAGTATAGTTCATCTAACTCCTTATAGATGGCAGCATTAGTATCAACTTTTCAACATTTAATACTCCCACCAAAAGCTGATATACTTGAAATTACAATAATTTTCTTAAATCTAAATTATATCCAAGTCTTACAAAATTATCACGGTTAATTCCCTTAATAAAAATATCAGCCTTTTGATTTTTAATATTTACATATACTAACTACATTTAACACTTTCTCCTTGACTAAATCTTTAATATAATTATATCGAATATCAAAATGTTTGCTTCTTTCCTTCGATGATTCATCCTTGATGACACAGATTGTACTCTTAATGTCAATATATATTATGATAGACTTCTTCTCCTGTCAATTTTGCATATAAGTTTTGAATTCATACTGCTTCTCTGGATGCTTCACTTGCGGCTACATATTCGGCTTTGGTTGTTGATAATACCACGAGTCACTGATTCCTGGATGCCCATGAAATTGCTGCATTTCCGAACTGAAAGACATATCCATTTGTGGAGTTTCTGTCGTCTTGGAATAGTGGAACATAATCTTTAGTACCTTGCAGATATTTGAGAATTTTCTTAACAGCATTCCAATGTATTGTCCTTGGAAGTATAAAGTGTCAACGAACGAAGACAATTAATAAACATCTTCTTTACAACTCTTCTAATCATCTATTAAACACATAATTTCCTGTTTTCGGACTACCAATTTAAAAGGTCTTGTTATTTTTGGGGGGGTACAGAGACAATCAACAATGGTAATATTATCTATATTCTTTTGCCACACGAAACTTTTAGCCAGAATATTAGTAAACAAGGAGAAAAATGAAAATTAATTCGAGCAAAACTTTTTTCCTGTTTTTTTTTTCATAGATACGCCTATAGCAGCAGATGGCAAACATAAAAAAGTATGAAAAGTAAAAAAATATCTACCATTATGATCTAAAATTAATCTGGTGTAATTCAATTTATTTATAATAACGACAGTAAATAATATAAACTAAGAATATTATCAAGTCTCCTTTCAAACAAAACAAACTTAATCAAAATCAGCACATCCATACTTTATCAGTTGTTGCACTGAAAAATACAAAATAATATTAATTCTATTGGTGCTGGTTCTTTTGGAGTTGGTGCCTACAACAACAAACTACAACGGCAAAATGTTTCCGGATATGGTCCCGTTTCTAATTTTCAAATCTCGAATTTTCGATTTTCGGAAAAATTTGCCCCTTCCACATAGCTGAAACACATATTTCAAATTGTAGCACGGAAGCGTATGATTATTTTAAAAAATGTCCAATTTAAACATTTCCGGATTTTTTGTTAATTCTGTCTTCTCGGATTTTCAATTTTCGAGAAAAATTGTCCCATCCATCCCCTTTGGGGGCGGTTTTTTGAGGGAAAGAGACTTTAGATTTGATTTTTCTCAATATGGGACCATTTCTCAACTCTCCTCTTTCAAATGAAACAAAAATTATCTAAATCGGAGTACGTTTACTATGCAAAACGCGCGAACAGCCATAAAAAAATCTTACAACCGAATTGTATACCTCCTCCTTTTTTAAAGTCGGTCAAAAAATACTAGAATACACCAACTCGATCAAGTCGCCTTTCAAACATAAAAATATAAATCTAAATCGGTGTATCCGTTTGGGAGCTACGTTACCTCAGAGAGACAGACAGATACAAACGATACACTCAGCTAGCTAGACAAAACTTTCGATCAAGTTACCGAAAAACTAATCTGAAATCTGTTCATCCTTTTGGAGCTACGATGCCACAGACAACCACACAGATACACACCTCAAACTTGTAAAATAAAAAAAATCATGAGCATTTGAAAATTTTGTAATTAATAACGATCATACAGCGCCCAGAATGTTCAAATTTGTAATAAGGTAAGTTTGTTAAAAGCTTTTTTTGATTTCAGAAATATGGGGAAGGAATTTATAAAAGCCTTCGGACACCCTGTATAACTCGTTTTTATGAATTTTATGAAAGTTGAACTATTTTTGATGCTCTCTATATATTTTTTTCATAAAATATTTGTTGGTATGTAAGCCAATACAATATTAATTGCAAGTCAAATAAAAATGTCTATGCAGGCTGTTACAAATTCGATTCTCACCATTGGGATTTGGGATATCGGAAACTATAGGGAATACAAAAATGGTTAAATTGGGGCTAAGTTGCGCATATATGTACACAACAATACGCCGTTTAGAAAGTTTGAAAATTTCGAGTATTTCCGTAGATATACGGAAACAACCGACATTTCGGAAAATAATTTTATTTTCTTCCTTGCTTTATTTCGTGATAAATTTCTAAATAAATAGCACATTTTCATTGCCACTTTTTTCACTCTTTTTTTTCTTATGCGTGCCGTAATGGCATTCCACAAATTTGAATAGCCCTTTTTATCACCTTGTTACACCATGTTACAAAACTAATAACACCATTGGAAATAGTGAAAAAAGTGGCAATGTAAATGTTCTATTTATTTAGAAAATCATTAAGAAATAAAGCCAGGAAAATATAAAATTTTCAAACTTTCTAAACGGCACATAAATGCACAACTTTGCCCCAATTTAACCATCTTCGTATTCTCTAGAGTTTCCGAGATCCCAATGGTGAGCGTCGAATTTGAAACTGCCTGTACAGAAAATGAAAAGCTTATTAGCCTCAGCAATAGGAACGGTTTTCTGCAAAACTTATACCCATTTTTCTTCTTCTATCGATATGTAGAGAAAAGTTGAATAGAGTCTCCAATGAGAGTGTTCGTTAACTAAAAATAATTTTCATTTTCATTCTAGTGAAGAGGACATTGTCAACTTCTTTCCGCTTTCCAAAAGAAAGGAATCCAAAGTGCACCAAGAACTGACTGACACATTTAGCATAGAAGAGATGAGCATATCAGGCGATGATGATGACGAAGAAGACTTACATTTGGTGCCACCGCAAAAAATTTATAAAAGATTCAAATGTTGCCCATTTTCTATTTGTGCCATTCTATGATGAAACTGAAGTCGAAACAGATCTAATCTAATTTTTATTTGTATCTGAATGGTTAGTGTTTGTATAAGTTTATTATCTAATTTTATTATTAAATGTTGAACATCGAGAACTATGTTGATTTGTTTAATTGACTTATTTTATTTTCCATAGTAAACGTGCAATGATTGAGTTATTTTTTTCTTTGGAATGCTAACTAATGCGAAGCATTTTTATCTTGAAATTTTCATAATCTAGAATGTGCTTCTCCCAAAAACTTTCAACAAGTCCGAAGGGAGACTTTTTGGATGAAAATTGACAGATTTGAGAAATAAATTATTTCCAGCATCGTTGGATTAAAACTTTTTTATAATCTCTAGATAAGAAATTGGATTGTCCACTCACAAGGCTTTCTTGATTTGATAGTATTTTATATCGTGTTTACAAACATTCAATAGCTCTTCTGTTTGTCGAGATTTGAAAGAATTACAAAAAACAAACAAAAAACAAAAAAGAAATTCTTCACGGCAACATTCTCAGTTCTACAAAATGGCGTTTATAATATTATCATGCGACGTTTCCATTTTGAGAAACCAAAGCGCACCCTGTATTACCTTTATATTGCCAAATTAACAATGATGTGCCTAATATGGTACTTACGTCTTACTAAAACGCCTTTCTTGTGATATCTAGCAGTAGGAGTCCGATTTTTGTTATTATTTCAAGTTGCGAGTTTTTTCCAGATACCTCCTGACTTCTATCATTGCTGATGTATCAAAGATTATGTCTACTAAGCACACTTTCAAACGAAGGAAGTCAATGTCATCTGCTATTAGAAGTGTTTCAGCTGATTACACCAGATGCACATTCAAATTCAAGACGCGATGGTCATTGTTGTTCGTTTTTCATAATGACACACTCAAGTTGATTGGAATTTCCTATCCAGAAACCATCCGAAAGCGTTGAACATAGGTTTTTAATTTGAAATTGCAAGCCTTATTAGATAAAAATTTAAAACACTTTATATGTGTAATTATAGGTTAGTGATTATGTATGTATAGAGGTATTATAATAAGAATAATAATAATCAACCGGAGCATCAGCTCTAACAATAAAGGAAATCAACATCAAGAACGGTATTTACCAAGGAGATTCGCTGCTATTTTATATCTCCCTATTCCCCTTGAGTAACATCTTTAACATCACAGGCACAGGATACACCTGCAGAAACGAGAAGCAGAAGATAAACCACCTCCTATACATTGATGATCTAAAGCTGATAGCTAAAAGCCAAAACGAACTAACGCAACAACTAGAAAAAGTACATGAATTCAGCAGAATTCAACGATCAACAACATACTCAGAGGAACAAAAAGGATGTAGAAAAAGCAGCCAGGGCTGTAAGTAACAACTGGTAATAGATAGCGTCATTATGGGACAAACTAGGAAAGATTATAGAAACTTCCACATCGGATGCATAGATTATAAAAAGGCCTTTGATTCCGTACCCCATAGCTGGCTAATCAAGGCTCTTGAATTCTACAGAATCAACAAGAATATCAGAGAATTCCTTATACAAATAACTAAAACCTGGAAAACGAAAATCCGATTAAACACAGAAATCGGATATGTACAAACAGACGAACTCCATATCAGACGTGGTATTTTCCAGGGGGATTTCCTTAGTGCGCTGTGGTTCTGCCTCTGCCTTAATCCAATGTCAAACATGCTTAATAATACAAAGCATGGCTTCCAACTCAGGCACAAGAAAGAGAACCAACAACAAATAAACCACTTATTATATATGGACGACATTAAACTCTACGCATCCACGGATACGCAATTGAGTGATCTTCTCAGAATCATAGAAACTTTCACCTCAAACGTCTGCATGTAGTTCGGAATGAGTAAATGCAGAGTGCTCCATATAGACAGAGGCCAGTGGAAAGAACATCATAACGTTCATACAGCTAATAATAAAACACTAAACAACATGCTCAGAAAAGAAACTTACAAATACCTAGGATTCCATAAAGGCACCAAACTAAACCACACCCACATCAAAACAGAACTTATAAGTGAATTCAAAAATAGACTAACCAAACTGATAAAAACCAAATTAAATTCCAAGAACCTTACTCAGGCCATAAATACATATGCCTTACCTTCTCTCACATATTCATTCGGTATTATCCGGTGGTACCAAACAGACCTAGAAAATATTAACATCTTTATACGCTCTGAATCTACTAAACACAGAAAACTACACCCCAATTCATGTAAAGAAAGGCTAACAATTAAAAGAAATGATGGAGGAAGAGGAATTATAGATGTAACATCACTGCACACAAGGCAAATCCAATCACTCAGAAATTTCTTTCATACTAAACATACTAGTCTCCACACAGCGATAAGCAAGGCAGATAAAAACTATACGCCCCTCAACCTATCCCTAACAAACCATCCAGCAGACACATACAATGACACGCAATTACAACAAGAAAAAATTAATACCTGGTCGGAGAAAATCCTCCATGGACAACACAGATACCGCATGAAACAAGAATACATCGACAAAGAATCATCGTATACATGTTTAAAAGATGGTCAGCTCTTTCCCGAAACAGAAGGATTCTTGCTCGCTATCCAAGATCAAGTTATAGCAACAAGGAATTATCGTAAATATATAATCAAAGACCCGACTATTATAGACGACATATGCAGAAAATGCCACATTCAGAAGGAATCAATTGAGCACATTACAACTGGATGTAAAATCCTAGCTGGCCCAGAATACACAGCAAGACACAACGCAGAAGCAAAAGTGGTTCACCAAGGACTGGCCATAGCGTGTAAACTTGTAGAAAACTCAGAACCATACTATAAATACACACCAACATCCATACTCGAAAACAAAAACTTCAAACTCTACCGGGATATAAATATTCAGATATAACAATATCCTGCAATAGACCAGATATTACTCTTCAGTTAAAGGAAGAGAAAACTACATACCTAATTTACATAACCATTCCTAGTGATACAAACATCCAAACAAAATACAATGAAAAAATCACCAAATACACAGACCTAGCAATGGATATTAAAAGGCTTTGGAAGCAAGAAAAAGTTATAATTATGCCTCTTATTATGTCAGTGACAGGCCTCACACCAATGACATTCAAATCGCACTTGAAACAACTAGGAGTCAACACAAACATACATAGAAACTTTCAGAAAACGGTAATTCTAAAAACATGCCTTATCGTCAGATCATTCCTCAATTCAGAATAGTAATAATAGAATATGCACTGACTTGGCATAGCCCGTCATTATAAAATAAAACCACAATTATGTGAGAAAAGATTATAATAATAATAATGCTAGTAGAGTAGGTGCCGCCTCTACTAGTGGGACGCAGCGGCACCTAGCTGGTAATGGTGAAGCAAGTGGCATCATCCAAGATTTACTAAAGGAAACTGACCTTAAAATGCGAGGTATTCCCTTACAATATAGACCAGCACTACCAAAATTAACCATAAATCAGGAAATCCTAACCATGGTCGAGAAAATCAATAGTACTCTTAACGAAAGCATCCCTTCAGAGTCATTACTTGATATTTGCCATGCAGTGTATTGCTCATGTTGTCTGCTCTACATATGGTCCCAAACCAAAAAACAAAAAGTTTGATAAGAAAATGCCCACGAAAAACACCCCGCCTTGGGAGCGGCCGTATAGAAGGCAAAATAAATACCATACGTAAAAAAGTAGGCATTCTACATACTTTCCTTAACTATGAAAGCAGCCAGAAGGTTCGAAAAAGGCGAAGAGCTATGCTAGACATGCAAAAATCAACCCAGGAAGCCCATCATTCCAGAAACATCTTTTGAAACATCTTGATCACCTGAAACAAAAGATAAAAGCTTTAGGAAACAGGATCAGAAGGTACCGACAAAGAAGCTGTCGATATCAAGAAAATAAACTGTTTGCAAGAGACCAAAAAGTATTCTACAGACAACTACAACGAAACAAAGCGGAAACTACACAAGTAACAACTGAAAAAGAAGACATGCAAAGATTCTGATGACACGGCATTTTGGCCCTCGCAAGAAGTCAAATCACATGAAGCTACTGGACAGATGACGCAGCCTGAAATACAGAAATTAGATATCACCGCTGCAACCCGCAAGCTGAAAAAATGGACGGCACCAGGCATCGATCATATTCACAACTACTGGTGGAAAATACTCACCGGGAATCCACCAAAAAATAGCAGATAAATTCACAGCTGCAATTTTGGATCCCTCAATCATACCAGAATACTTCACTCACATAAATGCAAACAATATTCTTGCATGGGAACAGAACGGATGTAAAAAAGAGCACGTGGCTGTAAGGAACTTCTTATAATTGATAAAATTGTTACAAGACAAGAAAAATTAAAGAAACGAAAACTATCCAGGGCATGGATTGATTATAGGAAAGCCTTCGATTGAGTTCCTCACTCCTGGCTACTAAAAATATTACAGGTGTATAAGATCCATCCCCAACTTTCTGCACTGCTAAGACATGTGATGGCAACATGGCGAACGACCCTTAATTTTCAAACCTACAGAACAGATGAGATAAGAATCAAAAGAGGCATCTCCCAGGGTGACAGCTTAAGCCCAATGTGGTTTTGTCTAGCACTTAACCCTTTAAGCAACATGCTAAAAAAGAATGGAAACTCATACACGATTGACAAAGAGATCAAAATATCACATGCATTTTACATGAATGATTTTAAAGTGTACGCCAAACACTAGCAACAACTGCTAAGCTCCCTAGAGCTTGTTAAGGTGTTTAGCAATGCGATTAAAATGGCGAACTGGGGCTAGAAAAATGTGCTGTGGTTCACGTGGAGAGAGAGAGGAAAAATCATACAGTCCCAAAATATGACACTGATGGATAACATTACAACAATTCTATCCTTAGGCCCAGAGGAAAGCTACAAATACTTAGGCTTTCAGCAAAGATTAAGCATCGACAAGAAATCGAACCAAGATGGAATAACATCAGAAGTTTTCCGCCGACTTTGTATAAATTTGAAAACATCGCTCGACTACAAAAACAAAATACAGGTAATCAATGGATGGGCAGTGCCTGGGTTGGCGTACTCATTTGGCATATTAGATTGGGGACACAGACAGAAATTCAACAACTAGACAGACAAGTGCGCACAACGGGTGGCCGCGGACTGACTAACCTCGATAGCATGCTAGTTGATAAAACACAAAAACTAAGAATATATTTCAAAAACGAGAGACGATACCGACAGATGTTGATAATTTTTTTATGACCAAATTTGGATGCGCTTGATTTAGAAGATATATGATAAAAAAAAGACGGCACTACATGTTACACTGCCAATGAAACTGTCGCCATACTGCAAGAAAAGTTTGTAGAAAAGATAATTTCAAGGAATTCAACTGTTGCCTGACCTCCAAGCAACTGTGATTTGACTGCTTTAGAATACTTTTTGTGGATTTATTTAGGATCTAAGGTTTATGCAAACAAGCCAGAAACATGTGATACTTTGAGATTGAGCATTGAACGCTGCATTCATGAGATTATGCCCGATTTATTGCACAAAGTCGTCGAAAATTGGATTCGTCGAATTCACTTGTATACACGAAGCCGAGGTGGACATTTAAACGTTATCGTTTTTATTTTAAAATAATATAAAAAGTGTGGTTATATCTGAAATCATTTCTATTTTATTTCATTTTATAATCTATTGTTCTTATTGAAACATTTTTTTTATTTTTTTGCTTTTAACCTAACTTTCTCAACAATTTTAATGATATAGGATTTGGTGGGTATCTGACTTGTGTTTTTTAATAAAATATTTGTTTTTCATTAACTTGTACAGCATGATTACTCTTCCAATGCCATTTTTTATTTATTATTTAAAATACCATAAGTCGCACTCTCACAGTACCTATAGTATTTAAATTGTTGAAAAAGTGACTATCCTCAAATCAAAAAATATATAGGGTGATCCTCCAACTACGTCATATTCAGAAACTTAACGTAGATGTAAATCAAAGAACGTCACTGAAAGAAGCTAATGATCTTCAAAAACTTTTGTTAGGATATTTCTTTCAAATAACGTACAGTATAGCCATAATTCATTTATTTCCAGACTTCCTGGCCTCCTTGTATATGAACATGCTAAAGTATGAACATTGGAGTAATCAACTATAATAGTAGATGAATCTTGAAATTTGAATAGTTTCAATATAAAAGTGGTGTATTCTTATATTTGTAGATCTCAGCAAAAAAGTTATTGAGTCAGTTAAAACTCTGTTCTATTAAATGATATCATTATTATTTCATCAGTTTTATTATAAATCTGAAACACCGATTTGTCTCAAGATAAATTTCATTTCCCATCCAGAGAATATACTCTCACTCCACGTTAACGTTTCAATGGTTTCTTTACCATTCCAAGGGCAATCTAAAGAGAATAAGTATAAATACCAAAAGTAAAATGTTGAAATATAAAATATTGCTGAGGTGAAACAGTATATACAGAGTTGGGATAAAGTATGGAACGAAGTACCTAAATTGGTATTATCAAAATGGAAAGGAAACATTGACATGACGCTCAAGGCATCAAATGCGGTTTCTTGTATTATTAGGTTCCGGTCTAAGCGGAAATACCCTACACTTTTTATGTTTAAATATACATTCTAAATCGAAGATTTCAAGATTTTTTTATTATTTTGAATCAATACACACCGATTTATTATAAAAAACTTTAGAAATGAGAAATTATAGAAATTTACAATCACTATTTATATTTTGTATTTTCCAGTGCATCAACCAATAAAGTCGGTCCAATTTTTTGTAAGAAATATTTATTTAACACTTCTTAGTGTACCTACTTAACATTAGTCATGAAAACGGTCACTAATACCAAAGAAAATAACATATCCTATTACCCACGTACACTCTTTGCTTGTATTTGTTATTATCTCTTGAGAGGATCCAGCGTCGATTTCTAAAGATTTCTGAGATCGGATATCCACATCAATTGCTCCTTAATAGATTTAAACTGAATGAATTAGTTTCTAGGCGTTCATGTTGTTCAGTCATTTTCTTGTTTAAGCTGTTACATAATAATAATAGGATTAGAATTCCTAGAGTAGTGGCTAGAAGATGTTTTACATTTTTACCATCTATCCAACGAACAAAAATTTTTTTAGCATCCCCATTTTACTAGATGTTTAAGAATTACGAAAAAATTGAGGCCGATGTCGATATATTCTGTAGTAATATTTCTCAAATCAAAAGGATACCTATTTGTTCAGTAATTTATTGTTAAGCTAGGACTATTTTCTTTTTCTTTGTTTATCTCTTTAGTATTTTTATTATTTGATTATTTATACTAAGATCTACTTATGTAGGTTACACAAAATCTATGTATTCTTTTCCTCATCCTATAATTCGTTACCTATTGGATGTTGTAAATAAATAAATAAAACATAGCGCGAAACTACGCATATTTCAGATTTTACCACAGCTCTAACTCGAAAACCGTAACCCTATGGAAAAAAAATCAATCTAAATGTTCCTACAAATAATCTGATTTTTTATTTGGTCGTCTTCAGGTGCGGTTTTTGGAGGGAAGAAAATTTTGGATTGGAGTTTTCATGAATATGGGACCAATTCTCAATACTCGTCTCTCAATTCTCAATTACAATACAAATAATCAAAATTGGAGCACGTTTACTATATAAAAGGATGCGACCATCCATAAAATAAACGTGGAAACATACAGTCGGATTGTATGCTTCCTACGTTTGGGAAGTTGGTCAAAAAGTACCATCCTTATAAAGACATAAAAGCAACTAACTGTTAAATTTTTGGCGAATGCGCCACGTATAATAACAATAGTGATATCGAAAATCCACTAGTGTTCGATTGATCGATCTATTGACATGAAATAAACATCTTTATTTAACAAAATAGGCACCTTAAATACTAATATTATTTTAATTGTAGGTAGGTTGACCGAGAATGTAGTTTCCATTAGCAAAGGTGTAGAGTGTAGTATGTCCAAAGTATATCCAGCGATCTAAGAAAAAATCATTCGCAGTAGGCATTTGAAATGGGGAGTGTGTCTTATTTGGATATATTTAGCTGAATTTTGACTTTAGTTAAGAAATTTGAGATACTTGACGATTTTTCTTAGAAAATGGTCTAAAATTAGGGTGTTTCAGCCGTAACTCGACACCAGAGTATCTAAACGTCACCAAAAACAATAGGGCTCTTCCTTCGGCCGATACCAATCAACAGCAGAAAACCCTTGGTCAAAATTCGGTTCCGTTCTTGAGTTATCGTGCAGATTAACTTTCTTGCTTGGTTGCTTGCCTACAGACACATATTTTTAGCGATTATATCGAAAGGGAATGACGTGATTTTTTTTGGGTTTTCTATAAACGATAGATAATTTCAGGCGCAACATTGGGTAGATTCAACGCTTTTTGAATGGAGTGGTTTTTGTGGGTCAAAATTCAAAAAAACTGATTTTTCAAAAAACTAAAAGTAATAGATATATTCACATCCTGAAACGTTGATATGAAAATTATTCTCTGGAATACATTTAAATTGCATCATTATATGCTATTATCATATTTTTTTCATGATATCAATATGTTTTTTTTTCTTCCGAAAAAGTGAACTAGTACGAACGGGCTTGAACCCATGACATTAAGATTACAGGACATCAACTCTAATCATTGAGCCATGTTGTCTTAACGGTTGGTTGGACATATAACTATAGCAAGCGACCCAAAAAAAAAAAATCATCCCCATAAGGCCATTGAAAATGAGAATATGTCATTGCTAAACACATATAGGAAGCTAAAAGTGACAAGTGATGTTTCAATCAATATAAATGCAATTGCAGTTGATTCAAATAAAGACATGTTTTCATTTTTAAAGGCCTACTGGGGATGATTTTTTTGGATCGCTCGATATAAACAGTAAAAGCATTCCACTTATCAAGTTTTGTAATATAATATTATCTTCAATGCTTTTCTATTTTTTTGTGCTAATGATATACTGGTTGCTTTTACGCTAGGATGACATATTTGTCAAAATGGATTTTTTTAATTAAAATTCTTATCATTTATACATTGCATGGAAACCTAAAACAAAGTGTCCGCTTAAAATTTCTAGGTCGAAGTGAAAACTTCTGGAAGAAATTAGTCTTTTTGATAATAAATCTATTGCACAGTTTGAATCATAGGATATTCAGAAACCATTGTTGATAGTCATTTCGGGAGTAGATTTAGTCTGTATACTGGGTAGGAAAACTGCTACAGAATGCTCCTCGATGTATGCTTGAATTTACAGTAAGAGCTTAGGTATATACAAGGTAGGGCAGTTGGCGGTATTTGGTGGAACGTGGCTGATCTGTTAGAGCAAAATTGTTTCAATAAAAATTTTTCTCGATCAAGCCGACTCAGTTTTAAAATTTATGTATTTTTTACATTTTTAAATTCATCGTTAAAAATAAAGGTCAGTTTGTTAAGCATTTGTTGGGCATAAGTCTGAAAGTTCCGAAGATATTTTCAGTTTTCTGAAAAAAATGACAGTTGCAGCATCCCAGAAAAATGGCAATAAAATGAAAAGTATGGAAGATTTTGAAGTGCAGTTTTTTTTTAAATAATAATAAATAAATAATAATAAGGCATCGTTCCCTTATCAAAGTTGATTTGAAAGTTCTAGGACATAGGGTTGCTCTGAAGTGAATTTTTAATTTAAAAAATTCAGAGATAACTTGATTTTTTCAAACAGCATAGTACTAAACAAATTACATTTATAGATACGGATTTTAGTTCTCTTTCAATTTTATTAATACGTATTGGCACTTTTTTATAGTTTTGGAGATATTTCAATTTTTCAATATGGTGCGGTAGTTTGGGGTTGAAACAAGTGAAAAACAAATAACAAATAAATCAATGGTAGACTTTTTTTTATTTTCGGTGAATGCTACAGGAATTGTTTATTGGCTTCAAGAACTGATCAAGAAAAAAATTCGGACAGACGACATTCTTAAGAAAGAAGGTTTAGGAGAGTATTAGGAAGATTTTTTACAACGGGAACTGTGAAATACTTCTTTCCGAAACTTAACAGTAACAATAAACATAACAATAAAATAATAATAAAACTAACAAGTAAATCGCTTACAGCAACTGTTCAAAATGCCAACCAACGTTCTGCAAACAAAGAGGAATTCATTCACGAAATGAACGTTGCACTTTCGGTGTAATTTGTCAAAAAACTTGAATTATGCGAAACTATATGTCCTCACGAGTCTAAGGCGGTACTTTATAAACCTCACTTTTCAAAAAAAGTCAAAAGGGTTTAGATTAGGGGATCTTGGCGGCCAAGCAATCGGTCCTCCTCTTCCTAACCATCGTTGCTGAAAATGTTGATTCAAAAATTTTCGCACAATGATACTGAAATGGGCAGGTGCTCCATCCAGTTGCGCCACAGGTTTTGTCGGATTAGTAAAAGGGGATATCCTCCAACAATTCAATTATTTGGGTGCCAATAATACCTCTCCGTACATTTGAAGACTACCTAACTTGTAGGTTTCTCTGAGAAAAGGTGTAGATTCATGACGGAGTAGTAATAAAAAATGTGGCCATTTACTACTGTCGATTCATCCGTCTATAAAACAAAATTACAAAAATCAGATTCCTTTTCAAATTTATTTGTCAACAACTGGCAAAAGTTTATCTTTGCCTCATAATCGGTTAGCAGGAATTCCTGATGTAATAATTGCACAATGTGGTTTTTCTTTAATATATGATCGAGAACTGATGTCTAGATTAAGTTCGGGCATCCGATACCAGCAGCTAATACTCGAAATTCATTTCCTTAGTAACTGTTTTTTTTTCGAAGAGGTGTAGTTGTAACAAATCTTCCAAATATCCTCCGAAAGCTGAAAATTTGTTTTTCATTGGTTTCAACACCAAACTACCGCGCTGTATTCCGGGAAAGGGTAAACAGAAAAAAATTAAATATCTCCAAAACTATCAAAAATACGTGTCAATACGTATTGATAAAATCGAAAGAGAATTAAAATCCACATCTATCAATGTAATTTGTTTAGTATCATGCTATCGAGTAATCTCTGTTTTAAGTTTTCTATTATTAAAAATCTTTCATACTTTTTATGCTATTGTTATTTTTCTTGGATGCTGCAACTGACATTTTTTTCAGAAAACTTAAAATATCTTCGAAATCTTCAGACATATGTCCAAAAAATGCTTAACAAACTGACCTTTATTTTTTACAAGGAATTCAAAAATGTAAGAAAATACAGGCTGTTGGTTGGTGAGGTTTCTGTATAACCGGAAGTCGGCCATATTTGAAAATATTTTTAAATTGTAGTCGATTTAACCACGTACCACTTTTATGAAAACAAATTTGCTCTATATCTAACAGATCAGCCTCGATCCATCAAATACCGTCAGCTGCCCCACCCTGTATATATAATCTGTCTTAAGCTATTTTATGTGAAGTGAAATTCTATGTGGCATTACTGTGTATTGTGTAAAAATACGTTAAATCACAATGTTTTGCGAGATACATAAATAAAGATAAAATATATTCAGCAATTAAAATCCAGTAACATGTTTTCTAATGATATATATGTAATATGTGTTTAATGACAATTTTATATTTTTTATGTATTACTCTCTATTCTCGATCACCTCCAAAAACACCTAAATTTCAATCTTATATGCCACAGTTCTCTATATTCACAACGTGACAGTGTGTCGAGACATCCGAATAATGTCTAATTTGTACTGGAACCAAATAGTTTAGGTAAAAGAGCATTATGAAACCTTTTCCGAAGTAAAAGTTCTAAGAGGCGTTCGACAGGGGTCTCTCCTGTTCATTATACTTTTTTCAGTATATACAGTGAAAATATATTCCTGAATGTTATGCAGGAGACCATATACGGTATAAAGATAAATCGTGATATATTCAGCCCGGTATGAGATATGCTGATGATGATGTAAAATTGGCTGAAAATCTTCTTTTTCTTCAGGTACCGTCTCCGTTCCTAAGGTTGGCAATCACCAAGACTATATATATGCTTATTCTTGAGATTGCTGCTCCTTGCATTATAAATTGAAATAATTGATATTCGCCTCCTCTTATAATATGTTCCAATTAGAGCAGTAAGAACCCTCTTTCTAACAGTCAGTATAACTTCCTTCTATTATTTCATTCGTCTTAACACGTTGATAGTGGTGATTCTCTTCTTCTTTGAGTGCCGTACTCGTATTCGAGTGTTGGCGGCTTCTCTGCCATAAAAGTGTTACCACAGACAAGGGGACCCTCAGTTTAACGTGAATTCCGAACCACCGATGTGTCTCAAGATAAATCTTAAGGGCACACCCTTCCAGAGAGCTGTACTAGGGAATATATATTCTCACTGGTTTCCCGTTGCCTTGCGAGAGTAGGAGAATGCAATGCGACAGAGACTCGAACGCGCGCCCGCATCAACGGTAACTCGTCCAAGCCGTTTCCATCGTATTGCGCTGCTTAACTTCGATGATCGAAGTCGATCAGTGTTAACCCGCAGCTACGTGCTCCTTCGGTGATTCTCTGCACTCATGAAATTTGTGATATTCTGCGATACACTCGGAGCACAAAATCTTCTTCACTTCGTTGTTCTTTAGTGTCTTGCTTTTATGCCCTAGTACAGAACTGATAGATGATAAAATCGCATGACCCGTATTTTCAGTTCTAAACTAATGTTTCTGTTGCAAAATACTTTCTGAATGTCCTCAAGACCTTAAAAATATTACGGATTTTTTAAAATTATTCTGTGAACATAAAATATATAAAAATTAATTTCAGAATGTCATGAAACTATCAAAAACGCCATGCAACATATACGAACAAACAATTAATTGTGGATGTCACAGAAATAAAAAAAGTAGACCAATTCCAATATCTTGGGATATGTATAACAGGATATGGAGACAACGGAAAAGAGATC
Source organism: Crioceris asparagi (assembly GCA_958507055.1). NCBI lineage: Eukaryota > Metazoa > Arthropoda > Insecta > Coleoptera > Chrysomelidae > Crioceris > Crioceris asparagi. The sequence continues at coordinate 119,715,874 of OY293826.1, forward strand.
AGAGCCCGAGTTACTGCAAGGAATGCATTCTTTAGACTATAGAATGGAAAATAATAGGAAAATGCAATATGGGAAGACAGAAAATGTCGTAGATGAAAGTGGTTTGGTATGTGCTAGAACGAAATATTCCGGGTGGAATAAAAATTATCCGAATGATCGTCAACCTCCAATAGGAGGATAAGGCTCCTTAGTAAAAACATGGAATACCAAATGAACTCTTAAAATATGGTGGTCAAAGATTGATACGAGAATTAACAAATTTTATTAAAAAAATCTTATTACACTGTTTAATACCAAATACATGGAAAAGTAGTATAATGATTCTTATGTTTAAGAAAGATAAGACAGACAAGACAACAAAGTGATTCTTAAAGAAATTGGGAATTCTGCCGAGTTAATTTGGGGCTTAAATAAGTATACTCTTTCTGCTACCAAGCTTTCGGTAAAATTTATTACCATTATCAAGGCTGAAATTTTTTTTATACAAATTATTAGTTGAGAATGCTAATTAAAAACTAAAAAAGAAGAAACTTACAATGCAATGTTATTCCGTGTCATGAATGCGATCTTGTGTACATTGGCGGAACACAGTGGCTACTAAAAAATAGAATCACTGCACATAAAAGTGATTACAGGAACGCACAAACAAAAAAATGTACCTTAGCAAATGAAAACCGGCATACTCCCAATTTTGAAGCTGCTTAAATTCTTGTATGTGAGTCTACCACAACTAAAAGAAAAATACATGAAATGATTGAAATTACCAAATATCCCAAAGCAATGAATACATGTACCGATGTTCGTGGACTTAGCTATATTTATTCTTAAGTGATTTCAAGATACTGCACTAACAACACAACATAAACAATTCAACATAGGTTATGAGTGTATTGAAGTCTGCATATATTATGAAACTAACAGAGTTTGTGGGTGTTGAGATCCTTGACATAAGTAACGTCATGTGTCATTATCCAATTTGCTATCTTTATGTTTTGAGTAATCTTAAATTTCCCATCTTTTTTCGAACAATAATAACTTTACAATGTAAAAATCTGTTTGGAATTTTTCTCATACATTACTTTGTTTTTGAGCCTCCTTCAGAGAGGGTAATTGATCCATAAATTTAGTTATATCACAACCGACTATAACATCATACACCACTTCAATTTCAATAATTTTAACCGTTTTTATTGTAATTTTAATCTGTTTGTGATGTAAGTTGTGTTTAATTGTAATTATGATTGATAATCCTTTCTTAGTTAGTCTATGCCTTTTTAAATTATGATCCTCACTTGTATTGTAAGTTTCTTCTTTTTTAGTTTTTAATTAGTATTCTGAACTTATAATTTGTATAAAAAAATTCAGCCTTGATAATGGTAATAAATTTTACCGAAAGCTTGGGTAGCAGAAAGAGTATACTTATTTAGGCCCCAAATTAACTCGGCAGAATTCCAAATTTCTTTATATACAAGGAAGAGTCAACGATAAACTGACAAATAATATATCAATAAACAGTGGTATTCGACAGGGCGGTTCTTTAAGTCCACAAATGTTCAATATAGTTAAGGACGAAATAATAAAACAGGTAAAACGTGGAAGAGGAAGGGCGATGGAGAAATCCATGTTATGTGCTACGCAGACGATGCAGTGCTCTTTGCAGAAAATGAAAATGACTTTCAAAGACTTACCCATATCTTTAACACGACAGCGAAAAATATAGTATGGAAATATCTTCAGGGAAGACAATGTGTGTGACCACGTCCAAAGAGCCCTGTAGATGTAAAATAGAAATTGATGGCTAAGTAATAGAGCAGCGACTCGTATTTCAATATCTGGGTATGGATATAATAGTGTATGGTGCGGTAGAAGTTCGACAGCAAATAACAAAAGCAAATAAAGTAGTGGGATGCCTCAATCAATTAATTTGGAGAAACAAACACATTAACCGCACCACAAAAACCAGAATATATAAAACAACGATAAGGCCCATAATGACTTATACAGCGGAAGCACGACCAGATACAGCAAAAACAAAAAGACATTTTGAAACAACTGAAATGACAATTCTTAGGAGGATCTAAGGGAAAACCTTATGGGACATAGAGCGAAGAGCAGACATAAGGAATGGATGCAAAATAGAAAACATCACAATACAGAAAACAAGAATGGACCCAGCACATTAAAAAATGACAACTGAAAGACTTGTGCGAATAGCACGAGACAAATCACCTTAATGCAGAAGATGTATTGGACGTCCAAGAAGAAGGTGTGTCAACATATAGAAAGCAGCAAAGCGGATGAAGGAACAGGCATTAGCCTATCATAGAAGAAAGAAGAAGAGAAGAACTAAAAAAAAAACAAATATACCAAAACTGACTCTCGCCTACTTATCTCTGAAAGTAAGATTTTGAGGAAATACAGAATTTAGGAATGAGAACATTCTAAGAAAGAAACCCTGTCCAACCGAAACAGACTTACACATCAAAATAATATTAAATCTGTTTACCATTTACTAAGTTAAATTGTTGAATATATTGAATTTTACCAAAAATACATCTAGAAATTATACAAAAAAATAGACACAAAATTCAAGTTATATTATTACCTTTACTTGTAACTATTCAGAGTACCTACGCAAATATCTTTAATTGTGGAAGATAAAAGTATCTCTAGGTGCGAGCATTCATGGTGATGCTGCGAAAAGAGCCTTCGTATAGAGACAAAGATAGAGACTGGGAGACAGTGGGTGCCCTTGCCCCCATCAAGATGAGCGGCGGGCATGCGTGGCGACTCGTCCCGTCTTGGAGCCCGGCATCGGGGCGGCCAGTGAGCGCCGATACGGGGTCGCTGAAACAACCCCCGCGTCTACAACAAAAACCGAACAAGTATACATATATATATATATATATATATATATATAAACATCTATATAAAAAACCTACATACGGCGCGAGTGTCATCATACACTGAATGCGGAGGCGATGCTAGTCAGTTCTGACCTATGTCTGTCAGGAGTTTACATCGACGGGTGTCAGGACCCGGGGGATATGTGCACCACTTCCACTACCAGTAAGTTATGCCATTTAAATATGTATATCAATATGTACCTACCCATAATATAGCAGCAAATGAGAATCGCCCCGAAAGCGACCACCACCACTAGCTCTTGGTACAGATGCTTGTTATGTAACCGCTTACTCATCGGCCAGCATGTTGCCAGGCTACATGGTTACGTGTTATGGTCACATGTTTTTGCATTTGTATCTCAACCCTGTTGCCGATTTTCTTTTTGGTATCTCAGCCTCAATGTCAAATTATATAACATTAACATAAGTTCGTTCAAACTTGAATTGAAATCGAAATCCATCAACTATGAAATCGAGAAAGTTTGTCTGGGTCGTCTACATATATTCTACCTTGAGGTATTTAGCGTTTCATAATAAATGAACGTGAATTTGGATAAAGGTGACTTTCATTGTCAGGAATCAATAACGTGTCAGTTATTCTTTCATATAATATAGGTGTATATGAAAGCGTAAAGTAATCCAATAATGATAGGCTACGATATGGAAATTAGATATATTTAAGATGTTTCGCAAGACATTGAAAGTCTGATATCTAATATTTTTCAAATATTGAATGGCTGAGTCATTGTCTATACCAATTTTTAAATAATCCATTCAGATTATACCCATAACAAACGACTGCATTGACGAGAATCTTTTAACAAATTGATCAAGTGCATTTAGAAACGAGTGACGAAGTTAAATTTAGCTAACATAATAATAATTGTCATATATTTTGTATTTTCAACTGATTTATTATCCTGTACATCCAGCCTAACATCGTATGTTAGCGTCATATTTAAATTGAGTGTTAAGAAAAAGCAGTAGGTACATCAACTGAAAATTAATACGTTGGACGGCTTAACTTTTTCTATTTAAAAAAATTCCAAATATAAAGAATTCAATCCATCCATCCAAAATTAGTGACGGAAGAAATTTGAATCTTGTCCTCAAGTTTCAACTATTGGAAATGGTCAACAATCGCGATAATCTTTAATACCTAGACGCAAGACTAATATTCCTCACTCATTATTACCTATAACATTGATAATGAAGACAGGCTTCAATCTCTTCAAGATCATAATCAGTATTATCGATCTAAGCCTTTGATTTTATTTCTTATATAAGCATATGCTTTTGCTTCTATAACTCTTTATATAGGCTGTTTCAAATTCGACACACACCATTGGTATCTCGGAAACTATAGGGGATTAAAAGATGATTAAATTGGGGCAAAGATGCGCATTTATGTGATCACCAATAAAAATAAAAATTTCGAGTAGTTTCGGAATTATCCGAAAAAAAAACAAATTTTTGGAAAATCATTTTATTTTTTCCTGTCTTTATTTCTGAATGAATTTCAAAATAAAACGCACATTTATATTGCCACTTTTTTCACTCTTTCCAATGGTGTTAATAGTTTTGTAATCTGACGTTTCGTCTATGTGTAACTATCATGAAGTTTTTTTTTCTTATGAGAGCCATTATGGCATTCCACAAATTTAAATAAATTACTTTTATAAAGTAATTGGCTTTGATTTTTCTAATCGGTGAAACGTAAAAGACAATCTGTATTATTGTCAATTGCTGAGTCGTTGAAAATGGAGTTCTCCAATGATGAAAAACGAGATATGATAAAATTTTATTACAAGAATTATAGAAATAGTATGAATACATTGGAAGTGTATCATCTTAACATTTAGGTATCCCGAGAGACGACAAGCCCACCGATCTTCATTCAACTTATTGGATACAAATTTAGTTGAGTATGGTTTATTTTAAGAAAACCCAGACAAAAATCTGGGGACAGGATGGATGAAGAAACAAAAGAAATTACTAATAATGAGATATAAAACATCTCAATTTTTTTAAACGAACCAAACCTATCGCGAATTCTGTCCATTAATTTGGACAAGTTGTTGTCTCTCGGGATACATGTTAAGATACAGTGGAAAAAGTGGCAATGTAAATGTTCTATTTATTTAGAAATAATATAATAAGGAATAAAGCCAGGAAAAAAAATAATATGATTTTCCGAACATTCGGTTTTTTCCGGATATCTCTGGAATTTCTCGAAATTTTCAAACTTTCTAAACGGTTTATTGCTGAGCACATAAATCCGCAACTTTGACCCCATTTAACCATCTTCGTATCCCCTATAGTTTCCGAGATTTCAATGGTGAGAGTCGAATTTGAAACAGCTTGTATATACCTACTAAAGTACCTACTCAAGGAAAAAATAGATTTTGCTATTTTTTCTCACAATCGTCCTCTGTTGAAGTGAAACAATATGGATTTTTGGTAACGTACCGTATCAAATCAAATTAACAAAATTCCTGCAATAACTGTCCATTCTTATCCACACTTTTCCTTAACAATCAATATTATTGCATAATACCAAATATTAGGTATCTGTTGGATTGACAATATAATTGCACATTTAAGAGGTTAGAGATTTATAATTAGGTAAATTTCTTATAGAAATGTACCTATTGCAATCGTTCACACTTTTGAATTTCGAAAAAAATTCAACGGCATATTGTTATATGTCTATAAGTTAGTCCAAAAAAACATTTGGTTCAAAAGTTATATTATATATATATATATATATATATATATATATATATATATATATATATATATATATGGGATATTACGAAATTTGTTAACACGATAGAGGGCGCAGTTTTGAAGGTATCAAGTTCAAATTTGCTACAAAAATTAATCTCTCAAATATCTCGGTCGAGTTCGTTATTGGGCAATATCGGGTAAGTATTTTCAAAATGGCGACCGTTCAAACATTTAAAAAAAATATCAAAAAAGAGCCGTAGTGGAAATATCATCAAAAATAATTTTAGGTTATAGATATAATCAGTACCTACAACTTTTGTTCAAAGCAATTTTTCATAAAATACACAGGTAAAAAAATAAAAACTAATAAAGAAAAATAACAAATATTGATAAAACATGAACACTCGATATAAATTTGATGTAATTGTACATTTTCTGGAGATCTTAATGTAGACCCTGATTAAAAAAATATATAGTATATTAATTGAAAAGTAATAGGCGAAAAAAAATCTACCTTGAAGTGGAACTCGAACCCTGTCTGCTTTATATTTAACAGCCAAAACAAAAACCTCTAACCGCAAGGCTATGACACATATGACAATTTTATGTAATAACATGTAGGTATACCAATGAAAAGGTTGTTCAAATTTCAATTCAATGAATTTTGAAAAATTTACCTTTCCGCTGACTACAGGCCATGGGGATTTTTTTTTTCTCAAATTATCCAGCTGTATAAAAAAATCTGGGGTTGTGTACGTCTTTAAGGTCGACTACAAAGTTGGTTTTTACATCCAGAAAACCCTTTTCTAGACTGGAGCTGCCAAGCTAGGAAAAAGTGTCCGAAAAGACATGATTTCTGCTCTGAGCATCTAGCTTAAAAAGAAGAACATAAATCATGGCAAATTAGGATTATTATTATACTAAGACTCAGCTGTCCGTCCGTCTGTCAGTGGGCTCTATCTTATGAACCGTCGAATAGGTCGAAAGCTGAAATTTCCAGGGAATGTTTATTTCTATGAACCATAATCCGTAGATAGTTAAAATTTTCAGATATGTGTTTGTATTAGATATAATTATCGCTATAACTGCAAATACTAAGTCCAATCATCCGTTCGTCCGTCGGACAGCAAGCTGTCTGTATCTCATAAAGAGTTATACGTAGACAGTTAAATTTTTTCTTTTACAATGGCATGGAATCGTTCGTTCGTGAATTCGACTCGCACTTGGCCGTATTATTAAAATCATGTGAAAATAATATTGAAAAATCAATATTACCTAATGCTGGTTCAAATTCCAAGAGTATCTAGATATTCATGCAATCTATTGTGATGTTTAAATATTAGATTCAAAAGCAGAGGGTGATAGATCACAGATGACAAGCTGTCGGTGTGGCGCTCGCCAAAATTTTAAAATAAATCAACGAAACAAACGGTCCAGGCAGCTTCTCTGATGACACTTTATGTTTTAATAGTTTTTTAAATGAGATAAATTTGAAACAACTGATATATTATCGTTTTCATTTGCGCAATTTTTTAAAATTGACTTTAGACTTCATAAATATGTTCTCAAAAATAACTCGTTCAAAAATGCGTCAGTCGCCTTTTTTCAAAATTCTATGAATATTCTTAAGTTATGTTTTTGACGTTCAGTCAAAGGGGTCTTAGGATATAATTTTCTGCAATTTTTAGTACTAAGTAATTGCGCTAGATTGACATTTGAGCAATGAGTATTAGCGCCTGCAAAATTATATCGAATTCTTACAGAATAAGCCATGAAGCTTCAAAATAATAAAATTGGAAAAGGTGAAAACTGTTATTTATAAATGAATTGACGTTTTCAATCTTTTGGGTTACAATGAAATACCTAATACTTCCAAATTTGGGATTTTTTTTTCGTAAATTCCGATTGTCTTCATATTTGCAGACATAAGCACAACTAACTCAAATATAAAACTCAGTTTTATGTTAGAACATGATTTGTTTACGAGCTTATTTTTATATCTATCTATTATTGAAAAATTGATTATATATTCCCGACATCTGTGCACGCATTCTCCAGTTGTATTCACGTACATTTCATATCTGAAACCCATTTAATCACATTCCTTTCTCCTTTATACAAGACGGAAAGGATCGTAAATTCATTCCCAAGTGTGCCAACCTTTTCTCATATCCTCGTACGGGGAAAAGCTATGGTATTGGTATTTTTCTTCAAACCCTTATATAAAAACGACTTATGGGTTAATGATTGAATAATATTTATTATCAAAAAATCCTTTAGTAGATGCAACAAAAATTTCGTAGTTTTTAAATGGAATTCCTTTGAAAATTCCCAACGTTGATCTGGTATTTGACAAGGAATAGACAAAGACCAGCTTTCATGTGTCATATAGTCCATTAAAATACTTCCACAACTTTTTTACTTAAACAGAAAATCCTTAATTGAACCTAGCAAGTTAAAGACCTTCTTTATTTAAGTCTTAGAGTGTTCCCAAACTTGAATGTAAGCATTTTCGTCTCAACACACTGTTCGATGTTTCAAAAAAGATAATAATGTACGAAGAAAGAGAGAAAACTTATAAGGAAAATAAACAAGTTTATAGAAAATTGGATTGACGTTATTAGTTGGTGCACTGAAAAATACAAAATAATATCAATTCTATTGGTTTAGGTACTCTTGAAGTTGTTCAGTTGCAATTGAAAATTTTCGGCTTCACCAGTACCTACCAGCACCAATGGAATTAATATTATTCTGTATTTTTCAGTGCACCAACTAATGAAGTCGATCTAATTTTTTGTACAAAATATTTATTTTACACTTTTGAACATTATTCACGAAAATCGTGAATGTCCACATATACCATTACCCATGTACCTATCTATATTCTTTGGTTGTACTTGTTATTATTCAAAAATCTAAAAACATCGTCGCGGAAATACGCATATTTTAGACTTTTCCACCGCTGAAACTCAAAAACCGTAACCCTATGGAAAAAATCGAAAACCGTAACTGTTTTGAAAAAAATGTTCAATTTAAACGTTTGCAGATATTGTCCTATCACTTTCGAAGGCTTTTTTTGAAGGGAAAAAATTTCGGATTTGAGTTTTTACGAACGACAATTTCTTGAGTCTCCTCTTTCAAATGAATAAAATCAAAATCGGAGTTTGTTTATAGCACCCGGAAAAACTAAAAAAAACAGACAGTCGAATTGTATACCTCCTCGGTTTGGGTTCATCGGTCAAAAAGAGAGAATATTTTTAATTAGTTTTGATGTTTTTCAACAGATTCTTACGTTTTTATCTAATATTTTCAAGTGGTGAAATTTTGAATAATCAAATCTTTTTCACATTTAAACTTCGGAAAATGTAATAATCTTTTATAGTCTGTGAAGAAAAATTGTTAAGTGCGAGATGGGCCCTCGTGGAGAGGGTTCCGTAACTATGGTTTTCGTTTTGGGTCTCCTCTAAGCTTTGAGTGAAGCACCATAATCTTTTTATCTTAAGAATTCTATATTTTAAAGATATGGGAGACAATCTTAGACTTTTTGCTTTTAAATTTGAGAAAATATCTATTTGAGTTACTGATAACGTGAACTTCTGTTTGATATGTTTTATGAGGCATTTACAGAAGACATTTCTTCAGTTTTAAAATTTCTCCTAAGAAATATTATTTGCATAAGAATCAAATTTGATTTTTTTTCGTTTGGAAGTTTTGGAGAAAGTATGAGCTTTCTGTAAATGATTCATTTCATCATCCATTATAAGGAACCCTGGAAAGATATCTAGAATAAACAAATATGTCTTATTACAGTAAATACTATGTTAGACCAATTCTGAAAAATGGAGGAGGATAAAATTGAGGATTTGATTTTCTGTTTGTAAAAAAATATGAGATTCGAAATTCATTCTTCCCAAAAATACCATTCAGGAAGGGAGTTTCTCAAAACACGAAAATTTAAGACTGCAAAGTTAAAGAACGGACCGTTTCCGGAAAGTTTTATGAAGGATATTTTTTTAAATTCAGAGTTAAGGCCCTCGGAAGGGGGAGCATTCGAAACATTTTTAACTAAAATTATTTAATAATTAACTTCTTACTAGTTGTACCAACTTTACATAAGGAACTGAGAAAAACAAAATACTTGTTATTCTGTTGGTATTATTGGTGTAACTAGGTGTTAGGTATATATTCAGTTTTCATAGCATACACCTTATTTGTAATAAATAAAGTCAAGTAAAATACACCACACATGGTCTTGACTGGCCGGGACACAATTTTGATTACCTACCCTTGGAATATTCATTCTTCTTCCCCTTTAATCATAAACTCAACTCGATACGGTTCATTCCATGCACTCAAGGTCGCCAAGTCATTCGAACTCTGTTCTTCGACCTTGTTCTTCTTCTCCATCAACATCATCGTCACTCGATGAAGAAAACGCGTCCTCATTTCCACCTACGCCCATTTCATGAACCACTTGCTGCGAAAACCCTTCGCTTCAATACATCTCCAAATTGCCTGCTGCTCCTCCAAGGTGATTACCAATTACCAATTATTATACTATGGAATGACAACACCGAGGATTGGAGGGTGGGGTAGGAACGTTCTTTCGCCTTTTTCATAGCGATAATTAAAATGTCATTGGGTGAATCGGATTTTTTTTGTACTTTCATACTGATATATATATATATATATACATATATATATATATATATATATATATATATATATATATATATATATATTATATATGCTCAGGGCCAGGGTATTTACGCAAGCAGATGATAATAATGGTATTGTTTACTTCCGCTTCTTAAACAGCCTGTTAGATACTTTCTGGAAGTCAATTTCAAACAGAATCTACTGCTTCTTTTACAAAATTCATGATTATTGTGATTGTTTCTAAAATATTTCTAGTTGTCTTTGGTCTCACCTTATTAACAAATGTCTTTTTACTAGCCTTCATGGAAATCTAAATTCACAAGCTCGGAACTTTGCCCCCAAAGGTAGAATGAACTTCACACGGTTTTATTTCTGTATCCCTCTGAATTAATATTATATATCTGCTTCTATTAAATTGTATATTCGTTATTTAACTGCTTCTGAATAATTAATAGTAATCCATAAACAAACTGCATGGGTTTTAAATAACAACACCTTCTGTAGGCGCAGTTTTTGGGGAGAAGGACATATTGGATTTCGAAGTTCAATGTGGGACTATCTCTCAAAACTCTTTTTTATAATAAAACATAGATAATCAAAAATATTTTTCACAAAAAATGGGCCGAGTTTATTAATTAGTGCACTAAAAAAATAATATTAATTATATTGGTGCTGGTACCCTTGAAGTTGTGCAGTTGCAGTTAGATTGAAAACTTTTGGCACCAACTTCACAAGTACCAGCACCAATAGAATTAATATTATTTTGTATTTTTCAGTGCACCAACTAATAACGTCGGTCCAATTTTTTGTAAGAAATATTTATTCCACACTTTTGAGTGTAACATCAGTCACGAAAATAGTTGAACGTTCACTAATACCCTACCCATAAAGTATTTATATTAATATAGAATTAATTAATTAAATACTAAAATTTATTTATAGATTTATACCTATTGTAATTGAAAGAATTTCTCCTAAATACTTTATTAAATGAATTATGAAAATGACTCAAATTTCATTATATTCTTTACTTGTACTTGATATTATTCAGAAATCTAAAAACATACCCATATTTTTGACTTTACCACCTCTGTAACTCGAAAACCGTAACTCTTTGGAAAAACTGTTCAAAATAAATGTGGCTACAAATAATCTAGTCTTTAATTTGATTGCTTCAGATTTTCAATTTTCGAAAGAAATTGCCCCCTCAACATAGCGAAAATAGACAGAGATTTTAACATAGCTATAGCTCGAAAACCGTCTCGTTTTAAAAAAAGTTCAAATTGAACGTTTCCAGATATTGTCTTTTATTTAATTCGGTCGTCTCAGATGTTCGATTTTCGAGAAAAAATGAACTTTTCTGGAGGGAAGGAGATTTTGAGTTTGAGTTTTTACGAATATGGGACCATTTTTCAAGTCTCTTCTTTCAAATAAATCAAAAATCATCAAAATCGGAGTACGTTTACTATAAACAGCGCGCGCACGAACCAAAAAAAAGCAGACAGTCGAATTGTATATCTCCTCCGTTTGGGTTCGTCGGTCAAAAATCTACCTCTAACTTCACTGAGCAATACAAAAATAGATATAAAAGACTGTCAAAGTGCGAGCACCCAGTTCACGATAAAAAACTTAAAACATATTTATTTATCATGTTTTACAGTAATATAGACTCAAATTTTCATTTGTTACATTCTCAAAAATCGATTTGATTGTACGAATTTTGTATTCAGACATATAGATTTTCACCACATATATTCAGGTGATCTATTTAAAAGTCTACGTCAATACCAATGGACATTTGAATGGATTTTTCCTAGACATCCTAAAATATTGAATTCAACATGAACATTATAAATAATTTTATCAGAAAATTATAAGAATGTATCAAGTGTCCAAATTATTCGCTAATTCGTATTCTATTGTGATTTATATATGTATCTCATCATTCTCCTTAAATCAATAAAGTTACGACAAAATAAAACTTATGTTTATGTCAGAACTGTCAAAAGTTCATCCTTTAAATTAACAAAGTTTATTTGAAAATTGTGAGAATCAATTATAAAATAGCGACTGGTTCATTGAGGAGACAGCTAATTAACCTGAAACAATTGTCGGATAATAGATATTTGCAGTATCAACCAAAGAAGTATATATAGTATTGAAGGATCGGTTCAAAGTAACCAGCTCAAAAATCTTCAAGGTAATAAAAACCATGTGTAATATGAAGAGCTAGAATATTATAATGATGGCGGGTGATGCAAATGATAATGAATATAATAAGGAGAAAATTATTTATTTAAAATGTCATTCTACCATCAAAGCAGCAAAGCAAGTTGTTTGCTTAATTTGTGGATCAGTATTTCATAAAAGTGACTTTCTGGCGAAACAGAAAATGTTTCTTATAGATGAGTTTATTGGAGTCTGCTGTATTCCCGAATTCACAACATTCAAACCAGAAAAAGAAGATGATAAAATTGAAGATGTAGTGATTCTAAAGAAAGTTATTGCTTGGTATAAGAGCAGTTATGAAAATTTGGTTACTGAATTGGATATTCAAAAGAAAAATTTGATTGAAAAAATGAAAGAAATTGAAGATGGAAAAAAATTGAATTATGAGATGGTTTCTCAAATTGGAATACTGAAAGACAATTCTAAATTATATAGTGAATCAGATGGTATTACAAGAAAAGAAACAGAGTTGGTTGAAAAAATGGATAAATTACAAGAAATTGCTGAGTCACTGAAGGAAAGTGTCAAAAATATTGTTGATACCAATATAGTATTTAATAAAGATGAAACATACGCTAATGTATTAAGATCAGATCAAAATAAGAAGATAAAATTAAGCAGCTTTCCAGAAATAGTGATAAAACCAAAAAAAATGCAGACAGCTGATCAAACTAGAAAACATATGGTATCGAAATTATCAAATATAAAAGCATGTGATACGATAGTAAATGTAAAATTGAAAGCAAGAGGATGTGTTGCGATCAAGTGTAGCGATTTGAAAAGAGCAAATACAATGGTTTCATTACTAAATGAGAAAATTGGAGAGGACTATGCAGCAGTGATTACTAAAAAGCAAAACCCGAGGATAAAAATTGTTAATATGATTGAGAAATATTCAAAGGAAGAGATTGAGCTAATGGTTAAAGATCAAATTTCTATTCATGGAAGTGATTTTTTGAAAGTAGTCCATATTGCTGAAAGAATCGATAAAGTTAGAAAAAAGATATCTTACGAAGCTATACTTGAAGTCTCAGCTGGTGTATTTAATAAAATTATGACACGAGGTAAAATTTTTATAGGTTGGTTATCATACAGAGTATTTGAAGATATGAACATACGTAGATGTTATAAATGCTGTAGATATAATCACTCAAGTACGAAGTGTTTGAATGATATCATTTGCCCATGTTGTGCTGGTAATCATTCTAGTACTGATTGCAAAAAAGACAATCCTATAAAATGTGCTAATTGTGATTTTGCAAATAAGAAATTTGGATTACGTCTTCCAATGGATCATATGGCTTTTGAAGTGAAGAAGTGTCCAAGTTACAATCACATAGTAAAAAAGATGAGAGAAAATATAGACTACGTTGAATATCCGCAACTATAGCAAGCCTGATCAGGATTTAGAAATATTTTTATGTTTAGTTTCGAAAATTATTCAGCTAAAAATGAAATACGTTGTCACAATGTTGATTGCCTAAATAGAAATCTCAATGAGGTAGGTGGACTGCTTATTCTACACTTGAATATTCAAAGTCTTAATAGACATTATGAAGAGCTACTTATAGAATTGAAAGGTCTTACAACTAAACCTCAAGTTATTGTGTGTTCAGAGACTTGGTGTTTGACAGAAATAGGGTTATTCAATATAGATGAATACAAAATGTATTATGCTAATGTTGAATTGACCAAAGCTGATGGTATTGTTGTTTATGTAAGAGATACTCTCAAATCTAGTGGTAGAACGGTGGAGATTGGGTCGATGAAAGTCATGCAACTTAAGGTGTTTGATGATAGAAGTACGGCTACAATTAAGTATTACGGCAATGTACAGAAATCACAGTGTAGATATTGGATGTTTTTTGAATAACATCCAGACTTATTTGAGTAACTGCACCAATATTAAAGAACATGTCTTAGTTGGAGATATTAATATAGATATTTTGTCTGATAATCAAATTACCCAAGAATATTGTGAGCTGCTGATGCAATATGGTTTCGTGTCCTACATCAATGGTACTACTAGACCACCTAACAGAAATGATCAACATAAGGGATCGTGTATAGACCATATATTTGTGAAATCAGATCAATCAGAAGTTGTTTCATTTGTATTAGAAGATCCTATCACTGATCATTTCCCTATTCTAGTGAACATTAATAGACATTTCAAATGCAAGAAAGAAGAGAGTAAGTATAAGTTAATTAATTACAAGAAATTAAGTAGGCTGAGCAAAAATGTTCTATATATAGAGAACGTAATGATCAATAATGTAAATGAGATGACTGATCAATTAGTTGATAAAATTAAGTCACTTATTAAGATTTCGACATTTGTAAATAGACCAAAAAAGCGCTTGAAAAGTAGATCTGACTGGATAACACCGGAATTAATAATTGCTTGTAATAAAAAAAAGAAATTGAGTAGTTTAAAAAAGAGATTCCCAAATAGGTTGGATATTAAAGAAGAATATAATGCTTTTGTAAAATCTCTAAATAAAAAATTAAAAATAGCAAAGTGTAAATATGATAAAACTAATTTCAAAAAATTCTCTAATGATGCAAAGAGTATGTGGAATTTTGTAAATAGTAAATTAAATGCAAAAATTAAAAAAGATAGGGTAAATATAAATGAAATATTTGACACTAACAAAGAAGTATTAAAGGACGGATTTGAGATAGGTCAGGAGTTCAATAATTATTTTACCACGATCGCTAAGTGTCTTTCGGATAAAATAGTGTCTGATTCTATGTATGTTCCACTTAGAGTTTGGAATAATAAGTCATTGCATTTAGAGGAGACAAACGCAGGGGAAATAGTAGATATTATTATGTCAATGAAAAATAAGAAGGTAGGTGGGATTGATGGAATTACCATCGCTGTTTTAAAATGTATTGCTTTGGATATAGCTGAACCCTTGGCAAAAATAATTAATAAATGTATGCTATCTGGTATTTGGCCTAATCATTTTAAGAGAGCAGAGGTTGTACCAATATATAAAGCTGGTGATCATAAATCAACAAGTAATTATAGACCAATATCCTTATTATCAAATTTGGCTAAAATATCTGAAAAAGTGATACACAAAAGACTTGATGATTTTCTAGAGGGACAGGGAATGATAAATGGGAGACAATTCGGATTCAGAAAGAATAAATCGACTAATGATGCCTTAAATTATGTCAATAACTTCATATGTAACCAACTTGACAATAGCAGATCGGTAATAGCAATATTTCTCGATCTAGCGAAGGCTTTTGACACGGTAGTACATGAACTTCTATTGATTATATTGAATGATATAGGTATAAGAGGGATTGTTAATGATTTGATGCGTAACTATCTATCAAATAGATTTCAGTGTGTTCTCATTAATGGTATTAAAAGTTCTTACAGCTTAGTTACTTGTGGAGTCCCTCAAGGTTCAATTTTGGGTCCATTATTATTTAATGCCTATATTAATGGGTTATTGAATCTTAATTTACCGGGTGTTATTGTATCTTTTGCGGATGACACAGTCATTATTTGTAGTGGTGAGAGTTGGGATGAAGTTACAGCCAATGCCAAACATTCTTTAAAAATTATAAGGAAATGGTTTAATTATCACAAAGTGTCTTTAAATATGTCAAAATCCAGTGTTTTATATGTGTCTATATATGCGGATAAGCTCCCTGTTACAGACGGACTCACAATACATGATGATGTTTGTTATAATAACTTAAACTGTGGATGTGATAAAATAAAAAGGGTAAATGAAGTTAAATACCTTGGTGTTATACTAGATGAAAATTGGAATTGGAAGAAAAATATTTTTAGTATTGTTAAAAAAGTAAGATACCTTCTTTTTGTTTTCTATAAAATGAGATATATTCTTGAAAAAAATGATTTATTAAAATTATACCATGCTTTGTTCTGCAGCGTCCTATTTTATGGAATTATTTGTTGGGGTTCAGCTTATTCAAATACATTAGGGCCGATAGTAAGAATACAAAAGCGTGCTATCAAAATTTTAACTTTTGGTAAACAACACAACCTTTTTAGTGAGACACGATTGCTGAACATCAATCAAAAATATATTTTGGAAGCACTTATAAATAATTATTGTCATCTACGGGAAGAGTATACTATTGCTGAAGTATGTTTATTTTCTAGACACAAATCGCTTACAGTAAGTAAAACTAAATTAAATATTGGTCAAAAAACTAGTTTATATCGATCCAAACTTGTCTACAATAGATTAGATAACAATCTAAAAAAATTAAACTTCTCTAGAGGGCGTATTAAATTTCATATTAAGAGTTGGATTTTAAATAATTTGAAGTTATAATATACATAGATATTGTTATGTTACTTAAAAAATCTGTTTTAATATTTAATACTTCCTATATCATGTGTCTTTCTTTACATTTGTAGTTGTATTTATAGTTTTGTTGCATTTTAATTTTATTATTTGTTTATTTATTGTATATTAATATGTATATTTAGATTATGTTAAGCTTGTAGATTTTAATACATTATTAAGTTCAGGTCTACACACAGATGCTATTTGCATCTCGGTAGGGGATTGTTGGACTTTATTAAGTCAGACAATCTATTAGCATACTATTTTTTAATCAAGATTTGTATGTTAACCTGAATAAAGATTATTATTATTATTATTATTAACTGTAACTGACAAAAAACTGGTCTTCTCATTCAATCAAATTTTGCCACTTGTTCATGGCTCACTTAAATCCGTAAATCCTATTGTCAAGCATTTTCTGCATTTTTCCCTGTAACTAGTAGAAAGCATTTGGAGAACTATTTTATTGGGAAAAAAAGGGTCGGGGTAAGTAGTTCAAGGTGAAAATGAGTATTCTATTTCCACTGTACCTTGTAAATCGATTGTTAGCAGGCGCGAAAGAGGACTGGGATTTCTGGAAAAGGTCATAAGGTTGTCGCTTCTCCATAGAACACCTTTGAATGATAATGAATTATTGTCTTTGCTGGAAGTGATATAATAGGCATTTTTTGGATATTGATTGCATTATGAGGAGTTGTAGATTGGATAAGCAGAGCTGTACAAATACACTTTACAGCTGATCAATATGGCGGTCAAAGATTGTGATGGAGTGTATTTTTGTTAAGATTATTGTTTTGATTATTGTTTTAAGTCGAGGTGCTCATTGTCATGATTGTCTTTGAATGGGCTTTTCCATTGTATTGAATCTAAATATTCAGGTTCATCGAATTTGTCTGTAAATTTGTTATAAATTATTTATAATACTTATTAAGTCAGAGGGAGTTAATATTTTAAGGAACTATTCAATGAAATTGGAAGAACAAATAGAACAAGAACATGAAATTCATATATAGGTACCTGCTTAGTAGAATAAGATAATTCAATATTTCAGTTGTTTCGAATATTTAGAAAAATTTATAGATATTTTTTTTATTCCTATCAAGTCCTTCTGAACAATTTTTCCAAAGATACCTAATTCATACGTTATTTTGAAATACGTACATGAATCTCAAAATTAATTTCAGTATGGAATGAGCCTTTTTCCCGAGAATAATGTTGCAAATATGTCACGAGAGGCAGCACGGTACTTACAAATATCAAACCTTCCTCATTCAAGACAGTGTTTGATTAGTGTATAAAAGAATTATTGAAAATCAATAAGTAAGTAAACATTAATATTTTCAAATAACAAAACATTGTAGTTTTGCGAACTGTACTTTAAATAATCAAGTTATCAAGTGGAAAACGTGTTTCTTATATCAGTCGTTAAACCTCACATTGATGAGGTTAGATATAATAAATAGATGCATGCATCGACGAGGGTCGATTTAACAAAATATAAGGTACGTATAAATATACATATGCTTCTTCTATACATTTTATTGCTTTTTAAAGTCTTACTGACAAAAATTCCGATCCAGCTCCTAAAAATTAGATAGGTTATAGTTTAGGTATAATTTTTTTGCTTTTAAATAATATGTATTTTCTTGGCTATTAACTTGTAATTTTTTATGCGGTCACTAATACAATAAAGTCTACCACTTTGAATAGCTGTAAATTATCACGATCTGTCTTCAGTAAATTTTCTCCCTGTTTTATGTATTCATGAATGATACTATAATATATATTTTTTACAAAAAATTGAACCGATGTTATTAGTTGGTGTTTTGAAGTTGTGCTGTTGCAGTTAAACTGATAACTTTTGGCACTAACTTCACAAGTACCAGCACCAATAGAAATAATATTATTTTGTATTTTTCAGTGCATCAATTAATAACGTCGGTCCAATTTTTTTGTAAAAAAATATTTATTTCACACTTTTAAGTGTAACATTAGTTAAGAAAATCATTGAACGTTCACTAATACCAAAGAATATAGTACTTATCCTATTACCCTCGTATATTCTTTGCTTGTACTTGTAATTATGTAGTAGAGATCTCCAATCATCGCTACGGAAATACGCATAAGTATTTAAGATTTAACCATTTTACCACCGATTAACTCGAAAAACATAAAAATGTTCATTAAAAATGATACTAAAATATTATTGTCTTTTATTTGGTATCAAGAGATTTTCAGTTTTCAAAAGAAATCACCCCTTCCACATTTTTTAAACTTTTAAATAAATGTAGCCTGAAAACCGTAACTCTATTGAAAAAATGTTCAATTTAATCTTTTCCGGATATTGTCCTATCTTTAATTTTGGCATCTCGAATTTTCCATTTTCGAGAAAATTAGCATAATCTACCCTCTTCGGGGGAGGTTTTCGCAGGAAAGGATGTATCAGGTTTGATCTCCTCTTTCGAATGAATCAAAAATGATCAAAATCGGAGTTCGTTTACTATACACAACGCGCGAAAAAACAAAAAAGCAGACAGTCGAATTGTATACCTACTCCGTTCGTGGTTCATCAGTCAAAAAATTAAAGAGGCATTATTTTGGATGAAAAAGTTACTTATTTACTGTCAAAAGACATTGATAAGAAATACATTTAACCTCTAGTCTGTAATCCGAGTTCAAAAATACCGCTACATAATAACTAAACCCTGCTTACGGACAGGTCTTTTCGACATTTTAATGTTGCTACATTATTATTATAGCAAATTTTAATTTTCATCCTGTCGTCTTCGGTTAAAAATATTTTTACATGTGAGGGAATGCGAATTAGGGAATGTTTGTCCCATCTGAGATACTAGGGCTGCTAGTGAGTAATTTTTCTTACTTAAGCAAAAAGGCTCGTTAATATAAACCGATAATCCAATCTGTACACTGTATCTAAGACTATGATCTTATTAATACAACTATCGTCAAACTTTTTTCGTTGTATATGAAAATAAAAGATGTGAAGATGTCTACTGTGAAATATATTAAAATATGAATGACTCTTAAGTCAACACTAGACAATAGTACTCCATCCCGTATAGCATTACATCATCGTTGATAGGTGCAATATGTCTGAATACAATTTAATACATATACTCCAAACTTCTAAGCCTTTTACTTTTATTTCATTCGGAACACATCACAGTTGAGTCACCGATTTAGTTCTTATTAGAAACTCATCAGATACACATACCTATGACTCGAGGATGTGTACGAAGAAGTTAGAGCGACGCTGAGAAATTAATACTAGATTAACAGAAACACAACGGGGTAGCTGTCATCATCGTGGGTACGCACTGTAATTGTATTACCTTTTGTCTAGTGTTCACTTAGATTCATTCATATTTTAATATATTTCACAGTAGAAATCTTCATTCATTTTGATATGTAACAACATGTATCACGTTTCAACTTCCAACTCTTAGGTGGTGTGCTATTATAGCGCTGCCCCATTGTATTTCTATGTCAACTTCTCAGTGGCGCTTTGAATTCTTCGGACGTAACCTCAAGTCATATGCACATGTGTTTCTGATGTGTTTCAAACAAGAACGAAGTCGGCAATCATACACTTGACTCAACTGTGATGTGTTCTGGATGAAATAAATGCAAAAGGGTTAGAAGATTGCATTATATGTATTGAATTATATTCAAAATCTCAATAATATTGCACCTATCAACGATAATGTAATCCAATACGGGATGGAGTATTAGGGCACCGAGTACTCATTCATATTTAAATTTTTTGTTGTATTTTTGAAAATATCATTTCAATAAAAATATTTTACCGCAGTAATATTTGATTGTTAAAATAATTAAATTCTCTCATTTTTGTGCTTGGGTCAAGTAATTATCTTGTTTAATGGCCTTATTGATTAGCTGACACGAATATTCGTATTGTATGCCGAATGTATTCTAGATAAAAAAATATATTAAACAATAAGCTACGTATATTGGAGAGTGATATCGAAGTTTTTGAGTGAAACTTGATAAGTGTTGATTTGTGTGAGTGTGGAGTATTTGAAGTTTACTTCCCTTCCCGAAAATGATATGCGAATTTCTTGGCAAACGCCAATGATAGATACGTCGAGATATAGGTCAGCGATAGAACTCTGCCAGGCCGTCGATAACGTGAAGCACCTGCATTGTTAAAATTCCACTTTACAAACTCGAAACCTGCCGATGTATGACGGCCAAGGTATAACAGCGTCGGTAGCTGAATATCGGGTAGATATAGATATATCCCATCCAGGAAGTAGAAAGCAGCTGCACACACGTGGACTTGCGAACTAGTTGTAAAGTGGGATTGATCTGCCTGCTTACATTATGGAAATATTGGAGCAATTATTTGTTTAAAAGTAAAGTGATATCGGTACCTAAGAGGAATATATTTTTGTACAGAAAATGGTGTTCCTACTTGTCGATTGATTGATTTAACTTTGAAAAAGATAGCATGTTGAATCGATTTTTTTATCTTGTTTATTATTAACTAGTTGTTTTAGCCGGCACTTCCCGGCCAAACACTTTAATAGATTGTGGTACGAGAACATATAGTCATAAAAAGCCTTGAGTATGGAACCCTTCTATTCATCCATTTACCACGAGAGAACAGCATAAGAATGTCTCCTATATATTTCTTAGGAATTTTTCGGAATGGAACCCTCCAACTTCAAGTCTCAGTCGGACTGGCAGACTCTCACAAAATAGTCCAGTGACATACTACACACAAACATAACGAAAAATCCACGAAAATTCAGCCATAGAGCTCAGAGATATTTATTTGGGTATTACAGGTGTAGGAGGCCCAGTTACACTTACCGCCACTACCAGATCATTCCAATAAATTTTACAAACATACATGATAAAAAGACCATCAAAATCCAGTCATAGAGTTCAGAAGTATATAACTTTCAGGTAAGGAACCCAGCACATAGAATCCTATGGGCAATAAAAGGTAGCTTATGTTCTTTACCAAGGGCTAGTCTATCTCTGTACCAAATTTCATCAAAATCAGTTCAGTGGCTTAGGCGTGAAAGCATAACAAACAAACTTACTTTCGCATTTATAATATTTGTTAGGATTATTTGAATGACTGCTATATTTGCCTACTTGACATTGGATAAACTCTGCTCAGAGTCTTCCTGCCTCTAATAGAAAGGATGTTTGATTTTAGGTATAATCAAGTAGCAGACGCCATCACCTTCGAAAAGAAAAATAGCAATTTATCGTATTGAGATGGTATAACAGTGACAAATATTTATCAACATCTAAACGCGTGTCTCTCCACCCAAACAAAATCAAACATACCTTTTGCTCAAATATCCCGCTAGCTTATTGTGACCAAAAAGGGCCGATATCTCCAAAAGGAGACGAAAACTCGAAAATTGGTATTCTTGATTTTCGTCTAATTTTGGGGTGTTTAACCCGAAAAAAAAAAAATCGTGGCGCCGCAGTTATCGGAAACGTGCCTGAGGTGGTATGGATATCTATTTCTTCATCTTGAGATTCGCTGTCCTAAAATGATGAATTAATTAGGTAATCTATTTTAGGTGCCCAAGAACTCAGCGGAATGACAAATACTGGCGAATGAATATAACAAAATATGGAAGTATGGAAGGCAAACATGTTGTCATATAAACCCCCAAATTTAGAGGAAGAAATTTTTTGAACTTCCATAACTATTTGACATTGACTATGCATTCTTTGTATACAGAGATTGTTTTGAAATTTTTTATTTTAAATATTACACAGTTGTCAAATCAATTTATTATTGACGTCTGCAGCAGGTCAAGAGATAGGTATTCACATGTTTGTAGGTTATGTTGCTTATCGATTTTCTAACGTAGTAAATTTCATGCGTACCAACTCATCTGTGACATACTACAATTGGTAACTTAAATTGACTATAATATTCTCCAATTTTGCACAAACATTTCCCACATATAAATAGGTACCTACATTAAAATTATTTTATTTGATCAAGTATTTAGTTGATTGATATTATTGTTTGTTATCGATGGTGAAAATTGATATTGGTTAGTTGTAATTGCTTCTTTTAATATAAGTTAATATTTTCAATTATATGTAATGAAAATACAACCCTTATTAACAATATTTGATAAGACATTACAAACAAATTGTAAATGCGCATCCACCAAAATTTTAAGAGTAATTATTGATGAGTATTTATTTTGTTAAATTCCTCAAGAATTAACATCATTTCATCTTCGATTCCATGTCATTCATGTAAATATTAAAAAGCATCTATACATTTAAATAAAAGTCAAATTTCTATCTGAGATTTCAAAATAGTATTGTGGTTTTGTTGAGTTCATTTGTAGGAAAACAAAACACCGGATACCCTATTCAAAATCACTATTTTATTATTAATATAATATGGAATTATAAAGAGTGGTAATAAAGTCCCTAAATCTTGCACAATTATTGAGGACAATCACTAGCATAGAATCAATTGAAAATAAATCTGATGTGTATACCCGCAAAACTTTCCAACCGCTCTCAAACGAATTCCATCAAACATAAAACATCGTCTAAGTGTAAAAACGAGTAAAAACAGAAAATTTGACAGTTTATTTGTGCATATTTTTCTTCATTCTTTTATCTCAGAGGTATATGCGCGTTACATCAGGTAGTAAAAGGCATCGTGTTTTAGACGCAGTCATTAGGGAAACACAGTTTTCATCTTTTGAGAACAGGAAACCCAATCAATGTCAAAAAGTCAAACATATACATACAAAGCAATGGCTGAAAATATCTTTGTTGGACTCATGGAACTTTTAAATATGTTCATCTGTTAAAAACTGGACATTTGGAGTAGCGTCAGTAATTATAGTAATGTTCTTTCCACAATAAATGGTTGACTACGTTTTTTTTATACCTGGAATGCTTTTCCAGAGGTCGGCCATAAACAGGCAATAAACTGTCGGTCAGGGTGGGCTCATAATATAGCAGTATAATAATATTTAAATATCTTTTTTTCTACGACATAATTAACATGTATCATGTCATTAAATATATTATATAAACATACAATGTGTGTAAGATTACTTGTTTCTTAAATAACTCAATAATTTTAATTTTAATTAAACTACCCACCTATACTATATACCAATTTAAATATATAAAGTTCGATCCTGTAGTGTATTTGCTTGTGGATTATGTACATAATGGAAATACATTCGGTAGTTTTATTGCACTCGTAAAGACAATACCAATTATTGCGAAAAGAACTATATCTACCAACTTTCCTGTGATAAAAATGAAGCTTCACAAATGGGTATCTAAATTTGCTAAAAGCTTTTAGTATTAAGTATTAAGTCACCGCGAACTTGGATGGCGAAATATGTGTCAGACTCAAAAGTAGTGTTATATTTTGGAAAGTATTTTACATATCAACAAGCAGTCCCAGCAGATGTCGTCGTGCCCAGAAAAGCTTTAAGCGATATGCTGACAGCAGTGCCACCTACCGGGCTCAATTGTGTTTTCAAATCATCCTGGGACCCATTGGAATATAAATAGAACATTTCATCCCAATCGGTCCAGCCGTTTGACATACCGACAATAGCGCCATCTATCAGGTCCAATTGTGAATCTAAACCATTCTCTAATACTCTTGAATATTCACAAAAAAATGTCATCAAAATTGGTTCAGCCGTTTAGAAGGAGCTCAGTCACATACCCACGCACAGAAGATTTATATATACATATATATATATATATATATATATATATATATATATATATATATATATATATATAAATAAATAAAAAGATGTTCTTGGGGATGCAGTCATATATTCAATAAAATTCTTTGATTAAAGCCGAGCTTTCGAGAATGTTTATTCTCTTCTTCAGGGTAAAAATCGTGAATTTAGCCAAAAACTGGAAAGATTTCATAGCCATCAATTACAAATGTCTATGAAATCTTTCCATTTTTTGGCTAATTTATTCTAAATTCACGATTTTTGCCCTGAAGAAGAGAATAAACATTTTCGAAAGCTCGGCGAACCTACATTTCGTAGGGTGCCGCAATAAGAACGAGGTTTGTCGTCTACATATTGCGTTTGTGTGCATTTTTTTTCCACTATACTGCTCAATCAGATTGATTACCAAACATAGCATCAGTCTCCCAGATATATATCATGATTTCGAGGTTGTTGCCTCTCATCAGTATACTCTTCACCCTACGATATACTGATGAGAGGCAACAACCTCGAAATCATGATATATATCTGGGAGACTGATGCTATGTTTGTTAATCAATCTGATTGAGCAGTATAGTGGAAAAAATGCACACAAACGCAATATGTAGACGACAAACCTCATTCTTATTGCGGCACCCTACGAAATGTAGGTTCAATTTACCAGCTAGGCGTGAAATTATTATTCATATATATATATATATATATATATATATATATATATATATATATATATATATATATATATATATATATATAAAGATGGAAATTCCGTCACAATTGATTGCTTCGGTTTTGTTTTCCTACAAATGAACTCAACAATTCAATTCAATTCAAATATATTTGGAATGAACCTAAGTCTTATAATATTAAAGCATGATAGTATTTTATTTATATTCGATGCTCTTCCCGCCTGTTAGGGGGATGAACTCAACAAAACAACAATACTATTCTGAAATCTCAGATAGAAATTTGACTTTTATTTAAATGTATATATGCTTTTTAATATTTACATAAATGACATGGAATCGAAGATGAAATGATGTTAAATTTTGAGGAATTTAAAAAAAATACTCATCAATAACAACTCTTAAAATTTTGGTGGATGCGCATTTACAATTGGTCTGTAATGTCTTATCGAATATTGTTAATGAGGGTTGTATTTTCATTACATATAATTGAAAATATTAACTTATATTAAAAGATGCAATTACAACTAACCAATATCAATTTTCACCATCGATAACAAACAATAATATCAATCAACTAAATACTTGATCAAATAAAATAATTTTAATGTAGGTACCTATTTATATGTGGGAAAGGCTTGTGCAAAATTGGAGAATATTATAGTCAATTTAAGTTACCACTTGTATTATGTCACAGATGAGTTGGTACGCATGAAATTTACTACGTTAGAAAATCGATAAGCAGCATAACCTACAAACATGTGAATACCTATCCCTTGACCTGCTGCAAACGTCAATAATAAATTGATTTGACAACTCTGTAATATTTAAAATAATAATTTCAAAACAATCTCTGTATACAAAGAATGCATAGTCAATGTCAAATGGTAATGGAAGTTCAAAAAATTACTTCCTCTAAATTTGGGGGTTTATATGACAATATGTTTGCCTTCCATACTTCTATATTTTGTTATATTTATTCGCCAGTATTTGTCATTCCGCTGAGTTCTTGGGCACCTAAAATAGATTACCTAATTAATTCATCATTTTAGGACAGCGAATCTAAAGATGAAGGAATAGATACCCATACCACCTCAGGCACGTTTCCGATAACTGTGGCGCCACGATTTTTTTTTCGTGTTAAACACCCCAAAATTAGACGAAAATCAAGAATACCAATTTTCGAGTTTTCGTCTCCTTTTGGAGATATTGGCCCTTTTTGGTCACAATAATTTTTCAACGTATAAACTACAAACACATTTCACTTTCACTACTAGGTTAGCCGCCATACTGTAATTATTGAAATTTAAAAAACGAAATAATATTGGAAATACGATTCCAGGCGATTACAAATACAGTGTTGCCATTTACTTCATTTTGGAAGCTCATAGAATTATTAATTTATTCTATGACAGTAGAATAAGTTGTAGACAATAAAAAATTGAACATACACCTAATTTGACCTAACGTAAACCTAATCTTAGCCAAAATATTTTTAAACAATAGAAAATTAAAAATAAACCTAACTTGATCAAACCTAACCTTACCGAAAATCTTTTTGGGCAATACAAAATTAAACATAAACCTACCTTGACCTAAACTAAACCAAACCTTACCGAAAATTTTTTGGACAAAAAAAAATTAAACATAAACCTAACTTCACCTAACCTAAACGTAACCTTACTGAATTTTTTTTGGACAATAGAAAATTGAACATAAACCTAACTTGACCTAACCTAAACCTAACCTTACCGAAAATCTCTTTGGGCTATAAATAATTAAACATAAACCTAACTTGACCTAACCTAAGCTTACCGAAAATCTTTCTAAGCAATAGAAAATTAAACATAAACCTAACTTGACTTAACTTAAATCTAACTTTACATTTTTTCCAAAAATACTAAATCTGTGTTTAACTTTACTCCTTAGATTCATTGATTGAATAATTTTCATTTAAATTATGTTTCATATAGCGATACATTTTTCTGTTGTCTACAACTTATTTTCTACTGTCATAGAATAAATTAATAATTCTATGAGCTTCCAAAATGAAGTAAATGGCAACACTGTATTTGTAATCGCCTTGAATCGTATATCCAATATTATTTCGTTTTTCAAATTTCAATAATTACAGTATGGCGGCTAACCTAGTAGTGAAAGTGAAATGTGTTTGTAGTTCATATGTATTGAGATGGTATAACAGTGATTTTACAGGTAAGTTCAAATATTTATCAACTTTTAAACGCGTGTCTCTCATCACAAACATAACTTTTGCTCAAATATCCGGCTAGCTTGTTGGCATCAAAAAGGTCCAATATCTCCAAAAGGAGACGAAAACTCGAAAATTTGAGTTCTTGATTTTCGTCTTATTTTGGGGTGTTCTTTCAGAGTACATCGTCAAATCTTGGCGCCACAGTTATCGGAAAGTCTCCCAACCTCAGATATACCAGGGGTGAAAATTTTCAGTCAGTTGAGGAACTCAACTATGCCTTACCAAGGCGAATTTCAATGGTTCAGACAGAAAAAAACCCAATTCCCCCCAAAAAATATATTCCCAAGAAGAAAGTAACATGAGTAGAACATCAAAAATATCATAAACATTTGGAAAAGCCCAGTGAAAGTAGCCAAGTTTTCCAAATGATAAAATCTGTACCTATATGAAAAAAGAGAGCGTGATGAATAGACGTATTTGGTGACATTTTAGCAAATAATATGACAAATACAATCAGAGTACGCTAGAAGCAATACGCAGCAACAAATACTGAATTTACTGTATAAAGCTCGTACATCCCTGATTCCACGTATATCCCAAGGTCTATTAGATGGCTAACCATTCAAGCCAGTCCCTCCAGCGTTAATATCCTCACAATCAACATTTACCTATTGCGCATCTGATAATACAAGTATGAGATCTGAGCAGGATGGTGAACACCAAACTAATATTTTACAAAGGGCTTTTTCATCATCTTTTGGAATAACAGACAGTCAAAATTATTAAATGAATTTTTGTGGCGTTACTTTAGTTGATTACATTTTTTCGTAAAGTTTTTGAAAAAGTTAGATAGTTTCTTTAACAAAAGACAAAATTTTGTTCCACTAATTACTGTGTATAGTTTTATTTATGCGAAATAAAGTCCTTATTTACCACTCACTTTTATGTAATCCTGTAGAACTTCGTTTAGGGCTTCGCATACACCTGGTACTATTTTGGAAATGGAAGTTAATGATAATTTACATAAATGCATCAAGCTCTCATAACTGTCACCAGTGGCAGGAAATCTTAGAGTTAAATCTAAACGATCGTTTACAGATATTGAATCTCTGAAATTAGTATTTTTCTAGGAAATATCGATCCTCATTAAATTTATTAGTTCCTCGAAATCAGAGCTCCGCGCAACTGAATATCATTATTTTGAAAATCCCTCATGCCTTGAGTGGCACCATAATTTCCTCTCCTAGATAAAAGAGAGTTAACCCAATGTTGTCGACGCTTCCTTCTTCTGAAACACCCATGAAAACACTA
The DNA here is from genome assembly GCA_958507055.1 of Crioceris asparagi. Classification (NCBI taxonomy): domain Eukaryota; kingdom Metazoa; phylum Arthropoda; class Insecta; order Coleoptera; family Chrysomelidae; genus Crioceris; species Crioceris asparagi. The sequence continues at coordinate 119,744,716 of OY293826.1, forward strand.
ATGAAGTATGACAGTACTTTTTAAATAAAAATGAATAATTTATTAGCACACCTAAATGTAAATTTTATTTACATCTCTTCTATAGAACGTAGTACAAACCAACCACCTCCAAAGATTAGAAAGTCTTTTCTTCTAAACATTTCGACAACTATATTGTCTTCTTCTCCAAATTGAACACAAATATCTACAAACATTTTAGTTCGTTTGGTGGAAAAGAACTGAAACTCCGACAATACTTTGTCGGCTTGGTGGAAACAGAGTTTCGAATTTGTCCTGGCTTTGTTCTCTGTTGTATGTGTTTTGAAAAGACACAAACAAAAAACAAAAGCCCGACTAGTCCGTTTAGTGGAAAACCGCCATTAGATGGAACAGAAACCTAACAGTTCACTAATCGTCAGACGTGTGGGTTGGAAAGTGTTTGGGCTACTGCCCAAAATCCTGACGGTAAGAAACTCTTTCTGATAGGTGTTGGAACGGAGCCAAATATAACTTTTTGGATACATTAACGGTGACAGGGAGCATGAAAGGCATAAGACCAAGAGGCATGTCATGAGGATCACGAACTAAATATACAGAAAGATAGAGGAATTTGTGATTATTAAAATTTTCTGATATAATCAATGGTATCTCTTGGTAACACCAATATAACTCAGAATGTTTACATTGATGGAATCGTCAAGAAGTGTAGATTCCGAATTTGGAATAAAATACAGGGAGGTTCATTAAAAAAAAAAACATAACAATGTTCTGTCACCATGTTGGGGCACATCCTGTACATATCTAGTTAATTTCAAAATATGATCTTTAACAGTGCCTACAATTTTTATATAAGTATATGCTATTATCTCTAACCGAATTATCAACGGTGGACACACTCAAAGCTTATCCTGTTTAATATACCTAATCTTTTGGAAGAATTGCGTTTTGTATGTCGGAAAGCGTAAAAAGTTGTCAAATTGGAATTGGAATCGCAGATTCCCTATCCTACTGGTATTCGGGTTCTAAAATACACCTGTGTTACAAACTTGTATTGTTACTGGAATGTTAACAACAGGATGCCTAAAAACTACATAATCTACTAACATGACAAGGCAATAACTTCAAATATTAAATCAACTGAACAACTGAACTATTTAAGCAGATTAATTTCATAATAAAGTTTATATACATTATCTATAGGTTGTCAAATACAATTTTCATGAAAAACTAGATGAAAGCACTAAAATTGCCCTGATGTTATAGTAGATAAATTGCTAATTTAAACAAAGCCTATTATGATAGTTAAACGATTATTATTTTGCATTACGATAGAATATACAAGGTGTACTTATGTGAAAAATGGCGGAAGCTTGTAGACCGAGCCAAAATAACATTAGCACTTCATATAAAGTTTTGTAAAATAAATATTTTTTACAAAAAATTGGACCTACAACGGCACAACTTCAAAATTACCAGCACCAATAGAATTAATATTATTTTGTATTTCCGTGTCCCAGCTAATAAAGTCGGTTCAATTTTTGGTAAAACATATTTATCTTCCCTGGATTTGATATATTAGTGAACAACTCAAGCATAAAAAAAACGGAACATGTGAAATTTATGGGAGTAATCTTTGATTCGGATTTGTCCTTTAAAACTTATTGTCTAAATATTTATCAAAGACTTTAAATTCCAAAAGTTTTTAAATTAGAAATTTAAGGAAAACACTTCATGAAAATCACGTTCGTCTACTCTAGTTTAGTAAAATACAGTGTAGAATAAGTTATGGAATTTATATTTGGGGGAGTTCTTCTCATGCTAAAAGTGTTTTCTTAATTTTAATAATGTAAGTAGAAGTCCATTCTTGAAGAAACACATTCTTCTCCACAGTTTATTTTTAAAAGGGTAATTATTGAAACATGTTTCGAGATTGTTAATTCCCAATTCAATTCAATAAAAAATGTTCAATGTTTTGGAGATGATATTATTATTATTATTTTTTTAAGAAACTAGAAAAACTGGAAAAAAGGATCCCAAACCAGTAAAAATAAAAAATTAATACTTAAAAATAAAAGCAAAAAATGTATTATCCCATAATAAAATAATAAAAATAAAGTTAAATTCTTAAACAAAAAACAAAAAAACGAAAATTCCAAGTCACTTTGTCTGGGAAATAATTCTAAGGTTAATTACAAATATCTCATTTGTAGACTCCTGTCGACCAACTTTTATTATTGAGAATTTTAACTGTGTATGGCCTTTATAGATATATTGGATTCAAACAAATTAGTTCATAGAAATAAAAACGATTATCCATGTAATAGTGATATTGATACAGGATATAAAAAGATTTCTTTATATTTTACCAGCGCTTAAAAATCTGTATCTAAGTCACCCGTAGGAGACTTACTGCTTTAACTCGAAAACCGTAGCACTTTTGAAAAAATGTTCAATTTAAATATATCTACATATAAATTCTTATTTAATTTGACCATCTCATATTTCCAATTTTCAAAAAAAAATGGCCCTTCCACATAGCGGAAATACACATATCACATATTTCAGACTTTAACATTGCTATAACTCGAAAACCGTAACTCTTTTGAAAAAATGTTCAATTTAAGCGTTTCAGGATATGATTTCATCCTTAATTTTTCCATCTCGGATTTTCGATTTTCGAGAAAAATTGCCCACTCCAACACCTTCGCGAGCGGTTTTTGGAGGAAGGAGACTTTGGATTTGAGATTTTCTAAATATGAGACTATTTTTCAACTCTCTTCTTTCAAATGAAACAATCGAAGTACGTTTACTATGCAAAACGCGTGAACAAGCATAAAAAAACAAACATTCAACAGAATTGTATACTTCCTCCTTTTTTTAAGTCGGTCAAAAAGCATTCGTTTCAGATTCAAATGCTTCCAAAGGAAGGTAAAATAAATTTTGGTTTTAATTTTTGAACGGTTCATGGGATGTGAATAACATTTTTAAGGATTTTGAAACGTTTGTCTACGTTTATTTATTTATTATATTAAATAGTTCATATGTTGATGAAAAATCATGATATGTAAGATGAAGTGCATTAGGTACCTGTTTTAAATGAGGCATATCTAAGAAAAAGATTATTAAGCGACTTGATCTTTTTTATAAGACCCTTTGTTACAAGGTCTCCAAATTGTTGATGCATACATTACTTTCGAGTAAACAAAGGAGAAATATAGTGTTTGAAAAATAGATGTGGACTTAAATTTAAACGAAAATCTTTTAATGACATAGATCTTCTTTCGAATCTTCATATCAAGGTATTCTACAAGATACTTGAATGACATTTTGGAGTCAAATAATTCATCTCTCGAGCAAGTTGCTGTCAATTGAATAGTCAGAAAACGGAACTTCTTGCAAATCTTATTACAAAATACTTTTTGGCATTACATTGTAGACCATTCAACCTACACCATTCATCACAGGAATAAATATCCTGCTGAAATAATAATGAGTCAGTTAGTGACTCAATTACCTTGAATAATTTAGTATCATCCTGAAAAAGAGAAATTCCACCGTACTTGATGCAATGAACTATATCATCATATTAAAAATAATAAAGGATCCTTGTCCTACTCCGGATAACACTTCAATAATGAATGATATCGATTTTTTTATTTTAACTAAGTGCTGCCTTTCGTTCAAGTAAAAGTCGAACCATGGTAGTAAAGTACCTGCATTTCTGTAAGCATTGAGTTTTTTAATTAATAAGTTACAATTAACTAAATTGAAAGTCTGAGTAAAGTTGATGTAAATTGAGTCAATAACGTTTCTTAAGTTTATTTAAAAATTATTAACGGATCTTGGTATTGCTAAGAGGACAGGAACATAATTTTTACATCGAAAATGAAGCTTGTGCATGTGACCACTTTCTGCGCCGCATGGCGGAATATGTATTTGCTAGATTTCAACTTAGATACTCCTATAACAACTAATTAGTCACTTTTTTATTTTAACTCATATTTCTGATTCTCGTAAAAGTGTACTAACATAATCTGATATTGTTTTATGTGTATTATTCCCATCTCAATTTCTCAACGCTATCCTCCCTGGTACGTATTGTATCAAGCGATTCAGAAAAAGTCATCCCCAGTAGGCCTTTGAGAATGAAAACATATGTCTTCGCTAAACAATGATAGGAAGCTAAAAGTGACAAGTGATGTTTCAATCAATTAAAATGCAATTGCAGGTGATTCAATTAAAGACACGCTCCCCGTTTCAAATGCCTACTGCTAATATATTTTTTTTTGGATCGCTCGATATAATTTCATATCATCGAACGAAAGACACAATATCGTATGAATTGTCGTTAATATGAGCAATTTCTGCGTGATATCGTTCCTGTGGTGCAACATTTGTGTTTGGCTAAGTTTGGCGAAGTCAGAGTGCGCTAGCTAGTACAGTGTGGGGGCGGGTATCGGTTTACAGTGTTTGCTGTTTTACATAACGAGGAAGAAGAGTGTTTATCGAAACCGCCCACGCGGGAAAAATTGCACACCAGAGTGTAGACGAAGCAAGAAGAGCATACATATGTGGTGTATTTGAAATGAGTTCTAATCCCAATTGATTCAAATGGGGATAGTAGTTCGAAATTCTTTTTTTTCTTTTCGTAGAGAATTGTTTTCGGTGAGACAGTTCAGTGCATGTAGTATTCGTGCGTTTTGCAATTTCTGTACACCCGATGAAAAAACAGAACCCATATAAAATCACTATGTTGTCTGTCCGTATATCCATTCGTCTGTAGTAAGCTAATTTCTCGGAAACTCCTTAACGAAAAAAGTTCAAATTTGTTCAGCATAAATATACAAATTATGCTGATAATGGTGGTAAATGCGGGATAGGTAAATTAGAAAATTGAGAGGTAACATTTTTTTTAAGTGCATCATGAATCATGAGACATATCAAATGAAATGTCTCGTTATAAGAATAGAAAAAGACGAATTAGAAGATGTGAAGGGAAAAATACCTAAATAAAATATATATTTCCTCCCCGGAACGTAATATACCGATGAGATCGAAGTTTGCAGAAGAGCTACTTATTATAGAAAAGTTCTCTGTACGAAACCTTTTTCTGCAAGCCCGATTCGCACATGACCGCGTTTTCAAAAATTGCACTGAGCGAATACCTATTCAGGATGAAATTGTTTTAAAAGAATATAGGTACCTACCTTTTTTACTGTCTAAAACTTTCATAAAAAATACGTCGGATCAAAATACAGAACCATAACTTTTAAGGAACAATAAAAATATAATGAAAACAGGCTTCTTGAGAAATTCTTGTCATGTTAGATGTTCTCTCAACTGTCTGAGCTCTTCTTTCAGTCATGCTTAGTTACCTTAAACTTTTATGATAATACTCAGGATTGTATTCGGTAGTGGAAGTAGTTTCTGATTCTATATTTCACTTCCTCAGTTTGATGCTTCTTCAAATAAATGAGAATCATTTCATCTTCTCAAATGATGAAGGTAATATCCACAATAGATACAAACAATAGAATAAGCCTTCTCGATTTTTTATGTTCTGATATTTCAGAACTTTCTACCAGTCCTTACTCGAAACCATATAATGATAAGTTTTTTTACAAAACAAGGACCAACTTTGTTAGTTGCTGCTTTGAAAAATACAAAATAATATTAATGCCACTGTTGCTTAGAGATGCGCAAGGCAAGACCAAGACCAAAACCATATCACTCTGGCCCCCTTGGTATAGGACTTGGCCTTGTATAGACGTTCTTGGTCTTGCTGCAAGACATGCAAGACTTCGCAAGACTCTCGCAAAAATTTTGTAATTTTTATAAGTGTGAGAATTTCGGGGTATTCAAAACTGTAAGTGCTAAATTCAAATGAAAAAGTTATATTATCATTTGAAATGGATAAATATTGACCGTATAAAAAATATCGGTAATTGTCCAGAACAAGCACTCTTGGTATTTTAATGCTACCAAACCACTCTAGAAAAAGTACTGAGAATAAAACTGGGAACGCGAAATTGATTTAGGGCAAAGGAGATGCCTAATTAATTAAGAAAGTTTATAAATTATTATTCACCATTCACACATGAGAATCGTATTGTACTGAAAATTAAGGGTTCTATTCAATACCATTTAATAGTTAATTAGCAAAAACGAAAATTCCTCTATTTACAACAAACAACAAAAAGCAAGAGAAGGAATTTCACTTGGAATGAGCATGGAACGCCAAGGATCTGTCCAGATAAAACCCATGTGTTACGGAGTGTGAGGAATAGTTAAATGCACTTCAAATAAGTGGAAAAAGGATGGATCAATCTAATTCCCTATATAAACTGCAAATCTCATACGACGGGCAGATCATTTCTCCTAGAGACCTCGTAGAGTGAAAATCAGTGAAATTCGAAATAAAATTATTCCCAGCTGAATCATCAAGGAAGAAGAAGAGGACATCTGTAACCAGACCAGACTGCACGTGTCATTGATAAATTTGGTATCAAATTGTGTTGCCAGTGGCGTACCAAAACAATTTTATTTTGGGAGAATAAACTTCTAAGACCGGAAAGTTTTGTTTTTTTGTTATTTTGACAAAGCCGAAAGGATCCCGAACTGCAATTCAGTTCAGTATCTTACTAGCGCGACGTTGTCTGCTTGTGCTTTCTTGAGATTCATACTTTAATATCAAAATTCATTCTGCAATGTCTTTGTACCATTTTGTTGAAAAAAATAGTGAAAATACCAAGAGTTTATGTTCTGGACAATTACAAAAAGCTTATTCCAGAAAAATGATAAAAAATAAAATGTGGTAAGAAATTTGTTGAAATGCTCATTTTTGGAAAAATTGGTATCTATATTTCAAAAATCATTCGTGTGAATATCTCAGTTGAGTTCGTTAATGAGCATGATCGATAAAATAGGTACAAAATAAGGGCAATCTAAACTCAAAAAGTCGCCGAAATTACTGTATAGGGGGTTTCAGATTTTTTCTAAATTAATCTTAGAAGAGTAAAATGAACTCGCTTTTCACCCAACAAATTTTAATTCAATATTCTTAGAATCTATAAAATAAAGATCTATAATAAAAACATTTCAACGGTTAAATTGATTAGGTAATTCAACTTTTCTACTCCAATCACTGACTAAAAAAATATTTTGTCCTACCAATTTGCTGTTTGGTTACGGAACTGCGAGTGTCTTGCAGCAAGACCAAGACCAGGTTAGTCTTGCATCACAGTATTGGTCTTGCATACCTACCTGGTCTTGGTCTCGATCTCGATCTTTTAATTTTGCAAAATATTTATCGGTTTGTTATAATTATTTTTTGTTTTTTAAAACAAGAAACATTTGATTGAATACTCCAGTTAGATATATGTTTCACGCACTGAAATTGTAACTTGATTTACTTTAAAAATTAGAATAATGTACTAACCTCTTTTTCCTTTGTTTATACTATAAAAATCACTATGTTTAGCAATATTATTATATTACATATAATTTTACAACTCTGAAAATGAAAGAGACTCTCATAAAAAATGAAAAATTGTTCAATTAGAACTCATAATTTATATTTTTTTCCTTATTGCTAATCGTTGCTACAATAACCACTGGAAATAAATAACTTGAATATTGACATTGTTACAGTATCTGAAATAAATTGAGAAAAGCAAGAAAACTTTCCAGATTTTCATTATTCTATTGTTGCAATATGGCTACTTTAAATTTTACCCAAGTTTGGTGGAAAGTTTGCGAGGCAACATAAATTATGAACGAAGAAGCTCCATTAGATGACTCAAAAACAGGAGACCATCATATTTGGTAAGGGAATTTGCCCTTTCCTCGTGTAAAAAGCCTATGCCTTAATTATCCTTATACCCTTTGTCAATAGGAAAGCTGTCAGGAGTCATAATGGCCCACTTCTAACTTTCATTAATCTAGATTCCTACACCTGCTCCAGCTCCAATCGATCGATAGCTTCTTTGTGCAAGCAATTATTCGACTTAATGAGGAAGTGGACAAAACCTGTGTAGGATGTAAGTACTTTGAAATAGTTTTATTTGGATTTTATAATTTTAAATGATCAATCAAGAAGCGATGTAAGGTCATCGATTTAAATTAAATGAAGGTAGAAATGTTTTTTTATTAATCAAAAAGTAGATCATAATGACAATATATTTGGTTGTTCAAAAATTATTATGGTTGTAGTACATATGGAGACAAAAACAACATTAGAATTTTTACTATTTCAACAGTTTTTATGTCTCGCAAATAATTGAAAAGCTTCGGGAAGGCCTATAGACCAGATAGTGGGCAGGTATCTATATCTACCTGTGGAAACTTGATCTGAATAAGGTATAAGCCAGAATCCCCTGTGAGGAATTATGCCAAACCCCAAGAACAAACTCGCTTCAGTGTGCGGTCATCAATAAAAACTTAAGGGATCTTTTGTCGGAAAATAAAACCAAAGGAAGTGATGGACTTATAAATGTCTGGGCGTAGTTACTGTGAAAAGGATATTGTGTATTTTCCCCGATTTCGTATTACTTCCAAACTCTCTGAGTTTCAATAAGATTTTTTCGGTAAATAAAATGTGTAACAAATAAATTCTATTTTGATGCTTAGGCATTTATTTGTATTCAATTGATCAATGATCAACTATTTAACTATAGATTTCTTTTTATTTATTTTAGAGCATTCTTCAAATATAGTTGAGTCAGTGGATTTAGAAATGGTTGATTTCACAAAAAAAAAATATTTCAGGTAAAACTTGAGTGTAAATTAAATATCAATTAGTTATTCTGACAAATAATTTCAAACAAAATGAACGAAAGTTAAACCGTTATACCAATATGTTTTTCATTTATTAAAAGACCCGTTATTAGGTATATGTAACATTTATCACAGGTGTATTCAATTCACGCCTTTGAAATTTGTATTAACGGGATTACTTGCGAGAAGCTATTTTGATTGCAGATGACGCCATGGTTGAAACGTAAAACTAGTTAGTCATTCATTTAAAATGTAAAATGTATTCTATTTTGATGACATTTTATCTCAATAATTAAAAAAACTGGGAATGATATTTATTCAGAAAACATTAATAAATTCATTATTAACTTTGTTACTTACTGAATAAAAATATGCATTTTGAAAAAAAATCTATGAGTCTTCGGGCAATCTAGGTATTGAAATTTCTCAGTGGGTATTTGATTCGTAACGTATCTACTATTGAGTAATGATTTTTCTGTATAAATGTTACTTAATCTACCAATAATTTGGATCAAGATTTTACAAAATATGAACTCATTTACCAAGTAGTTTCACGTTATTCCATGGTATAAGTACATACTACAACGTAGTGTATAATTTCGATTATTTTAGAAAATAATTATTGAAATATGGAAAGCTGTAAAAGAATATGCGAGACGTTGTCGCTCCCAACATCAATCTATTTTTTGACCGACGAACCCAAACGGAGGAAGTATACAATTCGACTGTCTGATTTTTTTTTCATTCATCTGAAAGAGGAGACTTGAGAAAAGATCCCATATTCGTAAAAACTCAATCCGAAATCACTTTCCCTTCAAAAAACACCCCGAAAGGGAAGGGGGTGAAGGGGGCAATTTTTTTCGAAAATTGAAAATCTGATGTGGCGGAATTAAAGATAGGACAATATCCGGAAACGTTTAGATTAAACATTTTTTCAAAAGAGCGACATTTTTCGAATTACATCGATGATTAATGTTACATTCAAAAGTGTGAAATCAATATTTTTTACAGAAAATTGAACAGACGTTATTAGTTGATGAACTGAAAAATACAAAATAATATTAATTCACTGGTACTTGTGAAGTTGGTGCCAAAAGTTATCAATCTAACTGCAACTACACAACTTCAAAAGTAACAGCACCAATTGAATTAATGTTATTTTGTATTTTTCAGTGCACCAACTAATAAAATATTTATTTGTCGACTGAACATACTCGAGGACTCCCCGTAGAGATAAACTATATGATAACCGCATCTGTATAATATTCCTTCATGGTCTCAATCAGGCTCATTTATCAAGCTCAAATAATTTTCTCTATTTAGGATTCCTGGTGCCATTGACTGCATCCAGCGTGATCCAAATCCAAATATGTATATACATAGCATATAACAACAACACACCGTTACAACTCCACTTCAATCGATCCGATCTGGAATCCCATTAGCCTACATATACACGCGTCGCCCCCACATTTCTCGGCATTCGAGAGGGGGCTGTTTCATTTTCTGCTGAGATGGAAATTAAATAATGTCTTTTTTTCCTGAGGCGTCGATCCGGTTTGTATAGTGATACTTGATGCTGCTGCTCACAGGGGATGTTCGTTTTAGGTGGGCGATAAGTAGGCGTTTTTGACCGACGAATTCCGAACGGAGGAGGTATACAATTCGTCTGTCTGCTTTTTTTTTGGTTCGTTCGCGAGTTTTATATGGTAATCATACTCTGATTTTGATGATTTTTGATTCATTTGAAAGATGAGGCTTGAGAAATGGCCTCGTATTCATAAAAACGCAAATCTGAAATCTCCTTCCCTCCGAAAACCGCCCCCGAAGGGGTGGAGGGGGCGAATTTTCTCGAAAATCGAAAATCTGAGTTGGTATAATTAAAGATAGGACAATATCCGGAAACGTTTAAATTGAACATTTTTTAAAAGTGTTACGGTTTTCGAGATAAAGGCATGTTAAATATGTATTTTTGCTATGTGGAGAGGGCGATTTCTTTCGAAAATTGAAAACCTTTCGATAATACATGAGAGATATAATTATTTTTTATAACGAACATTTTTCCCTTAGAGTTACGGTTTTCGAGTTAAATCGGTGTTAAACTGGTAGCTTATAAAATACGTAAGCGTATTTCCGCAGCGATGCTTTGAGATCTCAATAATAACAACTACAAGCAAAGAATATACATGGATAATAGGATAAGTACTCTCTTCATTGGTATTAGTGAACGTTCAACGATTTTGGTGACTAATGGACCTACTGTTTAACGTGAACGCCGAACCACCAATAGGTCTCATGATAAATCTCAAGGCACACCATAAATATGTAGCCGATAAGTGTGATTTCTTATGAATTTTGTCAATATCTGCCGTATCATGCCTATGTCATTGATGCATACTCTTGATTTCCCAGATTCCCATGAATGTTTTACATAGATTCCAATCAAAGATGAAACGTATTTTTTTCAACAAAGAAAAATCTAATATTTCAAGAACCATTCGTTGTTTGAGGCTGACTAAGAGATTACTTGCTTCTACTGAAACCTTTATTATTTTTTTGAATAATTTCATGGATCAACCAATTAACGTAAAGTGAAAAACATCCTCCGCAATTTGGTCTGTTCTATTAACAACCTAATGAAAAAATATACTGCTGACCATAATTTCATACAACATTATCTAGATAAACGAACACGCTAATATTAAATAACACCGCACTCATATACCGAAACGGTTGATGAAAGTGATAATCGAATTAACGAGAAGAATAAAATGCTATTTACCATGTTTTCAGGTAACCTTGTTAATACAACAGTGTTGCTTGTTTTATCATGAATTACATAACTTAATTTCAGTGAGCCTTTCTTCTGAGAATAGTGGGTAAATATCAAACTTTCTCCATTCAAGACATTGTACTGTTAGTGATATAACTGAATTATTTAAAATAATCAGGCAACTAAACAGTTTTTTAATAATTACCATATCAACAAAACATTGCAGTTCTGCGAACTGTATTTTAGATAATCGATATCCAGAGGAAAACCTGTTTTTCATACCAGTTGTAAAACCTCTGATTATTGAGGTTAGGTTAGGTTAGGTTAGGTTAGGTTAGGTTGTGTAACGAATGGATCCATGCATCAAGGAGGGTCGATTTAACAAAATATAAAATGTGCATAATATTTCTGTTTAGATATTACTTACAATCAATTAAATTTATTTCGATTATCGAATATATTTGACTCATTTTTCAGTCTGAAATCAATTTGTTGTCGCTAAATAATATCTAGACCTTGCTTACTGCCCACTCAATTATTTTTTTTTTCGGAAATTTGGTGATTCCGACAAGCTTGCCACCATTTTAATGTTAATACATTATAATCCTTTACAATTGCAAATTTTAGTTTTGGTTCTGGAACGTCGCCTTCTGTCAAAACCATTTCTCTGTTATCTATTTTAACATGTGCGTGAATGCGATTTAGATAATGATTGTCCCTATCGAACTATTAGCGCTGCTAGTGAGGATTTTTTTTGTACTTGGACATAAAAGCGTATTGAAGGGACGATGTAGAAAAAACATTGTATTCAATATTCATAACAGTTAAGTTACTATTATAATATCAATTCATCAATCAAATGATTGAATATCCACTTATGTTAATTTTTGTCATTTGGCTCACTTCGTCCATTGCTGCCATCCAGTTTTTTCGAACGAGTTATTCGCCAAAGACACAGCTGTCAAAAAGTATCGCGTCCTATGCACGCAACTGTCAAACAGCAGTAACTTAGCCAGTCAAGAGTTCAAGAGCTCTGGTAATCACCAAAAAGTCTAATGTTGTATCACGCGCTGGCTTTCATAACACACATAAAAATAAAGATGTATTCTATGCACATCAAAACTATTTCACAAATTTCTATGATAAAAGATGAGACAAATATAAATTAGAATGAATGGAGAAATTATAGCAGAGACAACCATATTAAATATTCTATTTACGGAAAAAAATGATGAAGACGGTTCAGCAACCGATGTTAGTGGTTTGATCAACTGCTCTTCAATATTTGAAATTTTTTTTCTAAACCACAGTCCTCAGTTAATATTTATAAATTTAATCTAATCTGACGAGATGAAAGCTAGCCGACGTCAACAAACCAATCGAAAATTGCGCGTGCGCGTAATTGTGAGGACTGTTAGAAAGTTGAACTTGAACGAACTTCTTGGGTATTTGGTGATTCGGTGATTTTGACGATCTCCAAATACCCGAATCCCCAAATCTCCAACGCAACAAAAGGTAGCTTTAGAGCTCCTATATAAGTTCTGGGTTAGAGAAAACAAAAAAATATTGAGAAATGTCATTTGTAAATGGAATATGTTCAAAACGCATACGTGTTTCTGAAAAGTTTGGAACTAATTCGGAGGCGCGCAGGCGGTTCATCACATATGGCCTGTTGACAGACATATGGACAGATAGCGGAAGCTGTACGGGATCCTAATGGGTGATTTAAAGTTGAGTTAATCTCAGCATCTAAGCTGGGCATTGGCATTATCTTTATCAATGAAGGGTCTGCATCGTTATCTTTATCAATAAAGGGTCTGCATCGTGTGAAACCAGCAGAAGCAACGGAAGCATCAACACACAAAAACATTTATCGGACTGTGCAGAAGAACAGTGTATTTTGAAATTACAATTTACAAATTTCTACAGCACCAGTGAACGTATCTTGTATTTAGTGTCAGAAACTTTGTTCCAGATATTATGTAAATGGGATTATTAATTTAACTGGCCTACGCTCTATAGAATAGCAAACTGGCGAAACAATAACGATATAGAAATAGGACACTACTTATGTCACCAACAGACCAGAATTGTTTGTCATAATTTGCTGGTGGTCAACCAACCAAGTTTGTGTTATGATCCGTGCAATACTCAAATATGTCAAGTGCTCTTGTGAAATGAAACAATAAACTTGTTATATTCTCTCCTACTGCTCTTAGAATTTCACTAAATATAAAAAAATACCTGATCAAATCATGTCATTATTTTTATTTGAGTTTGCTATGGGAAACAACAGTAGTTTTATTATTATCTATATATTAATAGGTACTTGAAGACAGTTGTTTGGATGCCATCTTAAGAATAATGTGCTCCCAGAGGAATATGTCATTTGGAATAGTTAAAGCTTATATTTCATAGCACCAAGCGAAAATTAATCAATAATATGGTGGTGTTAGTGGCAACATACAGCTGTTCGATTTTTGGCCACTGCATTTTCTTTTATTGATAAAATTCAGAAAATTATATCCAAAAATCGTAGAGGAATACTTTTGACAGAACAACCTCAATATCTTTGAAAATTAAATTTAATGAATTATGGTCGAATTTCGACAACTGGCGATCTCCTATGAGAAAATCTGTAAAAAATATAAAATTTTACTTGAGCACAGCATTTTTTCTGCTACTTACAGGATAACAAGATCATGATGATTAAGAACATATATGATAATACTTTACGTAAGTTTCAATCAAATCGTAAAAGCCGTTTTCGCGCTACAATCTTCAGTAACCTAACTCTATATAACTAAAGAAGTTATATGTACCTATGTATATTCTTTGGTATAACAACCAAAATTCAACTGATTTGTTTCGTTGTTATCCCATAGAAATAGACTGACAGACAGACAGACAGACATCAGAGGGGTCTTTTAAGGGAAGTCCCTGTAAACCGTTGGAGTGACCCAGACATAAAATAATCTATCTTTAGTGGTTTTGATGAAAACGTAGATTTTTGTAAATTTTCAATTATAATCTCCCTAGAGCTTGAATAATTTCCGAAATTTTCTTAGAGCTGCAATTTCTTACAAATTTTCCGAGGCCCCAACTAAGGGAAAAATCGCAACTGGGAGAAAAATTACTGAAAATAATTCAAGCTCGCGGGAGATTCGGTGGTACGAAAATTTTATACCAAAAAAGGAGCTACAATTTTTGACAGTTTATAAATAAATATTTAAAAATAACCTACTTACCTACTTACTTTACCTTACTATTCAGATCATTTCTAATCTTATCATTTAATACCAATATAAACTTGTGAGTCAATAGAAATATGGATCTTCAAAAACTTATAAACACTAAAGCTTATGTGGGTTTTACTTTTCCCATAACATATTGTAGAAGGCAAATCTCTACGCTCACACCTTGGTATATGTTATGTTTATATTTCTTCTTGTAACTCCGAATCACATTTGCTGAGACAAGGTATTTTATGCAACATTGCTGAAGTTTTCTCCATTCTCAAAATCCACTAATAAAATTAGTTTCTGGTGCAAATACATCGATGCAGCTCAGAACGGGAACTCTACGTGAGTTCGCTCCGTAACTTTCTTTGTATGTAAACTTCAGCAGAGAGTAGGGATTTGAGTTTATCGATTCAGAAACTAAGAGGTGTTTCGGGTCGGCCCAGAGCTTATTCTGGGCCATGTAGAACGGGATATTTTATTAGGTATTCTTGAAATTGGGATGCACACAGTTGAACATCTTTTCATGTTTATCGCACTGGTTCAATAGGCTTATATGAAATCAACGAACTAGTTAGCATTTAGGTTAAAAAATTTCTACTTTAAATTCATGAAATCTTTGATAATGATAATAATAAAGAGTCTTTATTAAATCATTACCTGACGAAGTGTCAGTGTTAACTGCTTCTCAGATTGAACTAGAAAAAAAATATATATAGGGTGCTATTATTGACCGACAAACCCAAACGGAGGAGGTATACAATTCGACTGGGTGCTTTTTTTTTGGTTTGTGCGCGCGCTGTATATAGTAAACGTACGTACTATTTTGATGATTTTTGATTCTTTTGAAAGAGGAGGCTTGAGAAATGGACCCATATTTAAAAAAAACACAAACCCGAAATCTTCCTCCGCCGAAAACCGCCCCCGATGGGGGTGGATTGGTCAATTTTCTCGACAATCGAAAATCCGAGAGTGCAGAATTAAAGATAAGAGAATATCAGGAAAGAGATACGGTTTTCGAGTTTTAACAATGTTATAATTTGAAATATGAGTATTTTCTAAAACGAAAAATCTGAGATCGGGAAATTAAAGACCAGATTATTTGTAACAAAATTTACATTGAACATTTTTTGCATAGAGTTATGGTTTTCGAGTTGCAGCAGTGGTAAAGTCTGAAATAGGTATGTGTACATAAGTATTTCCGTCGCGATGTGTTGAGATCGCCAAATAATACTCGTAACAAGTACAAGGTTTATTGTATTTCTGTGAGTACAAAACAATAATATACATGGGCCTCCTTTGGTATAAGTGAATATTCAACAATTTTCGTGAATAATATTACACTCAAAAGTATGAAATAAATTTATCTTACCAAAAAATTGGACCGACTTTATTGGTAGAAATGCCAAAATATACAGGTTGTCCCAATAATAATTCTGAATCTGATGTCATGTGATCGACAACAAAAAGCTAATTGGGTAACATAACATCAAAAACAGCTGCACCAATTGCTTTAATTTACAACCCCAAAAATACAATTCTCTACTAGGTAGGTACTCTCGGGTTCCGAGATATTCCCTGTCTTAAGCATCGTGGGACACCCTATATAATTGAAGTTAACTTGATATATTAAATAGATCTTTAACAAATTGCGCCTTTTTTCCTGAAACATTAGCAGTGTTGCCCTAATGCTGAAGACTCTATTATAATTCAACAGTGACGTAAATTGGAAGGGTGGACGAGATTTTTATAGAAGTAATAAAACGAAAAAAAGAAGGGAAATCGGTACTTGCTTGCTGAGAAATTTATATTGCCTGTGTGCCTTTCCTTGAGGAAGAGGAGGAGCAGGAGGTTATGGGCTATGAAAATGGTTTTGGTCTTATAAAATTATATTTATACGTATAACGTAGGTCCAATTTTTTGTAAGAAATATTTATTTCCCACTTTTGAGTGGAACATTAGTCACGAAAATTGTTGAACGTTCACTTATACCATTACCCACGTATATTCTTTGCTTGCACTTGCTATTCAGAAATCTAAGAACATCGTCGCGAAAATACGCAGATTTTAGACTTTACCACCGCTGTAACTCGAAAACCGTAACTCTATTGGAAAAAATATTCGATATAAATGTTGCTACAAATAATCGGGTCTTCAATTTGGTTTCTAAAGATTTTCAATTTTAGAAAGAAATTGCCTCCTCCACGTATCGAAAATACACATATTTGAGATTTTAACATCGCTGTAACTTTAAAAAATATATTCAATTTAAACGTTTCCGGATATTTCTATCCTATATTTAATTTTGTGGTCTTAGATTTTGGATTTTCGAGAAGCCAGTTCTTTCAGATGAATCAAAGATCATCAAAATCGGAGTACTACTTCTTCTATACCCTGCAACGGATCTTGATAAGGTTTTTACTATTATTAAGATATTTTTTTACATGTGGTTTATGTGTAAATAAGTACATTCTAATTAAGTTTATGTATGGTATAGAAAATTTAATATTTTTTAATCAAGTCGTCCAAAATTTGTTTCCGGTCGCTTATATGGCTTACGCTAGTTAAACTTGGAAAATACATAGAAATAATGTATTAATGATTTGTGGTTCTTCAGAAATCCTAAAGAAAAGTCCGGGATGGTATACGTCTATCTCCTAAGGATAAACCACAATAACCATTTATATTCCATTCGATATCTCACATACTGGAGTCTACTGTATTTTTATACTATTCTATGTCTGGTTCGTTTTATTCCGTCTTCGTTAAAATTCCATGCTGTTACCTGGATGCATCTCAGACTATACAAAGCAGGAAAATATACATAGGGTATCCATCTGACGTTCTGCGGGAAAAAGCTAGTTCCTTCTGTATAATTTGCTCTGTAATGTTTATGCAAACGAGAATCGTCTGTCATTGAATAGATCTTTTCTAATGATACTTTCAAAATTGTCCAGCAATCTCGACATGGTCATGATGTTAAATATCAGATTATTCTTCTTATTGATGCTGTGTACTTGTGCTTACGAGTATTCCACTTTGTTATATAAGATCTTCATATTCCACTTTATTTTATAGCGTTTTTTTGTGATTGGTTGTTATAATTCTCATTCCTGTCTCACATATCTTCCAGCTAGGTTAATCTGACTGTACTTTTATTTAGTTTTATTCTCTATTTTCTACGTTGTGCTATTTATTTCGGTATATTATATCTCGCAAACAGCATGGGAAACGGGATGTCTTAACCACATCTGTGTAGATTCTCAACGCTTGTTATTTAGGCTGCCAGTTATGTAAATTCCCTGGCCCTCTATAGGTAGTAGGTATATATTTTTATCCCGCATTTGCATTCGATTGATTCCTTTTGAGTTACCTTCTATCTATTGGTTTATACTTGAGTTGATTAACATTACTTATTGAGTGATTGTTCACAAGACTACTTTAGTCGAATGAAAAATCTTTCTCTTATATTTAATAGACCTTTATACTCATTTACTCAGCTGTCACTTTTCTAAGCCTCGTTATTCGAAAATTTGAACTACTCGGGCAACTCCAATATAAGTCCATAAGATAATAGATAAATACTATTTTTTTTTTGATAATTTTGCCCCCCTCAAATTGCAATGTGCACATGTACTTACCTATATTTATTTATGTCGTCCATGGGCTGAAATTGCCCAATGTGCAGGCAGCTTTTTTAGATAGTTAGATACTAACTATATTATTGTGTACTCAACTTGTATTGTTTTTTAGATAGCTCATAACGATAGTCAAAGTTAATTCTTGATTTAGTTTTTACTACCATATTCAGAGAAACTATAAAAACTTACAAATCAATATCAATATACTCACACGTAATTGAGGTTATACATAGAAAAGGTTGATAATAAAATATTCAAAACATTACACAATACTGACATATTAAAATCATCTATAAAATAAAGGAACGCAAAACAAGAAATTAAAATATATCCGACCATTTGTTTGTGTGGGGGCCATCACTGGATACTTCGAAAATCGGCAGTGGTTAGGGTCTTCATTACACTTTCAAATACAAAATTACTGTCGAATAAAATAATCAATGAATTCTAATTTTATTTTATTCTTTGTTTTTCTGGCGGCAACAGAAATACACATTCCTTAAAAATTTCAACTTTTTATCTTACAGTTCATGAGATACATTTCGCTGACAGATGGGCGGACAGACAGCAGTGGCTTAGTAACAGTGTACGGAACCCTAAAAAGTGGACATATTTTGATGCAGTGTAAAGCCAACAGTAATATAATAAATACACTTACATAGTTTTTATAACGACATCAAATATGAATTCCAGAAAAAAAAATCTATTTCAATAAATATTTCTTACAAAATATTGGACCGACTTTATCAGTTGTTGCACTGAAAAATACAAAATAATATTGGTGCTGGTTCTTTTGGAGTTGGTGCCTACAACAACAAACTACAACAGCACAACTTCAAAATTACCAGCAACAATAGAATTAATATTATTTGTACTTATGTTTCAACAACAACTGATAAAGCCGGTCCAATTTTTTTAAAAATATATCTATTTCACATTTTTGAGTGTAACATTAGTCATGAAAATTATTGAAGGAATATCCAAAAAGTTATAGGTAGACTTAGCTTGTACTTGTTATTTATTATTCAGAGATCTCAAAACATCGCGGCGCAAATATACATATTTCAGACTTTACTGCTGTAACTCGAAAACCATAACTCAATTTACATGTTGCTACATATAATCTTTTCTTTAATTTGGCCGTGTCATATTTTCAATTTTCGAAAAAAATTGCTCTTCCACATAGCGGAAATACGCATATCACATATTTCAGACTTTACCATTGCGAAACTCGGAAACCGTAACTCTTTTGAAAAAATGTTCAATTTAAACGTTTCCGGATATGGAATTTTCATTAATTCTGTCGTCGTGGATTTTCAATTTTCGAGAAAAAATTGACCCCTCCACCCCCTTTGGGGGCGGTTTCTGGAGGGAAGGAGATTTTGGATTTGATTTTTCTCAATATGGGACCATTTCTCAACTCTCCTCTTTCAAATGAATCAAAAATCGTCTAAATCGGAGTACGTTTACAATGCAAAATGCGCGAACAGCCATAAAAAAACATACAACCGAATTGTATACCTTCTCCTTTTTTTGATGTCGGTCAAAAATAAATTGCCAAACTTTTGAAAATATCCTATTATAAGAGAATTGTGTTAAACCATACAATTATTAGAAGGTACTCAGATGATATCTGAGAGTTTCATAGCTAGAAGTTAAAATTTTCTCGTCACTATTTATGACGGTAATTGCGAGAAAAGATAGTAATTGGAGTCCGTGTTTGCACTTTAACGAGCTCCAAAAACAAGCATCATCCCATTACTTTTAAAAGTTCAATAGTTGGCGTGGTTCACTGAATTCAGCCGTTTTGTACAGGGGATGTGCTCTAAAAAATGATTTTATTTCGCGCTCGATAATGTCAGGCATCATATTGCAAGAATTTTCAATGGATATCTGGATGAAATGGACATTCAACGCTCAGACTGGCCTTCACAAAGCCCTGATCTAAATTGGACTGAGAACTTGTGGGATATGTTAATGAAGCTGCCAATCAGAAAGTAATTAAGATCTTCGAGTGGCTTTTTTGATGAGCGGGAAAACATTCCACAACAGGAAATTGCCTGCTGTACCTATTTAATAAAGCTTAACAGAACGAAGATGCAACAGTATTTGTTAAAATTAATTTACGTTTCTAATTTTTTATACTGTTTGAAGTTGCTTCCTTTTTTATTCTGGGGTAAAGATGTCAACGACAAAAAATCTATATTTTGTTTAAGAACTAACAGATGGCTATGAAATAGAAATAAAACGTCAGGAAAAGATGAGACTTGAAAAAGAATCTGGAAATCTAGGAGAAAATACAAACTTTGAATCCACCCTGTATAATACGAGGTTCAAAATTATCGTAAGCTCAGTAGTAGGTCAGATTCAAGTTGATCGTCTCGATCTTGAGAAAAAATGATAAAAAACCATGCAAAATTATTCAAGGTTGAGTTTGAACTAAATTTTCTTTGTCCGTTTCTTTCAGGAGTAAATTTTAAGGTACCTTATCTTGTTTTGTTGAAGTTCATATTTAAAGAATATTGGAATACAATACTAGCAAATCAAATATAATATTAACCTTAAAGTTCTTGAAAACAATTGAACATTCAATTTTATATTTTTTTCAATTGAACACAAAAAGGCGTAAATGGTTGTTCGAGATCTAGAGCAGGTACATATTTTGAAGTAGAGCTCTTCTGTGAATCTGTGAAGTAATCTAATGTTTACGTCTCTGAGCTCATTTCAAGTTTTTTTGTTTTGTAGGGCACCGAGATGCCTACCCTCTACCACAACATGGCCACCATGCTTGCAAAACTTACTATGCAGACGGCGAAAAACGTGTTTCGTTCAAGTTCGCTTAGAATTCTATAAGGGTTCTTATAAAACATTCCTAAAGAGATCTTATAGAAGCCCTTAACCACTCTTACAATGCTCATTTATAAGAAAATGCCGAAAAATGCAATTTTATATTTCTTACATTTTTATTTATATTCTGGCTAAAAGGTTATTGAGAAATAATATAATAAAAGCATTTTTTGTAGGTACTGAATAAATATTTTTTAACAAAAATTGTACCGACTTTATACTTGGTGTACTGAAAAATACAAAATAATATGAATTTTATTGGTGCTGGTAATTTTGGAATTGTGCCATTGTAGTTTGTTGTTGTAGGCACCAACTCCAAAATAACCATCATCAATAGAATTATTTTATTTTGTATTTTTCATTGCACCAACTAATAAAGTCGGCCCATTTTTTTTTGAGTGTATCATTAGTCATGAAAATTGTTGAACGTTCACTAATACCAAAGAAGGTTGTACTTATCCTATTATCCCTGTAAAGGCTTAGCTTGTGCTTGTTATTATTCACAGATCTCAAAACATCGCGTCGCAGATGAGACTGCTGTAACTCGAAAACCGTAACTCTTTTGAAAAAAACTTCAATTTAAATGTTGCTACATATAATCTCTTATTTAATTTGGCAGTCTCATATTTTCAATTTTCGAAAATAATGGCCTCTTCCACATAGCGGAAATACACATATCGAGAAAAATTGCCCTCTTCTTGGAGGGAAGGAGGAGGAAAGAGAAACAAATTGTAGGTATAACTCCTCCTTTTTTTTGAAGTCAATCAAAAACATTAATGCATTGTGTATATAAATAATCATAGTTATTTCCATAATCTCGTCAGTATCCTTTCTGTGGTGTCCATGTCATTGTCATTGCTGCAAAATATATTTTGTGAAAATTATTTAGAGTAAATTACAAGTTGAATCTATTCATTTTTGCAGCGATTTTATAAATATTTCAAAAAATATCCCTCTGAAATTGTTAGACAGTTAACTAATAAATATTTTTTACAAAAAATTGAACCAATTTTATTAGTTGATGCCCTGAAAACAACAAATTAATATTAATTCTTTATTGATAGGTACTGTTAATTTTGAAGTTGTGCAGTTGTAGTTAGATTGAAAACTTTTGGCACCAACTTCAAAAGTACCGACCGGAACCAATAGAATTAATATTAGTTTGTGTTTTTTCAGTGCACCAACGAATAAAGTCGCGCCATTTGTAAAATAATATTTATATAATATATATAATATTAGTTATCAAAATCATTCATCGTTCACAAAAGAAGTTAATTCGTTCCTCATATTATTCAGAGATTTCAAATCATCGCGGAAATACACATATTTCAGAGTTTATCACTGCTGTAACTCGAAAACCTATGATTTTTTTGAAAAATGTTCAGATCAAATGTTGCTTGATATGAACTCTTCTTTAATTTGGTTATTTCGAATTTCTAAAAAAATTGCCTGCCCTACATAGCGTAAGCACATATGTCAGAATTTATTAAAAAAGGAGATAGGGTCTGAGTCGAAAACTACCGGCCTATATCTATTGTTCCTATTTTTGGGAAAGTATTTGAAGTTATAATTAAAGACAAACTATGCTGCTATTTTGATTCAAATAATCTCTTAAACGACTCTCAGTTTGGCTTTAGAGAGGGACGATCCACAATTCAACCGCTAGTTTCTATTGTACAGAATATAGTCGACGGCCTTGAGAAAGGAAATTATGTTGGACTGATGTTATGTGATTTGAGTAAAGCCTTCGACTGTATTTCACATAAAGTTCTTTTAGAGAAGCTTTATCGTTATGGTGTGCGGGGTAACACATTACAATTAATCAAGTTTTACTTATCTCTTAGAGAGCAGTTTGTCTCGATAAACGGAAAAAGCTCTGTTTTTCATTTATTAGAAAGTGGCGTTCCTCAAGGCTCCGTCTTAGGACCACTACTATTTATAATTTATATTAATGATCTGTTTTCATTTTTGTCGCCAGGTCAGTGTGTCTGTTTTGCAGATGATACGTCCATTCTTTGTAGTGATCAGGATATTGATGGTCTTAGAAATACTTGTAATCTGATGGCTCAAAGGATGGAGCTCTGGTTCTCCCAAAACTGTTTAAAGCTGAATGCAGACAAAACACAGAAATTGTTGTTTTCAACTGATAGGAAAATTATAGAAGGAAAGAGCGCTAAAGTTCTAAAGCTATCTATTTCTTTCTAGTAGCTATAAAAAGAAGAATTGTCAAATGATTCAAATGAAACGAAACTAAGAATTATTGATCTGTACGAGAATGTTCGATTCCGTTAAGTCATTTCCAAATGTTGTCAAGGTCTACAAAAGGACGTTTAAAAATATATCTTTGGATTTATAGACATTTTAAAATTTTATTATATAATTTCAAGTGATTTAAGAAGACTGAGGGTAAACATCTACATTCTACATGTATATATCTTTATGTATACGCAATTATAGTTATGCTGATGTAAGAAAACTTTCTTGATGGAATCAATCAATTAATGCCTTTTCATTCTCAATTTTGATTATACAAACGATAGAAATTAATGAAATGAGAAACAGTATTGCGTCACTCAATAATCCTGACTACCAAAATCTAAGTAAATAGACGTTTTTACGTAGGTATATAAAACTTTGTATATCGATTCTTTTGAGAACATTCTGAAATGTATTCATTCACAAAAGGAAACCGCTAGCTTCTGTGATATATCAAAATCATTGGAACTACATGACACGCCGTGTACCTTCCTGCGATTGAACACATCGTCAGGGGCACCTCCTTACCACCGAACTTGCTCTAATTTTGGATTGCACGCGAACCCTTCGACTTGAAGGACGAAATAATTCTGGAATTAATTCCATTACCGCTGGAAAGAGTCCATAAATCCATCGGTCGATATGTTTATGCGTCTGTGGTGATTCTATCGCAGTCGTTAGGGGGGTTCCCCTGGATAAAAGATAGCCATAGTTGAAGGACACGGAACTTTGGACATGTCGGACATATTTTTGGATAGACGATTAACCTTGGGGAGCTAGTTGATAAATGATCTCCTCCAGTGCTACAAATGATTTCCAGGACATGTGGAATATTGAATATTCATGAAGAGCGATAGTCCTGCCATTCATATGGTGAAAATTATTATTAGAGAGTATACAGAAAATACTCATTTATTCGATACATATCAATACGGATAAACATTTTCAATGTTCAATCAACCATGCCGAATATTTGAGATGGTGTTAACTGTGAATGATGATATTGCGATCCGAAACCAAGAAAGACGCATTGATTACCTGGATGAAACGTGGATAAATGAAGAATATACTTTATCTCAATATTGGCAGGACAGCATTATTAAGAGCGGAAGGTCAACGGGTGTCAATCCACCATGAGGAAAAGGTGAAAAATTACTAATCTTTCATATCGGTAGTTCAGAAGGGTTTGTGGAAAGAAGACTTTTGACTTATGTATCAAAACAAAACAAATGATCGATTTTATTCCGCAGGGATCTACTATTGTTAAAAGGACAAAGCGAGTTACCATTCTAGATTACAAGAAGATTTTCTACTAATAGCAATATATTGGAGTGGCTTAACTCAAAGAACATTGCCTTTTCCAGTCATTCACAAAAAAAAGAACTTTATATTATTGCCCAAATTCACAAAAACAAGTATAATAAACATTTCTTAATAAAAATATAAAGAAAATATAAGAGTTAGATTTTTTTAAAGTGCCCCTATCTCAGAGATTCGATTACAAAAATATTTAAAATTATAAACAGCTGTTTCTGACAATAGTAAAAGACATTTTGGACCTTCTCATGTTCTAAAGATCTACTAAAGCAAGTTTAATTTATTGAAAAAATACTTTTCTTCAACATTCATTCAGCAAGGACCTTTTCAAAGGGATGAGCTTTATGGAACCCTGAAAATATGGGACCACCTCGCTATCGTCCTCTTTAAAAGGATAAAAGAAGTGTCAAAATCGGCCCAGCTTTACTATGCGAACCGAGCTTATATCGGTACATGAAAAAATCGTCGAATTTATACTTCCTCCTCTTGGGAAGTCGGTCAAATATAAACAATAATAGACATTAACCGTAATGCTAAAAATATGGCTTGTTGTGTTTGTAAAAGTTCGAAATCTCTGCACCGTAACCCATGTTTATAAAACTGAATTGAATTTTGTTGTAGTATGTATTTTTTTCTCCCTAAAACTGCCTTAGCTTTCCATTTGGATTTGCCTTTAAAGTGAAGATTTTATTTTTTGCTACCCAAACATGATTCCTGTTTATTCCCCATTCCCGGTGATTCAATGCGATAGCTTCTTGAGCTTGTATAGAAGCTAGATTTAAGTTCTCTTCTTCAGCTGAATCTATGGTGGTAACTTATCGAGCCATATAGAATCCTCTTGGATAAATAACCCTTGAAATTATTCTTGCTCGAATTGACTGAATGCCAGCATGGAGCATTTTCTTCATAGAAACAGAGATTTTTGATATCCTTAGAGAAATAAAGTTTGCCAAGTATTGTTGTATTCGATTAATATAAACCAGAAATATATATTTTTATCGGTTAAATTTACCTTTCCTTACGCAAAAAGATGTGCCCTTTCAAATTCTACAATGAAAACTGGGTTTCATTTAGAAAAAACATATCGATGATGTCATATCATTTTTGACCGACGAACCAAACGGAGGAGGTATACAATAATTCGATTATTTGTATGCATGTTTTTTTTATATGTTCGCGTCTTATAAATAGTAAACGTGCTCCGATTTTCATGATACATTTTTCATTTGATAGAAGACTATTAAGAATTGGTCCCATTAAAAAAGTCGACATTTAACATGTTCTTCCCCTCCAAAACTTCTCCCAATAAGGTGAGATTTTTTCAAAAATTTAGACTATAAAAAGAGAGAGAGACCATTATTCCATTAAATCCTTTTACAAAAAAATTATAGGTTTCCGAATTGCAGCAGTGGTAAAGTCTAAAATATGTGTCTTCGCTATGTGGTGGGGGCAATTTTTTTCGAAAATTGAAAATATGGGAGGCCGAATTAAAGAAGAGATTATTTGTAGCACCATTTAAATGGAACATTTTTCAAAAAAAGTACTCTTTCCGAGTTAACGCAGTGGTAAAGTCTGAAATATGTGTATTTTCGCGATGTTTTAGGATCTCTGAATGTATAAGCAATCTTTTTTGGTGAACGTTGAATGATTTTGATCTCTAATGCTACACTCAAAAGTGTGAAATAAATATTTTTTACAAAATATTGGAACAACTCTTGTTGCACTCAAAAATACAAAATAATATTATTTTCATTGGCTCTGGTACTTTTGAAGTTGGTGCCAAAAGTTGTTAATTTAACTACAACTGCACAACTTCAAAGTTACCAGTAATTAATATCTATTATTTTGTATTTTTCCACTGCAACAACTAATAAAATCGGTCCAATTCTTTGTAAAAAAATATGTATCCTAACTCACCCTATATTTTCATTCACTCTCATTTTAGTTTTAACTGAATTTATCCGATACTTCACGAATGCAGTGAAATTCGTATAGGTTCTTTTTGTATTTTAACGGGCATATAAAATGACTGGAAACTATTTATTTTCATGATTGTTCATTTGCTCACCAAAATATCACAGATTATTGATATACACTATTTATATGTCTTACACTACACTATCGACTGCTATGTACAATTTACATTTACTATTTTCACTATTTACAACCGTATTTGAACCGAGCGTTATTTATTTATTTATGTTGAGGGCCCTCTACTAGGGACCCAACCACATCGTACTGCTGGTATCTACCGTACCGCTGTACTAACTCCAAGCATCTTGAAATATCTTCCAACGCAACGAACATTCCACCAAGAGCTCTCTAAATGTACCGCGATATAATCTTGACCTTGGCATATATCGTTGATATGCTACGCCCACTGACGAATAGCACACGCCTACCTCGATAATGGCGTCGATACTATATCCCAAGTTCGTTACAGTATTATGATCATTACCAAGCAATTTGCTCCATATTATACAAATTCAATATATAATCGGCAAGTGGATTTGATTCATCCATTACCTGTTATATGACTTAGGGGGCTGTGAGGAGTCGAGGGAAGGTGATTAGTACTCGTGTGGTAGGTTCCGTACCTTAAAGTCTTTATATATGTATCTCTGAATTCTATGACTGGATTTTGATGAAATTTTTGCCATATATGTATTATGTGGTATATAAATGGACTGATGTGGGAGTGTCTGTAAGTCTGACTGTACTTCCATACTTGTAATACCCGAAGAAGTATCTAAGGCAGGCTTTTCGTGGACTTTTTGCTATCTATGTATGTAGTATGTCACTGGACTGTTTGTGAGGGTCTTTCAATGCGACTGGGAATCATAGGTGGAGGGTTCCATACCGGAATGTCAATAAGAGATATGTAGGAGATATTGTGTTTTCTCGTGGTGCATGTGTGTATATGGATCTGGGTAGATGATTTAACAGGTTCTACGTGCCTGTGGGACTCCGAGTTTGGAGGGTTCCATACCAAAGTGTGCCCTTCACCTGACCCAAAATCTGTTAGGGGTGATACAAAGGTATCTTGAAGTTTCGTAGATAATGTTTTTAATAAAGATTATTCACCTTTGATATTTTAAATAATTCCCAGTGTGACGCCGGGTACCCCAGCTAGTCATTGATACGAATCAATATTTTCCGTTGAACTGATAAATCAGATAACTCGACGGTAAATTACTATTGCCAACAATGTCCGCGTGCCCGAAATGCCATAAAAATATTTTGCATTATTAACGATATTAATTTCCGAACTTTTTTCTCCATCACTCACATCAATGACGGCGATCGTATTTTGTCGTAACTATGTTAATCAATTTCGTTATCGCAATTATTTTTTCCTTTGAGCATGTCATGTTATTGTGGAATAGAATATCAAACATATATTTATGTTATGGACAATATGCTATTGTAGCGATCAAATATAACATCTAATGCGATAAGTGGAAATCATTTTGGAATTTCATTTTGATAAAAAGCGAAATTCCTATTTTGCAGTTAATTATCTATCGTAATACGAGTAGTATTGCTCCAGCACGGCCAAATATTGTGGAAATGAATAATTTAAATTGAATATGCCTAGAGGATCTCCAGATTAAAAAGCAAAAGGTAACCGGTCTATATAAATGGACGGGCCAAAACAAATATTGGTAATCTAATCATTATTATAAATTACTTTCATATCTAGGGTCTTTATCAGATTTAACTGTTTTGAATTTTTAATCTATTTTATGATTTGCAGAGATCAAATTTGATTGAACAAATTAATCAGATATGTAGGTGCGACCATAGAAGTTCTCAAATAAACATCGAACTTTTCATTATTCAAGCTACACTTTAGATTTTATTATAACAACCAATCATATACAGGGGTTACGTACTATGATAAAACAGCGGAATGTCGAATAATCGAACAACTAGCTTACTGGACTGGAGTTTCATGTCCAAATTTCGATGAATATGTTCGGGATCGATTTGTGAATTTGTGAAAAGTTATTGGAATTGTTTGAACAAAGGACAAAACTCGTATTCTTTGAAAACACGAGATTAAAAATAAAATTTATGATCAATTTTTAGTGCTTCCCTTGCATCCTTTAATTGGAAAGGTAGCAGACACCTGGAAGAATATTTCACGGTCCACTGAAAATTCTTGACGAAATACCCAAGAAGCATTCACAATCCATTCAAAGATCTTGACTGTAAACTTGATAATATGTGTGTGTCGTTCAATGAAAATAAACAATAGCAAAAATAACCTACTGTTAATTACCGCAAACATGTGCGTTAGACGACCGTTATGAACTCCCCATATTTATAGTTTTACAATGGAATTAAAATTAAACGACCAATTCACTTTAACATTCCTCGAGAGTAGATATAATTGAAATGTTTCACTGATTCTTTCACTTAATAACTCAAATGTCCACCTCCACCAATATTCCCAAAAAAAAAAATCTAAAGGAGTCAAATCACCGCTTCTTGGAGGCCAGGCAACAGTTGAATTTCTTAAAATTATCCTTTCTCCAAACTTTTCTTGCAGTATGGCTTCAGCTTCACGGACAGTATGACATGTAGCGCCGTCTTGCTGGAACTACATACCTTCTAAATCAAGCGCATCCAAATTTGTACATAAGAAATTGTCAACATCTGTCGTCGTTTACTGAACATAAATGACAGTTAGTGACAGGGGTAACTTTATTACCATGGTTACTACATCATTACAAAATTATATAATTCCTGTCGGAAAACCATTTATAAAGAAGTGGACGTGGAATATTTGGGAATCAAGCTATCTAGTTACACAAATCTGATTAAAGAGGGTGGAGAGATAGAATAAGAAGAGAAGAAATCAGAAGAAGATGCTGGATAAAAGAAATAAATTAGCAGTTCAAGAGTAGAAAAAGCGGATGGAATCAATATATAGAAAGAACAGCGAAAAACAGAATAGTGAGAACACCAAAAGAGCGATCGCCAAATGGAAGAAGGACAAGAGGACGCCCGAGAAACGATGGTCCGACAATATCACTTGAGGATAAACCGATGATGAAACAGGCAGATACCTATAGAAGTAAAGAGTTGTCCAAACGAACAACAGAACAAAACAGCAGAAGAAACATCGTTTTAGAGAGTTAGCTGTATGTTCTGGATTTCATAAGAAAATATGCGAGGAAAGCACTTTCAGTTTTTCCCGAATTTTCCAAAGCAAAGGTCATCTTTTCCATCTTCTATTTCCCTAAAAACCTTATTCTCAAACTCAGATTTTTTTAATTAACCTTAGCGGTCTGGCCGTTCTAAAATAATGCGCTCACCACAAAACAGCATTTGATTTGTATTTATATAGCCACGAAATTCATAGATTTTCAATTTATGAAAAAATATCTCGAAGAAAGATATGTTGCTAGAAATTGTACATCTTATTCAAAAATATTCTTAATGGCTTTCAAATTTTAAACACATTTCTCGAATTCAATTTGAATTTATGTGGATGTCGGTATATGCTGGAGTATTAAGATTGTAAGATTATCGCTCATTTTGAACATTTTGTTAGGTTATGCTTGTTCATTTGTTTTATTATTGTCCTTTATATCCGAAGAAAAAAAACGTTTGTCATAAAATTTCCGGATACAACAAGTTTAAATTTGATACTTATACTTTCTATAAATATTTCTCAATCGTGAGAACTGTCTCGTCTCATTCTTCATTAAATTTGGATATTCTAATTATTAAAAGACACGAAGAGTTCCTGGAATATTTTTTGACATGTGCCATGAAATAGAAATAAGTCTTATACAACATTGTTTGAATGTTGAATCAATTTCATTTAAGAATAGGTTGATTCGTCACTAACCCAATAGATATATAAATGCTCAGAGTTAAGAGGTAACATAAGTGGAGTAGGAACGCCATGTGAGTGATATGCTTGCTCTATTACTTGTTTTATGTCTGTACTGTCATACAGTTGACATTTATTTCAAAAAATCGTTCGGAAAGATTAATTAGAGCGCTGTATGCTGTATAGATGAATATTATCGCCGCCCGCCATTGTGTATCCTGGCTGTCAAGTAAGTGACAAAGATGGTGTTTCAAAGTGTTTCTTAATCTTTGTCAGTGGAATAGATAGAGTGCTTCTTTACTTATCTTTACATGTATAACCTATACCACTGACGTCACAGTCAGGACACACAATGGCGGACGGCAATAACACTCATCTATACAGCGCTCTAGTTATTTAGGGAATAACTGGAACTACTATGGAGGTAATTATTCTCAGAAAAAATAATATGTTTAATACTGTATTAAATAATTTAAGATAATTTGGCTTGATGCAAGAATTAGAAAGTCAATAAATACATAATATATGAATAAATATAGATTCCTGTTTGCAGAAAGAAATTTGCTACCGACTTTTGGTAACATTTTTATAGTACTAAAAATATTTGAGATACAACGAACATCATTTATGACATCATACCAAAGTTCAAGTTTCTATACCTACCTAATCCTACTACAACTTGAAACACTTCCAATACGCTACCAACGTAAGTCACCTTGTATTGGCTCAATTATTGTTTATATAACATATGCAACCCACCGAGTTTATTCTCCAATTCATCACTATTTATAGTAAATATCTTCCCAGAAAATTAGATACGTATAGAACCACTTTGTGAGGTTAATGGTATTCTGAATCAACGCAAACGCTCTCCAAGCAACTTCTTTCCCTTTTCACCCCTTTCTTCTATGATATATATGCCAGATGCATCGATCACACACACATTTCGCGTTGGAAGGCGACATCAATCATTCAGCCGACCTGGACCGCTTCCTGGTTGGCCCCATTAACCTGATCGGTCTCTTCGGCAAGATGGTCTCCCTCCTTCCACATGATGCCATCAAAAAATGAAGTGCCAGTGCCAGGGCGCAATTGGCCGTTTGCTGTTGGAGAATAGCCTTGGTGTGCTCTGGCATCCGTATATACTAACTAAGGTGGGTAGTAACATAAAAATAAGGAAATGGTGAAGGTCTCGCAGAGAATTGCACACGAACATTCGGCATTCGAGTTTTAATGTATGTATGGGATGTATTAGTTTGGATAAGGAAGTGAATTGTGGAAAATATGTTCTATATTTGAGTTATCGCATGTACCTATTACCGTTAAGGAATATATTTTTGTTTTATGGCAGTTTGCGTTGAATATTTTGTAATGAACATGAACTGGGTAGACCTACTAGGCAATGAAAAGTTATTTGGGACTAATAATATATTCGTTTCCAAGCTTACTTCTTTTAGATTATCTCTATATATATATACCACTCAGACGGTGGAAACCAATATGAGCGATGCATTGAACACGTTTAGTGGGTGGATATAAACACCCGGCCAGCGGGATGGATTAATTCTAGATTATCCTGTACCAGTCATATTACGTCATAGCGTAATCTAGTTATATACCAGAAAATGGCTGATGTTATATTTATTATTAATAATAATTTTAATCAGGCCGACATACAAATCTTGAATATAAAAACAGTATGCTAATGGCAAGGATTAAAAACCTATGCTAATGGATTATCTGACTTATTATGAGCTTTAGTACCGAGATGCAAATAGCATCATTAATACAATACAAATTAACAAATAATAATTAAAAATAGGACCGACTTTATTAGTAAGTGCACTGAAAAATACCATATAATATTGATTCTATTGGTGCTTGTAATTTTGAAGTTGGGCAGTTGTAGTAAGTTGGTCTAGGCACCAACTCCAAAAGTACAAGAACCAATAGAATTAATATTGTTTTGAATTTTTTTACTTTTTACTTTACTTACTACACAAACAGATTAAAATTAAATTAAGTTAGTAAGTACTAAGTAAGTTATGTGCGATAATCCTTTCCGTGTTAATCTGTGCTTGTTAAAAATTATGATCCTCAACTGCACTGTATGTTTTTTTTTTTAAATGTAGAATTGGCACTCTGTACTATTCATGGCACAATTTTTTCAGCCTTGAAAAAGGTAATAAAATTTACCGAAAGCTTGGGTAGCACAAAGAGTCTACTTATTTAAACCCCAAATCAACTCGGCAGAATTCCCAAATTCTTTTTGAATTACTTTGTTATAAACTTTATCTCGGAATCTAGTCGATTTCGACGAAAATTCATATGTATGGGTTCTAGAGTGTATTGAATCGATTGGTTGTATTTGCATTCACAAGAAAAATCGTTTGCAGCAATTAATATTCTCATCTTACGAGATTTACAGATTATATGTGAGACACCAATATAAACCCAATAACATCACAGGAAAAAATAGTCCTATGGTTAAGCTTCCGCGTTTTAATCTAGAGTTCCTCGGTTCGAATTCTGATCACCTTTGAGTTTTTTTAACAAAACCCATTTTTTAAATAAAAGATGTTAATATGAGTTTCTGATAATTCAATCGGAAATTTTC
The DNA here is from genome assembly GCA_958507055.1 of Crioceris asparagi. Classification (NCBI taxonomy): domain Eukaryota; kingdom Metazoa; phylum Arthropoda; class Insecta; order Coleoptera; family Chrysomelidae; genus Crioceris; species Crioceris asparagi. The sequence continues at coordinate 119,778,008 of OY293826.1, forward strand.
AATGAAAATTTGTACATATCTAATATATTGCGATCCTTAAGGCTCGATTGGTGATATAGCTGAGTTTTGGTATATTTATCATTCATATTACACATTCATACTTATTTCGAAATCTATAACTTACGAATATGTGAACAATAAAAGCAGTATTTAGCGATCGTAATACAATTTAACCAGAAATGTGCAAATTTTTAATAAGTTTGAATATCCTTAGTAACTCTTATAGACCCATCTTAAATCCTGTTTTACCCGAGCAAAACTCGGTCTCCAGATATTTTCAAATGGAATGCTATATTTCTTTTTATCAAATTGTCATACTACTTCCCATTTTAAGGTGACTTTTGTCAGGATTCCCTATATCAAAAATTCATAATTTTTGAGATATGTTGATTTTAGTGACAATTCTTTCTTCAATATTCAGGTTTTATAGTTAATTTGAGTTATTTGTGAATGTTGGAAAACCAACAATAATTTCATGTCATTTCAAAAAGGTATTTTCTTTTATCAATTAAGGAGCATTGGCCTGTCATGATAGTAAGGAGCAAGCCTAAATGGTCATGAGAACAGAAAAACAACATAAATTGTGTTTTAGGAAACAGGAAATAACGCACATAATTTAGTAAAACTTAATCATTACAGCAATAATAAAAAGCAAAAATGTTCTCAAAGTAACTAAACTCAACTATTTAATTTTTCAAAATGCTGCCCGTTTGAATTTAAAAATTTTTGTAATCGGTCGCGAACACTGGTGACGGCTGCTCTTCGAATTTCATCACCACTCAATTCTTGAAACGCCCCTCTTATCCTGTCCTTTAGTTCTAGTTTGGTATTTACTGGGTTCCGGTACTTTCCGGTTACTTTCAATGACACCCGAAAGATAAAAATCAAGTGTGGTGAGGTCTGGGCTTCTAGCTTGTGACCACAAGCAAGGATCGCGCCTTCCAATTCATTCATAATTGCCAAACATATAATTTAAAGCTTATATTATCTCTCCGGTACTGTGATTAGGAACCCCATCCAGTTGGTACCAACAGCTTCTAAAGTTTTTTAAGGGCAAATTGTCCATCAACTCACTAACGATTGTACTTAAGATAGACAAATAACGTTCAGAAGTGAGTAGTTCTCCATCGTATATGTGGTAACAAATTTTGTTGTCTTTCATTAAACATAATAGGTAGGTTGCAACCAAATTTCACCTGATCCCTCACTTCCTTATTGTGGGTTTCGGTTTGCCCAGATATGATTTTTCCGTCGGTTAAATACTCCCTCACGAGAAAATTTGGATTCATCTGACCAGATTTTTTTTTCTAAGTTGAGTTCTTCTTTTGTGTAGTTTGGAACTCTCCCTACAGATGAGTAACTGGGACCTATGTGACTCACCGCTCTGTGGATAGATGCTAGAAGATGGGCTTCGAACTAAACCAGAACATAAATTTCATTTTCTTCATTGTCAGTAATTGGCTTATTTTCAATTTTCTTTGTTTGATCACCAACCAAACAGAAAACTGGATTCAATTCTTCTAAATTTCTTCTCTTATTATTCTTGGCAAATTGAAATATAATTCATTAAATCGTTGGCACGTCGAACTAATAACTCTGTTGCAATCCCCATGAAAGTAAAATAAGTTTATAAAATGAGCATTTGAAAAATGGTTTTCCATATTTTGAAATATGAAATAACTCTAACATTCTTAACTTGACTTTCAAATATATAAACCACTGAAAGCTTGTCATCATGACATGAAATTAGTGTTGGTTTTTCAACATTCACAAATAACTCAAATTAACTATAAAACCTGATTTTTTTTATAGGGAATGCTAATATGGTTCGAAAGAGTAAAAAACGTTTATAAGATGATCTTATAAAATTTATTATAATCCATTTAAAATAAGCGACTTTTTTCAGGTTGAATGTTTTGAAATTGGGATCGATTTTTAGAGCTTCCTGTATGTTTAATATTAATTGTATCTGGCCTAAACGAAAGACATTTACTTCAAAATAATGTATTTAAAAAAACAACCTCTTGAATTTTACAGCAGCTATAGTTATCATTTCTGTTATTAGGATATGTTATTGCAAGAATTTTTACTAAAATCATAATATTTAAAAAAGTATGAATTTTTGATATAGGAAATTCTGATAAAAAGTTACATTAAAATAGGAAGTAGAATTACAATTTGAAATAAGCAAGTTAGGCATAACAGGAAATGACTGTAAGTCGCCATCATTTTAGGTTGATAGAGCATATCCGAAATCTTGTCATTGCCAATGTTCATTTTCATTTTTCCAGTATTTCTCCTGACACGTCTAATAGGCCACTCATCGTTAATAAGTGTATAATTTTCTCAGATTTTTCACCTTGATTATTGATGATAACTCATCACAATTGGTCAAATTTTCTGTTAGATTCCTGATCGTTTTAAATCCAAAAATTCCATCAGATCACTGAACGCCTTTTTTGCCATCGATCTGTGTATAATATTCAAAACGGTTCCGACCCCCACCCCTCCCGTCGCTTTATTTGCCTGTCGAATCATCATTCACCCATATTTCGAAAAGGCTGCCCCAGACTCATGAATATCTTATGCCTCTTGTCGCATTATTATAAATCGAGCACTTGATCCTAGAAGTTTATATACTGTTTGCTCATAGAAATTGATCCTATGTGTGAGAAGTTATGCCCGAGGCACAGCTTACCATAACTAAGCTGTGCCCGATGTACATCGACTGTAACGTAAAACAGGCAGTATTGGATAAATTGGGCAAAGGTATTTCATAGTTCCTTTAAGCAGAAACGAGTTGTGGGTGAATAATTTATTCTGGAAAGCTGGCATTGATCAGAATGGGTGATTGACCTCTATTAGTAGACTGTAGAAAGTGATGTCCGACATTGAATTTTTTATGTTTTATTAGTTTTAGACAATAAAGTTTATGCCACAAACAAGCAATTCACCATTAAAATTGTAATCAGATATATTTCAATTATCCAAATGTTAATTTCAGCTTGTCCACGTATTTAAAAACGAGATCAGATTTCCACTTAAAACGTCACACTTTCCTGCTCCAATCATGAACAAGTAGTTTGGTCGGGTGCGCAACACTTTATAATAGTCACTTGCTTTGCAAATTTCATTGTCTGATATGAGTTCACCATAACCGCCAGATATAAAAACAATCCCGCTTGGTATTCACCATGGCACAATTGTACGATGGTGTTCACGAAACCAAATATAAAATGAGAATTTATTCTCACAACGTATTGACAACTAATTGTCACTATCACAAGGATTACCGACATAATACATAAGATCAGCCAATGCCAGATGAGCGGGAACTGTGACGTCACATGGCGCTAAAACGCACACGTTTTGAACCAATTTATTTTATAATGTTTTTGAACAATGTTTTCATTTGTTTAATTAAAATTTCGAAAAAACTAAAACACACGGGTTATTTTTTTCTTAATAAAGTTTCAGAATCAACAATAAAAATGTAATGACCGAATTGAATCAAAAGCAAATATTTATACCATATACATGATGATGTATGTAGGCCGTTCATTAAAAGTTTGCCAATTTACAGACGTATTAGAAACTTGAAATTTGGTGTGCTGTCGATCAAGTACGTTCTACCTTGAATATTTTTAGGTAAATTTGTTATAGAAATATACCTATTGCGATCGTTCACACTTTTGAATTTCGAAAAAATTTCAACGGCATGTTGTTATATGTCTATAAGTTAGTCCAAAAAAACATTTGGTTCAAAAGTTTATATATATATATATATATATATATATATATATATATATAACAAATTTCGTAATATCCCATATATATATATATATATATATATATATATATATATATATATATATATATATATATATATATATATATATATATATATATATATATATATATATATATATATATATATATATATATATATATATATATATATGGGATATTACGAAATTTGTTAACACGAGAGATGGCAGTTTTGAAGGTATCAAGTTCAAATTTGCTACAAAAATCAATCTCTCAAATATCTCGGTCGAGTTCGTTATTTGGCAATATCGGGTAAGTAGTTTCAAAATGATTTATTGAAAAGAAATAGGCGAAAAAAAAATCTGCCTTGAAGTGGACTCGAACCCTGTCTGCTTTATATTCAACAGCCAAAACAAAAACCTCTAACCGCAAGGCTATGACACATACGACAATTTTTTGTAATAACATATAGGTATACCAATGAAAAGGTTGTTAAAATTTCAATTCAATGAATTTTGAAAAATTTACCTTTCCGCTGACTACAGGCCATCGGGATTTTTTTGTCCAACTCTACAGGATGTGTCAAAAATCGGTACCAACTTTCCTATCTCAAATAGAAACCTATCTTTTTTCCCATATCATTTGATTGGACTTTTAATTATGAGTTAAATCAACAACTATTATAGTTAATGAAATATGTATTTATTTCTGAAAAAAATATAGTTATAGTAGCTTATCAAAAAGTTTTAATCTCACAAACTGTTCAACGTTCAAATTAAGTTACGTGGAAGTCCAAGCAAACTTTTGATGTTCCTTTGATGGTCATATGGGCCATGTGGGGACAGGCAAATTTCAAAGGTTACATTCGAAAATTGTCGGAAACTATTTTTTTTAATTGGCATTTTCTTGGACACCATTCAAAAGTAGGTAGATTGAATTTCAATATTAATTTCTTAATCATTTCCCACACCTAAACTCAAACATCAAATGTATTCACTCAAGAGACCATTTTGTTTATCTTTTCGTTAATATCATCTAAACCATTCCATATGATCGGTTCTCTTGAATATGAATTATATGTCTTCAGTAGGTAAACATACCAAATTTAAACTTTTATTTATACTGTAACGTTTAACACTGTGCTAAACGTTGTGGGGTGAGTTCACTTGCGTAGCACTCGAAATTCGCAGATTGCTTTCAATATTCTCAGCAAAATGCGAAGATCCCACTTCTGACACCAATTGTAACGTTTAACCCTGTGCTAAATGTTGTGGGGTGAGTTCACTTGCGTAAGACTCAAAGTTCGCAGATTGCTTCCAATGGTTTATTTCCAAACATTCAGTACACGAGCTTCTATTATGGTACAACTGTCACCACTTGTCACCTTGACAATCTATACTGTCACTGTCTTTACCGACAGAACTACTATTAACCTCTGTTTCCACAGACTGACTGTTATCAACTGACTTTATAAGACTCACTGCCTTCATAAGACTGACTCTGTCCCGTGATCGACACGATTATGATTATCTAGATGCACATAATTAATGTTCTAGATCCTTGTCAAACTGACAAATTGTACCTCACATATAGTTTCTGGAAGGATCCAGAATAAATCTACTGTAATTCTAGAACAACATAATGCAATATAAATGCAACAACTATAGCAAACACGGTAGTAGAATGAATAGCTAATAAACAAATATTAACCGTAAGTAAATGAATACCTATCCACGTTACAATACACTGCCGAGCATAAAATTAGGATCACCCAGTCATTTGCATTTATTTTAGACATTTGTAATTTTTTTGGTTTGTTTTGCTGTTGCAGTGTTGTTTAATAAGTTTATGTTGTGATTTTGTCGTAATTGCTTGAATAAAAGCAATTTATTGTTGCTGTGTTTAAAGTTTATTGAAAATAATGACAATCAAAAAATAAGTTTCATTTGCTTAGTTGAAGCAGAATTAAGTTTTAATGACCTCTTCTAGGGATTTGGGTGGGGAACATTTTTTGGCAAATGCTAATCGAAACCGAAAACAACTTTATTTGCCAAATGCTTATCGAAACAAAAAAAAGCTGTTTTTATTCACGCAATCATGACAAAATTATAACATAAAGTTAGTAAACAACACTGCAACCGCAGAAAAAAAACGAAAAATTTACTAATGTCTAAAATAAATGCAAAATACTGGGTGACCCTAATTTTATGCTTGGCGGTGTATATAGGTATATATATATATATTTATGCTCAGACAAAAAAAATCGTTGGGCGCGTTAAAATGGCAATCAACTCAACCGCTATAACATTATAAATGCTATTTACATATTTTGTGTTCTCAGGTTGATACGTCCAACGATTTTATTGTTTTGTCTAACTAATGCCCTATATTGATGAGGAGAGTAGTGTGATGACTCGTATCTAACACCTACCAAATTATTTTTTAGCTTTTAGTGCATTAACTGTATCATTATTATCATTATTTTTTCTAATATAACCATTTTTATATTTTTTTATTTTCATGTTTTTAGTTTTGAATATTGTAATTTAATATTTCTCATTCTATTTAGTTCATTTGGTGCCTCATTATTACAAGGCTTGTTTCCTGACAATTTGCTGCAATCTAAATCCTCGATATATAATACTTCCAAAGACTTTACTCGACTCAGAGCTACGTATGCTTGTCCTTCCTCAAACAATTTTGAGACTAAATACACTTACATTTTGTGCACAGGAGAAGCCCATCACAAATTTAAGGGCAACATCCTTCTTTTAGCTGTCCAATACATGAACTTTGCTGGAAATCTGAATGGCTTTAGGATGAATAAGGTGTACGCCATCTCGATCCAAACTGACGGTACATCTGTTTGGTACATTTGGGTTTCATGAAACTGAGGCCATACAATTTCAGTAATCCCATAGTGATTGTGAAAGCATATGTAATTAAGCCGCCATTTTGTTGGTCGCCATATTGAATTTTCAATATTTTTTATAGTGAACTATATTCTACTAGTCCATCCCTTTCATTTGATACCCATATTGACGGGGTTGTGCAACAATATATAATCCGCCATTTTATAGCTGCGGCCATCTTGGATTTACAATGATACAGAATGTATAATATTATATTGTCATCAGAACTAATGGTGTGTACTAGATTTCAGATCAATTTGTCAACAAGAAAGTGGTCAAATATCAATTAATAGATTTAACTCAAATAAATAAATAAGAAGCAAGGCAAGCTAAATAAAACGAATTAAAAAGTTCGGCTTATGTGCTAAAGCATTATCTCATAAAAAACAGAAATGCCTCAAAGATTCAGAAAATGACTTCACAGCACTTGATAATTTCCAAAATCTACAGCGTCCGAATCCATTTATCATCACATCGAGTGTATGGGGGGATGTGGGGGGTCTGTAGCTCTGCTACGATCAAGTTCAGTCAATCCGAATCCTTCGTCATCTTCAAGTCACAAGGAACAACGTGTAACAAAGAAAGGGTCGCTTTTGCAGTGTTGCACACGTACAACAACACCAAGGAGAGGTGATGTTTTCTCTCGTCCGACTCATCCTGCAATGATGAACGACGCTATAGTGTGTGTCTGAGGCAGTTTGCTCACCTCCTCCCACGAAATATTCCGCGACATCCAGATGATTAATCGGCTAACTCGACTCTGCTTGTTAATTAAACATGATTCACATGTTGTTTTTGGTGTTTGTTTTTGTGCCATGGATGCACCTTTGTTGTGTGGCTGCTAAGGATATGCTACAAACAAAAATCAAATAATAGCATCTAATGAAGGATCGACGTGATACAATAGAAAATGGTTTCTTTCAACGTATATTTTTTGGTTTTGGTGTACTCTATTAAATTATAAGTAGGTATAACTGTTAAAACTGCTTAATTTTACAGTTTATTTAGAAGTTGTTGTCGTTTGAAGATAAAATTGGATAATATTGAAATTATGACAAATAAATAACTAGGCACTTTTTCTTTCATTGTCTATTTTGAAATGTAAGCCGTGATAAATAACTGAAAAAACTGTGATTGTTGAGTTCTAGGACAAACGCCGAAAAAATCACATTTTTTTAATTGGGGAGCCCTTTAATTTCTAATTTTACTATTTATTTTTATAGTAGCAGAGGAGCGCGTAGCTGCGGGTTAACCGTGACCGACTTCGATCATCGAAGTTAAGCAGCGCAATACGATGGAAACGGCTTGGACGACTGACCGTTGATGCGGGCGCGCCTTCGAGTCTCTGTCGCATTGCATTGTGCTCCTCTCGCAAGGCAACGGGACCCCAGTGAGAGTATATACTCCCTAGTACAGCTCTCTGGAAGGGTGTACCCGTAAGATTTATCTTGGGACATATCGGTGGTTCGGAATCCACGTTAAACTGTAGGTCCCCTTGTCTGTGGTAACACTTTCAAGGCAGAGAAGCCGCCAACGCTCAAATACGAGTAGGGCACTCAAAAGAAAAAGAGCAATAGAATTACACATTCTGTGAAACTTTCAACCGTCAATTTATAAGAAAATGGATGATGGGGATCATGTCACGGCTCTCTTTTTTGATCTTTCTAGAATGTTTGTTAGCTTAAATCATGGTTTTCTGCTTAAGAAATTGTAAAATTATATTTTTTAGAAGTAATATATTAAAATTGTTAAAGTCGTTGAAAATAAATTATCATTCAGTAAGGAATTAAATATAGGGGTTCTTCAGGGCTCAGTGCTGGGGCCCCTTTTATTCATTATCTTTGTAAATAAAGTTCCTACTTATATAACGAGAGGGCATATAATTATGTTTGCCGATGATGCTTTGGTAACGGTCTCAGCACGAAGCTCGGAAGTAATGCTAAAAAAATTGATCAAACTATTGATGAATTCAGTAGATAGTATGCAGTGAACTGCTATTTTGAACGCTGCAAAAGCGACTTATGTACATTTGAGGAGTTCGGTACAGATACCTTAAATTGTTCTTAATATATGCCTGGAGAGCGCAACCAATACAAAGTTCCTAGGACTTTATCTATATGATTACTTATCTTGGAACTGTTACATAATTATGTTCGTCGGAGAGCAAATGCTGGATTTTACCCGATATCACAATTGAGGGACATAGTGGATGAATTTAATTTAATAAATATTTGTTATTAGTTGGTTTATTCCTATATAGGTTATAATATAGTTCTATGGGGAAATTGTTCAAATAGTCAAAGGATTTTTATTATACAAAATAAGACTTATATTCAAAATAAATAGCAGAGACAGCTGTTGACCAATTTTTAGACAGAAAGAAAACCATATCCATGCCTTCCTTATACCTATATTCTCGAAACTCTTCTATTTCTAAGACAAAATCAAAATAATTTTAGAACCAATGCCGACTTTAATTCCTACAATACTAGCAATGCAGGTGCATTGGTTTTAAACAAACATTCAAAGAAAAGAATTGAAAAATCTCTCACCTACATGGGTATAAAACTATTTAAAAAAATACCATCGAAGATAAGGTTACTGGGATTTAACGAATTTAAAATATACATAAAGAATCTCTTGGTAAGAAAATGTTACTATTCTATAGGAGAGTATTTGAATGATTTGTTTTTAACCTTTAAGTTTTTTAATGATAGTTATTTTATTATTCATGTTTTTTTATACTTATTTACCTATTAAGTCTGTATTTCTTATTTCTTCTAATCTGGCATGTAACATCAATGTATCTTGGTTAAAGTACAAATAAATGGTATCTATTTATCTATCTATTATTGTTCATGACACACAGCCTGCTGACAGACGGACGAATGAACAGCAGCAGAGATCTGATCAGATTGTCCCGTTGGCACTCTTCGGGCATGAAACTCTGCAAAGTAATAAGTAATGTTTAGAGTCTTGAAAGTTAAAAATGTTCGTCTCAAGCTTAGTGTTAGTATTACTTATTGAATATTTAGTGTATTGTACCGAGTTTTAATAAGATGTTTCATTTTATTTTTAATGTAGTTTGTTTATTAATAAATGTAAAAACATTAATATGTTTGTGTAAAGAATGACTTTTAAATGCCTTATCAGAAATGATCTAAAATTGAGGAGTATAGAATTTTCATATAAATATGCATAATAATAAAATTGATTAATAAATTTATTTCAATGGGCAACATGCAATATTTTATTTTTCTCTTTTATTTTAAAGAATTCCATGTAGAATAGATGATAAGTATATAAGAAAATATTTGAACTTATTGCTTCAAATTTCGCGCGAAAACGGAGCTACAGTTCTGATGACGTCACTCATGTCTCACTGTCACTCATATTTGTTCGTCGCTGGCGTTCGTAAGTATTGCATTGCAATTTTTTGTATAAGTGGATAAAGAAATTGTAAAGTATTTAAAATGAGTCTATTTTACAGTTATCTATCAACATCAGGTAATCATTGTAATGCTACTAGTGTTCTTTCATATAAAAAGCCGTGTTGATTCATGTTTTGTGCAATTGTGTAATTGTGTCCATCTACTTCGGCAAAATTTCCAAATAAATTGTTTTAACTGGACTTACTCATCCAAAACTGAGAGAAAAGCGGTTTCTAGCTGCAAAACGGGATGAAAATTGTTCTTAAAAGAACGAAGAAGAAAGAAGATGTAAGTTGGCAAATACACACGTTATATGTGCATCAAGTTAGCGATACAACTTTGGAAAATGAGATCGCCATTAGGTCAGCAATTTGCAGTTTTTTGCCGTTAATTAGTTGTGAAAAAAATAATTTTGCCGCTCTTTTCCTTCTACTACAAAATGGGTGTCTGGCTAAGTTGACGTCAAGTTAGCGAAACAACATTGGAAAATAAGAATGCCAATAGGTCAGGAATTTGCCGCTTTTTGCCGTTAATTAGTTGTGGAAAAATTAATTTTAACGCTCTTTTCCCTGTACTAGAAAATGGGTGTCTCGCTAAGTTGACGTCGAGTTAACTAAGTTATTAGCAGAAATATCAAAAAACAATAGGTTGAGAATTCGCCGCTTTTTTGCAGATAATTAGTTGTGGAAAAATTAATTTTGACGCTCTTTTCCTTCTACTGAAAAATGGAATTTTCCATTTTTTGCCGTTAATTAGTTGTGAAAAAAATAATTTTGCCGCTCTTTTCCTTCTACTACAAAATGGGTGTCTGGCTAAGTTGACGTCAAGTTAGCGAAACAACTTTGGAAAATATGAATACCAATAGGTCAGCAATTTTCCATTTTTTGCCGTTAATTAGTTGTGAAAAAATTAATTTTGACGCTTTTTTCCTTCTACTGAAAAATGGATGTCTCGCTAAGTTGACGTCGAGTCTTGTTATTGTAAAAATATCAAAAATTCAATTGGCGGATAATTTTGTAACTGTGTTTTTTAATATAAATTACATGTTTATTCTCTCCTATGTTATAGAAGGATCCAGAAAGTAATTTATTATGATAATGATAAGAGAACATTCCTCTTTGAATGAATGCGGCTATTAGTTTATAACTGATTACCTATGAGATGAGTTCAGGTAAGTAAAAACATTTTATTTTCTTGAATTTTTGTATTTTCTGTAAGTATATGAAATGTTCACGTATTAATGGAAAGTAAACAGTAGAAAACGAAATAAAATCCAAAGGTGATAGTTTATAAAGAATGAGGTAATGTTCTGCGGGTAACAAATGAAACAGATTTATAAATACAACGAACATTATTTCTCATTATTTCTTATTTATCCCCCACCTATCGGTTTTTTTGATATTTTTGTTATTAACCTAGTTGACTCGATGTTAAGTTAGCGAGACACTCATTTTCCAGTAAAAGGAGAAGAACGGCAAAATAGTTTTTTCTACAACTAATTAACGGCAGAAAAGCGGCAAATTCTCCACCTATTGGTTTTTTAATATTTTCGCTATTATCTTAGTTGACTCGACGTCAAGTTAGCGAGACACCCATTTTCTAGTATAAGGAAAAAAGAAAATTTTTCCACAACTAATTATCGGCAAAACAGCGGCAAATTCCTGACCTAATGGCGTTCCTATTTTTCAAAGTTGTTTCGCTAACTTGACGTCAACTTAGCGAGACACCTATTTTGTAGTAGAAGGAAAAGAGTGCCAAAATTAATTTTTTCACAACTAATTAACGGCAAAAAACGACAAATTCCTGACCTAATGGCGTTCCTATTCTCCAAAGTTGTTTCGCCAACTTGACGTCAACTTAGCGAGACACCTATTTTTCAGTAGAAGGAAAAGAGCGTCAAAATGAATTTTTCCACAACTGATTAACGGCAAAAAAGCGGCAAATTCTCCATCTATTGGTTATTTTTATATCTGCTATTAACTTAGTTGACTCGACGTCAACTTAGCGAGACACCCATTTTCTAGTTACAAGGAACAGAGCAGCGAAATGAATTTTTCCACAACTGATTAACGGAAAAAAACGGCAAATTTCTGACCTAATGGCATTCCTATTTTCCAAAGTTGTTTCGCTATCTTGACGCCAACTTAGCGAGACATCTATTTTTTATTAGATGGAAAAGAGCGGCAAATTTAATTTTTCTTTAACTAATAAACGGCAAAAAGCGGCAAATTCCTGACCTAATGGTGTTCTCATTTTCCATAGTTGTTTCGCTAACTTGATCCACATAGTTGTTATGCTTGTACGCTTAGGCTAGATAATCTAAGCTTGTACGCAAATATTTACCCACCTACACTGAAATGTACCTATGTTATTTGTAGTATCTGCTGAATGAAACATACAATTTAACTTTGATTTGTACATACCGCAATAATTTAGTCTGCACTTTCAACAAAAAACTTATAACACTAACTTTTGGTAAATTCCTGAAATCTGCTCACATGAACACATCTTCCATATTATTATAAAATACAATGAATTTCGCAACGAATGATGTTTATCATGTCACAAGTATAATCTCAAACAAATTGTTATTACAAGTTATAAGGAGGAAATATGTGACTGACATGAGTTACGTTATCGGAACTGTAGGTTCGTTTTCGCGCGAGAGGCATTTCAAGGCCGCATTTTTTTGCAAAAAACTATAGTACTTTGATTTTTTTATACGTTTGTGGTCAATTATCTGTTTGTAATTGCATTATCTTGTTTTATCGAATTATTCCGTTCAGCTTTCAATCGTCACATTCTCATCCATATAAAATTCATCGACCACTTAAGCTGCATTTAGGTTGCTTTGAACTGGATTGGAAAGCTGGAACGAAAAAGGATAATATAAAAGGAAAAGGGGGAGAAAAGCGCTCCACTGACTAGTAGTCGCTTCCTTCATCTCTTTTCGTCAGAAATTACATTAAACGAAGCTGTTTGAAAGGATATCCCTTGACGAAATAGATAATTTACAGATCCCATCAATTTTTGAACCGGATATTCAAGCTACCATCGATTCTGATAGATGTTATCTCTTTCGTTTTTAATTGGCCGTATCTGTTACACCCTTGTTTGAGTTGTAACAAATGAACCATAAATTTTATAGCACACATATCCGATATTGCAAAGAACGATTAATGCAATTATAAGAAGACTCGACAATTTCAAACAATACTTTTACAGGGTGATTTACGCTGAGTAACCTATTTGATGTTTAAGAGGAGTATTCACATTTTAATTATGAAAATTTTGTTTCGAATTAGAATCTCTGGTTATATTGGTAATTAGTAGAAACTAAGCGCTTTTCATTTTAAATCGAATACTATTAATACTTTGATGTTCATCAAATTGTATGAATGAAGGCGTATACAGAATTTCTCATTGGGAAACGGAAAATGGCAAAGGTCTATAGAGGACACCAAGGAAGGTGGTTCTGAATATAGTAAATTAGTTGATTCTCACATGTTTTATAACCGCAATATAGTGTGTTTTATTAATATTAGGTATTCATTTCTTTGTGGTGTCGTAACAAGCCCCCCAGTATATTTCTTTTATATTTGGTTCAAACTCTCTTCTGCTTGTGCCCAAATGATTTCGGCTATCATTTTTATCTTATTTGTTGGTACTCATAAAGCAGCATTATTACTATACTTTCAAGTTCTCAAAATCTGCCTTAAATTTTTGACAATGTCACAAATAGCTGATAAGAACTATGTACCTACTTTTTATTTATTTTTCTCTACAAATTTTTGAAAGAAAGCGGAAAGTCTGGTGATTTAAGAAGTCTAAAACCGAAATATTCGGAGCTTCTCACAATCTAATTATATTAAACGAGCAATGCTTATATATATATATATATATATATATATATATATATATATATATATATATATATATATATATATGCAAATTTTATCTCGAAATCTGGTCTACCGATTTCGATGAAAATTCATATGTATGGGTTCTAGAGTATATTAAATCGATTGGTCGTATTCACATTCACAAGAAAGATCGTTTTCAGCAATTGATATTCTCATTTCTGCGAGTTCTATAGATTATATATGAGATAGCAATATGAAACCGATAATATCATAGGGAAAAATAGTTAAGCTTCCGCGTTTAAATCTAGAGATCCTCGGTTCGAATTCTGTTCACCTCTGAGGTTTTTTTAACAAAATTATTTTTTTTTAAATAAAAGATGTTAATATGTGTTCCTAATAATTTAATCTGAAATGTTGAATGAAAATTTGTACATAGGTATCTAATATATTGCGACCCTTAAGTTACACATTAGCTATTTGAAGGAAGGGTTAGCAGATTTTGGTAAAAATTACCAAAAAAGGGTTTTCGGAGTCGAGAAATCGATTGACGATACTTTCATATTTAATCGGTGAGACCCTCGAGGTTCACACTAGCTATTTCAAGAATGGCTCAGCAGATAAAAGTTTCAGTATGTATAGTGTTTGGGGGTTGAGAAGTCGATTGGTGATACAGCTGAGTTTTGGTATATTTATCATTCATATTACACACTCATATTTATTTTGATCGCAATTCATTCTAACCAGAAATATAAGCATTTTTTAATATGTTTAAATATTCTTACTAACTCTTATAGACCCATCTTAAAACCTGTTTTACCCGAGCAAAGCTCGGTTTCCCAGATATTGATTTATTAAAAGCGATGAACGAACTCTTCAAAATTACATTTATTATCTTTTGGCATTCGGATCCATGTGGAACACGCTAATGTACCTAAATTTATAAATTCCTACTTTGTTTTGTATTTATTAATTTATTTCAGACAAGTTTCCAAACAAATATTGAATTATCTAGAAAAAAATTATCGTATTCTTCAGGCATACGCAATATTGCAACAACTTTTAATTCGATGTAGAAAGTTTGAAACATTATTTCTAACTATTCAAATGCATGCAACCTCAACTTCATATTCACAATCTAATTTTGTTGGAAACCTTCCATGTTTTTGCATGTAATTAAATGCTTGACCAAATAGTGGGATACCTTTGACTAGGAAAAAGTCCTTGAGATTCTCTTTTTGCTGCTAGCCAATTTTCGTCACAAAAACCTTGAATTTACGTATGTGAATACTGAGCGTTTGGAAACTTGTCTCGAATGAATTAATAAATAATGAACAAAGTAGGAAGTTCGAAATTGATTTTAGCGTATTTCACAGGTAAACTATTAAATGGAACTTTCAATAAAACAATGTGTCAGCTCCACAATATTATAATTAATAATTAAAAATTCTTAAATGAGACATGTTTCGGGATTGGTAAATCCCATTATCAATCTATAAGGTTATTCTATTAAAAACGTTATAGGGATCCAAATGTAACAAGTCCAATTATAAAATAAAATAAAATAATTCAAATTACCCGCACAATATATAATTACTCCAACAAATAATAGTAACCCGAAAATAAAATAAACATAATTCTACAAAAAAAAAAAAAAATTAAATTCTAACGGAAAATATTTTTTTCATTTGTGTTAAATTTTGAGATTGATGCGAGACAATATTGTCTTATTTAAATTCATCATTACTTCACTTTGAGAATGGATTTCTTCTTGAAATATTAAATGGAACTTCAACAATTCGGATCATTGTAATATTTTAATAATTCTATATGAAAAACTCCAAATATTTCGGTTTAGACTTCATAATTCACAAAACTTTTAATACAGATTCAGAAATTCAGTAGACAAAAAGCATGCGGGAAATTAAGAATTATAATATATACTGTAAAGTGTAAGCTCACCTGAATAATAAAATACACACACACGAAAACTCCAGAACATCGGAAAGAACACCCTAGAAATCCAGAACAACGAAAAGATATAAATACCGCGTTGATCACAGAAGAGTTAGTCAGTTGAGCGTGAGTCTACACTAGTGCAGAGAACAGTGAATATAAATAGAGCGCTAAGCGCTAAGTAATGCTGTGAATATAAATTTGTATATAGTTGCCTAATTGTTAGTATCTAAAAATAACAAACACAGAATTACCACAAAAAACACCAACACATTATTTTGTCAAACCCGACAATAATTGTAATTCCCGTTACAATACATTTCGTTACAGCTTTTTATGCCGATTTTCCGAAAATTTAAGCGGATTTTGGAAATTTGAGAACCAACAAAGAAGATAAAAAAATGTGGTAAATTCGGACCTAGATTCTTCATCTGACTGATCGCGAAATCGTTTGGGTACAGGTAGAAGAGCATGTGAACCAAATATTTAAAAAAATACTGTTTGGCTTGTAGGTTATGACTTTATTACCCCCCAAAAGAAATGTCCAATATTAATAAAGCACCCTACATCATCTCTATTATGAAACTTGTGAGACCCAACAAATATGGTAGGTATGCTCAGAATCCTCCATTGTAACATACTTTTAACATTTGCCCTTTTGATTAAAAGTGAAACATTTAATACGGAAATATTAAGAGGATATTCATTCCCTTGATCAGGGTTTTGTATTTAGTACCTTGATTAATAATATCAATAAATTACCCCGAATATAATTATCGCTGCATAGATACATTTCGATTTGCCACTGATAATGCCGCTTGACAAGTTATTTCAACTATTTGTGGCCATGTAGCCGCCACAAACGGTGAAATTATCCATATCCAAGTAGTATTCTGCAAACTTTGGCCATATCACTATTTTAAAACTTTAAATGTATTGATGGTCTATCATAATTTGAAACTATCGCTGTATTCTTGCTTGTCTATTCTATTTCTTCTATTTCTAACACTTTTGTTCTTTTTCTATGCACACAGAACTGGAGAGAAAACTTTGCTTATCACAAAGGCTAGGTCAGCAGAGCAGTCGATCATATGGAGGTATGGATCGATGTTGTGAATAATTATAATAATGTTTGTAGTTGTTATTGTAATGAACAAGTTGGCAATTGTAAAACCATGTATATTCTTGTTACTATGAATTATTAAAATACGTGGATATAAAATGGCAACTAGAAAAAGGTGCGGACATTTTAAAACCACACATGTTGAATTTCAAAAGTTATAAACAATTAAAGATACCAAAAATAGAGGTGTAACTTGGGCAAATTACTCTTTTAAAATTTTTGAATTTAGTGAAATTTGAAAGAATATCCTCAAAGTGGGGGAAGTTACTAAACAAAAAGAATGACTTCCGGAACTTCACCTTTATTTTAATAGTTTCCATTTGAAGTTAAAAAAGACTCTGCGAGGTAAGAATTGTGTCGATAAGCTGCCCTAAAAATTTTGGAAAAGTAATGGCGTTAACTCAGTTTGCTTGCTTGCTTACATAACCAATAATCTATTATAATCTAAAATACTGCAAGTTGGTAACCTTATCAAGTATGGAGCTCAAAAGGTATTTTTGCGAGCATTTAGATAATATTATTATCTATAGTTTGTTTCACGAATGATGGCGTCTGCCTTGAAAACACGAAAAAATGATCAATTCAACTGATGGGAGTAAATCAGTGGCGTAACGATTTCGAGCTAAGATATGGCATTTAAGGAAGTTCATATAATTAGAGGGAAAAATATCGATTGATTAAATATGCGAACATAATATGAAATATTTATTATCAACAATAATGCAGACACACAAAATACAAATTTATTAATTGAGTTATGAAATATAAATTTATGCACCTGAATTATCTGAAATCTCACAATGTCTTTGTGATGCCTATGAAATAGAGATTGCGTTGCCTTCGGACATACGTGCAGCGCCCTATCATTGTATGGAAGGAGATAAGCTTAAAATACTGATGTCGTAGCTTAGATCGACAAACGTAGTAGAGTATTTGATGATAATGAGATGCGATGAGACGTATAGCGATATGTACGTAGCTCGTGAATGATTACACACAATAGCCATCATGCGTGAAACAAACTATAATGAACGTTAATGTTCTCGACAATTTGAAAATTTTCTCCTTTTTGGGAATATTTCTTTAATTTCTCTTATATCAATAAAGAAATTTGAAAAAAGCCACATTCTTTCCTTTTGCATATTGTTTATAAATATTGCAATAATTATTGTTTATAAGTCTAATGAGCTGTAAGTATTTAAATTCGTAGTAGCAAGAATTACCACGGTTTCGATCTTGGACTGGGAGACCGTGATAGAAAACTCCAAATCATTAACAAGTATGGTGACAAGTATGGTGACCCTTCAGGTATGACCCTTTAGATATTAGGCATTTGGTAACTAAAGAAGGAAAAATAATAATTTTGTAGGTGGAGTTCAGAGCGTAGGGTAATTAATCGAAATTATTGGAGAAATAAGGATATTCCGACGATTTATTACAGAAGATTGTTGTATTTTGGATAGTCAATGGAATGGTTTTCGGAGGGAAGGAGATTTCGTATTTTAATTTTTATGATTATGGGACCATTTCTCAATTCTCGGAGTACGTTTAGTCTAAGGCTGTTCGAGCAGTAGTTGGGACGGTTTGATAACTGTTTAGAATGCGCATGTGCGATTTGAAACAGTTTCCAAGTGGTTTGGGATTTTGTTGCTCAAACACCAAACTGCAGTTTGCAAAACTACCCCTTCCACTTTCTTACATTATCGTCGTCATAGACCAAATGACTATGCCGATAGATATGTTTTATGACCAAAGATAAGAGAGAACATCAATGAAAGACTGATGGACAAAACACAAACCAGTTTTAGTTTAGGACTGTGGTCGTATTCTCTGAAAAAGATTTCTCCAACAACAGAGAAAACTATACCCTAAGAAGAATAAGACGCTTCAACTGCGCCTGTCTCAAACTGAATCCGGACTAGTTTGGAAATCGTCAAACTACTGCTCGAACATCTTACTAGTAGTTGGGAATAAATTATTTCATTGTAAATTGAAGTGCGCAGGCATCTGACGGTTTGGGACTGGTTTGAACCGCTGCTGGAACACCCTTTATATATCGCGCGCGCGCAAACCAAAAAAAGCACACAGTCGAATTGTATACCTCCTCCGTTTGGGATCGTGGGTCAAAAATGATCAATAAAAAAAAAGTATCATGTGACAAATTTTTTAAGAAGACGTTGGTAATTAACGCGTTTTAATTAGTATGGTGGACTATAAGGCCTACCAGAAAAGTATGTGACATTGCTAAAACAAGAAATTTTGTTTAAGAAATCGTATATCGTATTTCACAATTTATCTGTTACATTCGATTAATTACCCATCGAGTATGCCTCGACGTTCAGCACTATTATTTTTCGTTCCCTAGTTACATAAATCGACCTGTGAATAGTCGCCATATTTGTAACAGATAACTAGTAAATTTCTGTAAATCGTCTACCGGTCTATCTTGTGAACTAGATAGACTACACCTTCATCATTCTGTTGCTATATTTACTTACATGTATGTGTGTTTTGGCTGTGGCTTTCTCAGTTATCAGATATCAGACCATTGAGGCTCTTACATCACTTGATGTGCGGTTGCATGTTTGCTTTATTCATGTGCCTATGCCTGTACCTAAGTGCTAAGTGTTTGTTCGTGCCGACACTGGCCTTCAAAATTACTCGTGCGTTTATAGTTTGAATTATTACCTATCCTATTAACATGTTCAAGCTCAATATTACACCATCGATGGATGTCTTCTCTTTCTATTTAATGTTTGAATTGCAGGGAATTGTGGATTGTTTCATATTACATTTGGAATATTGTGTATATTGTGGTAAGATATAGGGAGAGACTAAAATATATATTTATATGTTAATGTGTCTAAAAATGTCATTATATAATGCATGCATTTTTTTGGAAATTGAATGTGTTAAAAATGATAATGTTAAGTTGTTATGGGTTCAGGTAATGTTATTTTCTGCGGTTTACTTTTCTGTATCAGTTGTATGTCTGTTCCAAAAATAATCTTCTATTATTTTTCAAAAAATTCATTACCTCCTTCGCTCCAGCTTGATATGTATTTTTTTTAAATCACCTCTTGTGAACTCGAACTGCGTCGATATAATATCTAGATACCAGAATTTGGATTCAGCTGTACTACTGTAATTTACATTAAGTTATAAAGTGTGTAGAAAAATCAACTTAAGTTGCTTATACATATTTCGATTCCTGTTACAGCTGAAGTAGTGCAGTTGCAGTTAGATTCATAACTTTTGCCACCAACTTCACAAGAACCAGCACCAATAGAATTAATATTATTTTGTATTTTTCAGTGCACCACCTAATAACATCGGTCCAATTTTTTGTAAAAAATATTTCTCACACTTTTGAGTTTAACATTAGTCATCGTTGAACATTCACTAATACCAATGAAAATAGTAAATACTTATCCTATTATCCACGTTTATTCTTTGCTTGTAGTTGTTATTATTGAGATCTCAAAACATAGCATACCACCTCAAATTTTCGATTTTCGAGAAAATTTGCCCCTCCACCCACTTCCCTTCTGGGGCGGTTTTCGGAGGGAAAGGGTTTTTAGATTTGCGTTTTTACGAATATTGGACCATTTCTCAAGTCTCCTCTTTCGATTGAATCAAAAATCAATTCAAATTGGAAAACGTTTACTATATAAAACGCGCGAACAAATAATAAAAATTAAAAAAAAGAAATTGACACACGAATTGTAGGTATACCTAATCCGATCGGGGTTCGTCGGTCAAAAAATGAAATTGGTAGCATGATTATCAGCTATAGAAGACTATAGTTATATTTGTTTCTCTTTACTCTATTAAAATGAAAATATAACTAATAAAATCTCATACTACTAAATTAATTGTTTCAAATGTTATAATAGTAGAAACTAGGAAAATTATGGAAACATTTTCATTAGCAAAATATTATACGGGAAGAAATTATTTATATTTTCCAATAAGTTGTTTAAAATGTCTACCAGTAGATATAGCATCAAGTCATTGTTTATTTGTTATTTGATAGGTACCCTCTTTCGAAGGTCAATCGAATTAAACTTTTTTTAAGAGATCTATGTATTTGATGGGCGAACCCAAACGGTAAAAGGTGTACAATCTGTCTGCTTTTTTTATTTGTATGCACGGTTTATATAGTAAACGTATTCCGATTTGGATGATTTTTGATTCATTTGAAAGAAGAGAATTTATTTATTCATAAAACTTTAATCCGAAATCCCCTTCCCGGATGGGGCGATTTTTCTCGAAAATCAAATATCTGAGGCAGACTGCAGAATTGAAGATAATGCAATATCCGGAAACGTTTAAATTGAACATTTTTTCAAAAGAGCTATAGACCGGGCGCTGGGTGGAGTTGAATATGCATATATGGTGCTGTTGTTATCTAGTAAATGGACTGAACACATGCTTTGGTATCATTATAACGCTTGTTTTAGTGAAAATATCCAATTGATTTTTTATATCAGATTGTAGTCAACTAGATTGACGGCTGTGCATATATTTTTTCAGAAACCAGTTTTTGCTAGTGTCTGTATCAATATTCTTTTAATTATTGTTTCTAGTATTTTACACAAGGCACATGTTAGAGGAATCGATCGCCAGGAATCTGGGTGAGTCTTGGATATTTTGAAGATGAATGTAGCGTCAAAATACATCTACATATTATGGCGAAACTTCTTTTCTACTGAAAGCTCTGAATGATATTTTCATGGTGCATTTCTATGGAAAGGCAGGTAAAAAACTTGAGCGCACTTGAAATACCAAATTTTCTACTTGTTAACTTATAGTCGGCCTGAATGGTTTCTTCAACGAAAAGATAGAATATGCCTACGCTATGGGTTTCGACATACTGAAAATCAATCGGACGATTTTTAAATTCAGTGAAATTTGCTTGAGAACGTAAGAAAAGCAGCGTGAGTAGATACACTACTTATTTCTGTTCATATCATGATATAAACAATATGATTAAGTATCTTTCTACATAGCATAGACATGATCAAAAAAAATATATATACCTACCTATCTAGAAAAATATAAAGTTCTCGAGGGAAACAACAACTTAATTATTGCAAAATAATATTTTTACTTCTTATACCTATTCCTGCAACTTCCAAATATCACGTCTATTGTGCCCCAAATACCTACCATTCCAACAAAAGCATCATTAATCTATCAGAAAAATACGATGTTAGCGAAATAAAGTTTCCAAAATAAATTAAGCCAAATAATACACTGTTGTGAATTCCAGAACAAAGGCTCTTCTCAGTACCTTTTTACTTTTCAAACGGAAAGTTCATCTACACTGTGTTGCTTGTTCTCTTTAGTTCAAACAATTCCACAAACTTGCAGTAAATCAGTAACAGCGATTGGAACATTTGCGACAATGGATAATGCCTAGGACGTAGGTACATTGATCAGAGATTGAATCTGATCATACAGAAAATATTTGTATCTAACTGTTGACTTGACTAGCTCATTAAAGTAGTAACTATAGTCTACAGGGTGTCCAAATTATTATGAATTCAGAAATAATAATTTCAAATCAGAATATCTGTACAATCTGCATCCCCCTAAGGATATGATCCTATTGCAGAAACTGCACTATACTGGTGATGGATGGAGTTCAATTAAACATGAGATTGATCAGTCTAATTATGCAACATAATTGCCGAAGATGTTATAATTTGATGCCTTGAGCATATTCATGTTTCAAACTGATTCTCAGTAGGTATAATTGCTCAATTCTTACTATGAGAATAATAGAGTAATAAAAACAACTCAAAATATTCGGTAACAAAAAGGTAAAGCTGTTATTTTGCCGTTAAGAGCATCACCAAAATTTGAACTAATATTCCACAATTTTGAAATAATGAATTATATAAATATTTTCTTACAAAAAATTTGACCGACGTTATCGGCTGGTGCACTGAAAAATACAAAATAATAAAAAATAATTCTATTAGTGATTATGCTTTTGAAGTTGTGCAGTTGCAATTAGATTGATAACTTTTGGCACCTACTTCACAAGTACCATCACCAATAGAATTAATATTATTTTGTTGTTTTCAGTGCACTAACTGATAACGTCGGTCCAGTTTTTTGTAAAAAAATGTCATTTTACCCTTTCCTTTGATTGTTACATTAGTCACGAAAATCGTTGAACGTTCACTTATACCATTATAACCCATGTATAGGTACTTTGCTTGTATTTGTTATTATTCAAAAATCTACAAACATCGTCACGGAAATGAGCAAATCTAGACTTTACCACTGCTGCAACTCGAAAACCGTAACTCAATGAAAAAAATATTCAATAATAAGGTTGCTACAAATAATCTGGTCTTTAATTATCCATTGCAGATATTCAATTTACGAAGGAAATTGTCTCTTCCACATAGGGAAAATACGCATATTTCAAATTTTAACATTGCTAAAACTCAAAAACCGTAGCTCTTTCGAAAAAATGTTCAATTTAAACGATTCCGAATATTTTCTTATCATTAATTCTGCCGTCTCGGGTTTTCGATTTTCGAGAAAATTTGACCACTCTACCTCCTTCGGGGGCGGTTTTCGGAGGGAAAGAGATTTCGAATTTGAGTTTTTATGAATATGTGACCACTTCCCAAGTTTTCGCTTTCATTTGGGGTCATCGGCCGAAAATCTAATCTATTTTTGAATTCATTAGTATTATTTTGGAATAAGGTATTTTACGACAGATGCTGATCTAAAAGGCAAAAATGTAACCGATTAAATATGTAATTTTTATTGAAGGTTTTGAGGTATCTCTATTATTATATTAATATTAACAGTATCTTTCCATAGATGAGTTTTTTTAATGAATATGTGGATGACTAATGCCCTATGAAAAATATTTACCTCTAGCAACTAGCATCAGTCCTGGTCATTATGGTTTTAATTCTCTTATACTTACTATAAAAAATAAGAATATTAGGAAAGAATAAAATTTTAATTCATATATCTATTTCAAATTACCTTCAAATTTGCTCAAATAATTACCAATTTTTGACCGACGAACCCAAACGGATGAGGTATACAATACGAATGTTTTTTTTGTTTGTACGCGTGCTGCATATAACGTAATGCGATTTTGGTGATGAGAGTTGAGAAATGATCCCATAATTAGAAAAACTCAAATCTCCTTCCCTCAAAAAACCGCATCCAAAGGAGGTGGAAAAATCGTAAATCTTAGGAGGCAGAATTAAAGATGCGATTATATCCGAAAACGTTTAAATTGAACATTTTTTCAAAAGAGCTACGGTTTTCAAAGTTCAACGATGTTAAGATTTGAAATATGTGTATTTTCGCTATGTAGATGGGGCAATTTCTTCAGATTTTTGAAAATCTTTGAATGCCAAATTAAGACCAGATTATTTACAACAACATTTACTTTAAACATCTTTTCCATAGAGTTACGGTTTTCGAGTTACAGCAGTGGTAGAGTCTGAAATATGTGTAGTATTTCCGCTATGTGGAAATGGCAATTTCTTTAGAAAATTGAGACTCTGAGAATCACAAATTAAAGAAGGAATTATATGTACCAATATTTGAACTGAATATTTTATCCATAGAGTTACGGTTTTCGAGTTACAGCAGTGTTAAACTTTAAATATCTGTATTTCCACCGTGATCTTCTTAAATCTCTGAATAATAACAATTACTAATAAAGAATTTACATGGGTAATATGATATATGCTATCTTCTTTGATATAAGTAAACGTTCAACGATTTTCATGATTAATATTACACTCAAAATTGTGAAATAAATATTTTTTACAAAGAAATGGACAGACTTTATTAGTTGGTGCACTCAAAAATACAAAATAATGTTAATTCCATTGGTGCAGGTACATGCTGCTAACTACAATTTCACAACTTCAAAATTACCGGCACCAATAGAATTAATATTGTTTTGTATTTTTCAGTGCACCAACTAATAAAGTCGGTCGACTTTCTTGTAATAATATTTATTATTAAGAGTAACTACATCAACTTTAACGGTTGAAATTTTGATGGTCTATTTAGCATAACTTTTTGTGGGCAATCCAGATTAATAGATGGATTAATAGATATCTTCCATAAGTTGAAGACATTTACAGTTCATTTTCCTTCACGTCAATATGTGGCTGCTCTTCATTAAATTAATTAGATGATCATTATTATTGATGATCGACATAATTTAGCATTTATGTGAATATACATAAGAGAAAGCCTGTCCCATTCATATTATCAGAATCCAATTTGTTTGGATAATGCACTGCAATAATCATTAACTACAGGCAAATATCATCGATGATATAAAACTAATCATGATAATAATCATGTTTCAGTTATTTGCTTTATTTATTGAAATAATTAGATTTGTGGAAACTTAATGATATACAAATATTTAAGGATTTGAGTATCCGTTACAAAATACGGAGTTTTTTAGAAATTAATATATATTACAAAAATTGGACCGAATTTATTTGTTGGTGCACTGAAAAACACAAATAATTGTAATTCTATTAGTACTAGTGAATTTTGAAGTTGTACAAGAATTAATATTGGTGAGTGAAACATTAGTCATAAAGAAATTACGTATATTTCAGAGTTTACCACTGCTGTAACTCTAAAACCATAACTCTATGGAAAAAATTAAATGTTGCTACAAAAACTGTGCTCTTTAATTTAGCGGAAATACACATATTTCAGATTTCAACATTGCAGTAACTCGAAAACCTATAAGAATAAATTCATTTCAGGATGTCATCTGGCTGCTCCATCCCTTGCAGAAAATATTTGTGGTATTTTGCCAGCATTATACGCTCTGAGTAGATGCGATTCAACTAGCAGATTTGGCTCGGAAAAAAATTGCATCGTTGTAGTCTGTACAAGAGGCTCTAAAGCATTTGGGAAATCCATACCTAAGTATCGAACAGCTAAAAGAATTGGAAAGCAATTGCACCTACCATTTAAAAAAAAATCTGCGGCTGATGAACTTCGGTATAAGTTGCTTTCCCAAAATATCTGTTTCGGCATACATTCAATAATTATTATTTGCACATCAGATCTTACATCTATTAAGAGCTCCAGCCCAAACATATGTATGGGTGAATGCTGATCAAACTCAACTATAGCCTATTGATTACACCTTCTTAGGCTATGAAGGGAAGGATGGTAATTTGTTACCACGACAAATGACCAAGCAACCACTGCCGGAATTGTTGATTCAACCGTGTAAATGTACATCCAATAGTAAGACAATGGCTTGCTCTTGTAACAAATTTCATACTGATTGTATTTCTTTACGCAAATGCATAAATAACGATTGCCAGAATAGAAAACATTGATAATTATAATTTTTATATTAATCTCCTTTGGGTGCAGTTTTTTGAGGGAAGGAGATTTGAGTTTTTCTAATTATGGGATCATTTCTCAACTCTCATCTTTCTAATGAGTGAAAAATCACCAAAATCGCATTACGTTGTTTACAGCACGCGTACAAACAAAAAAAAACAGTCGTATTTGTACCTCATCCCTTTGGGCTCTTCGGTCAAAAATTGGTAATTATTTGAGCAAATTCGAAGGTAATTTGAAATAGATATATGAATTAAAGACTCATTATTTCCTATATTCTTATTTTTCTGATTGATATTAAGTATATTAGTATTAGAGAATTAAAACAATAATGACCAGGATTGATGCTAATTGGTATATTGAGGTAAATAGTTTTCGTAGGGCATTAGTCATCCTCAAAAAAACTTATCTATGGATAGATAATTTTAATATTAATAGAATAATAGAGATACCTCAAAACCTTCAATAAAAATTACATATTTAATCGGTTACATTTTTGCCTTTTAGAGCAGCATCTGTCGTAAAATAATTTATTCCAAAATAATACTAATGAATTCAAAAATAGATTAGAAAGAATGTCACATATTCATAAAAACTCAAATCCGAAATTTTGTTGTTTTCATTACTCTATTATTCTCATATTAAGAATTGAGCAATTATACCTACTGAGAATTAGTTTGAAACATGAATATGCTCAAGGCATCAAATTATAACATCTTCGGCAATTATGTTGCATAATTAGACTGATCAATCTCATGTTTAATTGAATTCCATCCATCACCAGTATAGTGCAGTTTCTGCAATAGGATCATATCCTTAGGGGGATGCAGATTGTACAGATATTCTGATTTGAAATTATTACTCCTGAACTCATAATACGTTGGACACCCTATAGCCTATAATTACTACTTTAATAAGCCAGTCAAGTCAACAGTGAGATACAAATATTTTCTGTATGATCAGACTCAATCTCTGATCAATGTACCTACGTCCTAGGCATCATCCATTGTCGCAAATGTTCCAACCGCAGTTACTCATTTACTGCAAGTTTGTGGAATTGTTTGGACTAAAGAGAACAAGCAACACAGTGTAGATGAACTTTCCGTTTGAAAAGTAAAAAGGTACTGAGAAGAGCCTTTGTTCAGGAATTCACAACAGTGTATTATTTGGCTTAATTTATTCTGGAAACTTTCTTTGGCCAACATCGTATTTTTCTGAGAGATTAATGATGCTTTTGTTGAAGTGGTAGGTATTTGGGGCACAATAGAGGTGACATTTGCAAGTTACACGAATGGGTATAAGCAGTAAAAATATTATTTTACAATAATTAAGTTGTTGTTTCCCTCGAGAACTTTTTTCCAGATAGGTAGTATATATTTTTTTGTTCATGTCTATGCTATGTAGAAAGATACATATTCATATTGTTTATATCATGAAATGAACAGAAATAAGTAGTGTATCCACTCACGCTGCTTTTCTTACGTTCTCAAGCAAATTTCACTGAAGATAAAAATCGTCCGATTGATATTCAGTATGTCGAGACCCATAGCGTAGGCATATTCTATCTTTTCGTTGAAGAAACCATTCAGGCTGAATATAAGTTAACAAGTAGAAAATTTGGTATTTCAAGTGCGCTCAAATTTTTTACCTGCCTTTCCATAGAAATGCACCATAAAAATATCGTTCAGAGCTTTCAGTAGAAAATAAGTTTCACCATAATATGTAGATGTATTTTCGCGCTACATTCATCTTCAAAATATCTAAGACTCACCCAGATTCCTATCGATCGATTTCTCTAACATATGCCTTGTGTAAAATACTAGAAAGAATATTTAAAAGAATATTGATACAGACACTAGCAAAAACTGGTTTCTGAAAAAATCTAGGCATAGCCAATAATCTAGTTGACTACAATCTGATATACCTACATGAAGCATTTGCCAACGAATAGGACTGTATCACAATTTTCTTCGATCTAACCAGAAATTATAGCCAATAGTCTTCAAGAGAGACATTTTCAACTATGGGCCAACGGATACCTTCCAGAATCGCGAATCCAAGTTAATGGAATATCGCATCTGTTTGTAACATTATTTTTGGTTGTTACTAAAAGCATAATGAAAAGGTTAAAGCCGGTGAAGCTGATGACTTAGTAATTTTCTGAAAAGGCCGAGGCCAAATATCCATCCAAACAATAATGCGAAATACGCTTAGGATGGTCACTTAAAACAGGACTTTAGTTCTTCTCTATTCCAAAAACTAACGCTATACAATTCTCAAAGAGGCCCCCAGTAACACTTCTTGAGATAACTTTTTACAATAGCCGTATAGGAATGATCCTTGACAAAAAATCTTAACTGGAAACTTCACATCGTTTATCTGGAAGAATCGTGACAAAAAATACTGAAAAAACAACTGAACCTCATGAAATGCATGGCGAGGGCAGATTCCACTATTTTAATAAGAATATATAAAACACTAATCTGAGCAAAAACTAGACTTCGGTGCCATTGTGTCCATCTCAGCAAAGAAAACTCTCTGAGATCTAGACGTTAGACAAAAAAATGCCTTTACTACAATGTGAATCTAGTAACCCATCTCTGACCTCTAGAAGACAATTACCCCAATGTTTTAGTCCACCGCATTAAAAGCTGCTACCTTATCACACTCAATGATATGATTTTTATGTATTCGATATATTTAGCTTCGTTTATGTATTTTCATATTAGTAGACGCCGGTATTAATTTGCAGCAACTCTTTGTTTTAGTCGACACACATGGAACAATTTATTTCTAATCACTTTGTTCTACAAATAATTCATTAAATCATAGAACAGACGTTACACAAAACGTGATAATAGGCATATAAAATAAATATGAAACACTTTGAAGATGTTACAAAACTAATGAAGTTAGAAAAAACCTCGAATCGCATTTGACCATTTTTTTCAATATCGTGGATTCATGGATAGTGCTCGATATTTCGATTGAATCACAGATAAAGTATTACTATCAAAATATGTAATGTTTATTATTTTTCAAGCTACTCGAATCTCTCTTAATTGTTTTATTGAATCAGAGTTTATCTCATGACTCATATATTTTAATTATTGATACATAAAACAGCAGGATCTTATTATTTTATGGCGTAAATTTATATGAATGGCTTTTCTGAATAAGCTGCTCGCTTTGGTGTTAAATTTACTGTCTGGAAGATCGTAAAAGCCAAAATATGATTTGTAGATAGCATCAGTGTGCTTTAATAATGGCACCGAGTTTTGTTAGCTGTTTCATAGAATCAAGAAAACAAAACGAGTATATGGACAAGAATAATATTGTCATACAACCAAGATTAGATGGGGTTGGGATATCTTATGTTGTTGAATTTGGAGAAGAAAAGTCATATTGAAATGGTAAAAACATCTCCTGTCCCTATAATATTTGAAATAGGCAACAAAACAAATATCTGTTTATGAAAGCGCATTGGCAAGCTCATGAAGGTTTAGCAGAAAGTACCAGAATACTCAAATAACTTCTCGAACAGCTCAAGTCACATTTACTACAGCAATTTACTACTTGAGTGGGTTTGTTACTAAGATAATCTTGGTGCAGACAGACAGACCAATGGCTGAAAATATGTTTTTTGCAACCATGGACCTCTGAATAACATGGTTGCAAATACCAGGATGAATCACCTGTTATTCGTCATTATTCATCACACTTCTTTCGAGCTGTAATCAGTTGCTTTGCATTCTCCAGTAAATAATTTCACATTCTTTGCAATCTTTCGCGAAATGTCCGAAAATTAGACACTGCTAAAGAACTACTTTAAATTCAAACTGTTATTAGAAGAACACATTTTCCAACATCTATGCAGTATTTGCCATTGCTCAATATATTCATACACTGCGCATCCAAATTAACGCACCACTGACCATAATTTCAAAGTGAATGTTTACATGAACCGCTGATCCGATTTTGATGATTTTTTTCTTTAAATTGTTGGTTGACTCTTCGGTGACGTTTCCGCTTTCGGGATTTTTCATGAAATATCGGTTTTGAGCATCTACAGGGAGCAAAAACGAGGGTGTATTTTGATTCACGAAGTTATCTCTATTATTAAAGGAGATTTTTCAACGTCTTGAAGAAACCAACAGTCACAATCGACGCCGTGGTGAAGGAAGGCCTCAAGTAACAATAACGAACCAAGAACTTTTCATTATGTTGCGTGAATTGATAAAAAGATTTGTAACGGCAAGAAATCTCCAAGTGGAACTTCATTGTACACATACGGAGCAAAATTTGGTCTTTAGAATTCCAGCAAGGGGACCAAAACTAAAAGCACACAATCGCAGAGCTCGATTGCAGTTCGCTCGAGAACCTGATAATTGAAATTTTGAGGATTAGGAGCGTGTTGTGACCGACGTGCAAGGGTTCTCCGACGGCGAAATAAGTGTTATGCACATTGCAACATTCGTGAAATCAACCCATTTAGTGGAGGTTCTGTAATGGTTTCGGGTGGAGTTTCTTCGACAACTCGTGCAGAGCTCGCCCCTTTAAGTGAGAGTAATTTGACGAGTGAAAGTTACATCCTACATATCTTATCCCAGCATTTTGTCCTTTTCGCTCCTTGCATCGGCAATAACTTTTTTGTTTATGCAATACAATGGGAGACCGCACATTGCTCGTGTATTGCAAGAATACTTACATCATGTGGGTATTGAGAATCTGGACTGGCCAGCCTATTGTCCTGATATGAACCCCATAGAGCATTTGTGGGGAAAGCTTTGGTGCCGTCAACCTCTTCCTGTCTCCCTTGATGACATTGAAAACATGCTCGTGGAAATTTGGAATCAATATTGTTCCAAATTTCCAACAGTCGTCGGTCTCGAGCATAAGCAGGCGATGTGAAGCGGTTATTAGGAGCCGAGGCGGCAATACGTAATATTTATTCTGTTCAGCGTTTTTCTTTGATACTGATGTTAATGTTACTGATCTTTGTCCTTTTTTGTCCTTTAAAAACAGAGATAACTTCGTGAATCAAAAAACAAAATGTTCAGAAAATATGGAGTTACAATGTGGTTCCATTAGATGCTGGCTTTCACAGTTGTTGCCGCTCTAAACCGATATTTCGAAAACGGCAACATGGCCGATGAGTCAACCTACGATTTAAAATAAATTGTCAGAGTCGGATCAGCGGTTCGCGAAAAAGTTCACTTTGAAATTATAGTCTGGTGTGCGTTAATTTTGACGCGCAGTGTACCTATGTCCTACATCAATATAATGAAACTATTCTACGTTTTCTTTTTAATTAATGAACAATTTTTATACCATTTTCTTTGACTTTCGGTACCTGTTTATTAAATTTAAGAGAAATGTCCCCCATTAGACAATATCGTTAATTGAACACTATTTATCTAGAATGTCTTCATTGAGGTACTCACTTTATATGATGTACCTAAGGTTGCCTTAATACTTTGTACGTTTTCTTTCTCATTTTATTTGCACGTTATTTTCACTTCTTCCACCTCAAAAATGTAGATAACTCTCGATACAACAATCTCTTGTTCATATGGATATTTTTGTCGATTGCCTTTTTGACTCTCCAGTAATATTTTTCTGACAATAAAATTTCGTATCTTATCTAGAAAGATGTAAGATTTTCACTTCCTTCACAATTTCTTTTTTTTCTTTGATATATGCAAAACAACAAACTTTGTTTTTTTGCATTACTAAACAGGTGTAAACAATAATCAGAATAATAAATTTTGATTCCCAAAAGTTTTGATAGAATATAGAAATAAAATATCACATTTATATAAATAAATATATACCTATCTACTGTGTTTCATATGTTTTCGCTTTGAGCTTTTCAATTGAATAACGTGGTTATTTATGAACAGCCAAATTCATTTCATATTCAATATTTCCACGCTTTAAAATTTATTTCTGTCATAAAATGTGTGAGTTATACAATTTTTATTCATGATCGAACCTATTAGATATTTTTCGATGTATTTAATAGACATGGATTTTTCCACTGGGAGTGCAAGACCTGCATAAAAAAATATATATATGAACTGGTGCATTCCCATATTCAATAAATCTATTTGAATTTGGGAAGATTTCTCTATCCAACAATAAAAATTATGAAGAAATCTTCCCAATACGGTTATGACAATATGTGTATTAAGGAGAAATTAGAACGCTAACCAGTTAGAAGTAGGTTTATGTAAACATTAAATAATCTGTCCAGCTTTAACCAACTCTATTACATGTTATGTTTTATAAATCAAGTAGCTTTTGTTGTAGCCAGTATAATGCGTACGAAAACTTCATGTTTGTCTATGCTGAAAAAGCATTGTGTCTTAATAAAGGTGACTTCGGTAATTAGAGCTTGTATTTTCATCGGTCGATAATTATTTCGAGGGATTTTCATTTTTCACCAAGCTGCTTCTCTTGTTATAATTAAGGTGATGGGATTGTTTCGTCCCAATTAATCTTGAATTCCATAATTAGTCTTTCTAGAATGTCGGAGATTGACAGATTTTATATTAACGGAGATTTATCAGTTCTCATAAAATATGCGAGCTTTTAATTTGTTCACACCTATATTTATTGAAAGAACTCCTCATACATAAATGTGATAGATTCATCATTTTAAATGATAGATTTGCTAGCTTTGGGTTCATTTCCCAAATAATTGTCAAGTACTTCATTCATTTTTGACCGACGAACCCCGAACGGAGGAGGTATACAATTCGACTGTTTGCTTTATTTTTTATTTTTTTTTGGTTCGCGCGCGCCTTTTATATACTAAACGAGCTCCGATTTTGATGATTTTTGATTCATTTGAAATAGGAGGCTTGAGAAATGTTCCAGCCGAATTATATATAATGTATAATTAAAGATAGGACAATATCCGGAAACGTTTAAATTGAACATTTTTTTAAAAGAGTTACGGTTTTCGAGATGGGGGCATGTTGAATTCTCAAATGTATGTATTTTTGCTATTTGGAGAGGGCGATTTCTTTCGAAAATTGAAAATCTTTCGATACTAAATGAAAGACATAATTATTTGTAGCAACATTTATAATGAACATTTTTTCATTAGAGTTACGGTTTTCGAGTTAAATCGGTGTTAAAATGGTAACAAATAAAATAATTAAGCGTATTTTCCGCAGCAATGCTTTGAGATCTCAATAATAACAACTGCAAGCAAAGAATATATGTGGGTAATAGGATAAGTACTATCTTCATTGGTATTAGTGAACGTTCATCTATTTTCGTGACTAATGTTAGGTACACTCAAAAGTGTGAAATAAATATTTTTTACAAAAAATTGGACCGACGTTATTAGTTGATGCACTGAAAAGTATAAAATAATATTAATTCTATTGGTGATGGTACTTGTGAAGTTGGTGCCAAAAGTTATCAATCTAACTGCAACTGCACATCTTCAAAAGTAACAGCACCAATAGAATTAATATTATTTTATGCTTTTCAGTGCACCCACTAATAACGTCGGTCCAATTTTTTATAAAAAATATTTATTAGACATCCAACTTGTCTATTCTCGTATTGGATTAGTGTCCGTTGAAATAGTCTTTAAGAAAAACACTCTTGAACAGACGGTCAATTAAAAAAATATATTTTTTTTCTAAATATCGATAAGTTCACCAATAATACTGAATTATTATTTTAAATATAGCAATCTTCAAAATGTTTTAATATCTTAATCACTTACACTAAAATTTAGATATCAGAGTAATCCAGTGTAATGTTTTAAGTAGTTTTAGAAAATATGATTTTATACATAAACAATACTTCTTACATGGAAGTTTCACCTCAACCTAAAATTGCTTGCAATTTAACTAGTTTTGTGTGTCACTTTCGAAGATGGCGCCAAACGCCGAAAAGGGGATGATGTTCAAATTTATAGATATAAAAATTTGTTGAAGGTTTCCTTAATCTAATTAAATGATATTTTTATCCTGGAGAAAATAAGGTTTTCAACGAAAAGACTCAAGAACAACTTGAAAAATTTGATTGATAGAATACTATTACTAGTGACATCTGTTCAGTTCAGTTAATCGACCAACTCACAAAACAATAGAGGTTCGCACCACTGGATTACACAGCATGGAATAGGCTATCTGCCATCCCTATTTGCATCCAAAATTTGTCTCCTTTTACCAACACAGAGATCGCTCTCCTCTTCCACACAACATAGCAGAAGGAATAGGCACAGCAATGCCATGTCCGTACACGGTAAACGTGTCAGAGAAAGATATAAGTTGTGGAGAGATGGTCTTCCATTCTTCTACAGAAAGTGGGCTGACACATCATATCCATGGTTACTTCTCAGTACGATAATGACTGATTCTCCATAATTGTTGTTAAGGGTTGTAATATTCAATTTTGCAAAATCTAAGATGTCTTTCCCCTTCCCCCTAAAGAGAGTGAAGGGGGATTTTTTCTCGAAAATCAATTAGATTTTACTTGACAGAACTGATCATTTCCGGCAACATTTTAATTCGACAGTTTAAACAAAATTTAGAGATTTCCGAGTTACACTCCTAGAAAAATACAAGATTATTGCAGCATCATGTTGAAATCACTGATTATAAGTTAGCTTTGATGATTTTAGTGAGCCGATCAACAATGTGAAATAAATATTTGTTAATAAAATGGCGGTACTCGAAAAGTTGCATAGTGCATTTGTTTGTAAATGTGAACATGCTACTATTTTCGGGTCTGATTTTAGTATTTATCAACTCTGGACGAATCTTTGTTGGACAAAGTGCCAATTATTGTTAATTTGTCATTCAGCAGGTCTGTCTATCAATCGTTAGGAGTCGATTCGCTTTTTTACTTCGTTTTACGAGTCGCTTGACAATATCAGATAGAGAATTACTTAACTGATAAGGTCTATTGGACTACTAACCAGCTTAAAAATACAAGTTTATGGTACTCATAGTCTTAGAATCGACCAAGGCAAAGAAGTTAATGCCATATTTTGCAAGCATCGACGGTAAATACTGGCAAAAAGAGCACATACCCTTAAATGCCACCAACTGCTCGTCAACAGTCAGGAATACGCTGGGGTTGAAGGTTTTTTACAATTCTCTATAAATATTGCGAAAACTTCTCTTATGGGTGCCAGTTTATTTGTCTCCCTCCACTCATGTCAAGTTTGAACGTCGTCAAATCTAATGCACCGACACAAGAACCTAAAACGCTTATATCTCATGGTCAAATATTTATGTTCACTTCCAATGCCATCTGTGTCCGATATTTCCAGAATATTTTTCCTTACAGAACGCTCCAATCTAGCTATATAGATATAATGTTCCTACGAATGCTAACATTTTCACATCTATCGGTTGGACGTGCATCCCTTTCACGCTCAAAATTATATTTTATAGTATCAGTGAATATATTGGTCCTCACAACTAAAATAGCAATCATTGCAAGATCGATAAATGCCGAAAGACACTCAAGAGAAGTTTTAATTTTTTTGGCATTCCTAATTGACCCTGGTATTTCTCACACAAAGTTAGGAGCTCTGGTTCTTGAGGGTGGTGGTGGAATTTTATTCCACTTTGTTACTTTCTTCATCTTCGCTATCATCCTTGGCTTCTTTTTCTCTGTCGGTATCGTTTTCACTTTCATCCACTTCATCATTCTCCCCATTCTGTAACAAAAGTAGATGTCAGAATCAATATTATTTTAAAAAATATATTTTTTAGACCTATATATTTTATATTTCAGTTGTACAAAACAATAATGCGGGTAGTTACATACCCCAGCCTACGATCGAACGGCAACGATATGCACTAGCTCCGAGGGTCGCACTATTTCAATAACCCTACTGGCCGCAAGAAATACCTAGAGTAGAGTGGTGCTTCGCCTACTACTATGTTCTTCTTTGTTAGTTCTGTTGATGGGTTATTTTTGTTTCATCCTTACAGCACATCATAATTTTTGTGGTTTGGTAATGTCATTTGATACTGGTGCTGCGCTGATTCCCTGGTGTATTTAAATATCCCGCGCGCCTACTGGAATGTTAAATAGTAAACGTTCTCCGATTTTCATAATTCTTATTTCGTTTGTCTCATTAAAACAATCGATATTTAACAGGTCATTCCTCCCAAAGACTTCTCCCAAAGAAAATACCATATCCGATAAAATTTCAATGGAACCTGTTTCAAACAAATCATTGGTTTCTGAGTTATTGCAGTGGTAATGTCTGAAATATGTGTATTTCCTCTGAAAAAATACTCCCAAAGGTGGTGGAGGGATCTATGTTTCTACCGCGATATTTTGAAATCTCTGAATAAGTATAAGCATCTTCTTTGCTGAACGTTGAATGATTTTGTTGACTAATGATACACCCAAAAGTTTGAAATACATATTTTATTTTACAAAAATTAGTTGCTGCATTGAAAAATAAAAAATAATATTAATTCTATTGGTGCTGCTATTTTTAAAGTTGATGTCAAAAGTCTTCTATCTAACTACAACTACACAACTTCAAAATAGAATAGAATTGAATAGAATTAATATTATTTTGTATTTTTTATTGCACCAACTAATAAAGTCGCAGAACTATCATCTAGAAAAAATATTTATTAGATTATTTAAAACTATAAAAAATAGCTGGAAACAGATATTTTATTAGGTGTTCCTGAAAAATACATATAAAATAATTAATTTTATAGCAAAAAAATTTTAAAAAATCGTATTGATTAATAAAATTCGCATATTTTGATGAAATAATATGTTGTGAAAAAAAGTCAAATAGTTTTATCCAGAGAATCCTGGCAACATTTTTCGTTGATATCAGATCAAATCTATATGGATCAAAAAATCAAAACATACTTGGCTTGCTCCTGTTTAGGGCGATGTTGGTCAGATTTTGAGGTTGACTTGACAAAAAAATCGCGATAATTCAAAATACAAGTGCTTCCTATCGAGAAAATTAAACCTGATAAAACAAAGATTGACAAAAAGAATGTACATTTTATATCAATTGGAAGGGTCTCTAACCCTCCAGGGTTATTCGCAGAATAAGTGTTACAGATAATATGTGTGGATGAAGTCTGTACATCCTCTGGTGTACATTATTAGTATCAATTCTCTTCCGTAGTTTTTCATGCAAGTAAATGGATTATTAATTGTTATCGATAAAATCGTATTTTATCTTTGTTCCACCATTCAGCAAATAAGAGGGTCTTTCCATGTATAGGTGTTTGTTCTATTTAATCGATACAGTAGTAGCGTATCAGTGAAAATGATCAGCTGAATAAAAGCGACTCGATGATGTGATATGCCCTATTTTTAGCGCCTTCTACTCGAGCGGATCCGGCTTGAAAGCACTGAGCGTGTTTACCCCGATTTATGTGAACTTCCAGGCCAAGGTTAATTAAGGCCCTTCTGTTTGGCTCACACTGTCAAGGATGTCCTTCAGGAGTTCCAATCAAGTTAGGATGCGAAACTGAACAAAGCGTTCTAAGAAAATAATGTTTAGAAGGTATAAAAAAAACACTTCTATGTATATCTATCAATAAAGCTGTAAGATGAAGGTTCGTGAAGTTTTCGATGTTTCTTTAAGTATTTCCAAGCTTTCATCTGTCATGTACCAGCCTTAAGACTTGACGGAATACTTTTTAATTTCCTACCCCTACTCCAAGAAACTAGGTAGGTATTATTTTTCAGAAATTTATTAAAAAATGATTAGTATAATTATCTATATAAAAAATGTGTGATTGGATAAACCGGATATTTTGTGTTTAATCTTTCTGCCAAATTAAATATGGTTTTATAATCCTTTTTAGGAATTATTCTCTGAAGAAGTATAGAATCTATTCACAAAGAACAGAAAAAATAGTTAGTGGGATGACTCATTTTATAGCCTGAGGTTATTAAAATATACCTTGCTTGAAAAAACAAGGTATTTCTACCAGCATTTTATCAACTCATCTCACACCCCAATGAATTTTCTGTATTTTCAATATTCAAATGTAAAGTGAATAGCTTCAGTAGAAAAATGCGAGGCGTAATCTATTTTCTTTGACCGACTACATGGGAAAAGCTAGGAGCTATGGTTTGTTTTATTTACATTAAAATATGCTAAATAGAAAAAAATATTTTCCCGAAATCTTCTACAACATTTATTCGTACTTTTGCAAATGGAGGCAGTAGATTACTAATAAAAAAATATGAAATTCTATGTGGTATATCTAATTATATTAACGAGCAATGCTTGTTTATATCTATATTTATTTAATTATTCAAATTTTACGGGCAGTCTGCCCTTTTAAAAAGAGTACAATATATGTGGTATAGAGTCAGGTACAATGTACTTTAACTAATAATATAAATATTTAAAAAAAAAATTGGACCGACGTTATTAGTTGATGCACTGAAAAGTATAAAATAATATTAATTCTATTGGTGCTGTTACTTTTGAAGTTGCGCAGTTGCAGTTAGATTGATAACTTTTGGCACCAACTTCACAAGTACCAGCCCCAATAGAATTAATATTATTTTATACTTTTCAGTGCATCAACCAATAACGTCGGTCCAATTTTTTGTAAGAAAATATTTATTTCACACTTTTGAGTGTAACATTAGTGACGAAAATCATTGAACGTTCACTAATACCAATGAAGATAGTACTTATCCTATTACCCTTGTATATTCTTTGCTTGTCGTTGTTATTATTGAGATCTCAAAGCATCGCTGCGGAAATACGCTTGAGTATTTTATATGTTACCATTTTAACACCGATTTAACTCGAAAACCGTAACTCTAAGTGAAAAATATTCAATATAAATGTTGCTACAAATAATTATATCTTTCATGTAGTATCGAAAAATTTTCAAAAATACATATTTAACATGCGTCTATCTCGAAAACCGTAACATTTTTGAAAACATGTTCAATTTAAACTTTTCCAGGTATTGTCCTATCTTTAATTATACCAACTCAGATTTTCGAGAAAATTCGCCCCCACCACCCCTTCTGGGGCGGTTTTCGGAAGAAAGGAGATTTCGGATTTGCGTTTTTATGAACATGGGACCAATTCTCAAGCCTCCCCTTCAAATGAATCCAAAATCATCAAAATCGGAGCTCGTTTACTATATAAAAGGCGCGCACGAACCAAAAAAAGCAGACAGTCGAATTGTATACCTCCTCCGTTCGGGGTTCGTCGGTCAAAAAATTACTTGAATAAGTAGATAACCAACTTCACAAGTACCATCACCAATAGAAGTAATATTATTTTATACTTTTCAGTGCATCAACTAATAACGTCGGTCCAATTTTTTGTAAAAAATATTTATTTCTCACTTTTGAGTGTAACATTAGTCCCGAAAATCGTTGAACGTTCACTATACCATATCAATGAAGATAGTACTTATCCTATTACCCACGTATATTCCTTGCTTGTAGTTGTTATTATTGAGATCTCAGAACATCGCTGCGGAAATACGCTTGAATATTTTAGTTGTTACCATGTTAACACCGATTTAACTCGAAAATCGTAACTCTAAGGAAAAAATGTTCATTATAAATGTTGTTACAAATAATTATATCTTTCATGTAGTATCGAAAAATTTTCAATTTTCGAAAGAAATTGTCCTCTCTACATAGCAAAAATACATATTTAACATGCGTCTATCTCGAAAACCGTAACACTTTTGAAAAAATTTTCAATTTGAACTTTTCCGGATCTTGTCCTATCTTTAATTAAATCAACTCAGATTTTCGATTTTCGAGAAAATTCGCCCCCTCCACCCCTTCGGGGGCGGTTTTCGGAGGGAAGAAGATTTCGGATATGCGTTTTTATGAATATGGGACCATTTCTCAATCCCCTTCTTCCAAATGAATCCAAAATCATCAAAATCGGAGCTCGTTTACTATATAAAAGGCGCGCACGAACCAAAAAATAAAAAAAAAAATAAAGCAGACAGTCGAATTGTATACCTCCTCCGTTCAGGGTTCGTCGGTCAAAAATGGTTTTAATTACAAATTGAAGAATATATTAGTGAGCATGATATGAGAGACAGAGAGATCGTGCAAAATAAGCGATGAATTGAGTTAATGTAAATCACCACCACTCATATATATATATACACATCCAATCATATTATGTTAATGTTTAAAAGAAAATACTTTATTAAGCGCATCAAATTGATTTAAACAATCAGCTACGCGTGCTTTGAGTGGAAGTTTATTCCAATTTCGCCTACTATTAATAAAATATATGCAAATTTTATCCCGGAATCTGAACTACCGATTTCGATGAAAATTCGTATGTATGGGTTCT
This sequence comes from Crioceris asparagi, assembly GCA_958507055.1. Taxonomy (NCBI): domain Eukaryota; kingdom Metazoa; phylum Arthropoda; class Insecta; order Coleoptera; family Chrysomelidae; genus Crioceris; species Crioceris asparagi. The sequence goes on from OY293826.1 coordinate 119,818,777, forward strand.
AGAGTGTAAAAATTACCAAAAAGGGGTTTTCGGAGTCGAGAAATCCATTGACGATACTTTCATATTTAATCGGTGTGACCCTCGAGGTCCATACTAGCTATTTCAAGAATGGCTCCGCAGAGAGAGAAAAGTTTCAGTATGTATAATGTTTGGGGGTTGAGAAATCGATTGGTGATACAGCTGAGTTTTGGTATATTTATCATTCATATTACACATTCAAATTTATTTTTAAATCTATAACTTACGAATATGGGAACAATAAAAGCAGTATTTACCGATCGCAATACATTTTAACTAGAAATATGCACATTTTTTAATAACTTTAAATATCCTTAGTAACTTTTATAGACTCATCTTAAATACTGTTTTACCTGAGCAAGGCTCGGTCTCCAGATATTTCATTCATTAATTGATTACTGTTATATACAAGATGTCCTTTAAACCTCTTTACAAACTCCTACCAATTCTTCCTCAGGCCAAAATAAGTCTTTTTAAGTTAGTTCACCTTCGCACAAAATTGCTTAGTTCAAGTCATATAAGGCCCTGAAGATAGAATTTAAAAAACTTTTTTTCTTTAATTTGAAACGGTTTAGGCGATTTCGACGAAATTTTGGTACGTTAGCATAGTTTTATAAGCTGAAAATCTCATGTAAAAATTATTATTAATAATAATCCATGAGCGTAGCACTTGGGTATTTTGATCATTTTACCTTGTGGATTTTTACGCCAATGGGTGAAAAGGGTAGTAGAATTAAAATTTAGATTAATTAACTCACCTACTACAACAAGTTACTCTTGACTCTTGATTAAACTCGATTACTCTTGTGGTTTAATCAAGATTTGTATTTTAATAATTAGCAATACCTAGTTTTAACAACAAAATTTATCATCTAAATAAGACTACCGTCAAATTTAAGACACATTATTCCTATTATGGTTCAAAAGTTTATTTTGTCAATTCTTAAAAGTTAATTTGTTTGGTTTATCATGGCCATGCATTGCGTTACACATATGCCAAATATACCGATATGTTTCGATATTGTCGAAATGGCATTAGGTGTTTTTAGCCAAAAAAATATTTTAAAATTGCACCAGAAACAGAGCAGTTTTGTACCAAGATAATTTACTTAAAAACACTTATTTTGGCCTCAGCAACAAATTGTATGTGTTTGTAAAGGTCTTTGGTCACAGGTCACAGGATGCCACTTTCAATAGAATCAGAGATCAAGAAAATAAGATTTTTACTTATGTGAGTATTAAATGAGTTTCTGCAACATTGTTTATTTAAGCATAATCTAAAAATCTCAGTCAGATTCTAAACATTCTTATGAAAAATTGCGGATTATACCTAGCAGTTCTAAGTTATGTTCCGGACCAGAAGAGGAATAGCAGTTATAACGCTTTTATATGTTTAGGTGAATTCTGCAGCTCAATGCCGGGTAGCTGCAGGTCAATTTATTTTCTTAGGAACTATTTATTATTGTTATGTAGACACAATTTTAATAACTATATCACATATTTTTTTATCGTAGGCGCGAGATTAGTTGCCATTCCATGAAAAAATCCTGTGAAGAATTATTTTTGTATGTTCCTGTCTGAAAGGCTTCCAGCATAACACCTTCATCAGCCCCATCACAATTTTAAGCTGTTTTATCTCTAACAGCAAAAGCTTCCTAGCTATTTTCTACAGTGGTGTTTTCTAAAGCTATTTATTGATTCCAAATATTATAATTGGGCTTAGATCGTTATCCTGCGCTCCTTCCTCTTCTACCAATTCTGTCAGTTTTTTAAATGCCTTATTTATTCCTATTTCCTGGCACCTTGATCAATTTTAATTGATTCTACTTTTTATGTTTTCTTACAATTTGGGTCGCCACCTTCTAAATATTTTAGGACCTCAAGTACCTACCTCTTACCTTTTTGTTTTGATTTAAAGAATAAAAAACAAAATTTTGGATTTGTATCAGTACCCGTACCAATTCTTTACGTACTCCTTAGATCAAGATCGCTAAAATGTAGTATCAAAGGACATTGTTAAGAAATCAACAATTTCTTACACATTTTACCAAATGTTCTTAAGGTATAAAAACTCCAATGTCTAAATTATTATATTTCCAAAAGCCGATAGCATATTATTAGATATTATAACACTTTACACAAACACTCAGCTGAAGCACCAATTACACGACCATTAGAACGGTAGTGCGCTAATACTCTGGATACGTGCACTAAACCGAAGAGTGCACTTTCATTTTCTCTTCCTTTTTCCTCGCGTATAGGTGAGAGTTATTCATTTGCCCGCGTTGCAGCACCTTTGTGGCTGGCTATGAATGACCTCTTTGAGCACAGCACGACGTCTATACTACTACTCTCCCTATACGAATGTCGTAGCCTCAGACACAAAAAAAAATAGGAAGAAATGAGCAGGGATGGGAAATTTGTTTGCTGAGCGAGAAATGACTAGTGGCTCATTAACTGTATGGGGTTTTATTCCTTCGTACTTTTATGTGTAGCAGGTATATATTCACGTAGATGTTTACGCAAAAAACCCAATGCTTTTATTCGAGGCGTGAATACACGTTTGTAAAGTAGAATGTTTATTTGTTTCTGTTGACATTTTGTATCAAGTGCCCAACTACCTCCACTTACTACTTACTTATTTACAGTGTGATATACGATACAAGACTATTACTGTGCATGTGAAAGTGGTGCAGCTGTGGGAAAATTTATGTTCATCTTTGAATTTATTGCATTTGTGTCTTTTCTTATAGGGAGAGGAGTAATATTAGCAGTAATCATTTATCAACTATAACATGCAGAATTTGCCACACTTGTATGGTAACTTGCAAGAAAATTATTCCTTAAATTGATTTACGATACCATTTACTTATTTAATTTTGGACAAATAAAAACACTTTACACTCAAATCAGTCAGTCATCTGCGTTTTCCAAAGTGACCTATTGAGTTTGCACTGATCAAGAATAGTAAAAAAAATTCTGTCCGCGAAAAGTATGGTTTGTATGTATTTTGATTTGGTGCTATGAAAACGCAACGTTGGCCAAAACTGAATATTTTATCTAATTTCCGAAAAGGCGACAACCAAATTACAAGGCCTTTTGGCGTTTGGATTCAAATTTAGAATAACATGGTGTATTTCCGAAGAAAGATTTAAAAGATGGCATTAACCTACTATGTGGTTAATACAAACACTGGTACCTACTGAATATTTAAGACAATCAATTTAGATTCATAACAAATTACAAATAATGTTCAAAAATTCCGCCATTGTCATTGATGCATTTTTGACATCGCTTCTTGATACTTCTCGTCGCTTTTCTCAGTATTCTTCTATCGGTGCTGTTACTGGCATTTGTAGTTCTTGATCGCTTTCGTAGTTAACTACGCCATACACTTTATTTTTAACATAACCCCAAAGCAAGAAATCCTGAGGGGTGAGGTCCGGTGATCTTGGGGACCAACTAATGTCACTGTGAGCATGTTACGTATCAAATCAAAAAATCAAAAAGTACACAGTTTGAAGGAACATATGAAGTTGACGAAAAAGTGTACAGACAGTTTTTTGATAAATCTAAAAATAAAAAAGTTAGAGCAATATTTCGAAATAAACGATTCTCGATTTTCTTTTTGAAAACTTCGGAAAAAGACGGAATTCATTTGGTTTTCACAATGGCATGTTATTGAGCTCATAATTCTACACTACATTCCCCATTCAACCGACTCTCTATCTCCACGATTATCAAATTTAAAATGTCTGGCTATTTGATATTTGTACACCATCAAATGATATTTCAGTAGTTAAAGTAAAATCGTTCATCAATAACAATACAAAGTTCGTCTTATTTTTCGTGCCTTCCTTCATACTTTATCTAGGTTTAGGTTTTATTCGAAATAATGTAGAGCATTTGAAGGCCAACAAGCCAAACCAATTACAACATTTCAAAAATATTTATGACTATTGAATAATGTTGCGTTATATGTAATGACGAACGAAAGCTCTGAGAAAGATTGTCGTGAAACAAAATTACTACGGAGATATGAAATTGAATAACTGTCAAACAGTTCAATTATGATAAAAATATTATATTATCAAAAATTGTTGTAGCTGCATTCTTAAAAAAAATGTTGTGTGTCCAAGTAATTTTTCAGAATTTGTATCATTCATTGTTATCATTTTGATGGGTTTTCTTTATTATTATTATTGAATACATTATTATTAGAATAAAGACAAAAATATTTTCTATTTTTCTTGAACTTGAAAAAAAAAGTTTTTTAGGGAACTTATTTGAAAAAAGCATTCTTTCGATATCGAAATGCAGTTTTGAGTTTTTTTATTGAGAATGTTATTTACTTTTCGTTTTTGAATAAATAATTATAGCATTCCATTTAGAATTTCAAAGAAAAAAAACTAAACTTTCTAAATAGCGACCTCTGAGGTGAGCAGCATAAACCAATATGGCAAAGTTTCTTACTTAATCAGCAAAACATCCTTTCTTAAACGAGAAATAGTAGGCTAAATACTGTGGAGGCCAACCAATATTATAAGCATTCAAATCAGAAAAACTGCTCTCTTCCCTGCTGCCCTTATTTTACGTCCTACAATAAAAAGTGAAAGATCAAAAAGATGCAAAATTATAGCAACATTTCTGTGGTAATATTTTTTCTTAACTTATATGGGGCCGTTTTCAAGAAAAATGTATTTTTAAATACGACCGTAGCCGTTACGCCCCCCTCGTGATATATTTAGGAAGATGAAAATAATTTCCAGCAATTTCCTATGGTCGATTTCCTTGAGAGGATTTTTTCCTTACCGTCCTACGGTTATTACTTTCGGAGATATGCTACCTGTCCATCCTTAATAAAAACTGTATATGAATATTATTGTTTTAATGACGGCCCTATTTTTTAATACATGAAATCAGAAACATATTTAAAATTATTTTCATTAAAAAATTATAGCCTGCTTAAAACTGTTTACTACACTATTGGTGCCTTAAATTAGATAATACAGAAGAATGAGTTAGTTCACGCAAAATTACGATAAAGTGAATTTCTTGTAATTCAGAGATCGAAATTTCAATCAAAGCAAAAAACAAATACGATGACATTAAATTAAATGCTGCCTTCATTCAAATCAAAAGTAATTGTGATAAAGATAATCGAAAGAGAAAGGACATTTTAACTGAAATATTTGACTATTGATGCATTCATATTTTGTTATTAAACACGCGATACCGTTTTATTGCAGACGGTTATATCAAAGGCAATTGGAGTCTAATATACAGGGTTATTCACGATGAGGGCCTATTAGAAGTTTCACGAAAACTACTGGGAATATGGAGCTGAAAATTTGCAGTAGCGGGTTTTTGGATATGTTCTATGCATCTAAAATAATGGCAAATTACTGTCACTTTCCGGTTATACCGGAAGTAGATACTTGCTTATTTTAAATAGAATGCTATATTTTTTTTATCAAATTGTGATTCTACTTTCGATTTCAAGGTAACTTTTATCAGGATTCCCTATATCAAAAATCTATACTTTTTGATTTTGCTGAAAAATCTTGCGAAAACATATCCTGAAATTCAAGAGGTGTTTTCTTAAACACATTATAACGGGTATTGTCTCTTTCATTCAGGCTAGGTACAAATATTATTAAACATACAGGGGGCTCCAATAATCGAGCCAAACTTCAAAATATTGACTATTGAAAAAGTCGCTTATTTTAAATGGATCATAATAATTTTCATTGTGTCATCCTATCAAGTGTTTTTCTCTCTTTTGATTCATATTAGCATTACCTCTACCTAATTTTTTCAGGTTTTGTAGATAATTTGAGTTATTTATGAATGTTGGATAACTCTCACTAATTTTGAAAGTATTTTTTAGATGAATCAAGTAGCTATGACCTGCCATGATGACAAGCTGTCAGTGATTTATGTATTTTAAAGATTAAGAGTGTTAAAGTTATTTAATATTTCTAAATATGGAAAACCATTATACAAATGATCATTTTATAAATTTATTTTACTTACACGGGGAGTGTAACAGAGTTATTAGTAGGACGTGCCGTCGATTTAATGAATTATATCCCAATTTGCCAACGATGACTGAGAAGAAATTCAGAAGAATTGAATCCAATTTCCTTCTGTTTGGTTCGTTCCATGAAAATAAAAAATATTGTATGGTTTTATGATACCACGAAGGAAGTGAAACTTTTTTTAACTTAATAATTGGAAGTCAATAGTAGACAAGATATTCAACTATAAATTTTAATTTCAATGTACGTATTAAACAAGTGAAAATTAAAAAAAAAATAAAAATAGTTTTTATTGGGCATTTAAGATTTAAACCGTACCGATGAGTACCTAATATTGCTATCCTTTTCTCGATTTTAACTATACTTATGTATTATGTATATGTGTTTGCCAGCAACAGCAATTCCATAACAAATTACTGTTTGTCTACCACAACACAAAATTAAACTTCAAATTAACAATAACGTCTGACGTCTGACAATTGCGACATAACCATAGACGATCTTCCAAAAAGTACCTATATACCAGAGAACGAGACGTATATATACGCTCCATGCTCGTGCGTAATTCCAGTGACGGATCCCATTGTCGTTCCATGTCGACATTATAATGATCTTGGTTGAATGAGATTGAATGAGATAATTATAATTACCAATATTGGATCACACTTGGAGCTTAACAGGCGGCGAGATGTCTGCGATCTAAGTACGAATTCGAAATTTCAAGTCTCTAGACCGTATGGGGCCTGAGAAATCGTTGCGGAGTCCATTGATACAAGAACCGAAAGTAATAAAAACTATTTAAAAAAAGGAATAGGTACATAATAAATACATACAATCATTTAGATGATAAACGCATAATAAAAACTGAGGAACATATCTATTTAAATCATTCGGAATTTCAATTATTTTATCTTCGTCTCGAGTCTCACAGTTTATAAATGTAATTAACATTTTATGGTAATTAAAATAAGTAAACAATGAGTTACATTCATCTTTTCAATGTATCTAGAAAAAATCGTATCGATTGTAGTATCATATCTCGTGGTTGGTTTATTTCTATCATTTTTCATTTCAAGATTGAATACTTCTCTCAAGTATTCAGTAAGTGGAGCAAATTCCTCTTCCTTAAAATCTGTATTGAAACCACCAGATAAAATAATAGGCATTCACGAATATATTTCTCATGAATGGAAAATTTGTGCCGAAGAAGTAGCAAATGGAGCTAGATTAAAACCTAGAAAATCTATGATATCATTTATTTTTTGATTCACTTTAATATAAATTGACGGGATTATAAGTTTTCTGTTGTCATCAAGTTGACAAAAAAGGTAGCTGCACAAAAATCTCCCACAGCAGATTCGGATGCAGTTGCTTGACTAATACTCTGTTATTTATGTAAGCTAGCATTTCGGATTGAACTCTCAATGAATCGTCATTGTTTAGTAATACAGGCTGTTTCAAAATCGACTCTCACTCTTGGGATCTCGGAAACTATAGGGAATACGAAGATGCTTAAATTGGGGCAATGTTGCGCATTTATGTGCTCTACAATACGCTGTTTTTTTTTCGAGTAGTTCCGGAAATATCCGAATTATTGGAAAATCATTTTATTTTTTCCCGGCTTTATTTATTAATAATAAATTTCTAAATAAATAGCACATTTACATTGCCACTTTTTTCACTCCAATGGTGTTAATAATTTTGTAACCTGACTTGTTCTCTATATGTAACTATCATGAACTTTTTTTCTTGTGGGAGCCATATTAGTATTTCAGAATTTTGAATAGCCCTTTTTATTACCTTTTTGATGAAGAATCCGAGAAATTAAATAAATTACTTTTATAAAGTAGTTGGCTTTGATTTTTCCAATCGGTGACACGTAAATGACATTGTGTATTATTGTCAATTGCTGAGTCGTTGAAAAGGGAAAAACTGGATATGATAAAACTTTATTACAATAATGTTAGAAACAGTGTGAATAAATACATTGGATACATCTTAAGATGTATCCCGAGAGACAACAACCACATTCAAATGTGTCCAAATTAATGGACAGAATTAGCGATGGGTTTGGCTCGTTTGAGAAACTTAAGATTAATTATACGTCATTAATAATTATTTCTTCAGTTTCTTCATCAATCCTGTCTCCAGATTTTTGTCTTGGTTTCTTAGAGGAACCATGCTCAGCTAAATTTGTATCCAATAAGTTGAATAAAGATCGGTGGGTTTGTCGTCTCTCGGCATACCTAAATGTTAAGATGATACACTTCCAATGTATTCATACTATTTCTATAATTCTTGTAATAAAATTTTATCATATCTCGTTTTTCATCATTGCAGAACTCCATTTTCAACGACTCACCAATTGACAATAATACAGAATGTCATTTAAGTGTCACCGATTGGAAAAATCAAAGCCAACTACTTTATAAAAGTAAATTATTTAATTTCTCGGATTTTTAGGACAACAAGATCAACATATGATACATCGTCAAAAAAGGTAATAAGAAGGGCTGTTCAAATTTGTGGAATGCCAATATGGCTCCCATAAGATAAGAAAAAGTTCTTGATTGTTATACATACACGAAACATCAGAATACAAATCTATTAACACCATTGGAAAGAGTGAAGAAAATGGCAATGTAAATGTGCTATTTATTTATAAATTCATTAAGAAATATTTTTTTAACGGCGTATTGTTGAGCACATCAATGCGCAACTTTGCCCCAATTTAACCATCTTCGTATTCCCTATAGTTTCCGAGATCCCAATGGTGAGATTCGAATTTGTAACAGCCTGTATAGCTACTCCACCATATCGAGAGTTAATATGTTTCTGTTGACTGTAATTGGGAATATTTATTGATTGATTTTGTCACTAATGTAGGAACATCTTCCGAATGAGCTCGTAAACTTTGTACGTTGAATGTTATCATCACTCTGCCGGAAAACACCTACTTTCAAGGCTCTGACGAGCGCCTTTCACTCTATCCCCACTTCGCGGCCGGCTGTATTGCGACATGCGATAGATAGACGAAAAATTTGAGGCGATCATAAAAAAGCTTCACTTTAAAATTAAATTAAAATTAATGTTCTAGCTTATTTCGAAGCCCATCCTCTAGCATCTCTCCACAGTGCGGTTAGTGATATTGGTCTCAGTTACACATCATAGAATCATAGAATCTTGTGTAAGCATAAAATGCACAACTACAAATTTATGACAGTGCAGGCTTTATAGTCTGGAGATGCTGATCATCGGACGCAATTTTGTCAAAGACTTTTAATCTACATAGAAGAGGAACCAAACTTTTTGAAAAAGACAATTTGTTTAGATGAATCTAACTTTTCACGGGAGGGAGTATTTAACCGTCGGAACAATCATTTCTGGGCACACCGAAACCCACATGCAATAAGGGAAGTGAGGTATCAGGTGAAATTTAGTTGCAACATATTCAGGCGTATTCATAATCGAAACTAGTACGCTACTAAATTAAGTGCGGAGGTCTAACCTTAAATTAAGTTTATGACTCTTATGTCAGCGTTATAGTAGGATAGTGTTTTGTTGTTTATTTTAACATGGTACTAGCTGGTACCGAACTAAGATTGGATTATGAATACGGCTGATTGTGTTTAATGAAAGACAACAAAATTTGTTACCACATATAAGATGGAATACTCTGTTCTAGGGGTATTTGTCTATCATAAAGACAATCATTAGTGAGTTTATGGACGAATTGCCTTTAAACGACTATAGAAGCTGTTGGTACCAACTGGATGTGGCTCCTGCTCACAGTACCGGAGAGGTAACGGAACTTTTAAATTAAATGTTTGGCAATAGAGGGATTGGAAGGCGCGGTCCTTGCCGATGGCCCGCTAGAAGTCCTGACCTCACTCCACTTGATTTATATCTTTGGGGCGTCATTAAAAGTAATGTGTACAAAACCCCAGTAAATACCAAACTAGAATTAAAGGACAGAATAAGAGGGGCGTTTCAAGAATCGAGTGGTGATGAAATTCGAAGAGCAACCGCCATCAGTGTTCGCGACCGATTACAAAAATATTCAAATACAAACGGACAACATGTTCAACAATTAGATAATTAAGTATTTAGTTACATTGTGAACATTTCTGCTTTTGCATTATTGCCAAAATGATTAAGTTATACTCATTTAAGCGCCTTCTTTCCTGTTACTTTTTTATATACCTTTCAAGCTATTGATACATTTTAATATTTAGAATAATAAAGTGGTGTTTGCTGAGCTATGATTTTTTTCAGTTTTTTTAACTTGAATGTTATGTTTTTTCAGAAATATTAATAATGGAGGAAATTATGATATGCATCAAATGGAAATGAAACTATTGAAATAATGCAATAACTCAAACACAAATAATGTTTCTATGTTCTCATGGCCATTCAGGCTTGCTTGCCATCATGACAGGTCATAGCTAGTTGATTAATGAAAGAAAATACTTTCAAATGACATGAAATAAGGTTTGGTTTTCCAACATTCACAAATAACTCAAATTATCTGCAAAACCTGCAAATTTAGGTATAGGTAATGCTAATATAGATCGATAGAGAGAAAAGCACTTGATAAGATGACAGAATAAAAAATATTATGATCCATTTAAAATAAGCGACTTTTTCCATATTGAATGTTTTGAAGTTTGGCTCGATTCCTAGTATGTTTAATATTAATTGTACGAAAGACATAATACCCATTATAACGTGTTTAAAAAACACCTCTTGAATTTCACAGCATCAATGGTTACCGTTTCTGATTTCAGGATATGTTTTCGCAAGAATTTTCTCCAAAATCAAAATATCTCAAAAAGTATAGATTTTTGATACAGGGAATCCTGATAAAAGTTACCTTAAAATCGAAAGTAGAATCACAATTTTATGCAAAAATATAGCATTCTATTTAAAATAAGCAAGTTTGTGTCTACTTCCGGTATAACCAGAATTCGCCATTATATGATGATAGAACATATCTAAAACCCGCTACTGCGAATTTTCTACTCCATATTTCCATTGGCTTTCCTGAAACTTCTAATAGGCCATCATCGTGAATAACCCTGTACATAACACAGCCAGACAATATAATATTATATATATCATGTCACTGATAAATCGTAATAATACAGTGCAACTCAACGTTAACAACTATTCCTATTACATGCAGATAAGTTTTTCCTACATAGCACCGTTTGGATCTCAGCCAATGCAGCGACATCAGGGAAATGTAAAAAATTTAATATTCTTCGCCAGACCCATAACGAGTATCTACACCACGAAGATTTTATCATCTATAAAAAAGTATAATAGCCTTACCTTGTCGGAACTGAGTTTATTTTTTCTCATTCTGCTTTCTCTTGTTAAAAAGATGTATTTCCTTCGAGATCTTCGTTTAAACTTCATTATTTCTAGTTGAAACTGATATATAAATCATTATTTCCTTAAGGCAAATATTCGAGATCCTTCAGATTTTTTAAATCGAAATAAGTAATTGATACTTGTTCCACGTGGCGACTATGCAATCGTATATAAATTGATATAAATTTATATTTATAGATCTTTGACAATTTCTATTGAGAAATTAATAACAATCTTTTGTTCATTATTACTATTTGGTATAATAGGCATTCCATTTGAAATATTATTCATTTTTCGATTATCTGTTTCAGAATCATCCCCCTTACATTGTATTAAGTAAGTGTTAATAGTGGTACACTTTTTTAACTAATAGATATATTTTTATACAAAATATATTCTATGACTTCTAGGTATCTATCTATTCCTAATTTTTATTCTATTAGATGCATGATCTTTTCAAAAGATCTATCTAGTGTACATATTCTTTAAATTTTTCAATCTACTATTCTACATCTTCAATAATTACGACTATTTTGGAGATTTCTTTTGGTCAGATTTTATGTGATCGTATCGACAATCTTAACATTTGTTTTATAATAATGTGAATCAGAGAGTAGTAATTAGTTTAGTTTTCCAAATTATACTGATTATTTCATAGAAACTGACCAATTATTGCCAAACTTAATATAAATCTAGCACTTAGCAGAGTTATGTTTTAGTCTCATGTGAATAATAGATAAGGCAAAAATCATTTATAATGATTATCAAGATTCGCCTTGAAAGGTAAGTCTTTAAACAGCATTCTCTATTTTTTGACCAACGAACCCCAAACGGAGGAGGTATACAATTCGACTGTGTGCTTTTTTTTTTGGTGTGCGTGTGCCTTTCATATAGTAATCGTAATCCGATTTTGATGATTTTTGATTCATTTGCAAGAGGAGGCTTGAGAAATGATCCCATATTCATAAAAATGGGAATCCGACATCTCCTTCCTTCCGAAAACCGCCCCCGAAGGGGGTGGAGGGGGCAAATTTTCTCGAAAATTGAAAATCTGCGTTGGTATAATTACAGATAGGACAATATCCGGAAACGTTTAAATTGAACATTTTTTCAAAAGAGTAACGGTTTTCGACATAGAGACATTTTAATCAAATATACCTATTTTCGCTATGTGGAGAGGGCGATTTCTGTCGAAAATTGAAAATCTGTTTGCAGTACATGAAAGACATAATTATTTGTAGCAACATTTATGATGAACATTTTTCCCTTAGGATTAAGGTTTTCGAGTAAAATCTATGTTAAAATGGTAACAACTAAAATATTCAAGCGTATTTCCGCAGCGATGTTCTGAGATCTCAATAATAACAACTACAAGCAAGGAATATACGTGGGTAATAGGATAAGTACTATCTTGATTGGTATTAGTGAACGTTCAACGATTTTCGTGACTAATGTTACACTCAAAAGTGTGAAATAAATATTTTTTACAAAAAAATGGACCGACGTTATTAGTTGGTGCACTGAAAAGTATAAAATAATATTAATTCTATTGGTGCTGGTACTTGTGAAGTTGGTGCCAAAAGTTATCAATCTACCTGCAACTGGACAACTTCAAAAGTAACAGCACCAATAGAATTAATATTATTTTATACTTTTCAGTGCACCAACTAATAACGTCGGTCCAATTTTTTTTTTAAAATATTTTTTTATATTGTGTTCGATTCACAGTTGAAGAAGGTTTGAAATCGCTGTGTGAGGGAGAATTCCTAATTATAATATTCTAATTATAAAACTACAATGAAATCAAAACTATAATTGTCATACTTTTATTGACTCAGGTTATGGATACGATTGTATTTTTCTTTAGAATTTACGTTTTCAAGTCACATATTTCAGAACTTATTAATGCAGTAACCCAGAAACCATATATTTTTTAAATATCCAATTTAAATGTTGCTGGATTCTTTAATTCTGCTGTCTCAAATTTTCAAATTTCAAAAAAAATGTCTTCTTATGCCCCTTTTGGGGACAGTTTTTTTGGCGAAGGAAATTCTGGATTTTAAATTTGTTTAATATGGGACCATTTCCAAGCAGTCTTCTTTCAAATAAAAAAAATCGTCAAAATTGGAGTATGATTTAGTATAAGAAGCGCCAATACGAACGTTTTTAACGTCTGGGGGAGAGTGGGGCAATGTTCATGAAGAAATGCCTACAACTTTGCTTCAGTAGAACCAACTTGAACTTCTTGTGCAATCATATAGATTTTGGGATAATCCAAATTAGTTTCTTTTGTCATAGGTAGAAGCCAGTTTCAGATAATAAATAGTAACAGCTGTATTCATAATCGAAATTTACTACGCCACTAAAATAAGTAATTTAGTAATTGTAGTAAATGTAAAACAAATCTAGGAATCGAAAGTTTTTTTTCCTCGAAGAGATGAACTTATTCATAAAACATATTGGAGGTTTATAACCCCGATATAACGCGACGCTCCACAACTGTATTCAAAAACGTTCAATGGCGCTAAAACACTCTTAAAGCGATATTATAACTTTAAAAAAAATCGACCCTACAAACCCATTATAGGGTAAAAATGGCTGAATTTAGCTTATTTTTGATTGACTGCTCATTAAGAGAATATATTTCAAATCACAATATGATATTTTATCAAGTAACAATTAACAATTACAAATAGCAAGTAGAAGTTGAAGTTATTTTTCAATGTGTGTGTTCATGCAGCCAAGTGACAATTATCAATTAACGAATACGAAGTAGAAGTTGGCCAACTTTTAACTTTGTTACTTCAAATGAACGAGATTTTGTACTTGTACGCAATAAGTGGGCAGGTGAATGCGGATTGGTCAGGCCGATGACGTAGATCATATGTCAATAACCTCACTTTTTGAAATATTTGTGTATTCCTCTAGATACCTGGAAAAATGATTCGGTATCGTCCATTTTATTGAAAATTTGGAATTCAAAAGACTTGTTTTCATTTTTCCATGGGACAGAAGTTATTTTGAAAAATGAATACCGCGAATGTCAGTTTTGTGCGCATGCTTACTTTTTACTTCTTAATTCTTAATTTGAATGCATTTTTACTTGATAATTCTCACTTGATGCTGCATGAATCCACACTTATGGTCTATGATATGATACAATTTTTTTCAGAAATTCTGATAATCAGAAGCTGGAACATGCCACGAAAACGTTGCTAATGAAATGAAATGTCATTTTTGGATTATATTTGAGAAATATATATTTTTTGTATGGCCTGATCATTGCCCGATCACTCAGATTCTATTGGTTTACCATAGAATTTACGAAAATGACGGTAATAACATAATTTACATTATATATTGAGCGTTAATGAGTGAAGAAAGTTATAGCAGGATTATGATCATTTTAAGTAATGAGCATTTAAAACCGATTGTACGAGATTTTTATGAATAAGACAGTCAGTCTTTATCTTTGAAATAAAAAAAAACAATCATCAAATTGGTACAAGTTTAGTGCTAACCGAGGTTACAACCATAAAAGAACAGATATACACTCGCATTGTATACCTCTTCCTTTTGGGAAGTCGGTCAATAAGAATGGGCCCAAACCGCATTTGGTTTCCTTAAATTCAATCCAGTATATTGACCAGTATGGAGCAACGATATCAACTGAAGCTATGTGCTATATATATATATCTATATTATGCTGGTGTTGCGGTTATACATCCAAATAATCCAGAAACAACTGTTACGGTTTGATTAACAAGCTTCTGATCCATACTGGATCGAATTTAGGAACAAAGGCATAAGTAAAAACGCATACACGTATTTAACTAGTATTGGCTCACACTGTATAATTGAAACAAATTCCATTCATAGAACATATATATAAATAAAAGTGGAAATATGCAGGTCATATTATAAGCTTGGGAGAATAGGAGGAAGATATCCTTTATCAATAAAATTTAATGTCCATGTAAATATTACAATTGTTTTCCATTGTTTTCCACACAAAGACGTAGTCTATTATCTGTGATAAAAAGAGATAAACTCCAGAGTAGTTAGGTCTGGTGATCTTGCTGGCCAGGGAAATATACTTCGCCTTCCTATCCACTTATAAAGATAACTCAAATTCAAATGATTTCTAACTTGTCTGGAAAAGTGCGCAGGACATCCATGCATCTGAAATATCATACATCTTAAACTTTCTAAGGAAACAACTTCTAATAAAATAGGCCACTGATTTTCCACAAAAAAATTAATGTGCATCTCTATTGTAAGATCCATCAAAGAAAATGGTGCTATGATTTTTTTTCCAAAAACTAATAGTTAGCACTTAACCTACCTTGAAGCTGCACTTCCTCCAGCCAGTGCTGATTTTCTGCAGCCGAATAATGTATATTGCATAGTTTAACACGACCAGCGCAATTAAACGTGACTCCATCTGCCAATAAGATAGTTGGCATCATGTGCAGGTTGTCCCTTGTCCCTTCATCATATCTAATATCCAACTGCTGTAGTCAAGACTTGCATCAGAATCTCTTTCATTTGAATTAAGGACGAAGTCTAAGGAATAGAACAATACATTTTTTTAAATGGATAACATGAATTAGAAAAAAGTGCATCAGAATTTAGAATTTGAGGAAAATTACAAGCTTCCAACATTAATGTTCACTTCCTTATAATAAAATAAATAAGCCTGTAATTCTTTAAAATCTTTAAAATAGTAGAGTAGCATTTCGCTAGAGGTATATCGACTACTTGTATGTGGATTAATATCAAGAGATGCAAGACAATTGATTTTATTATCTTCGATCCTACTTCTACCACGTCTTCTATAGCGCATAAATTACGTACAACCAAACATTGATTTTAGAATATTAGAATAAATATATACATGACGCAATAATGCCAATTTGGCGGTATTCAAAATAAATTTGAATCCTGCCATACAATCAATTTAGGATTTTATATATAACCATTATGGTTAAGTGATTAATTAATTATTGTTATTTTATATTTGCTGAAGAAAAGGGCAGAAGGTAATACGAACCATATAAAATCTACAACTTTTTTTTTAAATCTGTCAGTCAACAATAAATAATAATAAATATTGTCAACATGTCAATGCCCAATAAATTGATGCAACTGATTTTTCAATTTTTGAATGAATTGTTCATAAAATACTGACATATTTTTAAAATTTTATTTTATTTATTTTTACTCATATATTTTGTTACACTAATTAATACGACATGCGGTTTAGGCTATTTTATATAGAATATGATATGATTTATGATGATTAACTGTTTCGGTTAATTTTTTTAAATAAAAATGTCTTTCGATACTTTTCATACGAAAGTGCCCTCTATCTTTGACAATAGGAATATGATTGGCTGATTCTATGCCCTTCCAGACGAAGTTTACAAAATTGAAATTGGTTAAAGTAAACCAATGTCTTAGGCATTTCTTACCCACTTTACCCAAGCCCCTATTTAAAAAAAGCATTTAACGAGATTTGTTTAAAATTTAGTTCGTATGATTATCGTTTATTTATTCAAGGCTCAATATTAGGGAATAAGAAATAGTTATTAATTTGTTTCTTAAAAGTTAATGCTCCCCTAGCGGTAAAACTATAGACTCATAAATTATTTTCAGTGATTTCTCTTGCAACCGTTTACTCAGTATTTTTTATTATAAAGTTGCACGATGAACATTTCTGGAGGGTCGGACTATTGATCCACCCGGTACTGTCAACTAATTATGATAATATTAGTATGAGAGCCCTTCACCACCCCCCAAAGCGCATATTTGAAAGGAAGCAGGAACAAAAAAGTTTCTACTCATTCACAGAGACGTTCGTTAAAAGGGTGTGGAAGAACTATCAGGTGAATATTTGAGACAAATCTCATCAAAATCAATGTTTTGAGTAAAACATGCTGAGCCATAGGCGAGCGTTATTGGTACTCTATAAAACAAAAAAAGCAGTAAAATCTCTCCATCTGTCCCCAGGTAATCTTGGCTCAGGCAGACAGACAAGTGGCTGAGAATATGTTTTTTGATTTTTGGACAAACGTTGGAACGTAAGCAGCTGTTCAAAACTGGACAATAAATTATAATATTTTTTGTACCTACCTACCTAGAGTAGCGTTAGAAAAGTTAAAACTTGCTCCATATCACAGCAGTCTTGAATCGATTTAAAAAGAATCATCAGAACAGATAAACATAAAATTAAATAATATAAGTAGGTACATTCTTGTTTCGATAAAGTTGCTCAATAATGAGCCTTACGGAATTGTGGTGTTACTTTACTGCTCAGTTACCATAAAGAATGCACGCCATTGTAGCTATTTCGCAACCTCATCCTTTTGTCGAGAGTCGTGAACAGCTTCGTGGTGAGTATCGATCTCCTCTGGATGGTTTTTCGCGACATGCTCGCCTCTCTCACACCAATAAGCCACCGATCTCTCCAGATGTGCGATATCCCGATGACCCTCTGTCGGTGGCCACAAATCCTTGTCGATTTACTTGATGGATTAACGCTATGCTCTGTCAAAGATAACTGAAAATAAATTGGGATATTCTGCGTGGATGACACAACCGGAATGTTATAGAAAAGGTGTTGTAAAATGGTTTACACTTGATTTAGGTATTGATACAAATTTCATAAAGGTTTATGTTATTTATGGCGGCAGTCTATTTAATTGAGCAATGTGATTCATTTTGTATTCAAGATTATCTTTTTCTAACCTATATTAGATTACCGTTTTTAAAAAGCTATTTTAAGTAAAAGTAGATGGTAAGGAAAGCTGCTACTCTTCAACAGACTAATCTTACTATTGAATTTACATGACGTAAACTGCATATTATCCACAGTTACTTGATCCATGTTTTTGAGTAGAAAACTCACGTAAAGGTAAAACTATTCATCTTTTCTTGTTGAATCTGTTTCTGTATATATGTAAAACTAGAGATAAAATAATTATTCTGTCCATTCTGTCTAGAATGTTCTAAAGTGAACAACATGACATTATCAAAAATCAATAGGTATTTTAAATTTTTTCCAAATGTATTTAAGAAAAGTACCATACAGCATCTTCTTCTTTTTATCAATTAGGGCTCAGTAGGTCTTCTCTATTGTTACAGTAGAGCGCCGTATAGATCGCTCTAGTTAGAGACGTATTTAATATTTAACCTTAGAATAACTCTTGGAAGAATATTGCTTTCCAAGGAACTACCAGTAGAAGGAAACAAAACTTCATTGTTGGCGTGGTCTTCGCTTAGACGAATAATAAAATTAACTAATACTGATATCAGTTTTAACGATTAGTAGATCATAATTGCAATAATTGTTATTGAATCAATCAAGATTATTTCAGGGAAGCCTAGGATATTCTTAAGCCTTGGCTCAAGAAAAGGATAATCTGAAATTGATTATAAGAGAATCCTGGATGTGCAGAACAACAAGCAAGGAGTAAGGGTACTGATGAGATTGAGAGAGAAAAAAGAAGTCATAAATAAAGCCAAACTATAACAAGTGACATTTTTGAAAAAAAATTAAAAATAGTTTTTATTGGGCATTTAAGATTTAAACCGTACCGATGAGTACCTACTATTGCTATCCTTTTCTCGATTTTAACTATACTTATGTATATGTGTTTGCCAGCAACAGCAATTCCATAACAAATTACTGTTTGTCTACCACAACACAAAAATAAACTTTAAATTAACAATAACGTCTGACGTCTGACAATTGCGACATAACCATAGACGATCTTCCAGAAAGTACCTATATACCAGAGAACGAGACATATATATACGCTCCATGCTCGTGCGTAATTCCAGTGACGGATCCCATTGTCGTTCCATGTCGACAAAATAATGATCTTGGTTGAATGAGATTGAATGAGATAATTATAATTACCAATATTGGATCACACTTGGAGCTTAACAGGCGGCGAGATGTCTGCGATCTAAGTACGAATTCGAAATTTCAAGTCTCTAGACCGTATGGGGCCTGAGAAATCGCTGCGGAGTCCATTGATACAAGAACCGAAAGTAATAAAAACTATTTAAAAAAGATACCAAGGGACATGGTTGAATAATTATAAAATTCTTCAGAGCACTGACATAAAAGAGAAAATGCCGTGATTGAAAGGAGCGAGTATAGAGTTCGTTTATGTGAAACATAAAACATTTTCAAAAAACAAGGCAGACCTCATTAGCCAATGCAAAGCATAAAAATAAGGAATATCGTATGCATGAAACAAAATGTGCTTATTAATTTAATTTTGTTTTGTTTTCACAAAGAGGAATACAAACAGGACGAACACAGAATCAGTATTCACATTTATAATAACCATATCATATTGTTATCAAGTATATTACACAATAGAAATATTTTACAAAGAAAAAGAATTGAAAAAGAAGAAACTCCAAGGCATCTCCACATTTTATTGTATTTTAAATTAAGTTGTGAGACATGTTTCGGTGTTGTACAACACCATTATCAATCAAATAAAGGTTATGAATTAATGTTTTCTTATAATTTAATCCATATACCAGAAATTCCTTATTAAAATGCAAAAATTAAATTAACGTTTGTCCATAATACCCCAAAAATACCCAAATTAAGTAATTAAATAATTGAAAATAAAATAAAATTCTAAAAACTAGAAATAAATAATAAAAATATGTGTGTGTTTTTTATTTTCAGTTTTTTAGAATTTTATTTTATTTTCAATTATTTAATTACTTAATTTGGGTATTTTTGGGTTATTATGGACAAACATTAATTTAATTTTCGCATTTTAATAAGGAATTTCTGGTATATGGATTAAATTATAAAAAAAACATTAATTCATAACCTTTATGTGATTGATAATGGTGTTGTACAACACCGAAACATTTAATTTAAAATACAATAAAATGTGGAGATGACTTGGAGTTTCTTCATTTTCAACTTAAATTCTACTACACTTTGAGATCATGGACTTTTACTTGCAATATCAAGAAAAAGAATATTTATTACACATATCAATATCAATTAGACAGGGTAGAAAAATGTTTCTTAAGTTTGTTCACGAAGGTAGTTAAAGTATCAGATAAGATATAGTTATAACTTTTCAAGCATCGATGTAAAGGGTGGGGAATTCAAATAGTAATTTGTTGTGGTATAGATTATGAAACAGATGAAAATGGCGAATGGAATATTGTATTAAATCAAGTTAATAGACTAATCAAAATGAGCTTTCGACTTAAGAATTGGTTTTGGGGCGTGTTTTCAACATATTTTTTGTTTATATAATAAATGAATTTGTTCTGGATACTTTCTATTTGTTTTGTGTATATTATATAGTGTGGGCGTTCCAAATAGTTGAGGCGAAGCCTTACAGACTATTTACGTATGACATAAATAGAATACGCAAGTTATTGCAATCTCTAAAAGGATAAGTTGTTCTTAAAATAAAACCTAGTATTTTATTCGCTTTCTTAGATATATATGAGATATGTTTGTTGAAAGTCATTTTCGAATCGAAAATAATTCCCAAATCCTGTACTTTATTACAGGTGTGGAGATTATAGATTATAGAAACTACATTATGTGAAACTATTAAAAAATAAATTTGTCCCTCACAAGATAAATCGGTATACGTGTAATACAACTAATAAGGGATTACTTATTACGAACTCTATATGATTTTGAAAATATGCTTTCTGTATCCTTTACACCTACCTTATGTGCTTGTTAAACAATAAAAACATTTGAAAAATATTCCAGCTGAAGATGTTTGACATACAATCTCATTTTTCTCTATTAATCTTATCAAAATAGATTGGGTATAGATCCTACACCCAAGTCCGTTATGCTACTCAAGGGTATGATGACATCATGATGTTTGGTCGACTGTTATCGACCATTCGTCTCTATTTTTGGGCTCAATGAGAGTCCTGTGATCCTTTTGATTTGATCAGACCATCATGAAGAAGTTCAGCCTCATGATCTTCTACCTCCGATTTTACCTTTGAATAGTCTTTCCAGTTCAACTTTTCTCATTGTGATATGACCAATATAACTGATGATGATAATATGAGCCGGATATTATTATTTAGTTCTTGAAGCACATACTCATTTGAACGACGTTCTGCCTAGCTTTCTTGAGAGTCCACGGTTCAGACGTATATGTTGCAATAGAATAAATACACTTTCAAGTCGAAGTTTGGTGGCCTTAGTTATATCGGTGTCTTTCCAAAATTTCTCTAATTTTAGCGTTGCTGATCTAGCTAATGTTTGTCATCGTCTTATTTTATTTTCGCACCCCCTTTAACTGTTATTATTGACAGTAGATATTTGAACCTTCCTAATACATCGTATCTCGCCATGCTTGTGACTTCTACTTGATTGTTTCTAGTTCGATCAATTTTCATATATATTGTTTTATTGGTGTTAATTTTTAGCCCTTTAGTACTTATATTGTTGAATTTCTGCATTATCTGTTCAAGTTATTTTTTCGATGCAACTAATATTAAGGTGTCGTCTGCGTATCAGCCGATTTCATAATGAATCACTAATGATTAGTCAACTCATCAATTTGTTTAACTCATATCATGATGACGGAAAAAATACTTCATTTTTCAATAACTTTTACAACGTCAGTCAACTTATCTTTCGTTCCTTTAAAGTAACTTTGAATTACATGGCCAATCAAAAGATGTATGAAATTTTTAATGCGGTGTTAAAGTTAATAGGAGATTAAGGACCGGTCTCATAATCAAATTTAATCTCCTATTATATTCATTTCAACATTAAAGATTTTGTAATTTTTTTGATTGGGCATATAATTCAAAGTTACTTTAAAATAACGAAAGATGAGGTGACTGACGTTGTAAAAGTTATTGAAAAATGCACTATTTTTTTATTTCGTATCAAGATATGAGTTAAGCAAGTTGAAGAATTAACTAATCTTTCATTAAAAAATCATTATAAAATCGGCCCTAAATTTGAATATGAAATCGGCCCTTAGGTTAATAATTATGTGCCCTACCAATGGTGTTTATCCATTACAGTAATCGAAAGCTGTTCGCATGATATTGCTCACTATAAGTATATAAAGTATCAGTAGTGACAACACACACCGTGTTGTTTGCAAGCCTGATCAGATGGTATTGAGTGCACATTTCCTACATTTTATGCTAGTTTACGCAGGATAATGTTTTAGAACATTCTATGAAGTATATGCAACTTTCCGCATGATTTGTCGATAATTTGTTGAACATTCAAGATTTGTTTACGGGTTAATTTTTCTTGGGACAAATCCAGGTTGTTTTTCCGAAATTTGTGGTGGCAGAAACATTTTTTGCCTTTTATTACTGCTGTTAAGGAGACATCTACTTGTATGTGCTGTTAAAGCTGTAATTATTCCATTTTGTTGATGTTCCTCTTTTATGGATTGGTATAAACAGGTTTATAAACCAGTAAGTTGGCCACTTGCTTGTGTTCTATATCTTTTCATAGAAATTATATGAATATTATAAATGGATAACTTTTTGTGGATATAAAATATCAGTAACCTAATTAGCCTGCTAAGAGGAACATTCATTTTTATCAAACAAGAAAATATTCAATATACTAAAAGTCTTAGGAGAATTTACAAAAAAATGTATCTTCGGAATCTATTATTTTATGACACCTAACACATCTTTCATTTTGATGTAAATATTTGTCATATATTTCATAGCATAAAGCAGTAGTGACGTCATATTTTATTGGCTGGTGACCCCATTGAGGTTCATTGACTTCCACAAAGTCATCCATGTATTTTATATATAGCATTTCTGGGCTCATACTAATATAATTGGTATTGGTCATTGTGATTTGTCAATCTATTATGTACGGCTCATATGGTATAAAATTATGTTAATCAAATGCATAGATATACCTACAGAGTAATATTTCGGGTCATCATCATTCAAGTAATAATGAAATATATTCATTGTAGTCGATCCGCGAAACCAAAATAATCATAATGTGAAAGTGTATTGGTTGATCATACTATATGTTCAAAATGAAATTATGTATGCAATACACATTCATTTGACTTTAGTCGAAAAACCTCCCGAAAAAATAACAAATAACCGGCATAGTGGACGGACGAGATTAAAAATCAAGTAAAGAAAAAGGAGGATGCCTGGAAATATTACTTGACAGGACAAACAAAAGATAATTATGCTTTAGGTATACTAAAAAGTAAGAAAAACCACTAAAACGATAATAAAGGCTTTCAAGAACGAACAATAGAAACAACTTGGTGAGAAGGTGGAACAAGACTCTAAAGGGTACTAAAAACTGTTCAATGGAGCACTTAAGACATAACGAACAGAAAAGCAACATTACGGCGAAATAATAGCAGAAGAAAAAGAACTGGAACAGACAGAACAAACTGTAACACTACAGCAAGAAGAGGAAATGAAATAACTATTGAAGAACTAAAATAACTAATAAAGGACTTAATAGGAATGCGCCCGGATATGAGAAGATAACATCGGAAATGATCAAAATTAAGAGACAAAGAGAGGAAGACAGTCTGCAAGAGATCTACAACAAGATGTGGAGCAAAAAAGAACTACCAGAAGCCTGGAAGAAAGTGTTGATTATCCCCATATATATAAAAGGAGACGCAAATGACTGCAATAACTACAGAGGAATAAATATTTTATGTACAGCGATCAAAAATGTTTGAGAAAAGAGGAGCACAGAGCGGGCTTAGATGTGGAATAGTAGAGAGGAGACCGTGGGAGATCGACCTTCACCGATCTGATAACTCGATGAATCATATTTTTTATCAAGCATAATTTATAAAAAAATATGCCAATAATGACTTGCCTATCGAAAAATGTTCACAGCTATTTTTAATTTAATTAATTTTCATCCATTTTCTTTCATCGCCTTCACTCTTTTGATAACCGAATGAGTTTTATCTCAACTGATAGTTTTTAACACAAAGAGTATGCCTAGGTAAGCTTGCCTACTTATTTCTGTGCGTGGCTACCTGGCAAGCAGATGTGAACAGGTAAGTCAATATAGGTAACTACATCGATCTGGTTAACCAATCGAAATTGACATCATAGGTAAGATATTTTAATTACAAAATTAGAATTAGAGTTCAAAATTACTGTCACCTGTAAATAAATGCTGTCTGTAACTCACATCTACAAGAGCATGCGCACTCAGTGTGTTAAAAACTATCATTTGAGATAAAACTCATTCGGTTATCAAAAGAGTGAAGGAAGTAATGAAAGAAAATGGATTAAAATTAATTAAATTGAAAATAGCTATGAACACTTTTCGATAGACAAGTCATTATTGGCATATTTGTTTATAAATTATACTTGATAAAAAATATGACTCATCGAGTTATCAGATCGGTGAAGGTCGATCTCCCACCGGCTCTTAGACCAGAAGAAGTACTCAGGGCCATGTTTTCACTATTAAACAAATCACAGAGAAAGCAACCTAAGACGAAGAAGAAAAGTTTATACGACATTCTTAGACCTAGAAATAGCTTTCAATTCAGCAAAGACATAAAATATGGAGAATTTTGACCGAGGAGTTAGCGTTAGTTAATATCATCCATATTCATGGATGATATTATTAAAAAATGCAAGCCCAGAATAAAAAAAATAGAAATAGGACGTACTCGGCTAGAAATACTATCAATAAGTGAAGGAGCATATGCAGAAGACGTGAGTGATAGTGAGAAAGACTACAAATAAATATATGGAACACGGCATTGAAAGATAAAATGGATTAAAGATGATGGTTGGAAAAAACATAAGCTAAAGATAGTGATAGATGGAGACCACCAACAAGTAGATCATTTCCAATACCTAAGTTTAACTCTAGATGAAAACGGGGAAGCAAGAAATAGATATCAATATCAGAATACAAAAAGCTAATAAGCTCTCCTTCATAAACAAAAAAGACATAAATAGAGATGCAAAAATCAATGTTTCTAAAACGATATATAGACCAGTACTTACATTTGGTTGTGAAACATGGGTATTGACAGAGCCGTTGAAAAGAAAATACAGTCTGCGGAAATGTGGTACTTAAGAAGAGTTAGAGGAGTCACCAAAAGAGTAGTAATAGGTTACTGCAGACGTTGCCAATTTGCGCAAGACTTTTGGGAAAAGTTGCCTGTTCTTATATCAATTTTTACCTACCCACAATTTTCATCTATAATACAATTTAGGTATTTTAGCGTCTGGTCGTACCTGCTGAATTCTGTAATATTTACTGCATTTTTTTTCGGTTTTCATTTCATTTAAAATCTATTTCCGAGTTTATCTTTCAATCCCAGAAATAGCTATCTTTCTTCAAATCTATTTTCTCTATTAGTTATCTCTTAAGAATATTTTCGATGGAATTCTTTATAGATTTGCCTATACCCAAATCCACATAGTTATTTATCAATTCAACGATATGTAACGTTCTATAAAATTTACTCAATTGTCTGAAATCGAACTGCGTTCACTTACCTCCAAGATAATTAATTATTAAACTACTAGACATACCTACATAGTAGCAGTATTGGTTACTGACCTGGTGATTAAAAATGGATTAAGACAAACAAGACGAGAGAAAACTCAAACATAATTCCAGTGAAGTAGGTATATGTCTAATAACCATCTATCTTCATTATCAAATTTTCATTAAAACTTCAGAAATGTACACACAACGGATATTTATCCAAGCATTTTCCTCGGCTTTACAGTGAAATGTCTTTCTGCTTCGTTTTAGTTTATAATTTAAGTAAATGTTTAAACAGAAACTACCAATCAATTAACAGCACTTTACTTACCGCATTGATAAAGATAGTCTTTCACTGATCGATGTCGTTATGTATAAATAACTTTTCTATTTGTAGTTTGATTCACTTCATGTTTCAGTGATCCGAATGAATAAAAGCATACGGGTGAGAAGGTTTTGCAATTTTCTAATATTGAATACCATGTTACAAATCGGAGTGCTCGGAGAAATTTTGCACCGAGATCTCCATATGCACCCCTATAAAATTGCTGTTGTACACCAGCTACATGAAAGAGACCATGAAACCCGTGTCTCCTTGTGTCACGAACTTCGCAACATTTCCCGCACGGATGTTGTGTTCTTTAGAGATGAGGCCCATTTCCACCTTTTGGGCGAGTCGGAAACTTTATAGCCCCAAGGTTATAGTATGGGTGTGCCACAGCTGAATTTGGTATGTGGGTTCCGTACATTTTTGAAGAAAATGGTGCTACTGTTACGGCAAACATAGATCGGTATTGTGCGATGGTTGAAAACTTTGTACGGCCCAGAAGGGTAGCTCTTTTTTGATCAGGATGGACAAGCGAGAACCAATTTACGACATAATACTCTCTGGTCTGCAGACACCCTCCACTCTAAAGCACTTCCACTCTTCTTTGAAGATCTAGATACCACCTTTTTTAACTGAAGTATGTCCAAGATTCACATGTGTCCTCGAGTCGCTATGAAGAATTGATGATTTCTGCTTATCTTATACATCACAACTTTATCTACTAGGTACTTACTGTAAGATAAGCGTTTGTCATTTGGGTAGGAAGTTAATCTGCGTAACATTCTGTTCCTATCATCCATGTAAAGTTTAATAATCTGTGGTATGAAATCATTCATATATAACCTAACCTAACCTAAGTATATAGTTCACTATTTTACAACTAAGAAGCTCTATAGAGCTTCTTATTTACAACTAATTGCGGCATATTTTTTTGTCAGCTTATATTAATTATTCAATAACAGATGTCGCTACCAGTACCAATTTGAGAAATGTTTTGACGTTTTTTTTTTGAAACCTTATGTTCCTGGAGTAAAAGTTATCTTATAATGTCACTCTGGATATATGCTAGCATATATTAAATCAAAATTAATTTCCATTTTTCCGGGTAGTACACAAATATGGAGAAAAAACCCATTGATCCTTGAAGAAATTCATTAACAACATTTTTGTGTCCTCTTGATACTACTCGGAAATCTAAATTGACATTTTTACAAATTAATATTGAACAGAATTTCTTTTGGCAAAGGCTTTGGTTTTGAATGATAGAAGAGAGAGAGAGAGAGAGAGATAGAGAGATAGAGTTGCTAACAACGCCAGATTGCGCCATTGTGATATTCCACACTGAGCATTCCTGACATTCTCTGTGAGTTCATCCTATTCTGCATTCCCGTTTGATTTTCTCATTGTAAAAAAATGTTCATAACATCGCACAAATGAGAAAGCATTTGCTATACTTTTGCCGTTACAATGGGATTAACAATGCTACTTTACAAGATGTTCTGTGTTATTATAAGGTAATTACATAATAATGGAAAGAATAGTCATTATTTTACTCTTTTAAATATCAAATGCAGGAGAAGTATGCTTTGTTTTTGTGGGAACATCGAGAATCTCCGGATAGAGATATTTCAGTCGACAGGTCAAAGTTATCATGTTGAATAGCTTGAGTTTCATTAAAAACATTTGAAGTTTCATAACCTTAATTAAACCAGTAGCTAGACATTAAATCGATCTATGAAATTTAATTGTAGTTTTTAGAAACTTCTTAAACCTTTAGATGCCCATTGTATCAAAACTATAATGTCGATCACGGTAATTAGCTAATTCTACCTTGATATGTATATTACCAATTTAATTAACAAATATGATCACAACCGAACGGCATGTACTTCTTGAATTTCGTTTTTTGTCAAATACCAAGAAACTAAAAAAAAATATGAAAACTCAATATGCGTTAATAATCTACACATCTATACATATATAATAAAATTATAACAGGCCGAGGTCTGCACATTATAAATCTTTAAGAATAACTATTATTATTATTATTATATTACTTTATTAGAGCAACATAAGCCAAAACAACAGTTTTTAGAATTTTTGTCTGTCTGTCTGTATGTTTGTACGCGCATCACGCGAAAACGACTGCATGAAGTTGACTGCAGTTCTTACCGATATATTACTAGAGGTCTAACTTGAAATACAGGCTCCGTTTTATAATGTCGGTCTGTCTTTTTGTATGTTTGTACGCGCATCACGCAAAAACTTCTACATGGATTTTAATGCAATTTTCACCGATGTATTGCTAGACGTCTAACTTAAAATATACGTTCTTTTTAACCGCGTCTGTTTGTTTGTGTGTATAGTACAAGCATCACCGATAAAACTACTGCATGGCATTGTATGCAGTTTTCCACAAGCGCGAAGTCGCAAAAGCTAGTAATTAATACATATAAAAATAACTTCAACGATTATATTGTAATTAGTTTTCGAGATATTAGACTCGAATATGCGTTAAAAATTCTAATTGGTACATAAGAACATATTTTTTTACAACTATTTTATATTTTCTTCTTATGATGGTAACTTGATTTATGAAAAAGTTTCATTAAAATCTTTTGGTTAATATCATCAATCAATGTTTCAAATATTTTTTGCTCTAAAATGGAAATTAAGTTTTATCGCACAAATATTACTTATATTAAATTTGATATCAATTATAAAGTTGGAAAGTAGTTATTCCTTTGTTCTCAGGGGTATTCGTACTTAACACTTGATTAAACTTAGCCGGGAATAACAATAAAATTCTTTCTTTATGCAACAAAGATCTTCATTTTTCTCTGATAGTATATCTACCTGAAACAATTAAGTTTGGATGTATTATTCTATTAAATGAGTAATTCTTTTATCTACACTCAGGTGCAATAAGAACGCATCTCCCAAATTTAGGGCGATTTTCAATGGATAATATCTGTTGAGGCTGTGTATTGATTTTCACAATTCTTTTTTTTAATTCAAGATGGAACTTTGTATTTTTATATGCTGTAAGCCGGGTCTTCATAAAGAAAGTTGTTAACCAATAATTGGACCTTTCCGTGATGACTCTATTTTAACATTAAAATGAAACGGTGGTATGGCGCGATTTGATGAGAACTTTTCATCCTCGGCGAAAGAATGAGTTTTTCTAAATATGCCATTTTTTGTTTCAACCTTTTATCGATGTTGCCAAAGAAGATACAGCCTCTTTAAAGCAACACTGAATTTTCTATGGTTTTGAAAAAGATAAACAAGTTCTCAAAAGCTTCTTGAAATCACGTATTTCAGAAAACTGTCATTTCATTAACACTTCAGTGTACTTTTTGATAATAAGACGCAATCATCAAAAATTCAGTGTTACGTTTAAGAGGCTGTATCTTCCGTGATAATATTGATAAAATGATGAATCAAAAAAGAGCATGTTTGGAAAAAGTCGTTCATTCTTCTCAGCAAGAAAAATGTTGAATTCCGTAATAATATCGGGCCATGCCACAGTTTTATTTTAGTGATAAAAAAGAGTCATCACTGTAAGGTTCAATATTAATTAATCAATAAATTTTCGTCTTGAATTAAAAAAAAAATTATGAAAATCGATACACGACTTCAAAAGTTATTGTCTATTGAAAATCGCTCTATTTGGGTGATGCGTTTTTAGCACCTGAGTGTATATCTGAATCTCCGTACCTACTCCAGATTAATAATATTTGAAAGGCATATTGTACTCACAGTTCTTGGTCATTTTCTATTACTCTTTGGTATTCTTGATTTTTTCCTCTCGAATTATGTTGATAGCAACTGCTTCCAACTCACATGTCATAGATTTTTATGATATTTTGAATAACAGTGGATTATTTCCTTCAATTTACAAGCTGGATATGAAACATAATTAAAAATGTTCCGATACCCTGCTCTAAAGAATAAAAAAGAATAGCAACAAAATCCAAAGATAATCTTGGCACATACAGCAATAAATCCATACAGACAGACACAACAATGTCTGACAATATATATGTTTTTTGGACTCTGAGACTTGTAAAAACGTTAACATAGCTACAGTATTTTATAGTAGCGGCAGGAAGGTAAAAATGACTTGATTGATAATATTTGATCTCTGAATTTCGTTGATTCTTCAAAAATACATATGTCATATTACAGGATGTAGAGGGAAGACACAAACCATTATTTGAAAGGGAAAAATATGACAATACTCATTCATTAGCAAACCCACAACCTTAAAATTTAATACGTTCACATTATAATTATTATACATATTTATATAGTGGCTTGAGATCCATTCTCTGGAATATTGCTGTTCCATTTTCTGAAATAGCTCAACGTGCGAGAGCTTACAAATGAGGGTGCTTTCATACGCTTTAATATATACAATGTGAGATTACATCGGCGCCAATGGTACAATGTTTGGGTGGCTTAAAATGTGTTTTAATTCAATAAATGGTAAGTATATGTAGCTTTTTGGCGAGAGCTACAGTAGGTATTGTATTTATGGCGAAGCTTATCAAAATATTGTTACAATTTACCTTCCGTGGCTTTCGCTTTAGATTATAGAAGCTCATAATAGGAATGTTGAAAGCAGCAGACATTGATAAAGCAGGTATAAACGTTGTACCTCCTACACTATGTATGTTTTTCTGAAAATCATTTTATCTGCATGTTTTTACTACTGAGGTATATCTGATTAAGAAATATTCATTGAATTCTAAGCTACTGAGACATTTCCGTTAAGCTTTGCTGGTAGTTGGAGTTTTTCTCATCGACAAATAAGACATTATAACTGTAAAGCTCTGATGTCAGAGTCAAGAAGTCTTATTTAATGAAAAGAAAGCGTGTGTTAATCTGCGAGTGGTCAAAAGAAAAGAAGCTTATAATGATATCATGGAAAGGAACATAAAGGTATTTTTTGTTGTTCTTTTTAATACTGTAACGTTTAACCCTGTGCTAAACGTTGTGGGGTGAGTTCACTTGCGTAAGCCTCAAAGTTCGCAGATTGCTTCCAATGGTTTATTTCCAAACACTCAGTACACGAGCTTCTATTATGGTACAACTGTCACCACTTGTCACCTTGACAATCTATACTGTCACTGTCTTCACCGACAGAACTACTATTAACCTCTGATTGCACAGAATGACTGTTATCAACTGCCTTTATAAGACTCACTGCCTTCATAAGACTGACTGACACTGTCCCGTGATCGACACGGCTTTATATACCTGAATCATGACATGACATTCATCGAGAATGTTCTATGATTATCTAGACGCACATAATTAATGTTCTAGATCCTTGTCAAACTGACAATACTATGACAAATTTGTACCTCACATATAGCTTCTCGAAGGATCGAGAATAACTCTACCATAATTCTAGAACTATATAAGGAAATATACATGCAATAACTACTGTAAGCAACGTAGTAGCTTAAATAATTAATAAACGAATATCAACCGTAAGTACATGAATACCTATCCACGTTACAATACGGTAGAAAATCTTCTTATATCATTAGCAGTATTAATATTATTTTGTATATAAATCTAATTAAGTTTAATTATTTTTTATAAAAAGCTCTTATCATGTTTTATAAAGTAGGTAAATACAACTTTTTTTTTTAAATACCTAGTTACTATTAAAGTTAACCAAGTTTGCCAGCTTTATTTCAAATGACAGCTTAAAAACACAAACACTACGCAAAAAATAATCTGTAAAGAAAAACATACATCATTTAGTAAACCTATAATAATGACGGTCTAACAGCAATAGTAGAAGATTCATTACCCATATTTTTAGCCATATAACTACTTATTTTTTGTAGGGCAACCATAATATCTATCCCTTTTGCTACTTGTAGTTAAAATTAAGCCGAAAAAGAATATCAAAATCAAAATAATACATTTTAAAAAAAGTACTTTTTGATGTTATTCCATATAAATATATAAATGGTTGTTTAAGTCCTTACAAATTCACCTATTCGAGAGAGAAACTGTATGTTATAGTAATATCCAAAACTAAAGAGGTTATTCAAATGTTCGGAGTGGTATTGTTCGAGATTATGTTACGCGTTTTTGCGAGAACAGTGAACAGTGATGTTTATTTAAACCTTTCAGAAAATCTGCTCGGAATATCCTATTACATAATTTCCAGTAATATCATCCCAAACATTTGAAGAACACCTTGGTTGAGAATAATATCCTATTGCCTACATACGATTTTTTTTCTTTTTTTATTTCTAAGGGACGTTGCAGAAAATACCTATTTGATTTGAATTTTTGATAATAATAATAACAATAATCTTTATTTATAGCACTTGGCTAGTCAAAATTACAAAAAAATAAACATATCATCAACTGAATATAATATATCAAACATATAAATTCTACTGCTACCAATAATATTTAAAATATAAATTTTCTCCATTTTAAATAGGTACTGTTTCTCTTTCATATTACTTACATTCCCTTTTACAACCATTCAATAAATGTTTAAGAAATAGTTGGTGTAGCATTTTAAAAATAAAAATTGATGTATTATAGGTTATGACCGTTCTTATACTTAACAAATGTGTATAACATATAACTCACCTAGTATATCTATTAGAATTTGGAATAATTCCTAATGCCCTATTTTTTTTTTTTTTTTTTTTGAAATACGTTCATCTCTGAATTACTCATTAAAAACAAGAGAGTTGAGTAAAAGTACAAATGAGGTGAGATAATTGTTTTATAAATTGTTAATTTTGCCCAAGTACTTAATGTTTTTGACATTCGTCCTAACAAATTAACTTTTTTGCAATTTTATCTGTTATATAGTTTCAATGTTCAGAATATGAAAGGTTTTCATCATTTATACAACCTAAATACTAAATTTATGTACAGTTTCAATTACTTCACTGTTAATTTTTAAACTTAAATAATTTTTTATAGCTATTTAATTTACTATTTCTTAAAAGCATGGTTTTTGTTTTATTTATGTTTAACTGTAAATAATTGTTACTTAGATAGAACTTATCTTATCACCCATACATCTGCTTTTACTTGTTATTATTATTCAGGGATCTCAAAACATCGCGGCGGAAGTACACATATTTCAGACCTTACCACTGCTGTAACTCGAAAACAGTAGATAACTTGCAAAAATCTCCAATTTAAATGTTGCTAGACATATCTTTCAATTTTATAAAAAAGGCAATTCCCCCTCCACATAGCGGAAATACACATATTTCATTATTTATCATTGCTGTTACTCGATAACCGTAACTCTTTAGAAACAATGTTCAAATTAAACGTTTCCTGATATTGAGTCATCTTTACTTGGGTACTTGACTAATTTTTTGAACATTTCTTATTTTGTAGTTAGACATTCAATTAAACCAAAAAAAAAAACAAAAAAATTTCGAGTCTATTTTGAAAATAAAAAAATATATTCAAAAATTGTTTTTAAATTTCCCGCTTGAATTCTAAAAATGGCTGCAACGTCACAATCTCCCTTAGTTAGTGTCCCACGGTAATCAAAAAAGGAGGAATAGAGCAGAGAGCACTATCTGACCAGAGATAATATACAATATTGTATGCTCTCTCTGACGAGGATTTGTTTAACGACTTGATTACTACGTCACTATCTTGCTCGATTTTGATAGGCGTTCGCAGTCACTTGATAATGAGTTTGAAATTACAACTATTTAAATTGATTATATTTTAAATTCTAAGAGAAATTTAACCTGCATATGTGATTTTTGGTATCTTAGGACTACCTAAAATCGTCTGAACATCACTTTGTGTTGAATTTCCATTAATGTCAAGTACCCAATTCTGCCGTCTCAGATTTGCATTCTCGAGAAAAATTGACCCTGGGAGAAGTTTTTGGGGGAAGGACATTTTGACTGTCGATTTTTCTCATTGGGACCATCGCTTTAAAATGCCAAAAAAATCATGAATATCGGAATACGTTTACTATTTATAAGGCGCGAACATCTACAAAAAAAAACATGCAGACAAACAGTAGTCGAATTATTGTATACCACCGTCGCCGGTCAAAAAATGGAGCTTATCAAAAACAAGATGGACTATTACAATTTTTTTGGCTTTGAGAGAGTTGTAGATTTTGAATAATACAGTTGACGACTTTAATAGGATTTTCTTATAAATGTGGCCATATGTTGAAAAATATCCAGTTGAAGTAAAACCTTATGTTGTCGAAATGAACGCAACTGAAATTCAAGATAACATGTAGGGCATTCCATTTAAATAAGAAAATAAATTTGGTACCCTGCGATCTTGTAAAACACCCTGTATAGCTTGACCATATCGATAATTCTGTTAGCAAGCTTATGTCACTGGATAACATAAATATCTATTTCCTGGATATAAGTTGATCACCTGTATATGGGTCGTACAAAAAGTAGCATCAGCATCGCGTGGGTAACTATTTCCTGGTTTCAGACAATATTGGAAACTTCGCTGGGCTTTTGATACTCAATAAAGGTGTTGTATTTTGTATCTGAACCGTAATATGTGGAAATTGGTGAAAATGACATTTTCAGGGAATTTAACCAATTACAATAACTGCCTACTGTGAAATTAGCAACAATAAATCAAGGATGAGTACTGTGCTTGAACAGATGGATATAAAAAAATATAGTAGCACTTCTTAATTTGCTTGAATAGATGTACCTTCTATGAAAATCGAACTGTTCCTCTGATTCATAATTAACATGTTTTGAATTTAGAAAGTTTCCTCTTCTCGAAAAAGTTTTAATTCGACTGCGTCCAACTTTCGGGACAGACATGGAAAATGGCAAATATTCATTTTTTTTTTCGTCAAACTCGGAATTGCCTAAGTTTACAAGGGGCGTAGGGAAATTTTATTCAGTGTTATGTAAAATACTAGGCTTTCAACAAAGTTTGTGGGGTAAGTATCTACATAATGTTGAATTTTCAAAGTTCGGTTACCTGTTTGTTTGTATTTGACTTTCAGAATTAATTAATTGGATCACAAAACAGAAAAGCAATACATATACATGAGATGAGATAAACCCATAAATTATTTTACATTTTTGATGAGTTTACAATCAAGTTTTGTAGTTGGTGCAATGAACAACTATTGAATAGACACAAACTACATTTTCTCTGTAACTACTTGACTCCTCATCAAGAATTTGGCTGAGAAATAATAATTTCAAGTAAATCATCTCATTCTGATATATCATGTTATGCATTCTTTTTGACCGACAAACCCAAACGGAAGAGGTATACAATTCGACTGTTTGCTTTTTTTTGGATTTTTGATTCATGTGAAAGAGGAAAGTTGGTCCAATATTTAGAAAAACTCAAATTTGAAATCTTCTTCCATCCAAAGACCGCCCCCAAAAGGACTGGAGGGGGAAATTTTTCTAGAAAATGGAAAATCTGAGAAGGCAAAATAAAAAATTTGAACATATTTGGAAACGTTTATATTGGACATTTCTCCAAAAGAGTTTTCGAGATACAGCAGTAAAATATGAAATATGTATACCTGCGCCTATACATGGATAATAAAGAAGTATCTTCGTTGGTGTTATTGAACTTTCAACAATTTTCATGACAAATATTACACTCAAAAGTGTGAAATACATATTTTTCACAAGAAATTGGACCGACTTAATTCTATTGGAGTTGGTGAATACAACAACAAACTTTAACGGCTCCAATAAAATTATTAAGAATTATTTTGTATTTTTCAGTGCACCAATTAATAAAGCCGGCCCGATTTTTTGTAAAAATTTTTTATTGATTGAGAGTTTTAGATTTTAAGTTCCAAAAGTTTTACGCAAATATTATTGTTTCTTATAAACTTAAACACAATTTAAAAAACGAGGACCCTGTGAATTAAGTTTCGAATAACGAACTTTAAATTTTTAGAAACTATATTTTATTAAAAGTGACAAAGTTACAGTGAGAAGTTAAAATCACACTTAACATTTATAATTGATTTACATCTTTTTATAACATAAAATATGGTCCGGTGTCAGCATGTCGGTTCTTGTTACTAGCCGCTGGATTGGATCCTAACTTGTGCATAAATGTTTGTATGATGTATTTTTTCCAAACAATGACTTCTACTACTACAAACTACAATTTGTGAAAGTCTTGCTAAAAAAATTAAAACCCGGTATATAAAAGCACTCATTGATTAAATACGAAAACTTGTTTACCAATAAAGCTGCAATTGGATAGTTATAATAATTTAATACGTAGGAGTTGTCAACTGTTTTTGCCTTTATATGTATAATTCTGGTCAATATATATATATATATATATATATATATATATATATATATATATATATATATATATATATATATATATATATACTCATACCTAATTATAAAAGAGTACCATGACTAACTGACAGACAACGCACAGCCTAGTCGAATGAATACAAATATTTTTTAACAAAAAATTGGACCGACGTTATTAGTTGGTACACTCAACAAGTGAAATTTTTGAAAAAAATTAAAAATAGTTTTTATTGGGCATTTAAGATTTAAACCGTACCGATGAGTACCTACTATTGCTATCCTTTTCTCGATTTTAACTATACTTATGTATTATTTATATGTGTTTGCCAGCAACAGCAATTCCATAACAAATTACTGTTTGTCTACCACAACACAAAATTAAACTTTAAATTAACAATAACGTCTGACGTCTGACAATTGCGACATAACCATAGACGATCTTCCAAAAAGTACCTATATACCAGAGAACGAGACGTATATATACGCTCCATGCTCGTGCGTAATTCCAGTGACGGATCCCATTGTCGTTCCATGTCGACATTATAATGATCTTGGTTGAATGAGATTGAATGAGATAATTATAATTACCAATATTGGATCACACTTGGAGCTTAACAGGCGGCGAGATGTCTGCGATCTAAGTACGAATTCGAAATTTCATGTCTCTAGACCGTATGGGGCCTGAGAAATCGCTGCGGAGTCCATTGATACAAGAACCGGAAGTAATAAAAACTATTTAAAAATACGGAATAATATTAATTCTATTGTTGCTGTCAATTTTGAAGTTCTGCAATTGCAATTGAATTGATAACTTTTGGCACCAACTTCACAATTATCAGCAACAATAGAATTAATATTGTAACGTTTAACCTTGTGCTAAACATTGTGGGGTGAGTTCACTTGCGTAAGACTCAAAAGTTCGCAGATTGCTTCCAATGGTTTATTTTCAAACACTCTGTACAGGATCTTCTGTTGTAGTACAACTGTCACAACTTGTCTCTTTGACTATCGCGTTTCAACTACTTTCGACTTATGTCTCCAATTGACTGCTATAATAAACTGACTCTATTCCGTGATCTTCACGGCTGTGTAAATCTGAATCATGATATGACATTCATCGAGAATTTTCTAGAGGCCTTTTCGGAAACCCAACCGAGTTGAGACCCGAGCTAAGTTTAGCGTTCGGAAACTGATCGAGTTAACCTTACCCTTTTCGAAAACATGCAGATTACGTACTCGGTCTGTGATCCGGGTTATTCCATAGCGACCCTGCCTGGTACGCAGAGTTATGACAACCTTTTTGGTTCGCGCATGCGTATGTATACTTGACAGATTTGTCAGTACATTAGTTTAAATTTTGAGTATCCATTGCTAACAGAGAATAGAGTGTTTCCAAGTCCTGATCTCAGTTGCGAATTTAAATAAAACTATGGATTTAGAGGAGAACTTGGGAAGATGTGACGAGTGTGGATACATAAACAGAGTTTCTGTTGTAACCCAGCATATGAAAGATGTGCATACGAATAATCAGTGTAAGTAAAGTATGATGTTATTTCAATCTAATACAAAATGTAGGTAGTTGATTTAATTAAAATAAAACTGTCTTAGATTATATCGTGGACGAACCAAACCCTGATATTGATTATATCGTGGAAGAACCAAACCCTGCTATAGATAATATACGCTTGAACGAAGAACCAAATACACTTCAGGAAATTTCAAATTCAGGTAGTTATAAATTATATAAGGCTTCTTCAAATAGCTAATATTTACAGTTCTTAAATTGACAAATCAGCCACCCCATTCGTTGTTTGGTATCTATTAACAGTAGAGACAATCACCAACAACATGACTGGCTGATTGGTTTTGGATACTCGAAACTATTTTGACTGATTTATTGTTTAACAAACCTAATTTACCAACATTTTTCTAATTTTAGTAGTCAATGATAAAGGACAAGAAGATAAATTGTTTTGGAAGACAGCACACGTCCAATTTTTGTTGTCATTGTATGAACGGGAGAAGTTTCGTTTTGACGATAAAAAAACAAGCAACAAAAAAATATGGAAGGACATAGCGTTGGAAATATCAAAAAAGTGTAATATAGTTGTAACGAACGATCAGTGCGAGAATAAATTCAAAAATTTAAAAAAGACATTTAAAAGAATAGTCGACAACAATTCAAGTTCTGGACGAGGGGCTATACAATGGGAACATTTTGACACCATGAACAAAATATTTGGAAATAACCCAGAAGTAACTCCTCTAAGTACTTGTAGCAGTATGGGTGTCACGGTGAGTAGTTTATTTAATCTAGTATCTTGGAATTCTAAATTATATTTAAAGGGAGAAGAGAATACCGAAAATATTGAAAACGATGCTACCAGCACACCATCGTCAAGTCGAAAACGGAAAAGGTCAAATGATGAGGAACCAGCGTGGTTCAGGAAATTCAGAGAAGACTCTGAGAGAAGGCATACAGACAGGATGCAAAGGCAAGATCGCTTACTTGATCTTTTACAAAAAATTATTGAAAAAGACTGAGGCAAACTGACGCCTATATTTTTTGTTTGTTTATATTTTAATAGGTTTTCTTCAAGAATGATCTCTTCTTTTTACTAGTCCTATATTTTATAATGTTAATTATATATATATCTGTTTTTGTTGATATTTTAATATTTTAGCATTTTATAGTTTTGTTTTCTATTTATTTAGAAAGATCTCTTAGAAAATATTTTGTTCCGGAAAAAAAATAAATAAAAGAATAGAATATCGTGTTTTATTTATTCCAAATACAAAACAACAAAATTCACTTGTATCAGTGAAAGTTATAACCCAAAAATACTAATGTTAACATTTTTCTGATTATACAGGCTGTATCCTAAAATCGATTTTAAAAATACAAATGAATGGTTGGTTTAAGCAATAAAAAAATAAGTGTCACTTCTAATAAAGGCTGTAGGCTGGGGTATCTATTTATTAAATAACAGATTAAAAATACGTTCTCTTTTAGACGTTTGTATCGTTGATGTCTCCTCGTCTTCCAAACTTCCTCCTAAATCTTCATCCAAATCAATATCCACATCACCAACATCTTCATGACTTATACATATATTGTGTAATATGCAGCATGCCATTATAATCTTTGGAATATCTTCAGTTTTGTAGACATTGACATATTTTAAAATCCTAAATCTCCCCTTTAGCAGACCAAAACTTTGTTCGATACATACTCTTGTTACAGAATGGAGGGTATTGAATTTTTTTTGTTGTGCACTTAAAAATCCATTGTCTTTGAAAGGTGTAATCAGAAAATTTGTACATGCATATGCAGAATCACCCAACATGTGATACTCCTGACCAATTAAATTTTGAATTGCCAAATAAAGTGGTGATTTTTTGAAAACTCTTGCATCATGGATGCTTCCTGGACAACCTAAAATATTTATAATATACCTATAATAGTTGGGCATATGCATGTATATAATAAACTTACCTGCATAACAGTCAATGAATTTGTAATTGGCATCGCATACTGCTTGAAGTATAATCGAGTGATATCGGTTTCTATTAAAATATGCATTAGGCATATATTTAGGTGCACAAATAGGGATGTGACTTCCATCAATTGCACCTATTACATTGGGAATGTTTCCTCTTTTCTGGAATTCCTCTGACACCCTTCCATAATTTGTTGGCCAACAAATGTATCTCTTAACGTTTTTGACCAGCACATTAACCACTCTGTGGAAGAATTCCCAGGTGGTTGAAATGCTCAAATTGAATCTATCAGCAACAGACCTAAAAATAGACATTATTAGAAAACACAGTAATTAAATCTTCAGGAAACTACCTATACACTTCTTGATTTGCAGCCATCCATAAGGTTACTAGCAACTGCTTTGTAGGGCAAGATGACCTACCACCTGTAGAAGTAAGTTGGTAAATTTCATTTCCGTGGGCTTCTAATACAGCAGCCACCGTAGTTTTTTTAAGTCTGAAGTGACTTTTAAAATCTATAATTAACATTAAAAATTACATAAACCTAACCATTAAAATAATTGTTCAAATACCGTTCAGAGAATAACAATTCAACACAATTGGTATGTAATTTTCCACGCATACTCGTTTTCTTTTGGGGTTCTCATGGAGTGCACATATAATAAATTCCTCTTCAACATCATCATCGCCATAATTGAATATTTCGCTGATAATAGCAGATACGTAGTTAAATTTTCTTTTTAACGATTTTGCCATTGTGAGGTTAAGACCATCCAATCACTCAATACAGGAAAAAGGTAAACAAACAAACAACCCTGAGCCTATACTCTGAGTGTTCGTTTACTTTGCCGATCGAGTAGCTACCCTGTTGCTGCTTGTTGGAACCGTCACGTGACCAAAGAGGATCGAATTGGTAACACGAGTTGAGTTTCCGAAAAGGCCTTAGGATTATCTAGACGCATATAATTAATGTTCTAGATCCTTGTCAAACTGACAATAGTATAACAAATTGTACCTAACATATAGTTTCTGGAAGGATCGAGAATAAATCTACTATAATTCTAGAGCTACATAATGAAATATACAAGCAACACTATTGTAAATAAGGTAGTAGAATGAATACAAACTAAAAGAAATAATAACAGTAAGTACATGATAAACTACCCACTTAACAATATTATCTCGTATCTTTCAGTACACCAACTAATAACGTCGGTCCAAATTTTTGAAAAAAACATTTATTTCACACTTTTGAGTGTAATATTAGTCACGAAAATCGTTGACCGTTCACAAATACCAAAGAAGATAGTACTTATCCTATTACTCACGTATATTCTTTGCTTGTATTTATTATGTAGAGATCTCAGAATATCGCAGCGGAAATTCGTAAGTATTTTAGATTTAACCATTCAACCATCGCATATCTCGACAACCGTAACTCTAAGGATAAAATGTTCATTATAAATGTTGTTAGAAATACTATTGTCTTTCATGTAGTGTCCACAAATTTTAAATTTTTGAAAGAAATCGCCCTCTCCACATAGCAAAAATGCACATATTTGAGAATTGGTAGCCAGAGATTTACAGTTTTCGAAAAAAATCGCCCCTTCCACAAAGCGAGAATACACATATGTGAGATTTTGACATGAATTTAACTCGAAAACCGTAACTCTTGAAAAAATGTTCCAATTAAACGTTTCCGGATTGTCCTATCTTTAATTCTGGTATCTCGAATTTTCGATTTTCGAGAAAATTTGTCCCTTCATCCCCTTCGGGAGCGATTTACAGACGGAAGGAGATTTCGGATTTGAGTTTTTACGAATATGGGACCATTTCTCAAGTCTCCTCTTTCACATGTTTACTATATAAAACGCGCGAACAAACAAATAAAAAAGCATA
Source organism: Crioceris asparagi (assembly GCA_958507055.1). Taxonomy (NCBI): domain Eukaryota; kingdom Metazoa; phylum Arthropoda; class Insecta; order Coleoptera; family Chrysomelidae; genus Crioceris; species Crioceris asparagi. Next base: position 119,860,798 of record OY293826.1, read on the forward strand.
TTGTCGAATTGTATACCTCCTCCGTACGGGGTTCGTTGATCAATAAAAATAGAAGTCTTGCAACAAGATAGGATACTTAGGGGGTGTGGAAAGAGCTTCTTATCAAAGTTATAGGAATACTCTGCAAATGGTTGCGATATTAGTCGTAATTTGCATAATTTGATGGTATGCAGATTTATTTCTTTTGAAGTAAGCTTTAGCTGAAAGTGTATCATTAATTTCAGATTTCCCACATTTCACCTTTATTATTGAAAATTGGGCCAGGTTGTTTGCATCATAAATGTGAAAATCTCCATCTGAATATTATTTCCTGAACAATCTCGGATGAGAGAACTTTCATTGAGCTCTTCTGGCTATCGGATCGATACTCGTCATGAGATGAATTCGTGGAATTCATTAAGGGGGTGAATAGTGCGGAATGTCAAATGAGGCCTGCTGGAGCTGTGTTCCTGGAAAATACATGAATCCCTGTTTTTCTCCATAACTTTCCATTCCCTGCTGCCATTCATTCTTGTAGCAGCGATACCAGCGATCTAGCTGGAATAGCATCTTCGCAACAGATGGATCGGACGTTTTTGTTTTGTCGCCTGGAAGCTAATGCCTTTTCGGTGTCGACAACTGCGTCGATCGTTCTGAAGACTTTTGTTATGCCTAGCACAAACGCACGTCCTTATTCTCATCGCATCGGATTAAGCCGTAATGAGTTTCGCATCGTCTAACAGATGATCTAAAAATAACATTCTTGGTATAAAAATGGACTGACTCTATGACCTTCATTATAAAATCGAAGCAGAGAATCTATTGATTTTAGACAACTACCTACTACTTTTAGTTAACATACTACTCCAACTTTAAGTGAAGATCGACAAACCAAGTATAACATAGTTTTCAAAATAAGGAACTATTCAAAATTATCACTTTTCAAATTTAATATTTGTTATAAAAACGTTGAAAAACGACGAATTCAAGTGAAATAGTTAACTTGAAGTAAATCGTACCCCAGACATTATATTTGGGGATTAAATCAGTGGAAAGTGTGTTTCAGTACATTGTACCTAGATGTCCAAGCAAATGTTACAACGTAAAAACGTGAATCAAGAAAAAAGGGAAGCAGTTTTCAGGGAAACCACCGCTACGCTTTAAAAATTCGTGGCTAAGCTTGCAATCGCAATTGCAAGTTCTCGATTGGAATTTCTGGACTGAAGTATTTGATGTTGGTTGCAAATATTGATTACGTTGATTTGAATCATTTCAGGTCCATGGAATCATATAGGAGATAGTAATATACTTGAGAATAAAATGTAATGAAATATTTTTGGATCGCAGTAAACATGATGAATATTTACACACATTTAATAACTCAGTAAAACCAAAAATTAGGTTATATATTAAAGAATTATGTATGTCTAAGATCTAAGCAACCAGTTTGATGCTCTGGTTGATGTTATGGACCGTCCAGCTGACCCCAACTTCAACTGTATTTTGTGGGCATTCTTTTGTACCGAATTGTAATGTAAGGTACCTATTGGAGTTGATAAGCAAGAAATGTGTATTTTTGTTTGATATAGAACTGTAGAGTTTGGTGGTACGTACGAACTTGAATTATTCTAAGTAATTTTTTTCTCAGTCGTGAATTTTTCAAAGAAAATTTCCCGGGGCTACTCGAAAAAATGTTCGGAGATTATTCAAACTCTTTTTTTCTGTGACGGGATTTTTTTTTATATTCTGTCTCTGTTGACACGTGCCAATGTATCACTTTTATAAAATATCTTTTTCCCACTGGAAAAAAGTGAAAACTTCTTTCAAATATAGCGATTTAGTTGGCAATAATTCTTGTGACGCTACATTCGCTGCTTTTACTAACTCCGGTGAAAACAAAGAAAACTCGAAATCAAACATTTTTTACAAACAAACAACCAAGTTCGCAATTTTTAAATCTTCTTCTTATTCTTCTTCCCACTTCTTTAATAGGCTCGTGCCAGTTCTATCTTCGGGTGCCTCTTTATTGTCTTATATTGTCTAGTATTATTATTTCAGTCTGTCAGTATGTCTGTCTGTGCCAAGGGTATCGATTAGGCGCGCCAGTTGGACATCCTGCTCACACTAGTTTTATATTATTTTATTTATTTATTTATATATAGTTGCTTGAAAATAGCTGTAAAATGTGTTTCGATCAAGACTGTGGTGAGAAAATGCCTTGAACGATTTTCATGAAACTTGTGTAAAATATTTTGTTCAAAGTCCTTTATCACTTAAGTAGTATAACGCGTATATCTGTGCAAAAGCAGGAAAAGATGTATGCTCTTATGAACTGTAGATTTTTCCAACTTTTTAATCTTATTGTTTGTCATGATACGCTATTTTACCCGGCACTAACCGGGCAAGCACTTTGGTATATTGTGATACGAAAACATAAAATCATAAATAACCATAAGTATGGAGCCCTTCTCCTCATAATCCTTCTCGCCCGTAGAACCAGCCCGAACACTAACCCAGATCCATCCACAGACATGAATTACTCCTACGTATGTCTTAGGGATTTTCTGGTATGGAACTCCCCACCTTTAAGTACAAGTCGCACTGACAGACTCTCACAAAATAGTCCAGTGACAAACTGCAAACAAATAAAGCAAAAAGTCCACGAAAATTCAGCCATACTTCTTTAGCTATTACAGGTCTGGAACCCTCCACTTAGGAGGACTAGTCACACTTACAGCCACTACCAAATCATTCTAATTACATTCTACATATATAAGAGGTAACAAGACCATCAAAATCCAACATTAGAAATCTGAAATATACAATAAGACTTTTCCACGTGACGTCAGCGCCATTTGAACTACTGTCAAAATCAGCTGTTCTGGAGGGCAACAATTCACAAGTTTGAATTTTAAGATCGTACTTTTTACTTTATTTTAGTTATTTTATACAGTTTCAAAACACTGAGGTTAATAATAAGATATTTTAACACTAATAGAATTGTTTTAGAGTGATTGTATGTTTGAGAAAACTAGAGTTTGTAAGTAATTACTTAAAATGTAGGTACTCACCAAAGTATTATTCCCTTAAATAACATTTTTTTTATGTTCAATTGCCACATTTTTGTGGAGTTGTGCAAACAGTAAATGCAAACGATTATAAGAAATTATTTCCATTACCATTGGAAAAATACACTAGAGGTAAATTAATTGAAGAAGGTGCAGCTCGTCGGCAATCCTGGATCCAGGCCTTACATAGAGATGATTTAACAGAAAGTAAAATCAAATGGCTAAGAATTTGTAGTAACCATTTTATTTCAGGAAAATCTATCTTATAATGTTTTTTTTGAATGCATTTTTTTATTGCATACATAATGTGTTTTATGTATTTCGATCAATTCAAATAAAGTTAGTTATTAGTATTACGTATATAAACAATGCTTGGGATTTGGAACCATTGGCGTAGATACAACAATATAAAAACAGAGAAATACCACAACACATCAACAACTTTATTAATTATTGTCACCCGACAATTGTTTCGCCAACAAAGTTGGCATCTTTAGGTGTAAACCTGTTACTCTATACTCTATACTATACTACTATACAGTAACAGGTTTACCCCTGAAGATGCCAACTTTGTTGGCGAAACAATTGTCGAGTGACAATAATTAATAAAGTTGTTGTGTTGTGGTATTTCTCTGTTTTTAGATTATTACGTATATAAATAGCCATGTAATTTTTTTTTCAACAATAGCCAAAGAAAACACAGCAAATTTTGAAAACAAGAAGACTCTGGAATTACATACCAACAGTAGGTACATATGGGTTTCACGCCAAATTAAAGACAACCTCTAAAGTAGCGAGAGAGTTAGGTACACTAGGGCAAAAGAAAATGTAAAAAAGAAAGAGCATAGTTCTAAGGTTCCATTTATATTATATTCATTTTTCATTATACACAAATTATATAAGAATTCCACTTTTGTTTTTTAGGACTGATGCTCGGATATATTTTCTTTCTTCTTTCATATTTTTATTTGAAAAGAATAGAAATATGGTGGCTGTATGACAGTCTTTTACTTAAGATATGATAAACACGTGTGCAAAATTTGGTTGGGATATCTCAAATGAAATATAGCTAGATATAATATTTCCTTTAAGTCTCCGTAAATTCAGACTTCTAGCTTTCTCAACAACAAAGTTACAGGGGGGTCAAATGTGGCCTGAATTGTTTCGAGAAAAGGATAATACGGCTGTGCTCGACTTGGCGGGGGCACGACAGTGTACAAAATAAAGTATAAAAAATCCCGATGGCCTGTAGTCAGCGGAAAGGTAAATTTTTCAAAATTCATTGAATTGAAATTTTAACAACCTTTTCATTGGTATACCTACATGTTATTAAATAAAATTGTCATAGCCTTGCAGTTAGAGGTTTTTGTTTTGGCTGTTGAATATAAAGCAGACAGGGTTCGAGTCCACTTCAAGGCAGATTTTTTTTTCGTCTATTTCTTTTCAATAAATATACTATATATTTTTTAAATCAGGGTCTATATTAAGATCTCCAGAAAATGTACAATTACATCAAATTTAGGTATATTGAGTGTTCATGTTTTATCAATATTTGTTATTTTTCTTTATTAATTTGTATTTTTTTACCTGTGGATTTTATGAAAAATTGCTTTGAACAAAAGTTGTAGGTACTGATTATATCTATAACCTAAAATTATTTTTAATAATATTTACAGTAATGCTCTTTTTTGATATCTTTTTTAAATGTTTGAATGGTCGCCATTTTGAAACTACTTATCCGATATTGCCCAATAACGAACTCGACCGAGATATAAACTTTTGAACCAAATGTTTTTTTGGACTAACTTATAGACATATAACAACATGCCGTTGAAATTTTTTCGAAATTCAAAAGTGTGAACGATCGCAATAGGTATATTTCTATAAGAAATTTACCTAAAAATACAGGCAAATATATAAAACTTCACAGAGGCACTATACATGCATTTTCGAAAAGGTGTTTTTTCAATTTACTTTTGAAATTATATAATGATAATGATAAATATAAATAAGTTACATCTCCTTGTCATTTCTAGTCTTTGGTTTGGTGCTCTGATATCATTTCTGTTCCTAGTGTTGTAAGAATGTTTGCTCCCATTTGTAGTATACTTCTGTAAGTTTTCTCGAATGTCGATAAGTTTGTAAAATATAACACATGATGGTAGAGTTAAAATATTCAACTTAACAAACCAATGCTTACAGCTAAAGTTCGGATTGCTCGCTTTTGAATTCTAAATATTCTAGAGACATGGATAGATGTACCTCTTTTTATCAGTCGATACGTTAATGAACTATGAAACATTGTATTGACCGACGAACGCAAACGGAGGAGGTATACAATTCGACTGTCTGAATTTTTTTTGATTTGTGCGCGTGTTGTATATAGGGTGTATCATAAAGAATGGCCATACTCTTAAAGGCATATTCTATGGTCAATTTTAAGTCGATTTGACAACATTCATCTATATACAAAAAAAGCACCCTTAAGAAATTACAGCATTTCAGAAGTTTTATGGCTGTAAAATCCAAACAGTACAAAATAATAGCTTGAAATTTAGTTATCTACCAATTGCTAGCTTCAAAATTAGGCAAAAAGCAAAAAAATTCTTAGGGAATTTTTCTTTTCAAAATGTCTAAAATAGTTTTCTAGATTTAAAGGAAACTAAAAATATGGGGGTTGAAAGGGGCTTCAATGCCGATTCCACCCCCTTGCCTTCTCTGGAACGCATCCAACTCTATTCGCAAATGATTTTTAAACCTTAAGAAATAGTAGATATAAAAATTTTAAGCTATTATTTCGTTCTGTTTGGATTTTATAGCCAAAAGACTTATCGATGTTATGCAACTTTGAAGGGCGGTAACTTTTTAAGGGTGTGTTTTTGTATATAGATAAATGTTGTCAAATCGACTAAAAAATTACCATAGAATATGCCTTTAAGAGTATTACCATTCTTTATAATACACCCTGTATAATTAAGCGTTGGTACCTATTCAGATTTTGGTGATTTCTGATTCATTTGAAAGAGGAGATTTGAGAAATGGTCCCATATTCGTAAAAACTCAAATCCGAGATCACCATCCCTTAAAAAACAGCCCCAAATGGAGTGAAGGAGGCCATTTTTCTCGAAAATCGAAAATCTGCGGTGGCAGAAACAAATATAGGACAATATCCGAAAACATTTAAATTGATAATTTTTTCTAAAGTTACGGTTCTTAAGTTCCATCGATGTTAAAATATCAAATATGTGTATTGTCGCTATGTGGAGAGGGCGATTTCTTTCGAAAAGTGAAGATCTAAAGGAACCACATGAAAGATTAGATTATTTGTAGCAATATTTATAATGAACATATTTTCCTTAGAGTTACGCTCTTCGAGTTACAAATACTTATACGTTTTTCCGCTGCAATGTTTTGAGATCTTTAAATAATAACAGGTAGTTACAAGCAAAGAATATACGTGGGTAACAGGATAAGTACTATATTCTTTGGTATTGGTGAACGTTCAACTATTTTCGTGATTAATGTACACTCAAAAGTGTGAAATAAATATGTTTATACAAAAAATTGGACCGACATTATTAGTTGGTGCCCTGAAAATCACAAAATAATATTAATTCTATTGGTGCTGGTACTTGTGAAGTTGGTGTCAAAGGTTATCAATCTAACTGCAACTTCCCAACTTCAAAACTAACAGCATCAATAGAATTAATATTATTTTGTATTACTCACTGCACCAACTAATAACGTCGGTCCAATAAAAAAAATATTTATTCAATAAAACATAGCTGATAAAAGCGTTTTAAAATGAGTAGAAACAACAAGATGCAATGGAAAACTATCAGTAGCTGTACAAAATCTCGAATACAAGTTGTATCCGAGTGAAACGACTAACCTTAAATGGTAAAGATGCTTGCATTTTTCTTATCTGGCTCTTCAATATGAATCAGCAATATTTGCAGTACAAAAAATATGCTCTTATCAAAAATAATAGTAAATAAGTACTTAATTAATTCTATCTTTCTCTGCTTTGAATTTGATATCTTATTAAGTCACAGTGTTGCATAATCTAGTAAGGAACAGTCCTTTCCGCTTCCTCAAAAGAATGAAAATTAGGTTATGTAAGGACTACTGACAAAAATAGTGATCAATATCAATGCGTGCCTGCTATTGTACCCGGTGGAATAATACGCCGATCCTCCAGCGATTTCTCACGAAATATAAATCGATCAACTTTAGTAAAACGGCAAAGATCAATTGCCGTTGTTTTACCGCTAGAGGGCGTAATAAAAAAAATTAAGAACTATTTCTCTATAGAATGTGACCAATTTTAGTAGGTCTTAAATTAGTAAACTGAAATAAGGCCTCAATTTTAAATAAATTCTGACAAAAAACTTTTTCACATTATACATAATTCAATTTAGTTCCAGTTGTGGTACACAGGAGGCGCCTAGGATGCATACACATTATAATCATCATAAACTGTATTAATTTTTGAATGCCTCATAAAATTTTGACACAAAGAATGCCTTTCTACTCATAATAATAATAATTAATCAATTTCATTCATGTTATCCATAACAACAATTGCCTCCATTCAGTAGCTGGCTGAATGGATCGAAAGCCTTCACTGTTCTGGTCTCCCCGTTTTTTATATGTCGACATCATTATAAAGTACAATTAAAATTTTCAATCAACTCTGTCCCTGTTCGACTCTCATCAGGTGACAGCACAAATAATGGCGGTCGTTGTTTTTGTAGGACCATCTAAATCCAAACCTTTCGATATTATGGGGAGATAAAGGTGTCGCAAACAATGTTAAATTTTCGGAGTGAAATGGTAATCAGGTCACTGGGTCACAATGGAGGGGTGTCGTTAAATTGAATGATGCGTCGTAAATATCTGATCAGCATATATCTACATTTAACAAACTCATTCAAAATGTAATTGGCAGTGTAAAGGAATTCTGCAATTCTGGAATAATGTATCACAAATTTATTGAATTCTAATAATTGCAAGAAATGATTCATCAGTTTCATCCGAAATTAGTATTCTGTTTCTTTTTAATCTATTAGATGCATTGTTATTGTTTTTACTTAATAACTAGATTAAAAACAGTTCTTACATAAATCCCACAGAGATAAACTAGTTACCTGTTCGTAGGTTTGATAAATACACTTAACCATGAACTAAATATATACTGAAAAAAATGATAATTATAAAAAACTTCCTTATATTCACGATATAATTAGATTTCACAAATAAATAATTATTCAATTTTATATATCTTACATTCATTAATTTGATTTTCTTGTTCTTCTACTCTCATGTGATAAGGTTTTGAATTCATTTGGGAGTAGATTGAAGACATATTTTTTAATAGAGCTTTATTTATACCTAAATGTTTTTTATCTTTGTGTTATTGGCATATTATTATTCCTTTGTTAAGTTAGTATTTTGATTTTGTATATTTTCAGACTCGTAATAATATTTCTAAGATTCTAAAGAGAATAGCTGCCCCAAATTCAAGATATTATGGTGGCAGTTAATTTTGTTTTTATTTATAACTAGAGACCCGCTCCTGGTTCGCACGGTTAACACAAAATGCGTTATTGTGAGTCTATCTTAAAAGATAGACATATACCATCGCGGTTTTTTGTACATCTCCTTAAGATAAACAATTCCGTACATTACTTTGATCTATCTCGTAAGGTTTAGCCAGCGTTTGCGATTTAAGCGCAAAAAATATGTTTGTTACAACACTTTACAAATCTTTGAATTTTTCAATTTGTCTGTACTGCAATATATATGTATTATACATATAAATCTTGAATTGAATCACTCGATCTATTGATAAAAACTGCATTAAAATCCGCTAAGTAGTTTAAAAGATTTAAGCGAACAGACAGCGGAAGCGACTTCAGTTTATACTAAGTATCTAAAGATTTTTGATAGTTTGTTCCGGTTTTTGTTGAAGTATCAAAGAATTAGGTTAAGTTCTTCCTTATATTATTATCATATTATAATCAAAATAGCACCTAACAGCCGTATTCATAATCCGAACATAGTTCGGTACTAGCTAGTACTGCATTAAAATAAAAAACAAAACACTATCCTCATAAACCTAGTTTAAGGTTAGGTTGGTCAGATTGCAGTACAGTCCTGATTTACGATAGTGGATTGAAGGTTCTATCAGTGGTGTGTTCTGGTAGCCATGAAACTTAATTTAGTAGCGTACTAAATTTCGATTATGAATACGACTGTAAGTATTTAGAGGATTCAACTCATTTCGTTGTTTTTCCTTTGACTGCAATGTTAAAATTATCAGGTACACTTGAGCTCACATCAAGAAGGTAGTTCTTCAGACATACTATACAATAAATCATTAACACATATAATAAACAAGAGTGGCCCTATCACTGTACCTTGCGCAACACCAGTTCACACATCGTAGTATCCACTTACAACCTCATTAACCTTAATATGCTGACTTCTGTTTTGTAAATAGGTAATAGGTAAGTAATAAGTATATGAACAAACGTTTTTGCTAAATCTAAAATTGTAGCTGCAGGAGGAGTACTATTTGATTCCAGGAAATAACTCTCCATAAAAATATATGCTATCTGTAATTTAAAATCTCAAAATTGTCGATGGGGATAGAAATACGAGAAAAACAAATTTGCGAAAGTATTTCTCGGACTTTAGTCGTGATAACTTTTAAACTTATCGAAACTTTTCAATTTTGCGAAATTCAATGAAAGCAGATATCTTGTATAAATATTTCGCACAATATCATTTTGTATGGGAATATAAAAATTTGTAAAGAAGTAAATGCATGTATTTATCATTATATACACTGCTCAATTGTAATACATAGATCACCATATTCTGCAAAATTTGGTGGTCAAAATAATGATTGATGTTCTTCTTGTTATGAAAATTGTTACATAATACAATTATTGTTGTTAGTCAGTTTATCTTCTACTTCATAGGTACTGTTTTCTAGCCTATTTTTTTTCTGTTGAAATTTTTACTGTTTAAATTTTTAAATTTATTAGCCCATATTTATAAGATAAAGTATTTCGTTCAAAGGTAAAGGTAAAAGGAAAAGGAGGACCTCCCAAGGCGAATGTACAGTGCATCCCATTTTGGTTGAGACAGCCAGGTATCTCGGATGTTGTTGAAGATAGAACCTTGTGGTTTTCACGTTCCTGTGTCACTTTTTTGTGAAACTCAAGATGGTCTGTCTAACTTTTTTTGTTTATAAGTTACATGGCGTTTTTGAAAATTCACACTTTTTGGATTTCCCACAGATCTACGAAGTTTCTCAGCAACAATTTCAAATTCAAAACTTATCCCATAGAAAATTTTACACATTGAATTTTAATAGTACCATAGATTTCAAAGTCTTACTACAGGGATTATTATTTGTAATTTTTTTATAGTAGGTCACAGAGGATACAAATATTGTTGTTGCCTTTTGGAGCATTGTTTTATCAAGTGATTCTGGAGGAATCAACAAATTTGCTGTCATGATAATCCATTTTGATGTGTTCTATAGGGTTTGTGCTTGGCGATTTTGTGAATTTGAGAAATTTTATAATGGCTTTAAGATTTTCCGAACATTCATTTTTTTCTTATTCATTCCTTCTTCTTCTTTTTTCTATCGAGGGAATTTGTATGTTATCTAGACTTCGGTTTTGATTTTTTTCAAACATTCTGGAAGCAGGAACATGATTAATTTTCTTTTCAAATTTAAGAATCTGTTTGGTATCTATATTTAATTATTGTTATTAATCTTTGCTATTAACTAGGAACAATGATCCATTCAAAATTGAAACGAAGTCCAACATTTAGTTAAAATGCATTGCGATGGGTAGATCGGTAAATATTTCTTTTATTTTTATTTATTATTCACATAGTTCATAATTTGACGGATATCAAAATAAATATGAAACCAGAATTCAGCTTTATCACCAATCGCCGAAACCCCATACTGGAATTTTTATCGCAATCTGCGGAGCCATTCTCGAAACAGCTAGTTTGGACCACGAGGATCATCCCCATTGAAAATGCAAGTATCGCCCATCGATTTGTCTGCTCTTAAGACCCCTTTTTGCAAATTTTGATCCAAATCTGCCGAACCATTCAAGAGAAAGTTTATAGATCTCGAAGGTGGCACGGAAAACCACTTATATAGATAATCTTAAAAATTAGAACCTTTCCGAGAAAAAAAAATATGTTGCATATTCAAGAATGGCTCGTATTAATATATTAGATTAGATATACGAATAAAAGGTTTCGAAATATCTATCTGATTATTATTAATTATTAATTTACCCATTATAAAATATGACATTGATGTTTATTATCAAATAATATATCTAATTCATTTGGAGAAAATATGGTCTAATAATACTTAATAATCCCATTCGTGAGACAATCAGATTTCCACCCAACTGTAAAATCTCTCTTCCGCAATTATTCACAAATAGCGACCACATGGCAACATAGCTGTCTACCATCATCAACACGCCTGCGTCCTTCAATTACCGCGTGTGGAGTTCACCATGCCACGCGTCGCGGCGAGACCACCGGAGACGGCGACGACGGCGGCGCCAGTCAGTGCACAGCCGGCTATACGCGCGCAGGATCATCTTCTCTCGGCTGATGCAGTCCTGTCGTCTCATCAACAGACACACACCACAGACAGACGACATACAGACCAGACGACGACGTCAAAGTGGCGCGCTACAATTTCGCCCGCCTAGTGGCGGCGCGACACGCCATCTGGAGGCTGCGGAGGAGCGGCTCTCAGCCCTGTCCTGATCATGGAACAGACACCGATTCGTATGTACCTACCAAAAAAAAAATGCTTTTCTCTCGAAAAAAGATATGCACCGCATCAGCTGATTTCGTCATCGTAGCACCTATCTCTGTCTCTATTTATTTCTTTCTGGCTTTAACTCACTCAGCAGGATGACGGGCTTTAGAGGATGAGCCAGGAGAGAGTTGTTGTTGATAGATGTGCTGCGCTGCTGCTTCGAAGAGCTTTATTAGGACACTCAAGCTTATTGACTCACGCAAGAGAACGAGCAAGCGAGCGAGCTCTCAATTTAATTAAAAAAATACTTGTTGAAAACAGCATCGGAACATTCGGCTTTTATTCACTTTATTTTCTCATAAAAACACTTGCAATCTTTAAAAATATAATATATATACAGGATGACCTAGGGGTGTGGAACCTGTAGATATAACGCACCCAGTTACTCAGACGTTCTGCAATAGTTTTTGACTTATGTCAATTTATGATTAGAAAAAGTTTCGACCCACAAACAAAATGATAATTTCAGAACCATTAAATATAATTCAACCAACTTTTCCAGTCGATTCCTTAAGCTTTGGAGCATTTTTAGACGAACGCAGGGTCGATTTTACGTTACCTACTACGACTTTTGTTGCAAAATGAGTATTTCCACCCCCTATATTATATTGCATCATTGATTTGTTTTTATACAAAGCTTTTTGTCGATATATGGTTTGTGAGGTATAATTTGTAAAAAAATCCATATTTAAATCAAAATATTTCTCAAAAAAGGATTTGAGTACGCCACTCTCATAAAAACTGACACTTAATTCTGGAAATGATATTATAGCAAAATGAAATTTGTTGACAAACAGGAGCACCTAGCAAAACATTGAAAAAAGCATATTTATAAGTGCTCAAATAGTCTTCTAGTCAATGAGTCCCAAACTCTTGCAAGCATTGTTACATCAATTGAAAGGAAGTACGCCCTGATCCTGTTTTTCATATTGTCTGCTGTTATTTGACGATACACCCAAAGAAATAAATCCACTGGACTAAGATCTGGCGATCGTGCGGGCCAAGGCATAGTACCTTCTCTACCTATCCAACGAATGAGATAAGAATGGTCTAGAAACGCACGCTCTATCCTATGGGTATATAATAAAGCACCATCATCTTGCAACCACATGGTCCTTTTTTTGACAGAAAGCTCTTTAAAAATGCTATTTCATGATGAAATAAAATATAGGCTATTGGATTTGAAAAGTTTGAGATATTTCCAATAGTGTTATGTTATTTTAAGAAAATCGTAGTACGATCTCGTCTATATTTAAAAAATGCTTCAAATCTTATGGGATCAACTGAAAAGAAATTGGTTTAATTATCTTTAATTCTGAAATTATAAGTTTTTTGTGACTCTATACACGAAGCTTTATTGGCACATATAAAAATAAAAATATTGTTTAGAATGTGCCTCACTGTCAGTCCTAACATTTGGTAGAAAATAAAATCGATAGCTTGGATAGAGAAAAAGTTATGGAGCTTTTCCGCTTCCCTGAGTCACCCTGTATATATAAATGAGCTCTGATTTATACAGTTACAATATACTGACATCTGGAAGAGAAATCTCCGACACGTTATTTTTTTATTTTACCTTTCTTAATTTTTTATGTAATCAGTTTCAATTTACCACCTCCTCATTTTGACCTATGTTGCTATTTTATTTTTTTTTAAATGGGAGAATTTCATAAATTAAAAGCTGATGAATTTCCTAGTTTAAAATATCAAATACTTGGTGATTAAGATTCAGAAATACCGGATGCTAAAAGCACCTTCAATAAAAACATCAAAACGAAAACTGGTCAAGTGTGAGGCGGACTCGTACACGAAGAGTTCGGTACCTTCGCACAAGAACAGTTTACCAAATATAGTTCAAAAGCTATTTATAAGATTGTGCAAAAGCGCTTTAATTTTTAGCCTTTATAATTATTTGTTATTATAGCCGCTATGAAACTAACTTTTTGAAAAATTTATGTTTACCTATGCATTTTTTGTATTGGGGCCCGCTATATTTTAAATGTTATTCTATTTTTATTATTTTTTATTACAGCGCTACTTACCTCTGCTGTCCATCTATTTGTCCGATCCGATCCTAATAACGGCTCTATCTTTTGAACAGACAGACAATTCTGGTTCGATGATATGGAACCCTTCAAGTCAATCTAATAATGAGATTTGTAGTCGTATAATTATGCTCACTTAAATTTTGTTAAAATTAAATTCTTCGATAAAATCGCCATCTGAAAATTAAAACAAATTCGTTTTTGCCTATTTCATAGTACTAAATATCAATAACATTTCCATTAAAAAACAATAATGAAGTCATGGGTTAAAATGTGCATTAGAGCAAAAAAAATCAAAATTAGAAATCGACCAGTTTATATGTTGATATTTTAGTTCATTTAGAACGCTGTATAGATTAAATATGTTCGCAACATTTCTAGATAGTCTGCAGCAGTGACATTTCCCTAAAAAAATATGGTCCTACTATAGTATTTTTTATAATCCCTGCCCTAACAATAACTTTTTTTGGATAATCGATTTGGACTTCCATCATCTAGTTAGGTTATATGTTGAGTACCTACACCAAAACTACCACACGGCAAATCATACCATTGTGGGATAACGTTGTGATTGAACAATGAGGATTTTCATCAACTTCTTATAAAATATTCAGTTGGGTATCATCATCAGAAACGGTCGGTCTGCCACTTTTATATTTATTCCTGGCATGCCCTCCCTATTTCATTAAATTTACACTTTATTTTACTCACTGTGGAGTTGCATAAATGGGATTTCTTTCTTGATATTTTTCATTGAAAATGTTGCATACTTCATCCATACTCCTTTTACGATCACCATATCCTAATATCATCAACATTTCCATTCGATCTTTTTCTGAAAAGTGATTCATAGTATCTGAAGTTGTACTACCTCAGAATATTGATCAATCAGAATTTAATGTTTAACTTGAAAATATAATCCTTTAATGATAATATTAATAAGCAGTGTTAACTAAGTTATTAGTTGTGTCCCAGGCCTCCGATTCAAACTTATAATTGTTCTTACTATTAGTGTGTATAAAATTGAAAGTTGCAATTGAAAATATTGTATTTTTTATCACCCTGTATTTCATATTTCTTCATGTTATTACCCATGTGTTTGGTATTTTTGAACTCAGAAAAATGGCAGCTTTCTATTTATGTTATAAAATTCTGGCCTTCTTATTTTTGAAAAAAATGATGACGTCTTAATTTGGAAGGTGGAAGGGATCAAATGATGTTGTTTGCATTAAAAAGTATAAAATCAAAATCAAAAATCGATGTGTCAGAGCTTTTTCTCACTCTATCCAATTCAGAAGATCAATCTGTTTGAGGAATGATATAATGTCTTGGCTTCGTTCCTTGGCACCAATTAGTTCTTCCAGGCGGTACCATAACATAACACGTATGTTTAGTTATCTCTATATTATACATAGGACAGTCACTTAACACATGTTTCACTGTTATCAGTACATTCCACTTGACACAGAGGGGTGGTTCTTCTTTTTTGAGGAGATATCTTTATTGCCACTAATTAAACAATAAAGTTTTGAGAGGTTTTATAGAAACTTATTCAGACGTATTCATAATCGAAATTTAGTACGCTACTAAATTAAGTGTGGAGGTCTAACCTTAAATTAGCTTTATGACTCTTATGTCAGTGTTATGGTAGGATAGTGTTTAGATTTTTATCCAAATACGATAGTAGCTAGTACCGAACTAAGACTGGATTATGAATACTGATTTGCTAGAAAAAAAGCTGATACGGTTTATGGTGGGCATCATAAGTAGTTTTGATTGATGTTTTAATTTATTTGTACAATGACCGATGGTTGATTTAGTTCAGGATGTTTGACAAATACTTTGTCAAACTGAATTGTGATTTTTGTACTGAAAAATTTAAAATTGAGCATTTCAACAATGATCTCAAGAACAGTAACATATGGAAGCTAAACGAATATTATACTTAATATAATGAATTTTGGATTCTTCTCTAGCCATTCTCAACATCATTGGATGTTAT
Source organism: Crioceris asparagi (assembly GCA_958507055.1). Taxonomy (NCBI): domain Eukaryota; kingdom Metazoa; phylum Arthropoda; class Insecta; order Coleoptera; family Chrysomelidae; genus Crioceris; species Crioceris asparagi. The sequence goes on from OY293826.1 coordinate 119,876,773, forward strand.
ATTGTTTCAAATATTTTTGTTTGTGATTTGTTTGGTATTGTTTATTCATCAGCTCATCTAGAATGTCCTATTAGTTTTCAAAAGGGTATTTATTTGATTTGCTTTTTGAAATCTTGTTAAAAATTTAATGTTAATAATTCTATGCTCTTGTGATGAAACTGTACCTATATATATATATATATATATATATATATATATATATATATATATATATATATATATATATATATATATATATATATATATATATGCAACGGCTGAACCGATTCCGACGCAATTTTCAGGTAACTTATATTATAAAGAATAACTTAGTCTACTTTATCTTTACAAATAGATACAATCGAGTTGTCTGTTTGTTATATCAAAACAACAGGATTTATCTAATTGCATTTGGAAGTATATGGTCACTAATAAGCGATGCAATAAATTTCTGACGCGATAGAACAGAAACCAACACCAAAATATGCTAAGAAAATTAGGACTAAAGTACATATAAAGAAATTCGTTGTAAACGACGAAAATCTTGAAATTGGAATTTTTGGTATGAATAGACTATCCAGCAATTTCTGCAAAATAAGTTTCAGATTATTCCCGGTTTGAATGCTACTTGTCTTGTACAAATTGTTGGATAGATATATTTCAGTGAATATCTCGTCGCAAATGTATTACATGATCTAAAAATAAACATTTTCACATTCTTCATAAATAATAAATAAATTTAAATAACTTTGACTTTTTTGACAGTTGTTATTATTTTCGTAGAAAAACGAAAAATTGTCATTTATTTCGAAGACTACTAATCTCTGATATAGACAAACCCCCACAAAATCACCCTTATTTTTACTGCTTAATACGATGAAGATATACAAAATGGGGGTTTCAATTTGAAAAAATGCCTTTTGACGTTTCTTAGATTCTATTCTTTGATCTAGTTTTTGGATCAGCCGGTGTAAATAATTATCATAATATCATAAAAATAATGCTAAAGTAGATCTTCTTCTACCAGAATAAAGGCAGGTTCAAATTTTCATAGGTATGTCTATCTCGATTTTTAAGTGAAGATCTAATGAGCACGTTAAAAAATCATCCTGTATATATATGCAATTAATGTTACAATTATTTCCTTTTTTATTAATTGAACACAGCGCCAAAATGACCGGCGCCAAAACCACCGGTGCCAAAATGGCCGGCGCCTAAACGTCCCATCCCCCGGTAATCACACAACTTCAAAATTACCAGCACTGGTTTTGATATTATTTTGCATTTTTCAATGCACCAATCGATAAAGTTGGCTTAGGTAAAAAAGTTATATTATAAATTATTATTATTATTATTATTATTATTATTATTATTACTATTATCAATTATTAGGTATATTTCAAATGAACCCATGACTTTCCGTTTTGGAGGATGCGCCGAGATCAAGAAACTCACTTGAAATATAATATAGTTATTCCATTCTTCAAATGCTCTGCTTGGAAATAATTATTCGAAAGAAATATCACTTATACCTACTACCTGTATTTGTTTCATATCTGTCTGAATCCTACCTTAATGAGATCGTGCATAAAAGAAATGTTCATCACTCAAATGCGGTAAAATTATTGATGGTTAAGAAAAAATATCTATCACACGAACTATTGTGAAATAATGAGGAGGTATCATCAAAGTTGCGAATACCAAGCACTTTTGCCATGATACTCAGTTCTTGGAAACTGAAAAATCCAGTAGATACTTCTCAGTGAACCGAAATTACTTCAAATATGAGAAATCTTGCAGGTACTCTTTTACATTCAAAGAGTATTGTATCGGGGATAAGTATAGATATGACTGGGAATTAATTTATCTTCAAGTTTATATATTTACACAATAAAATATCATAGATTATTTATATACACTGTTCTTATAAACTTACACCATACTGTCGACTACTGTGTACAATTTATATTTATTATTTACACTATTCAAAACCGTATTTGAACAGGGCGTTATTTATTTATTTTGTTGATGGCCCCCTACTGGGGACCCAACTACACCAGACTGCCGGAATACACCGTACTCGCCCTACCCCGGTCTGCACTTTACTAACGGTCTCCACCCTACTGCCGGTCTCCACCGTACAATAACATACTGTCGGTCTCCATCGTATAACACCATACTGCTATTCTCCACTGTCACTGCACGTCTCCAGCGTACTGACTTTCTGACTTCGCTCTGCAGCAAATCTCCTCCAATATAAAGGCGTTTATCAGTGGCCAATAGCAAAATGTTTTACACTCACGACAACCGCGCCCCACTAACGTCCGTACTCGTCAAGATGCTCCGCCCTCTGACGAATCGCACACTCCTCCTCGGAATGACGTCGACACTATATCCCAAACTCGTTATAATATTCTGCTTAGAATGAAATACAGTCACTCTGATGAATAGTTGTTAATGATTTTACTTTCTGAAGTGACGTTTTATTTCATATTATTTTTCACCTACATTTAGATGATGTCTGATTGAGATTTAAAAAATTACCTTCCCTTAAAAACAGGCTCTGTACTTGTTCTATATACCTTTAGCAAAAAACACCAACGAAAAGTTTTCGAGTAAGTAATAAATCACAACAATTGTTTTGTCACAAGCTTGCCAGCTACAGAATTCGACCTGTTGCTCCTGTGTTGGCAGCCTGTTTGCCGTTTGATACTAGATGCCTATGGAAGAAACCAAACAGTTGCATTCAAAACTGCATTCTTTATATAGAAAGATTTACAATATTTTCGTATGTTCATTCAGAGTAAATGAAGGAATGAACCTATTGCTTTTCAGAAGTCCAAGTCTGAAAAATAATCAGATTGAAACTGAACAAAATAATAAAGTTCAAGCAGATAAAAGATATTCTAAGCTGATACTGTCTAATCCAAATTAATTTCCTTTTACAGTGAGGCGTCAATGAAATCTATCAAATATTTATATTAACCTTAAGGAGTAGGACAACCTACCATTCATATAAATATATATTTAACAAATTGAATGATGATAAATTTATTATGTTGGACATTAATATGGAAACAACATCAAATTTTACGGTTAAATGTATCTGGTATAATAACATTGCGTGGATTTGAGCATTGGCTAGAAAGTTTCCATCGCTCCCTACTCTAACCAGACGATACCGTCATAATGGTAATAGATGAGTATAATATAATGGCCTCCACCTATTTACAAAGCCACTTGAACCTGCAGCAGAATGGGAGAATTTAAGCTATGTCCACCTGTCTGTATAAATAATGCCCAGAAATCAATATCCTCAACTGTTACAAATACAGGACGACATTTGGGCAAACTCACCAGAAAGGAAAATATTGTTGAAAAAGAGAAAGAAATTGAATTACAGTTCAAATAACTATACTGGTTAATAGGAAGAAAATGAAAATTACCAATTGAGAACGAAGTACTACCATATTAATCAGTACTGATGTAAAAGGTATGTGGTCATTAGACGAAATGATCTAGTCGACTTATACTCTACTACTGTATAAACGATTCGTTATTTTGCGATACAATAATGGTGCTTACTCAATACTTATTTAACTAGGTTAAACTTAAGAGTAATGATTTTATTTTGTTGCACCACACTGAGACCCTTATGGACCCATATGTGATTGAACTCGTGAACAAAAATTCTTCGAGCAACGGTTGATACCACATGGTATGTAACCATCCAAACACTACACCAGGACCTCCGTATACCCATCGTCACTGATGTAATAAAAAAAGCAACAGACATCATAAAGTACTAAAAAATCACATGAAACTCCTCCTTCAACCAATCTTGCAGACAGATAGCAGATGACTCTAGAGATCCTGGTCAGTAGACCTTACCTAACCTAACCTAACCTAACCTAACCTATTGTAAGGCGATGAGATTGAGATTAATTTGACATAAGGACAATTGAGGATCCGATCAAGAATTGGATTTCAAGCCATTAAAATAATTTATAGAACAACAATCGTCCTCCATGTCCCTGGGCCTAATATCTTCAAATTATGTTCGACAATGTCCTAACATAGAGATTCGATCTGCCAGTTTGTGAAATCAATGTTTTTTTCTGTTAGTATAAAATTACAAAATATAAAGTTATAAACATATTTATTATTAGAAAATGCCCGTGACCTTATCCATGCTTATTGTTTGTAGAACTAATTGTCACTTGTGTACGGAGTTATTCTATCGAACTTATCGCTATAATTTTCTTTACATAATAATCCATGTGTTTGTTTGTGAAAGCATAATTAGATGCACCCTATTCACCAACAGTCGCTACCGGTATCATTCTCTCAATTTAATTCTGTGAGTTGTTTTTGATTCCTTTTCTAAGCATTTTTATGTTATCCGGGTAAAAATGTACCTAGATAACTATTAGCCTAGTAACTACATCGGGTTCAAGCTATCACTAGGACCAGTTTTATTAAAATCGAAAAAGAACTGAATGATCAACGAGTGATCAATGTTGGCAAAGCTGTACAGTATTTTTGATATTTTTTCTGTAGAGGTATAAGCTAGTCCCCGCGTATTTGTTCGCGGAAGAATCAGTGAGATACCTTTAAATATCTTTAGAGTTCAACATACCAAATTAAACACAAAGTACCTACATATGAATCTAAATAACTCTCTACTGCACTGCACCCAGGATTGTCGTCAGCGTGTGAGCGATCATGGATCTGACTCTTTCTGATTCGTGCTCGGGGAACAAATCTTATTACGACATTTATTGATTTTATATTTGGTTCCAGTGTAACTCATCATTAGTCTCTAGCAGCAAACACATTCTCATAAAAAATACGATAGTCTTTATATCCCCTTAATTCGTTCTTGTCGCAAAGTTCGTTCTAAGCGGACGTCTCCTACCTTGTGACTACCTAACTGCCAATTATATCTTTTCTTTAACTTATAACAAGGAAGTAAAATAAGGAGGAGTGGAAATGTGATGGTCTACCACTTATATAACCCAACTAAGTTCTAGGCAAAAGCAGCTCCAGTATACATGAGTTTTTCGTACTAGTAGAATTGATATTGATTGATTCGTACTTGTGAGCGCTGGCCTTTATTATCATTTACTTTTTAACAATGCGGTAGGACATTATTAAGTATCTGTGATATTTCAGCATCAAGGTCTTCAGTATCATATGTTGTTTTCCCTAATATTATTTGTCTTATCCTTTCTACAAAATCTGCTGCTGTAATCGTTACACACCTAGCCCGTCTTTCTCAAATGCCTATTGACGTTGATAATGAGGATGAGGGTGATCTATCATTTAGAAGCATCAGTCTGTTGTTATACAATATTGCTAGTTTCTTAGTTTTTTATCCTGTTTTAGGTTGTTCCAATGCCAAAATCGTTGAACGTTCACTGATACCAAAAAAGAAAGTACTTATCCTATTACCCACCTTTATTTTTTGCTTGTACTTGTTATTATTTAGAGATCTCAAAACATGCTCGAACTACGCATATGTATTTTAGATTTTACCATTTTACCACCGCTGTAACTCGATCGTTCAATTTAAACATCTCCGGATGTTTTCCTATTTTTAATTTTGCCAACTCAGATTTTCAATTTCTGAGAAAAAATGAAAATGCCACCCCTTCGGGTTTTTTTTTTGATAGGAAAGAGATTTTGGATTTGAGTTCATAAGAATATGGGACCATTTTTCAAGTTTCCTCTTTCAAATCAATCAAAAATCATCAAAATCTGACTACGTTTACTGAATACAACCAAAAAAACACAGACAATCGAATTGTATATCGTTTGGGTTCGTCGATCAATAAATAATAAAATAAATCTTTTACGATTGGGAAGCAAGAATTAGGCATGCTTTCGAGCATCTGAAAATTGTGTATGGTAAATCAGACCCTTAAACAGTTTTAAAAGTTTTGTTCTCAAGTACTCGTATTCATTTCAGAAAGTGCCTTAAAAATTTTCAATAATCTAGATACGAGTTCAGCGATACCAATCTTTTTAATCCAATGACGTACACACACATTCTTCGAAATCGCATGTGCAACCATGTTGAATATTTAAAGAAGTCGTGTGTAACTGCAAAATACACCCGTTCTCTGTTGAACAAGTTCGTCGACTCGGCGGCGATATATTGTGAAAAATTCATACGTTATGCTGTGCCCAACATGTCGCATTTGCTCGTTGTAAATTCAATGAAAATGGTGGAGCTCGAGGGGTTCGCGTGACCAATGCCCGTATGATTCGTCCGGCCATACAGTCACCTCTGTCTACTTTTGTACCTCTGGTGCATGGAGTGTTTGAGGGAAAAAGGTTTCATTTTTATGATGTTATTTATAAATATCTGAAAAAGTATATCTTCCGACCCACTTCAATGTTCAACCGCAAAAGCAGGCTCAACTTGTATATTTTCACATGAAATATTTATTCTATTTTGTTGGTCACAAAAGTGAAGTGGTGCTGTGTTGATTTAATATGTGGGTCTAAATATAACCCCTGCTGGCATATACCTACATTGTATAAACTTGAATATTTAAATGTTGGGGTTTTTGTGAGATTGATGATAAATGTTCACAGTTTATAACAACAAAGGAATATGGACGCATGTTGATAGTGAAAGATTAATGAATTCATAGGACATGCGACAAAAACTGGCTCATTTGAAATGTATTCTTTGGCTTATTTTCAAATAACAAAAATACTTCAGAGCAAAGTCAAGGCAATACTATTTTCAGTATATTTTTGACCGACGAAACCAAACGGAGGAGGTATACAATTGACTGTATGCTTTTTTTTTGGTTTGTGCGCGCTCTGTATTATAGTAAACATACGCCGGTTTTGATGATTTTTGATTCATTTGAGAGAGGAGGCTTGAGAAATGGTCTCATATCCATAAAAACTCAAATCCGAAATCTGCTTCCCTCCGAAAACTTTCCCCAAGGGGGTGTAGAGAAATAAGGATAAGAAAATATCCGGAAACCTTTAAGTTGAAGATTTTTTCAAAAGGGATATTAAAATTTGAAATATGTGTATTTTCTCTATGTAGAAAGGGCAATTTCTTTCGAAAATTGAAATCTGAGTGTACCAAATTAAAGACCATATTATTTCTAACAACATATACCTACATTGAACCTTTTTTTCATAGAGTTACGGTTTTCGAGTTACAACAGTGGTAAAGTCTGAAATATGTGTAGGTTCATAAGTATTTCCGCCAACATGTTTTAAGATCTCCAAATACAACGATTTTCCTGACTAACGTTACACTCAAAAGTGTGAAATAAGTATTTTCTTACAAAAATTACACCGAGGTTATTAGTAGGTGGACTGAAAAATACAAAATAATATTAATTCAAGCTGCTACCAAACGTGTTTATATAACTGTAATTGCTCAACTTCAAAATCATTCCCGAAACGTTGCTGCAATAAAGATATTCAAAAAAACCCGTCCAAATCGGCAATTATTGAATTTCTCCTAATATAAGCTACGTTAGACAAAAGAAAACCTGCTACTAAATGTGTTATATTCGTGAATATATTTTACAAATTCACAATTTCGGAAAAGATAGAGGTTCAGGTACCAAGCTATACGATATTTTATATAAAAATACATATGTTACACTCAAAGATTTGCTATACTATCTATATCTCTTAGACTAGTGAAATTATTATATCTTATAATTATTCGAAATGCTTTATATTGTTGTTATTTTAAAAACAAAAATTTGAAAAAAAAATATTAAATAGGATTTTATTACCATTTCTTCATTGTGCTTGTTATTTAGTAACAACACAAAATCACTTTCTTACTTTTTTTACCAATATCCAATCCAATAGAAGGAGATATACAGTTCGACTGCATATTTCCTTTATTTTTTATGTATTTAACCATGTTTTCTCATAGCAAACGTGCTCAGGTTTTGATGAATCGATTTTCGTTTGAAAGAGTATGGCTGAGAGATGGTCCCATAAACACATCAAGCTTATTCGTTCGATTGGTAGAAGTCGTTCTTTCAATTTAATATTCTTATGTTCATCTTTTCTTTCACATATTTTTTGAAATTTTTGCAAAAGACCTACAAAATAGTCCCTGAAACAATGCAAATATCGATCCTAATTTTTATTTCCAAATGTATACACATTGCGTGCTAGCTGCGTAACAGGTACTTCATCACTTATATCATCTAACGCGCCCATATTTTTTGATCATGCAATTTTCTGCGAATTTCAACCCAACTCAAAAAAATACTACGCCATAATACCATATAGGGAATATGTAGGTACGTATTCAGCCAACTAAAAAGGTCATTCATAAGCCATTAAACATTTTGACAGGTTGTGAGCAAACGTGCTTCAATTATTGGGAACATCTCTATGATTGGCAACGATCGATTCGGATGAATTATTGACATTGCAGGATTCGGATGCATTCGAGTTCATCAGACGAATGCGATGAAGATTTTGCATTGCGGCAAATACCATTATAGTTTGTACCACAAGCATTTTGACGCTTTAATAAGCAACGTCCATTAGCTATATTATCTCTGCTCAATGTCAAAATGTTGCTTTGGAGGGACGTTAAGTCTTCGTTGAAATGATTTTTTTTTGGAAAATATTTTTTTTCAGCTACCGATAGCTGTGGAAAACTTTACCTGAGGTGTTTGTTTCAAATGTGTTAACGTCTAGACGACCCGTTGTTTAATTTGTTATAAATAGGTACCTATTAAGAACTCCATACATTAGCTTGAATTATTATCTTATAATGATAGAAGAATACCATGTAAAATAAATTTTCTTATAAACTGGGAGCGAGTTTATTAGTTGTTGTACTGAAAAATATGAAATGATATTAAATCTATGGATGCTGGTACTTTTGAAGTTGAGCAGTTGTAGGCTGATAGAATAATTTTGGCACCAACTTCAAAAGTACCAACACCAATAGAAACAATATTATTTCACATGTTTTAGTGCACCAACTTATAAAGTCTGTCCAATTATGCATTTCACATTTTTGAGTGACAACAGAAAATAGATTAAATATAAGACTTTCAATAAATATCAACAAAGATTTAATATTTTTTCAAAAAGTTACAATTATCTAACTCTGAAACCGTTAAAGTTTTTGAAAAATGTTCCTATTAAAGGTTTCCAGAAATTGTCTATTCTTAAAGTTTGTCGTCTCAAATTTTCAATTTTCAAAAAAAAAAAAAGTTCCCTACACCCACTCTGGAGAGGATTTCTGGGTTGAAAAACATCTGTTTGTTTGGGAACGGGAATATTTCTCATCACTCCTCTTTGTATTGGAAAAATAATCACAAAAATCCAAGCACGTCTAAAAGACGAAACGCGTATTCATCCAAATACAAATAAAAATGCGGCAATTACGAGTAGAACTCATTGCCAGAGATTTCACTCTCCTATCTTCGTAGATTTGGGGGGGGTAATCGAAAGGAAACCGAGACTATAAGGGTCTCTCGTGTCTCCTGGTACAAAACCCTTAGAAGCATACAGTCAATCGGATTGTCTACTAATGTCGTTTGCGCAAAGTCGGTCAATTAATTGGATAAATTAGTGTACATTACATAATTTCGGAAGATTACAATTTTAACCATAACGAAATAAACCAGATATAAGACTCCCAATATTCACATTATAATTTTTCCGGTGGATTTCAAATTAAATGAGAACACTTCAGTAGTACTGGTCAGTTGAATATTTTGATATACATACGTATAATAAATTCATTGCTTTTCATCATTTTATTTTTTTCGTTTTCGATATATATATATATATATATATATATATATATATATATATATATATATATATATATATATATATATATATATATATATATACCTAAGTTATATTATACAAGGTTAACCAGGAACACAACCTGATCCAAAGTGAAACATCAATATAGTGCGGCAAACTCCTTGCCTTCGTACCTGTGAAATTTCAATAAATTCGTCGCATTGGATTGTTTCCTGAAACGAACTCATGGCATTATCATTGAGCGTGTTAATGTATCTGTTCATGGCTTTGAAAGTTGACACTTCGTTTTACAAATGACAAGTTTTCGAAGATATATATGTATATATATATATATATATATATATATATATATATATATATATATATATATATAGTGGCAAAATGATTATCATTCATGCATCAGCGTGTCTGCAATTTTCCCTAAGATTTAGACGTGCCAATATGCTTAATGCTCTCCTCAATGCATCAAGCAGCAAACAGTCTACGCGCACCCGTACAATGTTCCCAAATCAATATTTCATAGGATATATAACTATGAATGAAAAATGGTAGAATAAGCTGTTTTAGAACATCTCCAGTGACAGTTTTTGATATATTTCTGATAACGAAAATACCTGTGGCCAGTATTTGTGACACATTACTGTTAGGTATGAGTATTTCATTATAATTTTCTGTCTAGAACAATTCAGAAAACTATATTTGAATAAAACCATAACGAGATAGTGAAAAAATTTATTGGACATTCTCATTGTTTCTATTTATATTATCTTATTTTTATGATTGGTAGATAAAAATAAATAAATGTTGGTTATACGCATAGACATCTGAACACCTAGACCAAGCATTTCATTCATAACATGTATCTAAAGACGATCTGTTATTGTTAGAGAATTGTTTTGGTACTTTCCATGTGTAAGAGAGAGACAAAATTTTCCTATAGGAAATTTTGGCAACAGTGTACCTTTGTAGAAGCGTATAAATGTGTAAAACGTAGTAGCAGCACTCAAATTATGAATGAACAATATTCCGACTAGCGGCGAAAGTCGACGAATTCATACGGACGCCTAAATTATATATTCCTGTGTTGCCGCACTTAACTCAGTCGATCGATATCGATTCATGATCCCCTTATTTCACAAATGAGAAATAATTATTTCGTGTTGTAAAATATAAATTTGGTACATAATTTAATCTGCAGGTGTGTCTGAATAATCAATTGTAACTATTACAACGACCACCTTTTAATTACGTCTGAGTGTATTTGATTATTACTTTATAAATCAGAAGTTGCCATGAAAAATAAGAAGTTTGGCAAATATGTTAATTATGGACCAGAAGAATAATGGTCTTGAGATGTTGGAACGCTCTGAAAGAGTCTATGCGTGGTCTAGGTGTTCAGATGTCTATGGTTATACGAAACAAGTCTAAGATTTTGAGCGGAATCCAAAATTGTAAAAATACCTATACTTACAGGACAATTCCTTTAAAAAAATCGATGATCTCATTACTTTTTAATAACTTACCCTGTATAATATTTCTCCAAGTTAAAACATGTACGTTCAAAGATCACAATCGACCTATCTAACGGTTTTAGAACAAAGTTAGCCCCTCTGTATATTTTGTGAATTTTATTTCGTAACTTACGGAAACAGTGTATAATGTTTCAAATAAATAATTTTGTTGAATATTTTAACGAATATCGATCATACAATATGTAGTTATCCATAAGTGATCCTATCCATTTAAGTGGAATGATATCGATAGCACATACCTGCATGGAAATTTATTTTGTTTTTGCTTTTTTGTATTTATCCACTATATCTGACTCAAGGTTAGGCGTGTACCAAACTGTATCGAAAAAGAATTCCTTAATATTAGATAAAACTCACTATATTCATAGATAAATACCTATCCACCAAAAAATTAGTTCAAAATGTGTCAACGAAAGGCATCTCAACTTTAAGAATATGGTATTTTTGCCTCAAAATAGTATTGTATACAAAGAAACTCAACAAAATAGCAAAGACCTACTCAACCTGTCCAAAGACTCAAACTTTTTTCAATTTTGTCCAAAAAAATAAGTGATTAAAAACGAGTTTTTCAACAAATCATCTGTTGAAGTTCCCAGAGAAATGCCTCAGAGAATTTATCAAATTGACAGGAACATTTATCAAAATTATTTGGTATAATAAATCTGATCAAAATTGGCTCAAGCGATTTTGATCAAATTTGGCAGATAAGGTTCTATCTTTTGAGATTATCTATATAAGTGCCTTTCCTGACAAAACGCGTGGGTATCACCCATAACCTATTTTTCTTGAATGGTTCGGCAGATTTTGATGAAAATTTGGCAATAAGGAGCCGAGAAATCTATTGGCGATACTTTCATTTTTCAATGGGTGTGACCCTCTATGTCCACACTAGCTATTTCGGAAATGGCTCCGCAGATTGCGATACAAATTTCAATGAGACGTTGGGGGTCATACAACTGAGTTCTGGTATGAGAAATCGATTGGTAATACTTTCATTTTTGCTTTGGTGTGATCCTCGAGGTCGGGAATAGTTCCGCGTATTACGATACAAATCTTAGTATGGAGTTTGGGGGGTGGAGAAGGCGATGGGTGATACAGCTGAGTTCTGGTATGTTTTACATTCACATTTAGTTTGAAATCAGTAAATTATGAGCTATGTGAACGATAAAAGCAATATTTACCGATCTACCGATCGCAATAAATTTTAACTAGAAATATGCACATTTTTTAACTAACATTAAACTTCGTTTGTAACTCTCATAGACCCACGCTAAATCATGCGTTACCCGAGCAAAGCTCGATCGCCCAGATATTAGAGACAGATTATAAAATGTCATTATAGTTAGCAGAAAAGTGAAATCATACATTTTAGTTTTTCTGGAATGAAAATGCGAAAGAATATAATTAGAAATGTAAAACACAAAGTTTCACTCTATTATTTAATACCAGCTTTTGTCCGCTACTACGTGCGCGTAGAAAACTGCATTCAATTCCATGCAATATTTTTTTCGAAATGCGTCTACAAACATATTGTCAGACAGACGTAGTAAAATGGAATCTATGTTTTAAGATAGACTTTTAGCAAAACATCGGTGAAAATTGCATTCATTTCATATAGAAAGACAGACGGACGTGGTAAAATGGAGCGTATATTTTAAGTTAGACCTGTAGTAATATATCGGTGAAAACTGCATTCAATTCCATGCAGTAGTTATTACGTGATGCGCGTACAAACATAGACACCGACAAAAATTCTAAAAACTATTGTTTTGGCTTCTGTTGCTCTAATGAAGATCTCTCATATTAGTTTTTCTTAAATATCTTTAATGTACAGAGATCAGCCTGTTACAATTCTATTATATGTATACATTAATGAGATTTTTCTTTTATTTTCAGGTGAGTATTATCTGCAGTTTTACTTAAGAATAATCATACGTGCTGGTGGTAAGTTATAAGAATATTTTCATATTTTATAAATCAATATGTATTGTTTGCATTATTCCACAGAATTACAGAATATTCTTCAGATAAATTTCAGGTCAATTATCGATTTTATTCTATTATTGCGCTGCTTGGAGCACCTGGTGGGTGAATCCTCAATTGCCGGAAGAGATTAACGTTTCTTTCTGCGGATTTTTGTGTCCATTTCCTGAAAATGCATGAAAATGTTAATTGAAATAAATACCTCCTATTTTCTCTATGCAGAAATGTAAAACGAGGATTAATAAGCTTTCAAGAATGCTTTTTTGGTAAAAAATTAAATTGGATTATCTTTCAAGTTTTTCACGTGTAGGTATTGTAAATTTAATTTTTTGAGAAAAATTAGACTAAATTAAGGCTCAAGGCTTCACCGTCCTGTCTATAAGAAATTGTGGCAAGTACCAGTAGCACTGATACCCCGAGAGGGTTCCGTACCAACATTTATATTAGGTACAGGAAAGCATAATAAATACAAATATTTTATAGCAGAAATCATGACTTAATGATAACAAGTTTATAAATAGGTATATTTCGTAAATAGAAGTTAATGTTAGGAATATGCTTAATTTCTAATATTATATTCTATCATTATTATACTCTTTCATATTGGCATTATTATTATTATTTCATATCAAATATATCCTTGGGGGATGAATTTGCGATGCAAAGTCAACAGGCGTTGTCCTGAACAAATGTAAAATATCTGATACATGATTAGTGCGTTTGGAAGTTCGGCTAATTTCGGTTGATTTCGATAAACATCTCGAAATTAACAATATTCTATGCCACGACCAATTACCCTTTTACTTTGCATAAATGGCCCCATTATATTGTGTTCTATCCTTTAAATGATTCTGTTTTGTCCGTGATGATGACATAGGTAATGATACTTCTTTACCAAGATGACATTTAAAAAAACGCTTTTTTAATTAGAGTTAAGAACCTTTACTAGAGAGATCATTTTATTTTTTCTACAACCTAGACGTCAAACTATGATATACCTTTTTTTTTTGAGAGACGAAAGAAAAATGAGGATATAATGGTTTTTCATGTCATCGCCAAGGTATGCAACTCTAGAAATACGTCACATGTATAGAGCTTCAGTCTTTCTCGTACTTTGACTATTACCTAGGACTTATAAAGTATTGATTAACATATAAGAACATGCCAAAATGTTAATGAGATGTGTATCTGCAATTAAACTTTTTCTACAATGTCCTTAGACGAAAGTGATAAATATCTTGACTTTATTTATGACCTCAATAAATTTATTATTTCAATAAAAAACAATTGAAGAATCCAACAATTTTCTGGGTGTTTTCTTAATTCTACAGTAGGTACAATTTTTTTTTTCAACATACTATTGCAAAGAAGAAGACTGTAAAGATTACGAATTAGTAAGAGTAAACCTAGTGTATTATGTCAATGGAGTAGACCCTGAACTTGTATAATTGCCCTATCCAAGTATTTTTCTCTGTATCCTCACAAGTGACAGAATGAAATGGGAAATACTTCCGAAAGATACGGATAACCGAATCTAGCAAAAAAGTTTGTGACAATCATTGATCATTTAATCGAAAACCCATCAAAAGTAATTTTTTCTTAGCCTTGGGCAAAGATTGGAAGATAATCCCCCTACAATGGAGTTACACTAGTATTGGCCTGCAGGCTTTGCTAGGTTGAGTTTTATTTATATGAAGTGCTTGCGGCTATATCAATATACCCGATTGGTATCATTTCCTCTCGAAGCACCAAATTGGAAAATAATAGTCCACCTTTAATAATCGATCATTTTTGGTCAAATGGTTGAATGTCCGTAGACTATATGTGAATTCTATAGAGGATTGCGAAGAATAGAGTGATAATAAGCCTATTCAATAATATTGTTAAGCAAAACGTTAGAAGAATGATTAAATAGTCTTACCAAATTGATGTAAAGACAAAATTGCGGGCTTCTAGTTGAGTTCAGCATTTTCATATAAATTATTAGGGTTTCATGAGACTCTCGAAATTCGAGATCTCGTCTCGTCTCCATTTCAAGACGAGATCGAGACGAGAATGTTTTTTTTTTTTCGATATGAAATCAAGAATTACACTTCGAGATTTTTCGAGATCGAGATTTTTTTTCGAGATATCTCGATCTCGAAAAAAAGTAGGTGCTGCAATAGCTCTCAGCACTTGTTAGGTCAGAAGAGCAAAAATAAAAAACTATGTTAGGAAAAAAATAATTCAGTTTGAACGTTAGAAAATTAACAGAGCATAGAAAATAGCAAATATAACAAAGAGAATATTAAAGGTCAGAATAAATATTTTCATATTCTTAAAAAGACCCTTACCTAATCTATTAAAGACAATAAATTAATTTTGAACAATTAAAAATGAACAAAACATAAGAAAAATAATGATAGACATAAGAAAAATATAGATAAAATGATTTTGTAATATAAAAAAAGTATCTTAACAGATGAGAAAATTATTGTTTAGACACCCGTAAATATATCTTTGTTACACAGCAAAGAATTCAAATTCTAATGGTCAGTGTTGCTCCAGGAAACAGTCTTCCTGCAGACTCTAAAATAGCTTGTAAACTTAAAATAATATTTTCGTCACATAATTTCAAAGATAAAAACACTGTTCTTCTGCACCCCGCTAGCCCCCGGGCTCGGTGCTTCTCGGTGTGGTGGTCCTGATTTCAATAAATTTCAGTTTTCGTTTATGTGCTGATTCGTTCAAAAATTATATTTTTATTAGATTTAAACAATATTTCAATGTCTTTTACAATGCTTTTTTATAATTATTAATACCTACATTAGAAATTATTTGACACGACACTGTTCTATCAGTCAGTCAGTTAAAGTGCCATAATTTTAACCTTATTCCTATTGTATTCTTTAAAAAAGTTTATATATTTCTTTCAAGGATATTCTTATGTCACCACTTTTGCATGGATAAAAGATTAAATTATAATATAAGCCATTCTTGTAATTTTCACTTTTTGGAACATTTCTCTTTTCGGAACAATAGTTGGCGGTTTTTTTGTTATAGGAACGTGGCATTTTGTTTATAGCATATAGCTCTGTATTTGAAAGTAATTTTTTTAATGAAAAAAAAATATACGGTATCTTTTGGTGCAGACTTGTGTTACTCATACACATGTATAATATTTTTTTATAACATTTAGTTTTTGTTTTCGAGAATCTCGAATCGAGATCGAGAAATTGTCTTCAAGAAAAACATCGAGACGAGAGTTTGTTAATTTCTCGTCTCGATGATCGAGACGAGATGAGAAATTTCCTTCGACACGAGATATCTCATCTCGATGAAATCCTATAAATTATACTATGAAAATGTCATGCAATTCCTCAGCAAGAAAAATATTTCACCATATACCTATAGCAAACAGCGCACGGTTGGTCCCTATTGACTGTTTTCTATACTCGTTCATAATTTAATATCGTCTGACCCACACAGCTGGTTATACTTTAAATGTTTTTTTTTGTTTGCCCACTTGCAAACGTAAAAATCCAGAAACTGTCACGAATGTAAACAAAAGTTTTCATCTGTCAGTGTTTTTCCTAAAAAGCGTGGATTATTGAAGTTCGCGTGCATTGTTGGGTGGAACACGATTACAGACATGCCAGGCAGATATTGTTTTTGTTTGTTCTTGTTCCACCAACCCTCTTTGTTATATAAAATGATATAATTTTGGATATTGAGAGTTGTCGTATGCGGAGAGTCTAAGAACTCTATAAACACACTATGGCATGTGCTTTATAATTTTCAAAGTGAACCTTCGCAAATTCACATTTTCACATAAAAATAAGTTTTGCAAAACTCTGTTTTTTAAATAATGGATAATTTTAGACATTATTATCATCAACTTTGAAATATATCAATTACATTGTATCAATGACGTCTTAGAAACACATTAACTAAATAAAGTAATTCGTATACTGGAATCATCACTTTTTCTCTAGGTATATCATATGAAATATCAATAAGATTAATTTCAATATATTTTTAGAGACTAGTGATTTAGACGATGTTAAAGAATATATTACAAAATCTCACACATAACCATTTTTTCTCTTATTAAATAATATTTCAGACTTTCATCCTGAGGCTGTCATATGATTCATTTAATATATAGATTCCAGCCTCATTAATAGTATTTTTTAGTGAAAATATAAAGCATCTGACACCCGACCCACAAAAACATATCCATTCTAAATAAAATGATAAATTCCACTTTTAGGCTTTGGCAAAAATTGACATAGTAAATTTATCATGCAGCCGCCTCTTCTAACGAGACCTCAAACTATGATGATGATACAAGGCATGTCACTCGCGTTCAATGGATGCCATCCATTATCACAGCAGGATGGAGCCGCACAATTTGTCGACCGTAGTCTACTCGTATGTGTGGTGGATTAGCTAGAGAGAGCTCTGTTTCTACGCCCTAGTACATGCATTGTGTGGTTGTAGATATTAATTAAATGTTCTCAGAACCTTCTGAGAATTGAAGCGGTTGCTTTTCGTTATTGAATTATGTGATTTTGATTTAGTTCGCGGAACCTTCACAATTTATTCTGGTAATTTATTCGCGATGTATATATTTATACAGATAGATGACTATAAAATTGTGTTCTTCCCAGAAGAATCTTTCGCTGCACTTTGCAGCATATAAATCTACTGCGCAGTCTAATCTTGATTAATTGTATGAATCGCAGTGATTACATATATTTATCACTCTTTTGTTGATTTTAAATAAGTATCCAACAAACCTTCTTACAATGGTTTAAATAAATAAGTTAACGCATGGAGAATAATTGAGTCAGACTTAGCACTACTATAATATTGAAATTTGCATGCTAGGTATACACTTCTGAAGTTTTTCTGCTATGTTTTTCAATAGATCAACGTGAGTTTGAAAACAGGGTGACCTCACTGGCCAAGCATGACTGAATATATGTGTTTATCCCATCTAAGGTATTGAATAAATTAGTGTCTAAGTTTATTGAAAGTTCCCTTGAATTTTTTTGATACGTTTGCCATAGCCACGTATGTAGATATAAATTGTATTCTATCTGACATTACAGATAAATTTCTGATATTCCTTGAAAAGAAACCTAAAAATGAAAAAGGTTAATGAGAATGACGTCATTATGCTGTGTAAAAGTAGTATTGTTAACTCATTTGAAAATGATTATAAGACCTAGAAAATTGAATAAATAATATTTTGAGATTACCTTCGAAAAGGATGCATTTCGAGTAGCAAAAGTTTGGAGTGATATCATCAATCAGAATTTAGGAAATAAATGGACCTAGCTTTGAACCCAGTGGCACGCCAGATCTATTTTGAAATATGTACTATCAAGTCATTTCTATCAGATAAATGAATATTAATCATCCCGTTAACCCTGTTGGGAAGCTTAGTTAGCAAAAATTGGTTGCTCTTACCGAAGGGCTTACTTAAAATCGATCAATATTTCGATATTTATCTACTACCTACTCCTGAAAAATGTCGAACATATTTCATTAAAATTAACTTGAACGGTACGTTTGTCTTTTCTTTGTAATTTTGGCTCGGTAAAATTATAATTTGTAGAGATACCTAGAAGAATTCATAACCAAAACTTATTATAAGTCTCTAAGATATATGTTTGTAGGCTATTCAGTCGGAATAGTGGCCTCTCGTTTGAGCTTGTCGAGATCATTTATTAATAGATTATCATATCTCACTAATTGCTCTGTTATACTCCTTCATATTGCTCCGTCCTGTGTGTCCCTTCTCTATTAATTTATATTTATTTTTCTTATGTTGTCTTCTACTTGATCCTCCTATCTTGTCTTCGGTATTCCTTTCTGTGTCCAGTTACTCGTCTTATTATCGTTGTGTCTTTTCTAAATACATGTTAATACCGTTTCAATCGCTGATAAACCTCATAAACCTCAGATATTTTTCTTAGAATGTTTCTCTCATTTCTACTTATCAAGCATAATGTCTCTGCTGCTTAATACATTGTTGATCTTATAGCAGCTCTATAAAATCTTATTTATGTGTTTTTACTTAAAAGTCTATTTTAAATCAATTTATTATATTTTCAGTACACTTTATTTCCAGTTTTACTCTATCGGCTACTTCTATGTATCTGTCGTTTTTATCGTTCAACATTACGCCTAAGTATCTGAAGTTACTTACTCTTGTGAACTGGTAGTCCAGTATCTTGATTCCATTTATGTTATCTGTTGCTTCTCTGCTGACAATCATGTTCATGTTCAAGGACTCTATTTTTCGTTTCATTGATCAAAATACTCAGCATCTTATACATCCAGGTAGCTCTTGTTTCTTGATATGAGAGCGAGATCGTCCGCATATCATGTTATCTTCGTCATGGTATGTGATTTTTCTATCACCTCAATTGATCCATCTATTGTTATACTGAACATAGATAGTAGTGCATACCCTTGTATTAGACTTATTTTGGTAACAAACTCTTTTATGAAGCCTTCCTTTGTTATTGTTCGTCATTTGTCAACTTATTAGGTATTCCTATCTCATTTATATATTAGTCAATAACACCATCAAATGCTTCCTTAAAATCTACAAACATTAAATATAAGTCAATGCCATAATTGTAGCTTTTTCCTATTATTTGTGTCATCTATTGTCGATCTCCCTCTTCAGAACACCTACAGACAGATATACATATTAAGTTCTGTGAATTTGCTTATGTCCTTTCTAACCAACGAAGTTACCATTTTAAGTGAGGTTATCTCTCGGTAGTGTTGGCAATTTGTTTGATCTCCCTTTCTGAAGATCAGCGCTATCACGCTGTCAGTTCTAAATTCTGGCAATTGTTCTTCGTTTCAGATCTTTTTTATTAGTTTATATATCAGTCTATTTAGTTATTTTTCCCCTTACTCAACTAACAATTCCAGATGATCCTGCTAACTTCCTTGGCTTGCAATTCTTGACTGTTTCTTCGCATTTCGCCTATATTGGTGTATGTTCATCTTTTTTCTGTTCTGGTGCCTCAACATTTCCATCTATAACAACCCTGTTGTCCTTGATCTACATTTTATAGTATGTTTCCCATTCCGCTTTATTGATTTTAGCGCATACTTTGCTCCGTTTTTTTCTGTTCTCTTGTATTGTTAAATAATCTTTCATTATCATTTCACCCACTGATTTTTTTCTTCTGGCAGCATTTGTCTACTTTGTTTTCTTTGTAATATTGCCATTATGTCTCTCGACCTGCAGTTAGCCATTTTTACGTGCTTGATCTTCTTGTTTCTCCTTATTTTCGCATTCTTCATCATGCTAATGCTTGGTGTCTAAAATATAGCAGTAAAATAAAAACAAACAACATAGTTTGGCCAGCTTATTAGTTGTTGGTTCTGGTGCAGAGATATACGTATAAATATAATGAGTTTAACATCCACATAAAATGCCGGATTCCAGGTAAATTCACAATTTTATATTGAATGTATTCACGCCTGCTTATTTTTTACAATTGTAATTTAGCTTACGTTATTCCACCAATTTGTTAAATCAATAGATAGGCCTTTCATGATTTTATGATAGGTATTTTTATTTATATGAGGAGCATGTCCCTCGAAGCGCCCATCTCCGCGCATGTTTTCCAATCCGATCTAACTACTTTCTTATCTTTTGGTATATAGCAGATCTGCCAACAGGATGCTTTTACAACTTAATTAATTAATTATATAGAACAGAAGGCGTAATATACTATATTTATCATAAGTGGACGAAATTGTCCAGCCAATCTAATAAATAAATTGTGCTCATTTGTTAGTTCATCATTATCTGGCAAATTATTATCAAATAGCTCTTAGTATGTGTATCTATATGAGAGTACAAGTTCCGAAATTGCTTTTTTTACTATATTCGGAACGGGTCCGCAAGTGAGAGGTCACGGTGAAGTGTTGCTCTTGAAATTGATATTTCCGGTTAATGTTCAGCGGTGTGTTTTGGGAAGAAACTATTGGAAACAGTGACTGAGGTAGAAACATTTTATTTATGTTTGTTATAATATTATCTTTGTATATGTGTCATTTGCATATCCTATCTGTTGTATTTATGGTAGTTAATGATCTCTTCAGATATATTTCACATTTCATTGTACTATATCTTATAACTATTATCCTCTGAACTATCTACAGCCGCAATTCTACTACGTTGTCAACGACTATTCCATGACTGGTGTCATCAAAACTAAATAATCATCTAAAACCCTCTCAATTTATTTTGTTAAATTTAGAGCGTAAGCCAAAATGTTACTTTCACTGTAACTCTTTGAGAGTAGACGACACCCTTATACCTATGCTTCCTAATTATTTCATCTAATAAATTTTCGAAGAAAACCATTAACTCTACCTTTATCTCTTTCTCCAATTCTCTGCCTGTCAACAGTGAATCTCAACCCACTAAGTGGTAAACTCAGTAGCTTAATAAGTGAGAAATTTATTCTAGCCATCATTTGTTGAGCTGCTTGATGATATTTTTCAGGGATACAGCTACTGGTTGTTTTTCAATTGATATTAAATTAACGATTACATCGTGGCTTCCAAGTATCAGTGTAACTAGAAATGGAGTTTGATCTTTTATATCCAAAGCATAAATTTACTTGAGTTAAACTTGATGGAGGCCGTTTATTATTGAATTTTAAATCTAGCTAGTAATATCAAATTACCAAGCATGTACATGTAAGAGAAGGGATCAGTACCATCAAACTGGTATACTCGATTGAGTGCAATAGTTAATTATTTTGTAACTGTACAGGCTGTCCAGAATAAGATTCCCTACCCCCCTATCTCAGAAAATATGAGAGATACGAAAAAAAGTATTGAAATAAAATATTTGTGAATTTCTTTGAATTTTTTATTTATATTGCTGTCATATTCACAGGGTGTTTCATATATCTGATACAGGTATCAACTCTCTTATTTTAAATGGAACATCCTATATATTTTTTGATTTTTGGATTCTTCGTAAAATTAAAAAGTCTGTAAAATTTTATGTGCTCATTCGTTAACGTAGTGGTTGCTATAGAAAAAATGACATTTTGTGTGTTTAACTATTTAATGACATTTGTCAGATGGTCAGTTTTGTAAGCCTTTGTAGAATCTCAGAAGTTTATCATAGTCTTAGAATATGTATTCTGAACAAAAAAAAGTTTATTTATTTGACCATTTTATTAGAAACAATAGAAGTATTACCCTAACAATAAGAGAATATCGAAGAAACTTACCTGAAAGAAGAATTCCAAAAAAAACAATTTTTCGGCGAATCGAACGAGACCTAAGAAATCACAGTGTTCTAAAACATAAAAAGAGAAACAAATTACCTAATGTTTTGACAAAAGAAACGCAGCAGAATATATCACTGTATTTTGAAGAAAATCTCGTGAATTCTTTAAATAATGCAAGCAGATATTTGGATGTCGCTAGCTCCACGATCCACGCATCGTTAAAAATAAACGGATATAAGTTGAATAAATTTGCAAAGCTACAAGAGTTGCAGATTGGTGATCAGGATCGTCGACTGGAATTTTTTTGTACCTTGATAGACCATCCGTTTCAACACAATGATTTTGCGAGAACCTGTTGGACTGACCCAACTGACAGTTTTCCATAACAACCCCTACGTTTACGAATATGAACCTCATGTTTTAGAGAGATTCAAATTTTGGCTAATATCTCAGAAACTCTTGATATTAGGTATAGGGAAGTAAACTGAAAGTACCATTATTTTTAAACGTAGAATACAGTGCAACAGGAAAAAACTGGGGATTGCATTTAAAAAATCGGAGATAATTGATAATATTCAATTCAAAGTTTTCATCGCTTTCGTACTCACCCTGTATATTGCCAGAGATTGTTTCTAGTTTAGTTACAAATTTTCGCCTCTGCTTGTTAGATGATAGTGACTCTTCAATTTATCGAATGAATTACTATTAATGATGCATTATTCCTGCAACCTGCAACTGTCATGTTTCAAAAAATGATAAAATCTCAAAAACTATAAATACTAGGTTTAGTGTTTGTTAGACAAAGTTAACCTAAAATTTTAAGAAGAATCTAAAAATCAAAAATATATAGGGTGTTCCATTTAAAATAAGATATATGAAACACCCTGTGAATATGACAGCAATAGAAATAAAAAATTCAAAGAAATTCACAAATATTTTATTTCAATGCTTTTTTCGAATCTCTCAGTTTCTGAGATAGGGGGTAATGAATTTTATTCTGGACAGCCTGTACAATTTCCCAACGGTATTCTCTTTGTCATCCGAATAGTTTCTCATTTTAATTTAGCATACAGCGTACGATTTTAGACATTCAAAGCTAGGTTTGCCAAGCTGTTCAATCGATTGCCCATAGCAATGCCTTATCTTTGTAAAATATTTTTTTATAAGAGAAATTATCCGAATACAACCAGAATAATAAAAAAATAAGTTTTGATGTTATGTGAAAATTGAATATTGATATTGTGGGAATAAGATCCCATCCAGTTGAAATTTTGCAGAAGTTGAAGAAACCTCATTTATTTTCCACTTCTGATTTATGATCATGACTAGATCATTCCAAGGAAATAGATGTTACTTCAGTATTAATTCATTTTTCACATAATGGCAATTTACATATATAGTTTGTTTCACGAATGATTGCGCCTGCCTTGAAAACACGAGAAACGGATCAAATCAACCAGTGGCGTGACGATTTTGAGATAAGATCTGGTATTTCAATTTTCTTATACGCTTTAATGAAATTCATATACTTAACTAGGGAGAAAAAAGCATCGATTGATTAAATAACCAATTATATATATATATATATATATATATATATATATATATATATATATATATATAACAATTACAGAAATGGATTGGGGATACTGTCGGAGGACTGGGACTTAAAAAAGCATACTCTGTTTGCTCACCGAGCTTTCGAGAAAATTTATTCTCTTCATCAGGGCTAAAATTAATACAAAACGATGTATAAATTCAAAAAAATTGGATAAATATATATTAGACTTACTGTGCAACTTGAGGTTTAAAATATGTTAGTTAAACTACAGTATGGAAAGAGCATCCTCATTACATATAATTACAATATTGGTATTGAAACATCTAATAAAATAGTGAAATAAAAGCGAGAGAAATTAATAATACACTCTAAGGTAATAAACACATTGATAAAACTAAGAATTGTCATTACAGAATGAGAGGGAATTGAAATATTTCTTTTTTTTTATATCTATGTATAGTAGAGGGAAGAAATATGAAGAAAAAAGTAATTGTTTTGAATTTGCAAATTGTATTTTGCGGGTAAAATGTGAAAATTATGACAGTTGATTTTATACCTGTCACCTTTCATTCAAACTATCTTGAGACATCACAGGACGAGAAAATTGTTATAAGACGAACCAAAAACAAAATAAACACAAGGTTGCTTAACCACAAAATTTTCCTTTTAATTTTGAACGCAATATTTTGCAATTAGATATGCGTAAATCGAGCTGAGCCCGCGTAAGTCAGAGCATTTGTTCATTGCTTGGGGTTCCTTGCTAATCTCTATCATTTCGTGTATCAGTCTTTTTTTGTAACAGGACTCGGTTTTTAAGATGCAGGCCCCATCATAGTTAGGAGTGTGCTGTTTTATATTGGAATGTTGGGCTAGGGCACAATATAGTTTTTTATTCTTACAGTCACTTTTGTGTGAGGTGATACGGTTTCCAAGTTGTCGTTTGGTTTCTCCAATATATACAGAATCGCAATCATTGCATGGAATCTTATAGACCACATTTCTCATTTTTCTTGTGGGAATCTTGTCTTTTATGGTAGAGAAATGATAACCAAGTAAGTTTACATTCCTTTTGGCAACCTTCTTGGTAACCACCACTTCCCTTATGATACTGACCAATTTAGGTGTGAGATCCCTTATCCAAGGAATTGTGAAAAAACCCTGATGCTGCTGAGATACGGGATTGTTTAAGATGTTCTGGTTGTTGTCAATGGAAGGATTGCTGTATAGAAGCTTACGTAGAAGTTTGTTGGGGTAAGAGTTATCCAATAGGATGTGGTATAATTTGTCAATGTTCTGATTAATTAGTGATGGATGGCAAATCTTTTGTATCCTATTCTTCAAGCCCAAAACCAAATTAATCTTGACTCTTGCATCATGGTAAGAGTGATAATTGAGGTATCTTCCAGTGTTGGAAGGTTTCTGATACCAATCTAGGACTATGGTTTGGTTCTCAGTACGTATGCATCTGGTATCCAGAAAGGGTAAGGAATTATTGGATTCTTGTTCAATTGTGAATTTCAAGTTGATGTTATATGAGTTGAAAATTTCAAGAATTATATCAGATGTATCCGTAGGAATTGAGCAAATAATGTCATCAACGTATCTCTTGAGAAAGGGAACTTGAAACGGCAATTTTGGCAAACTGTCATCCAACAAATCATCCATAACAAAAGCAGATATGATGGGTGAGAGTGTGGAACCCATCGGAGTACCGAAAATTTGCAAGTATATTTCTCCTTGGAATGTGAAAATTGTGCTTTCGAAAATAAACTTAAGGACTGAGAGGAAAGAATCCAAATCTAATTGACTGTGTGAGCTAATTTCATTCCAATGTTTCCTAATGCTCGATTCAGCCAGTTCAAAAGAAATGTTGGTAAATAACGAAGAAACATCAAGACTGATCAGCATATAGTCCGGAGGTAATTGAAAATTATTGATAAAAGTTGCAAACTGGAATGAATCTTGAATAAAATAGTTGTTATTTTTGTTATAGGCATTGGTTAGGATTTTGGTTGCAAATTTGCATAAGCCAGAATTGGGGGTGCCGATGGACGCGATGATAGGTCGAAGACACAGAGGCTCCTTGTGGATCTTCGGTAAGGCGTAGAATCTGGCAGGGACGGAATCATATGTGGTGTATTGTTTTTTTGTTATTTTATCTATTAAATTGTTATTGAACAGCACAGCGAGAATCTTATTTGCTTTGCCTTGTAACGTGATAGATGGATCTCTGGTTAGTTTCTTATAGTATTTACCGTCATTTAACAATAAATTAGACAGATCTCTATACTGATGTTGAGATATTAAGACCGTCACGTCACCTTTGTCAGCTCTAACAACTAGTAATTCTGAGTGTTCTTTTAGAAATCTCTTAGTCTTAGAGATTAGTTTGTGATAATGTCCCCCACTATTGTTTGGAGAATTGACATAATTTGTGATAAAATTAGTGGCCCTAGCAGTCATAATGCTTCTAATTTTATTATCTGTTAAGCTGTCAAAAACCGTTTCAAGGTCTGCTAAAACATTTTGAACTAGATTATTATCTATTGTAGGTGGTAGACTGAATTTAGGCCCTAAAGCAAGAAAGTTAAGTATATCAGCAGGAACTGTCACATCAGTTAAGTTCTTGATCCAACTAGGTTTAGTTTTGATTGGTATTATTTGTGAAGCTATCAAATCATTTAATTTTGCTTTTGTTCTAACATTGTAACTGTGGAACACCTTATTGTAGCTGATTTGTTGACGTCTCTTAAATTCAGATATCAAGTGATATGGTACGTGTCCTGTGATATATCTAACTAATTTATCTAGTTCTATCTTGAAGTTACAATGTTAGAACAAAAGCAAAATTAAATGATTTGATAGCTTCACAAATAATACCAATCAAAACTAAACCTAGTTGGATCAAGAACTTAACTGATGTGACAGTTCCTGCTGATATACTTAACTTTCTTGCTTTAGGGCCTAAATTCAGTCTACCACCTACAATAGATAATAATCTAGTTCAAAATGTTTTAGCAGACCTTGAAACGGTTTTTGACAGCTTAACAGATAATAAAATTAGAAGCATTATGACTGCTAGGGCCACTAATTTTATCACAAATTATGTCAATTCTCCAAACAATAGTGGGGGACATTATCACAAACTAATCTCTAAGACTAAGAGATTTCTAAAAGAACACTCAGAATTACTAGTTGTTAGAGCTGACAAAGGTGACGTGACGGTCTTAATATCTCAACATCAGTATAGAGATCTGTCTAATTTATTGTTAAATGACGGTAAATACTATAAGAAACTAACCAGAGATCCATCTATCACGTTACAAGGCAAAGCAAATAAGATTCTCGCTGTGCTGTTCAATAACAATTTAATAGATAAAATAACAAAAAAACAATACACCACATATGATTCCGTCCCTGCCAGATTCTACGCCTTACCGAAGATCCACAAGGAGCCTCTGTGTCTTCGACCTATCATCGCGTCCATCGGCACCCCCAATTCTGGCTTATGCAAATTTGCAACCAAAATCCTAACCAATGCCTATAACAAAAATAACAACTATTTTATTCAAGATTCATTCCAGTTTGCAACTTTTATCAATAATTTTCAATTACCTCCGGACTATATGCTGATCAGTCTTGATGTTTCTTCGTTATTTACCAACATTTCTTTTGAACTGGCTGAATCGAGCATTAGGAAACATTGGAATGAAATTAGCTCACACAGTCAATTAGATTTGGATTCTTTCCTCTCAGTCCTTAAGTTTATTTTCGAAAGCACAATTTTCACATTCCAAGGAGAAATATACTTGCAAATTTTCGGTACTCCGATGGGTTCCACACTCTCACCCATCATATCTGCTTTTGTTATGGATGATTTGTTGGATGACAGTTTGCCAAAATTGCCGTTTCAAGTTCCCTTTCTCAAGAGATACGTTGATGACATTATTTGCTCAATTCCTACGGATACATCTGATATAATTCTTGAAATTTTCAACTCATATAACATCAACTTGAAATTCACAATTGAACAAGAATCCAATAATTCCTTACCCTTTCTGGATACCAGATGCATACGTACTGAGAACCAAACCATAGTCCTAGATTGGTATCAGAAACCTTCCAACAGTGGAAGATACCTCAATTATCACTCTTACCATGATGCAAGAGTCAAGATTAATTTGGTTTTGGGCTTGAAGAATAGGATACAAAAGATTTGCCATCCATCACTAATTAATCAGAACATTGACAAATTATACCACATCCTATTGGATAACTCTTACCCCAACAAACTTCTACGTAAGCTTCTATACAGCAATCCTTCCATTGACAACAACCAGAACATCTTAAACAATCCCGTATCTCAGCAGCATCAGGGTTTTTTCACAATTCCTTGGATAAGGGATCTCACACCTAAATTGGTCAGTATCATAAGGGAAGTGGTGGTTACCAAGAAGGTTGCCAAAAGGAATGTAAACTTACTTGGTTATCATTTCTCTACCATAAAAGACAAGATTCCCACAAGAAAAATGAGAAATGTGGTCTATAAGATTCCATGCAATGATTGCGATTCTGTATATATTGGAGAAACCAAACGACAACTTGGAAACCGTATCACCTCACACAAAAGTGACTGTAAGAATAAAAAACTATATTGTGCCCTAGCCCAACATTCCAATATAAAACAGCACACTCCTAACTATGATGGGGCCTGCATCTTAAAAACCGAGTCCTGTTACAAAAAAAGACTGATACACGAAATGATAGAGATTAGCAAGGAACCCCAAGCAATGAACAAATGCTCTGACTTACGCGGGCTCAGCTCGATTTACGCATATCTAATTGCAAAATATTGCGTTCAAAATTAAAAGGAAAATTTTGTGGTTAAGCAACCTTGTGTTTATTTTGTTTTTGGTTCGTCTTATAACAATTTTCTCGTCCTGTGATGTCTCAAGATAGTTTGAATGAAAGGTGACAGGTATAAAATCAACTGTCATAATTGTCACATTTTACCCGCAAAATACAATTTGCAAATTCAAAACAATTACTTTTTTCTTCATATTTCTTCCCTCTACTATACATAGATATAAAAAAAAAGAAATATTTCAATTCCCTCTCATTCTGTAATGACAATTCTTAGTTTTATCAATGTGTTTATTACCTTAGAGTGTATTATTAATTTCTCTCGCTTTTATTTCACTATTTTATTAGATGTTTCAATACCAATATTGTAATTATATGTAATGAGGATGCTCTTTCCATACTGTAGTTTAACTAACATATTTTAAACCTCAAGTTGCACAGTAAGTCTAATATATATTTATCCAATTTTTTTGAATTTATACATCGTTTTGTATTAATTTTAGCCCTGATGAAGAGAATAAATTTTCTCGAAAGCTCGGTGAGCAAACAGAGTATGCTTTTTTAAGTCCCAGTCCTCCGACAGTATCCCCAATCCATTTCTGTAATTGTTGTGATTAACAAGCACTGTCGTTCTTCCACCTACTATATATATATATATATATAAATAAAAAGATGTTCTTGGGGATGCAGTCATATATTCAATAAAATTCTTTGACTGAAGCCGAGCTTTCGAGAATGTTTATTCTCTTCTTCAGGGCAAAAATCGTGAATTTAGAATAAATTAACCAAAAATTCAAAGAATTTTATTGAATATATGACTGCATCCCCAAGAACATCTTTTTATTTATTATAAATCCAGTCAAGAATACAAAATCAATATATATATATATATATATATATATATATATATATATATATATATATATAAATGGATGAAATGGATGTTGGTATGTCTGTTCGTTTGTTCGAAGTTAATAGACTTTGACACCGTTTGATATATCGTTATGAAAGTTGGCACGTATATGTATCTTTTTATGGGGAAGATTTCTACGCTATCCACTTTATTGTAACTTGCCACCAGATGGCGCTGCTGCACATAAACTTTTATACCATTCTAAGGATGGCGATGAAAATTTGTATACATAAGTACTTGAGCACATAGAATATTTCTGTTTTATCGACTTTGATACAACTCACTACCAGATGGCGCTGCAGCACATCAACTTTTATACCGTTCAAATGATCGCGATGAAAATTTGTGTTTGTGCACATAGAATATTTTTGTGTTATTAACTTTGTTACAACTCGCAACTAGATGGCGTTGCTGCAAATCAACTTTATACCGTTCAACCGATTGCAATAAAAAATTGTATTCCTAGATATATGAGAAAATAGAATATGTTTTTGTTAATAACTTTGTTACAACTCGCCAACAGATGGCGCTGCTGCACTTCAACTTTTATACCGAGGCAAGTGGGCACCCGTCAAACAAACTGACATTTCTATTAGATACCTACCCATTGTTGCGTGTTGTGTGTTTTTCTATTATTGTTGTGCCCTACCACTGGTGGATAGGTACTGTCGTACTGGGAATCAAAGGTAAATATTTTTTCATGTTAATTATTCATGGAAATATTTACATAGCTTATAATATATTTATAGCATTACATCTTTTCTTTTCCCTTTTCTTCAAAATTTTCTACAACGACTAATACATTTTAGGTTAGGCAGGACAACGTCTGCCGGGTTCGCTAGTAAAATGTAAATTTATTCATCTTAATTCTCTGAAATGTCACTTTAACTTTGTGACGTCTTTGAAATAAAGATATCATGGTATAAAGCTGGAAATACAGTTATCGTAGCCTTAGATTGACAAACGTAGTAAAAAATTTCATGATAATTAGATGCCATGAGAAGTATACTTTGTTTTACAAATGATTTGCCTGTAAACATTCACGAGCTACGTACATCATGCTTATCATTGCATATCATTATCATGAAACGCTCTACAACATTTGTTAATCTAATCTATGACATCAGTATGTGAGGCCTTATAATATGATAGGGCGATACTTGAATCTATATATTACAGCTCAATCAAAGGATTTATATTCTATGTTTTCGCGTTATTGTTAAGAATAAATCTTTCATATAATTACTTATTTAATCAGTCGATGATTTTTTCACCATACTTATATGAACTTCCTTAAGGCGTACCTATAAAAAATTTAAATGTTAGATCTTATCTCAAAATCTTCACGCCACTGATTTACTCTTCTCGGTTGAATTGATCCGTTTTTCGTGCTTTTTGCAGAAGCCGTCATTCGTGGAATAAACTTAAAATTATCCTATTATTAAAATAAACAGGCGGAGATTTGCAACCCAAATCTCGATATTTTCGGGGCGGAGTGAAATATCGAGTTCTGGTATTAGACTGGTTCTTGACCAACTCTTTGAAAACACTTGCAGAGCTCAACCGGTATATTTTGTTTATATATCCACTTATACAGGGTGAACAAGGAAGTCATGTTTCGTTATCAAAGTTTGGGGCCATGTAAGGTACTCAATTTTTGATCTTAGAAATTTTTCTATGCATCTTTTTTGATCATTGAACTATACTTACAAAAGTAATTTCTAAATTTTTTCTGCTATAATTCAAATTATGGAATTTTTGAAAAAGGATTACATTTATCTCTAAAAAGGGACTTTTTCGGGGTTTCACTTGAGAATGGGTATTTTTCTGGCTTTTCTTGTGCCCGAGAAAAGATTGAAGCACTCGTTGAACGTTATTGCATCCAGTGGCGTGCAGTTAAAATTTTCTACTTTGACATTAAGTAATTTAATCCGAATTTATAAAGTATACTATGCAATTAAACAGCTTAAAGAACAAATCCGTGTTATACTCCATTTGAGAAAGGTGTAGAGTAATAAATTATGATAATGAAGGGATATCTATTGTATTAGGGCGCTCATATGGCAGAATACAACAGAGATCCCTTCATTATCATAGTTTATTACTCTACACCATTCTCAAATGGAGTATACCACTCTTAATATAGGGATGTATTCCGGTGGCGTAACACCAAAAGCATTTTCTGGTTTGGTAAGAAGTGCTAATAACATAGAAATTGTTTTTCAAAATGCTATGATACTGGTCAACACTGGTATTCATCTTTTATATGGAATTTTTATCTTTCTCATTCAGCATTGGTGCACGCGTCTTCATTGGGAAAGATGTTTTTCAATAAGTAATAGACTCTATGACATTTGTAAGCAACATCAAAGAATTCATTGATTAACATTAACAATATGTATAACATTTTAGAAAACGAAAATTTGAAAGCCAGTTACATACCAAAATAACAATCACAAAAACGATTTTTTTATATAAAACAGTAAACGTTATTTTAAACAATATTGTTAGCAGAAGGTTATTAATAAATACAAATAGAAGATATGACCACGCGCATCACTAATGACGTCAGTCCACGGACACGCCAGGGACAACAAAAAAAACGCATGTTTTCAACGAAAGCTTCTAATTTGTGCTCATTTCAGTTTTTCTGTACCTAATACATAATTAGTTTATGATATTTGTGTCTTCTGCAATATAATCCCATACGTCATGAGGGAACAATAAACTACTACTGTTCATGTAATACAGACGGCTCACAGACGGACAGATGGATGGACTTGGTATTCTCTGCAAATTTCACAGACTTCATATTACAGCTCATCAGATACAACCCGTACAAAGATGAAGGGACGAACAAACAAACGGATTTATGATTTATTGTTGTTATACTGATAAATATTTCTAACAAAAAATTGTACCGACGTTATTAGTTGGTGCACTAAAAAATACAAAATAATATAAATTCTATTGGTTCTGTTATTTTTGAAGTTATGCAGTTGCAATTAGATTGATAAATTTTGGCACCAACTTCGCAAGCGCCCATAGAATTAATATTATTTTACATTTTTCAGTGCACCAACTAATAACGTCGGTCCAATTTTTTGTACGAAATATTTATTTCACACTATTGAGTGTAACATTAGTCACGAAAATCGTTGACCGTTCACTAATACCAATTAAGATAGTACTTATCCTATTAACCACGTATATTCTTTGCTTGTAGTTATTATTGAGATCTCAAAACATTGCTGCGGAAATACGAATAAGAATTTTAGATGCAACCATTTTACCACCGTTGTATCTCGAAAACCGTAACTCTAAGGAAAAATGTTCATTATAAATGTTGCTACAAATAATTAGGTCTTTCATGTGGTACCCACAGATTTTCAATTTTCGAAAGAAATCGCCCTCTTCACATAGTAAAAATATACATATTTGAGAATTTAACATGCCTCTAACTCGAAAACCATAACTCTTTTGGAAAAATGTTCACTTTAAACGTTTCCGCATATTGTACTATATTTGTTAATTATACTCACCGATTTTCGGAGGAAAGGAGATTTCGGATTTGCGTTCTTATGAGTATGGAACCATTTCTCAAGCCTCTTCTTTCAAATGAATCAAAAATCTTCAAGACAGTCGAATTGTATACCTCCCCCGTTCGGGTTTTGTCTGCCAAAAATAGAAATACACATTCCGTTCTCCAATTTGGTACAGAACCCAAATAAATTCCTTTCCTTTGAAGTATTATTCTTGCCAACCCTTTATTTTGTTGAAACCTAAGAGTTCTAGCTTCTAAAATTTATCAAAAACTCTTCACCAATAAAAAGAAAAAAAATCTATGCTCCAAAAAAAGTTGATGACGTTTTAGAAAAAGTATCAGATTCTTTCTTCTCTTGTATTTGATAATGTTAACTGAGGAAGTTTTTAATTAGTCAGTGTCATCTTAAGCGCAGGATAATACCATTTCTTTGAGAGTATATTCAAGCCAAGAGTGCTCTCATCTGCATTCACTCTTAATTGTATCTGCTTTGAATAAAAGATATCCCAATATTTCTTAAGAGCAGCCCAGTGGGCTGAACTGCTACTTATAGCGACCTCATTTCTTCGGTCAGAGTGTGGGCGTCTTTAATTTCATATATTTTTCGATTACTGAGCCTATTGTTTCGGACGAATACTTCTGTT
Organism: Crioceris asparagi; assembly: GCA_958507055.1. Classification (NCBI taxonomy): domain Eukaryota; kingdom Metazoa; phylum Arthropoda; class Insecta; order Coleoptera; family Chrysomelidae; genus Crioceris; species Crioceris asparagi. The sequence continues at coordinate 119,910,862 of OY293826.1, forward strand.
CCGCTGTTTTAGGGACCAGCATGTTCGTTTTAGGCAAGTCAGAATAAACATTTACTTTCGGAATAAATCGGAACGAGGTGAAATTTGGCAAAGATCTTGATACATTGTAACCAATTTATCTATTAATATTTATCGGTCATCTCTCTAAGAAACGAAGCAAATACCTATGAATAAAATATAGTTTGTTTCACGAATATTGGCGTCTGGCATGAAAACACGAAAAATGGATCAATTCAACTGACGGGAGTAAATCAGTGGCGTAACGATTTCGATATAGCATATTGTATTTTACTATTTTTATACGCTTCAAGAAAGTTCATACAATTAAGGAGAAAAAAATCTATGAATTAAATAAGCAAATAATATGAAAGTTTTATTATCAACAATAATGCAGAAATGCAAAATTCAAGTTTATTGAAAATTATTTATGCATCTGAATTATGTGAAATGTCACATTGACTTTGTGACGCCTATGAAATAAATATTATAATAAGCTTGAAATACGTAGCTTAGATCGAAAAATCGATCATTCGTGAAACAAACTATAATAACACTTAATACTTAATCTAAATATATATAGGGTGATTTATGTGATGTGTTCCATGTTGAAGACCGATTAGAAAACTTGAATTTTTTTGTGCTGTCATGTCCATTCTACCTTAAATATTTTGAGTCCTACAGAATTTGTCAAAAACCGGTACCAACTTTCTTATTTCAAATAGAAATATATTTTTCCCAAATCATTTTTGATTGGCTTTCTTGTTCCGAGTTGAATCAATCCCAGATTTAATAACTCACTTGTTAATTTTTCTGAAAAATTGCCTTTCTAGTAGTTCACGGAAAACTTCGAACCTTGCAAAATTGGAAACCCAAATTTGGGAAGTTCTTAAGTGAAAGTCTAAGATGATAGTAAGTAAATTCTTAATTTGATCAGCATTTTTTTAAAATTTTATAACAATATAATCTACTTTCATTATGATCGAGCTTGTCAATAGTCTTCTACGTCTATTCAAATTTCCATCCTATATAATTTAAACATTTAAAAAAAATGGACCGCCTTTATTAGTTGGTGCACTGAATAATATTAATTCGATTGGTACTGGTAACTCTGAAGTTGTTTAGTTGTAGTTAAATAGAAGACTTTTGGCACCAACTTCACAACTACCAGCAACAATAGAATTAATATTATTTTGTATTTTTCAGTGCACCAGCTAATAAAGTTGGTCCAATTTTTTTTAAATATTTATTTCACACTTTTGAGTATAACATTAGTCATGAAAATCATTCACTAATACCATTGCCCATGTATATATTCTTTGCTTCTACTTGTTATTATTCAGAAATCTAAAAACATCGCAGCGGAATTACGCATATTTTAGACTTTACCACTGCTGTAACTCGAAAACTGTAACTCCGGCATATATATTCAATATAAATGTTGCTACTAATTACCTGATCTTTAATTTGGGTGCCTTAGATTTTCAATGTTTGAAAGAAATTGCGCCCTCCACATAGCGAAAAAACATATTTTAGATTTTAACATCGCTGTAACTCGAGAACCGTATTCTTCTGAAAAAATGTTTAATTTAAACGTTTCCTGATATTATCCTATCTTTAATTATGTCGTCTCGGATTTTCGATTGTCTATAACAATTTCCACCTTCACCCCATTTGGGGGCGGTTTTTGAGGGGAAGGAGATTCCGGGGATTTGAGTTTTTACGCGTATGGGATCATTTCTTTTTTCCCTTTCAAATAAAACTCAATTCGTCAAAATTGGAGTACGTTTACTATAAACCATATCGCGCGCATAAACCAAAAAAAAAATCAGATGGTACGTCGATCAAAAATAGCCGTCTATCACCAAACAATTACAAATTTTACTTGATTTCCATTTTATATAAAAATGTTAATTTTGGCTCTTCAAAAAATCTGGCGTTCTCTTGTATTTTCAGTAATAAATCCCCACGAAAGTTTTTCCAAGACAGAAGGTCACCTGAATTTAATATGTGCACTCTTATGAATGCAAACAGGATGTACCTAACCTAACTTATGACAGTGTATAATGATTTATATTGTAGAATATAATTCAAATAATCCCGTTTGTAATGAGGTTGTTTGAGGATATGTTATAAAGCAGATAATGGTAAATGGATTATATGTATTACCAGTTAGTGATTGTACCTACTCTTGTGATGGATGTAACAATATTCCCAATATTGATGAAATTATTTTCCAGTCGTGAGAACTTTCCTCATGAAATTATTGGTAAGTTTGGATATTTTGAAAGAAACTCTCGGACATTCTACCTTTACATCTTTACAATCACTTTTTAATTAAAATGATCCTTGGTTTCCATGGCAACTTATAAAAACAAAGAATATTTTGTTGAGTTTCGGTACCTATATGGCGTCCAAAAAAAATAGTATTTGCCAAAAAAAATGTTTTTGACTATTTTTGTAGGTATAATTTGGTTCTTTAGGTGCATTTGGTTCATTTTTTAAAACGAAATGAACTTGTCACCAACAGTTCACTTTAGGAATTGTTATTTTATGAGGTGGCTTGTGAATATGCTCTTTATTTTATGGACACTATGCATCGACGTATACAAACTATGCGCTACATCTCAATGAAAATAATCACATATTCAATGGTAATTTCAAAATCTTACATCCCGAAAAGAAGAGATTCAAAATGAATACACTTTATGGCTCAAGTATATTCAGATTGAATCCTGAAATAAAAAATTGGATCGCTATTCTCTATATCAAATGAAATTCCAAATTGGAGAGAAGGCTTAAGGATCTTCGCTCCTGACTGGGGTCCTTTGACAGCACATCTTTTTGTTCATTTTGACTGAACTATATAGAGAGAATTTGGGGTTATGTGGCTTTCGGTAAATGCTTGAGCCATATGAAACACGTGTAAGGGTACGCGAGACGTATTTATTAATGGAGGTGTCAAGAACACATAAACAAAATTTGCATACATGTTATAGAAGGGTAGGATTTCGAGATGAATACATGTCGTAGCAACATTGCGGTTGTTGAGCAAATATGACGTTCGCTGATTGCAGAATATTTCATTGAAATTCTAATGTAATCTATAATATATCCAAATAACACATATATATGATATTAAATGCAAATGCAACAATTCTACGCTAAATTAGTTTCGTATGCTAATGTCATTTGTATATTAGTTTTAGCATCTTAGCTACAAACTCATGTTAGGACAGAAAAAAAGCCATTACAAAAATTGAATTTCTCAATAAAATTGAAAAGCATCGAAGAAACATTTTTTTAAAAATAATATTCTTCCAATGTAACAAGGGATTCGAAATACTTAATCCATTAACAATATTCATGCCTACTGTTTTGCTGTATCGAAGAGTGTTCGGTGTATTATTGGAAAAATATCACCTCGACTACCTCCCATTACTGGACCTCACGTCCTGCGGAGTTTGAGGGGCTGCTTGAAGAGTAATTATTTAAGGATTACTTACGAGCTGATAGGACAAGAAGTGGTTCAAAATGGTTTTTTATTCTGTCCGTCTTTTACGTATACTACTTTTGTTATGTCAAAAAAATGTGTCAATATTAATATGAGTTTATGGCAAATACACTCAGCATATATGTATACTTACGTATGACCAAAATGCAAATAGAAATCTAATTCAGTTCTTTTGTAAACGAACAGGAGCATGAACGGTTTGTATGACACGGTGTTTTGATATTTAATAGCAAGAATAGCATTAAGTAGAAATAAGAGTAAATTATCTATTTAAAATTCAAAAATCAAATGACCCTTCACATTCTTATTGTGCTTTAATATAATAAAAAAAATATGTCTTATCATAAAATGTATTTCGATTATATAGGGGCAAATGGGAAAAACCAGGAATTATTATTATTATTATATAGACCCGACATTTATTATTTTCTTCATACTTATGGTATGGTTTCATGATATTTTTATATCATGCCAAAAAATATATAATTGATTACAATATAATATTCTATCATTAAAATTATGTTGCAATGGAATAACAATTATTTGTTTATTGAATTTGCCCAATTAATTTCAAGGCTGTTTAACATTTGAAAAATTGTATGTATTATTAAGGTGCTATATTCTTATTAGGTATTATTGTACATATATTCAGTCAAATCGTTGAATTAGAATTATTGTAACATGTGAATTTTATATACAAGGGTTTTTACAAATGTAAATGGCAAAAAGTAAAATTGATTATTTTTTCACGAATACAGACAATTTCAAGTATTTTGAAATAGTTAAAAACATTAATATTGCTGACCATTTTGGTACCATATTCGAATTGATTCTAGACATGAATCCTAATGATAAACACAGGTCAAACCATGTAAACGCATCTTTCCGAAACACAAGTGATGAGAATCTTGGCATTTTGAAATCTTTTCTGGAGAAAGAATCTTTTTGGTCAGTATACGAAAGCTCTGGCAATATTCATATAATTTATGAGACTTTCTTAAATATACTTCAGTATTTCTTTAACTTATCATGTCCTACAGTTGTAAGAATGTGTAACAGAAACTCAAGTACACAGCACTGGGTTAACAAAGATATTATTTCAATGAGTAAACAATTTAAAGAATTATTCTGGGTGATGACGATCTCAAATGATAGCCATATAACTGAAAGCTATAAGGAATCAAACAAAAAGTATATCTATTCCATTTTGAGCTGTTATTTGCTAGATGCAAATTACCTAGTGACCCCTATCTTCAAAAAGGGTGATACATCTATTATGAGTACCTACCTAATTTACGACCAATAACAGTACCGACTGTGACAGGTAAAGTAAATGAAATGTGTGTCTATAACAAAATGGATTCATTCGTATCCAAACTTAAAATTTTATCAAAGTATCAACATGGATTTTGTCCAAGAAAGTCGATTGAAAAACTTTTTTTGAATATATTTACGATTCTATATGTTGGAGCACTCTTTTTCGATCTATCTAAGGCATTTGATAACATTGACCTCAACATTATTGAAAGCGAATTCTACTCTTTAGGATTTCGTGGCAACTTTCTGTCGTGGTTAGTCTCATTCATGCGTTTTAGAAAAATATCTGTCAAAATTGATGAGCATAGGTATGAATTCTATTTTATGGACCTGGGAGTTCCTCAGGGGCCCACCTTAGGTCTACTGATTTTTTTATTAATCATAAACGATTTACCTCTTCATATAAGCACAAAATGTATAGTCCTCTAGCCTGATGATACAACTTTGGCTAACGATGCTGACATTCCCGAGGAAGTCCAAGATAAACTGCATATATTGTTATAGTCTATATTTGTTGAGGAAAATCCAAATGTTTTTCCATATTGTAAGGTTAGGCAATTACCTATATTTACAATGTCACTGAAAACTCGCGGGAATATTCACGAACAACGATAGGTACGTCATTCAACCCATGATATGATCCTTTTACTTATTATAATTAAAGATTTGAAACACCTTGATATTTGTTGTAATGTTGTAATAATGAGATAACTGTCAGAAAGGAGAATGAATTCACTGAACTATGCAATTGTAATCATTAAACGATACGGAAAGCTAAACCGAGTATCAGCGAAAACTTTTGAATTAAGATAATATATCCACCATTTCAGCGCAGAGTAGAAGAGCGAGATACCCAAAATAATATTCATTCTGGTATTATGCTGCAGATGGAGAACTTTTCTTTGTCGATTTTCACTTTGTACAGAGCTAATCTGCTACTGCTGCGCGAACGGCGCGCTGCAAATATGTATGTATACAAATCTGGAAAGCTGATTTAACAATTAGGATGTTAGTGGAATATGGTGTCGTCTGGCCACAAATTGATAATCCAGTTAAAATTATCTATTCGCAGCAGCCTAAGATAATGACAAAATGTGAAGCTTCCGATCTTTTATGACCAATATAATTTTATAATTATTGAATTATAATTTTCTATTAAATATTCTGTAATGTTATGTAATTTTATAGATACAATTTATTTAATTATATTAAACGAACAATGCTTGTATACATCTTGATATCTCGTTTTTCTTCATTGGAGAACTCCATTCAGCAACTGACAATAATACAGAATGTCATTTACCTGTCACCGATTGGAAAAATCAAAGCCAACTACTTTATAAAAGTAATTTATTCAATTTGCCGGATTTTTAGGACAATAAGGCCAACACATCGTCGAAAAGGTAATAAAAAGGGATATTCAAATTTGTGGAATGACAATATGGCTCCCATAAGAAAAAATAAAGTTCATGATAGTTTCACATAGACGAAACGTCATGTTACAAATCTATTCTCTAAAGAGTGAAAAAAGTGGCAATATAAATATGCTATTTATTTAGAAATTCATTAAGAAATAAAGCCAGGAAAAAATAAAATGATTTCCCGAAAATTCGGTTTTTTCCGGATATTTCTGGAACTACTCGAAATTTTCAAACTTTCTAAACGGCTTATTGTTGAGCACATAAATGCGCAACTTTGCCCATCGTATTGCCTATAGTTTCCGAGATCCCAATGGTGAGAGTCGAATTTGAAACAGCCTGTATATATGTATATATGCCAATTTTATCTCGGAATCTGGTATACCGATTTCGTTGAAAACTCATATGTAAGGGTTCTAAAGTGTATTGAATCGATTGGTTGTATTAACATTCACAAGAACAATCGTTTTCAGCAATTAATATTCTCATTTTACGAGTTCAACAGATTATATGTGAGATACCAATATATATATACCATCTTAAATCCTGTTTTACCCGAGCAAAGCTCGGTCTCCAGATATTTAAGGCATTAAATGAGCCTTCTTATTAGAAATATAATTTTCCAGATCCAGATCTTGGATACACGATACAACCAATGATGATTTCTAGATATAAATTAGATTAAGCGTTGTGTTGATCTAAGCTCGTCGATACTAGCTTCTAAACCTGCCTATATCTAGAATTCATCAATAATAATTACAGATGAAGAGTTATTGTTTCATGTCATTTACTTATTTATCTATTTAGCAGCACATAATGTCATTAATATACAATCGTTATGCAAATTGTAATCTATTTATATTATATAAAACTGAACGTCTCTGTGTGTGTGCCGTATTGGATCTCACACTACTCGAGATATCCCAAACAAATTTTACACACATATTTAACATGCCTTAAGTAAAAGTATTGTCATACAGTACCCGTGGGATACTATGTGGTGGGTTCCGTACCTGAAAGTCTATTTATTGTATACTCTTAGGCTGGAATTTCATAGTCTTTTTACGTTTTACCATGTATGTATGTAGAATGCTATTAGAATGATCTGGTAGTGACTGCAAGTGTAACTGGGCCTCCTAGGTGGAGGGTTCCATACCTGTAATACCCAAAGAAGTATCTCTGAGCTCTATGGCTGAATTTTCGTGGATTTTCCGCTAGAATGGTATGTATTGGATTGTTTTGTGAGAGGCTGTTATTGCGACTGGGACTTAAAGGTGGAGGGTTCCATGCCAGAAAAACCCTTAGACATATGTATGAGAAATTCTCATGCTGTTCTCCTCTCCTGATACATGTCTGTGAATGGATCTGGGATGATGTTGGAACTGGTTCTAAGTGCGATTAGAGCTCTGAGGTGGAAGGGTTCCATACTCAAGACTTTTTATGACCTTATTTTTTTGTACCACAATCTACCAAAGTCCTTGCGCGGGAAATGCCTGTGAAACAGCTAGTAAATAATAAAAAAGAAAATGATTATTCTATTATAAATTTTACCTCTACTGCCTTTATGTGCACACTTGCATCCAAGATGCTGCAGTATGGAACCGCGATTGGTGAATTACACTTTTAATTTCTAAAATTAAAAACTCCTTGGTCCATTACCTTCTTCTTAGTTCTTTAATTAAATATGCAGTTTTTTTTGTTTTTATATCCTTTAAACCAAAATTCAATATATGTGTAAATACATGTTGTGATAGAAGTTTGTATAACGAACTAGTTTGACTTGGCTATTATTTATTTTGTAACTACGGGATTGTCGTTACAAAGAACAAAGCATTTGCCTGTTATTCTCTTGCCACAGAATGCAAAGCTAAAGTATTTTCAGATTGTTTTATCAAAACAATCCGAGCTAGTTAGAGTTTGAATAGGAAAACATGAAGCTTTTACTTATTCTCTTAAATGAATACAGATTATTGCATATTCTATAGCTACGTATTTAGTTTTACAGAGTCTTATTTCTTCGCTTCTTGAGAATATATTTATCAGTATTCTACATATTTCCGAAATGGATTGACAAATCAAATGATTTTTAACAAGTCAGTAGTTTTTCACCCGTGATTTACTGATCTTTCTGGTTAGCCAATTTTGAAAATAAACGTGTGTTTATTGGTGTTGTTTCGGCTAGCATCAGAAATTTTTATGGTCATCTTTGTAAAACACTTGAAACATTTAATTTCCTATATTCTATAAGATTAAATTAAATTTGTTATTAGAACTATCAAATGAAGTAAACTCTCACGTTACAGATATAAATTATTTATTTGTTGTTTTCTTTTGTAACGAAAGCTTAAAGCAAATAAATTTTCCTTTAAAGGTATATATAATACCTACATTTATTTAAATTTTTTTTTTCTTGATAAATCAATAGTAAATAAAATCGAAAATAACCCAATGAATTATTCACATTATATATTCTTATATTTCCAGTGTTTTATAGAATTCTCTATTTTTTTAAAAATACTTCGGAAGCTCCTTAAGTACAAATAGTGAATTTAAAGAGAATAAAAACTTCCAGAAATAGGTTATAATAGCTCTTATCAAGCCTAAGTTAGGTTAGGTTAGGTTAGGTCATTTCTTAATGGAGTCAAATGAACATATTGTTATCAAGATGTTTTTTTCCTAGATTAAATAAATTTCTCATTGAATTGAAGAGCCCAACTATCTTCAAATTTTTATTAAATCAAACATCTAAGTTCGATCGAGCCATATAGATATTCATAATAGCTGTGCCATGTTTTCCAAACTGAAAACTGTTTGTTACCTTTATATCGGCAAATTGCATTTTGAAACCTTGCTATCGTTAATGAAGCCCATTAGAGCGCAAAATTTTCTTCTTCGAAATGCTCAAAGGACAAGGTCATAGAGCAACAAGCAGCCTTGATGGAGTTTGCCTATACTCTAATAACACTAGAGAGAGTTTTGTGAGTCGCATTTCGACCCTATTAGGAATTTACCGGAGAATTATCTGGAAATGGTTTCCGCGACGAAACCACTTACCGTAGAAACTGGACAAAGACACGTACAGTTAAAGTTTGTAGATGTGTGGATGGGGAAATTGCACTGAAGCACTCTGAGCATCTCAAAGTGGATGAAAAGAATATTTTTATTAAAAAAAATCAGAAAGGACAATAATTGATGCATCACTTGCGAACAAGGAACACTACGGTTGTAGTTGGGAATATGTAACATACCTGCTGTTTTTAGAGTTTTGTACTTCCCAAAACGGAAACTTTGCGCTGGTTTCAGTCTGTCTATTGATCTGTATGTCCGTCTGTCACAGCCTTTTTCTTTCAATCTATGGAACAGTGAAAATTGAAATTTGCTAGTTATACAGAATAAGGTATTCGGAACAATGACGTTTAGTGTGTATAAACTAGTTCGCATTCTGGGTGTTAATTTTGTGGAGCGAATTGGAGAATTGGGCTCAATATGAGCAGTTTGAATATTAAAAAAAAATGGCTACTACTACTAATATTTTCATGGGCAATTGTAGCATGTCTGTAAGGCAATAAATGTTTGAAAACAGTAGGTCCTTGAATTCAAATAATTTCACTCATTAACCGACCCATTCCCCAAAAAAAATCCTTTGTATAACAAACACGATTGCAATTGTATACATTAGTTTATTCTGAGTTCTGTGTTAGTCTTAATAGTATTTAGAAATTCAGTCAAAGTATAGAACGTCTTAAAGACAATAAGCTAAGTCTTCTTATATCAGGTTTAATCGAATTAGAGATGTCCAAATTTAGAGAGTTTTCTTCAGATATTTTCAATTTAAGCTTTGGCTTTAAAATATTCTGTTCATGTCTACTAGTGTAGTTATGGTTATCGTTTGTTATAGTTGTTGTTGTTATAATTTGTATGAAATATCGATCTATTTTTATGGATTTCGATGAACTGTTGATACATCCAAACATACGATAAGGGCATTATTTGAAATTCCCTGAACAGTGGTCTCGAAATCCAGCCCTTGCGATAATTCAACGGCCTGCTTTTGCATTTTGAATATTTTGAATGATGATGAAGAGTTACCCCATATTACTGCACCATAACTAATATAGGAGTGAAGAAGTGCGTGATAAGTGATTCTTCTGTTGCTAGATATAGTGAGTCTTTGTGTTTTCTCAAGATTTAGTCTTAAGGTATTATTAGTAAACCATTTGTTAGCCAGTGATTCCATGTTATTCATATGAGATTTCAAATTTCCGAGTGTGTTTCCAGTAGTAATTAAGGTAGTATCATCCGCAAACAAAACGCACTTGTACGGGGTGATAGCCCGTTCAAGATCATTTATACAAATTAAAAACAATAGAGGGCCCAGAACGAACCCTTGCGGTCTTGCGGTAGGGCCACACCCCATATTTTTAATTGAAGATACGTCTTGAAGTTTTGTAACACATTGTTTTCTATTGGTTAAATACGAGGAAAATAGTTTCAGCGGAGTTCCTACTATACCAAATCTTGACAATTTGGAAACTAAGATATCATGGGAGACATAATCGAACGCTTTACTTAGATCACACTGTATGACTTGTCTCAAGGCCCTCAACTATGTGACCCACCACCTAACATCTAGCTGCCAATTCGGAATCCATATTGGTTACAATAATCAAACTAATCCATTCGAGATGGTTAATCAATCTCTTTTTTAGTAAAGTTTCAGAGAGCTTTCCAAACAAGGGTACTATAGATATTCGTCTATAGTTCGTAGCTTCATTGGCATCGCCTTTCTTATGAAGTGGTACAACATGAGACAATTTAAAGTATTCCGGAGACACCCCAGTTTGCAATGACATATTAAATAAATGAGTCAAATGGGTGTGACTATGTACATACCTATATCCGTCAAAATGTTACTATTAAGATTGTAGATGTCATTACATGATGATTTTTTTAAGGCCACAATCGTGAGTAGAACTTCATCTTCTGTAACTGGACTTAAATAAAACATTTCATTGCAAAGAGAGATGCCATTCATAATGCTCTGCTGGTCACCGAGATCAAGTTCCAAGGAAGCAATAACATCACGAGCAAAAAAGACATTAAACTGTTTTGCTGTCAAGTCAGCTTTTATATTTCTATTATAACCAGCGTTTCTTTCATAGTTAACCAGTCTCCAAATACATTTACACTTATTCTTTGAATTAATTATAAAATTATTGTAAAATGTTTTTTTAGCAACTGCGTCACGTCTAACGTCTAAAAATGTTCATTGCGGAAAGCTAATTACGCATTACTTTTAGATCATCGGTGAACCAATTAATAGGTGATTTCTTAGATGTAACTTTTTTGAGGGGAAGATATCTTTCGATAAGTCTAAAGGAATTGGTAGTTAACATACTAGATAAGTCATTTACATAGAGACAGTATTTCTTCCAATCCAGGTGATCTAATTCTTGATTTATCTTTTGAATTCTATAAGCAGCTATCGACCTTCTCAAAGATGTTTTTGTTTTCAAACGAACATTGTAATTAACTGTAATTAACTGTAGAAATACCTACAGCCGTCGACAAACTCTCACTAAGCATCTAAATATTCAATGGACAAAAATTGATAAACAGCAGATTGTCTTTCTTTGTAATAAAATGTTCATTGACACAGAACACATCACAATAAAAATAAATATTTCTTACAAAAAATTGGACCGACTTTATCAGTTGTTGCACTGAAAAATATTAAATAATTTTAATTCTATTGGTGCTGGTAATTTTAAAGTTGTGCCGTTGTAGTTTGTAGTTGTAGGCACCAACTCTAAAAGAACCAGCACCAATAGAATTAATATTATTTTGTATTTTTCAACTGATAAAGTCAGTCCAATTTTTTTTTAAATATTTATTTCACATTCTTGAGTGTAAAATTAGTCATGAAAATTGTTGAACGTTCACTAATACCCAAAAAGTTATAGGTAGATTTAGCTTGTACTAGCGAAAATAAGCATATCACATATTTCAGACTTTACCATTGCGAAACTCGGAAACCGTAACTCTTTTGAAAAAATGTTCAATTTAAATGTTTCCGGATATGGTCCCCTTTCTAGTTTTCAAATCTCGAATTTTCGAATTTCAGAAAAATTTGCCCCTTTCATATAGCTGAAACACATATTTCAGACTGTGGCGCGGAAACGTATGATTATTTTCAAAAATGTCCAATTTAAACATTTCCGGATATGGAATTTTCGTTAATTCTGTCATCTCGGATTTTCAATTTTCAAGAAAAATTGCCCCCTCCACCCCCTTTGGGGGTGGTTTTTGAAGGGAAAGAGATTTTGGATTTGATTCTCCTCAATATGGGACCATTTCTGAACTCTCCTCTTTTAAATGAAATAAAAATGGTCTAAATCGGAGTACGTTTACTATGCGAAACGCGCGAACAGCCATAAAAAAAGCAATCTTACAACCGAATTGTATACCTTCTCCTTTTTTGAAGTCGGTCAAAAATGTTGAAGATTGGTTATTTTATTAGATATTCCTTGAATAGTCAAGTGAAAAATTGTCAAACTATTACTCATCTCAAATAGAGGATAGTCATTAATGTTTTTTGTTTTTATGGATTTTGTTGTTGTTGTCTCCGAGGGTAAGAAAATTGATTTATTCTTGTACCTACAGACCAATATTTTGGATCAACAAATTTATCGACGTTATGTTGGAGAATGCCAACTTTAAGGGAGGAATATTCAGCTGGTCGTCTCGATTCAAGTCTGCTACACGTAACTTCGGAAAATCTATGTTTTAAGAATTTAAGCATAGCTTGTTCGTCTGCGGAAGCAAGAATATTAAAAACTTGATAATACACTAAATAAAAGTTAAAAGTTAAATATTATCTGCTGCAGCAGGGATTTTAGGTATTGTTGTTTCACCAGCACCTAAATGGTTTTGTTCACTCTTGCAACCTGATTTTGGTTTCTTCGATGATAACGCAGGATCTCCCAGTTCTCACTCGATTTGGTATGGCTAGTGCTGGCATTGGACGGAGGCAGCCAGAGAATTAATGTCATTATATTTTTGAATTGTAGATATCTAGATATTGTAGATATAGGCCATATATGTATTTTAACTGATTGGTTAGAGTCAGATACAGATGGAGACCATTGGCTATAATTTTGGAGTGCCTCGATAGCAGTTTTCTGATCCGAAATAACATAATCTTTTTGTATAATAATTTCATTCAGGTACTTCACCTTCTTTATCCGGGAATTATCGATGACTGTATCGGCACTATCACCAGATCCGCAAGATATCCTTGATTCGTTGAGTTCATCTTGATTAACACAGTTAGTAACACTTATTTAATTTCCCGTCTTTGAAATCCATCAGATAATTTCGAAGGCTGACACTATTAACAGTTACCGGTATTTGAAACTTCAGGAAAACATCAATTATTTCAGATTTACGTATTTTGAGGAGCTCGGTTATTAACACATCAACATCGCACGGCGCCATGTCTTACTTCTAAGAGCACAAAGCGCAAAATTATATTGTAAACTCAAAGTTTTAAGCAAAGCCTGTGCGAGAATCCTAAATAGAGAACCTTTCCTACGCGAACCCGACTCGCGCTTAATCAATTTTGTTTATTTTAAATTCATTTATTTTTATAATTATAAAATTCGACTCTTTGTCTGATTTTTTTTAATGGATGGTCACGCATTTTAAATAGTCAGCGTGCTCCGATTTTCATGATTATTTTTCTATTTGATAGAGTACAACTGAGAGTTGGTCCCATTGAAAAAATTAAAAAAATCGACATTCAACTTGTCCTTCCCCTCAGAAACTTCTCCCAAATGGGGTGTAGTGGTCAATTTTTTTCGAAAATCGAAAAATTGAGACGACAAAATTAAAGTATGTTGTATGACCATATCCAGCAACATTTAAATTGAACATTTTTCAAAATGCCACTATTTGGTGGGGGCAATTTTTTTTTGAAATTGAGAAAAAGACGGCCAAATTAAAGAAGAGATTATTTTCAAAAAAGTGTAGGTACGGTTTCCGAATTACATCAGTGGTAAAGTCTGAAATAATAATTATTAACAACGTATTATCTGCTTTGGTGTATAATATTAATTCTATTGCTTCCGGGGCTTTTGAATTTGTGCAGTTGTAGTTAGATTGAAAACTCTTGGCATCAACATGTTTTTTTATCCTAACTTCAAAACAGTTTGTGGGAAAATTGAAACTAATAATTTTGTTTACTTACTTTTTGATGTAAACTTGAAGCACATTTTTATTCATCCCCTTCCTCTACGGGCTGCAAAATTGTAAATAAAATGCAGTTTTGAAGCTTATTTTTTATTAACAAAAGCAAACCAACGGTAGGTATATCATAAAATTAACTATCAAAACTAAACATTCAAATAAAGTGTATTTCCATCTCTTGCTACAATTGAAACTTTTATTCTTTTTTTTGAGAAATAGCTTGATAATCAGCGCCAGTCGTAAGCCTTATAGGCTGTGTTGTTGCACAAAACAACGACGAACGGCTCTTTTACGTTGATAGATGCTCAATTGGGTTGAGATCCGGTGCTACATGCGGACCATTTCAATCTTGGTCCAACCGTGTCCATATATTCTCCCACCAACCCAGCAAACTACGATCTAAAACTACGTTATCATGTAAATTTAATCCCAGTGAAAGGAGCAAGTTGAATGATAACTTTTGGAGGATCACAAATACAAGACTGGTACGTGCTAGATAGAAATATCCGTCCAAATCATGAGTCGTTCTGATATAGTGCAGTCGGCAATTCTTTTATTTCTACGTCTGTCAACCCACTCACGATCATCCCTAAACAAACCCTGGATGCATCTGTGAATAGTACGTCTCCTCCCTATTCTACGGTCCAGTTAGAATGCGATCTTGCAAATCTTGTAAAAGTAGAATGCAGAACTCCTATAGTAGGATCGACATATTTTTTACGTTCTTCTTCTTCTAAAAAGGCATCAATTCCATCCAAAGGCTGCTTTCGATAATACCATAACAACAACATTATAAATTATTACAATACTGTAACTGACATTGTCAATTTTGTGTATAATAATGAGTGTATAATAAGTCAATTCATATAAGCTCGGATAATGTGTCATCTTAGATTGGTTCAAAGAGATTAAGTCTGCCAGCAAAGTAGAGAAAGATGATATTTCTAAAACCAATAAGGATAATCTCTTGCAATAGCTGAAGTTATACGAGTTAAGATATTAACTTCTGGTTCAACTTTGGATTTAATTCATAAGCAATATTTTTTCTAGATTAAAAAAAATGGTAATGATAAGTTAGTAGTAGTTTGAGTAATTTATAATTTAATTTTGCCTTCGGCTTATAATACCTCTAGGTACCTACTAATTGAACATAGTTGGGATTTTCTTTGACTTTTGTGGTGTGGAATATCTTCCATTATGAAGTCACTATGTCACTTTCTTAGATGGAAACATGCATTTGATCCTTAGATTTAATCTAAAGTGAAACAACATTGCTGAAAATGGCACTATGCAACAGCATGACCTTACAGTTGATAGCTTACGAGATGGAGTGCTTTGAGAATAGGAAAAACCAAAAAAGAACCAGAAAATAGAGCTTTTTTGGTAGGTACATCTCTAACAAAATGACATATCTAATAAGCACAACTATTCAAATGACAAATAAGGTAGGTTCTGAAAATGTTCTATTCGTCATAGTTATTTCGCTACAACCTCTTAGAAGCTAGATCTCAGTTGTCCGATTTTGATTTAAATTTCGTAAAATTTTCAATACTATATATAAAAAATGGAGAATAACAAAATTTTAAAAGAATTTCAAAATAATTTATGGAGTTGTTACATTGCATGACTACTTAGATATGACCGAAGAGTTGAACTATCTGCTTCTCTGATGAACTGCCTACATTGGTTATTCTGCCAAAATTTATTTTTTGTCTAAGGCTGTCAACTTTAAAGTCATATTTCTTTTTCAGGAATATTCTTTCTACTTAAATTTGATGTTCCGTTCTAAACATTCGCACTGTATGACTCGATAAATGATAATTTATATCTCTTTTTTAAATATGTTGTATAACAACTTTGAATTGAACATATCCGTAACCATTTAAAGAAATTTAAATGAAAATTGCTCATTGAAGCTTTTATCTCAAATAGAATAGAAATTGGAAAATATATGATTAATAAAACTTGTCGGTTGACACGTGTTGATAATAAGTAAAAGAACTGAGATATTTTACTAAAAAAACCTCCTTAACCTTATCAACGAGGCAATTTCTGAACTTTCCAAGATCAACACAATCTACTCTGAAAGAGTAACGAGAACACAATAATTTATCCCATAGCGTTCCCAAACTCACTGCGAGGTGCGAACATCTCTTCTAACCTGGTTAGAAAACCGATTTTCGCACATAAACGAGTGAGCATTTTATGTTTCTCATTTCCGTTTCCTCGTCTTCCGTATTCGCGTTCTGCCCTTTGCACTCTAAAGCACTGTCGAAGATGGTGTGCTACAAATCGTCCTTCCTGGTGTGATGGGTGATTCAATCAGAAGAGAGTGGTCGTATTTTTATGACAGTAACACAACACATTGCAGAGGAAATGTAACATTGATCGTTGTTGAGGTTTGTGGTAATGTCACAACTAGTAGAATGAGTATATTTGATTCCATTTCCTCTATTAGAGTTGTAAAAGCTGATATTATTTCCTGTTGAAGCGTAAAAGTAACGAGATGTAGGTATTTCATGCGATGTTGTAAACTTTATTTGATATATTTTCTTGAGAAAAGAAATCACCTATAACCTCAGAATGAAAGTATGATGTGAAGTAGAGGACTGTAAATTGAAATTGCTGTGGTTGAAATCTGATTTCCGCTATGGAACGATTGAATTTGCACAATAACTTAGAACAGAAGTTGGCTTTTTCATCTTGAGTAACAAGGCTTCTTCCGAATATAAAGGTATATACCTATATATAAAAATATTTTATTCTGCAATCTGCACCACTTAGTTTGGTGTAAACTCCATAAAAGTTCAAAATCATTAAGAAGCATTCTATTCTATGTACCTTTATTTGAACAACCATATGATGTTACATATCCATCACCTTCATTGCAGGGACTGGTAAAAAATCCAAGCAAAGCGATAATTTTATTTCGGTAAGATGTAAAGATTTTTCTTCTGTCTTTCAAAAGCTAGATTATAGTTTTTGCAGTTGATATTATCTAATTATATTAAACGAGCAATGCTTATATATATATTATATATGCAAATTTTATCTCGGAATCTGGTCAACCGATTTCGACGAAAATTCATATGTATGGGTTCTAGAGTGTATTGAATCGATTTGTTATATTCACACAGTTCTATAGATTATATATGAGATAGCAATATGAAACCGAACACATCATGGGGAAAAATAGTCCTATGGTTAAGCTTCCGGGTATAAATCTAGAGATCCTCGGTTCGAATTCTGTTCACATTTGAGTTTTTTTAACAAAATCCATTTTTTAAATAAAAGATGTTAATATGTGTTCCTAATAATTTAATCGGAAATTTTCAATGAAAATTTGTACATATCTAATATATTGCGACCCTTAAGGTACACATTAGCTATTTCAAGGAAGGGTTAGCAGATTTTGGTAAAAATTACCAAAAAGGGGTTTTCGGAGTCGAGAAATCGATTGACGATAATTTCATATTTAATCGGTGTGACCCCTAATACTCATGTATAGGCTTAGCTTGCAGTTGTTATTATTTAGATATCTCAAAACATTGCGGCGCAGATATACATATTTTGTAACTCTTTTGAATTAAATGTTTTAATCAAACGTTCCCGGATGTGGTCTCATCTTTAATTCTAGTGACTGAGATTTTCGATTTTTGAAAGAAATTGCCTCCTCCATCCTCTTGGGGGTGGCTTTTGGAGGGAAGGAGATTTCGGATTTGAGTTCTTCTCAATATGTGACCATTTCTAAACTCTCCTTTTTTTAAGTCGGTCAACATAGTATAACCATTTTTGTTATAGTAGACTATCTTGTTTCGATAATGTACCTTGTTTAAATTAATAATTGTCTAGTACTTAGGACGCTGATGTTTCAATAGTTAGGTAAATTTTTAATTTAATCGATAACGAAAAAAAGAAATCAGTAGTTATTAGTATTACAATATACAAAAGAATACATTTAAATTATTCTGTAGTAATCATACAACCGGTATACTCTTTACTCTCTAAACTTAAAGGTGATCAGAATTCGAACCGAGGAACTCTAGATTAATACCCCGAAGCAGAACCATAGGACTATTTTTTGCTATGATATTATCGGTTTCATATTGATATCTGAAATATAATATGTAAAACTCCTAAAATGGGAATGCTAATTGCTGAAAACGATTTTTCTTGTGAATGTGAATACAACCAATCGATTCAATACACTCTAAAACCCATACATATGAATTTTTATCGAAATCGGTAGACCAGATTCCGTGATAAAATTTGCGCATTTTATTTTCTTCGGTTGTTTTTTTGGTGCATGGATTAACCATGTGTCCAAAGCGTAGGTTAACATTGGTTATCAAAATGTTTTTGCTCGATTTATTGTTTTCTTATATAACTTAACTAGCTGTTTTACTCGGCACTTCCCATAGATTGTGGTACGAAAACACAGTCATCAAAAGTCCTGAGTATGGAAGTCTGTTATGAGACCTACTCGCACGTCGAATCAGTCCGAACACCAACCCACATCCATCTACAGACATGCACCAAGAGAGAACAGCATGATAATTTTCCCTTGTGTCTTTGGGATTTTTCGGTATGGAACTCTTTACCTTTAAATTTCAGTCGCACTGACAGACTCTCACAAGACAGTCCAGTGACATACTACACACAAATATATACCGAAAAATCCACGAAAATTCAGCCATAGAGCTAAGATATACTTCTTTGGGAACTACAGATATGGAACCCTCAACCTAGGAGGCCCAGACACACTTTCAGTCACTACCAGATCATTCTAATAACATTCTACATACACACATGGTAAAAACACCATCAAAATCCAGCCATAGAGTTCCGAATTATACAATAGATTTTATATTTTTTTTAATAGTGTACACATTATTAATATATTCCACGGCATCTTTTTACATCATGGTATTAACCTAGGCTTGCTGTAGAAATCGGCATAGTAAGGACTCGTACATATCACATTATAAAAAACATTCAACAAAAAAAAACATTTTAGAGCAAAAATTATGGTTCACGTAGTTAATTATTGGTTTCAACTTCAGTACATTAAAAACAAGTGAAATTTTTGAAAAATAAAATAAAAATAGTTTTTATTGGGCATTTAAGATTTAAACCGTACCGATGAGTACCTACTATTGCTATCCTTTTCTCGATTTTAACTATACTTATGTATATGTGTTTGCCAGCAACAGCAATTCCATAACAAATTACTGTTTGTCTACCACAACACAAAATTATACTTTAAATTAACAATAACGTCTGACGTCTGACAATTGCGACATAACCATAGACGATCTTCCAGAAAGAACCTATATACCAGAGAACGAGACGTATATATACGCTCCATGCTCGTGCGTAATTCCAGTGACGGATCCCATTGTCGTTCCATGTCGACAAAATAATGATCTTGGTTGAATGAGATTGAATGAGGTAATTATAATTACCAATATTGGATCACACTTGGAGCTTAACAGGCGGCGAGATGTCTGCGATCTGAGTACGAATTCGAAATTTCAAGTCTCTAGACCGTATGGGGCCTGAGAAATCGCTGCGGAGTCCATTGATACAAGAACCGAAAGTAATAGCAAATGAAATTTTTGAGAAAAAATTAAAAATAGTTTTTATTGGGCATTTAAGACTTAAACCGTACCGATGAGTACCTACTATTGCTATCCTTTTCTCGATTTTAACTATACTTATGTATATGTGTTTGCCAGCAACAGCAATTCCATAACAAATTACTGTTTGTCAACCACAACACAAAATTAAACTTTAAATTAACAATAACGTCTGACGTCTGACAATTCCGACATAACCATAGACTATCATCCAGAAAGTACCTATATACCAGGGAACGAGAGGTATAAAAACGCTCCATGCTCGTGCGTAATTCCAGTGACGGATCCCATTGTCGTTCCATGTCGACAAAATAATAATCTTGGTTGAATGAGATTGAATGAGATAATTATAATTACCAATATTGGATCACACTTGGAGCTTAACAGGCGGCGAGATGTCTGCGATCTAAGTACGAATTCGAAATTTCAAGTCTCTAGACCGTATGGGGCCTGAGAAATCGCTGCGGAGTCCATTGATACAAGAACCGAGAGTAATAAAAACTATTTAAAAACAAAGCAAGATATAAAGAAAGAAAGAATAACACTAACAGTCATTATTTGCTATAGCAATCACGATTTTTATCAGCTGTTGATAGACGAGGTCGCTAGGCAATGGCTAGGCATTACCTAAGCCGCTGAGAACTAGTCCCAATCTTTTATTTATTTATTTATTTTGTAAAAGCTATAAGAACATAAAATATAGCCTATGTCACCCGCGCAGATATAGAAAATTCAATAAAAAACAATTATTGAAATCGGATAAGTAGTTTTCGAGATTTTCGTGGTCATACGAGAAGTTCTTACTCGTATAAATATTATTAGTATTAGTATAGATAGATATGTACCCCGAGATATGCAGACATATATCGACTTGTAAATCCAGTCATTATTGCTGGCTAATCTTAACACATTCACTTCTGCATCTCCTGTGATTCCCATTCTCATGTACTCATGTTACTACTTCAATTCTTCTTCATTTGCTCTGAAGCCAAACTCTATGCCTTCTTGACTACTCTAAGTAATTCTTTTTCCGAATTTGCCTGTTAGCATATTCTTTTCTACTTAATAAATGATAACAAGTTTCACAATATAATATTCAATAATTCCTGTTTTCAGAATGAGTGAGTATTATAAAATCTTTACATTCTTCAAAAATACTTCTCGAAAAATGCCAATGAAATAATATACTTCTCAAGAACCACTTGAAAGTGAATGTGAAAGTCAGCGTTTATGAAATGGTAAGAAAAAATGCTATGGAAGCTTATTGTAGTCATGACATTTCCTTTATGGAATAAAGAAAGCTTAGATATCTGTAGATCAAAAGCCTCCACCACAAAATCTTCGAATAATTTCATTGACGGCTTTATAAATTACAAAGCAAGTACCTGGAGCACATTCGCCTAATCCACTTATGAGAAACTTAGGTGCAAATACGTGCATATCTAAACAGGGGGTTTCGGGCAGACCTGTTATAATATGTCTAGGGTAGCGCCCAAAGTGCTCCGCACAGGCGACCAGAGAGCATGGCCTAATCGCTTTCCTAGGCACTCAGCAAACAAAGAGGAATGATGAATAAACAATTTAATGCTACTACCTTCGGGGTAAGTGAAGACGTCAATTAATCTCGAGCTAACACTTTGCTCCATTCTCAATTGTACAGGAGAATGTGGGCACATTGTAGTTATGTTAATTTGAATAGAATGGCCCTGTTTTGCATTAGATATTGCTACTAAAATCGTGAAGTGATTGGAGATTCAAATTATTTTTTGACTGACTTACCAAAATAAGGAGGAACACAAATTTATGGCATGTTGTTCTGCTATTTAATAGCAAGGATTGCATTAAGTAGAAAGAAAAATAAATTATCTATTTGAAATTCAAAAAAGAAATGACTATTCACATTCTTATTGTGAGTTAATATAATAAAAATAATTATTATTACTTCTTATCATAAAATGTATTCCGAGTTTATAGGAGCATATGGGGAAAACCTCGAATTATTATTATATAGATCCAACATAAATAAATAATTATTTATTCATTCATTTGGAAAATTGTATGTACCTATTATTAAGATGCTATATTCTTATTATTATTGTATATTCAATCAAATCGTCGAATTACAATTGTAGCATGTTGTAAATACAATTAACAGAATTGAATTATTATTGTCTCATATGATAATTTCAAATGAGAATATGTATTTATTATACTTTGGTACTAAAATAATATACTTTCTTCATTGAGTAAATAATTTAAATTCATAAACAATTTTCATGTAAATAATATTAATTTCTTAATTTTCTTCCTAGAATTTCAATTTTTATTCTCAAATTGCAATTATGTACATAATATTAATTCCCAAATTCTAATTTGAATCTGCTATTTATTCTTGAATTCAGATTAGTTTTTTAATATTAATTCTAGAATTTTTATTCATTAATTAAAATTTTCGACATAATTTTAATTCATAAATATCAATTTGGCTTACACGTACCTAATGCGTTCTATCGCTATGCTTGACAAATATACCAAAACTAGATGGTAACACAAATTTTCACAATTTATTTTTTTGAATTTCTTTTGAAACCAATATTTTATAATCGATTATGAGATCATTTTTTGCTCAATAGTTGCTTAGATTTTTAGATATTTGACACGAACACCGAACAGGAAACCTGTCTTGAAAATAGCACCCATATTGCAACTCTTTTTCTAACATAATCTATATTTTTTTCGAAACGCAAATATAGTAATGGAATCTTTTGATACTCTGTATTTCTTGAGGAAAATCAAAATGTATTTCCAAATTGCAGAGTTAGGCAATTATCTATATTTAAAATGTCACTGTCTGTACCCATTCTTATAACAATTGATAAACTTGAATATAAAGAAATTAATAAAGCTGGGAACTCGCGGGAATATCCACAAACAACGATAGGTACGTTATTCAACAAACAAAATTGTGATTTGAACGATTATGGCGGCATCTGTTCGAAAGTAGCTGGTGTAAGTACTTATTCGCAGTGCTGCCGTATTTTCATTATCTATTGAATTAAAATTATGTAGATATTTTTTATTCAAGAATTAAATTCGGCAATTAATATTGTATTCACAATTATAATTTAAAAATGGTAAGGTATATGTTTAATTTTCTAGTATTCTTTAGCATCATATAAATAGAATGAAAAATAACAAAAATTTAAAATAATTAATAATTCAAATTATTATGATTTGAAAATATAACAATTATTTTCTGATTTCAAATCTTATTCGCGAGCCAAACAAATCATTTATTTACAATTATTTTATTCAACCGAGAATCATTCGCACTGCCAAACGGCTGGAGCTACGAAGTTGAAATTTTCAGGAAGCTCCGTTCTGTTTAGTTGGGAAGAGTAAGCCCTATCGATGGGATCAAATATATTTTTATCTGTCTGTCTGTATGTTTGTACGCGCATCACGCAAAAACTACTGCATGGAATTGAATGCAGTTTTCATCGATGTATTACTAGAGGTCTAACTTAAAATGTAGGCTACATTTAATCACATCTGTCTGTCTGTATGTATGTTTGTACACGCATCACGATAAAACTACTACAAGCTAGTTGTCATATATTTCTATGGTACCTAACGAATTTCCTTGTGAATAATTTTCTTCTTTAAATATTTTTGATTATTAATTTGTTTCAAGTCATCAAATAGCAAAACGGCATGTCATACAAATTGACTGAACGTTTTCTTTTATGTATGTAACAATGTTTCGCATATTAAACGTGCACACATAGTCATGATTCCTATTGCTTTTATAAGAAGACGACTGGAAGATGGTGTCCTATATTCAAATTTTCAGGGTTTCATAAAGCTTATCCTTATCGAAACAGCCCTTCAACAGATATGAAAAAGAATCTATACCTATCTCATACAACATAAATATAATTTCCTTAAATATTTGTACTTGAAAATATATTTATTGAACCGTGAAAGGTTTTGTAGTTAGGGCTCTGGAAGAGTCGAAAATTTGTCATACTCACTTCGGAAAAAACATAATTTAAATATTTGCATCATGATGTTGCTTATAAGCTTATGGGCTATCAATCTGTAGTGATCACTTTCGAATTAATAAATTGATATATTAGTTAAAAGCACTTTTACATCATCATTACTCATGAGTGACCATCTACCACCAAATTAGTTTTCCATTCGGAATCACTGTATACATCCTTTTGAATGCTCTAGATTATCCTAACAACATTACTTATAAAATGTTAGGTATTCTTGCAGGGAATACAGATTGCTATTGCTATGAGTTTATTGACAGAATGCTTGAAAATGACTTCTTAAAAGTATAAAATATGTTTTAAAACGAATTGGACCGACGTTAGATAGAAAACTTTTCGCAGCAACTTCAAAAGTACCCGCACCAATAGAATTAACATTATTTTGTATTTGGTGCACCAACTAATAAAGTCGGTGCAATTTTTGTTAAAAAAAAATTATCTCACACTTTTGAGTGTAACATTAGTGAGAAAAATCGTTGAACGTTCACTAATACCAAATAAGATAGAACTTCCTATCCTATTACCCAAGTATATTATTTGCTTATAATTGTTATTATTCAGAGATCTCAAAACATCGCTGCGAAAATACATAATTCAGATTTTTCCACTGCTGTAACTCGAAAAACGTAACTTTTTTGGAAAAATGTTCAATTTAAATGTTGCTACATATAATCTCTTCTCACATTTTCAATTTTCGAAAAAAAATGCCCGCTCCACATAGGGGAAATATACATATTTCAGTCTTTACCATTGTTGTAATTCAAAAACCGTAACTCTTTTGAAAAAATGATAGATTTAAACGTTTCCGGAAATGTTCTCATCTTTAATTCTGCTGTCTCAGATTTTCGAGAAAAATTGCCCCCTCCACCATCTTCGGGGCTGTTTTTGGAGGGAGTGAGAATTTGCATTGGAGTTTTTCTAAATATGGGAACATTTCTCAACTCTCCTTTTTCAAATGAATTAATAATCATAAAATCGGAGTATGTTTACTATGCAAAACACGCCAAACGCTATACATAAAAAAATAATTAGAAGAACAAACATACAACCGAATTGTATATCTCCTCCTTTTTTTTAAGTCGGTTAAAAATCACCAAAGACAAAATACGTTGCTTATACTTATTCAGAGATCTCAAAACATCGCGAAATACTACAACATATTTCAGACTTTAGTCCGAAATAGTATTTTTTTTTAAATGTCCAATTTAAATGTTACTACCTATATTATATTCTTCAATTTGGCCTCCACAAATTTTCCATTTTCTAAAAACAAAACGCCCCCCCCCCAAATAGCGGAAACACACATACATATCACCACCGCT
Organism: Crioceris asparagi; assembly: GCA_958507055.1. Classification (NCBI taxonomy): domain Eukaryota; kingdom Metazoa; phylum Arthropoda; class Insecta; order Coleoptera; family Chrysomelidae; genus Crioceris; species Crioceris asparagi. The sequence continues at coordinate 119,936,377 of OY293826.1, forward strand.
GTAACTCAACAACCTGTTTTTGTTTTGATAAGTGTCCAATTTAAACGTCTCAAATTCGTGATTTTCGAAAAATATTGCCCCCTCCAACCTCTATGCGAGAAATTTTTGGAGGGATGGACACGTGGAATGTCGTTTTTTTATGGAACCAATTCTCAATTGTTTTCTTTCAAATGAAAACATAATCATGAAAATCGGAGCATGTTTACCATTTAAAAGGCTCGAATATCCATGAAAGAAATTGCAATCAAACAGTCGAATTGTTAGGTTCGTCGGTCAAAAATTACTTATACATTAACCATTAACATTTTGAATTTGGTGCAAAGAGTCTTCTCTAGTTGATACATCATCTCTTGGTATACACTTTATAATCTTCAGAATTCTTGCTTTACATGTTGTTATTTTATTATTTTTATGGATCATCTTACGAATTTTGTCGTAGTTTTTTCTTAACTGTTGTTTATTCTTTTTCTAATAAAATTTTCATAGAGAGGGGTCTTCATTTTTAAATGAGTTTTACACGATTTACCTATAATGCAGGTTAGTTAGTAGTATAATAATATTTAAATATCTTTTTTATACGAAATAATTAACGTGTATTCACATCATTAAATATATTATAGAAACATACAATGTGTGTAAGATTACTTGTTTCCTAAATACGTCCATAATTTTAATTTTAATTAAATTACCTACCTATATTATATACCGATTAATTATATAAAGTTCGATCCTGTAGTATATTTGCTTGTGTATTGTGCAGATAATGGGAATATACCCGGTAGTTGTATTGAAGTCGTAAACACAATAACATTTATTGTAAAAAGAACTAGTTTTAATATTTTTTATGTCGTTTTGAAATTCATTGCTTAACTTTTACTATTAATTATAAAACAAAATAATGTTGAGATGAGATTTAATTTCAATAATAATAACAATAATAGTATTCTCATTTCGCTCTTATTTTCTTTCCAAAATCGGTCTTCAGAAAAATGTAGGTATGTATAGGGAAATACAAAATTATTTCTATAGTTATCAAATTATATTATTTCAATTATTGAGTTGAGGAAAACTAGATTTCTACTAATTAATATAACAAATAAAAAAATATATGTACATGTATTGTAACGTTTAGCCATGTGCTAAACGGTGTGGATGAGTTCATCTAGGTAATAGGCAAAATGCAATATAATTATTTTTGATTTATTCTGATTTCATGTTAAATAATTTCGTTGTAGTATAGACCACAGACGTATCAAAAAATCAGAGTACTTCAAGTTGCGATGTCTGACTGTCAATTCTCGCGCGAAAACGAACATTTCCGATGACGTCACTCATGTCTTTCATTCACTTTTCCTCCTTATTCCTTTTGATAACGACAATTTGTTCTGTATATTGTCTCAAACAAGTGTAATAAACAGTTAGGTAACTATTTGCGTACAAGCATAGATTATCTAGCCTTAGCGTACAAGCATAGCTAATATATATTTGCCGACTTACATCAAAGTGGTCTTCACAGCATCGCATAAGTCTTTGGAGAATAATTCTCATCCCTTTTTGAAGCTTGAAACCACTTTTTTCAAAAGAAATCTCAAAACATGGATCAACACGGCTTTAACATTAGTAGCATTATTATGATTACCTGATGTTGATGGATCGCTGTAAAATGGATTAGTTTTAAATACTTTACAGTTTCTTTATGTACTTATACAAAAAATTCCACTGTAATACTTATTAAAGCGAGTCAAGAAGAAATATGAGTGAAAGTCTGTCTCTGACAGACATGAGTTACGTCATCGGAACTGCAGCTCCGTTTTCGCACGAAATTTGAAACAATCAGTTTAAAACTACATTCTCTGCCATAAGTTTAAATATTCAAATGTTTTAATATACTTGTGGTTTATTCTACATGAAAATCTTTAAAATGAAAGCGAAAATAAAAATATTGCGTGTTGTCCATTAGCTCCAAAGTTCGCAGTTTACTTCCAAACTTTTATATTCAACCCTTGTTATACACTTTGCTCAAGAAGACTGGAAACAAGAAGATTAAACTCGCCCTAGAAATTGTGTAAAATTTCATACGCATATCTTTGGTAAATGCGACTTTGCGCACCATGCCGTGCGCAACAAGCAACTCTTGCAAAAAAGACAGCAGATCATGATCACGAAGATAAATAAAGAGAACAAATATTTAAGGTAATTGCTTGACAATTATTCAATGTTCGTCGTACACGAGGCCACGCTATGATATGCAACTTCTGTAATCTCATGTGGCTACGTAGAGAAGCATAGGAAGTTTAATGTCCTTGTTTCCAGTCTTCTAATTTGCTTGTTAATACCTTTCGTAATAACTTATTGTCATTTTGACATTCACCTTTCGCCGATGGAACTAATATCGACTTTGACTGACCTATTCCTCAGACTGACTCTGAACCTTTATTTGTTCTTTCTCTGACCCGTGATTACCGCTGCTTTATATAGTTGAATCTTGACATAACACCGTTCGAGACTGTTATATGATTTTCTATCAGCTTGTCAAACTGACAATACTATGAGAAAATGTACTTTACACACAGTTGCTGGAGGGTTTGAGAATAATTCCACTAATTTTAGATTTAATTAATGAACTTCACCAACAGGTAGATGGAAAAACGAATAATAACCATGAGTAGGTACTCAAATCAGATTATAAAAGTAACAATATTATTAATTTGAACATTAACTTAAGGGAAAACTAGAGACTCATATACCTATTTGAGGTTTGTTACTCCTTTATATATGATTTAGGGATATTATTTTTTATTTCTCATTTTTAATTGATTGTGCTCCTAACTCTCTTCTAGCAATGCTAAAAATAGTTCAAAAGCACACAAACCCCAAGGAGTTGTAAAAGTTGTCTCAATCAATTGTTGTTGGAAACGAGTATAATAATAGCTTGGAGCGAAGAAAAGTTCATATACACCAATAACGCAACCATCTACGTGACCATCTTTGTAAGACAATAAGCCCATCATCGTATAAAATATTCTAGTCACACCGCCACCGTTCCCAATCCGAGATCCCGCCAACCGGTGTGGATGGCGGCGGCGACGGCAGCGGCGGCAATGTGGCGCTTTCGGCCGATCGATCCCGAAAAGGTCACCTTATCTACGTCACCTTCATTCAATCCTTGCCGAGCCGTCTCTCACCTGAGCCGCCCCACCCGCGCCTTGTATCGGTCCATTGTGATTCGACCGCTGCCAAAGTCGCCAACACGACGGCTTCCTGGTTCTTGGACACGCGGCCTTCGCAAATGCCCACCATTGTAAAGGTTGCTATTACTTTATTACTATGATTGTGGTCATCTTACAGAAAACAGATGGTTTTGCAGACTGTATTTCACTTATTCTGAAGAAAACCAGATGCGCACAGTTTACCAACAAATTTGGGAAGGTAGGGTCGAACAATATAGGAAGTTTTTTTGTCGATAAACTCTCGTTTCAGTTTTATGCGCAAAACGATGTGCCCTTTCGAGTTCTACAATGAAAACTGTTGGTTGCCATTTAAAAAACATATCGATGACGTCATATCTTTTTTTAATTCTCCTGTATATTTCAGTTTTAGGTATAACAACTCAAAAACAAAAATTGACAAGTTCGAGCGTTTTTCGTTTAAAAATTTATTTCAGCTTTTACTGAATTTATCCTCATCTTTTCGAAGATTATACTTTAAGAAAATATACCTTAAGTTAAAAATAAAACGGATTCCTGAGAACTGTGAAACCATCTTAGAACAACATCATGCTTGTGGTTTATCGAAAAATAGATACTTTCACGAGTTTCATGCTACACAAATACATCTTTTTGCAACTCCTACCTTCAAAGTTCAATTTTGTAGCCCGCATTGTCTTGACGAACGTGATTGATATTCACAATATTGACGATAACAGCTTATTCAGTCATACTATTGCATACGTTAGTTCCTTCTTCTCCATTTTTTTTGTTGTTATTTTCATTGTTAATGAAGTTGCTTGGCGTTAAATTAGCGAGACATTCATTTTCTAGTAGAAAAAAAAAGATCGGCTAAATTATTTCTTCCACAACTAATCAACGGCAAAAAAGAGGCAAATTCTCCACTAATTAATTTTTTGATATTTTCATTTTTAACAAAGTTGCTTGACGTGAAGTTAGCGAAACATCCAATTTCTATGAGAAAAAAATGAGCGCCAAAATTATTTCTTCCTCATTTAATGAACGGAAAAAAGCGGCAAATTCTCCAATAATTAGTTTTCTTGATATTTTCATTAAGAACAAAGTTTCTTGACGTCAAGTTGGCGAGACCTCTGTTTTCTAGTAGAAAAAAAGAGCGGCAAAATTATTCTTTCCACAACTAAGTAACGGCAAAAAATCGGCAAATTCCGCACTTATTAGTTTTTGTATAATTTCATTATTAACGAAGTTGCTTCTCTAACTTGACGTCAAGTTAGCGAGACATCTATTTTCTACTAGATAAAAAGATGAGCAAAATTGATATTTCAAAAATAAATTAAAAGCAAAAAAGAGGCAAATTTCTGACCTAATGGCATTCTCATTTTTCAAAGTTGTTTCGCTAAGTTGATGTACATTAAATAATACGCATGATTGTCTCTTACATCCTTATAACGTCCGAAATATTATAAAGCTTCCGTACCTATATACAGGGTGTTTCATAATATTTGCGCAGGACTTAAGAATGTGATAGCTCGTCCAAAAATTAAAAAAAAGTTTATATAAATTTACCATCTAAAATGGACCATATTCTTGAAATAAAATTCGTGAATATCTCGTACAGAAAACAGCTTTTGTTAGCATTTTCCACTCATAATAAGCTAAGTTTTGAGTCAACATTTTTTTTTTGTTGAATCATAATTGGTGAAGATTTTACAGAAGAAGAGGATGTTTTTCTCCTCAGATTCTACGCCAAGGGAAAAAAATACGGTTTTGAGACGCCCATTTGACCGCCAATGTTTTCTTCATAAAAAGGTGCTCTTGCTTTTCGAGAGAAATCAATTTTAATGTTGAAAAAAAACACTGTCAGTTTTTGCTTTTTCAAATGTTTACATTTAAAAAAATCTACCGTGTTTTTTTTCACATAAAAGTTGATTTTTCTCAAAAACGGTCGAATTTACAGCTCACGACCAACAGTATCTTTTTTGTGTAGAAAACAATGGCGGTTCAAATGATCGTGTCAAGACCGTACTTTTTTATTGGCGTAGAAATTGGGGAGAAAAACACTCACTACTCCTTCAAAATCTTCCCCAATGATGACTTAACAATTTCTTTTTCTGACTCAAAACATAGCTTGTTATGAGTGGAAAATGCTCACACAAGCTGTTTTCTCTACGATAAACAGTTCCGGAGATATTCAGAAAAAGCGATTTTTTTCAACTCCAACACCCGGTATCTCGAAAATGGTGTATTTTAGAGGGTAAGTTAATATAAACTTTTTTCATATTTTTGGACGAGCTATCACAGCCTCTAGTCCTGCGCATATATTATGAGACACCCTGTATACTTACGAAAGCCTCATTAGTATAATGTAACGTTTAACCCTGTGCTAAACGTTGTGGGTGAGTTCACTTGCGTAATACTCAAAATTCACAGATTGCGTCCAATGGTTTATATCCAAACACTCTGTACACGACCTTGGGTTGTAGTACAACTGTCACCACTTGTCACGTTGACAAACTATACTGTCACTGTCTTCACCGACAGAACTACTATTAACATCTGATTCCACAGACTGACTGTTATCATCTGACTTTATAAGACTGACTGACTCTGTCCCGTGATCGACACGGATTTATATACCTACCTGAATCATAACATGACATTCATCGAGAATGTTCTATGATTATCTAGACGCACATAATTAATGTTCTAGATCCTTGTCAAACTGACTATGAACTATAATATGAAACAACTATAGCAAGGTAGTAGAAATAAATAGCTAATAAACGAATAACAACCGTAAGTACATAACTACCTATCCACGTTACAATAATATATCTAATATATCTAACAATAACACACCCTTCAATAAATCAACATCAACATCTCGGATTAACAACTGTGATGAACTTAATAATAACATCGGCAATTCTCTGCCATAGTAATTCACACAAATACATACATATCTATATATATGTATAGAGACAAAACCATTCCATCATTCTACGTCACACAATGTAATCCGAACATGTAGCATAGATTGCGTATCAATTGAACATTGTTGACACCACAGAGCTGACGTATTAAGTACAGTGTAACTACATCCCAACTCTATGTACTTTCGACAATGTGAATAATGTACCTGCGCTTTGTTAAAAGCATTGTAGGTACTTATATAATAATAGTTAGGTTAGTTTGTTGTTCTTCTCATGGCCGTCATAGCTAGCTTTCAGCTTGATTGCTGGTCGAGTGTCTTGATTAAGCTGTGTTTGTGTGTGAACTTTCTAGTATACTCATTCTACTAAAAGTATTAGAGTATTAGACTGCAGGGAGCCTGCAACGTAAAGATATCGCAAAAGTGGAACTTTCTAGAATCATATCCATGACAAAAACTTTTTACTTGGAAGTAAGACTTCATCACCCTGTAGGTAGATTAAAAGAATCTGTAGGTACATAGGTAAACAGTGTTTTTTTCGTACACTATTAAGGCTTCCTCACTGATGGTTATCATATTCATCATTTTAAAGTTACTGTTCCGTAGATGTGAGGTATTTTTTCGAATTTTAGAAAATACTGACGAGAAGCCGATAATTTTTTTTAGCCTTAGGTTAGTTATCCATCGGATAGTCAACCATCGATTAATAATTGATCATCGCTTCTATTTTTCGTTTACCCTCGGTCATATTTATTATTGTTCTATGGTCGACCACTAGGCGATATCTAGTATGTATATATGAAAAATGCTTGGTGTTTTGATTTTTTAATAATTAAACATAACCAAAAACGTTCCCTTGGGGTTATTTATCGTGTTCAAGAAGCCTGGCAGGAGGAGAATAAACTCCAAGAGAGGCGGTGGGGCAAAATGTGTAATGTCTGCATCCGCTGTAGGTACTTTAGCCTCTGCGCGGTAGTACATAATTTGGGCAATGCGCAATAAAACATATAACAACGCAGACACAGGCACCATAGCACACGTAAGATACCTCTCACGGTTGTTTTCTTTTTGTTTATTGGTTATTGTTTATTTCTCATTTTTATTTGTTGGTTTGCTTGTGGTGGTCAGTAATAGAAAACTTGAAAGATGTCTCGATTGTGTTTTATTCAAAAGTTTTGAAGCGATATTTACCATAGAATACTAATGCTTATGCTTTGGTGAAACCATAAAGTATATACCTAGAACTCGTAGAAGTGACTCGAACACTCACACAGCCGAATGACTGCGCAGTAAAATATCGCATATAGGTCCGTCCAATTGAAAAGAATGGCCTACAATGGAGTGCATTTTTAATCCCATTCTATATTACCCTTTCCCTCGAGTTTTTTCTCCTCCTTATAGTCTTCTTGGTCGTACTGTTCGATGGACAGGTTGTCACATGCGACAAACTGCCTCGGTGAATGTTTCTTTTTCTTTTTCAGCCTGCATTCATCCACTTCTGGGCATAGATCGTTTCCATTCTTTTCCATGTCCTGCCTATTCTGTGCAGTATTCAACCATGTATTACCTGCCCCTATTTCAGTGTTATCCACCCAACATGTTTGTGGACGCCCTACACTTCGTTTAGTTTTTCTCGGAGTCTCGGTCACCAAACTGTTATGCTATGTACCCTCCTGCCTTTGGCTACATGCCCAGCCAATATTCATTTCATCTTAATTAAGTCTTGGATTATATCAGTAGATCTGTTTTTTTCCCAAATATTTCCATTTCTTATTTAATCACCTAGCATGCATCTTTCCATAGTTCTTTGAGTTGTTTTGTTGAAGTTCATCCTTAGTCCTTTACCTGTAGATGCTAAATTTAATTTATTTAACATTTCATCTAGTTTTGTGACATTTTTACCTACTAAGACTATATCATCTGCAAATCTAAGCTGGTTAAGGCTGGTACCATCTATGTTTATGCATTTAGTATCCTATTCCGTTGTTTCTAAATACTTTTGCTAGTGTAAACAGTGTCTCCCTGTATCACACCTCTCTCCAATGTAATTCTGTTGGTCGTAGTTGTTTCCTCTCTTCAGATATGCATTGTTGCTTCCTTGTAAATATTTTCAATGATTTGAACGTACCTTGAGTCTATTCCTGCATTTTGAAGAGCCATTAAAATTCACCATATTTCTTTTGGATGTCGACAATGGCTAGATATACGAGTTACGTACATCACGCTATACTTTACATCGCATCTCATTATCATGAAATTCTCTACTACGTTTGTCGATCGAAGCTGCGACATCAGTATTTCAAGCATATCTCCTTCAATGCCATAATAGGGAGGTGCTCGTATGTCCGAAGGCAACGCAATCTTTATTTCATAGGCTTCACAAACTATGGATACATTATATTCTGTACATTTTTCTGTCAGGATGACGACTGTATACAATGTTCCATTGTACTATATCCCTTTGTAAAATCAGTCTGGTCTACGGGTTGGTAAAAATTTAATTTTGATTTTAAACGATCAGTTATAATTCTTATAAATAGTTTATTCAAATTTGATATAAGGGGTACTTATAGGTCTTTAATTTTCAATGTTTGTGTTATTACTTTTTTTTGAATAGCAGTATCACTTCGAAGTTACACCATTTTGTTGAAAATTTGCCGTCATGAAGGCATTTATTCTACAGTATTCTTATTGCTTATAGTTTCACCTACCATTTTTAACATTTCATTCATAACTTGATCTTCTCCTGGGCATCTGTTGCTCTTCATTTATTTCCATATTGTGTTTATTTTGTTCTCTCTGATTAATGGGAGATCTTCGGATCCAACATTCATGATGTTTATCTCTCTTATTAGATTTTGGGATCCGGCTGATTATAGGTTATTATAGAAAACTTCAATGGCTTCACTTTTGTTTTGTATTGCAGCATTTTTTCCGTCACGTATTTTCGTTATTTTTGTTCTTCCCTTCGACTGTTTCTTGCTCAATATTCTCATTTTGCAATAATCCTTTACAGTTTCCTCTATGAGATTCTTTGAAATTTTCGTATCTATTTTTTGACCGTTTTGTTTAGGATCTTATAATATTCGGTTGTTATATCCTTTGGATTTCGCCTCTTTTCTACTAGCTCTTCTGTGTTGTGACTGAGCTTCGAGTCTTTGTGATTCGTTGTTCTTGAACTGATTCTAATTGCTGAAGTTCTTAGAGCACTTGTAATCTTATCTGCGAGTTCATCTATCTATAGAAATATTTTTTTCTTACTTTCTGATGTGAGTTATTTCGATATTCTGTCTCTTTTAAAATAACTTTTCTCTTTCAATAGTAGTACTGATTATAATCTTTGCTCTCACTAGCCTATGATCGCTTCCGGTGTTCAATCTTTTCAGAACCCATATATCTTTACATATTGACTTGTTGTTGGATAGAAAATTCCATTTTTGCCATGTCCATTTGCTTTGTTTAGATTTTTTAAATAATGTATTAAGGCAGTATAGATTTTCACTGTTTAGATAATTGCATTTATTAAGAATGCTACACCCTCAACCCCAGTCTTTTTCATCTGCATTATTCTGATCGAGAATGTGGCCTGACTTTAATGTGGTACATTTTTAATATAGTTTCACAGTTCCAATGAAATCCCATTTTATGTGTTTAAGTTTTTCTTCAAACTCCTCCAGTTGCTTTTCAGTTCTTAATGTTCTGTTGTATGCCGTAGTATTATTTCATTCAAGTTTCACTAACTTTTGCTCCCCCAGAATCCGTGGAGCTGCCTGAATATTCACTAAATGTAAATGTTTGGTCCTTTACGAAAATTCGTGTGCTTCATGGATGGAAATTCACCCTGTGTCAACTATTTCGATCTATGATATCTCTAACATTGTGGCCAGTTTGTTACCTTATGCGATTTTACACCTACATCATGGTCGATTTTATAGCTGGGATTCATTCGTTCGATAGAGGAAGTTTCTTTGAAGCTGATTTCTTTCCAAGATATCAGGTTGAATCTCTGGCTGAAAGCATACATTTGACATCTTCTTCCCAGCAAGCTCCACTCCTGCTATATCTGTACATATATTTCCAGAAGACATTTGTCACTTCTCAGAAGCTAGCGAAAAGAAAATCACAAAATGCAGCAGAGGAAAGAAATAAAAAATCTGAGAAAAGGAAGGTAAAAACAATAAAATCACAAACGAAAATTCATATCATGAAAAAACGTTCTGCATTTTCTTCCATGGCAGTTTCACATCCTCGACGGTAGACTGGGTGCTAGTACAAATATTGGGCTCATGCACCGATGGCAGCCCATACCATATTCTGATAATGATGAGTAAATTCTGTGACAATAAAATAATGATTCTTATTAACAATTTAAAGATACCTTTGTCTAAAATAATCGCATTTATTTTATTAGCGACGACTTACAGAATGAAAAAAATCATAATTCTCAATACAGTTCAGTTTTTGTGATTTTTCTTTGTCAAAATCATTCAAATCATATGAAAGGAGGAGGAGGAGCTGTGGCATACTTATTCCTACATAATAGATAAGAAAGAGACTGGTAAAAAAAATTATAATAAAATTTACTACATTAGCCCCGGTTACCCCTACTCAATTTAAAAATATAGATGAAATATTTTATTTTTAAATTTTTATTCGCAATTCTCTTTTATAATAACCTAATTCTGCATTAAAATTTTGTTAACCTATTTATACTTCCATTCATATTTTAATTCAGTTTATCCTCTATTTCAAGAATTCATTGTAAATATATACCTACAATTATTATATATGTCATATTAACTTATAGATCAATAATAAATAAATAATAATAAATATGGGATAGAGGTTCATTATCAGGGAAAATGTTCTTATTTTTTTTATAATTAAGTCATTCTGGCGGGTGCACTCTATTATTATCTACCAAATATATAAAAAAAAATAATAATGGCCATGAACCCCCCTTAGATATAAACCTCTAATGAATAAACATTTATTGAAATAGTTGGTTCGTAGTTGAATATGGGCTCCCATATAAGCATCAAGATGTTCCTCAGTTTGATCTTAAGTATACCCAAATTGCATTTCATATGTGAATATAGTAGATGCTACATAAAGTAGGATAAGGAACATTTTCTTCTCTCATAGCTTCATCAAGAACATCATTTATCAGATTATATCTAATGCCATTTCAGAACAACATGATTATTTAAATTCCTAGCAACCCCTAGAATTTTCTATTGTGATATGCAGAACAGAAATGCAAAATTCTTCATTCGGCATATTATTTTTTAATTTAATAAATAAACTTTTCTTATATTCACCGGGTTATAATAGAAATACGTAGCCAAATTGTTTTCGTCCAAATTGTTTTGATGCGCAAAAACGTAACCACAAAAAAATGCTACAGAAATAGACCGGGCCTTCACGCAAAGGAAGGTTATTATTATGTCGCAATGCGTATATCATTTAGAAAATTCTCTTGTGTTTGTACACTGATGACAGCTGAAAATATGAAAAAAATATTCCTCGAGTTAGGTATTAAAGTTTGAAAGAGTTGCCATAACATAGATCTATGACATATCTATGTCTTTACTGCTTTAAATTCAGAACACCTGTATCTTATTGAGAAAGAATAATAATGTACTTTATTGATTTGACATATTCCTTAATTTTGAAACATATTTTTTTCCTCCAAACATATTTATATCTCTAACAAAAGACTAGAACGAAAGGGAACTTTCAACGAAAGCAACGATCCACATACAGAATACAAATATTAAAAAAATGGAGCGACGTTATTAGCTGGTAAAAATTCAAAATAACATTAATTCTATTGGTTCTGTTACTTTCGAAGTTGTGCAGTTGCATTTAGATTGGTAACTTTTTGGACCAACTTCACAAGTACCAGCACCAATAGAATTAATAGTATTTTGTATTTTTCAGTGCACCAACTAATAACGTTGGTCCAATTTTTCGTAAAAAATATTTATCTCACACTTTTGAGTGTAACATTTAATATTAGTCACGACCATTTACTAATACCAATGAAGGTAGTATTTATCCTATTATCCACGTATATTCTTCACTTGTAGTTGTTATTATTGATATCTCAAAACATCGCTGCGGAAATAGGCATAAGTATTTTAGATATTACTATTTTACCACCGCTCTTACTCGAAAACTGTATCTATCAGGAAAACATATTCTTTATAAATGTTGCTACAAATGATTAGGTCTTTCATGTAGTACCTACCCAGAGGTTTTCAATTTTCGAAAGAAATCGCACTCCAGATTGTAAAAATACACATAATATATTTAAGAATTTGACATGCGCCTAACTCGAAAACGGTAACTCTTAAAAAAAAGTTCAATTTAAACGTTTCCGGATATTGTCCTATCTTTAATTATACTACCTCAGATTTTCGATTTTTGAGAAAATTTGAGCCCTCCACGTAGATAAGGAGATATCTGATTTGTATTTCTATGAATATGTGACCATTTCTCAAACCTCCTCTTTCAAATGAATCAAAAATCATCAAAATCGGAGTACGATTACTATATAAAACACGCAAACGAAACAAAAAAAGCAGAAAGTCGAACTGTATACTTCCGTTCAGGGTTCGTCGGTCAAAAACACAAAAGGCTTATAACACCAGGGCTTAAGAACATTCTGATCTTGTAGTTTATACTTTCGTATTGAAAAGAAATCATTTTGTCTTTTACATTTGTATAAAATTCCTTTTCCTGGACATAATCTTATTTCTCATAATACTAGCAAAATCTTTTCAATATTCAATATAATAAATATAAAAGGAATGGTATAGGTAATATATCTCTAAGCTGGAATATTTCCATACATCATTTAATAAAGCAATAAGAATTTGTTATTGTCATGAAAAATTAATCGGGCATAAACAAGAACAGCTTAGGAAATTGAAGAATTGAATTGAACCAAAAGTTAAAACAACTCCAGCTATACTTACTTCTAAAAACAAAAGTAATCTACAACATATATCACAACAGGAGGCAAACAATTCAGAATATATTTTATGGCGAAGGAGCTGCAACTCAAAGTCGCAGTTGACCTGGGTCAGAAGTACTCGGAAGGAATATATGTGATTTTCTTAAAAGTTCTTAATAATCATAGCTCCCTCTTATTAATCGCTGATTTGCTCAATAATATATAATTAATATATTAGTATATAAGAGATCGAAGGATGGTTATATTGGAGAAAAGTTGAGTAATTTAAAACTCTTCAATATTCCAGTTTGCAAATAAAAAAAATCAAAGGTGCCTGAAATAATCTGCAAAAAACTGAAAATCATCGATTTTGTTTTTATTAATTTTCTCAATTGATACTTGGAGAGGAAAGCTGAAAACTTGTTTATGCAAGTAATACATCAGGATTAAGATGATGGAATTGATAGATATATTTTATCTTTTTTAGTCTCAAGGATTATGGTAGATGAAGTTAAGATACTCCTTTCTAATAATGTATATAATATGTCGACACTTAAAGCCACAAAGAAATAGAAAAACGGTAAAAACATCTTCAAATGTGGTAGGCCATGATGATGAAGAAATAAAATACAAACTTTTACCAATTACGAAATTAAAAAATTTGAAGAATGTTCTAGATTGATTCTAAATTGTACCAATATGTTAATTTCATGGTGTGTATTTATGAGACGATATTTTCTTCGCGTTTTCGAAACGCATCCAAATTCTGTCAGGTTTCTTGAAATTGAGTAAAGTGTTTTCGTTATTGGCACATTTCTTTCTGGATATAATGAAGCATATTTTCGCACAGCTGTATTAAAATTTCTATAAAATCTAATATAAACGTCATACATATTTTTTTTCAGTACCAGTTTAACGCACCGTTTTCTACATTCTTTAAATTAAGAAGAATATTTGGAAAACGAAACTTCAGAGTGTTTAAAGATGTAAATGTCAAAGAAGTACATATTGACACTGTTTTCATAATTATTGAAATATTTTGTTTTCTTATCATAGCTTACAACCTTCGAAAATATTTTTACCGTTTCTCTATGTCTTTCTGGCTTTAAATTTCGACATGTTATACATTGTTGCAAATGAGATTTTTGGCTTCATTTAATGGTATGTACTTTGGAATTTGTGTAATTGTAGTTAGATGGAAGACTTTTAGCTCCAACTTCAAAAATACCAGCACCAATACAATCAATATTATTTTGTATTTCTCACACTTTTGAGTGTAACATTAGTCATGAAAATCGTTGAACGTTCACTAATATCAAAGAAGATAGTACCTATTACCTATGTAGGTATATTTTTAGCTTGTACTTGTTATTATCCTGAGATCTCAGAACATCGCGACGGAAATACACATATTTCAAACTTTACCACTGCTGTAACTCAAAAACCGTAACTCGTTTTCAAGAATGTTTAATTTAAATGTTGCTACAGTCTCTTCTTTAATTGGGCTGTCACATATTTTTCATTTTTGAGAAAAGTTGCCCACTCCATATAACAGAAATATTTTCTGTCTTTACTATTGCAGAAACTCGAAAAACGTAACTTTTTCAAAACAATATTCAATTTAAACGTTTCCGGATATGGTCTCGTTTTCAATACGGCCGTCTAAAATTTTCGATTTTCGAAAAAAAATTGTCCTTCCACCACCTTCAGGGCGGTTTTTGGAGGAAAGGAGATTGCATATATGAGTATTTTCAAGTATGGAACCATTGATCAACTTTTCTCTTAAAAATTATGAAAATCAGAGAACGTTCACTATAGGTACAAAACGCGCGGAGAGCCATACAGAATATTGGAGAGATCTAAATTACGCAACTTCACTCCATTTTAATCATCCTTGTATATAAATTGTCGGGACCCCTGTATAAATTGTGAGTAATATCTATTGACTACACCTTTTTCAATTGTATTTCAGAAGTCGTCAACTGTAATTCACAATAGTTAATTGTATTTTAGAAAGCATCACATGTATTTCGGCTTAGTCAATTGAAATCCAGAACTAGACAGATGAATTTCAGATGGGTCAATTGAAATTCAGAATTCGTCAAATGTATTTCATATTGGTGAATTGTAATTCAGAACTCGTCAAATTTACTTCAGAACATGTCAAATGTAAAACAGAAAGCATCAGATGTATTTCCTATCATTGTAGGTCTGCAAACTCCACAATTGTCTTTGAAGTTCATTTTGGCAAATTGGTAAGTGTATAGCTGCTTTTGACAATCAAAAACAATGCACAAATATGATTGACAAACGCATGCACATTGAATCATTTTATCACTTTAATTAACAAATCATTCCAAAATGGAGTTTTTCCAAACTGTCTTAAGACGGCAATAATTGTTCCTCTGCATAAAGGAGGAGATAAAGATCAAGCTTCGAACTATCGCCCAATTGCACTCCTTCCCACATTATCAAAGATCATCGAAAGATTGGTTAAAAAAAGGCTTCTATCTTTTCTTTTTAAATATAATATACTCTCTACCCATCAATTTGGATTTTTAAGTAACAAATGCACAAATGATGCCATGTTTTCCCTCTTTAATAATGTATACTCAAACCTGATCAACCATCACTCTATAGCAACAATTTTCTGTGATTTCTCTAAGGCTTTTGATTGCGTAGATCATAATATATTAACTAATAAATTGGAGTACTACGGTTTCAGAGGAGTGTCTCTCGAATGGTTTAAGTCGTATCTCAACAGCAGGACTCAGATTGTGAGGGTTGATACGTCGATGTCTTCTTGTAAACCAATTGAATATGGAGTGCCTCAAGGTTCAGTACTGGGCCCTATTTTGTTTCTGCTTTTTATCAACGACATTGCTAGTCTTAACATTAGCGGTGAAATCTGCCTCTTTGCGGATGACACTAGTTTCACGTGGAGCAACCCGGATATTACGACACTTCATAGGACTGTATCTAGAGACTTAGTCACGATTAAATCTTGGTGCGATTCAAATCTCCTATGCCTCAATGTTTCTAAAACAAAAGTTTTATCATATAAAAGTACATTGCAATCTTTTGTGCTTAATAACACCACTATTGAGGCCGTTGAATCTGTGAAATTCTTGGGGCTTATTGTAGACAACCGCTTAAAATGGGACTTGCACATCGATGCTTTATCAAAAAGGTTAAGTTCTGCATGCTTTGCGCTGAGATCAGTTTCCAAGGAGCTCAACTTGTCTACTTCTAGAACAGTCTATTATGCCATTTTTGAGTCGCATCTCCGATACGCCCTTCCATTCTGGGGTACGTGTTGTGCAACTCAATTTGAACGTATTTTTAAACTGCAGAAGAGAGCTGTTCGGTATTCACTGAGACTAAGCAGTAGGACTCATTGCCAGGATTACTTTAAAAAATTCAAAATATTAACTCTTCCGTCCCTATTCATATTTGAATCTGTATCCTTAATCCGCAAGCACGTATCTTCTATTCCAGAGAGGCCATCTCACAACTATCCGCTTAGAAACACGGAGCATGATCTTTATCTGCCAACCCCTCGCTCAGAGTTGGTTAAAAGCTCTATACTGTACAATGCAAAAAAAATGCACAATCATCTACCATTTGAAATCAAATCCATAAGATCTTTTCCTGAATTTCGAAAGGTTTTGAAATCATACTTACTGGAGAGAGCCTTTTATGCAGTAAGCGAATTTTTTGTTCAAAATTGTTAATACTTAATATTAAGCTTCTTACACCCACTGGTTTAGTGAATATTATTTGATGTTTGATATCCTAAGGGTCTTTTGTAATGTAAAATCATCTGTCACACGAAATTAAATCTATAACGGCTTATCCCAGATTCAATTAAATACCTACTACCTAGGATAATGCCTTTTATGCAGTTAATGACTTTTTTCACTAAGGCACGTTTCTGCTCAGCTCACGCACTGGTTTATTGTTTGTACAAAATTTGTTATTGTTTTGTGATTTAGTTAGTGTTTACCTTCTGACTGAATTTACAGCTGTATGTTAACTTACTTTCTAACCGAATATACAGCTGTAGGTTTCATTCTGATATATATTTTTGTTTTATATTATATAAATTTGATTAATTTTAATTTAATTTTTAGTTTTGACTTTGTTTTGTTTTTGTATTGTTTGATTTTGATATTTTTATTTTGCTTTGTCTACAAAATTTATATTTTTTCGACAATAAAGCATTTCTCTCTCTCTCTCTCTCTCTCTTAGTCAATCGTAATTCAGAATTCGTCAAATGTTTTTCATATTATTGCATTGTAATTCAGAACTCGTCATATTTAATTCGGAACTTATCAAATGTAAATTAGAACGTATCAAATGTATTTCGGAACATACGAGTATCAAATATAAATCAGAAAGCATTAGACGGTTAATTTGGAACATATGTATCATATCACAGGTAATCGTGTTGATTATTTTTGTCAATCATATTTGTGCATTGTTTTTGATTGTCAAAAGCAGCTATACACTTACCAATTTGCCAAAATGAACTTCAAAGACAATTGTGGAGTTTGCAGACCTACAATGATAGGAAATACATCTGATGCTTTCTGTTTTACATTTGACATGTTCTGAAGTAAATTTGACGAGTTCTGAATTACAATTCACCAATATGAAATACATTTGACGAATTCTGAATTTCAATTGACCCATCTGAAATTCATCTGTCTAGTTCTGGATTTCAATTGACTAATCCGAAATACATGTGATGCTTTCTAAAATACAATTAACTATTGTGAATTACAGTTGACGACTTCTGAAATACAATTGAAAAAGGTGTAGTCAATAGATATTACTCACAATTTATACAGGGGTCCCGACAATTTATATACAAGGATGATTAAAATGGAGTGAAGTTGCGTAATTTAGATCTCTCCAATATTCTGTATGGCTCTCCGCGCGTTTTGTACCTATAGTGAACGTTCTCTGATTTTCATAATTTTTAAGAGAAAAGTTGATCAATGGTTCCATACTTGAAAATACTCATATATGCAATCTCCTTTCCTCCAAAAACCGCCCTGAAGGTGGTGGAAGGACAATTTTTTTTCGAAAATCGAAAATTTTAGACGGCCGTATTGAAAACGAGACCATATCCGGAAACGTTTAAATTGAATATTGTTTTGAAAAAGTTACGTTTTTCGAGTTTCTGCAATAGTAAAGACAGAAAATATTTCTGTTATATGGAGTGGGCAACTTTTCTCAAAAATGAAAAATATGTGACAGCCCAATTAAAGAAGAGACTGTAGCAACATTTAAATTAAACATTCTTGAAAACGAGTTACGGTTTTTGAGTTACAGCAGTGGTAAAGTTTGAAATATGTGTATTTCCGTCGCGATGTTCTGAGATCTCTGGATAATAACAAGTACAAGCTAAAAATATACCTACATAGGTAATAGGTACTATCTTCTTTGATATTAGTGAACGTTCAACGATTTTCATGACTAATGTTACACTCAAAAGTGTGAGAAATACAAAATAATATTGATTGTATTGGTGCTGGTATTTTTGAAGTTGGAGCTAAAAGTCTTCCATCTAACTACAATTACACAAATTCCAAAGTACATACCATTAAATGAAGCCAAAAATCTCATTTGCAACAATGTATAACATGTCGAAATTTAAAGCCAGAAAGACATAGAGAAACGGTAAAAATATTTTCGAAGGTTGTAAGCTATGATAAGAAAACAAAATATTTCAATAATTATGAAAACAGTGTCAATATGTACTTCTTTGACATTTACATCTTTAAACACTCTGAAGTTTCGTTTTCCAAATATTCTTCTTAATTTAAAGAATGTAGAAAACGGTGCGTTAAACTGGTACTGAAAAAAAATATGTATGACGTTTATATTAGATTTTATAGAAATTTTAATACAGCTGTGCGAAAATATGCTTCATTATATCCAGAAAGAAATGTGCCAATAACGAAAACACTTTACTCAATTTCAAGAAACCTGACAGAATTTGGATGCGTTTCGAAAACGCGAAGAAAATATCGTCTCATAAATACACACCATGAAATTAACATATTGGTACAATTTAGAATCAATCTAGAACATTCTTCAAATTTTTTAATTTCGTAATTGGTAAAAGTTTGTATTTTATTTCTTCATCATCATGGCCTACCACATTTGAAGATGTTTTTACCGTTTTTCTATTTCTTTGTGGCTTTAAGTGTCGACATATTATATACATTATTAGAAAGGAGTATCTTAACTTCATCTACCATAATCCTTGAGACTAAAAAAGATAAAATATATCTATCAATTCCATCATCTTAATCCTGATGTATTACTTGCATAAACAAGTTTTCAGCTTTCCTCTCCAAGTATCAATTGAGAAAATTAATAAAAACAAAATCGATGATTTTCAGTTTTTTGCAGATTATTTCAGGCACCTTTGATTTTTTTTATTTGCAAACTGGAATATTGAAGAGTTTTAAATTACTCAACTTTTCTCCAATATAACCATCCTTCGATCTCTTATATACTAATATATTAATTATATATTATTGAGCAAATCAGCGATTAATAAGAGGGAGCTATGATTATTAAGAACTTTTAAGAAAATCACATATATTCCTTCCGAGTACTTCTGACCCAGGTCAACTGCGACTTTGAGTTGCAGCTCCTTCGCCATAAAATATATTCTGAATTGTTTGCCTCCTGTTGTGATATATGTTGTAGATTACTTTTGTTTTTAGAAGTAAGTATAGCTGGAGTTGTTTTAACTTTTGGTTCAATTCAATTCTTCAATTTCCTAAGCTGTTCTTGTTTATGCCCGATTAATTTTTCATGACAATAACAAATTCTTATTGCTTTATTAAATGATGTATGGAAATATTCCAGCTTAGAGATATATTACCTATACCATTCCTTTTATATTTATTATATTGAATATTGAAAAGATTTTGCTAGTATTATGAGAAATAAGATTATGTCCAGGAAAAGGAATTTTATACAAATGTAAAAGACAAAATGATTTCTTTTCAATACGAAAGTATAAACTACAAGATCAGAATGTTCTTAAGCCCTGGTGTTATAAGCCTTTTGTGTTTTTGACCGACGAACCCTGAACGGAAGTATACAGTTCGACTTTCTGCTTTTTTTGTTTCGTTTGCGTGTTTTATATAGTAATCGTACTCCGATTTTGATGATTTTTGATTCATTTGAAAGAGGAGGTTTGAGAAATGGTCACATATTCATAGAAATACAAATCAGATATCTCCTTATCTACGTGGAGGGCTCAAATTTTCTCAAAAATCGAAAATCTGAGGTAGTATAATTAAAGATAGGACAATATCCGGAAACGTTTAAATTGAACTTTTTTTTAAGAGTTACCGTTTTCGAGTTAGGCGCATGTCAAATTCTTAAATATATTATGTGTATTTTTACAATCTGGAGTGCGATTTCTTTCGAAAATTGAAAACCTCTGGGTAGGTACTACATGAAAGACCTAATCATTTGTAGCAACATTTATAAAGAATATGTTTTCCTGATAGATACAGTTTTCGAGTAAGAGCGGTGGTAAAATAGTAATATCTAAAATACTTATGCCTATTTCCGCAGCGATGTTTTGAGATATCAATAATAACAACTACAAGTGAAGAATATACGTGGATAATAGGATAAATACTACCTTCATTGGTATTAGTAAATGGTCGTGACTAATATTAAATGTTACACTCAAAAGTGTGAGATAAATATTTTTTACGAAAAATTGGACCAACGTTATTAGTTGGTGCACTGAAAAATACAAAATACTATTAATTCTATTGGTGCTGGTACTTGTGAAGTTGGTCCAAAAAGTTACCAATCTAAATGCAACTGCACAACTTCGAAAGTAACAGAACCAATAGAATTAATGTTATTTTGAATTTTTACCAGCTAATAACGTCGCTCCATTTTTTTAATATTTGTATTCTGTATGTGGATCGTTGCTTTCGTTGAAAGTTCCCTTTCGTTCTAGTCTTTTGTTAGAGATATAAATATGTTTGGAGGAAAAAAATATGTTTCAAAATTAAGGAATATGTCAAATCAATAAAGTACATTATTATTCTTTCTCAATAAGATACAGGTGTTCTGAATTTAAAGCAGTAAAGACATAGATATGTCATAGATCTATGTTATGGCAACTCTTTCAAACTTTAATACCTAACTCGAGGAATATTTTTTTCATATTTTCAGCTGTCATCAGTGTACAAACACAAGAGAATTTTCTAAATGATATACGCATTGCGACATAATAATAACCTTCCTTTGCGTGAAGGCCCGGTCTATTTCTGTAGCATTTTTTTGTGGTTACGTTTTTGCGCATCAAAACAATTTGGACGAAAACAATTTGGCTACGTATTTCTATTATAACCCGGTGAATATAAGAAAAGTTTATTTATTAAATTAAAAAATAATATGCCGAATGAAGAATTTTGCATTTCTGTTCTGCATATCACAATAGAAAATTCTAGGGGTTGCTAGGAATTTAAATAATCATGTTGTTCTGAAATGGCATTAGATATAATCTGATAAATGATGTTCTTGATGAAGCTATGAGAGAAGAAAATGTTCCTTATCCTACTTTATGTAGCATCTACTATATTCACATATGAAATGCAATTTGGGTATACTTAAGATCAAACTGAGGAACATCTTGATGCTTATATGGGAGCCCATATTCAACTACGAACCAACTATTTCAATAAATGTTTATTCATTAGAGGTTTATATCTAAGGGGGGTTCATGGCCATTATTATTTTTTTTTATATATTTGGTAGATAATAATAGAGTGCACCCGCCAGAATGACTTAATTATAAAAAAAATAAGAACATTTTCCCTGATAATGAACCTCTATCCCATATTTATTATTATTTATTTATTATTGATCTATAAGTTAATATGACATATATAATAATTGTAGGTATATATTTACAATGAATTCTTGAAATAGAGGATAAACTGAATTAAAATATGAATGGAAGTATAAATAGGTTAACAAAATTTTAATGCAGAATTAGGTTATTATAAAAGAGAATTGCGAATAAAAATTTAAAAATAAAATATTTCATCTATATTTTTAAATTGAGTAGGGGTAACCGGGGCTAATGTAGTAAATTTTATTATATTTTTTTTTACCAGTCTCTTTCTTATCTATTATGTAGGAATAAGTATGCCACAGCTCCTCCTCCTCCTTTCATATGATTTGAATGATTTTGACAAAGAAAAATCACAAAAACTGAACTGTATTGAGAATTATGATTTTTTTCATTCTGTAAGTCGTCGCTAATAAAATAAATGCGATTATTTTAGACAAAGGTATCTTTAAATTGTTAATAAGAATCATTATTTTATTGTCACAGAATTTACTCATCATTATCAGAATATGGTATGGGCTGCCATCGGTGCATGAGCCCAATATTTGTACTAGCACCCAGTCTACCGTCGAGGATGTGAAACTGCCATGGAAGAAAATGCAGAACGTTTTTTCATGATATGAATTTTCGTTTGTGATTTTATTGTTTTTACCTTCCTTTTCTCAGATTTTTTATTTCTTTCCTCTGCTGCATTTTGTGATTTTCTTTTCGCTAGCTTCTGAGAAGTGACAAATGTCTTCTGGAAATATATGTACAGATATAGCAGGAGTGGAGCTTGCTGGGAAGAAGATGTCAAATGTATGCTTTCAGCCAGAGATTCAACCTGATATCTTGGAAAGAAATCAGCTTCAAAGAAACTTCCTCTATCGAACGAATGAATCCCAGCTATAAAATCGACCATGATGTAGGTGTAAAATCGCATAAGGTAACAAACTGGCCACAATGTTAGAGATATCATAGATCGAAATAGTTGACACAGGGTGAATTTCCATCCATGAAGCACACGAATTTTCGTAAAGGACCAAACATTTACATTTAGTGAATATTCAGGCAGCTCCACGGATTCTGGGGGAGCAAAAGTTAGTGAAACTTGAATGAAATAATACTACGGCATACAACAGAACATTAAGAACTGAAAAGCAACTGGAGGAGTTTGAAGAAAAACTTAAACACATAAAATGGGATTTCATTGGAACTGTGAAACTATATTAAAAATGTACCACATTAAAGTCAGGCCACATTCTCGATCAGAATAATGCAGATGAAAAAGACTGGGGTTGAGGGTGTAGCATTCTTAATAAATGCAATTATCTAAACAGTGAAAATCTATACTGCCTTAATACATTATTTAAAAAATCTAAACAAAGCAAATGGACATGGCAAAAATGGAATTTTCTATCCAACAACAAGTCAATATGTAAAGATATATGGGTTCTGAAAAGATTGAACACCGGAAGCGATCATAGGCTAGTGAGAGCAAAGATTATAATCAGTACTACTATTGAAAGAGAAAAGTTATTTTAAAAGAGACAGAATATCGAAATAACTCACATCAGAAAGTAAGAAAAAAATATTTCTATAGATAGATGAACTCGCAGATAAGATTACAAGTGCTCTAAGAACTTCAGCAATTAGAATCAGTTCAAGAACAACGAATCACAAAGACTCGAAGCTCAGTCACAACACAGAAGAGCTAGTAGAAAAGAGGCGAAATCCAAAGGATATAACAACCGAATATTATAAGATCCTAAACAAAACGGTCAAAAAATAGATACGAAAATTTCAAAGAATCTCATAGAGGAAACTGTAAAGGATTATTGCAAAATGAGAATATTGAGCAAGAAACAGTCGAAGGGAAGAACAAAAATAACGAAAATACGTGACGGAAAAAATGCTGCAATACAAAACAAAAGTGAAGCCATTGAAGTTTTCTATAATAACCTATAATCAGCCGGATCCCAAAATCTAATAAGAGAGATAAACATCATGAATGTTGGATCCGAAGATCTCCCATTAATCAGAGAGAACAAAATAAACACAATATGGAAATAAATGAAGAGCAACAGATGCCCAGGAGAAGATCAAGTTATGAATGAAATGTTAAAAATGGTAGGTGAAACTATAAGCAATAAGAATACTGTAGAATAAATGCCTTCATGACGGCAAATTTTCAACAAAATGGTGTAACTTCGAAGTGATACTGCTATTCAAAAAAAAGTAATAACACAAACATTGAAAATTAAAGACCTATAAGTACCCCTTATATCAAATTTGAATAAACTATTTATAAGAATTATAACTGATCGTTTAAAATCAAAATTAAATTTTTACCAACCCGTAGACCAGACTGATTTTACAAAGGGATATAGTACAATGGAACATTGTATACAGTCGTCATCCTGACAGAAAAATGTACAGAATATAATGTATCCATAGTTTGTGAAGCCTATGAAATAAAGATTGCGTTGCCTTCGGACATACGAGCACCTCCCTATTATGGCATTGAAGGAGATATGCTTGAAATACTGATGTCGCAGCTTCGATCGACAAACGTAGTAGAGAATTTCATGATAATGAGATGCGATGTAAAGTATAGCGTGATGTACGTAACTCGTATATCTAGCCATTGTCGACATCCAAAAGAAATATGGTGAATTTTAATGGCTCTTCAAAATGCAGGAATAGACTCAAGGTACGTTCAAATCATTGAAAATATTTACAAGGAAGCAACAATGCATATCTGAAGAGAGGAAACAACTACGACCAACAGAATTACATTGGAGAGAGGTGTGATACAGGGAGACACTGTTTACACTAGCAAAAGTATTTAGAAACAACGGAATAGGATACTAAATGCATAAACATAGATGGTACCAGCCTTAACCAGCTTAGATTTGCAGATGATATAGTCTTAGTAGGTAAAAATGTCACAAAACTAGATGAAATGTTAAATAAATTAAATTTAGCATCTACAGGTAAAGGACTAAGGATGAACTTCAACAAAACAACTCAAAGAACTATGGAAAGATGCATGCTAGGTGATTAAATAAGAAATGGAAATATTTGGGAAAAAAACAGATCTACTGATATAATCCAAGACTTAATTAAGATGAAATGAATATTGGCTGGGCATGTAGCCAAAGGCAGGAGGGTACATAGCATAACAGTTTGGTGACCGAGACTCCGAGAAAAACTAAACGAAGTGTAGGGCGTCCACAAACATGTTGGGTGGATAACACTGAAATAGGGGCAGGTAATACATGGTTGAATACTGCACAGAATAGGCAGGACATGGAAAAGAATGGAAACGATCTATGCCCAGAAGTGGATGAATGCAGGCTGAAAAAGAAAAAGAAACATTCACCGAGGCAGTTTGTCGCATGTGACAACCTGTCCATCGAACAGTACGACCAAGAAGACTATAAGGAGGAGAAAAAACTCGAGGGAAAGGGTAATATAGAATGGGATTAAAAATGCACTCCATTGTAGGCCATTCTTTTCAATTGGACGGACCTATATGCGATATTTTACTGCGCAGTCATTCGGCTGTGTGAGTGTTCGAGTCACTTCTACGAGTTCTAGGTATATACTTTATGGTTTCACCAAAGCATAAGCATTAGTATTCTATGGTAAATATCGCTTCAAAACTTTTGAATAAAACACAATCGAGACATCTTTCAAGTTTTCTATTACTGACCACCACAAGCAAACCAACAAATAAAAATGAGAAATAAACAATAACCAATAAACAAAAAGAAAACAACCGTGAGAGGTATCTTACGTGTGCTATGGTGCCTGTGTCTGCGTTGTTATATGTTTTATTGCGCATTGCCCAAATTATGTACTACCGCGCAGAGGCTAAAGTACCTACAGCGGATGCAGACATTACACATTTTGCCCCACCGCCTCTCTTGGAGTTTATTCTCCTCCTGCCAGGCTTCTTGAACACGATAAATAACCCCAAGGGAACGTTTTTGGTTATGTTTAATTATTAAAAAATCAAAACACCAAGCATTTTTCATATATACATACTAGATATCGCCTAGTGGTCGACCATAGAACAATAATAAATATGACCGAGGGTAAACGAAAAATAGAAGCGATGTGCTCAAGTTCCAAAACCCAATCGATCATCATAGCATTTCACAATAAATCATATAATCCAAATTTAACTTGATGTATTATTCCTACCTTTCTATATCTCTGTTCCAGTACCAGTCGGTAATAAGTATCTAGGCCGATTTACCTGAAACTCTGGCACATCCAAGCCTGAAATTTTACTAGTATGTAGGTACACAAAACGGAAAACGACTCTCGGATGGAAATATTATTCCATATCGATAATGGGTCCGATGTCGAAATGAAATATGACTCTAAATGCTCAACTCTTTATTCATCTTCGGGATGATATATGTGTTTATTATGATGCTAATAGGAAGGGCGCAAACACCACCACGTCTGCCGCACATTGAATGATACATTTTGGTTGCTTGATATATTAAAGCATTTTTTGTGCTAACCCACCTAAACAATGTAAATTCATATATGGGTTTTTTGGGAACTACAATTGATATGTGAGAATCTCATTTTCTGGAAAATGAGAACAAATATATCGTAAATTTACTCTAATATTAATTATCTTACAGAACTAACTTTAATATATCTCCTGTTTGTTAAGCCAATACTCCTGTAGTCTTTGCAATATTTTGAACTTGATTTCTTAGGTACCTATAGTAATCAAAGTTGATCGTAACTAGACCTTTTCCAACTGTAATTCAGAAAGCATCAATTTAACTTCAGAAGATATCAAATGTAATTCAAAATAATCAATTAAATTTTAGAAAGCGTCAAATGCATGCGCTTTGTGTACCTACATACTAGTAAAATTTCAGGCTTGGATGTGCCAGAGTTTCAGGTAAATCGGCCTAGATACTTATTACCGACTGGTACTGGAACAGAGATATAGAAAGGTAGGAATAATACATCAAGTTAAATTTGGATTATATGATTTATTGTGAAATGCTATGATGATCGATTGGGTTTTGGAACTTGAGCACATACACTTTGAGGTTAGTTTTTATTTATCTTGTTTTCGCTACGAATCAGCTATTCGTGCTTACAAACTGAAGGACAGACGTAAACTTAACTTCTCTTTGAAATCTATATCTATGCTCTAGCGATGCTTAAGCTAAATAGCTTCCGACTTCTTATTGTCATCACAGTCTCAACCACATACGCGAGTAATACTCAGGTATCTATCATTTTATAATATTAATATCAACACAAATTGTTTTTACAAACCAAAAATACACTGTTTTATGAAAAGTTTGAATAATTCAGTTCAGTGTATACACTACAGCCCTGGGTTGGCCTTGACCTTTATAACGATTTGAAATATGGTCATGCCCCAGCCAGTCTCTTGCATTGCTCGCAGATCTTCCACTTGTACCTACCTAATTCATCCATAT
This sequence comes from Crioceris asparagi, assembly GCA_958507055.1. Classification (NCBI taxonomy): domain Eukaryota; kingdom Metazoa; phylum Arthropoda; class Insecta; order Coleoptera; family Chrysomelidae; genus Crioceris; species Crioceris asparagi. The sequence goes on from OY293826.1 coordinate 119,963,837, forward strand.
TGCATATACTCTCAGGTTCCAAATCGTTTTTGACATTCTTCTTCTTATATTCTTTCCATGTGGCCAAACATTCGCAGTCCATATGATCCGTATTATCAAATCATGTCAGTCATTCTTGGTGGTCATCGTGGTTCTGTTTTCTGTTTTCCTTTCAATATATTGTAAGAGGTCTGATAAGAGTCAGATATATTTGTAATTTGGTTTTTCTCCATATTATTTCATTCTTTACGAGTTTTATGTTGGTGAAATAAAATCGTCTCCGATCTGGAGTACATATTTATTTGCTGAGCTTGTTTTCACATTGATTTTGTAATTGTTTTAAACTGACGTCATATTATATATTATATATATATATATATATATATATATATATATATATATATTTATAAGGATTTGATATGGTTGTTCTTTGATCAATTGGTTGTATTGCTTTGTGTAAAGCTATATATATATATATATATATATATATATATATATATATATATATATATATATCTTCTATTTGTGAGTTTCAGATCTATTAGCGCTTGTTTGAGTCTATATGAGTTGAGACCTTGGACTAGACTAGTTTTTCTCCAAATCATCTAAATACAGTTTCTATTTGTCCGGTTTCAGAATGAATAGGTAGTTTTTTGCTTAGATATGCTTTTTTGTAAAATGATAGGGAAAGATGTTATATTACGCATATTTATCAAAGAAACAATATCTGATATGGACTGAGAAACAAATATTTTTCACCATGAAAAATCAGAAATTGAGAAAAATTACAATTCTGAATAATAAATTTTCGGAAGGTAAATACCTACATCTGTGACTTGCTGGCTGCTTTTACCTGCACCTGCCCCATTTATTACATATCTCATACATGTGAGAGAGTTTTGTTATGAAAAATTCAAAAGTCGATAATATAAAGAATTGCATACATTGCTCGAATGTATTTTTAGCGCACTCATGAATAAAGGACAAATCTTGAACAATTTGCATCGATCCTGGTTGACCTCGCAATTTCACAAATAAAATGATCGATATTATGAAAGCATCGACTAAGATACTATATTCAAATAGAACACCTTCACTCTTTTCAAATGATGATGTGACCTTTATTTTCAGACACTTAGGGTGAAAGCGAAATTGGGATAGAATATTGAATTAATTTGGTTTGGTAAGTAATTGATGACGTTATTTGATTTTCAAGATTATGAGGTCTGGGTGAATACAGTTGATTTATATGGAAAGTAACCATTTCTTGTGTATTATTGGAAATGGATATAAATCATTAAAATTCAATGCATTAAATTCATTGTTAATGAGTTGTTCACTTTATAATATAAGGACGGAAAATGGTATCATAATATATTGTAACGTTTAACCCTGTGTTAAACGTTGTAGGGTGAGTTCACTTGCGTAATACTCCAAAGTTCGCAAATTGTTTCCAATGGTTTACTTCGAACACTCTGTACACGACCTTCTGTTGTAGTAGAACCGTCACCACTTGTCACCTTGACAAACTAAACTGTCACTGTTTTTACCGACTGAACTACTATTAACATCTGATTCCACAGACCAAGAAGACTGTAAATAGGAGAATAAACTCGCCCTTAAAATCGTATAAAATTTCATACGCATATCTTTTGTAAATGCATCTTTGTGCACCATGCAGATCATGATCAAGAAGATGAATAAAGACAACAAATATTTGGCGTAATTGTCAGTATGTTCGTCGTACACGAGGCCACGCTATGATATGCAAACTCTGTAATCTCATGTGGCTACGTAGAGAAACATAGGAAGTTTACTCTTCTTGTTTCCAGTCTTCTTGCCACAGACGGTTCTATATATCTGAATCATGACATCAGAGACATGACATTCATCGAGAATGTTCTATGATTATCTAGACGCATATAAATAGGATTTTTTCGCGAGTTCCCGGTGAACTAGCGGGAACCGACTTATACTTCCCGGTGCGTTTTCGCGACATAAACGGTAATAGGGGAATATTTTCTGACGTCACTAATCTTATAAAACGGGAACTGATTTGGTTCCCGTCCTCTTGAGCATGGTATCTGGCGGTTATAAATGTCAAAAGTGCCAAAACTGTAAAAAAATGTTTTGTTGTATTTGATTTGACTTTTGGGTTGAAATTATTTATATTTCATTTATTTATTCGCATCATTTTGCTGATCATAATGAAAGAAGAATTAATTGAAATTGAATTAAATAACGTTCATCTTGATGAGGTGAAACAATACACCTTTTTATATCTGGTAATTCAGTCTGAGTGGAACCTAAAACTTATCAATCAAAACCACACGCAAGCAAAACTACAAAACAAAATATTAGTCAAAAAACTAAACGTCATTGATAATTTGATAACCGGGTCATTTTCGCGAAAACATAACCGAGAATAACCTTCAAATTTATTTTAAAGTGGGGGTATAACCGGTCTATTACCGACAGCAGATCACCGGTAACTCGCGAAAAAATCCTCAATAACGTTATAGAGGCTTGTCAAACTGACACTAGTGTGACAAACTGTACCTCATATATGGAAGGATCGAGAATAGATCTACTAATTCTAGAACTAATTAATGAACTATACAACCAACAACTATAGTAAATAAGCTATTAGAAATAAATAGAGACTAAACGAATAATCCATGTTACAATATTTTTCAAGATTGTCTTGTATATAAACTCAAACATATTAATTATCAATCAAAAATTTCAATAATATGAGATATATAGAAGCAGCGATTTGTTCGACCTATTTCGATAACTCCTCGGTCAATAAAATGAATTAATGAAGGGAGAGTGATAAAGAATAATAATGGTAACGTAGCTCTTAATAATACAAGCAATTAAATAAACAATCTTACCGAAATGAAGACACTCTAATATCATGGAGGACGCATTTCCGTCTAAAATAGACATAAAAAATACTTTTTGTGAAATAAAAATGAAATGGGTAATTATGATGTCAATCGTTTGTTTTTATTACGAAATTATTAGGTTTATTATCATTTGCTTATGACATTCTGTTGTATTTTGAGATATTTTATTAAACATCGATATCCATTTCCAAGAAGCCTTTACTGTTTCGGAAGATCAGTGAACATTGTTTTTATTAATTAGTCTGTACCTATATTTTTCAATTCATGATTGAAAATTGATTGAAAATAATAAAAATCTGCAAAGTGAGCGTCAACGCTTCCGTAAGTAAAATTTAAGCATAGGTTCTCCTGTATACTTTTCTGTCTTTCTTTCAAAATGGACTCTGGCGTTGCCTACTCTCTGGTTGTTAATTTTGTCTTGCTTGGATAAAAAAACGTTGACGTTCTATGACATTAAATTTTGGATTTAAAAACATACGGTTGTTTCTTATGTGGTAAAGTTCAAGAAACTACTACACTACTGCTAACCTTAGCTTCTTTGTTTTAAAAACGATTATAAAGTTTTGTTGACAAAGTGTATAAACACTTGAATAAGTAAGACCGAATGCGTAAGTAATTTTTAAATTCTACTAATATTTTACACCATCAACATGTGAATATAGAATTTCACATATATTTTAACAAATGTTGTTGCTTTGAATTTATAAAGTTAATATCTCTTTCGTACGCCTCTGGTAGTAGCTAGAAACGTTTATTTACGATAATTTAGTAAGGTTTGCAGTGCCTATACTTTCTGCCAAACATGATAAAGATTAGCCAAACAGATTAAAAGTAAAGGGATTTTTTTCTTAATAAGTAAGTAAAACACCCTGTAACTCAGACAGGAGACACAATTTATCTCAGTGAAAAGAGTTATTATCTTGAACCAAAGACTCTCCTGTTTAATTATTTCCCATTGTTAATGAAACACCCTGTAAGTATATATTGTGTTTGTTTTCTTATATTCGAAGTTTCTAGTCTATTCTAGTTTCTTCGATTTCTTATCTCTAATTCTGATCCTTGTCCAAAGGGTGGAACTTCTTCATCCTAACTTTTTAATCTTTATTCTGAAGTGAAAAGGCCGATAGTCTTGTCCTAACATAGGAAAGGCAAAAAAGGATTTTTTGGCTCTTACAGTTTCGATGAGCTGTCAGCTGTATTGTTGGAACTCCTTTTCCCGAATTCTCCCACTGCTCTCGATCCAATGATAGATAGTTAGATAGATAGATAAAGATTTATTAACTCCAAAAACAAAAAATATACAAAACCCTATAAGGGTGTGGAACCAAGTCAATAAGAAAATAAATATAGTGGTAAAACAAATAAACTTACTAGATAAATTAAACATAGTTTCAGATAATAAATAAACATAGTGTTCTAGGATATTTAATTTCTGGACACTTATGGTTTTTCTTTGTCACTGAAAAAATCATTTATTTTGTAAAAAGCTTTAGCTAAGAGATATTATTTTATTGTAGTACGCAGTTCGCTTTTGGGCCATGATACAAAGATATAGACTTTTGGGCAGTGTACGAATGGATTCCGGAAAGGAATTAAATATTTTAATTGATGAATATTTGAGCTTCTTTTGTATATATTACACTTTTTACATAATAGATAATTTTTATCTCTTGTGTAGTGATCATGGTTTATATCAAAGTCTGTAAATAAATCCATATTATCCTTTATAAACATAACTGATGTGGTTATTGTTGTAGATTATTTGTCCAGTAAAGAAGATGAGACTTCAACGTTGTAGTTTCCACTTTCCTTGTGTTGTTCAGCAACGCCGGAAGAATGCTCTAAGAAAATAACATCTCTCTAAGATGGATTTTCTTACAATCTTTCCTTATCTATAAATTGTAACAGGCCGATTTCTGTATATTAAAGATATTTAAAAAATAATAATGGGGGGGTCAAAGCCAAAACAAGAATTTTTGTCTGTCTGTCTGTATGTGTGTACGAGTATCACGCAAAAAATACTGCATGGAATTGAATGCATTTTTCACCTATGTAATACTAGAGGTCTAACTTGAAATATAGGCTACATTTGATCGCTTCTGTATGTCTTTCTGTATGTTTATACACGCATTACGCAAAAACTACTACATATAGAATTGAATTTAATTTTCTCCGGTAGAGGTCTAACTTCAAATTTAGGTTCCATTTTACCGCGTCGTCTGTATATATGTTTGTAATCCCGCAAAAACTACCGCATGGAAGTGAATGCAGTTTTCAACGCGCTTGAAGTCGCGGGCAAAAGCTAGTTTGTAATAAAATATATGCTGACTGTTGTTTATCCCTTTGACGTCATGTCAAGATTTCGACAGCATGTAAATCTGGTTCATGTACGAAGCCCTTGAAAAACGTGTGAAATAGCGATTTTATTTGACATTCAAATGAATTTTTTAGGACACAATCTGGGTGTGCATTTACGTTCATTAATACTGAAAACATGCGTTCAAGTCATCTACATCCGCTGGGTAGACAATAAATTGTTGTTATTACAAAACTACACCAAACACATCTACAACAAATAAATCTTCTATATATTGTAGAAATCGAATGATTTGTTTCTATATTACGTTGCAATTCTTACACGTTACGTTGTAACCTTTTGGCAGTGGTTTAACGTTAAAGGTCAGTTTTGTAGAGTGAGTAAATCACGATATCTCCTGGCAATGTCCCAGTAATAAAATACCTTATACGTAAAAAGTATATTAGCTGATGACGTTGAGCGCGAAAGCTTTCGCGCAATAAAATCTTCGAAAATAATACGACCTTACTAGTTTTATTGAAAGATAGGTACTTTTTTTTTGGATGACAACTATGTTATTGTACTTACACGGATATCAATGATAAAATCACATATTTCAAAATATGTTAAGTTTCAATAGGTAGTTCAATTCAATGAAATAATCAACCAATAAGTTTCTATGCCACTAAAGGCTCTTCAATCTTTGGTATAAAGATATTTTCAGAGCTGTTAGGGAAAGTGTGGTTATTGCATTTCATTTTAACGGTGAAGGTAATGGGCCCACACAAGATGGTTATCCTGCTCGAAATTGCTAAAATCATTGTTTTCCTCAAGACTGTAGCAGGAAACCATTTTTGACGAATCTTTCTTGAAATATAACATATAGGTAATTAATAAATAATATGTAAATAATTTTGAAAATCCACTAGAAGCTCATATCTGCGAAAAATCAGGGATTTCGGGTTGGCGTCTCTTAACATAACCTCACTGCGCACTTGTCAATAATTTCCCCTGACATCCTTTCGATTGTCTCTGATTTCCTGCTGATGTACCCTGATTTCACCTGGGTTCTCCTGACCTCAGATTTCCTTCGATCTCCCCTTGATTTCCTTAAGGTTTCCACATTTTGTATACCAGATTTCATATCTTGACCAATAGGTTAGGTGTTTGAATTTCAAAGAATATCCTTCGAGTATGAAATGGACAATAGTAACGTACCTACAGTATTGCACAACAATCTACTAACCTAACCTAACTTCCTTATGAGTGTAATACTTATTCAAATTTCCATAGGTTATTAATACAAATTCAAAAGTTTTTCTGCGCCAAGTGTCTAACAAATGCACTATTTTTTATGAATGATACATTAATCCTACACTAGATACAATAATTTTGTTCCGGTCATACTATTTGCAACAAGCATCACTCTATCAACATGGCAAGCGCATACCATGGAATGCTAGATTTTTCATCCTTTGTTTCGGTAAATTCGCACTCATTTTTTATTTATTTTTATCATCTCTTGTTCCATTTTATGGACAATCTACGGTCAGCTAAATTGTAAGCGAAAAGCCAGCCACTTTTTTGATGGATTTTTTGAGTGTGTCGATTATAGTAACGTCAAGTTTTATCTCAAATTGAAGAGTTACCTATAATTCAGTTCATAGTGGTTTTTGATATCATTATAAAGAGACTGGTTAGATATTGGTCATTTCAGTATAATTGCGTGAGAGGCTGCATACAGGATTTTTACTTGTAAAAGATTATTGTTTTTTTATTTTGATTTGATTATTATTATTATTTTAGTATGTCCAATACTGCTAATTTACAATTAGGTATAATTTTGACATTTGATTTTGGTCTCAACTATTTTGGTGAAATTTTTATTATAATTCACAAATCAAGTTTTGTTCTTTTCTGTTATTTTAGAGTAATTTAAACTTTATGCGTTTTCAATTATTTCTGGATTTAGACAAACTACATGCGGCTTGCGCCATTTTGAGTAGAACCATTGTGCACTGAATTTAAAACTAAGTCTTTGTTTTGATACCCCGCCTGTAATTTACCAGATTCACAGACCTTTCACTTCCACTGGAAAAATAATATTTTATACAAACTTGTCTGTTGTTAACTGGGATGTTATATTGAACAATGAACTTGACATTAACAATAAATTTTCTTATTTTGTAAACGTTTTAACATCCAATATTGACCTTGCTTTTCCTGAAAAAAAAATACAAAGCTACTGCTAACTCTAGAAATTCAATTTATTGGTTTGATACTAATCTCAGGAATATGCGCTCAACATTGAATATGTTGAATGATATTTTTAAGTTATCTCGCACGGATGCTTCTAGATTAGCGAGAAATGAATATCGTCATATATACCATAAAAATTTACTATTTGCAAGAAGATTTTAATGTGTTAATACTGCTAGTAACATGGCAAAGGCAATGTGGCAAGTTGTGAATAATGTACGTGGTTAATATAGTTCCAATGGAAACTTGAAGAACTGCTCACTTACTAGTGATATTTTCAACGATTATTTTACATCCATCGCAGATAAATTGATTGAGAATATTCCCTCAAATCACACTGTACACTTTTATACCTTTTTAAAAAACGTCAATGTTGCTTCCAGTGACTCATTTCAATTTTCTCAGGTATCGGAGGCACTTATTAGAAATGTTATAAATAACTTGAAAAATTCCAGTGCAGTTTACCCAATATGTCAGTGGGTTTAACAAAATCAGTCAAGGATATTATAATTAGTCCTCTTACTAAGTTGATAAATATCTGTATCACTAATTCTATGTTTCCTGATTGTCTAAAAAAGGGTAAAATAATTCCACTTCATAAAAAAGGGGATAGCAACGACTTGAATAATTATAGGTCAATTGCATTGTTGCCGATCTTTTCTAAGATTTTTGAGACAGTTCTCTCTGTAATCAACTATATTCATTTTTTGATCACAATAATTAATTTTCGGAAAGTCAATATGGCTTTAGAAGAAGTCTTTATACAGTGAATGCCCTTATAACTAATCTCTGTTCGGCAAAGTTTGTTGATTTAACTAAGGCTTTTGATTGTTTTTCACATGACATTCTCATTGATAAAATTAGTAAATATAAAGTTCATCGAAGCAGCTGTAATCTAATCAAGTGCTTCATGTCAGATAGGGAACAATTCGTCTATTTCAACAATTCTTCTTCCACATGCCTTCCGGTAAAGTGCGGCGTGCCTCAGGGATCAGTTCTGGGCCTCTCTTATTTTTAATTTATATCAATGATTTTAGTGCAAACATCCCTTGTAAGAGCATCTTATACGCAGATGACACAACGCTTCTTACTTACAATCCGATCTATATCGGGTATCCAATGAAGCTCAATCTAAAGCCCAAAGCTGGTTCTAGTCTAATAAACTCTCACTAAACGTTGCAAAAACTGAGAACGTACTGTTTACTCTAAGAAAACAAATACATCTAAATTATTCATCAAATATTAAATTTTTAGGGGTACACTTTGACAGAACTTTGTCGTGGGATGTACACGGTGAAGTCTTGTCTAAAAATCCCTCCAAAATTACATTTTTATTGCGCTCCTTACTTAATCAAGTTTCCATCGATACGTTACGTTCTGCCTATTTTGCATTATTCCAGTCTAAATTATCATATGGCATCTTGCTATGGGGGCACTCTTCTATACGACATCACATTTTCAAATTGCAATGGAAAGCCATCCGTTTAATGTCTGGTTTAGGCTTTCGAGATCATTGCAGAGAATCCTTTCAAAAATTCGCTATCCTAACTTTACCTGGATTATTTAATTACAATTCCCTTCTGTACGTAAAAGCACATTTGACGTATTAGACCCACAGTGACCTTCATAATTATAATACGCGATTCAACGCAAACCTCTACCCTAGTTACGTGAGATTAAGTAAGTCCATGAACTGCTCTTCATTTCTAGGTATAAGATTTTTTAATGTGTTACCTTTATCAGTCAAAATTTTACATTATATTTGTTTTTGTAAAAAAATAAAATTGTTTTTAATATCACGTTGCTACAACGACTACGATGACTTTTTTAAAGATGATTTGTCTACTATTATTTAATTGTTAAATTTGTGTTTGTATTTTTAATTTATTTCGTCTCCTTCTTTTTACTTCTATTTTGTATTAATGAATATATTATATCGATGTTTACTGTATTCTGACTTGTGCTAAAACGTTGTATGGTTAATGAGCACCAATAAAAATTATCTTATCTTTTTTTCATTGTGATTCACAGTACCTACCTAATTGGGTCTAGGCTGTTACGAATAAAGTTAATTTCATTGAAATTGTTTTAGGGTTATCAAAGCAAAGTTGAAGATATTTATTCATTAACACTTACCCACTCTACCCCAGCCCTTTATTTAAATAAGAGAGATATATTTTTTTTAAATTTAGGACTTATTCAATAACGCATTTCACACTGAGAATACAGTGTGGCCGGTTTAGGCAATGTATTTTTATCAAAGATTTTTTCCCTCAAGTTTTACGATCAATATTTCCCAAGATACAGCTGGGCGATTGGTTTGTTGATCCACCCTGTACTTGCAAATAATTCTCAAAGAAGTATCTCGAGAATTTCACATCTTCAGATCCATAAAATTTATGGCTTACGAACTACGTAGAAAAAGTGAGACTTTCCAATTTTAGGCCCTTATGAACAACAATGTTGCGATCATTTTTGAGTTTTTTCCAATTTTTTTTGGATGAGAATAATAATATGGGATTTTGCTTTTCGGTAGCTATTGTCTTTGCATCAGTTACAATTATAATAATTTATTTGCTTATGCGTCACACCGTTCAACAAAGTCACGTAAAAAATCTCTTAGAGCTTCTCCCTCCTTCGATGTAGTACCAAAATTTTACTTAATTTACTTAAAAGTTCAGCAGCAATTGAGAACATTTTTTATAATACTCCATCCTCATTTAATTATGAGGCAAAAATAAAAATAAAACAGATTTTTCTTCGAAAGAAATATCATTTGTTATTGTCAGTATTAGAAACAATGTTGTTTGGATATTTCTAATTTTCTAAACAATTCAAACATAAACAATGCATTTATTGTATATGCGTCAATGATTTTATTAGAAGCCTGTTGAATTATTGTTTCAACGAATTTTTCTAGCTGAGAAAACCGAAAATATCATGTTTTTGAAGATTTCGTTTCAATATTATTATCTTAGAAACAAAAAATAGGTATAATATGAAATGAAGGAGAATTGTTTCTTTGTTTTGTTTGTGTTATTGAAGAAGAAAGAAATAACTGACTTTTCCATTGTACAGTCAAATATTTAAAATTATAGCTCAATGACAGAGTGCCAGCCAAGTTCGCATAGCAACAAGGTGACTGGCAGTGAGTGCATGAACCATTTCAGGCCACTTTTGACCTCCCCATAACTTACAGTCTATTTGACTACAAACTGGCAATTTTCTATGTCTAGTAAGACTTTCTTCTAAAAAACACATCCCAAGTTTCAATAGAAAACCTGACACTATTCATTTATATGTTAGTCAAATGGAATCTACTAGGTGCTACGTGCAGTATTTGTGCCACCGCTGTAACCCACAGTTCTTTCAAAGTCATTCCCAAGTCAATCTGACATTTGCTTGACATCCGATGTCGATGTCATTCACTTAGTAGGTTGTATTATTCGTTATTAGTGCAAATTTATCTATCGTTGTTTTACCTCATATAAAAAAAATTAGAAATATTCTACTGCAGCAGTGTCCTGAAGAACTGCATATTATATTTCTTTGAAAGTATTAATTAATATTCAAACACAAACTAGTAATAACATCTCGGAAGAATAACTTGAAGCAAACTGATTGTCCACAGCTAACTTCCAGTTATTGTTGCCTGATAATGATGCTGACGCCCAAAGTATTTCTTATTTTTAGGTCATGCTTCAGCCTACCTTAGAGCCATATATTTCGGTCAGGAATTTAACTAAATATCATCACGACCGACTCATAAATTCTTCACCTTGGTACATTTGGCAACACTTTCATGAGTTGCAGGTATATGATTCATATCCTCCCGCGTAGCACATTCTCATCCGATATTTTAAACTGGCAGCGCACTCTTTCGGTCTGTGTCCCAACATAACCCAAACATCGATCGCAAAAGTTGGCGAACAATCTGGCACACCATCTGGCCATACAGCGGCTCAATTATTAACCTGACCCATCAACGTATACACGGTCCAAGAGCATCCAGTGACCTGTACGAAAATGTCGGTGGGTAGCAAGACGTGGCACGAGGCGACGCGATAGCGCTCTCATTCATGAAATTGATCTGATATCACTAAACGATTTGGCGGCATGCATAGATAAATAGAAACAAACAGGTTGTTGTAGGTAGGTATTTTGATTTTATAGCAAGGCTCTAACAACTTTTGTAAGAAGCAAGAAGTAGGTATTTTATAATGGGCATTCTTGTTGTTTAAAGAACAATATCATGAGTTTCATTTTCACACATCTCACAACTCTACGTAAAATAATAATAATAATTATAACATTTATTAATAGCATATTTAATAATAATATTCAAAATGTCACTTAACTAACTATATTTCTAAATAATTTCCCAAAAAAAAGTACAAAAAATACATCCTCTAAAATGTAATAAACTAAATAGGTATCAATATTATTTCTAAAATATGTTTTGTAAGATTTTTTAAATTTTGACAGATGATCTGCATTCCTAACGTTCTCAGGTAAATCATATTGTTTGCTTTATAAAATATAATATTTTGACTTAATTTGGTTGAAACCCTATCATAACAGAACGGGTGTTATATGTTCGTGTATATCTTTGACAAATTTAACATTTCGAATAAGATGTTCAGGTAGCCTTACACTCAAAATATTTTTTGTATCAACATATCTCTTATACTAGTAAACTTATTGCATCTTAAAATCATTCTTAATGCTTTATTTTGTTTTTTTTTTGACCGATGAACCCCGAACGGAGGAGGTATACAATTCGACTGTCTGCTTTTTTTTGATTCGTGCGCGCATTTTACGTACCAACTCCGATTTTGATGATTTTTCATTCTTGACTTGAAAAATGGTCCCATATTGATAAAAATGCAAATCCCCGAAGGAGGTAGAATGGGCAAATTTTCTCGAAAATCGAAAATTAGAGATGACAGAATTCAAGATATAAAAATTTCTGGAAACGTTTGGATTGAACATTTATTCAAAAGAGCTACGGTTTTATAGTTTCTGCGTTGTTAAAATTGGAAATATTTGTATTTTCGCTATGTGCAAGAGGCGAATGGAAAGGAAATCTATTCCCCAAAGGGAGAGGAGGGGACATTATTTTTTTCTAACATCGAAAATTTCAAACTAATAATTAAAGATGAGACCATACACGGCACTGTTTTAATTGGACGTTCTTGAAAAATCATAGGTTTCTGAGTTACAGTAGTGGTAAAGTATGAAATATGAATGTCTCTGCTATTTGGTGGGGGATTTCCTTTCGAAAATTGAAAAATGAGACGACCAAATTAAAGAAGATATTATATATAGCATCATTTAAATTAAAAGTATACTGTTTCCGAATTACAGCAGTGGTATTTAATTGCATTTAATAAAACTGGTCTCAGTTTTAGTAAAAAGTTCTTTATCCAGCACAAAAACCCCCAAATCAATCAAGCATCTTATTGGATGTTTGTAATCTGTTCAAATCAAGATGGTCCTGTTTCTACACCAGCAGCTAAGTTGCTCACACTATCACTTAAATTGAGAGATCTATGTGACCTACGAGACAAGAGTGAGATTGCTAACCGCCGTTGACAAGTCGTTTCCCTTGATTCACGCACCGGTACGATGGTGACGGTGCGAATCAATTATTGCTTCTCGTCTGTGATTTAATTCGACCATAAATTATCCAGAGCAGTCGCAGCCGGCCATTCGGCCTTGTGTGTCACTCGACGCCTACAAGCTTACAATGTTCTGTTGGCATTGACAATGAAACAACGTTGGCCATGCTGCGGTCACGGGGAAGTTGGTCACAGGACTCAACTGTTTTGTTGTTTTTTTTTTCGCATAAAAGCAATGCTAAGCAGTCATATAAATCAAATGGAAATCTTAGTAGTGTTTCTTTGAAGGAAATATGAATTATTAATAAACTTGAGTGCAGCTGATCATATCATTTCTAGGGTTCCGTACCTAGGTACATGAGATGCATTTATGAGAGCGCTCTTGTGTCATCAAATCCATGTGTTGTCAAAGCAACTTGATAGAATAATATTTGATACTTATACATTGTGGATCACTCATATGAAATAAATTCATTATTTTAGTTATACATGTTCATATGGGCAGTCGACAATATTTGGTCCTATAGGTATCCGCTGACAACTTTATTCACAATGATCATCATATGAAAAAGCTATCTACCGTTTTGGTAGATTGAAGGGATATTTTTTGTTCCGACGCCCCCTATACTTGCAGCTGTCACCATATTAGTTTTTTTTGTAAGTCAAAACTATCATTTAAAATAAATAGTAATTATGATAAAGACGAGGATCTGACACTACGTACCGGACTATATATAACTTAGATATTACTTGTCCATCCCTGGAATCAGTTTTTCACTTTGTCCTTTTCAATGTTTAATATCCAATACGAAAGTGTAGCACAAGGTGATTCTTGTCGTATTAAGCAGCAGATTTCAATATATAGAGAGAATCCTATCATTTCAAATACTGGCAATGGCAGTGAAACAACAACGTTGGCCATGCTTCGGTTATGCGGAAATTAGTCAGGAGAGGTCTGCTGTTTTTATTTCAGTTTTAAAAATCATAACAAAATGGAAATTACAGAGTTGTTTCGTGGAAAGAATACGTAATTATTGAATGACATCAAAATAGTTTATATTACAGATTTTATATTATGAAAATTATTGGAATTATTTCTTAAATTTATAGAATAGTGTTGTAACGTGGATGGTGTATCATTAACTTACAGTTATTATTGGTTTAAGTATATATTTGTTTTATTTCATTAATTGCTATTCTAGTTGTTTTATGTATAGTTCATTAATTAGCTCTAGAGTTAGTAGATTTATCTCGAACCTTCCAAAAATAAATATGTGTATTTATTGTTGTTTGATAGGCCTCTAGAACATTATTACAAGCCTGTAGATAATCATAGAACATTCTCGAAGAAAGTCATGTCAAGATTCAGATATATAAAGCGGTATCGATCACGGGTCAGAGAGTCGACGAAGTGAGTTTATGAAAGGCAGTCTACGAAATTAGTTCAGACGGTGAAGTCTCTGGCACTTTAGATTGTCAAAGTGACAAGGTGTGACAGTTGTACTACTATGGAATGTATTATACAAGGTGTTGAAAATAAACCTTTGGAAGCAAAGTTTGAATTTTGGGGTATTACGCAAGTGAACTCACTCCACTACGTTTAGCACAGGGTTAAACGATACAATATGTGTCGGAATTGGATCCCTCGCATTTTGCTGAGAATATACGTTAAAGATCAGATCGAAATATTACGAAAAAATGTCTACTGTGTTTTTAAATATAGAGATATGACTACGAACCCCAAGTTTTCTTTCAATTATGTTTTCAAAACTTGTCTGTTCAGCAACCATAAAAATATCGAAAAATTTCATTGAATCCATCACATGAAGTTTTTTTTAATTTGCCTGAACCCGAGGATTGTTTTGAGATTGCGCCAGTTCAATTCCTAGTCCTTCCAAAACAATCTATACAATCAGTACTTTCACCTATGTCAGGCATTATTTTTTGCCAATCAATTATCTACTCTCCATATCGAAAGTCACATAATACATTATCGATGATTCTTAATAACTAATGGGAAACGTGCTTCTCCACTTCCTTGTCAATGAAAAAACGAATTTACTGAGTTTGAGTTCAAATATAGAATGTGCGTTAAAAATAGTAAAATGTGAATCATATTGCTACATTATTCAGGAAAAAAAAGAGATATGATCGAATCTACAAGCTTTCGCGCCTAAAAATGTTAATCAAAGGAATGAATTCACTTCATTTTACAAAAATAGCGATTTTATAAAACATAAAACTGCCCTTATCTCTGAAAATCGATTAATAATTGGAATGCAATTACTTCAGATTTATAGCTATATTATTATCCAATTATATTAAACGGGAAATGCTTATATATATATATAAGCATTTCCCAAATGCAAATTTTATCTCGGAATCTGGTCTACCGATTTCTATGAAAATTCATATGTATGGGTTTTAGAGTGTTTCAGCAATGAATATTCGCATTTTAGGAGTTTTACAGATTATATTTCAGATATCAATATGAACCCGATAAGGTCATAGGAAAAAATAGTCCTATGGTTAAGCTTTGGGGTATTAATCTAGAGTTCCTCGGTTCGAATTCTGATCACCTTTAAGTTTTTTTTTTAACAAAACCCATTTTTTAAATAAAAGATGTTAAAATGAGATTCTGAAAATTTTATCGGAAATTTTCAATGAAAATTTGTACATATCTAATATATTGCGACCCTTAAGGTACACATTAGCTATTTCAAGGAAGGAAGCAGATTTTGGTAAAAATTAGCAAAAAGGGGTTTTCGGAGTCGGGAAATCGATTGACAATAATTTCATATTTAATCGATGTGATCCTCGAGGCTATCACTAGCTATTTCAAGAATGGCTCCGCAGATAAAAGTTTCAGTATGTATAGTGTTTGGGGGTTGAGAAGTCGATTGGTGATACAGGTGAGTTCTGGCATGTTTCACATTCATATTTATTTTGAAATCTTAAAATTCTGAGCCATTTGAATGATAAAAGCAATATTTACCGATCGCAATACACTTTAATTATAAATATGCACATTTTTGAACTTTAGGGTAACTATTATAGACCCACTCTAAATTCTGTGTTACCCGAGCAAAGCTCGGTCGCCCAGATATTATTTTATATTATTATAGATAAACAACTTTATTTCCAATGTATGTTCAATTATTAGCAGGCGTTTCAGAAATGATTTAAATACATTTACGGCCTTCTCACAGCCCTAACTTCGAATCCGAGAGTTTTATCGAGAAGTTTTCTATAACAGATGTTTCAAGAAATCATATGTTCTACAAGATTTATCATTGGAGTTGAAACCATCTCGCAATGTTCTTCCAAATGAAAAAAATAATAATTAAAATCTATGCATGTTTACTATGCAAACCGAGATAACATTCATAAAAAAACAATTGACTTGTATACCTCCTTCTTTTGGGAAACCGGGCAAAAAATATTCCTAAATATACAAGAAAACATATTCCTGGAAATCCTTGTGTAACAAGGGACCATAAAATGTTGAATTCGTTCGAAAAGAGAATTTTCTAGAATCGAACATATCACCATAATTTATTTCCACTAGGAATTTTAAAGATAAAAAACAATAATAAAGTAATATAGATAGGCAACAACATAAATAAATTATTTTCTAGAGTTTTATCAAACTAATAAAGAAAAACCGCAACTGCTGTCGGTATTAATCGTCCTGCTGTACAATCTATTCTAATTTAACTCATTAAACACGATACAATGGAAAAGTCAGCCTTTTTGCTATAGAATTGTACGTCAGCTTTCAGTTTTTGTTAACCTTTTTACGTAAGATAGATTAAAAGTGCTTCATAATAAATGATTTGTGATTAAATGATATAATTAATATTTCTATTTGTCGGGTACTTATTATTTAGTTTTCAACCAAGATTCTGTGACATTTGAAATGAAGGATGATTGATGATTTTTTCAATAAATAATAATGTTTCATCGACATCACAAAATCAGGAGGTATAAATGAATTATCTGCTTTTTTTTTTAGTTGAACATGCAATAGGTACCTACTAGTGTGAAATAACTAAATTAAAAAAAAATGACTTAGTAAGACGATAAACCGAAAAATATCAAATAACTAGTTTATATTTATTATAACTGAATTTTATTCTTCCATAAAAATTGTATTGACTCAACCTTTGAAAGGCTGTAGGGCATAGCCCTTAGGGAAAACGTAAGTTATGAGAAAATTCGGCAAACCTGCGCATTATCCCGTTTAATTTGACATGTAAATCTTGAAGATCGGTTCAGTACTCACTGAGAACTCAGAATTTCAATTATTATTATTATTCTTCCGTAAGAATTGTATTGACTCAATCTTTGAAAGTCTGTAGGACGTAGCCCTTAGGAAAAACGTACATTTTGTGGAAATTCGATAAACTTACGCATTATCCCCTTTAATTTGATACATTAATCTTGAAGATCGGTTCAGTACTCTGTGAGAACTCAGAACTTCAACTGTATATTGAATATATAGATATTTATTCTTTTATGTACTATCCTATCACCCAGACATAGAAATATCATATGAATCAAACAAACTAGAGACAACATATCATTGAAATTTTCAAGTTGGTTTTTAAATAAATTTTCATATCTTGCTACTTCAACATTCATATGACCTTTCGAATATTATGTTTGTTGTATTCTGGGGTGATCTGGGCAATTTCTCCCGAAAATCAAAAATCTGAGACGGCAAATATCCGGAAACGTTTGCATTGAATATTTTTTTCAAAATAGTTACGTTTTTCGAGTTACAGCAATGTTAAATTCTCAAATATGTTTATTTTCGCAAATCTGAGGCAGCCAAATTAAAGACCAGATTATTTGTAGCAACATTCATATTGAACATATTTCCATAGCGTTACGGCTTTCGAGTTACAGCAGTGGTAAATTCTGAAAAATGCGTATTTCCGCGGCGATGTTTTTAGATTTATGAATAATAAGTACAAGCAAATAATACATGTGTAATGGCATAAGTGTACGTTTAACGATTTTCGTGACTAATGTTACAATAAAAAGTACGAAATAAATATAAAAAAATGAGCCGACTGTATTTGTGAGTGTACTGAAAAATACAAAATAATATTAAGTCTATTGGAACTGGTACTTGTGAAGTTGGTGCCAAAAGTTATCAATCTAACTACAACTGCACAACTTCAAAAGTAACAGCACCAACAGAATTAATATTATTTCGTATTTTTCAACTAATAACATCGGCCCAATTTTTTGTAAAAAATATTTATTCAGTTCACCAGCTAATATAGTCGGTCCAATTGTTTGTAAAAAATATTTATTCGTTAGTATACGTAGATATTCCAGATTACCTGTATTTTAAATTTCTCATGACAATATCATAAATACGTTTTACATCTTAAGTGAATATGAAAAAACTATACCTACCAATCAAAAAGTCTCGATACAATTATTGGGAAATACCCAAAGCAATATGTGAAGGATAATGTTGTGCAACTGAATCCATTATTTTTTTTTGCCTATTGGATTACAATTAAATTTTTGCGGTTCTCAATTTCCAATTAGCCATTCAAAAAATTTCATTTGCGATGGCATTCATAATGCAAATGTGCTAGAGCAATTATCTAGTCTAGTGAGTTGTGTAACATATTTTAATAAATAGTAGATATTATTATTATTATTTGAAAGTAGCCGCAAATTTCGCAACAACCCAAGATAATCGTTCTTGGAATTCGGTATTGATTTTTTTCTCCGCTTGGGACTTACAGAGAAATTGTTTCTTTTTAATTCTACCCATATTAATACCATGAACTGATTACACACAAACAGCAGATGACATTCTATTTTTGCTAGTTAACCGCTGAAACATTGTTTTATTTACCGTACTCTGAAACCAAGCTACTTAGTTATTATTTCCTTGCGTATGTGAATGTATGTTAATGTATGTAATATGAGACAGAACGTTAAAGAAGCCTTATCCCAAATTAGAGAATTAGAGAATTATGTAACAAGATAGGACAGTGACACAAGGCAAATAACATCTAAGACGGATGAAGTGTATTTTGTTGAATAAATTTTGGTATACTTTTTAATTATGTTGCTTGTGTTCGCAGATTACAATATGGAAGACAACAAATAAATAAAAAAATTACCCGACTTTATTAGTTGCTGCACTGAAGAATACAAAATAATATTAATTCTATTGGTGCTGGAATTTTTGGAGTTGGTGCCTACAACAGCAAACTGCAACGGCACAACTTCAAAATTACCAGCACGAATAGAAATAGCATTATTTTGTATTTTTCAGTGCACCAACTAATAAAGTCGGTCCAATTTTTCGTACAAAATATTTATTTCACGCTTTTGAGAGTAACATTAGTCATGAAAATGGTTGAACGTTCACTAATACCAAAGAAGATAGTACTTATCCTATTACCTATGTATAGGTTCATAGGTTCAGCTTATACTTGTTAAGGTGAGTTTATACAGCAAATAAAATAAAATATGAAACAAATTAAAATTTAAATAAGAATAATCTCAAAAAAGAAGGTTTATACAGATGACGAAAATAAAATAAGAAATAAGAATGAACCAATCAAATCACAGCTTTTTGACAAAAACTTTTGTGTTGTATGCAAGTTGAGTGTTCTCTGGTGGTTGATCATGCGCATTATCAGTTTCCAAACAAAATAAAATAAAATAAGAAATAAAGATGAAAGTTGGCCATCTTTAGTTCTTATTCTTATTTCTTAATTTAGCTTATTTCGTGTATAAACGCTCCCATGGAAATGAGCATGTTCAACTTTCTTATTTTATCTTAATTTGTTTCTTATTTTAGTTTATTTACTGTATAAACTCACCTTTATTTATTATTCAGAGATCTCAAAACATCGTGGCGTGGATTTACACATTTCAGACGTTACTGCTAACCGTAACACTTTTGAAAAAATGTTCAATTTAAACTTTGCCGTATATGGTCCCATCTTTTACTCTGAGGTCTCAGATTTTCTAGTTTAGAGAAAAATTGCCTCCTCCACCTCCTTCGGGGTGGTTTTTGGAGGGAAGGAGATTTTGGATTTGAGTTTTTCTGATTACGAGACCCTTTCTCAACTCTCCTCTTTCAAATGGATTAAAAATAGAAAATAGTCTAAATCAGAGTACGTTTACTATGCAAAACGCAAAAAGCAAACATACAACCGAATTATTTAACTCCTCCTATTTTGAAGTCGGTCAAAAATTAGCGAAAGAGCAGCAAATTATTTAAAATATATGAAAACTGTAAAATAAATAACGATTTTCAACAGATTTTTATTGTCTGGATTCATGTGATTATCAGGAGTTAATGCTTCTGAAGCACAATGACTTTAAAACGTTTAAAGGTTATTTAATTAATGAATTGAAAACAAAAATAAAATTAACCAGAATAACACCAACACTTTATTTGTGTTGGTGTTATTGTGGTAAATTTTGTCTTTGTTTTGATTCTATCTGCGCCAACGGTTCCAGATCACAAACATTATTTAATTAATAGATGTTCTATATGTCAGAATTTTGCCTCAGTAGTAGCATACTACAGATTGTTTCACGAATCATGGCTGTTGTGTGTAATCATTCACGAGCTACGTACATATCGCTATACGTCTCATCGCATCTCATTATCATGAAATTCTCTACTATGTTTGTCGATCTAAGCTACGACATCAACATGTCAAGCTTATGTCCTTTTATACAATGATAGGGCGCTGCACGTATGTCTGAAGGCAACGCAATCTTTATTTCATAGGCGTCACAAAGTCATTGTGACATTTCAGATAATTCATGTGCATACATTTATATTTCATAACTCAAGCAATAAATTTGTATTTTGTGTGTCTGTATTATTGTTGATAATAAATCTTTCATATTATGTTTGCTTATTTAATCAATCGATATTTTTTCCTCTAATTATATGAACTTCCTTAAATGTCATATCTTAGCTCGAAATCGTTACGCCACTGATTTACTCCCGTCAGTTGGATTGATCCATTTTTCGTGTTTTCAAGGCAGACGCCAACATTCGTGAAACAAACTGTAGATGAATCCATTAATTATTTTAATAAATAAATTTAACAAGCTTCTTGAAAATATTAACATAATTCATTTTCATAACACTATCATTATTTAGAATATTTGAGAATGTCGAGTCCAGTTGCCCCTTCCAAAATTGTCTTTCATTCGAAAAAAATATTAATCAAGCTTTCAGAGAACCCATAAGTAGCAGAAAATAAACCATAATATTAAATTTATAATTTTCACGTGCCTGAATTATAATTGTTGTCTGAAATAAACCTAAGCTCATGTAAAAACATTTCCAGAGTTGTACTCTGACAAATAATTAGTTGATGACTTTTGAATAATATTTGTTTCTTATAAAAGGACTGGTACAGCAACATTTCCAGGCTTAGGCTTATATACACTTGATCGAATACGAACAAGCTGTTAATTTTGAGAGAACTTTTTAGCAAAGTTTCCTCAATTTCAAGATAAAAACGGTATAGTTACAACTTCACCAGCACCCATTTTGAAACATCAAAGGATTTTCGCCGGGTCTCTAAACTTTGCTACGAGAGTGACAACAAACAAACTTTTACAGTCCAGACTCTCGCTAGACCATTAGATGGAGCATTTTAAGGTTTGGGTTATTTAAAATTGTTATTTATGACACTACCCATTGAAATAAATTGATGGAGAACACTTTTCACTTTTAACAACAGTGAAATGAGTTCAAATTATCAATTTATTTTATCTTATTACGTCCCTGGCTTATATGTGACTTCTGAGAGGAATCAATCATTCACAGTATATGCATAAAAAGTTGACTATTTCCTTTTGAAAGGCATGTTACGTACAGCGTTTTCTAATTTCTACCTTTTAAATTGAATATTTTGTGAGGCATGTTTTCAAGACTAGGTACATTCCAAGAATGGAAAGTATCCCGTAAGAAGACATGATATCTGACATCACTCAATATTAAATTAAATGCTGACGAAGCACGCGAGCAAACATAAAACCTTGGTTTTATTACAAGTATGACAGATTTCGTTCACTATTTACAAAATGAAACCTATTTGGGTCAAATTTGCTATCAGTTTGTAGCGTTGTACCTTTGTGACATGCTTGTACCTTAACAATGTAAAAACTTCTCCGAAAATCTGTAATCAAGCCTCTCTATAAATATGGTGAAACCTCTTATGTCTACAACTAATGATCAATATCATTAATTTCTTTAGTAGAAAAATTTTCCAAAAGGTAGTAAATAATCGATTATCCAGTTTAATAAAAAGAATAAATTAGAATCCCATCAAGAATATAATTTTCAAGATGGCAAATCTACGTAATATGCTTCTGAAAAGCTAATATTTGTCGTCTATTCGTCTGTTGATAATAAACAATCATGTTTGGGTGTAAATTTGTCGATTTACTAGGGTAAACCATGGGCTTTTGCTTGATAAACTAGATTGCCAAGGTATAGGTACGCGGTATAACATTCGACTTATTTTCTTGTTACCTGAGAGACAGAAGTCATTCTGTCAAAATTGATTATACTTACAGTCACGAGGGACCAGAACTTTATTCATAATATATCTAAATGATCTGCTTCAGCTGATTTCGAGAGGCGTAATAATATCATCTTTAGATGACACTGCCATTAGTTATATAAGGGTAACTGTTGAGCAAACAACTTAAGTTGATATACGAATGATTTTTAACTGGTTCGATGAAAACAAACTAACAATCTATGCATCGAAGACAAAAATCGCTCCTTTCACCTCTTACGAAACTTTCCTGCCTAATTACAATACTTAAATTTGAACAAGTGAAATTTTTGAAAAAAAATTAAAGATAGTTTTTATTAGGCATTTAAGATTTAAACCGTACCGATGAGTACCTACTATTGCTATCCTTTTCTCGATTTGAACTATACTTATGTATATGTGTTTGCCAACAACGGCAATTCCATAACAAATTACTGTTTTTCTACCACAACACAAAATTAAACTTTAAATTAACAACAACGCCTGACGTCTGACAATTGCGACATAACCATAGACGATCTTCCAGAGAGTACCTATATACCAGAGAACGAGACGTATATATACGCTCCATGCTTGTGCGTAATTCCAGTGACGAATCCCATTGTCCGACATTGTCGTTCCATGTCGAAAAAATAATGATCTTCGTTGAATGAGATAATTATAATTACCAATATTGGATCACACTTGGAGCTTAACAGGCGGCGAGATGTCTGCGATCTAAGTACGAATTCGAAATTTCAAGTCTCTAGACCGTATGGGGCCTGAGAAATCGCTGCGGAGTCCATTGATACAAAAACCGAAAGTAATAAAAACTATATAAAAATCACACACTTCAAGTTGTTCATTCAGTCAAATACCTAGGTATTTATATTGACTTCTTCTTGAAGTGGGATGTACAGGCTCGCAATATAAATATTTTTTACAAAAAATTGGACCGAGTTTATTATTTCCGTCTCCTATTTTCGAAAAATGCCCATTCCACCCCCATCGGGGGCAGTTTTTGGAGGGGAGTTGATTTCGGATTTGAGTTTTTTAAAATATGGGACCATTTCTCAGTTCTCCTCTTTCAAATGAATCAAAAATCATCACAATCGGAGTACGTTTACTATGCAAAACGAGCGAACAGACATACATAAAAAAATATAAATAAAAATGAAGTCGTCAATAAGATGTATGATTTATAAATTCAAATAATTAGTCGGATTCCTAACATTAAACCATCTGAAAACAATCTACTATAAATTTGTGAAATCATTTTACAATATGATTTTGGGAGAATTAGTATTAGAAAAATATTTCTTACAAAAAATTGGACCGACTTTATTAGTTGTGCTGGTTCTTTTGGAGTTGGTGCCTACAAAAAACTATAACGGCACAACTTCGAAATTACCAGTAACAAAA
This sequence comes from Crioceris asparagi, assembly GCA_958507055.1. Classification (NCBI taxonomy): domain Eukaryota; kingdom Metazoa; phylum Arthropoda; class Insecta; order Coleoptera; family Chrysomelidae; genus Crioceris; species Crioceris asparagi. The sequence continues at coordinate 119,987,883 of OY293826.1, forward strand.
GAAATAATATTATTTTGTATTTTTCAGTGCAACAACTAATAAAGTCATGAAAATTGTTGAATATTCACCCAAAAAGTTATAGGCTTAGCTGGTACATGTTATTTATTATTCAGAGATCTCAAAACATCGCGGCGCAAATAGGTATACATATTTCAGACTTTACTGCTGTAACTCGAAAACCGTAACTTATAACCTTTTCTTTAATTTAGCCGTGTCATTTTTTAAATTTTCGATAAAAATTCCTCTTCTACATAGCGGAAATACGAATATATTCAGATATTTCAGATTTTACCATTGCGAAACTCGGAATGGAATTTTCATTAATTCTGCCGTCTCGAATTTTCAATTTTCAAGAAAAATTTTCCCCTCGGGGCGGTTTTTGGAGGGAAAGAGATTTTGGATTTGATTTTTCTCAATATGGAAACATTTCTCAACTTTCCTCTTTCAGATGAAATAAAAATCGGGTGTAAATCGGAGTACGTTTACTATACAAAACGAGCGAACAGCCATAAAAAAATATAAAAAAAAGAAACATACTACCGAATTGTATACCTTCACGTCGGTCAAAAAATATCTGGAACCTCAGTATCAGTGGTTTTCAAAAGTGGATTTTTAAAATAATCCTTTGGAAACCTTGCATGATTCCCTCAGAGCAGATACTTAAGGATGCCAATTAGAAAATTATTCTTTGCCTGAGCTCTTTCATTTTTATACTCGTGCATGAATAGACACATTACTAAACCTACCACATAACTATGGCACCAGCCAAAATATTGTATTGGCTAATTATCTGCCTTCTAATCAGAAATCGCTTGGCGAAAGAGATTTTTTGACCGACGAACCCCGAACGGAGGAGGTATACAATTCGACTGTCCGCTTTATTTTTTTGGTTCGTGCGCTTCTTTTATATAGTGAATAAGCTCCGATTTTGATGATTTTTGATTCATTTGAAAGAGGAGGCTTAAGAAATGGTCCCATATTCATAAAAACGCAAATACGAAATCTCCTTCCCTCCGAAAACCGGCCCTAAAGGGGGTGGAGGGGGAAATTTTTCTCGAAAATCGAAAATCTGAGCTGATATAATTAAAGATATGACAATATGCGGAAACGCTTAAAATGAACATTGTTAAATGCTCAAATATGTGTATTTTTGCTATGTGGAGAGGGTGATTTCTTTCGAAGATTGAAAATCTGTGGGTAGTAAATGAAAGACATATTTATTTGTACCAACATTTATAATCAACATTTTTTCCTTAGAGTTACGGTTTTCGAGTTAAATCGGTGTTAAAATGGTAACATCTAAAATATTTAAACGTATTTCCGATGTTTTGAGATCACAATAATAACAACTATTACAAGCAAAGAATATACGTGGGTAATAGGATAAGTACTATCCTCATTGGTATTAGTGAACGTTCAACGATTTTCGTGACTAATGTTACACTCAAAATTGTGAAATAGATATAAATTGTACCGACGTTATTAGTTGATGCACTGAAAAGTATAAAATAATATTAATTCTATTGGTGCTGTTACTTTTGAAGTTGTGTAGTTGCAGTTAGCTTGATAACTTTCGGCACCAACTTCACAAGTATCATCACCAATAGAATTGATATCATTTCATACTTTACAGTGCACCCACTAATAACGTCGGTCCAATTTTTTGTAAAAAATATTTGGTCATATAGGTCCTAAATGATTCAATAAATTACCTAATGACTTAAAATAATTTCATCCAGCTTGTCCTTCCAAAATTACACTGAAGTACTGGATATTATCTATAATACTTTTCAAATGTTATTAATCCAATCTAGCATATTTTTTTGTTTTGTATTTTTTCAAATGAAATTATAAATAGTAGCGTTTACGTCATATCCTTAGTTAGTACTCTATCTTGATTATTGTGTTGCTTCATTTTTGTCACCACTAAAGTTCTAGTGTTTGATTAGGTAACATATACAAAAGTAAACATTGACAGATTGAAATGTTCTTAAATAAACTAATATAAAAATGTAAACTTCTCTTTATATAATTATACATTAATTCAATAATTCAGATAATATAAACCACAGGTTAGTACCTATCTAACTATACCTACCGGAAATCCACAAACGTTGTCAACTTCAAAATTTGGTAATTATTAGAATCTGCTATAATTACTTGTAATATTTGGCTATTATATCTACTTTATCATTGATCTTGTATTGTAATTGCATCATTAAAACATATAGATAATCACTTAATCAGATCCAAAATAATATTATCAATAGTTTGTTAAAGTCTTTGTTATATACCTTTAATAATATTTATTATCATCATATCGATAACATTAAAGTATCCACAACATGTACAATTTGAACACAGCACTTTCGTGTATCAGACTGGATGGTGATATTTTTTCGTTTAGAGTCTTTCTATACATATAAAACAGAAACTGGCTCTAACTTCTATTGTTATCTAAAACATTCATAAGCAATCTCAACGTTGAATGGACCAGTACTGGGTCCTTATACCTAACATATATTTTATTCATATCAACTTTCATAGAAAGACTTTCTTATTTCAATATAGTGAAACGTTATATCTCTGTACTAGCATCTCTTCTTGCTTTGTCCTATTGAATTTTGAATATTTATATATACAAGGGACGTTATCTTGAAATGTATCAAATTATGATAAATATTCAAACATTATCAATACTTCCATACATCTGAATTCTTAGACACTGATTATAAAAACATCAATAATCTTTACCAAATAGGGTACAGATGGGTATTATTTATACTCAGATCTACAGTCTATCAAAAAAAGAAACGCGCCTGCGAAATCACGTGAAATCCATCGTTTTAGTTTGTTTTTGTCATCTACGGGAAACAGGATATCTCGACTGTATCTCAAATGATCTACCATCGCGACCTTGCAACATATAAATCAAATGTTATCTTGATCAAAATAGGTACTCTAGGTACTTCCTCCAGCTTTTGATTGTTATTTGAAAATAGAAATACAGTAACGTTTAGCTATCACAAATAAATACGACGATAAGTACGGAAGCTGGCAAACATTAATGCATAAAGCATATTGTCAATGAATCATCGGATCGCATTCTTCATGTACAGGATGGCCGCGGTTGTTGAACCAGTAACTCTCTCTAGAAACATTTAAATTTATTCTGAAGAGCTCAAGTAAATCATATTAAATAAAAGTTAATTCTCAGCATTTACTATTGTTGTGTATTTATTTCTTGAAACGGTGGGTTCTTCCTCATAAACTGGAACAAATCTATTTGCAGATAAACGTGCTTCAAAGATGATTATAACGAAATCTCACCCTCGATTTCCAACTGAAAAAACAAAAACTACATAGGTATATGGCTCCAGGTTTGTGGTCCATTGCCGGTTTACCTGTACGTGTGACGTCATAAGCACACATTGCCTGCCAGCCCTTATCCCGAGGGTGAAACTTCCTGAATGATAGATGCCTGCATGCACACTCACTTGTGTACCATCAAAATGTAATTTCAGTTGTATTGAATTATTATTATAACGGAAAATCTAGCATTCGATATTCAAATACTATTCGTATAGGTGACAGCAATGTTGTTAGGTGAGAGTAATGTTGTTTTTGTTTTTAATGTTTTTTTGAAAATGTTTCATTGGTTTATTTGATGTTATAATTAAGTTTATATATCATTAAATTAATACTTTTACATTTCAATGCATCTCAACGGCTACTGTTATATTTTACGTAGGGACAAGGTTATTGAATTCCTATTCTAATACGTTTAACTGAACTGAATAAAATATAAAGGAAAAAGCCCTATTGAATCTCAATTTACGCACGCAACTACTGGTAAAAACAAGGGGACTCAGTTCTAATATGTTCTACTGTTCGTATGGTACAATAGTCCGACCGGCTATAACATATGCAGCTTCAGTCTGGTGGCTGAAAACAGAACAGAGTTCAATTCAAAATAAACTCTAAGAAATTCAAAGACTAGCTTGCTTAGGAATCGCAGGGGCAATGCGTACAACTCCATCTGCAGCAATGGATGTCATCCTGACCTTGACTCCAACAACAAGAACATTTATGGCAACGAAAAAGCTAACTCTCTGGTAGTGATGCGCAAAGCAAGACCAAGACCAAGACCGATATGGTCTTGGTATTGGTCTTGGTCTTGCACCCTTGGTATTGGTCTTGGTCTTGCATCAAATCCTTAGTCTTGGTCTTGGGTTTTGGTCTTGCATATACGGTCTTGGTATTGGTCTTGGTCTTGCAGCAAGACTTGCAAGACTTTGCAAGACTCTTGCAAAAATTTTGATCTTTTTATAAGTTTGAAAAGTTGTTGCGATTCTAAACCGTAATTGCTTAATCCACATGAAGAAGAGCCCTGCATATGTATGGGAAGTATGTAATTCATAATCTTATAAGATTGCCTATAATTATATTATCATTCGAAATGGTTAAATATCGACCGTATAAAAAAAATTGTCATTGTCCAGAACAAACACGCCTGGTAATGTAGAATAAGTAATGAGAATAAAACTAGGTGCCTAGAATTAAGTTAGGGCCAGTGAGATGCGTAAAAGTTTATGAATTAATAATCACCATTCACATATGCTCATTCTCTTGCTCATTCTACAATAGTTTTGTACCATTTTCTTTAATAAAATAGAAAGAATCTCTGAAAGCGATCAAAAGTATTTCTGATAAAACTAACTTCAATTTTTGTAGAAAGCTTTTCCAAAAAATGAAAATTAAAAACAGTTAGAGATTTAATACGCACATTTATAAAACGTGTATCTATTTAAAAAGTCAGTCGTGTGAATATCTCAGTTGAGTTAGTTAATGAGCATGATCGAAAAAATAGTTTCAAAATAAGGGCAATATAAAATTTCAAATATCTCCAAAAATGGCCACCGGATAAATGTCATCAAAAAAAATCAGATTTATAGATGATTTTTAACGTTTGCTTAAAACATTCTGCGCGATAGAAAAAATAATAAAAATAAAAAACCGTGTACTAAGTTTACCTTCCCCTGGATACGAACTGTCGGGATTCTTTGAAAACAGCTCGGTAAGGGAAATCCTAGAAGGATTGAAATTACGGTATAGGTATAGGGTATTTAAGAATTTTTTGAAATCCGGAAATCCTAGAAGGGTGAAATGAATTCGCTTTTCACCCAACAACTTTTAATTCAATATTTTTAGAATATGTAAAATAAAGATCGATCATAAGGGAGTTCAAAGATTAAATTAATTAGGTTATTTATTAGCGTTTCTTATCTAATCATTGAGTAAAATAATATGTTTCCTACCAATTTGGTGTTTGGTTACGGAACTGCAAGAGTCTTGCTAGTCTCGCAAGTCTTGCAGCAAGACCAAGACCAAGACCAGGTTAGTCTTGGTATTGGTCTTGCATCCCAGTATTGGTCTTGGTCTTGGGTCTTGGTCTTGCATAGAAGGTCTTGGTCTCGGTCTTGGTCTTGCGAAATTGCAAGACCAAGACCAAGACTGCAAGACCAAGACCAGTCTCGCAGCATCACTACTCTCTGGCTAGAACAGGCTCAGAAAGGCTTCCAATAGGCTCTGAGCCATTCTGTGGACATGCAAAACAACATGTCAAAACAGAAACAAGAAAAAATGGGAATTAAGGCTGAAAACCAAATACTGGAACGACCTAGAGTAAGCCAGTCAGGCCAAACGCCTGCTAGAATTATTCTAAGAACAAATGATCTGATGACATTTGGTTGGAACCACCACAGGTCATTATCCCATCAAAAAGACACTTAAAAAAGATGGGTTTTGTTGAAGATGATTCGTGCAGATTCTGCACAGAAGTAGCAGTATCAGTAAATCACTTACTACTTGATTGCGAAAACTTAGTGCATAGATAAGACAAAAAGTTCTAGGAAGGGCGTTTCCGACCTAAGAGGATCTAAAAGCCTGTGGTGCAAGAGCACTAATAAATTATTTCAAGTAGCTGGATTTAAACACAAAAATAAATGTAAAATAGTACAACATCACGGGATAGTACAAAAGACCTTAAGGTCGAGGTGTCCCACAAAGGAAAATGCTCGTCGTTTTCTTAATAATCTATATTATCCGTCAAGGGGTACGGTAGACTCGATTGTAACCTTACCTGAATAAAAAAATATAAAATTAATGATTTCGATAAATATATCATATATCCGCAAAATTCGGATTGTAGAGTTATTTGTTCAATTCTAATGGTTTTAACAGCTGAATCAATGTCCATAGACTTTGACGTAAATCGTACATGTACTGTCAATCCTCAAATACTGAGTGCTTAAAACAGAGAGGTTTACAGAGAATAAACCTTGAGAGCTCTTTATTTGGTTAATTTATTTTAATTTGTTTTGAAAGTTGATTTTAAATTTAAAAAAATATTCATGTGAAAACTTTTGCAGTTTTAATGTATTATAATTATTAAACACAATGAACTATGCTATACGCATTTATGCCTTGCCTAATATTCCTTTAAAACCGATAACTACAAAAATATCCACCTACATTTTGTAAAACATTGTGTATTATGAGTCAGATTTCACCCGAGCGAAGCCGGGTCTTCATCTCGTAATAAAATGAATTGAATAACCTCTAATCGAGGTGCTGTATACAAGCCTGTAACATCGAAAATCCTATGCTATCTGCGTTATACCTAAGAGTTTCAAAAAATATTTGTACTTGGGATATTCCAACTCCAATACTACGCTTATGACTTTCAAAATTTGAGGTAAGCTTGCTTTTGTACAATAAGTAGTGGAGGTTACTTTGCCTAGTGAGAATACTTGTCACTGCTCTGGCCTTCCTCAAACTGGACAAGAGTTTGAGGAATTGCATTCTCCAATCATGTGCGTTGGCAGGAGTTGGCAAAGAGTCTGCATTGTCTAGAATCCTCTTTGCTTTCCCATTTATTAATTTGGAGTTCGTGATAAGTCAGGGTCAATCTGGACCGTTTTCGCCCTAGTTTTGGCGAGCTCGTCTGCTTTGATGTTGCCCCTAATATTGCCGCATCCAGGGACCCTGGTAACGGATAGCCAAAGACTGGCAGTCTGCTTAGGGCCTTATAACATTCCCATAATTTTCCGAATTTGACTGTGTGGTTTTCAAGGGCTTGAATTGTTTTACCTGAATTAAGAACCAGGTGGGCGGAATGCAGAATTTTCTTCAAGTCAACTTGGAAGTTGGTAGTGCATTGGCCGAGGGGAAGATAGTAGTTGTTTTGCTCCCTAGACGCTGATAAAGTCTGGCTTGGTCTTGGGCCCGTCCGAGCACGGTAGTCCGCCTATTCAGAATGGCAGGCTGATCCTATATTTTCGAATAGAAATTTTGTTGGTGATAAATTCACATTAATCTCGTTCTTCACAGGGTCTCCCGAACGTCCAACTTTTGTTCTTATTTAAGCTACTTTGAAACATTTCAAAGCTAAATATGAGAGACTTGAAACTTTCAACAAATTGTTACCAAATTGTCTATTGTTATATATCGTGGATATTCTCTATTCCCTTCAATAAACTGATCAAATTTGCATTTTTTTTGTCAAAAATAAATTTTTAGGAAATTTGTCTTAAACATAATAACAGATTTACGATTGAAATTTAAACATATATATATATGAAAATAAACGTTTACACTTCTATTTTAAAATAGTTATATAAAGAGAAATCTCATTCAGCCAACACAGTGGGGAACAAACAATCTTCCTCTATAAATTGTCATCCTCCCTTTTCAATGTTTAACAGGAAATGAGCACTAATTGGCCAAACAATCGACAATTTCACTGAAAATTTAACTACACAGAAGACTTCAAAGTTATAATGACAGCACGTATATCGCAAGAAACAAATTAATATAGGTACATATTAGAAATCAACTTATTAAATAAAATTTATTAAGAAATTAAATTAAATGGTATCATTAAGAGAATATAGTTACGTACTTCACCGTGTATGTTTGATTATTATGTGTGTATGTTCGCGCTTTTTGCTATGGACATAAGCGTCGGTACTCGGATTTTGATGTTTTTTTTTCTTTTTGAAAGAGAACTGCTGAGAAATGATTGCAGTTCAAGCTTTTTAGGTAAATTTCTTCTAGAGGTCGCAGTTTTGGAACTATCAACTATCAAAAAAGGGCCGCAGTGTAAATATCATCAAAACTAATTTTGGGTTGTAGATATAAACAGTACCTACAATTTTTGTTCAATGCAATTTTCTATAAAATGCACAGAGAAAAATAATAATAAAAAAATCTATGGATGATCAAATTTCAATTTGATGAATTTTGATAAATTTACCTTTCCGTTGGCTATCGGCCGTCGGGATTTTTAAATTCAAAATGGGAAAGAACGGAAAATGTGAAAGACGATGCCTAAGAAAATATAAGATGATATTCTATAGGTTTTATAATAATTATGGAACTGATTTTAGGACCGATATTTATTGATAATTTAAATTTATCTTTTATAATAGCTTTAATAGTGGTTTGGCTCCTTCTTGAGCATTGTTATTAAAATCATTATCAAAAGAGGCTTGGTGTACTGTTACTCGAGAATCAACGCCTCCATAAACCATAGCAAATCTGTAAACAAGTTCTAAAATATCACACTTTTTTTGTTATGGCAAAAAATACACCACTACCAAAATCAAAATTTGGCCATTTTCCATTTGAAAATGTGCTAAGCAAAGCTCACCAAAACTGTAATGCATTAAGATCTAATCCAACGAATCATCTACTGATGTGTTTCAAGTGCGTGACAGTATTGAAAAACTACAATAGAAAATCTTCTAGAGACTATATCTATTTACAAAACCTTAGTCAATTTTTATTCAACTGTATGTTTGCTTTTTCATGTATGTACGCGTGTTTTTCATAGTAAACGTGCATCGATTAATGATGATTCTTTTTTTTATTAGTAATACCCATAGACATCTGAACACCTAGACCAAGCATTTCATTCATAACATGTATCCAATGGCGATCTGTTATTGTTAGAGAATTGTTTTGGTATTTTCCATGTGTAAGAGAGAGACAAAATGTTCCTATAGGAAATTTTGGCAGCAGTGTACCTATGCAGAAGCTTATAAATGCGTAAACCGTAGTAGCAACACTCAAATTATGAATGGAACAACGAACAACAATATTCAGACTGGCGACGAAAGCTGACGAATTCATACGGACGACTAAATTATATTTTTCTGTGTTGCCGCACTTAACTCAATCGATCGATATCGATTGATGATCCTCTTATTTCACAAATGAAATTTTGTATTTCGTGTTGTAAAATATCAATTTGGTAAATAATTTAATCTGCAGGTGTTTCTGAATAATCAGTAATAACTATATGTCCACGACCACCTTTTAATTACGTCTGAATCTCTTTGATAATCACTCTATAAATCAGAAGTTGCCATGAAACATGAGAAGTTTGGCAAATATGTTAATCGTATCAGTCGGACACGAACCATAATGGACCAGAAGAATAATGGTTTTGGTATGTTGGATCGCTCTGAAAGAGGCTATGCGGGGTCTAGATGTTCAGATGTCTATGGCAATACCAGTGTGAAGAGATGATTCTACACAAATTTAAAATCCAAGACTCTCATTCCCCCTGATAACAATTCCCATGGGAGTAGAGTATCTAAAAAAAAAATATGCATTTTGCATGAAAATCACCGACATATATTTCATGCCAGGAAAGCACTGAGAAGTTGCACATCAAGAAGATACTGCCAATTTTCATATCTCCACGTTCTAGGAAGTCGATCGAGTTTGCTTTTGTTTTATGGAAATTACAATTCAGTTTTTACCATGTCACCAGCAGCCCTTTTCTTCATACACCATCAAGTTTAAAAATGTCGCGAACATTCGAGAAAAAAACAATGCCGAACAAGCCAACAAGTGCGAATACTAACCGAATACTTGCGCTGCACCTAGAGCCGCGTTGCCAATTAGACACTCACAGATAATGTACTGATTATTATTATTATTATTTTGAACGGGGTACCCAAAATTTCAACTTCCTCCTCCATCATGCATCATCAAAATAATCAGCGTCCTCTCTCTCTCTCTCTCACTCACTCATTCTTCATTTTTGTACCCAGCGCGTTGCAGTACAGACAACAGCAGGAAGTAACCCAAAACGACGGCGGCGACTAGACCCAACAGAACGAACATTCACCGACACGTTCTCTGTTAAAATAATTTCTTCATTCATCATTGAGTGTGAGTGAGCGTGTTGTTGTATGCGATGGTGAATTCTGTCGCCTGAGTGTGAGTTTGTCCGTCCGTCTGTCCATCGTTTTATTGTTGTTATACCAAGAACCACACGCCGGGTACGAGTACTCTCTCTATGAACGAACGTTTACTACACAGACACAATACGCCGGGTGTTGTATTATTTATTATTTGCCAACAAAACACTCAAGTAGTAGCAGTAGCAGTATAGTTATTTTAACTATCGAGTACATCCACAATTTTAATCTCTCGTATTGTTTTCATTCGATTTAGTGTGGACGCCAATTTAATTGTTGTTAGTTTTGTAACGGCTCATTTGTGTGAATAGTTTGTCCTACCTGTGTGCTGTTTTTGTTACATTTCATTTGGAGTACAGTTTGTTCATCGAGTGGCCCATTCCTGCAGTTTTTTTATTCTAATTGTACGTAACTTTAACTTAGGTATAACTCTGTACATATTTTTTAAAATTCTATCAATTGAACTATACAAATATATCATTAAGTTTCATATTTCGACATTATTTGCTAATAAATAGAGAGCCATATTTTTATTAGGTACTACTTACTGTATTTGATATTGAGAAATATAAACAGTTATGCATTTGAGAACACGATAGGTAGATGGACAAATATTTTTATTGTTTGTGTGAGCATTACAGCAATGTTTATCAATTCTTGAATTAAACGACATAGGCACTAAAAATTTAAATATCAATTGTAACAACATACCTAGAATCAATGAAATTCAATGGTAAAATAATGGGAAACTACGAGTACCCGCTTCAATGTGAAGTCAATCACGGTAATAAAATATTTATACCAACCCTCAATCATATAAATTATGTACCTAGTACGTTAAGAGATACAATTTTATAGAAGTCATAGGTATTTAATCATATAGCTAGGGCACCGTGATTTGACGACGGATTCTGATAATACACCCCGATATAAGAAACCAAGAGTACCATTTTACGAGTTTTCGCTTAGTTTTCGAGATACTGCTCCTTTTGTCCCCACAAACTTACAGGAGGTTGAAGCAAAAGGGGTGTTGGGGGGGGAAATGCGCGTGTAGAGGTAGAAAAGAAGTTGTACTTACAAAAAATGATTTATGTTTATTTCCAATTTTGCTGTATGTTGTCTTTAATATTTACTAGAGACCCGCTGCTGCTTCGCACGATTAGCACAAATTTTTTTATTGTCAACCTTATAAGATAGAAATTTACCATCGCGGACTTTTTTATTGCTCGTTTTAAGATATACAATTCCATAGTATCATAGGACATTAATTTGATCTAACTTTACTATTATATGTATGTATTAAAAATATAAACCTTCCTCTTGAATCAGTCTATATATTCCTGAAAACTGCATTGAAATCCGTTGAGTAGTTTAAAAGATCTAAGCGAACAGACAGCGGAAGCGACTTCATTTTTGACCGACTTCAAAAAAAGGAAAAGGTATACAATTCGGTTGTAAGATTGCTTTTTTTTATGGCTGTTCGCGCGTTTTGCATATTAAACGTACTCCGATTTAGACGATTTTTGTTTCATTTAAAAGAGGAGAGTTGAGAAATGGTTCCATATTGAGAAAAATCAAATCCAAAATCTTCTTCCCTCCAAAGGGGGTGGAGGGGGCAATTTTTCTCAAAAATTGAAAATCCGAAACGACAGAATTAATCATATCCGGAAATGTTTAAATTGGACATTTAAAAAAATAAACATACGTTTCCGCGCTACAGTCCGAAATATGTGTTTTAGCTATGTGGAAGGTTCAAATTTGCCGAAAATCGGAAAATTTGAGATTTGAAAATTAGAAAGAGGACCATATCCGGAAACGTTTAATTTAAAAATTTTTTCAAAAGTGTTACGGTTTCCGAGTTTCGCAATGGTAAAGTCTGAAATATGTGATATGCATATATCCGCTATGTGGGAGAGCAATTTTTTTTCGAAAATTGAAAATATGACACGGCCATATTAAAGAAAAGATTATATGTAGCAACATTTAAATTGAGTTACGGTTTTCGAGTTACCATAGTAAAGTCTGAAATATGTAAATTTGCGCCGCGATGTTTTGAGATCTCTGAATAATAAATAACAAGTACAAGCTAAACCTATCTATAACTTTTTGGGTATCAGTGAACTTTCAACAATTTTCCTGACTAATGTTACACTAAAAAATGTGGAATAAATATTTTTTACAAAAAATTGGACCGACTTTATCAGTTGTTGCACTGAGAAATACAAAATAATATTAATTCTATGGGTGCTGGTAATTTTGAAGTTGTGCCGTTGTAGTTTGTTGTTGTAAGCACCAACACTAAAAGAACCAGCACCAATAGAATTAATATTGTTTTGTATTTTTCAGTGCAAAAGCTGATAAAGTCGGTCCATTTTTTTGCAAAAAATATTTATCTACTATCTAAAGATTTGAGTGTGGTTGGCTATGTATGTGTTTGGGTAACAGGTTTGTTTCCTTAATATTTACTAGACAAATACATTTTGAATATCTATTTTATGTTTATTCATAAAATCGCTGCATGGTGTCTTTCATATTTACCTATTAGACTGTTGTTGGTTAGGTTTGTGTTTTGGTAACAGGTTTGTTTCCTTAATATTTACTCGACAACTCCATTCAAACCCAGTATTTCCTGTTTATTTCTAATATCGTTCCATGATTTTTTAATATTTATTACACTATTGTTGGCTAGGTTTGTTTTTTGGTAACAGGAATGTTTCCTTACTAGATAACTCCAGTTCAACCTTCTATTCTACACTTATTTCTAATATCTTTCTCCAAACTAAATCTATAAAATTATTGCTGCATATAGATTTATCATTATACCTTTTGTTTTCACCACCCAGCAACCCTCTTCACTCCATGCTTCCGTGCCAATATCTCGAAAACAAAGCGAATACAAGAAAATTGATATTTGATATACAGGTTAAATTATCTTTGGTCTATTTGTTTGACTAACATCGAAAAAAGTTCAGAATAGATTATAGTTATAAACACTAAATCCTTTTATTTCCTTATTTCCTTATTTCTGTACCAAAATTTGCTTTGTACTAAACTGTTATTTTAGTGGAAGTTTTGTTGGAAAAACTGCGCTTATTATTACGTTACTTTAAGAGATTTTATTATTCTCTTCTTCTAATGGATGGAACATTTATTATTTTTCGTGAAAACTACAAAATACTGAAGAATACAAAATAATATTTATTTTATTGGTCTATCTATAAATAAACTAAATAATGCAGAATTACCAGCAACAATAGAATTACATATTATTTTACGGTTTTCAGTGCACCAATGAACATAAAGTTTCTTAAAGTTTTTAAAAAATTAATACATTACAGTGCAAGATTCATTCTCTCCACTGAATCAAAAATTAATGGTATAAGTATATTCTGAAAATTACAAAATACTTAAAAATGCCAAAACAATATTTCATTGAAAATATTAATTAAACTGCTACTTTTGAAGTTCGAGCTAACAGTCTTTTATACAGAATACAGGGTGGTCCGAATTATAATGAAAAAACTTTAACAACGTATTCAGCAGATAAAAATAATTTAAAAAGTTCATATAAACTTATCTTCAAAACGCTTCACAAATTTATATCATAGGTGCACATGCAAACAAAAATTATTTTGTTGTCGAAAACGGTTCGTTTTAGTGTAAAGAGACCATTTTTGTTTAGAATTGATCAGTGTATGGAAATTTATTGAAAAAAACGCAAAAAACTATTGGCGTACATCTTTTTTTATTATTTAAAATAATTAAAACGGTCTCACGAACGCCACTGGCAAAACAAAAAGCAAGTTAATCACTCTATATTTTTTAAGTGGCAATAATACCTACCAAGTTTGAAAGCAAAATCTAGAAAAAACATTTTGAATAAGAAAACACAATTTTTTCGTAATATTTCAACACCCCGTATTTCCAAAACGAAGCGTTTGTGTTTATGTGAACTTTTTCAATTATTTTTATCTGCTGAATACGCTGTTAAAATGTCTCCATCATAATTCGGACCACCCTGAATAGTATCTTTAAATGATCAAAGCGATTACTTCATAAGCTAGGGACTTTTTAGTTACTTTTTTATTCATCTTCAAACATCATTTGATTGATACACAGAGTCTGTATACAGAGATTCTTTTGAAATTTATCAGTATGAATAGTTCAATTTTACAGAGTTGTGAATTCAATTTATTATATACATCTGCGAACATGTCAAGGGCCATTCTCATGTTTGAAGATTATAATTTGTATATTTAATTATGACGTTTTAAACGTCAAATGTGAAAAATGATATTACCATAACCTATTAAATAGGCAGTCAGCTGATTCTATTCAATGTCAATTTTATGATTTTGCAACGTTGCAAATTTCAGGTTCATCATCTTACTTTTGACCTAATACAAATTTCTATAACTGCATAAATTCAAGATTGACAGTTGAAACTAATTAATAGAACTATACATTTTTGAAAAATGTCTGATTTGTTTTTGTTATATGTATTACCATCAACTGTAGCCTTTTGCATCTTTGATTGTATCAATTCAGCTATGTATATATATATTATTTTGTGCTTGGTATTTTTGAATATGTGTTAATAAATAGAGCAATATTTTAATCACTTATTGTACCTATATTTGTTTTTATAAACAATTACTCAACTGGGAATAAGAATGTAAACGAAACGATGTATGGGTTGAGTCAGCAATATTTATCAAATCGTGACATAAGCACACAAAATCGAAATACCTACCTAAATATATCTAATTATATTAAACGAGCAATACTTGTATATATATAAATATGCAAATTTTATCTCGGAATCTGGTCTACAGATTTCGATGAAAATTCATATGTATGGGTTTTAGAGTGTATTGAATCGATTGGTTGTATTCACATTCACATAAAAAATCGTTTTCAGCAATTAAAATTCTTATTTTATCTTCCATACAGATTGTATAACATATGTAGATATGAGCAGACTAATTTTACGCAACATGAGTAGCTCATTGATTAAGCTCACGCCTGGTAATCTGGAGGTTAGATTTTTTTTATAAATTAAAGGTGGTAATAAGAGTTTCTGATAATTCAATTGGAAATTTTCAATGAACAAAATTCGTACATATCTAATTTAATACATTAATAGGAGCAATTCTTATATATACATAAAAAAATCTAAGATACAGCTCCAACGATTTTGATCAAATTTGGTATAAAGATAATGTTATACTTACATTATCCAAGTGGCGTTCCTGACAAAACGCGAGGGTGTCACCTTCGGGGTCCATAAAATTTTTCTTGAATGATTCGCAGATTTGGATAAAAATGTGCAAAAAGGGGTTTTAAGAGCCGAGAAATTAATTGGCGTTACTAGCATTTTTAATTAAATTTCCTTACAGACTCACTCTAAATTCTGTAATACCCGAGCAAAGCTCGGTGGCCCAGATATTCAATAATAATATAGCGTCATTGAAAATAAAAATATTGTATGGATCGTTTCAATTTCATTGACGTTTTATTTGTCATGTAGGAGCGCATTGTGTTTATCTCAAAATATTTAGTTTTCTCATCATCATGACCTAAGTACCCCACTGAAAAATATTTCTACTGTTCTTCTATTTCTTTCTGGTTTTAAATGTCGATATCTTATATACCTACATAGTATAGTTGTGAAGTAAATTTTTTGCTCTATTTAATCTCGTAAAAAATAAATATGGTGCCCATAAGAAAAACAAAAGTTGAATGGCGTATCACGGAAAACATCATAGAATATTCGTCATTCGTATATTTCTTGCATAAGCAAAATTTAAATTTTTCTCATCGAGTAGTAAATGAGATAAATATTTTTCAAAAAATTGGCCCGACTTTATTAGTTGGTGCACTGAAAAATACAAAATAATATTAATTCTATTGGTGCTGGTAATTTTGACGTTGTGCCGTTGTAGTTAGTGGTTGTAGGCACCAACTCTAAAAGTACCAGCACCAATATAATTAATAATATTTTGTATATTTTAGTGCATCAACTAATAAAGTGGGTCAAATTTTTTGTAAGCAATATTTATTTCATATTTTTGAGTGTAACATTAGTCATGAAAATTGTTGAACGTTCACTAAGACCAAAGAATTAAGTAATATCCCTCCCATCTACATAAAATCTTAATTTTGTTATTATTCAGAGATAGCTGAACATCGCGGAGTAGATACTCAATACACAAATTTCAGGCCGAGTTTCAGACTTTACTGATGTAACTCGACAACCGTAATTCTTCAAAAAAAGTTCAATTTAAATGTTGCTACATATAATCTCTTCGTTAATTTGTCTGTCTAATATTTTCAATTCTCGAAAAAAATTGCTGCCCCCTCATGGCCGAAATAAACATATTTCAGACTTTAATAGCTGTAACCCGAAAACCGTAACTGTCTCGAAAAAATGTTTAATTCAAACGTTTCCGGATATGGTCTTATCTTTAATTCTACCATCTTAGATTTTCGATTTTCGAGAGAAATTGCCACACCAACCCATTCGGGGGCGGTTTTTGGAGGGAAAGAGATTTCGAATTTGAGTTTTTCTGAATATGGGAACATTTCTCAATTCTACTCATTCAAATAAATCAAAATCTGAGTACGTTTGATAAAGCAAACAGACATACATAAAAAGTAAACATACAACCGAATTCAATACTTCCTCCATTTTTAAAGTTGGTCAAAAATAAGTAAAAACCTAATCGCCGATTTTCAAGTTTTTCATAATATTTCACGAAAGGTTGAACATTTTCTAGTTTGAAAATTCGAATATTGAAGAGATTTCAATTACACAACTTTTCTATAATTTAATCATCTTTCTTACTCATTATACGAAGGAACACGAACTCTATTCTTATTTTGCCTACATAAAATCATTGTTATAAATAAGAGCGTATTTTAATGCTTATGTCAGAGAATTTTGATCCCGCAATGAAATAATATAAGTATTATAACAGGAGAAGGATTGAATAATAGAGATTTTAATTAATAATCACTCTGCTTGGATGATGTAAAGTCACTTGATATTAATAAAATAATAATATGTTAAATATAAATAATATTGAAAAATAAAATCAAACGGCAGCTGACTTTGATTAATTATTATGTTCTCAAGATTTCATAAGGAATTGTAAACATGTAGGTATAAATACATAGTAAAATTTTATTTATAATCAATTTGGTGTTTATCTATTTAAATCGGGACTAATAAACATTCTATATTTGTATATTTATTCTTGAAAGAACTCAATTTTTCGGCTTTATTGATTTAAATCACATTTGTCATCATGTCAAGGGAATGTCTTCTTTATTTTGCGATAAAAATTTGAATATAATCAGTTTTTATAGCGACCGTGACATTCATGAATATAAAATGGATTGTTCGTCGATAAAATTATCCCAATAACAAATCGGTTTCAAATCGTCCTAGACACAGCTTTAAAAAAATCTGTTATCCAATTATTATGAATACATTCTTTTATTGTGTTATTCAACAAACATAAGACGCTGCGATGCTCATTAGTTGAAGCTTACTTCAAAGAAAACAAACCTTTCTAAGGATAGGTACTGAACATTTGAAATTAGACAATAACAAAAGTTGATCAAATTATATTAGGACGTAGGTATATAATACTTTCAGGGAAAGGTTCTGGCTAATAATCTCGCTAATTGTCGCCAATAATTGTAATAAGAATAGCTATTTATTTGACCGTAATTCAAAATGCCATGTCCAAGAATCGAACCTTGGTCAGCTGTACAAAAGGCAAGTACGCTTAACCGCTACACTATCCGAGTATTTAATTTAGCAATTCGATATATTATTTCAATATAAACGGCTGGTCGACTAAATTCAATTTAATATCTCTGTAATTCATATTATATATTATTTTTAGTATTCTTCACTCAATCTCAGTATAAACTTCAACTCCTTGAACGCAATAATATGCTTAAAAAGAGTCCAAATAATCTCTTTCACGTATTAATATTAAGACTTACCTGTAAGGGCGACCGTAATTTATTAACGTTTAAACATTATTGAAATTATTCTGCCAATGGGTAGGTACGAGTATTTTGTATGTGATTGTAGAGGATTTTTAAGGCATAAAACCTACACGGAGAAGTATGAGACTTGGCATAGTGGAAGTTTATATGGTAGTGCACATTGTTGAAAAATTTATTTATTTTGCGTTAATATTTTAAATTGAATTAAATTAAAAAAATGGTTTACGTGCTAGAGGTGTATTGTGTGTTGCATAAAAAACCCAATTACAATGTGATGTGAAGTCAACGAATCAAAGCTGTCAGATTGTTTTATTAGTGAATGAGACCCCTGGTCAAACGCTAAAATATTGTGAATAGTGTATTCAAAGTAATGTAATTACTTTGTGGGATACATTTAAATGCGCACTTAATGTCATTTCAAGAAATTTTTATAATGGATTAATGCATTTACAACGCAAATTTTGCAATGCAAAACATTTCGAATCAGAAGTCACTTTTGTGAAAGGGCTGCATTTTTTTCATTTTTCATAAGGCTAAAGTAATATTACTGGCGTTCGAAATATTACAGTGCATTCATTGTATTATAGAATAAAGAGCAAGCTGAAAATGTGTTATTTGAATTTTTACTGACATTAAATTTTAAATTTCATTTGTATTGTAAGGAATTAGGCAAACAACACACGCTAATGCCGTTTTGTACAAGCTTGCATTTCCAAAAATTAAATGCAATTATTGTGTCTTTTACAAAAAAAAACTCAATAAGGTTTGAATTTAAAAAATCATAAATTACGGTCACTAGTAGGGTAAATGTGTATAATGTATAAGAGCACGCATATGTATAAGAGCACGCACACATGATATTGAATATTTATCGAGTTCTCTGTTGCATATATTGTGACCACAAAGGCAAATGATTCCATAGACAAAACGTACAATGCGCATTGACAAGACCAGTTTTTAAATATGGCGACAGCAAAGTTTTGAACTGGTGCCCTATAGTTTGAGATGGTCATCATTTAGCGTTTTTGGAGATAAGTACAAAGGCCATGAGGTTGACAGTGTTTTTTTGTTGATGTGTGAAGCTTCGACTTTAGTTGTACGTTGAAAGAATTATGGAGACATGTGTTTTACAAAGAAAATGAAGCAAAACATTACATTTCGCGCCGATGTATAAGAGTACGCATTTTTGTCAGTATAAGAGTTCGCAATGCGTACTCTTATACAATGGTAGTGATACTCTGGGCTCACCGGTATTTCTTTTTCAAAATTTATACAATAAGGCTGTATAAGAGGAAGAACGATAGGAAGCTAATTTTCACAGAGAAAAATTTAAACGAGATCAAAAGAAGAATTTCCGAAGAGGATAGTAGAAGAAATATCGCAAGGCAAATGGGGATTAGGCAGCAGATCAAAATGAAAAAGGTGCAGATGAACTAGGAGGACCAGCTGAATCATTTTCAGAACCTTGTCCAGGATCTTCGCACGACGTTACAACAAAAGAAGAAGTAGAGAACGTAGATGACACCTTAGAATACGGAACAATCAACGATCTTTCAAACTACAACCACTAGATGGCAAAGGATGAGGACATTGTTGGAGTGCCCAATGTCGTCATCCGATCATATGTTACACCACCGCCAGTACCTAGAAGTAGCAGACTACCTATGTGAGTTGGATATATTGTGTGAGGATAGTGTAATTATTCAGAGCACATCAGATATAAGGACCGCTGAATAAAATAAATAAATCTGTCACCATCACTGAAATTTTACCACTGCCAAAAATTGATGAGGATTCTAATCGTTCCAAATCCAAATCACCAAAATTTGAGATTTTTCCTGATATTCAATTTAAAGATGAATTAGAGGCAGCAGATGAAGCAAAGAAAGCCAAGGAACAGAAATAGATAGAAACGGTTAAGAGAAAGTTGTTGTTGATCAAAAACCAAAAAGGGTATGAAAGATGAACAAAACTGACTACAAAGACGATGAGGTGGGGCAATTCATTTGAGTCAATTGTGAATAACTATTTTTTAAGTTCCTTTTATTAAGAAACTTGTTTTGTTTTAGATGTTTTTGCTTAAAATTATATTCTCAGTTGTTACCTATATCTTTATTAAGCATTTGAATTTCATAATTAACAGTGTAATGAAAATATTTTGTGAGTACTCTTAGACGTTAACACAGAGAAGTTGATATATATATATAACGTTTATGGATAAAATTAACGAAAACTTTGATGGAATTAAGTGCGAAAAAGATATCCTTAAACAATGCTACAAATTTAACAGCTGCAGCTAGAAACATTATCGAGCTAATCGGGTTCAAGCACTACGTGCGTACTCTTATACACATTTACCCTACTTATTATTGGTTATACCAACTTAATTTTTTGAATATAGTTTATCAATTTTAAATAACAATTATGAAAAAAATGCGAAGGGCAAGAACTGAACCCGGTTCAGCTATAAACTTCCTGAAAAGGGCAACTACGCTTACCACTAGGTACACCCTCAGAGCATTTGACGTTGACAATACTTTGTAACAGGTATAAACCTTAACTATGTCAAAACACAAATTCGAATATCGAAATATGCTTAAAAAGTGTTCAAAAGTATACTCTTGACGTATCAATAGATATAGATTACAATAATAATTCTGTGTTCCTAAATGTAATACTCTTTTTGGAGCTTGATTAATTGATAGTCTATAGATTTTCTGTAATGGTAACTGTTTCGAAATTATTTATTAATGAATAGACGTAGGATATTACCTTCCTATTCGCTAAGGTATTCCTTTAAACCATGACTAAAGCCCTATATTCCGTTTGAGGCTTAGCAGTTTAGGAAGTAAGGAAGGACTAGTTCGTTTTTGTCCATCTCAGTCATTTTTTTCCTGTACCACACTATATAACAATTTTTTTCGCGGTCCTATAGTCTCTAGCTATCAACAAAGATGTGAAATTTCTTTTTCCTTTTTCCACACATGCAACATGCTAAAAGCAGCGAGGCCAATAATAAGCGCTCGTTAGATAATTTTCCATGCAAATAATTAAACTCCCCAAAATATACTGAATTTTGAGAAATTCTTTATTAGTGAATCTTTAGGTTGTGAGTTGTCTGTCAAGCGGAGGAGGTATACAATACTGTCTTTGTTTTATGTTGTAAACATACTTCGATTTAGATTTTATTTGAAAGAAGATAGTTGGAAAATGGTTCCATATTCAACAAATTTTAAATCCAAAATCTCTTTCCCCAAGAAAACTGTCCGAAAAAGGGATGGAGGGGACATTTTTTAAAAAAAATCGAAAATTTGGTACACGATTAAAAAAAGACTATATATTTGAATTAGAATTGAATATTATTAAAAAAAAACAGTTTCCGAATAGCAGCAATGATACAGTCTGAAATAAGTGTATTACCGCTATGTGGAAAATTTCAGACAGCCAAATCAAATAAGAAACCATATCCAACATTTATCTTGGACATTTAAAATAATACGGTTTCCGAGTTACAGTAGCGGTAATGTCTGAAATATGTGTGTTTTTGAAATCTCTCAATGAAAGTGAACGTTCAACAATTTTGACAAATAATGTGAAATATTTTTTTTCAAAAACTTGAACTAACTTTATTAGTTGGTGCACTGAAAAATACAAAATAATATTAATTCTATTGGTGCTGGTTCTTTTGAAGTCGGCGCAAAAAGAAATTTCTATAACAAATACCTACTCACAAAAAACCATTCAATTCACATGTCAGGTGATGCAATTGAAAAAGTTTTTTTATATTTCTCAATTAAGAACCAGAATAAGAACTACATACGGAAGGTTTTTTTTTTGTTTAATAATATAAAAACAATAATAAATGAAATTATACCAAAATTAAAGTAAATCAAAATTCTATAATTTGGACATCGAGGGTAGCACTCTAACAGTTATTTCTACTCTTGTTGACATAATCTATCTCAAATTATTGCTAGTCAGAATGTATTCAACTCACTGAATATATTGACCATAACAATAATGTGTGATCAATTTACGAGTTACATATTTATACATCCCATGGATTATTAACAGTTCAAGGTTGATTATAGCGAATTCTTGGTATAATTTTATTTGATAACAAACTAATTCTCTCAGTGAATAGGAATAATTTTGCCATTCAATAATAAATAAATGACGTTTTTAAGATTGCTAATCGCTTATCAATAGAAAGACAATACTAGAATCTTCCTTAGTGTTAATAACGGTATAATACCTACCAATTTTCAATCAATCAATTCATGTAAATCTATTAATACCCAATAATTTCAGAGACTCATTAGTTTCCATCTGTTGATATCTCGTTACTTTTAAAACAGGTAATGAATAATTATTGTATTACATTCTTCTCGGAAATTTGTAGTGACTGTACAAAGTTGGAGACTGACAGGATCGAAGAAGCAAATAGTTAATAATGAGTAAATATAAGATTTCAAAAAGAATTGCTCATTACTTACTTGTTCCAACATAAATTCCTGCTCGGAAAATGAAACCTCATTACAGTATTTCAGGGACTTGTTTTTGTAATATCTTCATTATAATTTAAATGCAGTGGTGGCGTATTATTGGTTTGCGAGTTCGACTGCCATGCCATGAAATCACGGTTCGATTTCAGCTAAGTCGTGAATACTTTTCAAAAAGCAATACCACGAGTTATAATGCTAACAGTAAAACCGCTTAAATAGTGCCTTTCGGAAAAACTGTACGTCCTTGTATAATCATTATGAAATGAAGCATTTTACAATAAAATGCGAAAGCTTGCTAAAGCTCTTTAGTGGTTAGGGTAGTTCATAAAGAACTAACACCTACTTAATTTAATTACTGCCAATAAAGCAACAAAGGCCTTGATGGCGTGCAGAAGACTCGCTGGTAGGACTTGGGGTTGTAACCCAAAAATACTGCGATGGATGTACGTCATGATTGTGAGGCCTATAATAACTTATGGAGCAATAGTTTGGCATGTCAAGGCAAGGCAAACCTATACGAGGAATGCCCTCGATGGATTACAAAGGCTTGCCTGTGTCTGTATCACTGGAGCTATGAGAACGTGCCCAACTAGAGCACTGGAGATCATTACAGATCTCACACCTCTACATCTGGTGATAGATAGAGTAGCCCATGAGGCCATTCTAAGACTATCCAGGGAAGGTACTGGCCATGAGGGAATCAGGAATCAGAGAGCCTGGTCCTCTCTGACGAAATATATCCTGTCAGCGAACCTTCCCAGTGACGAGATGATAAAGAAAACTAGCATCGAGAAAACGTTCACCACGATGCTAAGTAGAAAAGAAGATTGGGAAAGGGAGTCTACATCCCAAGCCCTTAAGAAAAATACCATCAAATGGTACACAGATGGTTCTAAAACCACGACGGGGACTGGCGCTGGAGTATTCGGGCCTGGCACCAAATGCTCACTACCGTTAGGCCGCTGTCCAAGCATCTTTCAGGCAGAAATACTTGCAATCGAAAGATGTGTGGAAAAGAAGAAAAGTAGAAAGAAACTATCAGAAATGTGATATAGCCATACACTCTGATAGTCAGGCTGCGATTAAAGCACTGAGCTCCCATATCATCGATTCTAAGATAGTATGGGAGTGCCGAAGAAAACTCAACAAAATCGGCAAGAATAACAAGGTCTATCTAATCTGGGTTCCCGGCCACTCCGGAATCAAAGGAAATGAAGAGGCCAACACACTTGCCAAAAAAGGAGCACAAGCTCCTTTTATTGGCCCAGAACCTTTCTGTGGCACAGGTAAATGTACCTACAAGAAAGAGTTCCAAGAGAAGGAAGAAACCGAAAGAGAAAACCTCTGGCGGAATCTTCCTGGGCTGGATCATTCCAAAAAGTTTCTTGGAAACTTTGACACTGCGAGATCTAAGAAACATCTGGATCTTAGCAAGAATATGCTACACCTGCTCACTAGATTCCTTACAGGACATTGCCGCCTCAGGAAGCACCTGTCGAGATTGGGTCTAGCAGAAAATGACGAGTGCAGATTCTGCGGGGAAGAACTGTCAGTAGTGAGGAAGTAATCCGCTTGAAGCCATCCCAGATACTGGAGTTCATTAGAACTCTGGAACTGGAGGGCGAGCTGTAGACATCGAAATAGCGAGAACAGCTCTGACGGGGGGCACAATAGACCTAAAGGTCGCAGTGCATTGAAACCCCCTTTCAATCTACAATCTAATTTAATTTAATAGCTATTATACTATTTCAACAAGTGTTTATTTTATTAAAAAAATCCATGGTACGTTCATTTATTTTATGTTGATTCTACTTGTGGAACAAATGCTGTAGAGCTTTCCTTTTCCGGAAAAGGTCTATGGAGTACCTATCTGTTAAAATTTATTTACATTTTTTATGATTTCAACCGGGTTTTCTCATCATAGAGATTACAAACGAATTCATTAAAACGCACGTGAAAAAAAAAACTTCAGAAATGAAGTTCCTCAAGCTTTTTCTCCAATTCCGATGTACATTTGATATGGAGATCTAGTTAACACTGTATTGGCTATTACTTGAAGGAAATCCATATTAAACAAAAATTTAAACACTAATAAAAAATGTCCACCAATATATTGTTAAAACATAACATTTGTGAATATTAATCAAATTTTAAAAGGATAAGTGCCTGCATAAATAGTATGCATAATTAACATAGATCTTGATCACTAAGGTAGCAATTATATATACAGTAAGGGACTGTATGTACCGGGTGATTCAAAAAGAGTGGCGTGGTACTGTATCTCGGGAACTAATAGTCGTAGAAGTTTGGGAAAAAATCCTCCTGAGGAAATCGCGCAAGGAAAATTGCTGGAAACAATTTTTTAATTCATACGTCTACCAATGGGAGGTGTAATAGCTTCGATTGTATAAAAAATGCGATTTTTTCGAAAAACAATTCAATATAGGATTAGAAATTAATACCCTTTTGTTAATGCCACCACAATGATCCATCTTTTTGATATGTGATTTTTCATTGTAGGACGTAGAATAAAGGCAGGAGGGGATGCTAAAGTATTTGAACTGTAAGTGTCTATAACTTAAGTTTGGCTTAACGGAAGAGATCTGGTTTAAGAGACGAAGCTTTGGTGAATATAATATAAAACTATCCATGTCATTCTGCTTCTTGCCGCCCTCGCTAGGGGGCAGGATTTATAATGTTAACCATTTTTTTTATTTTGCTCCGAAATCGCATATAGAACTGTATGAATATTTTATTAGATTCGGAAATATTTTATTAACGAATTTGTTTAAAAATATAAAATAGGTAATGCCATTGACAAATAGAAAAAACAGTTTAAAACTTCGTTCGCATTTTAATCTAACCACAATAATAATAATAATAATAATAATAATAATAGGGCTTTTATCCAAAAATAGGATTTGATATCTCGTTTTCATTTTATTTCCAATATTAACTATTTATAATTCAGCCAAAAATCGAAAGCTCGTCTGTGTCGCCTGTGGATAGGTATTAAAATTAAAAATATCCAATTTCTTACAAGGCTGTGAAAAGACTTGATCGACAGTTTCTGTGGAAACGGCGATTTTTTATAAATAGATAGTTTATTCTTTGACATTGAAATTTGTAAATGCCAATTTCGTGTCGCTATTTTGTGACATGTTGAAATGGATTCACCATCGGTGTAGAAGTTTCACTTCAAAAATTTAAAACTCAATTAATGTTATGTTTCTTTAATAAAATCGTTAATAAAATATTTGTTAAGCATAACTTTTAACATGCATTGTTGCACAGATTTTCTTGCAAATTTGATCTACTTTCCGAATCTAATAAAATATTCATACGGGTCCGTTTGCGATTTCGAAGCAAAAATTAAAAAAAAAACGATCAACATTATAAACCCCGCCCCCTAGCGAGGGCGACAAGAACCGGATGGTTTTATATTATATTCACCTTAGCTTCCTTTCTTGAACCGGATCTCGTTAAAAAAAATCCGTTAAGTCAAACTTTAGTTACCGATTCTTATAGTTCAAAAAGTTAAGCATTCCTTCCCGTCTTTATTTTACGTCCTACAATAAAAAATCATATATCAAAAAGATAGACCATTATGGTGGCATTAACATGAGAGCATTCATTTCTAATCTTATAATGGAAATGTTTTAAAAAATCGCATTTTTATACAAGCGAAGCTATTAGGAACCTTGCGGTCGATGTATGAATTTAAAAAATATTCCCAGCAATTTTCCTTGGTCAATATCCCATGAAGGTTTTTTTTTCAAACTTCTACAAATATTAAATAGTGCCAGAAATACAGTACCTCGTCACCCTTATTGAATCACCCGGTACATACCATCAATCTGATCATCGAGGACATTACCCGAATGTTTACAATTATTATTTTTCTAATGTCCCAAGTATATTCAATTTTGATCCTTTCTTTACCGTATATAAGATTTTGAAATTATCATTAAATTGATTTGATTTGATTTCATGTGGGATTATTATCATTGACATATAGCACATAGTTTGAATTCGTTTTATGGAATACAAATGAGCTCTTGTGTTCATTGATAAGGATTTTAAATTCATCTCAAACTTTATTATTGCTGTTATGACATGTTGATAATAAATGATGATATATTT
This sequence comes from Crioceris asparagi, assembly GCA_958507055.1. Taxonomy (NCBI): domain Eukaryota; kingdom Metazoa; phylum Arthropoda; class Insecta; order Coleoptera; family Chrysomelidae; genus Crioceris; species Crioceris asparagi. Next base: position 120,014,830 of record OY293826.1, read on the forward strand.
TCAAAAGAAAAGGCTTCACCCAAAAAGCCATCATAAGTAGCATCTGTAATCATCTTCCATCAATTTTGTTACTGTTGTTGTTGCGATTGACTGAATTGACCTATGAATGCAAATTCATTTGTTGTTTTTGTTACAGGGACGGCGGGGGAGGTGTCGAGGGGGGTGGTGGTGGCGGTGGAGGCGGCGGTGGAGGAGGCGGTGGTAGCGAGCGGGGCCGCAGCGGGGGTGGCGGTCGGCGAGCGCCCAGCTTGCGCCTGGCGAACGGTCGCGTGGCGGCGGCTCAGTCCGAAGAAGAGATCCGTTGCCGCCACCAGCAGCAGGTGGGGGCGGGCCACGCGCACTGCCGCCTCGCCAAGGATGACTCGATCAAGATCAGCATCGAGAACACGAACACGTGCACCGACTCGCTGGTGACGGCGCTCGACGACGAGACGCTTCTGATCGCCGATTGCCTCTCCACCTCAGACATGAATTACAAGGGCAGTGGAAAGGTAAGTCACAAATAATATCCCTTCCTGGGAGTAGTGAACGCATGCTTAAATTGGCCCTACAGGATATAATGCACTGTGGGACAAATTAGAGTTCCACACTTTTTAATCACTAATCTAATCATTGTGACAATGTGATTTATTTTTGGAAGGCTTGTAGACTGATGTATTTTCACTAGGATATCTTACTTTGGTCTCTTATTAAATTTATATATAGATAAAACCAAGCAGTAATATTCAGAAAATACTCAAGTTTAAAATAAGGTAAGTAGGTACCTAAGGAACTAGATCCAACAACGAAATTATCTGCAGGCCATTTTGAAATTCCAAAATTTCACTTATTTTTGTGTAATTTCTTGTAATATATTTTTCTAAATTTATTGTCATTGTTAGTTGTTTCCATCTCCTGTTTATGCTAGCATCTAAATTTTCTTTTTAACATAATATCATCGATATTGCTTTGTTCGATTTCTAGAATGACATGCAAAATCATGTTTCCTGATTTCCAAAATATTTGTCAGTTTCCTTTTAATATTATTCATACTACAATTATAGATTTAAACCAATTCTTTTGTAATCCCGCATAGTTGCAAACATTTTTAACCAAACTTGGGTAGCCAAATAAGACCATGTAAGGCCTGCAAGTCCTCTAAACATGAATTAAATAGTTGCATCAAGTAGTGATTTAAAAATATAGCCTTTTATTTTGGCCCAGAGTTTACGCTATGCACTAGACAATTCTTACTTGTTTTTAATAAGATTTTACACAAACCAGGACTGACATGATTAGATAAACGAAGTAATACTAATTCAGTTTTTAATAGATTTTCAAACACATGTAGACTACGTGAAACAAAGTAAATGGCTACTATTGGTGCCTATAAAAAAGTCTTCGGACAGAGGGCGCCAATAAGCTCTTGTTAATTTTCTAACGCCAATGATAGCTAATTTTAGTTGAAGATTGTAGACAGAGTTTCATGAACTCTGAAAACTTTAAAAAGAGAATGATTATACTAGATACTTTATTGTTTACTTTGTTATTATTCGGTATTCTAGTATTTAATATGCATCCAATAGTACTCGAAAAACCCTGAGAACTCTGAAACGCCACCATCATTTATAAGAACTTACTCAACTAGAGCACGAACAATAGAGCGCTATACGTGAGCAGATTATCCGGACATGCCAGATACATAGAGATTTGAAAAAACTCAAATATTTCTGTGAATACTAAACAACGTACCAATCAGATGCATCAATGCAGTATCGAACCCGTCTGTTACTGGAGTGAAAATAAAATCCTACTTTCAATCAAAAGACCTAAGATATCTTGCTTATCCTTAGAAGATTCTAATTTCAAAATGTTTAGAAATTATAAAAATTGAATGTGGTGCAAGAGATGAAGTTCCATTTATAGCACACTTTTGTCAATCAACTTCCAAGTAAAATGATTTCCACGTGATCCACCTTTGTAATAAAATTGGTGCAGTTTGAGTTATGTTGATAAACACTAATTTTATTTTATATTAACACTCAGTAAATTGATTTTTCAAATATAGAGCCACAAAATTTAATTATTCCGAGAGATCTAACTCAAAAAATCTTATTAAGTTCTGAAAGAAAAATCTTCAAAAGTAGCTGAAAACAATTCTTCCCTCTTTCAGTCGATTCCGTTATTTCTCTGTAATCATGTGTTTAGAGAATAAATATTTAAATCAGTTCGTAGTCGGTAGCTATGCAAAACGAAGTTACATACAAAACAAATATACTGTCAAAAATATTTTTTTACAAAGAATAGGACCGATTTTGCACTGGTGCACAAAACAATATTAATTCTATTGGTACTGGTAATTTTAAAGTTGTACAGTAATCGGTAGATAGAAGACTTTTACCACCAACTTCAAAAGTTATCTCTAATAAAAGTTAGTTCATTCATCTAATAGTGTTGTAACTGAGAAACCGTTGAAATTTTTGAAAAATGTTCAATTTAAAGTATTCCGGAAATGGACCCCTCTTCTATTTCGCCAACTTAAATTTTATCTTTGGAGATTTTTTTATTGAGACAGGTACACTTGGATTGAAATTTATTTTTTTGATCGACAAACCCAAATTGTGGAGGTGTACAATTCGACTCGAATGTGTATTTTCGTTATGTGGATGGAGCAATTTCTTTCCAAAATTGAGTATCTGAGGCAACCAAATTAAAGACCAGATTATTTGTAACAACATTTAAATGTAAAGTTGGTGCACTGAAAAATATAAAATAATATTAATTCTATTGGTGCTGGTACTTGTGAAATTGGTGTCAAAAGTTTTCAATCTAACTGCAATTGCACAACTTCAAAAATACCAGCACCAAATAGAATTAATATTATTTTGTATTTTTCAGTGCTCCAACTAATAACGTCAGTCCATTTTTTTGTAAAAAATATTTATATTCAATGGGACCTACAAAAATCAACAAAATCGGAGTACGTTTACTATGCGTAACGAATCAAATGATATAAAAAAGCAAACAGTCGAATTTTATTCTTCCTTCGTTTGGAAGTCGGTCGAAAATGGAAAATGTTAAGGAAAAAATTAGAAAAACCACAAAACGTCAACTGGTTCAACTTTTTGCTACCAATATCCCTCAGACCTTGCTAATATCCAATACTCGAGGCATTTCAACTTTGCAGGATAACACTATTATTCTCTAGTTGGAGTATTCGAGTATTCAGCTTTTATCGTGAAAGCTATTCAAGACCAGGACTTTTCAGAAAATGTTTTATTGAAAAATCTCATTCCAGCTTCATTCATATTCTGTTATATTCAGAATGTTCAGTTAAACATTAATGTTCCAAAATATGCGTTAAACAGATTTGATAAATGTGAAAAAAAGAGTAAGGCACCAATTTCAGGATATTTATCAGTTTATTAATAGATAATCATAGCATCCGATACATGTGATTTCTGCATATGAAATCCGTAACTGATATAAATATTGCAATAAGTTTGATATAATAAAATTAGTTTTCAAGCTTTAGTTTTGAATCTCTCAAATCGAAAACAATTTGAATTATATTCAGTATTAGATTTTCTGTAGATACCTATTCTTTCTGCTGACAATTAAGAGGTGTATGAAATGAATATTGAATCAAAATATTTATCTTATAAATATTTTTTACAAAAAAATGGATCAACATTATTAGTTGGTGCACTGAAAATTACAAAATAATATCAATTCTATTGGTGCTGTTACTTTTGAAGTTAGATTGATCACTATTGGCACCAACTTTACAAGTACCAGCACCAATAGAATTAATATTAATTTGTAATTTTCGATCTAATAACTTCCAATTTCATGTAAAAAATATTTATTTCACACTTTTGAGTGTAATTTTAGTCACGAAAATCGTTGAACTTTCACTAATACCAAAGAAGATTTTACCATTTCACCACCGCTGTAACTCGAAAACCGTAACTCGAAGGAAAAAAAATGTTGCTACAAATAGGGACCTACATATATTTGAGATTTTAACATCGCTGTTACTCGAAAACCGTAACTCTTTAGGAAAAATGTTGAATTTAAATGTTTCCAGATATTTTCCTTTCTTTCATTCTGCCACCTCAGAGTTTCGGTTTTCGAGAAAAATTGTGTTTTTTGGAGGAAAGGATATTTCGAATTTAAATTTTTACAAATATGGGACCATTTTTCAAGTCTCCTCTTTCAAATAAATCAAAAATAATCAAAAAACAAACAAACAAAGCAGTCAGCCGAATTGTAAACCTCCTCCGTTTGGTTTCGTCGGTCAATAGAAAATAAGGTATTAAGGTTATATATACTCGCACACGCATACACACACACATACACATTCGTTTTTATGTAATAGAAAAAGAAAGAAAGAGAGGGAAGGATTTCGTCAAGTTAACTCCTACCGCCAACCACGTTAAGGAACTTCGTTACAAAAAATGATATGGTGACGTCACAAAGCATCTACAATCATGTCAAAATCGAGATAGTTAAGGCAAAAGAAGTGCAATCAGATTTAAAAATTGACTTGTTTGTTTACGGTTTTCATTCTAAACCTTCACGCTATATAAATATATTATCTTTTAGTGCTCATTTTTTATGAAATGACATCTGTGTCATAAAGTCACAGAAATGGTTTTTGAAGATGGTTTCATCTAAACAATCAAAATTGTATGTTTCATTATTTTTGCTCAATTATCTTTACATATAATATGGACGTCAGACTTTTAGTTTATTTCTGTAGCTTGATCGTCTATGAAGTAAATAAAAAAAAATATTTTTTTTCTGTGACGGGGAAAAGTTGGACATTTTATCTCTTTTCACAGTATTACAAAGTATCACTTTTTACAAAATTATTTTTTTCCCGGATATATATATATATATATATATATATATATATATATATATATATATATATATATATATATATATATACATAAATATAGCGATTTAGCTGGCAATAATTTTTGTGACACTATATTTTTTTTACAAACAACCACTAATTTTGCAATTTTTAAATTAAATCATATAAAATAGGCAGATATTTGATTACTTTAAAGATTACCTTAGCAACGCAGCAAAATCATGATAAAACTTCTTTAGACATCATTTATTTGATCATTATATGTGTTTCCGTTGATAGTAAGGATAATGGCGTACATTTTTAATTAGGTATCAGTTAGTTATACCCATCATATTTTAGAAAAAAAAAACATTTGTAAGTGAGGTTATGAACTTTGTTTTGTTTGGAAAGATTCGTTATGCTGACGTCACACTTACGTAAGTAAGTACAACAGCTTACCAGTTAAAAAATTCAACCTCGATAATTTTCTGACTTTAGTTTATTATAATATTTTCTCAATATTGAAGCATCGTTTTCCCGCTACAAAAAATAGTGTATAATACACGAGAAAAATATTAGATTTTAGATCTCAGACCTGAAGCTAAAATCTAATACGTTTTTTCCTAGTGTAATAAATAACTATTTTCTTATATCATAAATATTTTTTACAAAAAATTGGACCGACGTTATAGTTGATGCACTGAAAAGTATAAAATAATATTACTTCTATTGGTGATAGTACTTTTGAAGTTGTGCAGTTGCAGTTAGATTGATAGCTTTTGGCACCAACTTCACAAGTACCATCACCAATAGAAGTAATATTATTTTATACTTTTCAGTGCATCAACTATAACGTCGGTCCAATTTTTTGTAAAAAATATTTATTTCACACTTTTGAGTGTAACATTAGTCCCGAAAATCGTTGAACGTTCACTATACCATATCAATGAAGATAATACTTATCCTATTACCCACGTATATTCCTTGCTTGTAGTGGTTATTATTGAGATCTCAGAACATCGCGGCGGAAATACGCTTGAATATTTTAGTTTTTACCATTTAACACCGATTTAACTCGAAAACCGTAATTCTAAGGAAAAAATGTTCATTATAAATGTTGCTACAAATAATTATATCTTTCATGTAGTATCGAAAAATTTTCAATTTTCGAAAGAAATTGCCCTCTCCACATAGCAATAATACATATTTAACATGCGTCTATCTCGAAAACCGTAACACTTTTGAAAAAATGTTCAATTTAAACGTTTCCGGATATTGTCCTATCTTTAATTATACCAACTCAGATTTTCGATTTTCGAGAAAATTCGGAGGGAAGGAGATTTCGGATTTGCGTTTTTATGAATATGGGACCATTTCTCAATCCCCTTCTTTCAAATGAATCCAAAATCATCAAAATCGGAGATCGTCTACTATATAAAAGGCGCGCACGAACCAAAAAAAAAATAATAAAGCAGACAGTCGAATTGTATACCTCCTCCGTTCGGGGTTCGTCGGTCAATAAAGTAGATTTACTTACTGAGCTTGGTCGATCCATCAGTTTCAAAATGGCGTGCATTTTATCTCTTATCTGAGAGTGAATAAACATTCACATTCTATTTATTCTTTTAATTTCTAGCTACAATTTTTGTAAAATTATTTCTTTAGAGAATTCAACAAAAATTTCAAATCCAAGAATCGTCAATCCATCAATTCAATTTATTTACTTTTATTATAAAATTTGAAAAGCAAGCAGTGCGACTATAGTGATTATATTATAATTAATGACAATCATAATTATTGATTTTTTTAAAAACTATGTACTTTTTTATCCTCCACCCACTATGGGTGCTGACGTAATTTTTGAACGCCTTCATAAGCATATTTGAATTTATCCTGTCTTTTATTTAATGCAAGACAAATGGAAGATTCAAAATAGCAAACAGCGGAGGGACATAGAAAAAATACTTCTAGCGAGAGGAAAAATGTTGAAAACGATTATCTTGCATAATTGATATTTAAATTTAACTACTGTCATCAAGAACAGTTCTCAGAATAAATTATATCAAGTTGAAGGCTGTTTAACGATATATATTTATTATTTTATTTCAGTTTAATTAATGATTATGCTTTAAAATAATTGTTTCAGTTAGCATAACAATTTTTATTAAATTATTTATTACTTTTATGAAATTTCTTTTTTTTTCAACCTAAACGACATAATGGTAAGGTATTTTAGGTATATGAAATCTCCTGGTCAAGTTCCATAAATGAACTTTTCCGAGTTGAATAAAAAGATCCCGATGGCCTGTAGTCAGCGAAAAGGTAATTTTTTCAAAATTCATTGAATTGAAATTTTAACAAACTTTTCATTGGTATACCTACATGTTATTACATAAAATTGTCGTATGTGTCATAGCCTTGCGGTTAGAGGTTTTTGTTTTGGCTGTTGAATATAAAGCAGACAGGGATCGACTTCCACTTCAAGGCAGAATTTTTTTTTCGCCACTCTCTTTTCAATAAACATACTATATATTTTTTTAATCAGGGTCTATATTAAGATCTCCAGAAAATGTACAATTACATCAAATTTATATTGAGTGTTCATGTTTTATCAATGTTTGTTATTTTTCTTTATTAATTTTTATTTTTTTACCTGTATATTTTATGAAAAATTGCTTTAAACAAAAGTTGTAGGTACTGATTATATCTATAACCTAAAATTATTTTTGATGATATTTACACTACGGCTCTTTTTTGATAATTTTTTTAAATGTTTGAACGGTCGCCATTTTGAAACTACTTACCCGATATTGTCCAATTACGAACTATTTGAGAGATTGATTTTTGTAGCAAATTTGAACTTGATACCTTCAAAACTGCGGCCTCTATCGTGCTAACAAATTTCGTATTATCCCATGTATATATATATATATATATATATATATATATATATATATATATATATATATATAACGTTTGAACCAAATGTTTTTTGGACTAACTTATAGACATATAACAACATGCCGTTGAAATTTTTTCGAAATTCAAAAGTGTGAACGATCGCAATAGGTACATTTCTATAAGAAATTTACCTAATAAACAACATAATTGATTATTCTGCCATATTGCCTGTAAATGTATATCCTTTTAGCTTATAGAACTCTGATCTCATTTTCAAGTTCTTATGCTTATAGTTTTAAATTTTCAGAGTATTTTAAAACAATTCACACCAATCACTGCAAAGCTAGTTCATCACTACCTTATTCTGATGCTGAAACTGTCACGTACTGTAGCGGGCATATAAAAATTACTGGAAATTATTTAATGTTTTCCACACTAAAATGTCACAGATTATATATTTACACTATTTATAGAACTTACAGTACACTACTGACTACTATGTACATTTTATATTCATTATTTACAATATTTACAACCGTATTTGGACCGAGTGTTACTTATTTATGTTGTTGGCCCCCCTACTAGGGACCCACCGAACTGCACAGTTGTCCGGTCTCTACCGTACCGCTGGTTTGGACGGTCTACGCTATACTGCCCGGTTTTCACCGTGCCGCTTGTCTCCAACGTATTCATCGTACTGACTCACTATATACTGACTGACTGCCTGACTGACTCCGCAGCAAATCCTCTCCAATATATAGCCCCTACATCTCGAATCTTCCACCGACATCTTCCAACGCCACGAACATTCCACCACTAGATGTATAGGGATATAATCTTGACCTTGACATGTATCGGTGATCAATAGCAGTATGGCTTACACTCATACCACCTGGACCCCACCAATGTCAGAACTCATCAAGATGCTCTGCCCTCTGACGAATTGCACTCGCCTACCTCGATAATGGCGTCGAAACTATATCCCAATTTCGTTAGAGTATGATATAACCGTTAAAATTGTAAATAACAAACAAAGTAAACTACTATGGAACTTAGACTTGTTTTTTATGGATATGGCTGTTATATTTTTGCCAAACTTTTCATAAAGTTCAGTTTTAACTAACATTACAACGCGGCTGTGCGTATATTAGCTAATTCGTCCAAATTACATGATTTTCTCTACCGCGTTAGTGTTCTTAAACCAGTATAATTTCGATTGAGAACATACACTTTTTATCATATTAATAGATTATATTTTTTAAATGAAGATAATTTTTGTCCCGACAGCCGATTTAAAGGAAGAAAAGCCTATATTCTGCTCCAAGCCCAGCTCCACATACCTACCTTTAAATTAAAACCCTTAATAATTTCGAAAATGACCAAAGACAGACAAAAAAATCGCTTCATGTCATGTTCTACTCACTTTGTTTAATCTTATTTGTGATACGTACCGTCAATGTACCATGTACCTACAGCCACACTGGGTTCAACTGTTTAATTGTATGACTATGTATAGATAATTGGAAGACAGTCTCACTCATAGGTTCCGTATTTAGTAATTTTTTTATCTGGTACCAAAGCAATGCAAATAAGAGTTTTATTTTATTCCTGAGTATAAAATTTCTTTTTAACTTGCCTGCAACGCCACTTATCAGGTTCAGACTCTGTAATCATTCCTTTTGGGAATGAACTATTTCTGCGATAGTTAAAAAAATGGAATTGATTCTAGAGGATTCATTCTTGCTATGCAATACCGTGCGCTTTGGCCTATTCTAATATGCATTACCCGTTAGAGTGTAAACCATTGTTATTCGGAACTAACTTGCCTAGTTTCTTTATAAAATCATTGACAAGACATGTCTTAATTGAGAAGAGCTTTAAAAATATTTTGTCAAATTTACAGGTGCACTTCGGTGTGGACGATGTGTCCTTGTACGGCACCCCGAAAGAGGAGCCGGGCCCGACGCCGCTGGGCTCGGCGGAGGCGGGAAAGCAGAGCTTCATCAAGAACCAGCTACAGGCCCTTTTCCAGCCGACCGACAACAAACTGGCCATGAAGCTGTTCGGCTCGAAGAAGGCCCTCATGAAGGAGCGCATCCGACAGAAGGCCGCAGGACATTGGGTTATCCATCCTTGTTCCAGTTTCCGGTGAGTCGGTGTCTTTTGTTGCTATTTTTAGCCATAGGCGTTGAAATTTTACTGTCTGTGTATGTCCCCTACACATAGGGTACATGTATATTATTTCTACATGCGTCTGATGACAATCAAGCGTCTTAAAATTACACTTTTGGTCAGTTAACTGTAGCCGCGTATCCTCGCTAAATGAGCCTTAGCTTCTCTACATAGTATAAAATAAAGTCGCTTCCCGTCATCTGAACGCTTAGATCTTTTAAACTATTCAAAGGATTTTAATGCGGGTTTCATCAATAAACAGAGTGATTGAAGAAAAATGTTTATATGTATAATAAATAGTAGAGAAAAGCCGAGAATTTCAAATATTTGTAATGTGATGTAGTAAAAAACATATTTGTGTGCGCTGTGGCTAAACCTTATGAGATATATCAAAATAATGTATTATAATCTTAAAGAGATCTACAAAAAAAAATCCACTTGTAGGATGTCTATCATTCAATGTTGACTTACAATAACCATCATAGTTCTAATCGTGCGAAGCACTAGAGATAGTTAAAAATGTTTGAAATCATTTTTCAAAACACGTTTTGAAACCGAACGAAATTTAAACTTGGCTTAAAAATTATTTTTTATCAAAAACACGTTTCAAGCGTCAATTTAAGATTTATGAACTAAAAGGCCATGTTATGCATTATGTGAATGGCATTTCAATCAAACCGATATTTCAAGCGGAAATTGTAAGTCGGTCTGCTTTTATCAAAAGATCATAGAGATGGTCTCACGAGTATGCATTCCCGTTTTTATTTTCAATACTACTCTAGTTCTTCTGTTGCCTCAACACTGCATTTCTTGGATAAATATCGATGCGAACCTCCTCCCTCTGAGGATTTCTTTTTCACATCGGTTCTTATTTACGATATACCTACCTACAGGGTTGTTGAACATGAACTAGAAAAGTCATCTTTCAACGCCTCTTCTCTATATACGAGATATCACTGAAATATACAAAAAAAAATCTATTGGTGTTGGTACTTATGAAGTTGTGCAGTTGCATTTAGATTGAAAACTTTTGACACCAATTTCACCAGAACCAGCACCAATAATAGAACTAATATTATTTTGTATTTTTCAGTGCACCAACTAATAACGTCGGTCCATTTTTTTAAATTTATTCCACACTTTTGAGTGTAACATTAGTCACGAAAATCGTTGAAAAATCACTTATACCATTACCAATGTATATTCTTTCCTTGCACCAGTTATTATTCAAAAATCTAAAAACACCATCTTGGAAATACGAGTTTTTAGACTTTACCACGGCTGTACCTCGAAAACCGTAACACTATGGAAAAAATGTTCAATATAAATGTTGCTACATATAATCTGGTCATTAAGTTTGTTGCCTCGGATTTCGAAAGAAATTTCCCCCTCCACATAGCGAATATACACATATTTGAGATTTTAACATCGCGTTAACTCGAAAACCTCAACCCTTTTTAAAACATATTCAATTCATATGTTTCAGGATAATGTCCTACCTTTAATTCTGCCGTCTCATCGATTTTCGAGAAAAATAGCCCTTCCACCCCCTTCGGAGGCTTTTTTTGATGGGAAGGAGATCTCGGTTTTGAGTGTATACGAATATGGGACTATTTTTCAAATGAATCAAAAATCATCAAAATCGGAGTACGTTTACAATAAACAGCGTGCGCACAAACATAAAAAAGTATTTAATTTTAATTTGTGTCTAAAATGTCTTATTGAAAAATGCCATATTAACCAAACTTAAAAAAAATCTAGTAGTTCCACTCACACACACACTGTGCTAAAGTAAATAATTTTGTATATTGCTGACGAAAATTAATTTCCTTTTCGTTTTTATTTATGGTTAATGCTTTCCTAAGAAACTAGTATCTAGCGAAGTACTAACGAAAACAATTGAATTTAAATATTAGTGAAAGTTGTTTTTTCATTATTATTTGCACTAAACCAATATATATGGATTCGAAAGAACAAGATCATTCAGAATGTGCAAAAATATACAAGGTTATCTAAATAAAGAAAGTTGAGGGTATTTTCGCTTAAACTGAAAATACCTTAAAATTTGGGCATTACTGCACTCGCCTGCAAAGTTTGATAGATATCATCCATTCTGTATTAAAGGTATTTATTTACTTTGTTCTATACTTTATATCAATCCTGTATAATTAAAAACTATGAAACTAAAACCTGTTTTTATCAAAACTCCACTTTCAACTGATATGTCGTGTCAGATTCCTTATGTTTAGTTTTTACCGATTTCAAAGTAAGTAGGAGGTATGCAATTCGATTTTATGTTTGCTATCATTTTATTTCTGCTTTCTTACTGCTAATCTAACTAGCTTACTAAGAATTGTTAGATAGATAGATAGATAGATAGATAGATAAATAGACAGATAATTTATTGATATTAGGGTACACAGTACTTACACAAGTCAAAATAGTACAATAAATCTTAACTAAATTTAAAAAAAATCACAATACATAGAACACATTAAAATAAATCAAATAATTAATTATAGTAAGATTGAATTAAAAATTTAAGACATCGCAATTAAAAAAATCATCAATGGAGTAAAAGGCCTTCTTCACCAGAAACATCTTTACCCTGTTATCATATTGTAAGTATATTTTCGCGCGTTTTCACATTAAACGCGATCTGATAATGATGACTGATTGATTGCTGAGAAATGGTCCCATAAAAAGGCTGTTGTGTCCAATCACACGGTTGATTGATATAGTCTGATCAGGTCTTGTGTCATTTTTTTCAGTGTGCTCAGACAAACAACAATAGTCATTTTCAGTTTTGACTTAGAAGGAACCGTTTAGCCAGAATAGGAATAAGCATTGAGCAAACGACAGACAGACGGGTCTATAGGCATACAGACAGACAGACAGGCATACATACAATCAGTGAGACTGTATATGTTTTTTTTTTGGATCAGGGACCTCTGATGTTCAAAATTTCAATTGTAAGTATCCTATTTAGAGTTCTTAAGAGGTGGACTGTTCTTTTAAAAGTTTACAAATCATTTCACATGTTTATTGTAAGTTTCATATGATTTTGTACAAGAACAGTGATAAACTTTATTAGATTATACACTAAATAATAAAAAAATATATTTATTGTGAACCGCCGTACTAGTTTTCGTAAAAAGTTATTTATCTTATAGTATAGAGCTGTCTCCTACAGCCGAAGTTTACTGGTTCATTCTCGAATAAAAAAATGATATAAAATAAGTTGTAACTTAAAGTTTATTCATCCTTCACCCTTGATGGAGTGGAAAAAATTGTGGTCGTTTCACAAAACTGATTCACAGTATTTGCTGTGACAGTTGTTTATCGATCAATATACTTCATTTACTATTTCATTTACAATTTGAAGTGCTTCCTTATCCTGTTTCATTGGACAGAATAATATCGAACTCAATCAATAGTTAGTTCAATAGACTTTATTTAAACTTCACGGAATTGCTTCTAGATATCAGTGGTACATACCTTGGAAAGGTATCAATGGTTTGTCACTGATTTTCTACTATTTTTTGATTGCATAATAGACTGGTTTTGTCGAATCTCGTCTTTGCAGATCATCTGATCTCAATGCATGTGGAGTTCAACCTTATTGAATACAATATACATGAAATCTTCTTACAACATCAATCAAAGAGCCGTGCATAACTTAAACAAAATAAAACAATCAACATTATCAATAAGTGGAGCGCATAATATATAATACGAACACTTGTAAGTGTTATTGTATGTGACATCTGAAATGTTCTAGGTCAGCGTATGCAAGTCTCATTCAGCTAATCATTTTGTTCTCATTTAATGTCTGACAATTACATTGTATCATATTGATTCTTCTTGAACGAACGCGCTGGTCGCCTTGGAATTTTTATCGTATCGAAAACACGTTTGCATACTCGCATGATTATGATGAGATAACAAATGATTGTATTCTCTTCTATTCATTTTACTGTGCTGAACAATTAAGGCCATTAACACACAGAGTCGATGAAGAGTAATTCACCCTCTGAGAGAGTGAGCCTATTAGTCCTGCTCGATATCATATCTGACTCTCAAAATTGATCAAATCTTGCTGGGTCATAATTTTTAGCCAAGTTTATACGTAACGAGAAGAAGTCAGACTCAAGCTCCAATCCGAGCATAACCATTTGTTTTGCTTTCTTGCCCCCACGAGACCACGTGCTTCTAACCTCAAAATCTAATAGAAATCAACCTCCCCCCGAAACCTCCACGGTCCACTCAACTATCGCGGGCTTCCCAATCCACTTCGGGGGGCCTCATTCCAGTCTTTCAACAACGAGTACTTCTCATACGGAAATTTATAAAATATCTTTCCGACAAGATGTGAACTCGACTGAGATTTAAAGTCCACAATTAATTATAGTAGTGTGAGATTGAACAACATAACTTTATCTAAACTAGGTTGAGAATTAATGTTCTAATATATAAGTAGTAGCATAATCAATAATTATTTACCTTTGTTCATTTATAGAAAGTGTAAAAAATCAATAATATTCAATTCATGTGATTTTTAAATTGGTCATTGGATTTTAATTGACTGGAGATTTTTGACGCGGTACCCGAAAAGTGGAAGAAAACCCCTTATGTTATCACAAATTTCTACTCAGTTTATCTTTTCGAAGAAAATAACGAGAAAATTCTGAAAAAATGTGAAGGTATAGTTTGCAAAAATGAATGAAAATGATTGAAAAGTGTAAAATTGAAAACAGGTCTTGGAAAAATGTCAATTAAAGAATAAGTGACGTTTCATATATGCATCTGATCATCATTTTCATCTTCTACTGTTTATCCGTCATTAGACATTGTAAATTTTATCCCATTTTAAATTGTAGTTATGGATAGATGCATGGTATGACTTATATCTGATGGTCTTCTTCACCACACCGTTTCTTGTAAGCTGTAGAAGCTCGTATCCTTCATTAGGTCGAATAATGTGTCTGTATTCTGATTTTCGTCCCTGTTTCCTTGTTAAGATAATTAAGTTCAACCTATTGTTGTTGTGTAACATGCACTATCAACAGTATATTTTTGGTATACGTCGATACAGCCACATCTCAATTGCGTCCAGCGTCAGTTGCTGTTCATTGACTCAATTCCATAGAGAATCACAGAGAACACTGGAAAGTCGTATTTTAGTTGGTAAGTACAGAGAAAAGCATTTAAACAACATCTTGATGAATGTGTTACGAGATCTTTCTATTCCACAGCGTATTTCTGGAAAATGATCCCATTTCTCGTTGACTGTATTCCCCCGGTATCTAGCCGTGTGACGCAGATATTCACGTCCCTTATTTGGTCTCGCTTTTATGAATTTTTGTATTTAACGTCCACGAGGACTTTATATGAAAAATGTTATTCCAATATAACTCTTTTGGTTTTAGAAAGAGAATTTTTTTCAAAGAACAAATATGCCTGGAATTCACTGTATAATCGCGCATCATATTTATATTTTCAATAAAAAAGTAATAATTAAGTTTTCAACTTAAATTTAAGAATTCTTATTTATCCTATGTGATCCGCAATTGTCCATACTCTTCTCAGTAAGCATACAAAATTTTACCCAGATAAGATAATTGGTTTAAGAGAAATAATGGAACTACGATATCACTGGGTAGCGAGCCTCCTTAAGTAAGCAAAGCAGGGTGAGCGGAATCCAAAAAATATATTTGGTGCTTGTAGCTGACATTAGGTGCTAATTAAGTGCTATATTCATAGTTCAATTAGAAAGAATTATTCAACTAGAGAATCAATTTATATTATGTTATGATATATATTTCATTATTATCCTGTTGACAAAGTCATCGAAATATTATCTATATATGCTTTTGGAACTGTAGTTTTGAGAAAAATTATCAAGGGAATGAACACTTCTTTATAAAAATTGTATTCGTCAATTTATTTACTGCAGAGCCATTTGTTTTGATAGACAAATAGAGAAAGATACTTTAAGAAAGAAATCATTTCCTCAAGAATAATCTTCCAAAAGTAAACTTTAACATGAATGCGCGAGAGGAAAGAGACAAATGACCAAAGTTTCTTGTCTTGTCTCGGCAAATTTACAGCGGTGCTGATTTACGGCGCACGATGGGTGACTTGTCCTTTTCATGTAAGTATCTACATATATAGAGATAAGGTACATAATATATACATACTGGCATAAAAGTATATATACCTATATATATGTCAAATTATACCGGTAGTCATTTTTCTGGTCTCATTGTTGTCCGTCCTTGCCAGCGATCGCCGGAGGCGGCGGATTATCGCCATGACCCAGACAAACTCACAAACCTGACCTTTTTTCGTCCACCAAGATCATTTGCTTTGCCATTATACAGTGCGGAAGAGCCAAATGGGATAAATTTATTATCTATATATTGAATGAAGATAATTCTTTGGACACCATGAGATTAGACATAGTTATAGGTTATTTGGCGAAGGATGGCACCAAGCTAAAATTAATTAATCATATGTGTGAGAAGTTCATTATAAAGTTGATTAAAGTTAATTTATGTTGTACCTACTTACCTACAGCTGAGCTGAGTTCGATTTTTGGCCAACCTATTTCTTTTTTCTTTGATACAAAGTTTAAAAACTAAGTATAATTATAGTAGATTATAAACTATAATAATTATAAAATGCTTTGTTATTATCTATACCAAAATGTTATAGGCTTGAAAGGCTTGTTATGTTATTGAATTTTTCACAAAAATTAACCAAAAAAATCCCGAAGGCCTGTAGTCAGCGGAAAGATAAATTTCTCAAAATTCATTGAATTGAAATTTTAACAACTTTTTCATTGGTATACCTATGTTATTACACAAAATTGCCGTATGTGTCATAGCCTTGCGGTTACAGGTTTTTGTTTTGGCTGTTGAATATAAAGGGTTCGAGTTCCATTTCAAGGCAGAATTTTTTTTTCGTCTATTTCTTTTCAATAAATATACTTACTATATATTTTTTTAATCAGGGTCTATATTAAGATCTCCAGAAAATTTACAATTACATCAAATTTATATTGAGTGTTATCAATATTTGTTATTTATCTTTATTAATTTTAATTTTTTTACCTGTGCATTTTATGGCAAATTGCTTCGAACAAAATTTGTAGGTACTGATTATATCTATAACCTAAAATAATTTTTGATGATATTTACACTACGACTCTTTGTTGATATTTTTTTAAATGTTTGAACGGTCGCCATTTTGAAACTACTTACCCGATATTTCCCACTAACGAACTCGGCCGAGATATTTGAAAGATTGATTTTTGTTGCAAATTTGAACTTGATACCTACAAAACTGCGACCTCTATCGTGTTAACAAATTTCGTAATATTCCATATTATATATATATATATACATATGTTTTTTTGGACTAAATTTTTTCGAAATTCAAAAGTGTGAACGATCGCAATAGGTACATTTCTATAAGAAATTTACCTAGAACAAAAAGTTTTATCATTTGTGTGATAACAGTTTCTACAACACACTAAAAAGTGACTTAAAAATAATTAATTCCATTTAGTTCGTTACACCTAATGGGAATGTAAGGCAAAACCTGCGATGCGTACCTAAGACCAGATATTGTCGTATTTTAAATTATGCCGTCTCAGATTTTAAATTTCGAGAGAAATTGCCCCCTCCATACCCATCGGAGGTTACTTTTGAAGTTGTGCAGTTGCAGTTAGATTGATAACTTTTGGCCCTGCATTTTTTGACGTTGTTCATTAATCATATATTTGATTCAGAATAAATAGATTCCTAGAATCGGAGGAATGTCAAATTTTTCAGCTTATTTGGCTGTGACCTATTAACGGTTATAAAAATAATACAATATTTTTAATACTCATTTAGAATAATCCCATCCTTGTTCATTTATCAGATGAAACAAAAAATCAATAGGAATTGAACATCGATTACTAGTTAGAGGTTTCCCTAAAAGTTTGATAGTTAATGTCATGTATTAACGCTATAATACATTACCAAAATAAAATATGATATTCCGCTGAGTCTAAAAAATCCCTGCTTAATGTAATAATTGATTTTTAAAATTATTAAGGAGCAATTCAAAAAGCAAAATGCATTCGAAGTCGTGAAAATTCCGCAGAGTACATTATACAACCTAGAAGATCCAAACGGAGCAACGGAACGGTTTACCATCTCGCTTCTGATGAGTTTCAGTGTGCATTTAGAAGAGCTCTGGAAAATAATGAGGGCAGCATTGCGTAAATGAACGATGTGGGCTAGAAATTAACATCAACATCAACATAAAACAAAATTCATGATCATAAGTAAAGAGAAGAAAGAAAACTGCCAACTACTCATTAATAATACACCAGACCAGTAGAATGGATATCCAAACTAGTCTACCTGGGAAGCTGGCTTAACCAACAGTGGGACCACACTCAAGAAATTAAATGTAGGAGATGCCTTAATTAAAATGTTAAAGCTTTTGAAAAGCCACAACCTCAGACTAGATATCAAAGTAATATTCCTGCGCTGCTATATAAGTTCCCCATATTATGCTATGGAATGGAATCTTGGACACTGACCGAAGCAACACAAAATAATTTCGAGACCTTTGAGATATGGCTCTGATAAAGGATCTTCAGAATACCATGGATAGATAGAGCGAACAATGAAAAAGTACTGTAAATAATGAGGAAGGAAAAAGTGGTGATGAACACGATTAGGAGAAGATGGAACATCTCGGGCATATAATGAGAAATGACACAAATTACATACTTCTATATCTACCCTCCAGGTTAAAGCGTTAGGAAGGAGGGGGCCTGGAAGAAGGAGGATATCATGGCTCAAGAACCTATGGACGTACATGGTTTTGAAAAGCAGCCACATAACTGTTTAGAGCAGCAGTCAAAATGGTCATCATAGCTAAGATGCTCGTCAATAATCGAAACGAATAAGGACCTGAAGAAGAAGGAAAAACTATTTCATTGTTGTTTTCGGGCGGTTCCAGGAAGATGGAGTTAATGTTTTTAAATCGGTACCACAAAGGGAAGATTTCTACTGTGAAATATAATAAAATATAAATGAACTCAAAAGTAGACTAAAGGTAATACAATAATTACCGTGCCTACGAACGATGAAAACAACTATTCGACGATATAATACTCCATCCTGCATTGGATTATATCATCGTTGATAGTTGCAATATGATTGAATACAATTCAATACTTATATTGCAAACTTCTAACCCTTTTGCTTTATTTCCATTCGGAACTTCTCAACGGTGCTTGACTTCTTCGGACACATCCTCGAGCCATATGTGTATCTAATGAGTTTCTAAAAAGAACGAAATCGGCGATCATACACTATACTCAACTGTGATGTATTCCGAATGAAATTAAATTAAAAGGGTTAGAAGTTTGCAATATAAGTATTGAATTGTATTCAATCATATTGCACCTACCAGCAATGATGTAATCCAATGCGGAATGGAGTATTAGCTTACCGAGTAGTTATTGTCATCGTTGGTACGCACGGTAATTATTGTCAACTGTAGACTTGGAGTCATTCATATTTTTCTATATGAAATAGATTTCTCTCAGGATTTCATATTGTAACGTTTAACACTGTGCTGAACGTTGTGGGGTGAGTTCACTGAAGTATTACTCAAAAGTTTGCAGATTGCTTCCAATGGTTTATTTTCAAACACTCTGTACACGACCTTCTGTGGTAGTACAACTATCACCACTTGTCACCTTGACAATCTATACTGTCACTGTCTTTACCGACTGAACTACTATTAACATCTGATTCCACATACTGACTGTTATCAACTGACTTTATAAGACTGCCCGTGACTCGTGATCGAAACGGCTTTATATACCTGAATCTTGACATGACATTCATCGAGAATGTTCTATGATTATCTAGACGCACCGACGCACTTACTAATGTTCTAAAGGCTTGTCAAACTGACAATACTATGACAAATTGTACCTCACATATATTTTCTGGAAGGATCGAGAATACATCTACTAATTCTAGAACTGCATAATGAAATATACAAGCAACAACTATGGTAAATAAGCTGGTAGAAATACATCGAAACTAAACGAATAATAACAGTAAGTACATGACTACCTAACCATGTTACAAAATAAATATGGACTGTATTTGAATCAAAAAATTTATTTAATTCATCTGTTCTACACTGTATATATTATTAGTGCGACGCCCATGAATCCATATCGTGATCTGAATCCAGTTATGTGCGTATTATTAGATAATGGCAAAATGTTCTTTTGCATTTGTTTTTGTGTAAAAAGTGAATTTATTATTTCAGATTTTAAATCGGTTTATGTTTAAGTTAAGGACATCGTTAATGTGGTTTTTGTTTTTCTACCGCTACGGAAGGGACAACGGAGGCTGCATTGTTCGGAGAATATAATAGCAAATATGTTTCAGATCTTTGATAATAGGGTGATGTTTTTAGTATTTCGTTTTCAATAAATTTGTACATTTCTGGGCCTCCTCCTAGTCAACAAATTTTGTGAGCCTTTCGTCTTTGTGTCTTTTATCATCTATTTGTCAGTTTGAGAGAAAAGTTGTAAAATGATGCTAACGATTTTAGTGACAGTTCTGCTAGAAGGCCTTGAGCATAACCATTGAGTGGACACACCAGAGATGTATTCTTCATTTGGACAATGAGTTATATTAAAAATTTAATTCTTTTCCTGTAGCTTATGAGGAAAATTAAATGAGTTAAATTACAAATGGTTCGCTTTTCCTGCATGTTCCAATAATTACTTATAGAGAAATAAGCAGTCGGTAGGTAGATTGCTTAACATTCCAAGCAACCAGAAATCTGGATGTGAAGGCTTGATTGTTTCCAAGAGCATTTATTGGGCTGGAAATTTTGACAAACAAACGAATAGAGAATTACCAGGTAATAATTATTGGAAATCGATTCATGGATAATACAACTCCGAATAAACCGAGATATTGCTGTTCATTAATTGTTAGATATGTTAACATGGGTAGATTGATTTGCATGCAAAATCGATACATGTATCAGGTCATAAAAACTATAATAATGACTTTCAGTTGGGGAGAGTTTTCTACAGTGGCAACTTGCAACTAATTTATTTGTTTGAAAACATGCAGAGCCGCCATCTCGCGTCCGTATGTCAAATTACATTTAGAATTACAAAAGTATTTAACTACCTACAGCAAACGTTCAGAACAAAAACTTAAGATCTCACATATTTAGCACCATATTTGATTTAACTCTATTAATTTTTGATCGATATAAGAATTCTTGTATGTTTGCTCGCATTTTTTGCATACTAGTGGCATCTATTTTGATGATTCATCATTTATATATGAAAGAAAAGGGCTGAGAGATGGTACCATACTAAACATTTCAAAATCGAAAAAATCCCTAAAATTTTCCCTGTAATGGATAAAAAGACATAGTTTATCTTAAATTTAATTAATTTGAGAATTAATTAAAATAAGATCAATTCCAGCAACCTCTGAAAAACATGAAAAATAAGATGGTTTCAGAGTGGAGTCCTTCAAGTGCTTAAAAATAAAATAATAACTTAAAAATATGAAATAATTTTCATAAGAAATTATATTTTTATTATATTTTTTATTCTATTAGTACTAGAATTGCAAGCTGAACATAACCTGAATAAAACGTACAAATTTTGAATTTGGTTACAAAAATCGTCTATTAATAACTATAACCTGAACGCTTGTAAATAGAAATATATTTTTTAACTTAACCAGTATTTCTTTGAATAATAATCAAAAACAGTAACATTGGCTGTTATCTATATTTGTTTTACAAACTTTACGTGATAACTGAACATTTGTTGGTATAAGCAGCATCCTAGGCTTTTTTAAATAAGTCAATATAAATTAACTATTCTTTCCAGATAGTATAGTAGTAGTAGTAGTATTAATTAATTGCAGAAACATATTACAAAAAAAAACCTTGTTTTTTTTGTTTTTTTAAAATTATTTATTGTGTTCCCTTACGGGTACATAGGTAGTTTTGAGTATGCTGCGTATTTCGGGCTCCAAACAACAGATGCAAAGGAAAATTTAAATGTGTATAAATGCGTAATACTGGGAAATGAGAGCTTTCTATGACTTTTAGGAAAAAATAGAAAAAGAGCAAATTTGAAGTTTATGCAACCTCTGTCATGTTAAAAATTTCGTAATATCCCACTGATTTTTAGGTTGCCCTGATGAAGAGGATAAACATTCTCGACAGCTTGGCTTCATTCAAAGAATATTATTTAATATATAGCTGCATCCCCAAGACTCATCTTTTTATTGTATCTATATATAATAACTTTCTATAAAAAGGTGCAGGTACATTTCTATAAGAAATTTTACTACAAATTATACGCTCCACCTGAAGCGAACAAGTAATTAAATAAAAACCGCAAAATAACTCAAATTCGGCGCCAGTTAACTCCAAACGGAAGCGTTTTTGGAGTTTGATTTATAATACAATATAAATATTTTTTACAAAAAATTGGACCGACGTTATCAGTTAGTGCACTGAAAAGTATAAAATAATATTAATTCTATTAGTGCTGTAACTGCTTTGGCACCAACTTCACAAGTAATAGCCCCAATAGAATTAATATTATTTTATACTTTTCAGTGCACTCTGATAACGTCGGTCCAATTTTTTGTAAAAAATATTTATTTCACTCTTTTGAGAGTAACATTAGTCAAGAAAATCCTTAAACATTCACTAATACCAATGAATATAGTCCTTATCCTATTACCCACGTATATTATTTGCTTGTAGTTGTTATTATCGAACATCGCTGCGAAAATACGCTTCAATATTTTAGTTGTTATCATTTTAACATCGATTTAACTCGAAAACCGCAACTGTAAGGATAAAATGTTCATTATAAATGTTGCTACAAATAATTATGTCTTTCATGTACTGCAAACAGATTTTCCATTTTCTACGGAAATCGCCCTCTCCACATAGCGAACATAGGTATATTTGAGAATTTAAAATGCCCCTATCTCGAAAACCGTTACTCTTGTGAAAAAATGTTCAATTTAAACGCTCCTGGATATTGTCCTATCTTTAATTATACCACCGCAGATTTTCAATTTTCGAGAAAATTTTCTCGCTCCACCCCCTTCGGGGCGGTTTTCGGAGAGAACGAGATGTCGGATTCCTGTTTTTATGAATATGGGACCATTTCTCAAGCCTCCTCTTTTACTGAATCAAAATGGTAGTAAGACTACTATATGAAAGGCGCGCACAAACCAAAAAAAAATGCTCACAGTCGAATTGTATACCTCCTCCGTTTGGGGTTCGTCGGTCAAAAATTCAAAATAAATC
The DNA here is from genome assembly GCA_958507055.1 of Crioceris asparagi. Lineage (NCBI taxonomy): Eukaryota > Metazoa > Arthropoda > Insecta > Coleoptera > Chrysomelidae > Crioceris > Crioceris asparagi. The sequence continues at coordinate 120,038,147 of OY293826.1, forward strand.
ATTATTTTAGTTATTTCCATCGATCCTTAAGGTTATTTTGGTAAAACCTGAATCACTCTGTAAAGCTTGAATTCACTGTATACTAAAGAGGAATAAAATATAGCAAAATTATTCCATACCATCAATTCAATTCTATCGAAACATAATAATTTTCAATGGATGAGAAATTTTGCTACCATAATTTCGTCCAAACAACACCCACTCAAAAATTCAATGTCACCCATTTTATTGAGTCTATGACATTTGTTGTATTCAAGGATGACATGTAACACCCAAACTGGTCATTTGATGCTATTTTCGAATCGCATGTTCGATCTTTTGGGAACATAGAGGCATTAATATTAATCATGTCGACTGAAGGAGTCGCTCCTTATTGTTACACTGGACAATCGAATTGAATGCTTTGTATGAAACTAAACTAACGAAAAGAACAGCTTGAGAGGAATTTATCATAATTTATATATTTTTTGCACTGACCTCGCCACAGTCGTTACTCAATATAACAACAACAAATAATTTTATTTGGTACAACATTCTAATGTGTAAAACATGGAAGTAGTGTTGAAAATTTAGTGGAAATGACTTCAAATATGACGGTGATTGGGAAATCTATTATCTATATATATACTTTTAAGTAAAGTATGGTAATTTAAGGGAATCGAAACCGGCTCCTGGAAGAGCTAGTGTGATTGTCGGCGACATGGTTAAAAACGAAATAAGAAAGAAAGTGCATGCGTTTTATTTTAATAATAATATCCGAAAGCCCAAGCAAAAATAAAAGTAATGAAAATGTGCCTGAAATTAGAAGAGATAAGTTGTGAAAAATTCTACGGGAAATGAACTTTAAGTGGGCAAAACAAAATAGGAAATCGCTGCTAATTGAGAAGACTGAAATGGTCTGTTGGAGGAGAAAACACTTACGATCTATAATAAAATTCCAGAATGAATATAGAAAATATATTATCTAGATGAAACCCGGTTAAATAATGGCTGTACAGTAGAGCAAGATAAAAATACAACTTTGTCTTTGTATCTAAACGTACAGTTGATCATCATGAAGAGATGAGCGCAGACGTATTTGAAGAATATTTTCGACTAATGCTGGATTTAATCCCTTCAGGTTCTGTAATCGTTATGGATAACATCAGCTATCATTCAAGACAATGCGAAAAGTTACAGATTAGTTCATGTAGAAAAAGTATCATTCGGTGGCTTTTAGAAAAAGAAAGTCAATATGGTAGAAAAAAGAATTTCTTTCAATAAGCCCAGGCTTATAAACACCGCTTTACCAAATACGTCATCGATGAAATGGCAAGAAATGCAATGTCACTATACTTAGACCGCGATCGTACCAATGTGAACTAAACCCGATATAAGTTAATATGGGCGCAAGTAAAAGGTTACGTGGCAAGATATAATACCACATTTAAAATGAATGATGTGAAGGTGCTGTTTGAAAAGGCCTTAAGTGAAATAGAGGGAGAAAAGTGGTCTAAACGTATTGCATATGTAACGAAAATTTAAGAAAAAATGTGGTTAGTTCTAGATCACTGCATAGACGAAACGAAACGAACGTACGAAACGACGAAAGCTCCTCCGATTGGTCTCTTTTCGATAACAAGCATAAATTAATCTTTCTATATGTGTACAAAATATAATATGTTATAAATAGATGTTTCTAACATAAAATGTACTTTTATTTTTAATAAGTTCTTAATTTTTAATAAATTTATCAATCCAAATTATTTTTTTTTATTATATTCCGGAGGAATAGGAATTTTATCCTAAAGATACGCTTATTTACTATCAATATGATGAACGATTTCAATTGTATTCCGACCTTTAACGAGCACAAACAGGGTGAGCTAGACTTGTCAAATAAAAAAAACCATTAGAGGTATTTAAAAGGTCTTCAAAAGTTCCAAGAATTATTAGGACCACCTTGTACAGGTTTTCCATATTTGATTATTGTTTATTACTCTCTATCCTTTTCAAACAGACTATAGCTTCTTAAATAATTTCGAAAAACAGTTTTTGACAATCAATTTCAGTGCCTTCCAGAGTCTCCAAATATAATCGTACATCTATAATCCAGCCTAAAAATATGTTCAAGTGTTCATACAATTTGCTTATTCTTTTTTCTCTTGTACATATTAAATTGGATCTAATGACTGCATGCATAACTTAGCTAATTGTCTAGAATTAACATCTGTAGCCGGCTAAAATTAATGAGATTGCACAAATGACTTATAAATTATAAAATACTTTGACTGCAAGACGCATACCTCCTAATTATTAAAGATATAACTTGGGACTATTTTTATCCGAATTCAAAAAAAGGAGGAGCTATAAACGCATGCAATAATACTACATTGTCTTTAGACATTAAACGAACGACAAATTAATACCACATGTCTCAAAGAAATATGTGAATATGATAGGTAGCTGTATAAATAGATACCTAAATGTCATATGCTGAATATAAGGCTGAAATTCAAAAGATGAAAAAGGCAACATCAGCAAAAGTCATGGGGAAAGACGAAATCAACTTTATTCACTCAACATATAAACAGATATGGAACACGCGAGAATGAAAAACTGACTGCTGGAAATTGGTGTTTATTTCAATCTATAAAAGAGGAACTCCAACAGATTGTAATAATTACAGAACAATAGCCTAATGCATGCAATTAAAGTTCTCCTTAACATCGTTAATGAAAGAGTAAATAATTTTCTGCTACCCCAAATCGTGCAGGAACAATCTGGATTTGTCATATGCTTTGTAGGCTGTTCTAAAGCATTCGATAGCGTAAACAGTCAGACAATGATGAAAATAATGAAAAAACAAATTGGTGGTTCCCTGATCTGGCTACTAAAATGGCTGTATGAAAACAACACGATTACAGTACGAATAAATAATACCGTGGGAACAATTTCCGATGACTGGAATTTAGGAATAAAAGATAATACAGAGACAACTCAAAAATAGCCTCAACATTTCAAGAAATCAAACTTTCGTTTATCGCTCTCGATGTGGTATTTTACTATTTGCACCATGTATCCAGTTGTCACTACACGCTGCCTAATCAAAATCAATAAAAAGATTTTTCTTTCAAACTTGGAAACAATAACAGCCTGAAATACATTGATAGGGCGCAAAATCTACATTAAGGCACCCTTTAATCGGTTAGAATGTAGGTAATAATGTTCGTGAGGCATGCAATTATAACATCACGTGAAAAGGAACCTTGACACGTTCTACCTTTTCTTACTAAGATACTCAGACAAAGTTCAAACTGCAATAAATACTTAAAGTTATGCCTTTGAAATGTTTCATATTCGAGTGTGTGCTTATTCTGTTATGAAGTTGCCGTTACGAATCTATTCTGTTATTGAGGCCATGCAAACTTACCAACCCCTCGAGAAAGTCAGCTCGTTTAGTTTCAAGAAGAAATAGATTAGCTTGAACCTGACTCTCGATAACAATAGTCTTCACTTTTCAAAGAATCATAATGCTAATCATTCCTAAATTTGATAACCTGTATATTGTTTACACTTATTCCTGCTGCTTAAAATACGTACCCCTACAATGTATTCTAAAAGATATTTTTTTAATTAGCGGTTGGTGCCAATTATATTGTTACTATGCTAGGGATAATGTTATTTGAAAATACATATAAACAATAGGCGAATCCAGCCAAGCTCTCGCTCTCTAATGGGAAAAGTGCCAACTGAGAAGAGATAGGTAATCGTTTGTTTACATTCGTAACTGTTACCATGTGAATTTCACTCGTCATGCCGAAAAAAACTGTTTTCAATACAAATTGTGGTGTAATATAATTGTCACAGCAGAAAAATAAGTCAAAGACAATCCATTTTCATCGTTTTCCCAATAAAGGATCAGGATTTGTCTATACTATGAATAATTTTGGAGTGTTCGAGAATGAGGACTGAAGGTTAGCTTTAGAAACAGTTTTAATAATGTAATCAACTCATTTAAATTATGTTCTCAAAGTATAGCTTTAATATTCAATATCTACTGTGTATTATGGCTCTAAAGTTATTAAAAAGCTCTGTTCAGAAAATGTGCGAAACATCTCATAATATGGAGTCACTGTACTGCTTAGTTGAACACTTTTTTGTACTAGAACTGCTTTCTCAGATAAAAATACTTGCTCTTTTAAGGAAATATGATGAACGTCTTATATTGTACATCTTTAGATGTTGATGTACTGTTTATGTATATTGATTCCCTCAGCTTTAAAATATCTCTTATCTCAGGATTTTCTGGTGAAAGCCGCTAGCTAATCGTTATTGTTTCAAATTATCAACTGAAACGATTTCCAGTATAACTATGACAGAATCCATAGAACTTGTATATTTTTGATTTAAAACGAAGAATAAAAAAACACTTGTGTTCAAAATGGTCGTTTATTATCATTTATACAGAAATATATAAACAGAACTGCTGGCAAAGTCATTTAAATTTCATTTATATTGATGATCACCACCTAATATACATTTTCAGTTAATATATTGATTTCTGAAAATTGTATTCTATCAGATATATTACTATTGGTGGAAAATTATATTCACGTAAATGTACATAAACGTAAAAACAATTCTTGTATCTCCGCTTCCATGATACCAGCAACCATATCTGCAAGATGAGCAAAATTAATGTGTACATAATTATTTCGCTTTGTAATTTTAATGAATGATTGTACTTACTTAACATTAATAGATGCTTATATTATAATAACAAACGACTATTTTTATTCCAAAACACAAAAATTGCCCTCAAACACAGATCAAAACATTCACATTAACGTAACCTCATAAAGATTACATAGAATCAGCTGTTCTTTCCAAAAAACATTACCTATCTACAGTGGCGCCCTCCCACGTGGTGTGGTAATTGGATTCGCCAATTTACTATTATAGTATTTGAACCTATCTTCAAATAATTCACCATAATATTGACAAATAAACAAAAGATACATTGAACATCTATTTAAATATGAAAATGATTTTTATAAATATTTTAAATTTAGAAAAGTTGTTAATCCTCAGTTATGGAGAAAAGACTTCTATATGAATAAATTACATATTGTGAAATAATGGTAATCATTGTATCTAAGACGAGCTTATTTATTTCGCAACCGAAACCCTCGAAAAAAAAAACTTTTGAACCAAACGAAACTCTTTGAAATCAAACCACCACCCAATATCCATCAATAAGAGACTTTACAATTTAAAACTGTTGTTCAAACATGACCTTAGTTAATAGTGTCAACTTCAACGGTCAATCGACACACCAGCTATTCGTAACGTGACCGACATTCTTGAAACATAACCTCAAAACGGTAACAATATCATTTTCAAACTAATCAATTTAATTTATTAGCCATGTTCATTATTGGTAGTTGTCGCAGCATCAGTTGATGCTTTTAAAGCTCGCCTGCCGAGATTTGAATTCTGTCTGCTATTTAGAACAATTGTTTAATTGCTCTGGAAAGTTATTCTCTATCATTAGATCGAACAAATAATTTATTTGTTGTTATATGAAGAATTTAGAATATTTGCTAAAAGGAGGTCCATGGCTTTCTCAGATTATGTACATGACAGTTAATTTGACTTCGTGCTACCAAGATACTCATTAACAGTTACTGGTATTATCTAACGGTGTGTTTATGTTGGAGCTGCGATCAACGCATCCATTGATTTTTATTTTCCAGCAATCTTGAATCAGTTCTTTCATGGTCAATTCTCTCTTCCCACTCATTTCGTCTCATAGTTTCTGATTCTAATTCTTTGTCTGTTTATCTATATTTCCTATATTTCTATTAGTTGTTCGTCAGCCTTAATCAAAACTCACATTTGAAATATTTTGTCAATGCTTATCCTTTATTCTCAGTTTTGCTTTCCCTCTTCTTCTGTCTTCTCTTTAATTAGAACATTCTCCACCTTTTCAGTAGGTTATCTATTTTTTGTTGTCTAACTCGATAAGTCACTGAAGCAAACTAATTTGAAGCACCCTGTATATTGTGCATTAAATATTATGCCATACATATTTGCGTTCTCGTCTTTTCGCAGTTTAGACATTCTCAAATAGACAATTTACTTAATGAAGCGTGATAATTTAGCTATTTAATTATTGGTTTGTTGTGCTCTGGACGTCACAAGGTTGTAGAAATTATTAAGTGCCGTACAATTAAATGATAAATAAATTTCATAAAGAATTTTATTTTACATAATTACTTATTAGCAAGAAAAACCCGACTCGGTGAACTGATTCAATATCAGGGGGTGTTAGAGTACTGAGCAAATATAAGATAGGTTGATGAAAGAATTTGACAGAAAATGAGGGAAAACGGCCGTTATGATTTAATATCCATCGATTGTGGGCAAACTATAACTAACAACAATCGAAAATATATTGACATACTAAAGTCACTGGGGGACATGCGCCTAAAATATTTTCATGTCCGTAGCATTTCCGGTTATACCGGAGATAGATGCCAACTTTGTTATTTTAAATGGAATACCCTGTATATTACAGCATTTTTAGGTTTCTTGTATAATTTTGTAAATATTGTATGCATAATGTCCTATACCTAAGTCTAACCGTTTTTGACATATTTCAAATTTTATGTCAAAAATAAAATTTACAGTCAAAAACATAATTATCTTTCTCATGAGGAAGCCTTTAATATTTAATTTTAGTTGAGTTTCTTATAGAAGAAGATCTACTTTATCAGTATTCGTATGATATTTTGATAATAATTTATACAGAGTGATAAGAAAGAAGCTTGAAAACTAGATCCAAAAAAACGTCAAAAGTAATTTTTTGAGAAGGAAACCTCCGTTTTTTATTATTTTATTGTATTAAACATCAAAAATAAGGGGAACTCTGTATTAGGTTGTCTATACCAAAAATTAGTAGTTCTTAAAATAATGGACAAGTTTCTATTTTTCTATGTAAAAATGCTACACATCTCTGAAGTTATGTAAGAAGTGGGCCATCATTGCATTAGAAAATAATAACAAATGTCAATAAAAGTCAAACATGCGTCAAATATGTCAATACATTATTTTTCTTTTGCAAATTTTGAGTAATTATCATGCCGAGAAAACTTAATAATACTAGAAAAGATTATTTGAGTTTTTTTATTATTATGGAGAATGTTATAAAGTTATTTCAAGAACATCAATCGCAACGCTATATCCCCATAAACACAAACCAACACCAAAATCTGTTAAGAAAATTATAGAAGACTTCAAGAACTTTGGAACTATACAGCCTAAAGTACGTAAAAATAAACCAATTTTTAACAATGATAATATTGAAATCGCAATTTTGGGATTTTTTTTTTCTGGCTATCCAACAATTTCTCTATGGCAAGTGAGTTGCGAATTAAGGAAATTCTAGTTCTAAGATATTTTTTTTATTTAGTTTTCAAGCTTCTTTTTTGATCACTCTGTATAAATAATTATAAAAATATCATAAGAATACTGATAAAGTAGATCTTCTTCTACAAGAAAATCAACCAAAATTTATTTAATGAGGAAGCCTTTAATATTTTAAAGGCTTCCTCATATGAAAGATTGATAATTATGTTTTGGACTGTAAACTTAATTTTTGAAATTTGAAATATGTCAAGAACGGTTAGACTTAGAGGTATAGGACATTATACATAAAATATTTTCAAAATTATACAAGAAATCTAAAAATGCGGTAATATACAGGGTATTTCATTCAAAATAACAAAGTTGGCATCTACTTTCGATATAACCGGAAACCCTATTGTCATGAAAATATTTTAGACGCATGTCCCCCAGTGACTTTAGTATGTCACAAAATTTTCAGACTCTTTGTAGTTATCGTTTGCCCACAATCGATTTATGTCTTTCCCGGAGAACCACCCTGTATAGTGCCGTAGATGCCTATTCCAATATGGAATATATTTCTTGCACTTTTACCATTTATAGATTTAAGGTTATGAAGGTTCTGCTGGTGTAGTAAAAATGCAGCTGTATTGGGTCTCCTTATAGTGACGCGTGAGTCTACATTAAATATTAGTCATTTCTTTAAATTGATGACTAACATTCAGTTTAAGTTAACCGGTTTTACAATAATGAAATAAAGCAAATTTTCCTAGTTCAAAGACCGTCGTTAGATACTGATTATAAATGAGAATCCATTAACTTTGTTTCACAAATGGATCATTATGTAAATTTTTATCATGAATATTTGAGAATACATTTTGCCTATAGTAAATTAGTTAAGGAAAAATAGCTGACTAACGAATATTATCTTTAATTTACTCATTCATTAAATTCAATTTCGTTAAAATTAGACAGAATCGAAGCTTCCAGAAAATCTTGTTTTGAAAGTGAAACGTTCTGGGGTGAGTTCAATTGCACAATACTCCAAAGTTCGCAGATTGCTCCCAAAAAGGTTTATTTTCAACACTCTGTACACTATCTTCCGTAGTAGTACAAATGTCACTACTTGTCACTTTAACAATCTAAACTGCCACGGACATCACCGTCTGAACTAATTTCATAGACTGATTTTCATCGACTTTATAAGACAAGACTGACTGTGAACCGTGATCGACATTGCTTTACATATATGAACCAAAAAGGCTGGTAATAGGAGAATAAACTCGCCCTAATAATCGTGTAAAATTTCATACAAGTATATTTTGTAAATGCGTCTTTGCTCACCATGCCGTGCGCAATGAGCGGCTATCGCTTAAAAAGCGACAGCAGATCATGATCACGAAGATAAATAAAGACAAAAAATATATAAGGTAATTGTCAAGATGTTCGACGTACACGATGCCATGCTGTGATATGCAACCTCTGTAATCTCATGTAGCTACGTAGAGAAGCATAGGAAGTTTACTCTCCTTGTTTCCAGTCTTCTTGATATGAACCTTGACATGACATCCATCGAGAATGTTCTATGATTATCTAGACGCTTGTAATCAAGCAGACTGGAAACAGAAGAGTAAACTTTCCATGCTTCTCTACGTAGCTACATGAGATCTTGACAATTACCTTAAATTTTTGTGCTCTTCATTTATCTTTGTGATCATGATCTGCTGTCATTTGATATGGGTATGAAATTTTACACGATTTTTAGGGCGAATTTAATCTCCTGTTTCCAGTCTTCTTGCTTGTAATGATATTCTAGAAGCTTGTCAAACTGACAATACTGTGACAAACTGTACTTCACATATAGTTACTGGAAGGTTCGAGAATAAATATACTAATTCTAGAACTAATTAATGAACTATTCATTAAACAACTTAGAACACATACATACTAAAACGAATAACAACTGTAAGCACATGATAAACCATCCACCATTAATTTATTGTCCAATATGAATCTTCTATACTGAAAAAGTTTTCTGTACATACAATATAATGTAAGAAATAAAAAAAATTAACAAACATGGCAAGTCCTAGGCTCCATCAGCAGTGATCTGAAACCACAATAGATTTCATACTCACAAAGACGCTTTCCCGAGTTCCACACATCTTGAAATCTAGTGAATGCAGTCAATCTGAGTCACCACGAGCAGTATTGATACTCTACAAAATAAAGAAAGAAAGGAAAAAACGGTATTTCTTTTCCCGAGATAGTCTTAGCACAAACAGACAGACAGACCAGTAAATGAATATATATTTCTTCGACTCAGCTGACCATAAACATATGTTGAAAACCCAGACACCGAAAAGTCTACACGATTACCATACTTTCCTTACACAGCTACTTGGATTAGCGGTAGGAAAGCAAAATGATTTACATGTCCGTCCAGCATGTAGCAGAATTGTCGCCTGATGGGAAGAAACTTGTTGGATGTTTATTGTCTTTCTCGGTCTTCCTACAAGGACTCCACATCAATTACTATGGCAGTTCTAAGAAAAAGCAAATATAATTTTAGCATAAGCATCTATTAAATAATCCACAGAAAATAGCAAACACTTATTTATGCATTTTGAATGTCCTGGTAGGTAGGAAGGTTATGTCAGAATTTCGTTTAAGCTAGTTTTCAATTATTCTGACCATTTTTTGCCAACAGGATAGCTAGTAGGTGTCTGCTGTGGACACTGCGAAAGTCTGTTGACTCTTAAAATTTAGCATAATTGCAACATCTGGTTAGTCGGCCACAGAGATATTCACATGAATCTTTTGAGAGAATCCAATTTACATAAATTAAAACATCAAATATTAGTGCTAATCTCCTGTAGTAGCAATCTACCTATCTGACAAACATAATATAGGGTGAGCCAATCAAAACGAAACAAGGTTTATATTTCATATACCGTTCCTTAAAAAAAAATCACTCCTGATCCCTCGATTTTTATATTTAGATTTTTCCCATATCACCAACCATATCTTATTTTAAAGGCAGTCAAATTCTCTTCTCAGTGCATCTTAGTTTTGCAAATTTGTTGCAGACGATTTCGGAAAGATTAGAAGAGAATAGTAAAAAAATAATTATTACCCGTCGAGAAAATGTTGAGATCCGTTGATTTTCATATCAGGAAAAAAGTTTTTGTTTATTTTCAAGTCAGGAGCCGTAACAACGCATAAAATAAATAGATGGTATTGAATGTCAAATGATACCACAATTCAATTATTATTTTCAAGCATTTCTGCCAATGCAATAATTGCAAATACATCTCTCCATTTAGATTTCCTAGGAGAAAGAAAGGATCAATTAAACAATCGCCATAAATTCCAACGCAGACATTTCAGGATTTTGAGTCGGAGCCTCATGGATTTTGATATGGGGATTTTCGGGGTTCGAGCTCACTCCCACGGGGGGATTGAAGTGACAAGGCTCATTGATATGCGCAAAATATTTACCGCGGAAAATTACAATCGTTGGATCCGAGCGATTTCGTTTTCATCAAGAGGTATATGACATATTGATCCTGTTTCGTTTTGATTGGCCCACTCTGTATATAATCGTATATAGAAGACGATGGTTGTCTATCGTCATTTGAAATTATTAATGAAGATTCATACACGGGCCGTAATATCCAGAATCGACTCTCCAGGGAGGACATTCAAACTTAATGAAATTCGTGCTTTCAAAAGCTACCAGGATGTGTACATCAAAAAGCCGAACACGATACCGCGAACGACGTATATATATATATATATATATATATATATATATATATATATATATATATATATATATATATATATATAGAGAGAGAGAGAGAGAGAGAGAGAAATTGGACAAGCCCTATCTGCCGGCCGGTTATTAGAATGTGAAATTTTCATGCTGCCTGCCTGGTTGAATGGACATAATATGCAAGTCGGTTGTTAGTTAGGAATTGGCATTTTGGCGGCTGGCATTTCTCTTTTGCAAAGAGACAAAAAAGCAAGAAAATTAGGAATTATTAGATATTTTCATTTCATTTGCGTTTGATGAAGTCGATGACCATTCTACACAGAATTGTTTCTTAAGGTAGGCCAGTAATCCCTTTTGCATGAATTATGCCAAGCAGTTTCGTCCAACCGCCTAAATCTACTCTTTGCCCAGTGTTGTTGACGTCCCTAGCAGTGCAAAGTGAGCAGGATCAAAAATACATATTTGGTGCTTGTAGAGCTAATTAAGTGCTAATTGAATCCTGCATTTCTAAATTAATTACTCTTTTAGTTTTTTAGTGAATGGCAGAGATTGTCGCTCTCAAAATACAAGCATCTAATCGGTACTTCCGGTACATAAACTATAATAGTAACGATTATTTGAGGTAATTTGTACGAGAAATTCAATAAAATTTACATATTTCTTATTTTAATTAATTAAGTGCTGTATCCCAAAATTAATCGATCTTATAGTTTCTCGGAATATGGCTGCTTTGCTTTTAAAAATCATCTTTCTCGAGAAAATCTTATTTGGTGCTTCTAGAGCTAGCTAATTGTGTGCTAATTAATTGCTGTATCCCGAAATTAATTGCAATAATTTTTATAAGATTTCAGCCAATACAATTATATCGTTAGGTAAGAGAAATACTCACCGACGTGGTTGGTAACGAACTTAGCCATCGGTAAACCTATCTTACTGTTTTGTAGGAACATATGTTGGCAATCGAAAACATTCCGGTGTTATGAAAATTAGAAAGTTTTGTCCCTTAGCTTTCCAGTATCAGAATTATACATTTCTTAATTGGGTGAGATTATAATTTTAAAACCATTAAATTCTTAATTTTAAACTGGAATTAAAAATGGTTTACATAAAATTAAGTAGATAGGTAGGTAAACTATCCTAAGAAAATCTAAATGACTTTCAGTTTTTTAAATAGTTTTTATTGCTTGCGGTTCTTGTATCAATCGACTCCGCAGCGATTTCTCAGGCCCCATACGGTCTAGAGACTTCAAATTTCGAATTCGTACTTAGATAGCTGACATCTCGCCGCCTGTTAAGCTCCAAGTGTGATCGAATATTGGTAATTATAATTATCTCATTCAATCTCATTCAACCAAGATCATTATTTTGTCGACATGGAACGACAATGGGATCCGTCACTGGAATTACGCACGAGCATGAAGCGTATATATACGTCTCGTTCTCTGGTATATAGGTACTTTCTGGAAGATCGTCTATGGTTATGTCGCAATTGTCAGACGTCAGACGTTATTGTTATTAATTTTGTGTTGTGGTAGACAAACAGTAATTTGTTATGGAATTGCTGTTGCTGGCAAACACATATACATAAATATAGTTAAAATCGAGAAAAGGATAGCAATAGTAGGTACTCATCGGTACGGTTTAAATCTTAAATGCCCAATAAAAACTATTTTTAATTTTTTTCAAAAATTTCACTTGTTCGTTGTACCTTTAAAGCTATAAATAGCAAAATTATGCTTTTTATTTGTCATCAAAGAAAGTTCTCAAAAAAGTTGATTTTTAAAAGCAAAGTCACCATTTTTTGAAAAACTATAAGAGCAATTAATTTCTGAATACAGCACTTAATTAACACTTAATTTGCCCTAAAACCACTAAAAAGATGTTCTTAAAAATTTTGATTTTTAAATGTTGCTCTGCTAGCTTTATATCGTGAGCTAGCAAGGCAGCCAATTTTTAAGAAAACTATAAGAGCAATTAATTTCGGAATAAAGTAATTAATTTCGGAATAGAGCAATTAATTAGCACTTAATTAGCTTTACAAACACAGAAAAAGAATTTTTCAAAAAGGTTACTCTGCGTTCTTTAGATTTAAAGCTAGCAAAGCAGCTATTTTCCAAAAAACTATAAGAACAATTAATTTCTGAATACAGCACTTAATTAGCTCTACAATCACAGAATATGTATTTTAAATTCTGCTCACTTTGCTGTGCTAGTTTAGGCACGTGTGTTGTTGTGTATACCCATAATGAGACGGATGAGCATGACTCCGATTTGGAATAACCAAACCTGCGATTCTTGAGGTCCCAATAAATCTTCATTTCAAATTACCACTCTAACGATTCCCTTCTACGGTAAGATAACGGATAGATGGATATCATAAAATGCCTTAAATTCATAATTGTCACTACCTTCTGTCGATATTCCTGACAGAAGTTTTTGCCACTCCATTTGACTATTGATTGACACAACAAAGTGGTTTGTTTGAACATTTGCTTGTTGGCTCTATTACTCGGAATGATTCTAAAATTATTTCAGTTGAATACGTAGATGCAAAAAATTGTATTCCTAATTTGCACAAGTAGCGAAATAATATCCCTGCGATGACAATATTTTTTTATTTGATTGATTTGATTATTTGATTGATTGATTGTACCTATATGAATTGGAATGCACTGGACTAATAACAAAATCCTCGAGTTTCATGGGATTTATTGTAAAAATAGATTCAGAAAACGTGATATAAGGTGACCCCGAAAGATCACTCTCATGAGGCCAAAGAAGTTTCACTTAAAAGAAAATTACTTTTTCTCTTGAAACTCGAAAACCAAAAAAATAGGTACTTATTACATTTTCTGAAGCACGATATAAAATAATATCAAATTGCACAATTTCGCTCCCATAATTTATCAAACTGCTATACTCCAGTTCGTAAACTGTAGGCACTAAATTCCAAGAAATTCGAAAGCTTTAGAGGGACTATGATAATGCCAGATATTTTATTATTTGATATTTCCTACTTTAATAATCTGCAGCCATGTAATAAGGTCAAATAGTCACACGAAGATCCAGAAGAACACCGAAAAGTCACAGTCATTTCTGAGATTTTAGTCTTACACTCCAACCTCTCCAACCTATGTTGCTATTATCGAATTCAACATACTCGTATTCTGTTTCGAGCTAGAGAGTTTTTGCAAATTTCACCAAACTCTGGTTGTATCTGCCCTATATATTATTTGCCATTTAATAGCTAATTGCCGTATAATCTCATTGACAGTATCTCTCGGTATCTCCCAAACGATTATAAAATTGCAAACAAAACCATCAGATAGGAACAGGGAAAATAATTCAGGTATTTTTCTTATCCCATAACATTACCTCTATATCTACCTCCATATCTATATACCACATTGAAAACAATCTGGTGAATTTATTACCTTGGTCCTGTAATCCTTTGCCATTAGCTTTAGCCCCTAGAGGGTTATCATTTTTGGGACCGTAGAATTGAACTGGAAACTTTAATAAATTGCAAAAGTAAGATTCGGGTTATGCCCAAGTAATTCTCTATTTGATTATTGATCGGCGATTTTGCATAGTAAACGTGCTCTGATTTTGATGATTATTTTTTTTTCATTTGGAAGAGGATTTTGAGAATTGGTTCCGTTGAAAAAAAATCAATCAAAGTAATTCCCATCCCCTCAGAAACTTTCGCCAAAGAGGGTGGTGGGGGCAATTTTTCCAAAAAATTGGAACATCTGAGACGGCAGAATTAAAGAAGATTCCATTTCCGGAAACGTTTAAACTTGACATTTAAAAAAATAATCATAGATTTCCGAGTTAAAGCAGTTGCAATGGTTGTAATATGTGTATCAGCTATGTGGAGGGTTTTTTTTTTCGAAAATAAAAAATTCTAGATTGGAAAATTAGAAACGGGACCATATCCGGCATTGCTTAAATTGGAAATTTAAAAAAAAAACATATGTTTTCGAGTTACATTAGTTGTAATGTCTGAAATATGTGTGTTTCTGGTATTTGTTGAGGGCATTTTTTTCTAAAATGAAACATATGTGACGGCCAAATTAAAGAAGAGAACATATGTGACAACATCTAAATTGGACATTTTTCAAAAACGGTTATGGTTTCCGAGTTACAGGAGTGATAAAATCTGAAATGTGTGCATTTTTACCGCCACGTTTTCAGATCTCTATGGATAATAACGTCACAAGTAAAGAATATACATGGGTAATAGGATAAGTATTATTTCCGCGCTCTTTTGAAATCTCTTAGTAATAATTAGATACTAGTGGTCGCCCAACGGTCGAAATTCGACCGTAATTCATTATTTATCAAATTCAAACCTTACATAGATTTTTTTGATAAAGATATAATAATTGCATATGATTTTTGGGAATTTTGTTCTGTTACGTCAGTTGCAAGCATCAGATTGTGTTGTTGGCCTAAATTCCTCACAATACATATGAAATTTGAAATTTAATGTTAGTCAAAAAAGCACAATAACTACTAGCTATTTATTTTATAATACAATGCCTTGTAATGTTTTGATTTAATACTATTTTACCCTTAGGACAAATTGAAGAGTATGCAGACCTTTCACAAAAGTGACTTCAAATTCGAAATGTTTTGCATTGCAAAACTTGCGTTGTAAATGCACTAATTCACTATCAAAAGTATCAAAATTTCTTGAAATGACATTAAATGTGCATTTAAATGTATCCCTCAAAATAATTACATCATTTTGTATACATTATTCACAATATTTAAATTTGCGTTTGACTAGGGTTGTCATTCACGAATAAAACAATCTGACAGCCCTGACTCGTTGATTCTCTGTTCTCTGACTTCACATTGCAATTGGGTTCCTTATGCAACACACAATACACATTACCACGTAAACCATATTTTTTTATTTAGTAGTTTACAATATAAACGCTTATTGTACAATAAAATTTCGACATCGTGCACTACTTTAGCATATAAACTTTCACTATGCCAAATTTCATTCTCCTCTGTGCGCTTTTTAAGCCTTCAAAATCGTATACAATCACGTTTTAATATATAGATGAGCAACGTATTATCTTCTTAGGTGAACGTTGAATGATTTTGACTACTAATGTTAGACTGAAAAGTGTGAAATAAACATTTCTTACAAAAAATCGGACCGACTTCATTAGTAAGTGCACTGAAAAATACAAAATGATATGAATTCTATTAGTGCTGCTAGTTTTGGAATTGGTGCCTAGAACAACTAACTAAAACTGCTTTCAACTTAAAAATTACGGACACTAATAGAATTAATATTATTTTGTATTTTTCAGTGCACTTGGTGAAAATATTTGCACATATTCCGCTCCATACACGACGCGAGTGCCAAAGTTTGTCATTGCCAAGAGGTTTGTTTCTGTCGTCTCACTTAATTTTAAGAAGTTATTGTTATGTCATCATCCTTGATACTCTCTCATTAGATTTAGATTCGATTAAATCACACATATCTTTGTGTTTTATCAGCATAGTTGCTAAAAAAATGCAGTAGGTTATCCACTCTAAATAAAACATTTATATCAATTCTATTTTGCGCCTCATTTAAACCTTTTTAATGGGATCAACAATTAAATCGTTCATTATGAAAGTGTGTGAGAGAGAAAGAGAGAGAATGATAGGAAGCAAGAAAGACAGAGAGATAAATAGGATCGAAAATTTTATACGGTCTGATTCATCATCATCGCATGTGCATTTTGCTGGTTGGAAGGTTAAATTCCGCTAATTTGCATTTTGCAAAATGTTCAAATCTATAATTTACTCGATAGTGATTAGTGTGTTAATCATTATGTGTATCGGAATTTTATAATAATAACGACTGAGAGATTATTACGGAAAATTGGTCTCGTTAGATCATGCATGTGTGGTGGTAAATGTGTATCTATATCTGCATTCAATGTCAAAATATTTGTTTTATACAGGGTCATTTCACTGGATTTTTGTGGATAGCAAAAGAATCAGTTTTATTTAATTATTACAATAATATTTCTCCATAATTTAGGCACAGGTAAGCTATTGATTTGATAGGTATACAATTCGACTTTGTGCTTTTTTTTTGGTCTTTGCGCGCCTTTTATATAGTAATCGTACTCTGATTCTGATGATTATTGGTTCATTTGAAAGAGGAGGCTTGAGAAATGGTCCCATATTCATAAAAACGGAAATCCGAAATATCCTTCCCTCCGAAAACAGCCCACTAAGGAAGTGGAGGGGTCAAATTTACTCGAAAATCGAAATGCTGAGATGGTATAATTAAAGATAGGACAATATCCGGAAAGTTTAAATTTAACATTTTTTCAAAAGCTTTACGGTTTTCGAGATAGAGGCATGTAAAATTCTCAAATATATGTATTTTTGCTATGCGGAAAATAAAAAATCTGTGTAGAATACATTAAAGACCTTATTATTTGTAGCATCATTTATAATGAAATTTTTTTCCATAGAGTTACGGTTTTCAAGTTAGAACGGTGGTAAAATGGTATAATATCTAAAATACGTATGCGTATTTCCGCAGCGATATTTTGAGATCTCAATAATAACAACTACAAGAATATACGTGGATAAGGATAAGTACTATTTCAACGATTTTTGTGACTAATGTTACACTCAGAGGTGTGAAATAAATATTTTTTACCAGAAATTGGACCGACGTTGGTGCACTGAAAAATAAAGAATAATATTAATTCTATTAGTGCTGGTACTTGTGAAGTTGGTGTCAAAAGTTCTAAATCTAACTGCAACTCACAAGTTCAAAAGTAACAGCACCAATAGAATTAATATTATTTTGTACTTTTCAGTGCATCAACTAATAACATTGGTACAATTTTCTTTTAAAATATTTATCTTTAAGCGATAGATGCACCAATGAGGCACATTCTTGAAATATTTTTATTTATAAATACACAGAGTCACCTAAAGTAAGATAAGCAAGTTTTTTAGTTTTTTTACTTTCCTACGCTACTGCAGTAGCTGTATAAGGAAAGTATTGTAATCGTGTGAAATTTTCGGTATCGAGATTTTTACAAATGTTGACGTTTCAGAGTTTTCTAAGTCTAATAAACATATTTTCAGCCATTGGTCTCTCTGTCTGTGACAGCATTATCTCGGGAACGGATAGGTGTATTTTGTTGCTTTCTTCTTTATTTTGTTTGGTACCAATATCACTCGCCGGTGGCACTGAATGAGAATCCTGTATACACTGGGTATTGAGCTATAGCCAAAAGACGTGATTTGCTCAAGAATGTAGCGCGAAAACGGCTCTAAGGATTTTGTTGAAACTTCCCTAAAGTATTCTTTTGACAGCCCTTCACCACCCACATACAGCGCCATCTCTGAGAAAAAGCACAAAAAAGTTATGCTTGAATAAAATTCCGTATTTTCCACATGTTTCTTCAGATTCTGGCTGAATGTTTCATCTTGCGAAAAAATGTTACATGACCATTTTTGTTTGTCTTGACATGCTGAAAAAAATGAGTGGTAGCACGATTTAACCAGAGGATTTTTACTTTACTACCGCTATTATCGTCGCTATGTAAGGGGAATATAGTAATAGTGTAAAATTTTTCATTCACTGGAATTTGCCTTCGAGCAGTAGGAAAGTCGTGTGAGTGGACACACCAGATTTTTTATAATGGCAGCCCCATTCTTGGTATATTTTCCGATTGCTCACTAAATGGTCGATATAATGCACCCAGGTTTCATAGAATTATCTGTAATAGTTTTAGATTTATGTCAATTTTCATTAAAAAAAAACTCCTTGCATAGGCCCATAAGAAAATTAATAACTTCGGTACCATTTAAGATAACTGAACCATCTTTTTTATTTGATTCCTTGATCTTTAGAGTACTTTTTGAAATATAAGTAAGTAAATAAAGTTCTAGTTGATGTTCCGATACCTACTACGATATATAAAAATCTGGTGTGTCCACTCACATGACTTTCCTACCGCTCGCAGGTAGTGAATGAATTTTTTTATACTATTACAATACTTTCATTACATAGCGACGATAATAGCGGTAGTGAAGTAAAAATCCTCTGATTAAATCGTGCTACCACTCATTTTTTTCAGACAAACAACAATGGTCATGTAATATTTTTTCGTAAGATGAAACATTTAGCCAGAATCTGAAGAAACATGTGGAAAATGCGGAATTTTATTCAGGCGCTTTTTTGTGCTTTTCCTCAGAGATAGCGCCATATGTGGGTGGTAAAGGGCTCTCAGAAGAATACTTCAGGTAAGTTTAATCAAAATCCGTTTTCGCGCTATAGTCTTGAGCAAATCACGTTTTTTGGCTATAGCTCAACACCCAGTGTATACAGGATTCTCATTCAGTGCTACCGGCGAGTGATATTGGTACCAAACAAAACAGAAAAGAAAGCAACAAAATCCACCGATCCGTTCCCGAGATAATGCTGTCACAGACAGACAGACGGACAGATATACAGACAGACCAATGGCTGAAAATATGTTTATTGGACTTAGAAAACTCTGAAACGTCAACATTTGAAAAAATCTCGATACCGAAAATTTCACACGATTACAATACTTTCCTTATACAGCTACTATAGTAGCGTAGGAAAGTAAAAAAAAACTACTTACCTACTAATGGCAATAGATCAACTTTTTCATTCTATTTTTTCTGTCCATATAAAGTTTTTGAGCTCTACTTTCTGAGATTCTTAGCAGAATAAGAATAGATGTCCCTAAAGTAAGCACTACTATAAAAAGTGTTGATGGTTTGTTCTCAAAAAAGGAATCGAGTAGGCCGCCCTTCTAAAGTTTGACCATTCACGTACATTCAATAATATATTTTACTACCAACGAAACAATATGGTTCAATGTATTGGCAAAGCGGGCAGTAATTCCTTATTAGGGATCAAAATCTACCATTGAATATATCCCTAAGCAAGAACTGCACAGATGTCTTCTTTCCGAAACTAAGGACATTGGTTTGAACTCACTGCTAGTGTGTTATATACCAAAAAGAAAATAGTTAGCGGTCAGATCAGTGCGGAAAAAGGATTTGCTTCTTTTATTGATACAACAGGAAAATAATCATTTGTGCAGAAGGAGTTTAATACGCACCAGAAGTGAATATTTCACAATGTCTTTTGAACAGTTTCACACTTATCGGTTATCAATAGTTTTAGTTGTAGAAGTTTAGCTTATCTTACTTTCGGAACTATCGTTTAAAGAAAATTTCAAATCGATAACATGGTATGTGAGAATTTATGGAGCTTGCACGCACCCCGGTATCACCCGGTATAAGTTGGTATGTGATTTCAAAACAGAAAGTTTATCTCGTGCACATATTTTTATTCACACGTTACAAAACCTAAACAGGAGCTTTCAAAATGTTTGTCTTTCCGTCTTTTTGTTCGTGGTAAACTCTGAAACGGGTGAACGGATTTCGAGTAGACTGTCATTAACATTATTTTACGTAGGGAGTTTTGAATAAAGTTACCAAATTTTTCTTGCATCTACTAGTCTAATAATCACTATTTGTTTCTACATATCGCAAAAAATATCAGTTCTCTAAAATCACAAAAAGCAAAATTATTGTAAACATTCAGATATTCATATGATATGTAAGTAGGTGTAAAGACTGCTCAAAGCAATTCGGAACATCGAACTGATCAACATGGAAATGAAAGATGTTTCCATTTTTAAATTTTATTAAGAAGATCATATTTATTAGCAAAATGAGTTTGACCTAATGGTCTTAATAGACTCATGAAAATACTGTCAAAAAGTGAATGAAAAAAATAGTAAAGTTAGGAGCGTCCTCGTGTTGAAATCGAAGCAAGCCTGTTGATTTGTTCAATTGATAGATATAGTTCAAAATCAATGTTTCTCCATCTCATAATAAATATGCAATGTTCATGATGAAAACGTTATCATACCAGAACTAAGCTGTATCACCAATCGACTTCTCAACCCCCAAACACTATACATCCTGAAACTTTTATCTGCGAAGCCATTCTTGAAATAGCTAATGTGAACCTCGAGGGTCACACCGATTGAATATGAAGTATCGTCAATCGATTTCTCGACTCCGAAAACCCCTTTTTGCTGATTTTTACCAAAATCTTCTAACCCTTCCTTGAAATAGCTAATGTGTAGCTTAAGGGTCGCAATATATTAGATATGTACAAATTTTCTGTGAAAATTTCCGATTAAATTATTAGAAACTCATATTAAATTAAAATCTTTTATTTAAAAAATGGGTTTCGTTAAAAAAAAACTCACGAGGTGAACAGGATTGGAACCGAGGAACTCTAAATTAATACCCGGTAGCTTAACCATAGGACCATTTTTTCCTATTATATTATCGGGTTCATATTGATATCTGAAATTTAATCTGCAAAACTCCTAAAATGGGAATATTAAATGCTGAAAACGATTTTTCTTGTGAATGTGAATACAACCAATCGATTCAATACCTCTAGAACCCATACATATGAATTTTCATCGAAATCGGTAGACCAGATTCCGAGATAAAATTTGCATATATGTATATATATATATATATATATATATATATATATATATATATATATATATATATAAGCATTGCTCGTTTATTATAATTAGATACAGATCTAGGATAACACAGATCCAATTTAGTGACAATGACATTCTAAGAAAAGCTTATTTGGTAAATGTCACAAGGTTTCTATTATTAATATTTTTGGATGAGTCACGTTTCAAAGATTTCTCACAATATTAGCTACAAAAGAGATTTTTCGTGCCCATCCCCTCTGACATCTTCGAGAAGCAGGCAGAATCGCATGCTGTGTTCTCGTTTTTTAAATAGTCGATAGAATACGGAGAAGGCTATCAGACAATAATGCCTTTAGGCGCTTTCTCAATATACAGAGTGGCCTGTACAGAAGAGCTTTCTCTGATTGCTGTATATTATGTTTGATCTAATTATTGTGGAAGTGGATTCAGTGTTAGCTACAATCAACAAATACATATCTAGTAATATACATTGGAGAATCATTAAAAGCCACTGTTTTCTTAGACGTAACTATTCTGAATAACCGAACAGCGGGGCAAGTGAGAGTCTGACTCGCACATAAAAGGATCTGTGCCATGGTACAAGCACTGCCGACGACCGATTACGGCTCAAAACTTGTATGGAGACCCCCTTTAATTTTTAACTTTACGTTATTTCAATTATTTGTTATAGCAGCTCTAATATTACACAGTTTTTTTAAAATTTCGTGTGTCTACATATTAGATACAGTTGAAGAGATACAGCGATTGTGAAATGGTCGAGCCGAAAAAATCAGGTTTTTTTTTTAATTGAGAACCCTTTTATTCTCAATTTTATTATTTGTTGCAATCGAAATACACATTCTGAGAAAACGGCAACAGCTGTCTACCTGTCTTAGTAAGACAAAACTATTTATTTTGAGTATTTTTGCTCAATTATAACGCAGAAAAAAAGATAAATCATTCAAATTGATAGTAGGTATATCATGGCACCGTTTATCTTGGTGAAGACAC
This sequence comes from Crioceris asparagi, assembly GCA_958507055.1. NCBI lineage: Eukaryota > Metazoa > Arthropoda > Insecta > Coleoptera > Chrysomelidae > Crioceris > Crioceris asparagi. The sequence goes on from OY293826.1 coordinate 120,060,884, forward strand.
AGAAGACTGCGTTGACATTTCGTCTAAATTGAAAAGAGGGAACGATCGTAGTAGGCACATTTCTAAATGAAATTTAACTAAAAATATAAAACGCTATTTAAAAAGAGAGAAAAAAATTGGTAAAAGCCTTTACCTATGACTTCCCTCGACAAACCACCCCGCTTCGAGATGGAAACAACCTCGTCGCTTCTACCGTTCTTATATTGACACTTAATATTTTGGACACCCTGTATATATGATTAACGAAAACCCTTACATTGCGTCGCCGGTAGTCCTTCAATATGCATACCAAAATTCGTTGTCCTAGGTCAAGCCGTTATTGAGCTACAACGCCAACAGACTACAGACAGACAGACAGACAGACCGACGGACTTGAGATACCATGATTTTCGTGATCTAGGAAGCCCTAAATGTAAATATCAGTAAAAATCTCGAGGTCGATTTTTTACGTGAATACAATACTTCCCTTATTGAGGGAACTAAAAAAAACCTACCTGAACACCGCTGTACTATCTGACGCGCAATCAATTTATATTCTTAGGTATATGAATCCGCCTTATTGCTTTCGCAAAGATATTTTAGGCTTTCACTTGCCCTAACTCTGATTTAGGTAGTGTTTGTGGTGTATTCTTGACAGTATTAAACTATACCTCTATCACCAATTGGACCAACTTTATTTATTGGTGCACTGGAAAATACAAAATAATAACAATTTAGGGGTACTGGTAATTTTGAAGTTGTGCAATTGTAGTTAAGACTCTTGGCACCAACTTGACAAGTACCAATAGAATTAATATTATTTTGTATTTTTCACTGCACCAACAAATAAATAAAGTCGGTCCATTTTTTTGTTTAAATACTTATTTCACACTTTTGAGTGTTAAATTAGTAATGAAAATCGTTGAACGTTCAGTAATACCAAAGAAGATAGTATTTGTCATATTACCCACGTATATTCTTTTCATGTACTTCTTATTATTCAGAGATCTCAAAACATCGCGGCGGATATACTCATATTTTAGATTTTACCGCTACTTGAAATCCGTAACTCTATGGTAAAAATGTTCAATTTAAATGTTGCTACAAATAACCTGGCCTTGAATTCAGCCGTCTTAGATTTTAAATTTTCGAAAGAAATTGCTCCCTCCGCATAGCTGAAATACACATATTTCTGATTTTTAACATTGCTATAACCCGAAAACCGTAACTATTCTGACAAAATATTCCATTTAATCGTCGAAAGCGATTTCGGATTGGAGTAGGTACGTTTACTATATACAGCGCGCGCACAAACCAAAAAACAAAAAACATGAATTGATAATTAGTTTTACTTTTATCTCGTAAGTAATACTTCCTTACTAATAATTCTAGTAAATATATCCCAAAAGACAAACGTCATTTTTTTCCTTCTAATTCGTGGTACAGCTACAACACCAGAAATAACATTTTCTCGCATACTTCAATTCATATCTAAATTTGAGATATAAATAGGATATTCTTGAATATTTTTAAATTTATATAGGTATCTATATTAATTTTAGTCTCATTATGTCACAAATATGAAGCCATTACTGAAGTCGTATTTCAAAGAGTCCTGAAGTTTCTCGTAATTTGTACCTATTATACATATAAGATTTTGAATTGTATTTGAGAGGTCGGTACCTATATGTTTCTTTTTTAATAAAAACTGAAATAATGATTACACCTCCTGATTATTATCTGTACCTAGGAAACCCTTTCCACGTTTCCTGAATTTTAGAAAATTTTCATTCTGGAAAACCGAAACAAAACCCTTATCGATTTTGTTACCTATCATTTGATGACCTCAAGCTTAAGTCTATTTATTTTCTATATACCTATACTTTAATATTGAATAACCCTGTATACGAAACATGCGAGCTGTCATATCTTTGGCAAAAAGATCATAGAGTTCTTATGAATAATTTATGATGTCTGTCTGCTGTTGCTTTGATCCGCGTAGGCATAACATGCTAACATTGAATAGATATATTCTACCTACCTATATTATAACAAATAGACAACTGGCTGATGCAAGATATATCTATCAACTGTCTATTGATCTTCAGCCCTGCATTTTGTGACGTTGTTCATTAATCATAAATATATTTGATTCAGAATAAATAGGAAGGAATGTCAAACGTTGTAGGTATAGTATTTTTCAGCATATTTGGCTATGACTTTATAACATTAACAAAAAAAATTGTACTTTTAATACTCATTTGGAATAATCCCATCATTATTCATATATCAGATGAAACAAAAAATCGCTAAAAATGAACGTCGATTACTAATTAGAGGTTTCGCTAAAAGTTTGATATTAATTAATTACTAGATACCAAATAAAATGTCATATTCCGCTGAGTACAAAAAACGTTTGTTTAATATAGTGACTTATTTTCAAAATTATTAAGTATCTCGAATTAAGGGCCAATTCTAAAAGCAAAAAGTGTCCGAAGTCTCGTCAAAATTCCGCAAAGCACATTATACAACCTAGAAGATCCAAACAGAGCAACGGTCTTTGAAGGAACATGTCTGCAAATGTTTCCAGGAACAAAACTGAATAATACTCTGCATTGTTTAAAGGAGGTCATTCGTTAAATATATGCTTAAAAGGAACATTATAGCGAAGATTAAATACACCATCTTTGATAATAGATACTTTAAATTACAGGCAGTATGTGGCAGAATCGCCAGATATCCAGATTTCTATCGTCAAGATCATAACCTAATTTTCGTTTATTGACTTCTTAACATCAGAATTCAAGAATATCAAATATAATATAATCACAATTGAAATTCAACATCACCTGCAAAACATATCTTTATTAATGATTTTAAATATAAAGTTCACATAAGTAGAAGACTACGCTGCTTTTGTTAAATGAGCATATATCTAAATATCACTAGAATAAAATTCATATTCGGGCAAAACACTGTTTAAATGAGTAGAGTCACAGAATCCTCCTATAGCAGGTATGGTAATCTCCCACGATTCCGCGGCCGCCTTGATTAAATAACAGAGGTATTTGTTTTGCCAATACATGATACCTTATATCGTTTAGGATGGTAGCCTAAATTGTATATTTTTTAAGATTTCGAGCTCAGTACTACGGTCATTTTTTTATATACCATTTCATTATTTTGAAAAACAATATATTGAAATTAAATTGTCCTTTTATTTGAAATGTTTTATGTGGCGCTTGAAGAAAACGTTTTTTCTTAATTTTCTAATTTGCTAGGCACCGGAGTGATTTTATAATACATGTTTATATTTTTATGTATTTTATGTACGGAGATGTAAAAAGCAAATACATAACGGAGCAGATAATTTATATTGCAGTTTATTAGTAGTAACAGAATTTCGTGAATAATACTATATACAACTCACCAGGCTTCCTTTAATAATTAATGATGACTGGGAGCATTTCGTATTTCTGGGAAAACAGATTACCTATTCATCATTCAGTTATGAACGGCTATATGATAGTTTCAGAGAATTTCTTTGTTGTAGATCGCAAGTCAAAAGACCACAATTCGCTAACTTTTGTGCAATTTCCAATTAGTAGTTAGAGAATATCTGTGCTGCTTGTGTTAACTAATTGATTCGATTTATATGCCAACGAATATCTTAACCATAACAATTTGCGATCTTGGATGAAGTGTACGGCATCTACTATCATTAGAGGGTACTGAAATCAGTGGCGTCACCTTAGCGGAGGCAGGGCGTCGTATATAATTTAAGGCAAATTCTTATTTTTAACATAGGTGCGTAATCATTAGTTCTCTCAATAATTATGAACGGCCCACCACGAAAAATGTAATGTGAAAAAGTGCAAGTTGTATTCACTTATTAATTTTGTAGCCGCCACAGACCAAATAGAGGTGATCAACAAACCATTAACCTAACATTTTTACCCTTACAGCCGGTAGCATAAGGGTCTCGCTAACAGTTCGTTAGCTAACGGATTGTTAAATTTGACGGGCCGTCAAAGTTTTCTCGCGTTTCACAAACAAAAATTAAGTTCTCGTTATCTAACGACCCGTTAACAATGTGACAGTCGGGCAGCAGTGCACAATCACGGTTAAATTATTGAAGAAGTACCATAGAGTACAGACTGTACAGAGATTTTATGTAAAGATTATGTTCTGTGGTAGTACAAGTGACAAGTGTCATAGCTAGGTTAAATACGTCGTGTTTTGTTTTGTTATCTGGAAAATATAAATAAAATTCATTAATATTATTTGCACTTGCATTATTACAGTTTAGTAAGTTGGTTACAGGTTAGATTGACAGGTAGAATTTTCGGCGTATTTTAATAGAAGGTAGGTATAATGGACAAGAAAATAGTTAATTTCAGTGAGGAGGAGAAGCTTTTATTACTGGATTTAGTTGAGAAGTAAGTTTGGTAGCTGGTACTCAATCAATATAAATAAAAACCTATTTAACTGAATGCTTAATCACTGCTTGTCGACTGATTAATCTGACAGAAGTTTCACGGATAGTTAACAAGCGGTTAGAGCTTTGTGAAACCGAAAAACTAGTTAACAGAGGTTTAATGGCTCGTCAGTCGTCAATTGTTAATGGATTGTTAACGAACTGTTAACGGCTCATCAATGATGATGAGCTGTTAAAAGAGCTTTGTGAAACCGGCTGTTTAGACTAGGAAAGAGAGTCTTTACCATGAAAACATCATGTATGGTTTACCCGGTAATCGAAATACATTACATATTTACTCACAACCATCTTACTTTTGCTATCCCTAGTGACAGAGATGCACAACAAATCTCTTTTAAATAATATTTTTACGCATATATGTTTCACCATTTTCTACTAGTATTTCTCTGTTATTTTTTTAGACAGATTTATTATTTCGTATATATAAAAATCCTTTAAGTTCACGTTTCAGTTTTCAATGTTTGTATTCTCACAAGATTCTTACATTAAAGACAAAACTTGCATACAGCCCTCAAAAGATTTTTAAATTTATAGCTATTGGCGCATTTCCTCATCGCCACTTTATTTGTTGTTCACCTCTATTTAACGCCATCTATTGACGTTTTACTTTCTCCAATATTCAACGAGATTATTCGTCGTTAAATCAGTTTCAACAATATTTTAAACATACTTTTGATTTTAATGCTTTCATACCTCAAATAAGCCAAAAAAAGTGAAGAAATTTAAGATTTTCGACGTTTTTCTTTAGAAAATGGTCTAAAAGCAGGGTTTTTCGGCCGTAACTCGACACCAGAGTATCTAAACTTCACCAAAAACAATAGGGCTCTTCCTTGGGTCGATACCAACCAATAAAGAACCATTTGTGTAAATTCGGTTTCGTTCTTGAGTTATCGTGCGGATTAACTTTCTTGCTTGCTTGCTTGCCTACAGACTTGTTTTTTGCGAATATCTCGAACGGGAATGACGTGATTTTTTTGGGATTCTTACAAACGATATATAATTTCAGGCACAACATTGGGTATATTCAACACTTTTTAATTGGAGTGGTTTTTGTTGGTCAAAATTCCAAAAAAACAATTTTTCAAAAAACCAAAAGTAATATATTCACATCGTGAAACGGTGTGAATATGAAAATATTCAATTTAAACGTTTCCGGATATTGTCTCGTGCTCTTTGGGAGAAGTTTTTGAGGGGAAGGACATGTTGAATGTCAATTTTTTTTCAATGGCTTAAATTCTCAATAGTCCTCTATCTAATGAGAAAATAATGCATAAAAAAACATGCAAACAGTCGAATAGAATATCTCTCCCGTTTGGCTCGTCGGTCAAAAAGCGCACCTATTTACTCAGCCATCTGTATTCGCGATATTTAAGTTTTTTTTTCTAATATAGTTAGTTTATACTATCAACATAGAGAACCATGTGATATGAAAAATATACTAAATTAATGTTTCTATCTTTTTCACACATTTTTTTCTCGCTCAATGCTCTTTTCCCAAATCCAAGCATACCTTTATTAGTCCTGATAAAACTAAAATATGTATTCTACAAGGTTAAAACCTATCTTGGATTATCAGTCTCAATTCACCTATTCTCCTGCATTTTTGCATGCATCTCTGTCTGTCCTCCTATTGAAATACCTACTTCATGATTTCCCAACAATTCGTGCTCACTCTTCCCAAACACACAGTTTAGATGTGCACGAGCTTGAAGCACCGAATGCTTTGTGTCCCACGAGAAACATACCAATGCAAAGCAGATTTCTGTAGAGACATGTGAACTTCTTACTTATTCGGGATTCCAGGATGGTCGTTAGTATGTAATGATCTCACCTCAAAGTTGCTCTGAACCCAGTTTTACGGTATATGGAGCTTTTGGCTTTGAGCCACTAAACACTCGATTTTCTCTCTCAAATGAAGCAAGCTCGATCCGAAGTATGATTCAGTTAGATAAGGTCATCGTCTTGAATTGTTGGAAAATATCAAAATTACTTATCGTCTTTTGTTTACCGGCTGCTTATTATTTTTATACCCTTAAATATATAGGAGAGAGGAACGGACTAAACAACAATAGTGTGAAAATAATTTTATAAAGCTCATACGTTATAATCGAATTTCCATTAGTTTTCAAATTAAAGCGTACTTTAAAAAGGTAATATTTAGTTCCACTTGTATGGAAATTATAATTTGTACTTACCAATAATCCTTGGGATTTATCGTGATGATCCTAATGCTTGGCCTTAAGAACTCCTGACCTCACCGCATTAAATTATGGTTTATGTGGCTGATTGAAAAGTCGTTTTGGGTAGATTCTTGGGATCCACTAGCAAAAGGTTTTAGTAATGTTGAAAATGATAAAAAGGAAATATTTTACTCAATCAACAAATGCCTTGATAGAAGAAGTAGAAAAGGTTTAGAGACGAATGGCTGAACTAATCTAATATTGTAGGCAAATTTTAAATTTTCAACAAATCTCTACGTTTCAGGGCTCTCTGAGCTCAATATATGGATGTATTTGTGTCCATTGATCTATATCAAAATTATCTCAGGAACGGATAGGCGGTTTTTAAGGAAAGGAGATGTCGGATTTGAATTTTTCTTAATATTTGACCATCTCTCAATTCTCTTGATTCAAATAAATCAAAAATCATCGAAATCAGAGTACGTTTACTATATACAGCTCGCGCACATACCAAAAAAGCAGACAGTAGAATTGTATACCTCCTCTGTTTGGAAAGTCGGTCAATAACATTAACAACAGAGGCAACCTAATAAAATCTGTTTTGAGGTATTACTTAGACATACAATTGCATCTGCATTTACATACAGTGGGTACCTACATATTACATATTTTTCTAATACTTAAATAATGAATGAATAAGAGTTTTGAATCCTTAATTAAATGTTGTTTTTATTCAGGTAATAACAAGAATAGAAACTTCGAGCTTGAATGTCCATTATTTAATACAACGTAAAGAATTCTTGTTACATCGGAAAGTGAATCTATACCTATATTAATATGTGATTGTAGACGATTTTTAAGGCATAAAACATGCACGAAAGTTTGAGATTTGGCATTGTGAAAGTTTATATGGTGAAGTAGTGCTCAAAGTTTGATGTATTACGCGTTAATATTTTAAATTACATTAAATTAAAAAAATATGGTTAAGGTAGTAGTAGTGTAATGTGTGTTGCATAACGAACCAAATTGCAATGTGAAGTCAACGAGTCAGGGCTGATTTTTTTTTTTTCGTGAATGTCAACGCTGGTCAAACCCAAATTTAAATGTTGTGAATAGTGTTTACAAAGTGATGTAATTATTTTGATGGATATCTCCATATAAATGCGAACTTAATGTCATTTCAAGAAATTTTAATACTTTATTGCAATGCAATGCATTTCGCATCTGAAGTAACTTTTGTGAAAGGACTGCGTTCTCTTCATTTTGTCATAAGTAATATTACCGACGTTAAGTCGAAACAGTACAATGCATTGTATTATAAAATTATTAGCTAGCCGTTATTGTGTTTTTTGAACTGTTACTAACATTAAATTTTAAATTTCGTATGTATTGTAAGAAATTAGGCAAACAACACACGCTAATGCCGTTTTCTACGAGCATACAATTGACGTAATAGAACAAAATTTCTAAAAATTATATGCAATTATTATATATTTGACAAAAAACCTCAATAACGTTTGAATTTAAAAAATAATTAAAATTATTACGGTCAAATTTTGACCACTGTGCGACCACTAGTATTTATTAAATGTTATTTGGCGAAAGTGAATAAAGGTAATAAACTAGTTAGTAACTTAATTATTCTTTTATTATTTGTTGTTATTTGGCATTAACGAATATTTTTCCTAGTTTTATCTATTATGTGAACTGTATCAGAGAATAACTGTAGGGGACCATCATAGAGTTAGTTCTCCTTGTACTTGCAGAATTATTAATTTGCAAGATTTGTTCTGAAACAGTTACTAAGAAACATTCCTTATAAGTTTGAATCATAAGAGTGGACTCATTAAAGGATAATTATAATATTTTTACTTACCTCAGCATACCTAATCATTTGAGAATATAGGGAGGAATATAGTCATGACATTTTTTATGCATAATGTTATTTTAATGTCTATTCTATTTATCAAGATCTATGACAATGAAATTGATTATTCTCGACAGGCTTCTAACTTGAATAAATCAAATCAAGTCTTAAGATTCTCCGAACAATATTTCATTCTATCTAAATGTCGATTAATATTTTACTTTATATGCTGAAAATGTCTATTTTATTGCTATACAAATGCTCATTCCTCGATTCATTACACTGTCATTATAATTAATCGTCGAAGATCAATACAGAAATTAAGATATTTTTGTCCTCTTATTACAATTAACAAATAGCAAATTTAGAACCTTGCCTAGGTTTTGATGGATATAAGACTCATCCCAAACATCTTCAGATATCATAGAAATAGGAAGACGAAATGTTGAATCATAACTCAAATATTGTTCAAATCCATCTACTCAAATCAAAATTGAATTTTAAGTATACCAAAAATATTCAGTATTTATATAGCGATAAAACAATTTAATCGATCCGTTTATTATGGAAAGGCGATTATGGTTTATATTAAATAATGCATTGACAGAAACGGAAATATAATATATTATGCTAACTGGAATGGAAATATATACACAAATATCATGAATATTCACCCATAAAATTTTTACAATTGCTATAAAATTTGTCGTCAGCTTTTCAACCACGATTACACGGTACGTTATTTACACCATTGAACCAATATACCAACATCCTCTTTTATGACTTTCAGTGCTTTTTTATCGCTTGAACATTTTGGAATACTAAACGCCAATTATTTACTATTCGACATATTTCACACCTTTGTAGCTGCTCGTGAAATGAAATATTCTAATCGGCACGCGCAATCTCATAAAATTGTTTTAATAGGAATTTTTTACATTTTGCTTTTGATATTATCAAGCAATAATAATTTTGTGTTGGATTGGAGTTATGTCTATAAAAATCAGCCTACAGTTTTGATAAAAAATGTTATTCCAATGTTTACAGCGTAGTATTCCTTAAATGTTTGTTATAAATTCAGAAAATAGATGGGACTGGGGTATGTTGTCTTGAATTTCCCCTAGCATCCATAAGTGTTTATGCTAAATAGGTCCCTGGGTGAATCTTATTATCTCCAGACTGGAGCTGTACCACAAACCATAAAATGAACTCTGTGTGTTTTACACACTCCGATCCACTGCGAGCCATGCCGTGTACACGGTCTTTCAGAATGCGTCACTTTAAATAAAATTACGCCCAGGCGGCATTTAAACATTCTGGTATATGACACAGCACCAGAGCAAATTTGATTACTTAGTTCATTTCAAATATTTAACCATTAATAGATGAAGTGCGCAATCCAAGACCAAGAATGTTGAACAGTGCTGAAACGGAGGTCAGAATGTTAGGTCAAAGATTAGAAACACCTTTAATCTTTGGTTAGGTATTGTGTTGGGAACATTCAAAATAGTAAGTCAAATAAGATCAAAAAATGACGTTGATGTTTTTGTTATACAGTGTCTGTCTGAAACAAATATTGGGTTCCGTATCTTTTAAAATTTTATCAAATTTCATAAAGAAAAGCATTCATTATAGAAACACATTCCAAACTAAATTGTTGTACGCTCTACTAAACAACCACCGAAAAGTTACGGGATCACAAGCGAAAAGGGGTACTGGGTTGGTAGAATACCTATGGAGGCGGTGAATTACCATCGAGTTACCGCCATGATAGTTTTATGAGGCTCAGTGCACCTCTGTTCGCTTCAGGTCTGGTAGCTTCGCTAGTCTATAATAACAGCGTAGTTTTAATGTGTTTCCACAAGACTGGAAAACTACCCAAATATTATACATGTTCACTCAACAAAAAATATGAGATCTATGTTATGATACTCTTACATTGCAAGACTTACAAGTTAAACTGTCATGCCGATATTAAGGCAATATCACAGTGAGACAACTTATCAATAAATAACGGTAACATTTCTTAAAGTAAATAATTGTTGGTGACTAGTTAATCTCGCTGTAAAAATTAACCAATTCATAAACAGAAATAAACAACAAAATATTGGACAGGAGTGCTCAACAAAAATTGGATTTTTAAAAGAATCTGGCTACGAAATTATTATATAGATTGTTTTAAATATAGGGTTATAACAACCTTCTAGTCCCCCTTGTATAATAACGAAAACCATAACATTTTATCAAAGGCTGTATATGTAAGATGAACTTAATAATTTCATTTACCATTTGTTAAAAAAAAAGTACGAAAATTATACTAAAAATAAAAAAGATATGAGACTTCAAATTTGACCAAATATTAACATGTTGCGTTTTTAATATTTGTAATGTACATGTAATAGAGAATAAGGTTTATGTTACACCAAATATGTGTAAAATCCAGATTTGCGATGATATACAGGTCATTCCATTTCAAAGAATGTTCATGATGTATATATAAGTAGCCTTCCACTTAACGAGGCGGAATATGAATTTATCTACGACAAACTAATCTGTGCTAAGTTACTCGGATCCTCGAAAAAATAACCTCCTAAAGACAGCCATATTTCAAAAACAATAGGACATCCATGTTTGATGAATAAGAATGGGAAAAACATAAAAATTCCAGAGGCTACAAAAGGTTCTGGTTGCCGAAAAATCAGTTTTCTTAATATGTCACTGTCATCTTGAAATAATTTCATTCATATTTTGACTGATCTGTCAGGTAAAAGAGTGTTTTTGGTCCGCACATTTGTCACTGAAATCGTGGTTACACCTCACAGAAAATCAGATGTTCCCAATGCGCCATACTGGATATAACATTACATAATTGTTTGGAACCTCTGATGCTAGTGATTTGATTCGGAAATTATCAACCGCCTCGTTAAGTGGTGCACTATAAACATTTTACTACTTCGATTCGGTAATTTACACTGGCTGACTTACTGTAACCTTCTAACTTGAGTTTTAGCACCGTTCAACATTCTGCCCTTGGATTTAGCCCTTCATCTTTATTGGTCTCTTATTTGAATTAGACGTTAGAGTATCGCGCTGTTCAAAGATTATATAGTTAACGTACTCCGATTTTGATGATTTTTGTTTAATTTGAAAGAGGAAAATTGATTAATGGTCCCATATTCATGAAAACTCGAATACGAAATAACCTTCCCTTCAGAAAACACCCCCGAATGGGGTGAAGGGTGCAATTTTTCTATAAAATTGAATCTTGAATCTCCGGAAACGTTTAATTGAACATTTTTTTAAAAAGAGTTTTCGAGTCACAGCTGTGATAAAACTGTAAAATCTAAAATGCTTATGCGTACTTTCACCGCGATGTTTTGAGATCTCTATTAAATACGTACTAACAAAGAATATACGTGGGTAATAGGATAAGTACCATCTTCTTTGGTATTAGTGAACGTTCAACGATTTTCGTGACTAATGTTGCATTCAAAAGTGTGAAATAAATATTTTTTTATACAAAATTGGACTATTTATTTATGTGGAAATATATTTATTATTTAGCTGTTAGATGTTTCTCAAAATATTTATGCTTTGTATTTAGGCTATGTATAGCAATGAGGTAGTTAAAGTTCATCATTACCTTTGCCATCTCCAAATTGTAGAGCAAATATTATTTTCTCATACATATCAATAATAGGCCAAAAGCACGCACAATTATAGAACTGACTTAGTTTCTTTAATCTTTCAGGATTTATTTTTATTTTTGATGAGATCTTTGTGATAATACATGCTTCTTATTAATAGCCACTCGTACTCCTTGCACCACCATACACTTTGTTTACGTGTATTTTTACGAATACTAGTGAGTTAAATTGATCTGAGAAACACCCAAGATCTTTTTCCGGACGATTTCCTTCAGGAAAATCGTCCCCATGTATGTTTGTTAACTTTCATCTTCTCTTGGAAAACCTCAAGGATATTGTAGGTACATGTCTGAGGGCCTCAAGGAATTATAATATAACTTATTGGTTGTCTTATTAGTAGTTGTGCCTAATGTGATCAAAGTTCGAAACAGTTCCTTAGCTTTTAATTTGAATTACTCAGTTCAATGACTTTAAATACATTATGTACTCAAAAACAGGAACAAGAGTTCATTCAGAACTATAACAGAATATTTTGGTCAGCACTGGGGTTAGATAATTAGTTTTTTACGGATATAATTAAATGATAATTTAAAAAAGGGTATTATCAACGGGTACAATTTACGCATTTTTCTGCTTTACACAATTCCAAGCACTTAACATAATGAATGGGTTATCTTTATTTACTTCAACAATTAAGTTAGTTGAAGGATTCCATTAGATATAAACAATCTACCTGCTATCAACATTCATTTTTAATAATAAATACGAATGCTCTTCGTGTTTTATCTGCGATCATTAGTGTTATCGATAATTGGTCGACATTTCAATCAATAATTCCTTTAACAATTTATATTTAGATATAATTTTCAGGCGTAATTCCATTCGTCGTCAAAAATTATGTCATGCTTTTTGGAACAGGGCAATAAAAAAATCATCTTTTAAAATAGAATGAATACTAATTCTATGACATTTCATCTATATCTAGACGAGTATCGACTTTTCATATGACCACAGAAATCTCGAAAACTATGTATCCGATTTCGATAAATAAATTATTGAATTTCTTATATTTGCGCGGGTGACATAGGCTATATTTTATGTGTCTCCTAGGTTGAGGGTTCCATATCTGTAATTCTCAAAAAAAACTCGTCGTTATATTCGTTCAATATTGATCAATAAAATATTCCTGCTTAAAAAAATGACAAGTGATTTGTCCATATTATTCAAATTTCCCTTGATTTAAGCCAAGGCATTTTCTCAATTTTACATGGCAGCTCTTCAAATTAGTTTTTTTGGATCACCCGGTACTTGTGGCAATATTATCGGTGTTGAAAACTTTTGCAAGCCAAGTCTGTTAACTTTTCTTATGCCAAGTCAAATCAGACAGATCTGCAAATTACCACATGATGAACTGGCAAAGTGTTGACATGTTGTGTAACGCAATGTTGGGTGTTAAATTGTCGAATATCCTGTTTTAATATAACTGATAGCTGCAAAATTTTAGATTTTTTATCACTATTTGAATATGAGGTCATTTGTTGACGTCACTATACAAATCTGATTTCCAAGCATCCTTATTATCGAAGAAAAACTCTAAGAAGCATTACACTTAGAAACATTCTGAATCGTGGGTTGTCGTACTGTGAACATTATAAATCTCACAAATTGCTTATGCCAGAATACTATTCATAGAGACTCGCACTTTATCATTGAGACTTTGTATTCAGGACGCATACAATGCATAATAATGCGACACGACTCTATGTTGATGGAATGATTGACGACGTAGGTAAAACAGTGTCGTTTTATCGAGTTCGAGGAACTCTCATATCTAAATATATCTGACTGTCTTGCAATTTGTCTGATTAATTTAATAAATTGTCTGATTTCAGTAATTTAAATTAGAACAGTAGTTGTCTTTTATATGATGGGTGTTCCAAACTCGATGGACTATAAGACGTTTATGGACAACTGATAAAGTCGGTCCAATTTTTTTGTAAGAAATATTTATTTCACATTTTTTACTGTATCAATAGTCATGAAAATTGTTGAACGTTCCTTAAAACCCAGAAAGTTGTAGGCTTATCTTTAATTTGGCCGTGTCATATTTTCAGTTTTCGAAAGAAATTGCTCTTCCACATAGCGGAAATACGCATTTCACATAGTTCAGACTTTATACCATTGCGAAACTCTGAAACCGTAAATTATTGGAAACTTGAAAATGTCAAACTTGTTGATGTTTACTGTATCAATAGTCATGAAAATTGTTGAACGTTCCTTAAAACCCAGAAAGTTGTAGGCTTATCTTTAATTTGGCCGTGTCATATTTTCAGTTTTCGAAAGAAATTGCTCTTCCACATAGCGGAAATACGCATTTCACATAGTTCAGACTTTATACCATTGCGAAACTCTGAAACCGTAACTCTTTTGAAAAAAAATTCAATTTAAACTTTTCCGGATATTGTCCCCTTTCTAATTTTCAAATCTCGAATTTTCGATTTTCGGAAAAACTTGCCCCTTTCACATTGCTGACACAAATATTTCAGACTGTAGCATGGAAACCTATGATTATTATTAAAAATATCCAATTTAAAAAAATTCCGTATATGGAATTTTCATTAATTCTGCCGTCTCGGTTTTTCAATTTTCGAGAAAAATTGCCCTCTCCACGGAAGGAGAATTAGGATTTGATTCTTCTCAATATGGGACCATTTCTCAACTCTCCTCTTTCAAATGAAACAAAAATCTCTAAATCGGAGTACGTTTACTATAAAAAATGCGCGAACAGCCACAAAAAAAGCAAACATACGTAATACCGAATTGTATTCCTTCTCCTTTTTTTGATCAAAATCAAAAATATTTTGATGCGGACTACAAGCAAAGTCTAATATTTGTGTCTAGAAGGTCTCCATAAACGTCAAATTGTTTAAGCAGCAGATTTCATTGATGTCTTATTGTTTATTGGTCGTTTATTGCTGATCTTAGAATATTACCTATGCATTTCAACTCAACTGGTTTACTATAAATCACATAATACTCACGATTGAGAATAATCATAATTATATAACATTATAGGAATTTTCTCTCATTACTTTGGAATGTGGATGTACTGGTTTTATTGCTATGTTTTTTACGTTGTTCATATTATCCATATTCATATTTCTCCAGAAATTTTATTAATTTGTTGGAAGATTCTGTTTTAATGCAATAAAAATTATGTCTATAACATTAATAACCAGTTTTATAAAATGAGATACTGCAAAAAATGTATTTAAATGCAACACAACTAAAACAAATGGAATTTCTGAGAAAAATTAAAAATAGTTTTTTTTTGTTACGGGAAAAAAGTTTGACATTTTATCTCTGTTGACAGGTGACAAAGTATCACCTAAACCATAAACATTGACAGATATTTGATTAATTTAAAGGTTTCCTTAGCAACTCAGATCTAATTGTCCCTATAAGTACCGCAGACTACCAACAAACTTATAATTTCACCTGGATAATTTTCTGACTCAAATATATTGTAATATTTTTTCATTAATAAACCATCGTTTATTCCGTCAAAGAAAAAAAATATTATTTATTATACTTAGGAAGATTATTAGATTGTAGCTCTCGGTCTCTACTTTTTTCCCTAGTGTAATTGTAATTTTTACTAACCTAACCTAACCTAACAACTATTTAGGTACATTCCTTCGTCGGAAAAATGCATGTATGAATTATTTACATGACCGGCAGCGGGAAAAAATATTTATTTCAAACTTTTGAGCGTAACATAAGTCATCAAAATCATTCAACGTTCACCAAAGAAGATGAAAAGTCGCTTATACTTATTAAGAGATTTCAAAACATTGCGGAAATACATATATTTTTTTTGAAAAATGTCCAATTTAAATGTTGCTACATATAATCTCTTCATTATTTTGGTCGTTTCATATTTTCAATTTTCAAAAAAAAGACCCCACCACATTACGGACTTTACCACTGCTGAAACTCGGAAAAATATAGGTATTAGATATTTTTTTGAAAAAATGTCCAATGTTAACCTTTTCGGGGTATGGTATCTTCTTTAATTTTGTCATCTCAATTTTTCGATTTGGAGAAAACTCCACCCTCTTTGGGAGTCTTTTTTGAGGGGAACGACATGTTGAATGTCGATTTTTCTTCAATAGGGCCAATTCTCATTTGTCCTCTATCCAATGAAAAAAGAATCATGAATATCGGAGTACTTTTACTATTTATAAAACGCGAACATCCATAAAAAACACGCAAATAGTCGAATTCTGTACTTCTCCCGTTTGGTTTGTCGTTCAAAAAGCGCACTTATTTACTTGGCCATCTGTATTCGCGATATTTAAGTATTTTTTGTAAAGCAATTAAAATAATAAAATAGAGAGCCAAAAATATACCAAATTGATATTTTTCACAGAATTCTTTTTTCGCTCAAAGCTCTTCTCCCAAATTGTATCAGTCCTGATAAAAACTAAAATATTTATTTTACAATGTTAAGGCCAATGTTGGGTTCTTAGTCTCAATTCACCTATTCTCCTGCATTTTTGATATATATTGCATGCATCTCTGTGTGTCCACCTAATGAAATACTTCATGATTTCCCAACAATTCGCGCTCACTCTTCCCAAACACACAGCTTAGATGTGCACCAGCTTGAAGCACCGAGTGCTTCATGTCCCACGAGAAACATACCGAGGCAAAGCAGATTTCTGTAGAGACATGTGAACTTCTTACTTATTCGGGATTCCAGGATGGTCGTTAATATGTAATGATCTCACCTCAAAGTTGCTCTGAGCCCAGTTTCATTGTATATTGAGCTTTTGGCTTTGAGCCACTGAACTCTCGATTTTCTCTCTCAAATGAAGCAAGCTCGATTCGTAGAAAGATTCAGTTAGGTAAGGTCATACTCTTGAATTATTGGAAACTTGAAAATGTCAAACTTGTTGATGTTGATGAAGATAAAATGAAGTTCATCAGGTTTACATTAACAGAATGTTTGTATAAACTTTATTGTGAATATTTGAGCTTGGCTACTTCAGTTTACTTACAATATTGGTAGCGATAGCGAAGATCTTTGATTTAGATACAAACTAGGAAAGAGTATTTTATATTAGTTGACTTCAGTCAATGACAATATTTAATTTATTTATTTATTTATTCTATCCAGATAATAATTACAAGAGAGCAAATGTAATTCCTACAAAGGTTACAATGTTACCTGTTCGTAGGCCTGAAAATACTTACTTAATAAAATGTATTAAAAAAAACTTAAACCTAAGGCCTATACCTACTATTCACATAGTTAAAGTACATTTATTTAATTTATAATTAATTAGTTTAAGTGAAAAGACAGAAAATGAATAAAATATTGTTTTATTTCCACTATATTCATTCACTGTTTTTCAAATTGTATTATTATCTTTTATCCATTTTGCTAGATAAATTCTTTAGATAATTAGGCAACTGATTATATATTTTAATTGCAATTATATAGCTACTTTTATCACTAACAGTTTTCGAGCATTTTGGTAGCTGTATACTTTTTTTCCATGTTATATTATCTGAGTTTTCGAATTTATTTTTAAGTTCTGTGTAATGATAATGAATGAATATGATTTCTTATATTTTCTGTTAAAGTAAATTTAGAAAGTTCACATTCATTTATATGTGGAAACATGAGTTCGACAGTTTTCACGTATTTGTCCAATTACTAGCTCGCAGAACATGCATATTCAGGATACCAAGGATATGCTATTAGTACACCAACCTATTAACAATCTATTCTAATGAAGCAAAGCCATGGCAAATATTCAATATTCACCCAATCTGCCACAAAACTCATCAGAGCCATTTTGAGGTAGTGAATTCCAATATTAATGCAACGAAACCGTAGAGTAGAGGTGTCTGATGGAATCGTGCGTTGTTTTCCAGCTGTGCTTTCAACCTCATCACTATCCAATATATCAGCTAATACTTAATCAACTGCAAATGAGGACAATCTGCAGTTGATTGATCTTTACATAGAACAGGTAATAATACATTTATGACACAGAAGGGCATGTATACCGAGCAATTTAGAAAAAGAAAATGCGGCACAAGTTGTGAAAGAAAAATTACAGTTCAAGGGATACAGCTGACCAGAGAACACTTGGCTGACAGACGTACAGAGGGACGGACTTACTATTTGTTGTTGTTGCAGCAACAGAAATATACATTCACTGATTTGGTATGAAAACCTAAAAACCTCAATGTATCATGGAGTTTAGGATCATATCTTCACTTGAATATTCTGAAATTACATAGAATTGAAACATCATTAGTAAATTTTACGATTAAACATAATCTATTGAGCAGCATTTAAATAAATGCCCTAATCACAAACCTGAACTAATTTATTATTATATTTGTATACTTTTCCTGCATTTCTTGAAAATATTTTGCAAATTGTTAGTTTTCCAAAAGCTCCTCAAAGGAAATAAATGCTTAACACAATAATATGTGTACCATAAGGGAAATTTTAATTGATTTAGGTATTTTATTATTTTAGTGAATGAAATTTTTACCAGTTTCAATTGTAATTTTATTGTGTATTTTGAAATTATCTATGAACTTGATGTAGGTACTCTTTAACTGTGATCATGATGTTTTACATTAGCTTAGCACTATTATATTTTTTTATAAATTCTGACGTATGTAAGAACTGAATAATAAATAAATGGAAAAAATTGAATATAATGAAATTTCTTTCGTAATTTTAATTGGCGCATGTGAGTTCCCATCAATTTACTGACCAGCTGTTTGAATTAAAGCAGGTAAAGCTTGGAATATCTATACATCTATTGGTACATGCCTACATAATAAATACAATACATAAATACATCCTAACTAATATAAAAATGCGAAAGTAAGTTCGTTTGTTACGCTTTCACGCCTAAACCTTTGAACAGATTTTGATGAAATTTGGTACAGAGATAGACTAGACCTTGGGAAAGAACTTAGGCTTCCTTTTATTGCTTGTTGGACACTATGTGGTGGGTTCCGTACCTGTAAATTTGTATATTTCTGAACACTATATACCTGTAATAATAAAAAGGTATTCAGATGACAAAGGGAATAACATAAGCTTCATAAACTTTTAGTCTGTCATAAACAATAGAAATCACCATTGCATATGGAAAACTTTTTTATTATTCGTTTTATGAGAAAAAGTTATTCTTAAGAAAAAGTTCTACCTACATGGCCTAAAATTCGAAATGAACTCAGATACATCGTTTTTTGTATTCTTAAAGGAGGTATCGACAATCTTTATAGAGAAATGTTAATGCTAATTGAAAACTACGGTGAGATATCCAATACTATCCATCTACCACGAGAATTTTTTTTTTGATTTTACTAACTCTTCTCTATGTTAGCACTTAGCAGTGATAAAATTTCAGTCTACAGATCCACATTTAATCTAGGATGCATTGACAAACTCGGGATAATTATAGTTTTCAATTGGCATCAACATTTCTCAATGAATATTGTCGATATTTTGAAAAATAAAGTTACTCTTGAGCAGAATTTACATTTTGCGAAAAACTGCGTATGCGAATGCACAAAATTGATAGTCGAATATTTCATTTTGCGTTTTAGGCCATGCAGAATTTTCTATCAAGATATTTTCTTTAAAAAAATGATCCAAAGGTTTTCCATAAGGTGCTAGCCTAATTGGAAACACTTTATACTGTGTAAAGGATTGTGGGTACGGATCTTTTCTACCACAACGTATTAATATAGGTCGCTAGATTTCAAACTCATAGCTAGATTTGCAAAGCTGTCATTTTTCATTTGACCTGTTGCCTGAAGAATGTTATTTGAAATACGTACGAATTTGTTATGAAAATGAATGGATTCTCCCTTGTATTTGATTCATCTCAACAATGGCAACAATGTTTACTATTATCTTCCATCTGTTCATAGAAAATTAAACGAAATCTCAGCTTAATAAGAATAGGACCTCCAATATTTCATATTCGTTCATGAAATAAAATTTATAATCTGATGGAAATAAAAACATCCGTTATATCAAATTGCAAAGCCTATTAAGTATTTGTTACCTTTTGATTTGAGATAATCTGTTGAAAAGCTAACTTTTTCCATATTTTCTTATCATTTGGAACTATATCTTTTTGTAGAATAATATCTACTGAACAAAAATTATCCAAATTTAGTAAAATAACACGAATAAGTACCTATCTATGGACTGCTAACAGATAAACAAAGAGCGAAATACAGATTATGAAAAATTATAATTCACTAATTCTATTTACTGGAGATTGATCTAAATTGATAATTGATCACGTTATCCCAACTATATTCCATGACTTGGAAACCTAGTTTACCACAAGTAAACCTTATTTATGAGAAGTAACTCATAGAAAATATTAGACCCACAAAACATACAAACAATTAATGCTCTACCATTAACATTGGTAAATACCAAATAATATTAATTTCACTGGGGCTGGTAATTTTGAAGTTGTGAAGTTAACGACGGATAGCAGATAGACCTTCTGCACCAACTTCGGGACTTAGTTTTATTTCATTCCAGCTTTTGCCCGCTACTTCGTGCGCGTGGAAAACTGCATTCAATTTCACGTGGCAGTTTTTGCGCGTATACACATACAGACAGACAGGCTTGGTAAAATGGAACCTATATTCTACGTTAGACCTAAAGTAATACATCGGCAAAAGTTGCATTCAATTCTATGTAGTAGTTTTTGCGTGATGCGCCTACAAACACAAACAGACGGAAAAAAATGTTTTTGCTTCTGTTGCTCTAATAAAAGCCTTTCATATTATTTTTTCTTAAATATCTTCAATGTACAGACATCGGCCTGTTAAAATTTAATTATATAAACATTTTTTTAATAAAATGTATCCCACGTTACTTCTAATACCTCCAAGAATATGTATACAAAGTTTCATGATGATCGGTTAAGAAGTTTTCACGTGAAAGCGTAGCAAACAAACTTACATTCACATTTATAATATTAGTAGGGATTTTTGAGTTTTTCATGTTCAATGTCCAAATGGATATGGTCTCTAATTAAATTTTGCTGCTTCAATTTTCCATTTTCGAAAAAAAAAATGCCCCCTCCACCTCCTTTGGGGTCACTTTTGGGGGAAGAAAGGATTTCAATTTTTTTAAGTATGCTAGGTACCTAACATAACTCAACAATCTTCCCTTAAATAAAAAAAAAACAAATTCGGACCTAGATTACCATGCGAAAGGCGCAGAGGAACATAAAAAAATCAGACAGTCGAATTTCATACCTGCTCCGTTTGGAAAGTCGGTCAATAATTGGTTTTGACCTAATTCTAAACTTTCCTTTATTGATGCCATAGTGTGTTGATGTTAACTCGTATATATGTTTAACTTTGATATAATCATATCTATCTGATGAAATTTCCCAAATCATCCATACTCCATGTACATTTTTTGAATATAACCCCTTGAGACGCCTCAATGCAGGACAGTATTATAAATGGCGCAATAGCTCGAAATTAATCTACATGTAAGCAATTGCATCTAATTTGACATTAACGCTGCTTATTTGAATAACGCTGCCCAACTTAATTAACTCGATGTATGTAAACACGATTTGTGTGTGTTGTTCGATTAATTGCAAATTTATTGCATTCAATTACATATGTTGCTGTCTTCCAAGTAAATAGAATAATTCTCCAATTATGATTAAAAATATACCTACAGCATTTATACTCAAAAATTAATTAATCTTCAAAACAACAAATAGTTTGAAATAGATGCTGTCTCGCCAGAGTGCGTGAGAAAGTTCAAAGCAAAATTGAGATAACAAAAACATGTTTTACATAAACTAGAGCCGACTTTATTAGATGGTGCTCTGAAAAACACTGAAAAGATAGTATTAAATCTACCGGCAGTGGTAACTTTGTTTTTCTGCAGTTCACCAATAGCAAAAAGATAGATGTAATATCTTTCTTCTTTGCCAGTAGAAGGTACCATTAGAATTAATATTAGGTACTCTGTATTTTTCACTAATAAAGTCGTTCTTAAATTTTGTTATTTATTTCAAATTTTATTTTTATTTTAGTTTACTTGTAATCAGTGATTATAAAATATAGCAGCAACTATCAAGTCACGTTTCTAGTACTTCATTACTTCAACTCGGAAACCTTTGAATTCTACAAAAATTTCCGATTAAAATTTTGCCAATAATATGTATTTTTTCATTGTCGACAAAAAATCACATCCACCCTTTTTGGAGGAATTTTTTGAGAGGAAGGATTAAGTATAACCGATTTTGATAAGTTCAATATGGCTTCATCTCTTAATATTCCTGTTTTCTAATGAAAAAAGAATCACCAAAATGGGTGCACGTTTACTATTATTTTTTTATGCATGATGTTCTCAATCCAAAGTGTATTTCATCGTCAACATTCTCCGCACCTAATCGTCAGAGTAACTATGGTAACAAGTATAGAGGGTCCGTTTATGATAATTTAAGCAAAATTCATGTAGTACCTACTTATTTTTGTGGAAGTAGTTAGACTGATTATTGAACGTGAGATGACAAGACGTCCTATCCGGCGGACCATGTATTCGTTGAATTCAGTCGTATTTATTACAATAAACTGTTTGTGTTGGACAATGTTTGATAAAATCTGATTAAAAGAAAGTGACTTTGCTTCCAACACCTAGATAAATGACTTAAGTTGCGACCCATAGATACGACACTCGTCCTACAGTGAATTTGATATATTGTAACTTGATTTATTCTCGGATTTATATTGCTTTGTCAGGATTGTCGCCCAATTATATACACCTCTAGAACGAAACTTAGTTTTTAGCTTGAAAACTTAAGATGATAAGAAGCTGTAAGACTTCTGCATGTGACTGTATATTTGAAAATAGATAAGAGTGAAAAATAACTTTTTAAAATATCAAAGCAAAAACCGGTATGTTCTTTTCAAATTTAATTTGACTGCAACTTTGTCCATGGAAAATAAAAATAATCCATCTTATACATCTGCCTTCTTCGTTCTAGTTAGATATTTCCCAGGGCTAAAGTGAAACTGGAACTTTGGAACCACAAAATGTAAATATACCGGTGAACTCGGTTATAACGAGCTTTCTGCAGCAACTAGCAGATTTTAAAGAAATTTACTTTTATTTTTTGTTTCAAAAATAATCGTATGACTAATTCCAATAGATAATCTCACAAATCACATGAGAATTTTTATTTTGTATACAGAAAAGGGTCATCAAATATCAAAATCACAGAAACTTTAAAACTAATAGACTTAATTCTTGGAATCAATCAATTCTACATATTCCAATGGACTATATCATCAGCAATCCGTTGACCAAATAGATCCATTCTCAGCTAAGAGTACCACACTTGCTATATTACAATTGATTTCACCATTCCTAAGAAGAGATAAGAAAATACCTATTTAAATGATATAGATAAATAACATTTTGATAATTATCAACAGTTCTCGAAGAATTGAGGTAAAAATGGTCCTAAAAGTTGAATCATTTTAACCAACTCTCAATAATATAATTAGCATTTGCTGGTACTTTATGTTTCAAAATAGATATTCTATTTCAAATAAAACTAAAGCTCTTTTGATAATTAATTAACTAACTAACAAAGATCCTTTGATTTTCATTTATTAATATGCACGAATAATGTTATTAGGAATGAGAAAGATTATTTTAAAGGCACTAAGCCTGAAATCATTCCTGCTAGAAACAATCAAGCCGTTCCTCCTAAGTCAAATGTCCCTTCTTTTACATCGTTCTTACCTAACTTCCTCATTCTTCAAGTATTTGAATGCCTCTGCTGCTGCACACACTGTCACCAATTTGACACCAGAGTCTTTGGCATTTTGACATGAGATGGCTTTTCCAAAGGCTATAATATAATGTTTAGTGCCCAGAAATACAGGCATTGCACTTGCCTTAGGACAACTAATGACATTTAGGATGGTACCGCCTTTACCTCCATTCTTTGTACCCATGTACTCGTAACCGAGAAGAGTACTTCGAACTACGCCTTTCTGCATGAAAACAGTATCTTGTCCATTTTATATTTCACATTCAAAAGCTTCTCATACTTACTATGCTGGTATCCATTTGTCTATCCCAGTGTTCTTTCTCAACATAGGTTGCTATATTGACTAGTATATCAAGGTGACTGAAGTGATTTTTTGTTATATCAAAAGCATCTGAAATTTAAAATGAAGCTGTCAAATTAAAGTGCATATTAATTCTTCTCTATTATTTGAATAAATAGGATGTTTTAAATGACTTAACTCTTCAAAAGTTTATCATTACTTCTATCAGTCTTGATAAATGCTGTTCTGTGAGTACCAAATTGGCAGAAGTTTGTTAAAATCTCTCTGCCACTTTTCTCATCAGCATCTGCAATCATAATGCCCTTCCATTTTATGTTAGCATAGAGTTACCGACAAAATCGAAACAACGATGTAACTACAAATACAAATTAAGATTGACTTGAACACGTTTGTATTTGTAGTTACCATTGTGATTTCCATTTATACAACCTTGATTCCCTCTTCTAATAGATCCCTTGCACAGGTTATCCCTATATTATCCAGTCCTCCAGTTATTAAAGCAACTTGCTCACATAATTTTGATGGCTTTGAAGGGCACATGAATTCTTCTCCATTGTAAACATTTTGTAAATTGATTCTTGTTCCAAAATCTCTGCATAACCTATAATCGAAATTGGGATACTTTTTAATGACAGAAATCAATTAATATGAGGGATATATGAATTTACTTGTCAATATTTTCTGCACCCACACTATCCTTGTTAATTGTTCTAGAATAATAAATATTAACGTGATTATTGACATAATTTATTACTTTCTGATTCAAAACCACTCATAGATAAAACCCATTTAAACTGAACCTTTTCTTTCACGCAATATAGACATTATGGAAATCTGTCATTAATGATTCGTATGTGTTTTCGTCCATATTAAAAATAAGTTATTTAAAGTTGGGCATATTCACCCTAATCATAATTTTGAAAAAATAATAACATATCGATTCAAGTAAAATGGGCTCTACTCTACTGATAGTCTCAGTCAACCGCTATACATACTTTGGAGTTATTAGTTGGTAATCCTTCCTGGAAATAAGCTTCTATTACTACATTCCAAATGATTATGCTAACTTACGGTGGGAAAATTCTCATCAATAGACTCCTTATTACAGATAATTTTGATAAAAACATTGCTATAAATTATCACATATTTGACACTTCAGATTGTAACGTCAAAAATATCTTAGAACTTTGTCAATAACACATGAAATTTTATTTTTAAAAAGGATCACACTGATAATTTCAAGAGACATAATAAACGGAGAATGGCTGTTGTCACGTGGACAAAACTGTTCCATTGATTATATTCAGAACTACCTATATATATATATATATATAGCACTCTCGAGAAAAACCTACAAACTAGATGAAGATTACAAAATAACATTTTAGTTTAATTCAGAAACAAAAGCTAACCTACTGCCCTTTACACTGCTTGAAAAGAGCCTGAATTTCCATAACTACCAAACCAATAGCAAAATTTTCATCAATATCCGTAGGCAAAATTATTTTTTTTTACAATTATTGGAAAATTTTAATTCAAAACAGTCAATCAAACGGCACAATAAAATATATTCACATGGTACATTACAATAATTTTTATGTGCTATCGTTTCTTCTCCATGTCGCTACATGGCTTTTGCTTCTTGCATGGATCTTCCTTCTTTCCATGACCATCGTTTTTCCTGCATGGATCATCCTTTTTTCCATGATCATCTTTTTTCTTGCATGGATCTTCCTTCTTGCCATGATCATCTTTTTTCTTGCATGGATCATCCTTCTTGCCATGATCATCTTTTTTTCTGCATGGATCTTCCTTTTTATCATGATCATCTTTTTTCTTGCACGGATCTTCCTTTTTACCATGATCACCTTTTTTCTTGCACGGATCTTCCTTCTTACCATGATCTTCTTTTTTCTTGCATGGATCTTCCTTGGCTTTAGATGACTCTCCATGTTTCTTGTTTGGATCCTCCACTTTCTGACATGGATCCGGTTTCTTCTTACAGGGATCTTCTTTTTTCTTATGTGAATCATCTTTTGGTTTGAATGAAGCTCTATCAGGAATCTTCACTTTGTAATTATTGCAATCTTCAGAGACCCAGACGCTGCCGTTCTCATCTTCTTTTAGCATTTTTATTACACACTTTGCCACTTCCTCAGGTCTGCGGAAAAGATAATCTATTTTAGAATAAGCTACATATTTATGGGCTACAAATGTATAAAATTAAACTTTAACTTAGCTCTAAAGGTTTCAGCTGACGCGTGATTTTTATTAGTTATATTTCGAACTTATCCACAGAATCGATACGGCTTCTCACCACTTACCCTTGTTGTGCACTTTTTGCCACTATGTTAGCCCATTCTTTGTTCATATCACCAAGACCAGGCAGGCCACCTGCCGGTACATCCGTCACCATTGTTGTTTTAGTGATGCCAGGACATACGACCATACATTTAACTTTCGTCTTCTTGTAGAAAAAGTCATGAGCCAAGGCTCGTGTGAAGCCACTAATAAAGTGCTTTGTTCCTGAATATGTGGCCAGACAATAGATTGGTTGAAGACCCAGTATGGATGAGCAGTTGATGATGTACCCTCCAAGGCCACAATTCTGTGTGCTCATGTACTGGAAGCCAAGCAGTGTCCCATAGATTATACCATTCTGAAAGATATTATTTATGTTAAATTATAAGAAATAACTGAGATAGCTTTGTGCTCTTACTATATTGATATTGATTGTTTGCTCCCAACGCTTCTCATCCAAAATACCAGCATTATTGATTACAATATCAATTTTGCCAAATCTATCTTTAGTACACCTGAAAATTTCTGCAAAACATTTGAATCACTTTATGGAAATGAAAGGCTTCCAGTAACAAACATACTTTCCATATCCTGTTTCTTTGTGACATCACAAGGCTGGAATAGTGCCTTATTTTCACCAAATTTTTCATTCAATTTGCAAGTAGCCTCTTCACATGCATCAACTAGTACATCGCCAATTACAACCGCCTGAAAAATTGGACATGGCAATTTATTGTTTACAGAGAATGTGGGAAGCAATTTTGTTTTCAAAATATAAATCTTACTTGAGCCCCATTCATCAACAAATGCTCAGCGACATGATAGCCTATTCCTCTTGCGCCTCCTGTTACCAGAGCCACCTTACATTGCGCTACACCTGGTGGCTTTGAGTTATCACTGATATCTCTCTTCTGGATGTAGACGGGATAATTTTTGTGTTTCCAACTAGAAAGCCCACCTATTATTAGGAACGTTCGTTGGTCTGATGGGGGGAAAGAGTGGAGCTTACCAAGATCGATTTATGTGATAGAAATAGTTTGGATCCTTCAAGAGAAATTTACTTTTTGGCTTAAAATTTTGTACAACAGCCATTTTACGGATAATTTTGCATTTGGATGGGAGTTCCATAATTTTTTGACAGCTATGTCATTTCTCGCAACTAACAAATGATTTGATATGATAAACATTACATGGCTTGTTATTTAGTTCGAAAAATTGTTCCCTCCTATTTGGAGTGGAAAGATTTCAGCCGTTTATATTGAAAATTTTGCAGAATTAATTACATGAACAGAATTCAGATCTACTATTATTATTAGGTTTCTATTTTTTGTGCAATATTCAAATTAAAATCAGAATAGAATCAGTTTTTCTGTCCGTTCAAGTTCATTGCAATTAGTCTAGAGTTTTGTAAATAAATGTTATAAACGAAGTAAATTTATATTTTTTAGGAAAAAATGGACCGAATTGATTAGTTGGTGAACTAAAAAATACAAAATAATGTTAATTCAATTGGTAGTAAGTGAGAAATACTCATGTACACATCCCTCAGACTTTACCATTTCTGCAAATCAAAACCCGTAACTATGAAAAAAATGTTCAAATAATCTGGTCTTTATAATTTGGCATTCTCAGATTTTGAGTTTTTGAAAGAAATTGGCCCTCCACATAGCGAAAATACCAATATTTCAAATTTGAACATTGGTGAAACTAGGAAATCTTAGGCTGTTTTAAAAAAATGTTAAATTTAAAAGTTTCCGGATATTTTCTTATATTTGCCTCGGATTTTCGATTTTCGATAAAAATTGCCCACTTCATCATTCCTCAAGTCTCCTCTTTCAGATGAATCAAAAATCATCAAAATCAAATTACGTTTCAATGAAATTTGGTACAGGGAAGTTTGTATTGGAGCAGAACAATATTATAATTTAAATTTTCCGCTGCATTGTAGAGCGCGCTGTTTTATTTACGACCACTATGTCTTTTTTATTCCAATTTTCTTATACAAGTGAGCTTCAACTTTTTTATTCAGAAAAAGGTATACCTGTAAAATATCCCGAAAATGTGTATCTGATGAGATTTCTGAATAATTATTAAGTCACTATAATTTTGCACACAAAATGGAGAAAGTACAAATAACTATTAGGTATAATTAATTTATACAAATGAAAAAGACGAGGAAAAATGCATGATGCTTATTAGTTTTATTTTATTTATTCTATCCAGATAATAATTACAAGAGAGCAAATGTAATTCCTACAGAGGTAACAATATTACCTGTTCGTAGGCCTGGAAATACTTACTTACTAAAATGTATTAAAAAAAATACTTAAACCTAAGGCCTATACCTACTATTCACATAGTTAAAGTACATTTATTTAATTTATAATTAATTAGTTTAAGTGAAAAGACAGAAAATAAATAAAATATTGTTGTATTTCCACTATATTCATTCACTGTTTTTCAAGTTGTATTATTATCTTTTATCCATTTTTTCAATTTATGTTTAACAGTGATCATTTTGCTAGATAAATTCTTTAGAGAATTAGGCAACTGATTATATATTTTAAATGCAATTATATAGCTAGTTTTATCACTAACAGTTTTCGAGCATTTTGGTAGCTGTATACTTTTTTCCTAGTTACATTATCTGAGTTTTCGAATTTATTTTTAAGTTCTGTGTAATGATAATGAAGTGCTTCTAATTTAAATAGTTGGTCCAAGTTGAGCGGATAATTTTCATTTCAAATATCATACTACTGTTATAAGCTCCGCCCCATGCTATTATGCCATAGTTTACCATACTGTGAAAAAATGCATTATATATCATAATTAGAGTTTTTGTAGACATTGTTTTTACTATTTTATAGAAAATATATACAAGATATTTAGTTTTTTTTATTATGTAGTTTATATGTTTGTCCCATATCATGTTAAAGTCAAAGATAACTCCAAGGTATTTACAACTTTCTACTCTTTTAAAGGCCTTTCGTTAATTTTAATTTTTATTTGAATATCCTTAGGCACACTATCACAATAGTTTCCAAAAGTCATATATACAGTTTTATCTACGTTAAGTAATAGCTTGCTTAGTTCAAGCCCAATGGCAATTTTTTGCAGATAACTATTCATGTTTGTTATTGCTTCATTCCATGTTTTCCATGTTGATATCAAAGCTGTATCATCAGCGTAAGATAATATCGTATCATTTGGCATACCATTTAAAATTTCATTGACATATAAAATAAACAATAGTAAACCCAGAATGGTTCCTTGTGGAACACCAATGTTTATATTTTGATAATCACTGCAAGTTCCATTAGCTTTTACCCTCTGTTGTCTGTTTGTAAGATAACTTTCTTTTAATTGACAGGATAACCCTCTGATGCCGTAGCAATGCATTTTTTCGAGCAGAATTTTGTGATCGACCGTATCAAAGGCCTTCGCTAGGTCCAGGAACGTTACAATAATAGGTTCACTTTTATCTAGACTCTGATAGATTTTGTTAGTAATACATTGTAACGCATCTTTTGTTTTTCATATAGCCAAACTGATATTTATTTATAATATGATTCTTATTAATGAGTTTATACAGTCTGTTATAAATAATTTTTTCAAAGATTTTTGCCAGATTCGATATTAGCGAAATATGTCTGTAGTTTTTTGTGCTATGTTTATGAATAGCTTTAAAAATTGTAACTATTTCAGCTTTTTTTAAACAGTCTGGCCATTCTGATTTTATTATGCATGAGTTATAAATGGAAGCTAGGGGTTCATCAATAAAATTTATCAAGTATTTTAGTGTTTTCTCATGTATGTTATCTACTCCACCTGGTTTATCTTTCATATTTCTTATTATTGTTTTTATTTCTCCTGGATCAGTAGGCTCAATGAATAGAATTTTATGATTAATTTTTGTCATTTTTTTTATCATTTGTAGTTGATTTAATTTTTTCACTTAACTTAGTACCATTGTACAGAAATAATCGTTCATTGTTTTTATAATATCTTTTTTATTTTCTATTTTGTTGCCTTTTTCATCAATTAGATAATTTATTTCAGGTTTTGTTTTTTTTTAATTTCTTACCCAATTTGGTATTTATTATTCACCACTATTTACTTCGACTAGATTCTTTTCATACATTATCTTAGCATTTTTTATAAATTTTTATTATATATATTATACTCTTCTTTCAATGTAATATTTTTAGAATCTAATTTCCATAAGTTGTAAAGTTTTTCTTTTGTATTGCATGAGACCATAATTGATTTAGTGATCCATTTTTTTCTTGGGATATTTTGTTTGGTTTTTTAACTGTACAACTAGCCATTGTTGTGCAAATATTTATTTTGTTAATTAAGGAATTAATGGGTATATTGGGATCTTGCGTCGGTAAATCATTCCATTCTATTTGTTTTGCAGTTTTATATAGTTTAGAATAATCCATGCTTCTATACCCATTTATATGTATATTCGTCAGTTCATAATCTAGCATAATAAACAAAGGATAGTGATCAGATATGGTTGTTTGTGTAAGCGCAAGTGTTTTATTATTAAATTTCTCATTTTTAATGAATATATTATCTATGCATGATCCTTCGTTTATATTTTGAGTAGAAGGCCTAGTTATTTTTTGAAATCCCGGCATAAATCCTTTTTCCAAAAAATTATTCAAGAATTCTTGACTGAGTAGATTTAGATCTGAAAGATCAATGTTTTAGTCTCCAATTATTAAATGATTTTTACAATTTTTCTTAGTATCTAAATACGTTTTTGACCGACGAACCCCGAACGGAGGAGGTATACAATTCGACTGTCTGCTTTATTTTTTTTTTTTTTTGGTTCGTGCGCGCCTTTTATATAGTACACAAATCCGAAATCTCCTTCCCTCCGAAAACCGCCCCCGAAGGGGTGATGGGGGCGAATTTTCTCGAAAATCGAAAATCTGAGTTGGTATAATTAAAGATAGGATAATATCCGGAAACTTTAAATTGAACATTTTTGCAAAAGTGCTACGGTTTTCGAGATAGACGCATGTTAAATATGTATTTTTGCTATGTGGAGAGGACAATTTCTTTCGAAAATTGAAAATTTTTCGATACTACATGTAAGATATAATTATTTGTAGCAACATTTATAATGAACATTTTTTCCTTACAGTTACGGTTTTCGAGTTAAATCGGTGTTAAAATGGTAACAACTAAAATATTCAAGCGTATTTCCGCAGCGATGTTCTGAGATCTCTATAATAACAACTACAAGCAAGGAATATACGTGGGTAATAGGATAAGTACTATCTTCATTGATATGGTATAGTGAACATTCAACGATTTTCGGGACTAATGTTACACTCAAAAGTGTGAAATAAATATTTTTTACAAAAAATTGGACCGACGTTATTAGTTGGTGCACTGAAAAGTATAAAATAATATTAATTCTGTTGGTGGTGGTACTTGTGAAGTTGGTGCCAAAAGTTATCAATCTACCTGCAACTGCACAACTTCAAAAGTACCACCACCAACAGAATTAATATTATTTTATACTTTTCAGTGCACCAACTAATAACGTCGGTCCAATTTTTTGTAAAAAATATTTTTAGATTCATAATGAATTCAGTTTTTGTCATGTCATGGGATACATAGATTGCAGATACTTCAATGAAATTTGAGTTTTCATAAAAAATATTTTAATAATATGCTTTATCATAAAAGTACAAATGAGTATTTATTATTTATTGCGCGTAAAAAAATATTATAGTAATTATTGCTAATAACTGTTTAGAATAAATGACAAGTATTATTTTAATAAACACATAATAATGAAACTAAAAAAACTAAATCTAATTTGATAAATTGATAATTTAAGAAATTTGAAAAATAATTATATTACGTGTTCAAAGTAGCCCCCATTTAATTCAATACATTTTTTGTAAAACAATAGTTTTGTTCTTCACCAATAAACATTTGACCGTTTACATTTCATTAAAAAGTATGCCTGATATTAAAATTTAATTTAAATTAAGATTTTTAAAATTATATTTTATCAAAGAGAGAGCTATTAATTCTTAACTATTGAACTCGTAATAGATACATTATTTTTGTGAATTTTGCAACATATTTACTTTATCATCGCATTATTTTATTTTTAATGCTATTTGTAGCTTATGAATTATTTTCTTGAGTATCTTCAAAAATTGATAAATATAAAATTCCTCATTTTTATTTTGAATAATAAAATTGAAACTCATTTGTAAAATAAAATTAGGACAAGAAATGACATAGTGGTCGTAGAGAACACAGCGCCCTCTACAATGTAGCGAAAAATTAAAATGATAATTTTGTTTTTCTCCAATGCAAACATCCCTGTACAAAATGTCGTTGTCATATTTGACTTCTAAAAATATTCCAAAAAAATTTAAATTAAAAAATTACCTTCAGGAACCCATAACTTTCTAACCAGAGATATTTTATCTAAAGAATAGTTGTTCAATCGTATTTGTTTGACTTTGCGAATCTACCCCTGGAATATGTAACATTAGTTAAGGGACACTCTGTATAAGATACTCGAGCCCAATACAACGTCCCTCAATAGCCCAGTGTCAAAGGCGTCACCCTAGATATCTGTCAATCCCATATACTGCAGGATGTCGCAGGTTCAATTTCTTCTGAGCCTACTTTTTTCAACCTTTATATTAATATTATGATAGAAACGGAACATATTTCTGAAGTTAACTTTTTCAGTTAAGAAAATCTGTTTATATAATTGTAATCAGCTTCCCAAATTCAATTAAATTTATATAATTCGTGTATTAACAAATGCTATAAAATCCTTGTATGTATTATTCTTTTCTATAGTATAAATACACGGAAGTCTCGAGGTATGAGGTTTACAAGTAATTGCCTTTTTTATGCACACTCACGCGTTTCACTTAGTAAACGTTCTTCGATCTGGATGACTGTTTTTTATTTGGAAAATGGGTGCTGAGAAATGGCCCCATAGTATGTAAATTTAGAAACCAACATTTCCTTACAAACAAAAACTGTTTCCAAAGGGGCGGAGGAGGCAGTTTTTTTTTCATCTGAATTGGACATTAAAAAAAATCCGAGTTATAGCAGTATTAAAGTCTGAAATATGTGTATTACCGTTTTGTTTGGAAATATCTGAATATAAGCTAACGTTCAGCAATTTTGATGACTAATGATACGCCGACTTTATTAGCTGGTGGCTTGAAAAATACACGACAATCAGTTGCGCTTTTGTGTTCTGTGAGTTTCATTAATAATAATTATTCAACAACAGCATCATTCTATCAATTTTGTTTTTAGGGTTTGCTTTATTCTTTTTGAAGATGCATTTATCTCCTCCGGTACAAAACTTGTTCCAGAAAGATGAGAATATAAACTATCAATGTGACCAGTTTCATAAAAATCCAAGTATTTTTGATATAGTACTCGAGACAACCGTCGACAAATTTATTTTAAACTTTTATAAAACTTTACAAAGTAGATAAATCATTCCATTTGTATTCATCTTGTCTTATCTACTAGAAACTTGAAATAAAACTAATTATTGTGATGTCATTCTTTATATAGCATCCATATGATTAGTTCTTTCGTAAAGTTCTTCTGTCAGGGATTTGAACTTCATAGATGGGTTGGCCACCTTCAGCTACCCATACGCTTCCATTGGCTCCCTTTGTTATCAGGGTTATCATTCCCTTAGCTACATTGTTGGGTCTGTAAAGTTGGTTAATAGTTAGGTTTTATAATGTGTTTCGATATACAAAAAGAGATTAGAAAGTGGCTACAAGTTCAAATTATCTTGAGATCGATTTAATAATAAAGTAGAAATGTTATTCAGATGAGTTTCATCTGGCTACTAGGCAAACTGAGTTTAGTTTTCACTGAAAACCTTTGATAGTGTTCACAACTTTAAAATAGCGTCACTTACACCATGTCAGGAAAAAACTTATCCATACATACATATATATATATATATATATATATATATATATATATATATATATATATATATATATATATATATATATATATAATATTTTGATCTTGATAGTTGTTTGAGAATTTTGATATCTAATAACCGTAGTATTAAGCATTTATTTATAAGATATTTCTCGGTTTGAGTGTCGCGCCTACAAAGTATAAAAAGGATGCGTACCAAAACTCATAATAATGCGCATGTGCGCTACTCATACTGTATATAGTACATAGGTTCATGTAAGCCGGTGTGGTCGGTGTTCGAGCTACTCCCCAGTCCCCAGTCAGTCATGCGTCATGCTACCAACTCGTAGCAGCTCGGGCAACCGGCATCGAAATATATTTATTTACATACAATCCACGTTTATCGTTATTTCCCAGTTTTCCCGTTTCCTTACCTTATAAAAATTCAAACAATATTTATTCAAAAAAAAAAACTTACATTTGATCTGGGAGAGCGCCTAAGCCATCTGCCAACACTTTTCCTAGATCTGGAAAGCCTTCAAGAGCAAATCTGTCAGCTTCTGAGATAAGAGGTGTGTCAGTTACACCAGGACATATTGTAAGAAATGTAATGCCCGTGCGATCATAGTAGTATGGCGTACCAAAGGAGCGATTCAAACCGACCACAAAATGTTTAGTTCCCACATAGATGGGACAGCCATCTAGTTCTTGGAGTCCCAAGATTGATGCGATGTTGACGATAACGCCTCCTTTGCCACCATTGTTTTTGCCCATGTACTTGATGCCATATAAGGTGCCTTGTACTACAGCATTCTAGACATACAAAAAAACTGATCAGAATCGAAACTGAGTCTGTCTTAGCAATAATATAATTTGAGAAAATTTCTTCACTTGAACGAATTACTCAATTCTATAAAATAAGGCCTTGCATCCCTAACAGCCGTAGGTGTTCAACATCCTCTTTGAGCTTAAAGAGCTTCTTTAAGATCTATTTAAATGAGTAAATATGGATTTTCATCACGTAAAAATTCCATCAATTTATTTCAATGAGATTTCCTAAAAGAAGTATGGATCTTTAAACAATAATGTAAATAAATATTACTTTCCTACGCTACTATACTAGCTGTTAAGGAAAGTATTGTAATCGTGTGAAATTTTCGGTATCCAGATTTTTGCAAATGTTGACGTTCCAGAGTATAAGTCTAATAAACATATTTTCAGCCATTGGTCTGTCTGTTTGTCTGTCCGTCGGCTGTCTGTCTGTCTGTCTGTGACAGCATTATCTCGGGAACGGATCGGTGTATTTTGTTGCTTTCTTTTTTATTTTGTTTGGTAACAATATCACTCGCCGGTGGCACTGAATCCTGTATACACTGGGTGCTGAGCTATAGCCAAAAAACGTTATTTGCTCAAGACTATAACGCGAAAACGGCTATAAGGATTCTGATTAAACTTGCCTAAAGTATTCTCCTGAGAGCCCTTTACCACCCACACATAGCGCCATCTCTGAGAAAAAGCACAAGCAGCAATGCTGGAATAAGATTTTTACTTTCCTACCCTATTATCGTCGCTATGTAAGGAAAGTATTGTAATAGTGTAACTTTTTTCATTCACTGGAATTTGCCTGCGAGCGGTAGGAAAGCCGTGTGAGTGGACACACCAGATTTTTTTTTATTGGACCGACGTTATTATTTGGTGCATTGAAAAATACAAAATAATATTAATTCTATTGGTGGTGATAAGTTGTGCAGTGGCAGTTAGATTGATACCAGGGCAAACAAAATTAATATTATTTTGTATTTTTCAGTGCGCCTACTAAGACCGTCTGGTCATTTTTTTAAATATTTATTTCTTCTTCTTCTTCTTATCCTTTTACCCACTTATATTCTTTGCTTTTACTTGTTATTATTTAGAGATCTCAAAACATCGCAGCGGAAATTCGTATTTAAGATTTTACCATTTAACCACCGCTGTAACTCGAATACCGTAACTCTAAAGAAAAAATATTCACTATAAATGTTATTACAAATAATATGGTCTCTCATCTGTCGAATTGTAAACCTAATTCCGAAGAGACGATCGTAAATTCGATTCTTTAAAGTATCGCAATAGATATAAAAATAGTTGTGCTCATCTTTTCAGAAGAGGATGCTGAATACGGATAATCTTTAAATTAAACTTAAAAAAATCATGGAATTAATTATCAAATGTTAGTTCGGTGCTAAGTTTAGCTTGAAACTAGAATAAAAAACCAAAAACACTATATGTATATATATACCTATCAGTGAAACGGAAAAAGAACCGATTGAAAAACTGTATCAAAATCTGCATGCGTTAAGCTTACCTAAAACTAGCCTAGCACAATCTCGATCGTGTTACATTTTTAAACTATCCGAAAATCGCTTGGGAATCATGGATCTAATAATAATTAACATGAACTGCTAGTTCTCTTGTACTTCCCAGTAAATGCAAGCTGTAAAGATATAAGTAGTGACGTTTACCAACGGACTCTAAAATCTACGTTTCATTCCCAATTATTACATTCATGTATGTGCTATGTAACAGTAGTGTCAAGGAAGTGATATTCTATACAATATTGTAACAATTTAACATTTTGCCACTCTGGCAAACTGGCAACACGGTATGGAGTCTGAAGTATAAATATCATGAGAGTTGTTACTGCCTTTAACATCGCATTGACTGACTTGGTATGTCAATTTAGCTCTGTATGGTTCACCGGGTATGAGTTCTCAACCAACAGTTCATTATAAGTTATATGGCTATGATGCCAAACTGATAAATTCACAAATAGTTACATAAAAAGCATACATAGTCTGAAACAGTGTTGGATTTTTCTGAATGTGACCTTTACTTACACAATTTATAGCCACTTGCAACTCCCATTGTGCATCATTCATAATGCCAGCATTATTGATGACAATATCGAGCTTTCCAAATGCCGAAATTGCCAGCTTGAAGGCATCTAAAATGGGAATAGATAAATATGCATATTATGATTTTGTTAAATAATTTAGCTAGGCTAATTAATATTAAATCAACAAGTATTGCAAATTGTGTTCGAATTTTAGACTAGAAAAAAATCTCCAATATTCTCATACAAAAACTGAAATATCTGGAGAAAATTTGACAATTCATTTGAGCATAACTTTTTTCCTGCTTTTTCTCAGTGATAGACGTTAGAGCAGGTGAACGAGGACGCTTAAGAGAATACTTTTATTGTGATTCCGTACCCAAAGGGATGAAAACGGGACCCTATTACTGAGATTCCGTTGTCCGTCCGTCTGTCCGTCTTTGTCATCAACCGTAATAGGCTGAGAGCTAAAATTAACGGAGCATGTGTACATTTGTTGCCGCTACAACAACAAATACTAAGTCCGTCAGTCCGTTTGTCTGTCATCGGGCTGTACCTGATGAACCTTAATAGGTAGAAAGTTGAACTCAACAACCTTCGTGTACGAGTTCGAATCGCACTTGGCCAATTTTTTATTTTTACAATATTTTTGCTCGCAAAACAATCACAAATAAATTCTGAAATCTAAAAACGACCGTCTGTCGGGTCAACTCGTCTGATATAATTAAGAAATGTCACAGAAAACAAAACGATATTGTTTATGAACAAGAAGTACCTAAGTACAAATATTTATGATTAAAACGGAATCTTGTCCTTAGTCAGTTTCCTAATGAATATCCATATAAGATTTGTCAAAGCATCTTCAAACAGGATGATACCAATGAAATATTTTAATGACTTAGACATCCTTAGTACCTAGATACTTATGCCGAATTGATGAAATTGGCGGAGTCGCGTAGATGAGGTGTGTTACTATAAATAATCTTTATGCGGTGGTTTTCATTTTATTCTCATATCTCATGAAGTTCCGAAAATAAAGTTTAAATCTATTAAGATCTTAGTACAGGTCTTAAAGTATGAGAAATAAGTTTTTAATTATTAAATTCTGTTGATGGATAAGAGAGTCAATTTAAAACATTTATAACTGTGTTAAATCTTTTGCTTCGAACAGTTTTTCTATCTTTCTGGTTAAGATATAAGATTTATTGCAGTCTCTGGGCACAAAGAAAACTCTTCTTCTGTTATTCGAGCTTTCATTGTTTCTTCATCAGGAAATCTACAATATTAATAATATCTACGATAATGTACTTACATTACAAAGATTACTTACTTACTTACTTTCCGGACATTTAGTTTTTAATTTAGAAGTAAATTTATAATTTTTTTAGCAGATTGTCAATTTTCAACTTTATTGTTTTCTTAGATTACTTTTTATTTGAGATGTCATCAAAATTTCATACAGTGTGAGTAAATATATAAATTATAACATTAATAAATATACGAAATTACTCTTATATACATATATACATATTTAAAAACATAAAATAAATATTTTTTACAAAAAATTGGACCGACTTTATCAGTTGTTGCACTGAAAAATACAAAATAATATTAATTCTATTGGTGCTGATAATTTTGAAGTTGTGCCGTTGTAGTTTGTTGTTGTAGGCACCCACTCCAAAAGAACTAGCACCAATAGAATTAATATTATTTTGTATTTTTCAGTGCAACAACTGATAAAGTCGGTCCAATTTTTTGTAAAAAATATTTATTTCATATTTTTGAGTGTAAAATTAGTCATGAAAATTGTTGAACGTTCACTAATACCCAAAAAGTTATAGGTAGGTTTAGCTTGTGCTAGCGAAAATACGCATATCACATATTTCAGACTTTACCATTGCGAAACTCGGAAACCGTAACTCTTTTGAAAAAATGTTCAATTTAAATGTTTCCGGATATGGTCCCCTTTCTAATTTTCAAATCTCGAATTTTCAATTTTCAGAAAAATTTGCCCCTTCCACATAGCTGAAACACATATTTCACACTGTAGCGCGTAAACGTATGATTATTTTCAAAAATGTCCAATTTAAACATTTCCGGATATAGAATTTTCGTTAATTCTGTCGTCTCGGATTTTCGATTTTCGAGAAAATTTGCTCCCTTCACCCCCTTTGGGGGCGGTTTTTGGAGGGAAGGAGGATTTGATTTTCCTCAATATGGGACCATTTCTCAACTCTCCTCTTTCAAATGAAACAAAAATCGTCTAAATCGGAGTACGTTTACTATGCGAAACGCGCGAACAGCCATAAAAAAAATAAAAAAAGCAATCTTACAACCGAATTGTATACCTTCTCCTTTTTTTGAAGTCGGTCAATAAATAAATGCAGACATACATACACACACATATATAAATACATATTTTGTTCTATAATATTGTGAAGTCTTCAGATATTATATTACTTTTTTTGTCAAGATATAACAAATATCTATATATTATATTTAGTTTCTCACACATAATTCCCTAAAATAAAGCTTAAAATACGCTTTACGTAATGTAGGTATTGAACCCATGAGCTATGTATCAGTTTTATAAGTACTTGTCTTAAATAAACTATTCTTGTTTCAACGTCTCACTGAATGAACCTCTATCAATTATTTCGTAAGACATTAAAATACTATCCTACTTCCTAGCCGAAAATGAGACACCTTAGCACTTTTTCGGCCAAAACTATCTCGAATATTTCTTTCATAGCGGCTGTCTAGTGCTGGCAAAAGTATTAGTACAATGATAACACGAAAAGCGTCCTCATACTGCTGGTACCGAATTTTTGGGCAAAAAGTGTTGTATTTGTATAGAGTATCAACAAGAGGTAATTAGTCCGTGACTCATTCTATGATTAGAAGATCACATAAATATGCCAATCTGTTCTCAAGATAGTCATATTAATAAATAACACTAACTAGTAATAGAATATTATTTTTTTGAGAGTTATGTGGGATGTGGAACAAACTATGGAACAGAAATGCTTTCATTTTATCTGATTATCCTCACATAGAAATATATGAGACCACAGGTCATAAAGCCTGTCCGATGTTGATAAAATGTTTGGATATCAAACTTATCGAGACAAATGCCCCCAACAAACGCTAACATCTTCCTATAAAACCATTGTATCATTGTTTAACGAAAAAGAACAAAAATATAAATAAAAAAAAGAAATATGTAGGTATACATTGTAGCGTTATTGTCAAGTTAACATTTAATATGAGCCCAAAAAAGATTTGATTCTAGTTTATCTTATTAAAATTCAATACTGTTCAAATTGACCAAATACCTCTTAGTGTTTTATGTTTAGTTTCATGTGTGAACATTGTTTTTACTTACCTTCAAGTTGCTTAGCATTTGTGACATCAACCTTTATGAATATCGCCTTATTTGAGCCGAAAATCTCATTCAGTTGATCAGCATTTCTCTTTCCATTTTTTTCATCAATATCCGCTATCACCACTCCCTGATAAAAATTAAAAAAAAAACAAATGAAAAATGAGCAAGCAAACAAATAGAAAAAATGCTAACTTGTTACAAGCTGAACTCTAGATTTAGAGTTGTAATTTCTATGTTCGAGACATAGATTAGTAGGTACTTCGAAGTAGCTAAGTTTTAGGGCATAACTCAACGAAGGAAAAAAAATTCTAAATTTAAATCAGTCTTGTCACGGAGATTAATGGTTTGATAGCAACAGACTACGTATTATTTCAATATGTTTTGAAATTTAAGGGACCATTATCATTTTCCACAGCGTATTTCCAAGAGGCAATGAAATATTTTTTTTAGATTAATAATAACTAATATTTAAAAAAATAAAAAAATATGTAAGAAAACGTTGTTTGGTATTAAACAAGTAAATATTTAATTGGTTGAGCTCAACTATCTTGTAGGTGAAATTGTAATAAATATATAAATATATATATATATATATATATATATATATATATATATATATATATATATATATATATAAAAAAAGATGTTCTTGGGGATGCAGTCATATATTAAATAATATTCTTTGATTGAAGCCACAAACATATAAAGATCATTCAGTAATATTCATTTTTATCAACAAAATCTAGATACTTTCTTACTTATTGTGTTACCATGACAAATATAAATAATTACATTTGTAATTGATGGCTATGAAATCCTTCCAGTTTTTGGCTAATTTATTCTAAATTCACTATTGTAAGTATTTTTATAATACTTTAAGTTGTTGTTGAAATAATTTTGTAACGATTTGTAGTTTGCCCTGAAGAAGAGAATAAACATTCTCGAAAGCTCGGCTTTAATCAAAGAATTTTATTTAATATATGACTGCATCCCCAAGAACATCTTTTTATTTATTATAAAACCAGTCAAGAATACAAAATCAATATAATATATATATATATATATATATATATATATATATATATATATATATATATATATAAGCTTTGTTGTTTTCTTTTTTCTTTAAACTAGGTATTATCTTACCCCTAGACCATTTGCTAGTAATTCCTTGGAATACTCCAAGCCAATGCCCATTGCTCCACCAGTAATGATGGCGTATTTTCCTGCAATAGCGAACACCATTTTGAACGTAAGAACCGGAAATTGAAATGATACAGCAGGTAGCGCAACCTTTTTATATATATTACGATGTCTCTCTGCACTGATACCTAATACTCGACATATTGGGGATCTACCGTGCGATATGAAACATTTTTAGGAATCAAAAGATAATATTCTATATATAAATTAATTGAATGTGGTTTTTGAGTAAATATTATTATCAACTTTATACATATTTTTATTATTATTATTAAATCATCCGATTTCATTTTAATCGATTATTATGTCACCGTTATAAATTTTATGTAAATGATGATAATATTATTAATAATTATCTGGAAAATAATAAACATACGCAATAATTTTATCAAATTTATGCGTATAATAAAAATCTATATAGGCCAATTCTAAATTAGAAATATGGGTGAGATTCTGTGAACACCTAGTAGAAATACCTACATCAAATAAGATAAAGATTAACCATATAACGGCAGTTATAATCTCGAATTTGATGATTTTTTGAGAAAAAGAAAATGTATTCAGGGAATGTATTGCTATTTCAAAGTTCAATTATCAAATATTATATTTGAAAGCAACTGGATCATGTCGACTATTAATTATATGTATGTATCAACAAACATGTAAATCGCAGTAAAATCACATGTTTTTTTAATAACCTAAGCATAACCTTTTTGCTGTATTTATCAAGAACATTACTTTTCATTATTTTTTTGGTTAAGCCAAACGAAAAAAAAGAAACAAATATATTTACACGCAAATAAGCAGGGAGAATAATAACAATACCTTCCATTTTAACTTCTCTATGCCTTACT
Organism: Crioceris asparagi; assembly: GCA_958507055.1. Taxonomy (NCBI): domain Eukaryota; kingdom Metazoa; phylum Arthropoda; class Insecta; order Coleoptera; family Chrysomelidae; genus Crioceris; species Crioceris asparagi. The sequence continues at coordinate 120,103,812 of OY293826.1, forward strand.
CTCTTTTGCTCATTTCATTAGTTACTACCTATAAAAATATCATATTTTCTGACCGACTTCCCAAACGGATCGGAGGCATACTAGTACAATTCGAGGTGAGAGCGGTACCTCGCACATCTGTCTACAGAAGCATTATTTACAGAAAAATGTTGGATTTTCAAGGTCACGTAATGGTTTTTTCCGAGTAATAAAAAGATATGGCTTGAAATTAATGAGATATTGTATATAACACAATCCTACAATGATAAGTAATCATTTGAAAATATTTTCAACTCGTAAAAGGCTGTAATATTTATATTATCAATATAGGTAAAACCAAATAGACGGATTTCACTACGGTGTTGACGATGCTAAAATTTTACCTGTTTATAAATACATAAATGTCCCTTAAATACCTAAGTGAAACTAACAATATAATAATGAACATAATTTTGAAATCATTAATTATTTAAAGAACATGCAAACAAGTTCGCTCTTATTCCAAAGTGGTACATTTTTAACGCAATAATAATATTTGTCATACGTATAATCCAACTAAATGGCAACAATAAGGTACATGTAGCTGTAGTAGAGCGCTGTATACCTACTCTCCCAACTAACACTGACAAATGACATACATAGGCTGTGTTCAGGGAGTTGCTACCTGCATTATCAATGCAAACACTACCGATGCTGTTCATGGAGCCTATTGTGTGTTAGTGATTGCGCAAGCTTCATGAACGCCATGAATACTATTTTGCGTTTGCGTTCACAAAATCCCAGTGTCCAACACACATCTAGCTAAGAAAGCGCTGCAACTTTTTGGATTTACTGTTAGACGTCTTGCGCTCTTAAGCTGGTTTATAAGGAAGCTTTTAAAATAACTGTTGGGGTATTTATGATGCTGCAGCTTAAAAAGCGCAAGCGTTTCAAATCAAAATCTGTCAAAGATGTTGCAGCGCTTTATTACCTAGATGTGTGTTGGACACAGGGATTTTCACATTCTGTCATTTGCTGTCACATTTAGGTTAAGGAGTTAAGGCACAATAAATATGAATGAGCCAGCTAAGAAAATTGATTTATTTTTGGTATTTGACAAGAATCGTCTGAGAAATATTACTAATTGAAAATGCTTCTCAATCTGAAATAGAACCGGAGCCAATATTTGGGATAAATTGGGGTTAAAGTACATAATAGCGAAGATGGTTCTTGTATTTTATAAGGCTAGAATATGTACAAATTGAAACTACTTTCCCGCAGATATCTGCCTGAATATCAATGCAAACTATAGTTTGCAGAGGTGAGAGTTCTATCTTGCGGAACAAAGTGTTTTGGCGTTGTTTCGATGGGATTTGTTTTATAATAAATAATAAATACAGTGCTTCTGTTAGACATAATTAGAATATCCCCTGTAGTAGTTTTTTTATACTGTATCGAATGGGCGTGGAGTTTTGTTTTAGAAAACAGGAGATGTCAGTTTATTTTCTGAGTGAGTTAATAAAGCAATTTTATGGAGGTTCATTTTTTCTGATATAGACAATATGGTAGCAGAGGTCAGTGGTTTGTAAAAATATTGTGTATGTAAGAGAGCATTTTTGTTTAGAATTGATCAATATATCTAAATTTAATAACCAAATTGCGATTAATTAAAATGGCCTCACGAGCGCCACTGGTAAATCAAAAACAAGTGTTTATCATTATCAAAATATAGAAGATTTTCTTAAAAAATAAGAAAAAACGGCTTTTTTCGCAATATTTTAACACCCCGTATCTACAAAATGAAGCATTTTTGGAGATAAGTTTATATTTTTATCTGCTAAATACGCTGTTAAAGTTTCTCCATTATAATTCGGAACACCCCGTATACCTATATATAACTTTTTTCTTTGTTCATAATTATAACATCACCTTAGTATTATTATTCAAGCCATACGTTACTCAAAAGTGCAATTCTAATAACAGTGTTTTGCTCATAGTGTTTTTGATGTCTTTGACCGATTTCGACAGGCGGAGGAGGTATACAATTCGGTTGTGTTTGCTTTTTTATGATTAGGATATTTGTATATCTACACGTATTTAAAAATAACATTATTATAGAAAATTAAAATTAGTCCGTGACAGAAAATCGATTTCCAAAAAAATTCCATATCCCCAAAAAACTTTCCCAATGTAAAACTTTTGGAGGTGAAAGCTATATTCTGCAAAACTCAACAAAAAACCCAAATCTTTCGCATATGCTCAGTAAGAGCTGAACCACACCGATACATTTTTGGTATGTTTTTTTGTATAAGAATTCTGCTTTAATGGTACATTTTCATCAAGTGATTCTATCGCTTCTCACCGCCCCCAAAATTCCTTCCATGAAATTACAACTTGACGTATTATATTCATAACCCATATTTACAGTAAATCTTAACTCGAGCATTTTCAGTCACTCACCTGCTAGCTTTTAATAATAAAATTGTCACTATCTTGTATTTATATACTTGAAATAAATGCACTATATTGTATGTAAAAATTTATTCGTTTTTGCGAGTACATGCGTATATTTAACTATATTGTCATGTGCTAAAGCTTCTTATGGGAGAAAAAATTAAATTTGTTGGTGATTTACAATATTTTTACACGCGCTAAACATGCACAAGTACGATACGATCTATTTTTAAATAGTTTTTATTACTTTCGGTTCTTGTATCAATGGACTCCGGAGCGATTTCTCAGGCCCCATACGGTCTAGAGACTTGAAATTTCGAATTCGTAATTAGATCGCAGACATCTCGCCGCCTGTTAAGCTCCAAGTGTGATCCAATATTGGTAATTATAATTATCTCATTCAATCTCATTCAACCAAGATCATTATTTTGTCGACATGGAACGACAATGGGATCCGTCACTGGAATTACGCACGAGCATGGAGCGTATATATACGTTTCGTTCTCTGGTATGTAGGTACTTTCTGGAAGATCGTCTATGGTTATGTCGCAATTGTCAAACGTTATTGTTAATTTAAAGTTTAATTTTGTGTTGTGGTAGACAAACAGTAATTTGTTATCGAATTGCTGTTGCTGGCAAACACATATACATAAGCATAGTTAAAATCGAGAAAAGGATAGCAATAGTAGGTACTCATCGGTACGGTTTAAATCTTAAATGCCCAATAAAAACTATTTTGAATTTTTTTTTCAAAAATTTCAGTTTTTTAATATATACTTGAACCTAATGGAAATAATTGCTAACACCGTATAAAGGAGAGTTAGAAAGGAGTGGAGTATCTATACAACTTATTATGAATTGAAAAAAAAATAAACAACTTATGTGTCAACATCATACAATTGATTTTTATGTTGGTATGTTTACTATTGACCAGGGGCAAGAGGAGGAAGGTAGTAGTACTTCCGATCTGGTGAAAAATTTTACAATTAAATGACGATGACGATCAAAATGCGTTATTATTGCGAATCCTAAAATGCAGGCTGGTGAGGAAATGGAAACGCCCGAGTCCAGATTTACTGTAAATATGGGTTATGAATATCATATGCCAAGTTGTAATTTCATGGAAGGAATTTTGGGGGCGGTGAGAAGCGATAGAATCACTTGATTCAATTCAAACTCATTTATTTGGTTTTGATAATTTTTACAATTGTTTATGTATATATAGTATATATATTTACTTCATTTCTTCTTGTGTGATAGGGGGCTTTCCCCCTTGTCATACTGAATCACTTGATGAAAATGTACCATTAAAGCAGAATTCTTATACAAAAAAAAACATACCAAAAATGTATCGGTGTGGTTCAGCTCTTACTGAGCATATGCGAAAGATTTGAGTTTTTTTGTTGATTTTTGCAGAATATAGCTCTCACCTCCAAAAGTTTTACATTGGGAACGTTTTTTGGGGATATATTTTATAAAAAATTGGACCGACGTTATTAGTTGGTGCACTGAAAAATACAAAATAATATTAATTCTATTGTTGCTGGTACTTTTGAAGTTGGTGCCAAAAGTCTTCTATCTAACTACAATTGCACAACTTCAAAAGTACCAGCACCAAAAGAATTAATATTATTTTGTATTTTTCAGTCGGTTCAATTTTTGATAAAAAATATTTATATTTTTGGGTTATTAAAAGTACGAAGGAAACAAATAATTACAATTTATTTGGAGTTTACTCCTTTAGAATCAGTTTCATTTATAGCCGCCGGTAGGAACATTTCATGAGTATTAAAATCAAGCGTTAACAAAAAGCGTTGTTTTTTACTCAAAGAAGAGACACCTCGTAGATCATAATCCCTTATAGGGCAATATGTTTGGATAATATGGATAATAATGCGACTTGGGGTATTAGCTCACCGAGTAGTTGTTATCATAGTTGGTAGTATATGGTTATTTTGTAATCCTTCTACCTACGAAATGGCCGATATATATCGAATCAATAAAAATAAATAAGAATAAGAATATATACATACTTACATACTTTCAATATTATAAAAGATGTTTATTTACTCCATGGATCTTTTGTATAATCAATGACAATTGCACTTGAAAATTGAACTCCAGTCGCGCTACAGAGCTGAGAGGCACACCTTTTTATAAGAAGTTTAATTTAACGCTCACTTTGTTAAAATAATGTAAACGGGTAGAAGTAAATCTAGATTAGATATTAATTAAAATTTACTGTGAATTTATTTATATTTATAAGTGGGTATATCGAATTTAAAATATTTTTTTACTATACTATTTTTTGCATTCATTGCACTGCGCTATTTGAAGGCTTGTAAATATGTTAAATGAGAATGCTTCTTTTTCAGATTTTACTGGGACTTGTGTATGCTACTGCTTCTCGTCGCCAATCTAATAATTCTACCTGTGGCAATAAGCTTCTTTAACGATGATCTAAGCACACGCTGGATTGCCTTCAATTGTCTGTCCGATACCATATTCTTAGTCGATATCGTTGTAAATTTTAGAACCGGTAAGTAATTATACTATACCTACCTGCCTATATTGCATTCAAGAACGCAAAAAGTAAAATATTCATATCAAATGCGCTATTGATTGGATTTTTATGAAAAATAATTTTGTAATTAATACCTCTACAGGGTGTTTCCAAATAAATGCGCAAAATTTTAGGGGGTGAATTCTTGTCGGAAATTAAAGGGGATAAAATCTTTTTTCTTGAAGTGAAACTTCTTTGGTGGCGTTCTGATATTTGACGAGAATGGAGAGTGAATTGGAAACAATTTAACGTTTCCAGATTTCTTTACACTAGAGATAAAAAAGCTATAACGTAGAGAGATGGAAAAAGAGAGCTATACATGTTGTATACCTAAAACACAGGCTTCGTTACAAGAGAGAGTAGACATATATAAAACATAGATAGAAATAAAAAGAAAGTTATACATCATATTTATCAGTTTTGGCTCTCCGCATTCATGATCTATATTATAGACCATGATCAGGGTCTCCTTTTTGTGCGGTCCTTTGTCTTGAAACTAAGTTCGGTTTAAAATGCTTGAAGGGGGAGTAGTTTAGGAAGCGTCGTTCGAGCAAGAGAGAGAGCCACGCATAGTACAAAGTGTGTACCATGGAGCCACGTATTTCTATGGCTATGGTGTTGGAAGTTGGTAGGGAGTTAAGGGAATGTGTGTGCGAGTGGGACTGATTAGGTGTGGGTTCTATACTTTCTATATAAGTATCTGCTGAGTGTATGGATGTATATTGATGGTATTTTCGATGGGTATGGGTGTTCTGTGGTGGAGTAGTGAAGTTTTAAGTGCGACTGTGACTCATTAGGTGAGGGTTCCGTACCTGGCACTCTAATATTATATGCTTCAATTAGGTGCTGAGGATGGTTATGGGTTGATGTCATGGTTATGTTTAAGTGCGACTGGGACTCATTGGATGTGGGTTCCATACTTATACCTCTTTGAGCCCCGGGGATGCCTGTTACCAAGACTTGCGTTATGCATGCCACTAGGGAAGATTATATGATGTTGTCTAAGTACACTTGAGAACCTCTTGTGGGTTCCACCTTTTTTTGATCTGGCCACCATCTTGGATTTTTCGTTTTTTGCAATGGTTCGAGAACGGCTCAACATTTTTGGGATTTTCAATTGCGACTAGGACAGATTAGTTGAGGGTTCCAGATCTTTGGGTACTCAACTATCTACAAGTAATTTTACTATTTGTCAAAGCATAATTGTATGTATATGACCAATAAAGATCTATTTATCTATCTATCTATCTACTATTTGTTCTGTAAACAAATTTTATACTGTTATATTATTTTTCAAATGATCTATCTTTTTTCTCTCTCTCTCTCTCTCTCTCTCTCTCTCTCTCTCTCTCTCTCTCTCTCTCTCTCTCTCTCACTCACACACACACACTTCAAATTTCTCTCATTCTCTAGTCTGCAATAAGTTTCACTTCTACCACGTGTAGGTACGGTGTGGCACATGATTTTTTTTCTTTCTGGAAACTGCTTAAGAGATGAAGGAATGTCATTTTGTGGGCATGTTCTACCAATGAAAGGTATACCTGGGAGTATTTTTTCAAGTTTGTTTTCAAAGTTTTTTCAAAGGGATGAAACATGCAACCACTGTTCCATTTTTGGAAAAAATCTAGTAGGTGGGTGTCATGTTTTGATTACACAATTTGTGACTTCAGTCATAGTATTTCAAAATTATTCAGCTTGTTTTAACTTATCATGTTTTGTTTTAATAATTCCTTCATCTCTCAAGCAATTTCCAGAAGAAAAAAAAAGATTTTTCTTCCCCATTTTTGGAAGCGTGTAAGTTTTCAGGGAGATGTCTATGAGCTTTTGTTTAAATGAAAAAACCCCTATAATTTTCGACAAGGATTCACCCCCCAAAAAACTTTCGGACTTATTTGAAAACACTCTATATATGAGCCAACATTCCCAAGATATATGCAGTTAAATCTCTAGATTAAGATAAAACCCATAAATAGCGGTAGTCAGTTTATATACTAGGAGAATTCCTAATCTAGTCTATTCGTAAATAGGGTAAATCTGTTAACATGGATTCATACATCCTCAATATCTGTAGGTATTCTCATGAAAAGGGACATAGAAAATAATATGAAACAAATATAAGTTTGACAGTCAAAATCCTAAATATGTAGTTCAATACCATCATTTTCTGATAAAATATTTCATGATAATGTGAAAATCACCTAAAAGACGAAACGTCATAGTTTTCGTTATTATTGAAAATTATTTCATCAGATTTAAATGTAGATATTCATAAGTATTCCGTGTTTTTCAGGTATTATGCAGCAAGACAACGCCGAACAAGTCATTTTAGATCCGAAACTGATAGCTAAGCATTACCTGAGGACGTGGTTTTTCCTCGATCTAATTTCGTCCATACCCCTAGATTATATATTTTTAATATTTAACCAGGTAAGTGAATATAGACAAGTATCACTAATAATACTTTTAGTAGGTATAATAAGCATTCAATTTATTTCACGCATTACAGTATTTCTGATTTTAAATATTACATTGTGACAATAAAATAAAAATAGAAGAGAAATACCACAACACACCAACATATTTATTACTGTCACCCGACAACTGTTTCGCCAACAAAGTTGGCATCTTCAGGGGTAAACCTGTTACTAACAGGAATCTACAATATTTACCTTAATGTACACGGTGGTTCTCTGAGAAAGACATCGATCGATTGTGGGCAAACAATAACTACAAAGAGTCTGAAAATTTGGTGACATAGGTACTAAAGTCACCTGGGGACATGAGTCTAAAATATTTTCATGTCAATAGCATTTCCGGTTATACCGGAAGTAGATGCTAACTTTGTTATTTTAAATACAAGTCTCTGTATATTACCCATTTTTAGATTTCTTGCATAATTCTAAAAATATTTTATATTTAACTAGATTCAAAAAACGTCAAAAGTAATTTTTTTCAAGTACAAATCCCCATTTTTATTATTTTATTTGGCAGCAAAAATAAGGGGAACTTTGTATAAGGTTGTCTATACTTACCCAAAATTAGTAGTTTTTAAAATAATTTTCTATTTTTCTATGTAAAAATGCTACACATCTTTAAAGTTGTGTTAGAAGTGGGCCATGATTGCATTAGAAAATAATAATGAATGACAATAAAAGTCAAACAAGCGTCAAAAAGTCAACATAATACTTTTTATTTGCAAATTTTGAGTAATTATTCATATGCTGAACTACCAATATAAGTATGGATAAAACTCGTGCTTCCAAAAAATCTTTAGAACTAGATGTTCCTAATTCGCATCCTACTTGCCTTGAAGAAATTGTTGGATATGTGGCAAAATATCCCAAAATTGCGAATTCAATATTTTCGTTGTTAACAATTGGTTTATTTCTACGTACTTTAGGCTTTATAGTTCCAAAGTTCTTGAAGTCTTCTAATTTTCTGATCAGATTTTGGTGTTGGTTTATATTCACTCTCCATAGATAATAGATAAATTCAAATAATCTTCATTTGCATAATTAAGTCTTCTCGGCAAGATAATTACTCTAAATTTGCAAATGAAAAGTATTATATTATTGACTTTTTTGACACATGTTTGACTTTTATTGACATTTGTTATTATTTTCTAATGCAATCATGGCCCACTTCTAAGACAACTTTAAGGATGTGAAGCATTTTTACATAGAAAAATGGAAAATTGCCAATTATTTCAAAAACTTCTAATTTTTGGTAAAGACAACCTTATACAAAGTTCCCCTTATTTTTGCTGCCTAATACAATAAAATATTAAAAAGCGGGGGTTTCCATTTGACAAAAAATGACTTTTGACGTTTTTTTGAATCTAGTTTTCAAGCTTCTTTTTTGATTACTCCGTATATATTATTATCAAAATATCATGAGAATACTGATAAAGTAGATCTTTTACAAGAAAATAAACAAAAATTAAATATTAAAGGCTTCCTCATAGGAAAGATTGATAATTATGTTTTGGACTGTAAACTTAATTTTTGACATGAAATTTGAAATATGTCGAAAACGTTTAGACTTAGGTATAGGACGTATACATAAAATATTTTCAGAATTATACAAGAAATCTAAAAATGCTGTTATATACAGGATATACCATTCCAAATAACAAAGTTGGTATCTACTTCCGGTATAACAGGAAATGCTATGGACATGAAAATATTTTAGACGCATGTCCCCCAGTGACTTTAGTATGTCACCAAATTTTCAGATTGTTTGTAGTGTTATAGTTTGCCCACAATCGATCGATGTCTTTCCCGGAGAACCGTCCTGCATAGTAGTAAAATATATTGTAGACTCCTGTTAGTAACCGGTGCCAACTTTGTTGGTGTGTGTTGTGGTATTTTTGTGTTTTTATTTTATTGTTGTATCTATGCCAAAGGATCCAAATCCCAAACACATTGTGGTTAAAACCTCCGTTGACTCGACTGTTGGGTCGTATGAAACTACTTACTCAGCATTTTTTTTTTCTTCTGCTTCTAGTTCCAGGACTATGGCGAAAGCTTCCAAATTTTGCACGCAGGTCGTGCGTTGCGAATCTTACGCCTTGCCAAGCTGCTGTCGCTGGTACGACTTTTGCGGCTTTCACGATTGGTCCGTTATGTTAGTCAATGGGAGGAGGTGTATGTAAGTAGTATATTATCTATAATAATTTATCGATGTTGTTGTCGTCTCTGTGTTTATGTTGTGCCCAAAATGCCGCGTTACCTTAAGCGTTGTTCAATCTTATTTTGTTTTTTAATATAATAAATTTAGGAACTTGCAAACTATCCCTACCTAAATCTCAAGGCTTTTTGGCGCCTTTTTTGTCGTGCAGTGTTTATGTTTTCCTTTTTATTGTTTGTATTGTAGATCATTTTAATTGAAGTGATCGTTTGAATCTGATTTCTCATGTTTTTGTATGTTTATAATTTGAGAGCAATGGGGACATGATATTTTTTTGTTCGAATAATGGTTGCTGTTGTGGTATTCTGAAGTTGATGACAAATTTATTTTCTTGCTTATTCAACTTTGTAATAACACATTTTCTATTATACAGGTTGTTTCGAAGAGGTTTCAACAAAATGCTACCACATATTTCTGAGATAAAAATAATTTGATTTAAGCAAACTTACTTCACTACAAACCACGGTCGTACAAACATGTCTGGAATCGAAGGTCGTATTACATAGGTAGCCTATGGATCGATTAGCGTCTTGTTCAAATGTCAAAGTCAACGATGGCACTGCGAAACTGAGAAAAGGGGATGTTAGAACAAAATATTAAAAAAAATTGGACCGACTTTATCATTTGTTGCACTGAAAAATACAAAATAATAGTAATTCTATTGGTGCTGGTTCTTTTGGAGTTGGTGCATACAACAACAAACTACAACGGCACAACTTCAAAACTACCAGCATCAATAGAATTAATATTATTTTGAATTTTTCAGTACAACAACTGGTAAAGTCGGTCCAATTTTTTGTAAAAAATATTTATTTCACATTTTTGAGTGTAACATTAGTCATGAAAATCGTTGAACGTTCACAAATACCCAAAAAATTATAGGTAGGTTTAGCTTGTACTTGTATTTATTATTCAGAGATCTCAAAACATCGCGGCGCAAATATACATATTTCCGAGTCTACTGCTGTAACTCGAAAACCGTAACTCAATTTAAACGTTCTGATGTTATAATTTAAAAAAAAAAAATTCTGTTTTAAATTTCTAGCTGCCTGTGGAATTTTCCTGAAATTTTGTACGGTGACATATTAAATGGGACAAACAAATTTATACCAAAATTATGAAAAATAATTAATTAATAACTTTTATTCTTTAATAATAAAAGATAATTTCAATATCAATATTTTAAATAAGCTGTTTGCTTACTACTTACAACAAATATTCTCAATAATAATAAGAATTAAAAAAAACAAACTTTAGATGAAAACAGCAAAATATAAAACTAATATTTTTATACAAATTAAAAACTACAGAAGTTAAATATAAATTTTGCAAATTATAAAAAACAAGTAATTTTTATAGTAAATAAATTTATTGTATGTACTTTTATTATCCACTGGCGTATAAATGGGAAATATCATTTTACGAAGAGTTCATTTGTTCTATCTAACAGTGCCACTGTTCTAAATTTTAGCAAATTCCTATGAGGTATTTAGAAATTTATACCAATAAAAAAATATAACGTCAAGAACGTATGTACAGTATACACTCGACGTTACGAAAATATTTTTTTTTTATTTTTGTCTCAGGAATAGATGGTAGTGACCTTTCAGAGACACCTTGTACAGTTAGTTCCCTTCTTCTCTAGTTTTATCACTTCTTTACCCATATTCTATCTTTCTCAAGTATTGTATAATATCTTTGCTATGGTAATTCTCCATTTCTTTCACGTGAATATTAGTATGACTTTAAACCGTAGGATAATATTTTTTCTTAATTTTTGCAACCCTCTTGAGACTATACCAAAAATTATATGATACAAATAATCTTGAATAATACTAATATATTCTTACTTTTCAGGAGAATAGATATGTATATTTTCCATGTTTATTCCACAAAATTTCCTAAATAAAAATCATCACAAGCACCATTGTATCATATAATTCAGAATATTTCACGTATCTACACCAGTTTTCGTAACTCATTACATCTTATCATATACAGGGTAATCCAGCTATATAATTTTGAGAAAATATCATCTCATTAAATTCATTTTGAAAGTATGTTGTAATTTTATAAATGCACCATTGGTGTAAGAATGTAATTTATATTTGTCTTTATTTTCTGGATCACCCTGTAGCTCCACAATCAAGTGGATAAACTTGGCAGGAACATATTGTGAGCTTTCGTGGGCTTTATTGCTAGTCATACATAAACGAGCTCAGAAGCGCTTGTTGGGAATGAAATGACTATGGTTTCAGCAATATTTTTACAGCACCTTATCATTTATACCGCACTTTTCAGCTTACAATATTTTACCTCGAATCATCGATCGATCAATATCATCATCATCATTCCAGGTTAGACCAGGAATATGCTCGTAAGTGATAAAAGCTAATGGGTAACAGACAATAAAATTAATCAATCAAAATAACAGGTATCAATGTAGTCTAGACTGTCTAATACTGATATGGAATAGTATTTAATATAAAAAACGCTCATAACAAATAATCGGAAATATGTTTATCAAAGATGGACATAGAATAATCAATTATCGTTGATCTTCAACATGTGTTCATTTAAAGGCTCACCGTAAAAAGTTATATCTAACAAAAATATGGCACGGAAATACATATGTCGATTTAAGAAAACTTGCTTCAATACAAAATTGCTTATGATTGGCGATGTACAGGGTGGAAAAAAAGTTTCAAAACGAAAATGGTAGGGTTTATCCTGAACCATCAGGGAAAATAATTATTGCATATACAGGTTGAATCACCAACATCTGGCGAACCAAACTTATTTTTAATGAAACATCTTGTATGTTACGTGATAGCACTTAGATCATCTCTTCGAATAAATATATATAGTTTACCCATATTTCTTTCAGTAGTTTTTGATATATTCAGTAGATATTAATGCCAATAATATTTTTTTTCTATTTTAAAATTATACAGAAGTCTATAAAAACACTCAAGCAAACAAATAAACTTTAGTCAAAAAAGGGTTATAATCTGGAAACATAATATAAGTAAACCTTAAAATTATAAATGGTCTATGCGATGATAATTTTTCCTGTTGAAAGTCCTGCCGTATTAAATGATGCCTCATCGCTCCACAAAATCTTTTTGAAAAGATCGTAGTCCTTCATTTTTAATTCTAACAACCGCCGACAAAAGCCTTCCCTATGATTTTTTTGGTTCTCACTTAATTTTTGGACCGCCAAAATTTTGTATGGGTGGTATTTTTATTTGCAAAGTGTCACATCTATTTTTTTGCCGATTTATTGAAGTGGTTGGTGGCATCAGCGATTCTATATCCAAGAAATATAAATTAAATTGAATTTTAAAGAAAATTGCCAATGTTTACCTTCAAAATATAAGAGAATTTCCAGTTCCTCATTTTCGTTAATATGAACTGTTAGTTTTTTCCTCTGGACAGTCTTATGTTGCTCAAAGTATAAAAGGTGCTCCTAGACAGCAACGGTCTACCCGGGTGGTTATATACTCTATACTCTCTTCTTGCTGCTACAGCATGCTTATTATTTTTGCAAAATAAATAAACTATTTGATACTTTTATTCTTTAGGATAAGCCATTTTATCATCATCATCAACAAAGAAAATTATTATATATTTGACAGTTTATTTGTTGCTTCCATGGCTACACATGACTAATGCATTATATTATTTTATGAATGATTCAATACTAAATATATCAAAAACTACTGAACCAAATATGGGTAAACTAGAAATATTCGAAGAGAGGATTTTAAGTGCTATCATCCTGGACCATAATATACAGGACGTTTAATTAAAAGAAAGCATGTTTATTTCACCAGATTGATGTGATTTCCCTGTATAAGCAATAACATTTTCTTCTGATGGTTCAGGATAAACGCTACAGCTTTTGTTTTGAAACCAGCGGAAGCTGTTTAGTTATGAGGAAAGACCCAGTGCGATCCTGAAATTCCATTTTTTAAATTCCGCATCAGATTTCACCAAAATCAATGTTTTTGATTTATAAAAATAGAATTTTGATTTCAGGATAATATAGCTCTTAAACTGAGCAACTTTGTAGTAAAATAACTTATATTATTATTATATTGACTTATTTTGATTTTTTGAATAGCCTGTAGCTATAATAATGTTTTTTTTTTCATTTTTCTCTCATCCAAACTGTTACCCACTAACTTGGAAAGTGTGCATTTCCTGTGCTAACAACGAAAGCTAGAAAGCTAGAAACTCTCAATGATTTTTCACCGACTGTTTCCTCAAGGGCCATAATTCGTTTCGGCTGGTCAAACACATGCGCCGTATAATAAGCTTTATTTTTCATTCGTATTTTTCTTATTTGCGCTGAAGAAGGCTATCGCTTACTTCCATTTCAGCAAATTTTGTCTTATTACATTCAGCTTGCATAATTTGATGTATTAGCTGAAATATTATTTTGGGTAAATTTTAGTGCAATTTATCTCTCAAATTTGTTATTCTTGTAATGTTGCTTGCTCATTTTGCTCCTATAATATATACTGATTTTAGAGGAAACAATTATTATTAATTCATTCTACAATTGTATGTTTATCTATGTAATCTTGAATAAGAACTGTTGCCCGATTTAGCTTTGCAAAGCTTTGATCAATAAGTTGGCAGAGTTCCTCTAGTTGCTTAAGCTCCTTGAATCATTTTAGATTGCAAAGAAGAAACAAGAAGGTAGGCTTAGAGTTCTTGTAAACTTATAATTTTCTTGAATAAAAATGCAAATTAGAAGCTTAGTTGGTGAAGAGTAATTACCAAGATTGTCTAAGCTTGCTCTGTTTCACACCTTCTAGATTGTAATCGAAGGATAAACCAGTCTTCTGAAATACTCCAAGATACTTATTCCATTCTTCTGATTATTAAGATGGACACGTGAACGTTTATCATCCGTAAGAAGTTTGACAAAAAAACTTATTCTGTTTTTTTTACTCCTTACTATAACGTCAGGTGTCTACATACGGCAAGCCAGACCATTTTCCAGTGTTTTAATTGGCTGGCTTGACAAACTTTGCTGCCTTATCGTGATGGTAAATAGTAAATAATTTTAATATTCCAAGACAAAGTATGCAGGCATTTGTGGAGCTCGCCAAATATTCACCATTCACCTACTTTCCGGTTAAAGGAAAAGGAACTTGAGGTGACTCATCTAGTTGGCCATGTAATGTATATACCTACAACAATTCGGCAATTTTCACTTGAAAAGGAAATAATAAACCTACCTATACAAATCACAAATAAATATCTTAGGTAGATTGTGAATCTTTGCATTTTAAAATGATGAAAAAATAAACAACTGTTGTGAATCTGTCCGTTTATTGGTAGAACTTTGGATAAAACAACGGACTCCTGAAGTACCTTTAGGGTCGGAGTGAGAAAGCCCACTTGGAAACAAGAACAGTGCTGCTCACATTGTAAACTACTATGCTTAGTTTTGATAGGTTATATTCTCAATTTTTTATTTTTCTTTCATTAATTATTAATGCCACTTCCAGACCGCTCAAAGTAGATACAATATTACCCTGCTCCATGAGCCTGGGAAAATGAGGAAAATCAAATATAAAAAAAGTATTTGACAGCTCATAGGCAAATATGTCGTTCAGAAAATGTTAATAATATCTAGTCTTTCCTAATAGATAGTACATAAGTATAATTTGAAATAAATGGTAAAAAAAAGTACGAAACGAATTATATCCCATTAATCGATAAAATTGTACTTAAATCGTATAGTTTCTTTCTCTCGAATATTCGAAATTATTGAGATACAACGTAGGTATATTATTGTTGATGAATGTTTCACATTTTCTTCATATCATCATATTTCACCTCCTAAATCTTTTTTTCTCCCCTCAAACAATTACACAACAGCTTTAGAACACATAATTAATATAATTTACTATACCTATGTATCTACAGTTAGGAAATGACGCATCTTAAATTTTGTAAACAATGGCCATTTAATGCTTTATTTTTTGGGAAGATATTCCAATATGCCGCACAGCACACTCTATAATTTATCAAATTTGCTTTTGATACCAGAAAAAGAAGTTAATGGAGTCAGACGTAAATCAGGTTTTAAGGGAACTGGACACTTCGCCAAATGGACACTTCGCCCAAAATGATATATCAACCACTTCGCCCAAAAAAAGTTTCCAGAGCCATTTTATCCAATATAATTAAAAGTCCACAAAGCCCAAAATGTCCACTTCGCCCAAAACTCGTTGGTGGGACACTTCATCCAAAATGTCCAGTACTAAATTTTTGGGCGAAGTGGTCGATAGGTATATCATTTTGAATGAAATGTCCATTGGGAGAGTTGTCCTAGACTCGTTTTTAAGAACACCTATCTACAAATAAATATAAATGTTCTAGCCAAAGCAGACCGGAAACACCTACTTCCAAAAGCTATCTAGGTAAAACAAAGAAAGGCTTTCTAAACTTACCAACTTTATTCTATTATATTCATATGTTGTCTCCTCAGGTTTTAGTGGAAATAATAACAAAATGTAAAAAAGAAATTCTAAATTTCCAGCAACAGTTAATTTGCTTTCATAAGTACCAATTCATCAAAATCACTATTGCTTTGTATTCTTCAAAATTAATTTCATTAAAGTATCATCAAAACGTTATAAGATTCACGTTGGCTAATAAATTTATCACCCGGTATTAATTACCAGTTAATTTATTTAAATTTAAAACGTTTTATTTGAAATGTTCTATTAGAAAAATAATATTTTACATTGTTAGTTTCTATGCCTAAGACTAATTCCGAAACAAAGAAATTTGTTAGCAGGAAGTAAGTGGGTTTCTCGGAAGAATTTATGCGACAGACAGACAGATATTGAATTGACATCATAACTGTTTACAAAACCCATAAATTTAATGCATTTGTATTTATTTATTGGAGTAGACTATGGAGCATTATCATTTATCCATTCAACTATAATAAAATCAATTAAAATGTATATTAATTCTACTAATATTTTGAATTAGACTTCGCGCACTCTAAGAAGTTTTCATAGAATATGTCTTTGCCTAGTAAATCAATTTTATTTTAACCTAGCAGAATTATTTCTTGATAATAGGTACATTAGTTCATCAATACATTTTTACCTATATTTCACTGCCGACCTTAAAGTGCGCAAAGTCCATTTTATTCGAGTTTGAAAATTGTGAGTTTCAAGAAATCTGAAATAGTTGCCTGGCTGTGGTGTTAGATATATTTGAATGGGCTATTTTAATTATTAATTATCACAGGAAGATCCACTGAAACGTCACCGTAATTTCTGAGATAATTTATAGTGCCTATAGTTTTCGAACTCGACTATAATTCATTGTAATTTATTTGAAATGCTAAAAATTGAAGAGGTGTTATGTGGCATAGAACAACTAAATTAGATAATCAAGCAAAAGATGTTGTGCACCATATAGAAGTATTTGGGATGCGCAGATACCCATGTACCAGCACCCGGATGCCGGACGGCAGGCGCAGTACGCTCCTGATGGCACTCCCCTTCCCCCGCCCCCCAGAGACAGGACCACCGAGGTGCTTCTTAAATCACTTCTATTGTTTATTTTGTTCAACGTTGTTTTTGTTTGTTTTGTCTGTTTGCAAATCGAACTTGATGTCCTCAAATAATAATTAAATTGTTAATGTCAAGCGATCCAATATAAAATTCATCTCTAGTGTGCCATGGAATCCGAGATCGGAACGTTATTTAAATCAAAAGGAATGAGATAATATCGAAACTTAGATTTAGGTGCATATATATTTAACTGATCAAAATGAGGTAAATAAACAATAAACAAAACTTAATAAATGTTATAACAAATATTGAAAATATTTAGATAATCATGAAAACATTTTTGAGCCTCTCTTCATATGTATAATTTGGTAATAATGAATAATCTTGTTCTAAAAAAACCAAAAAAAAAAGACGAAAAACTTTATTATTCTTCTTCTCTTTCTTCTGACAGATACCTACTATAACTTCGTAAATTTTAATTGTTTTACATCATCATCTTCAGTTCATTGTCTATGTGTGAATGATATAAATAAAATCCATAATTATTATCTGAGGTCTGAACACAAATTTTGTTATCTGAACACATCCAAATTGACATATTCCATAGTACATTTAAGATGATTCTTTTTGATCGCTCCATAGTACCTAACTATTATTAGCTATGTTGCCAAAGATCTCAGTTGCACTGTTACCTCAAATCACCTGGATTCTAAAGCATTATTCTACTTTTCGATAACACTTGGTATTCGTTTGCCGTAAGGATATAGCAGATAGAAATGCCAGGCATCTTTCCACACTTGAATGATTAATTTAATACAGTGACATACATCACACATTATCAATTCTAATGGTTAAAATACTCTAAGGAAATCATTGAGGATCTCAAGATTCGCGTTTATGAATGTTGGTGTTAATGATGACTTGATGTTTGATGGCAGTTGCGCTTGGGTTTTTTTTTTAAATTATCGTTTCTCTCATTTGATTGAGGTTTGCTCAGTGGAGTTGGGAATGTTTCGATGTTTAGCTGGATAGTCTTCCAGTTGTTATCAAGTACCATACATTATATATTCATTAGTATTGCTGTGCATTTGATGAATATATTTTACAAATTCATCATTATGTTATATGCTTATATTTTGCTTGTCATACCATAGGTACATAGGTTCATACATCAGTATGATTTCTCATCAATTTTTGCATTGAATCGTAAAACAATAATTGATGTCGTTTAGTACTATTTTTTTCATATTCAAGAAAGCTACTTAATTATAATTTGCTGCTTTAATTGTAAATCATATTGGTACATTAATTGATTGTACTAAATATATCACATAATCATTGACCTATACATATTGAAAAGTTATATTATTTCAGTTTTTCCAATACTGATTTTCTAAGACTCATCGTCCATAAATCATTCTATTAGAGATTTTTAAAATACCTGCATGGGTTAAGTTATGGAAACGGGTTAAAAAATACAAGAAATTTGTTTGAATATGACTTGAAGTAATAAGTTTAAACCGCTAATTGACCAAACTACAACTACACGAATACATTATTCTCAAAATTATTTTAAAAACAAAGTATAGGGTATATTTTTGAAATTTCTATTTAATTTACAACTTTAAACTAATGCCAAACATATAAATTATAGATATTATAAATATATTATAAGATCTATTTCTTCAAGAATAGGTTCATTATTTTTATATCTGTACCATAGGAAAGAAGGAAGTAACATAACATGACGTAAACAAATAATTAAAAGAATACTGTTAGCCAATTCAGTGTGAAAAATTGATTTCAGAGAAACCTTAGTGAACATATTGGTTTGAAAAATTTTAGTAAGCTTTCTTCGCGCTAACTTTTATACATCAATCAGGTTTTTAATATAAATATGATTTACATTATTCTTAATGTAAATATCAGTCAAATGCACAACAACATGAAAGTTTCTTAGGTGTTCTTGTCTCAGGATACTTTATAAATGGGCACGTTTAGAATAGTTCCAAAAACCGTACTGAACACGACAACAATAAAAATATATATGTTTTGTCTGCAACCCGTACACAAAAATATCATTCAGAGAAATCCATCACATCATGTGCGCTTCAGTAAGTTGATCTAACATCCGTCGTAAAAATAATTATAGATGATATAGTTTGTTAAATGTTGTTTTTGGTTTTGGCAATATAATTGCATAGGAACAACATAAAAAAGTCATATACTTACATGCAAAAAATTCCTCAATTTACACCATTAATTGTTGTACCTATACAATATGTAAGTGCCAAAGTGAATTGTTCTCATCGAATTTGAATTTGTATGTTACATTTCATATTATGGGTATCACACATGCGAACTTGGTAGGTATTACACCAAACTCTCCAACAAACTTGTAAATAAAAACAAATCAATACTTTTGATGTATAATTATTTATTTAATTGGAAATCTTCCTATAGTTGGTACACATCATTGTTACTTTGCACTTGGTAGTTGATAGAAATGAAAGGGAAATACATGTTTTGTGTATAAAATTTAAAATAGGTGTACATATTCCATATTTAGTTCAAAAATAATAATTAAACTCACCTCAAATTCCATTAGGTTTGTTATCTCATTTAGTGAAGAGAAAATCTTCATAATTGTAGCGATAATATAGGAAAAATCTACTCACCCCTTTGAATAGATACTTACTGATCATTTGTACAAGTTATATACCTAGTTTTATTTCTGTATCAATAAAGTTATACAGGGTGTTTCATAATATATGCCCAGGACTTGAGGTTGTGATAGCTCGTCCAAAAATATGAAAAAAAGTTTATATAAACTTACCCTCTAAAATGCACCATTTTCGAGATACAGGATGTAGAAATTGAAAAAAAAATCGTTTTTTGTGAATATCTCCGGAACCGTTCATAGTACAGAAGACAGCATTTTCCACTCATAATGAGCTAAGTTTTGAGTCAGAAAATTTTTTTTTGTTAAGTTATAATTGGTGAAGATTTTGAAGGAGTAGTGGTTGTTTTTGTCCCCAATTTCTACGCCAATTGAAAAAGTACGGTTTTGAGACGCCCCTTTGAAAATCAAATCAAAAAGATAGGTACCGTTGGTCGTGAGCTCTAAAGTCGACCGTTTTCGAGAAAAATCAACTTTTATGTTAAAAAAACACGGTCAATTTTAGCTTTTCTTACTTGTTCTAACGTTTACATAAATTTAGTTTGAATAATAAATACAAAAAATTGTATTTCGAAAAATTTACCGTGTTTTTTCAACATAAAAGCTGATTTTTCTCGAAAACGGTCGACTTTAGAGCTTACGACCAATTGTACCTTTTTTGTGTAGAAAACATTGGCGGTTCAAATGGGTGCCTCAAAACCCTATTATTTCCATTCCGTAGAAATTGGGGAGAAAATCAACCACTACTCCATCAAAATCTTCACCAATTGTAACTTAACAAAACTTTTTTCTGACTCAAAACTTAGCTCATTATGAGTGGTAAATGCTTACAAAAGCTGTTTTCTGTACTATAAACGGTTCCGGAGATATTCACAGAAAACTAATTTTTCTGTATATCGAAAATGGTGCTTTTTAGAGGGTAAGTTAATAAGAACTTTTTTGAATATTTTTGGATGAGCTATAAAATCCTCAAGTAATGCGCATATATTATGAAACACCCTGTATATTCAAATTATTCTTAGAATAAAATCACCATAAAAACTCAATTTACACATTCATCATATTTCTGTTCTCTCTAGAAAAATATATCTGACAAAAAACACAGTGCAATTCAAGCTCTTGATATCTATCACAGAAGTTAGCTATTCTTTCTGAATTTTCAGTATTTTTAATAATCAAAACCTTAAATTCCATATCTTCTAAAGTTAAGGAAATTAATTTATTTGATGTCTTACTGCATTCGCTACGCTCCAAGAAATCCTTTCTTGATGCATACTCAAGTAAACTAGTTGTTTCCATATTCCATTCCGTCAGTCTGCTACTGTTTATTAAAATTGTCATAGGTATACAGCATTGTTCTACGGGAACTCCATCTATTGATTTTTGGGAAAACTATCTATAGATGGATGCAATCTAAACATTTGGAGATATGCCAAAGCCACTAGTGGACATACGTCTAAAATATTTTAAAATTAGTCGTTCTACCGATTATACCGGAAGTAGATGGCAACTCTATTATTTTAAATAAAATGCTCTCTATATAGAAACATGTCTGAATTCTAAGTGTGATCTTTCCCTTTTTCTCAACGTCATTTCAAGTTTTCTTGTTTAATTTGAGTTGATTTTCATTGGAAAAAAATCTATTGTAGTATCTATAGTATTTGTATGATTTCTTGAAGATTATTACTATAAAAAAATAATAAATAAATTCAAAATAGAAACGTATATTTTTATGATCTTATATTGTTGTTGATTTTGTTATCTATTCAAAAAATGCGTAATCTTTCAAATTAAAAGCAATTCAACATAATTCTAAACAAGTCTCGCACAAAAGTGAATATTATACTTATTATTTGCAAAATTTTGATAATAATCGTAACGATTACATTATACAAATAAGACGGTTATACTTTCCCTTTGCTAGAGTTTTCTCTCCTTTGTTATATTTTTGACTCGCCTCAAGCCAGCACTGCTATCTGTCTGTCTCTTCTCGAGACTTCTATTCCATGTTCCTCTAATCCGCGCACAACGTCTGGAAATTTGCGGATTCCAATCGAATGCCTGTCTGAATAGTACTGACATCTCGTCGGGTGTCCAGTTCAGTCCCATTTCCTTCAGCGTATCTATATGTCATTTGTATCTTACTGACACTTCTTATTCCGGTCATGGTTACGTATTAGAAACAAGATGTTGCAACATATTTAAGGGCCGATTTTATAATGAATCCTTAATGGGAGATTAGTTAATTCTCCTTGCTTAACTCATATCTTGATGACGGAATAAAAATAGTGCATTTTTCAATAACTTTTACAACGCCAGTCACCTTATTTTTCGTTCTTTTAAAGTAAATTTGATTATATGTCCAATTAATGTGGCTTTAAAATTAATAAGAGATTAAATTTGATTATGAAATTGGCCCTAACTATTGTTCACAGCTTTTTATGGAATCATGGCTTATTCTAATACAATTTACATTTACGAAATCCCTTTTGACGTTTATATAAATGTAAAACCGGAATTTCTACTAACCTAAAATTTTTCTTAGACGTATGTCCCACAGTAACCTCAGTTTGTCACTAAATTTTCAGATTGTTTCTGATTATAGTTTCACAATAGATTGATTGAGTTCCCAGAGAACCACCCTGTATATGTGTGGCTATTGGTATAAGGGCAAAGATCTTAGCAATTAGAATATTATAAAGTTAGTATCATTTACCTAAAATATTATATTGTTTCCATGTGTTTCCACCAAACTATAGTAATACCTACCTGGAACTCAGTAGTCTCTTCCAGTTTCACTCATGTAGCAGCCATTCACCTATCACATCTCATCATCGCCTGTCTCTTTCTTTTCTTTGGCATGTAATGTTATAGCTCTGTCCGTGGACGCTTTGCACCGCACATGTCTTTTTTTTATTTGAGTTTATTAAGAAGAAAATAACTTAATCGATGTTTGTTCTTCTTCTTCAAAAAAAAAAAAACTTTACTAACTTTCTCTATTTAAGTCGTTCTTCTGGAAATCCTATACAAGCCTCGCTTTCTTCTACTACCTTGTGTTCTTCGCTTTTTCTAGATCTTGCAGAATCTTCAAAAAAAGCGAACAGAACGAAGAGGCCGCCTCAGTTCGGACATCAACAAGTTTAAAAGCACCAAAAGCAATCTCATCTTTAAGGTAACCGCCCAGCTTCAGGAAGCTTTTACTTGCGCAAAGCGCATGCCCGTTCTAATGTTTATCAAAGACGCCTTTGTTTTTGCTTTTGGCATATTCTCTCTCAGCGACTGTTTTACCATCAAAACATTCTTCTATCACGCCATGTGGTCTCTTCCTACGAAACACTGAAATTCTCAACAATCTATTAAATTAATAATTGATATTAACCACTTTGATGTGAAACGTAGACATATTAATTTTGATGCAGCACTCAAAAATAATAAATAGGTATATTATTATACAGTTATGTGCAAAATAAAAAGATTACACACCTATAAGCTTTCATAGAGCATTGTCACGCCATTTTTTAAAATGGAACACCCGGTATATTATCAGTTTATCAAATTCTCATTTAATTTCAAAAACAAATGGATAAATGTCAAATGGATGATAAGTTCACATGTTTATGAAATATTGTCTTTCAAAATTTACATATAAATAATTATTATCAAGATCTAAAAAAAGTAAGCAAACAACGGAATAAGTTTAAATACATACCTCCAAATCATTTGAATGAAGACATGTGACGTATATACAGGCTGTTTCAAATGCGACTTTGACCATTGGGATCTCGGGAACTATAGGGAATACGAGGATGGTTAAATTGGGGCAAAGTTGCGAATTTATGTGCTCAACCATACACCGTTTAGAAACTTCAAGTAGTTCCGGAGATATCCGAGAAAAAAAGAATTTTTGGAAAATCATTTTATTGTTTTTATTTCTAAATAAATTTATAAATAAATACCACATTTATATTGCCACTTTTTTCACTCTTTCCAATTGTGTTAATAGTTTTGTAACCTGACGTTTCGTCTATGTGTAACTATCATGAACTTTCTTTTTTCTTATAGGAGCCATAATGGCATTTCACAAATTTGAATAGCCCTTTTTATCACCTTTTCGACGATGTTTCATAAGTTGCCCTTGTTGTCCTAAAAATTCGAGAAATTAAATAAATTACTTTTATAAAGTAGTTGACTTCTAAACGGTGTATTGTTGAGCACATAAATGCTCAACTTTACCCCAATTTAACCATCTTCGTATTCCCTATAGTTTCCGAGATCCCAATGGTGAAAGTTGAATTTGAAACAGCCTTTATATACGGGGTGCTCTATTTAAAAAGTAAATATAACAGTGCCATATAGCAGCTTATGACTTTAGTGACAAACTGTAATTAATCGGATCCGTAACATTTGCTCAACCTTGTATATGGTTTGAAGTGTAGACATTTTGGAAAAAGGCATTTATATAACAATTAATTTAAAATTAAATTGGAGAAGGGATAGTTTTTCTATGTAAATTCTATTTTTTATTTTATTTAACCTATTTGGTCAGTTACACAGGCTCCCGTCTTCTATTGCTCATTTGTTGTGTTGAGTTATGAGTTTTATACTTTGAAAACTTTATCTGTGGCCTATCTGCGAAGATTACTTTGGATTATACAGAGTGTCCCAAAAATGCGGTGACAGCTTGTTGATGCACTTTTTAAATTACTTGCAATATGTATCTAGTTTTTTTGCTTATTTTAGTACTTCTTATGGTTATCTAGATTGTCATAAAATTCTAATGGAAACGGTTCAGTGATAATCACAACAAAAAAATTAAAAAAGTCTGTCTTGCACCACCGGTTTAGAAAAATAATAATCATAATTCAAATGGAACCTCTGTGGTTAAATCATTAATGATACTTATTGCAAAAAGTTCTAACAGAGTTATTGACTAAGTTAGGCTAACATTATTATTCAGAGTGTTCAAAATGTTGGTGCAAAATTTGTACATTTCGGAGCACTTTATTTTTCTTATTACAAATTGAATTCTGGGAAATTGGGTTTAACATTGAGCTAAAAAGAAATATTCCAGACTCAGGCAAGATATAATCAAGAAAATTAAATGTAAAATAAAAGTGAATACTTCCCTTTGTCATTGTATTTTAGACGCTCACATGCTCAGGACCGAAAAATCAATGAGCGGATCTAAGATCTAAGTATAATTTATCAGAAAATATATTTATTGAATGAAGACAATTTCTCTTTAAAAAATAAGTGCGGTGGATTCATTTCCAGCATAATAACCTAAAGTAAATTCTTCAAATGTAGTTAAAAAGACATAACATTAACATTTAAGAAATAATATAATATCCTTCCTGTTAAATCGCCATTTCGATAGTAAGTTTGTGAACATGCTAAATGCGTGGAGCCGAAGGCTGACAAAGGTAGAAAGATGATTTTACAGTATTTCTAAGTAAATAGGTACTTGATTATCTGTCGCGTGAGTTTGTTAATTTTCAACATTTTCGTTGACTGTAAAAGCTATTCATCCAATATTTTATTCCGAATCTGTATGATTATTACACAGTTAATTCTAAGTTTTATATATCCAAGACAAGAAAGAAGAGAAGTCAAACTTTTCTATTCCAATCGCACCAAATTCTATTGGGATCTGTCAAATGGACATACGCCACCTAGTGGCAAAACTTTTAACTGATAAGGAAAATTAATCATATTGATAGAATTAGATAATGTCATCTTTGAAATTCATGCCACTATATTTGTGGGCTATAAATCTTGTTCGTCTTTGATGTCAACGTTATTACCAAGCTCATCACAAGTTGTTAATATTATTTTTATCTATGTCACTTTTTAAGCACTTATATTATAAATAACCATGGGTTGCTGCAAATTTCAGTGCTTCCATTTAAGGAATCATAAGACATATGTGCGTTATTACTGGGGAGAAAATAATTTCCAAATTCATCGAAAAAGCTTTTACAATATTGATCACAAAATATAGAACTCACGTTAAGGGCAGATAATCACTGATTAATCTGTGAAGTTTCGTCCAACCAAAAGTGTAGAGAGGAAGGGATCAAGAGTAAGTTGAGCGACTTTTAGAAGTTTAATGGAACTTCCGATAAATATCATAGAGATACAAAAGCTTCAACTTGTTTTGATCGATAAGCTCTGCTTCCTACAAAATTGGATATCTTATATAATTTTATGTTATGAAAATTTCATTTCAAGTTTAAATTTATAATCATGATCACTTTAGAATATTTTGGTTATTATAATTTTTCTCCCCAGGTTGAATGTCGAAATAAACATTTACATATAATTGGTTATTTCCAGAAATCCCTGCGTCGGACTTCTGTTGATCCACAAACTCTTTTATACATACAAACCTATTAGATTTGCTTATTAGTATTAGCATGTCATATATTGTGAATACACTCAAAACACGTTTTCCTGGTGGTACGCCTTTGAGAATATCTGGAAAGACCAGATCTTCTTGCACTTATTTAGAGGGTTTGATGCAGTAAGCAGTTTCACGAGATTTTCACATTCGAAATTGTGCCCCATTGTTTGTTGTATGATAATACTATGAGAAGGAGTCCTGGAAACAATTACTATGAAATATTAAAAATAAAAGTACTTCTATCTTTTCATCGAGCTTTCCTCTTATTGATCATATCAGTTACTAGAATTATTTGGATAAAGAATAAAATTCAGAAACAGAGATCTCCATAAACTTATAAACTATCTAAAAGTTTTCTTATCAAGAATTTTAATTAGACATCTATTTTCAGAAAAAAACTCAAAACAAATTGATAATAGAACATGAAATTTGTTCAAGGTAGAATAAACTGCGTCAAGAGTTCAAATTAACTTCTACATCACCTCAAAGTTTACTAAAGTAAATACTCAAAACTAAACCTATCAAATCTTCAGTAACTAACATTTTTTGAATGTACATACAATTTCCCCTTGTAATGCTTTTTTCTTCTAATGACTTTTCACACTAACTTTACCAAATTCATTTTGTAAAAAAGACCAAGATCAAATAAATATGCTTAAAATAATCCTATGCTTCTTCATGGGCTTTCAATGGTGTTTTATTTGATTCAGGATATTAACGTAATTGGTGATATTTTTTTCGAAATTGTTATCTTGTGAAACGCGATTCTGCTAATGTTAAATACTTAAATGTTTGCATGTATTCCATCCAAAGTTATCTTATTCACGCAATGCATTCAGAAAAGAAAAGGTAAGTGGAAACATTTTTCCTTAGAAAACACATAGAAGAACATGATTTATATCAACACTGAATTTGTTAAGGTGCTGAAAGTCTGATATTCACTTAGAGTGACTTATGTACATAACAACCAACTTCTAAGTGACTATCTCTACAAAATCACTTACTCGTACTCGAAAATATTACATATTTGCCTTTTGGTACTATATTTTACAACCTTGCTTATAGAATTACGCCTGTTTTATTATAAAGAAGTTGATGCACAGCTTGATTATATTGGCTTTAAAAGCTCCATAGTTTTTGAGGAGAAGGAGTTTTATCGCTTTTTAAAATTGTTTTTCTTTCACACCTATCACACTCCACGTTTTAACAACTTTAGATTGTTAATATTACACATTTTAAACTATAGCAATGAAGGTACAGTATATATTGAAATACCAAGAATGAGCAGTTTTCCCGATGACAATAGCATTTCTATTTCACATTCTGTTTTCGAAAATAGCTCCGGTATTGGTAACCTTAGAAAAAAATCATGGCAATCTGCAATAAAAGTTTTGCAGACACAATAATCACTGAAGCAGTATTAGTGAGATCATCCTAGAACTTAGAGTTATCCATTCATTAGGAAAAACTTAAGAAAGAAGATCATTCTTTGTCAGCAAAGATTTTATTTATTTCTTCCCAAATTCAGACATCTTAGACTCTAACTAGACACTAATTTTATTATTTTACAGCGAGCAGGCTATACTTTTTTATTATAACGTAGATTTGATCAGTTTGAATTATATGGAACAAATTTATACTCATTCGCTGGGAAAAGTTTCAGTTGTATTAGTTCCATTGTCTTCAAACTTGAAACACTCATCTTGTACCTCTGTGATATACATATATATTTGTTAATGATGGATTCCTGTTGCAGTTTCTCAATATGGCCAGCGTATTCATGAGGATATTCAATTTGATCTGTATGATGCTGCTCATCGGCCATTGGTCTGGTTGTTTGCAGTTCTTGGTGCCAATGTTGCAGGGATTTCCCGCCAATTCCTGGGTAGCTATCAACGAATTACAGGTATGTTAATAACAACCACAAAAAAACAAATAAGCAAACATCTATTACGTGATTTTTCGATAATCATCCCCTGGGGAAATGGTGTAAATAAATATAATGGTCGATATGGATGTTCTTATTGAGATTTTTGGACATTGATTGCGAGAAATGGCATTTTTCAAGTTCTACACGTTGGACATGTAGTGGAAAAGGGGAAGTACGCCAATAATACAAGAAACCGCATCAGATGCATTGGGTATCATGACACCGGCCTGTAAAGTTTATGAGAAATACAGTCTTATTCAACAACTATAAGTTCAGCACTAGCTGAGTATGATACTACAAGTGTCAAGTGTGATATTAATAGTTACAACAGTAACTAGTAACATTTTATGCTAGAGCCGAACTTCCAAGCGTCAATAAATTGAAAATAACAGCTGTTGATTTATAGAATGATATAATGGAACAGGTAATATGACCAGTTTTGTATTTCTCTCAGATTAAACTTCCAAAGCAGGTGCTGCAAAAAATAATCTATAGCTACTACAGATGAGCAAGAGGCGAAACTGACATTCTTGATATAATATTCACTTCTAGGTAGATTTTGAATTCTATTCTGGATTCGTGTTATTGTCATAACTCGACCTTGACTCGTAGCGGTAGCTATAAATAGCGGTTTCAGAATCCAAAAGAATGAGAAAGACGATAATATGAAAGATTTGAAGTCCAACGTACTGTGGACGAATTTGAAGATAGTTGGAACAGGGAATTTGACATATACCTACGTTCATTTTGTAATATAACGATTTTGAAGTTCGCCTTTTCAAAAACTTGTAGCAAAAACTATTATCAATGGTAATATACCATGACAAGTAAAACGGTTCTATATCACTTCTTAAAGATTACAATTACCACTTCTAGCTTTGAAATGTACTACATCATCTTAGGTATATTCAGTTTATCTTATGCAAGCAACCAAATCCTCTATCTGTTGCAGGACGCCTTCTGGCTGGATCAGTATTCTTGGTCTCTGTTCAAGGCCATGTCCCACATGCTTTGTATAGGTTATGGTAAATTTCCCCCACAATCACTCACCGATATGTGGCTGACAATGTTATCGATGATATCTGGTGCCACGTGTTATGCTTTGTTCCTGGGTCATGCCACCAATCTTATCCAGAGTTTGGACTCTTCGAGAAGACAGTACAGAGAAAAGGTAGCATTTCAATTAACCAATGATACATGTGCTATGGCTGCGGTTTTGTTTTGTATTTTTTTTTAATTAGGGATGAATTCGACTTGATATGCGAGAGAAATTGTCAATTTGGGAATAGACTCAGAAATATGTCGATTAAGTTTAACAATCTAAACTTATAAACTAACTTCTAATGATTGAAATCGCATGTTTGAATTATAATTTGATCTTAGAAACAGCTTAAAAGTGTAACTTAAACTGTTGGTATTATAATTCTTCTGCATTCAAGTCGGCTAATACTCTCTTTTTGTTATTTAATTTTTTGTTTGTATTTTTTGTTTATTATTTACAATAATGCTGTAAATGTTGCTTGACGCATTTGTCTATAAGTGTTTATTATGGAATGGGGCTAAACTAAAGCATTTTCAACTGTAACTTTGTCAGTATCCTAGGAGAACTACTTTCAGCAACCAACGTTTGTTTGCTCGTAAAACAATTTGTAATATGAAATATCAAGAAAAGGTCAATTATATCAAAAAG
Source organism: Crioceris asparagi (assembly GCA_958507055.1). Taxonomy (NCBI): domain Eukaryota; kingdom Metazoa; phylum Arthropoda; class Insecta; order Coleoptera; family Chrysomelidae; genus Crioceris; species Crioceris asparagi. The sequence goes on from OY293826.1 coordinate 120,133,735, forward strand.
TCGAATTGGTAAAATTGAAAAAGCTGTTCTCCTGCGGTACTTGCGAATAATAATGAATTATTATGTTTATAATACTTTTATGCTTGTATGCATGTACAATGTATCTAAATATCTATACTCCATTTTAAGATCATTTCATTATCATAATTTATTACTTTCTCTCTCTTTTTAAAAATATAGTATAATGCCTACGTCTTTCTTGGATTAAGGGCCGGTTTTATAAAGGTAATATCAACCTTAACTTATCACGGTTGACACTCGGTTGAGTTTCAACCGGACATTATAAAGCTGGGCCTTAATCTTTCTGAAGTCATCGCTTTCAGCTGTCGTATGTGTTTTTCAAAATATAGATAAAGATAATGTGAATAAAAAGAATATAGCTTTCTCTTAATGTAAACTAGTATTATTTGTCTAGACAACCAATAGTTTCCAAGTGCGAGTGGGTATACGCAGTTCTATTTAATTGTACTTACGTATCAAAAAAATATTTGAAAAAATTCAATAAATCACTAGAGAACTGAAGTTAAGCCCGCTGCAGTCGGAGTATGTTTTGGTGCATGTTTCCCTGACGGGAACTGGGCATGGTGCTGTGCATACTTCCGTGCACGGTTGGTTGCTTGAAATCGTGCATGATTTGATGATAGAACCGGTGCTATTTTTGGTGACTGTTTTCACGCATCGTGCCTTGTCCGAGCACTCGGAACCAGTCGAGTCGTAATCAAAAGTTATTTTGCACATGATAACATGTTATTTTTGATTGTTAGGACATTTTCTCTGTTGTAACAATGATTAGAAATAGAGCTTGATTAGAATGTTCAATATTTTGTATCATTTGTCACAGTCATATTTCTCTGAACTGTCATTTTACATACATGATGGCCTGCATCGTGTGAAGCCAACACAAGCAAGGGAGCCATCAACACACCATGCGCGGCAACATTTATCGGACCGTGCAGCAAAACAAGCAAGCAATCATATGCAGCAAAACATACTCCGTCTGCAGCGGGCTTTAAGTAAATGTTTTCGAATAATTAATTTTAGAATTCATTCGAATATTGAATGTGGTGTATTTTTAAAACTTTCAAAGTAAATGTTTATGGAAAAGAGGGTGCCTGGAAGGAATTGGACGACATACTTGTATGAATTATGCCTAATATACAAGCCGTTTTTACTTGCAATGTAATGTATATTGTCTGCTTGAACGTTGATACTTATAGTTAATTAAATATTTTAGCATAGCCGTGGAGCTGCTCCTTTTCGTCAATTTTACATTTCAAATTTCTACTCCAATGGATGAAATGAAGCTAATGTTTAGAATTCTTATTGAGTATTTTATTAATGTACTATAAGACTTAATTGTATTATCATAGCTCTTACAAAATTTGTAACATAAGAATTTGCTTTGGTTTCTATAAAAATCAATGAATAATCTTTAAATCTGTATAGCAAATTTCCAAATTAATAAATTATTATCCTCGTTCAAAAGATATACTCAAATGATGATTGAAATTATTATACAAAAAGGACTTTTCAATTCTCTTAGCCATATAAATTGTTGATTGTATATGTATAGTAGACAATTTAAACCATTCTTATGACATATTCTATTCATTCGTTTATATACACTGACCGGCATAAAAAATGCAATACCTGAAATGATAACCAGTTTCAAACTGCTATAACTTTTGAACGTATTCTTCGATTTGAATGAGAATTTTTAATTTGAAAGGTCTACTCTTTTCCAACTCTCCTCACTTTGGTAAAAAACGCTAACACGTGTGGGGTGCACCGATAAAAGAAAGTAATTTGAAACAAAAGGAGCTTGTACTCTCGTCTTTTCTGAACATTTACGTTTTTTTAGGTTTCTATGGTTTTTAACGCCCAAGTTACAAGTTCTGAAAGATAACGCAGCTTCTTCTGCAGCGCCATCACAAAATAAGCAGGCCATTGAAAACAACGAAATTTAATTAAACTATGAGAAGTAAATCAAACAAAATGTTAATAACGGGAATCTCCGCCACTCGCTTAAACTGTATCCCTCATCCTTCGAGGCATACTTTGAATCAAATTTTCAAGTTCAATTTGGGGAATCTGGTTCTTCTTCTTCTAGTGCCATACGAAAATCATCTAGCGTTTGTATTGAGGCACCACGGATCCCACTTGTGCTCTATTAGGTTAGGAATACACGCAGACAATTCCATTCTTCTGATATCCAGGTATTGGGACACTATGCGAGCTGTATGGGAGTGTACAGTATCGTGCATAAACAAAAAGTTTTCACCAATAAATGGGTAGAAGGGAACCACGTGTTCAGCTAAAATTTCTTCAATGCACCGAGCCGCGTTTAGATATTGCCATTGATAAAGCAAAGCTCTGTACGGGCTTCGCAGCTAATACCTCCTCAAACCATTACAAATCATCCCTCATAACGCTCTCCTTCTCTTCTCCAACCTCTCTCTCGATCATCTGGAAAGTACAAGCCGAACCTCGACTCGTCTGAGAACGTTTCGCCACTCTGCGTTGGTCCACTGGACATGATCTCGTGCAAACTTTAATCGAATGACATGATGATCTCATAGCAACTTTGGTCCAGTTGTTGGTATCGGTAATCTCAACCCTGCTTCTTCAAATATCCTTCTTACTGTACATTCACTCACGTTCAGCTGACGTACTTGCTGCAGACGATTTCTAGTATCAATTGATGAATTGTTGCAGTATGTCGATTTCGTAACACGGTCGATACGATATATCGATCATCACGGGCTCTTCTCTGCTCGTGTGTTGCTTCTTCTTGCTGATCCAGGTCGTCTTTTGAAGGTGCCAGTCTGACGAAATCTTTGAATGGCGCGACAAACCGTAACTCGGTATCGCGCCAAGAACTCGCACTTAAACGTCACTGAATTGTTTTCGTTGTTTTCCATGGTGTTGCCGAATAAGCTGCGTTATCTTTTAGAGCTTGTAACTTTGGAATTAAAAACATTTGAAACTTGAAAAATAAAACTGACCTGTTCAAAAAAGATGAGGCTACAAGCTCCTTTTGTTGCAAATTTCTTTTGTCGGTGCATCCCACAGCCAGCTTTAAAATGTAAGGAGAATACACGTGTTATCATTCTTTATCATTGCTGAAATGGAAGAGCACCAAAATGGCGAGGACGCGTAAAAAATGTTGGCAATAAGTAGATCTTTCAAATAAAAGAAACCTCACTCAAATCGAGCAATACGTTCAAAAGTTATTGCAGTTTGAAAGTGGTCATCATTTTAGGTGTTGCGTTTTTAAGCCGGACAGTGTAGTCTTATCTAAAAGTTAGGCGACAAACAATTATTAAAAAACAAGTGTTCTGCTGCTAGAGATTGCTATATACTCTATAGTTTCAATACAAGTTTGTTTGACTTATCAAACTATGTCAAAGTAAAAGATTAAAACAAATTGTTTTGAATTGACACCAAAAATACGATTCTCCAATTGTGACTTCAGTATTGTATACCGCTCAAAATTAGTGCTACCTATTTGTAAAGTTTTGATTTTCTGTGCATCGAAAATTAGGTCAGCGTACTCACATTGAAGCAGAAGAATTATCTTTTCGGACGGTCCTTCTATGTAAAAAACCTTCGCCAATATAACAAAGTACTACTGGTCTAATAGAGAGTTATCGCAAACACAATTTATTAGGTAAAGCAGTGTTATATACATCGTTAATAAATATTTCCCACTAAAATTGGACCAACTTGGTTGGTGCGCTGTATTGGTTATTTTGAAGTTTTGCAAATGTAGTTAAATGGAAGACTCTTGGCACCAACTTCACAAGTCTCAGCACCACTAGAATTATTATTATTTTGTATTTTCAGTGCACCAACAAAAAATCCATTTTTTGTAAAAAAAAATATTTATTACACAATTTTGAGTGTAACATTAGTCATGAAAATCGTTGAACGTTCACTAATATCGAAGACGATAGTACTTGCCCTATTACCCAAGAATTTACTTTTAGTAATTATTATTCAGAGAATCTCTAAACATCGGGGCGGAATTACTCACATTTCAGATTTGACCACTGCTCTAACTCGAAAACCGTAACTCTATGGAAAAAATGTTCAATTTAAGTGTTGCTACAAATAATCTGGTCTTCAATTTGGCCGACTCAGATTTTCAATTTTCGAAAGAAATTGCCCCCTCCACATAACAGAAATACACATATTTCAGATTTTAACATTGCTATAACACGAAAACCGTAACTATTTAAGAAAATGTTCAATTTAAACGTTTCCGGATATTGTCTTATCTTCAATTCTGCCGTCTAAGATTTTCGATTTTCGAGGGAAATTGCTCCCAACACCTTCTTCGGGGGCGGTTTTTGGAGGGAACGAGATTTCGGATTCCTCTTTCAAATGCTCTTGACGAAGAATGCGTTAACAAATGGTTAAAGCAGTTTGTTGTATTCAACTACCCGACAGATAGATTTCTGGGTAAGTCGTATAACGGAAATGTATAAACTGTCAAAATAAGATAGAGGCAGTAAAAATAACTTCGTCTGTATTCCGACATAAATAAGTAGTAAAACACTATCCTTAATCATATCAACATTAAATCATGTTACGTTTGCGCATGCGTAGGTGCCAAAATAAGGGATATTCTGTTAATGCTTGTCCTTATTGCGTTTGCGATAACTCTCTATAACTAATCATCCTTTGCTTGTTTATTATTAAGTATAATAGTAATTATGTTTGAATGAATAAAGTTCAATTTGAGAATTCAAAAGGATCTATTCTAAAATATCAAATATTCAGTATGATATTTTGCCCAAGTATAAAGATAATATATCAATCAAATTGATCTTTATCTGCTTGTCAATGTTAGCATAAATATCCCGCATGTGTACCCCATTCCATAGTTGTTATATCTATAGTCTTAAGACATAAGTAAAACTGCAGCCTGAGCCTAACCCCCAATAACTTAACTTGCGTGTACTTCCTGCATCCACCAGGTGAAGCAAGTGGAAGAGTACATGGCTTATCGCAAATTGCCACGCGAGATGCGTCAACGCATCACCGAATACTTTGAGCACCGCTATCAGGGCAAGTTCTTCGATGAGGAGTGCATCTTGGGTGAGCTGTCGGAGAAGCTGCGCGAGGACGTCATCAATTACAATTGCAGATCGCTGGTGGCATCGGTGCCGTTCTTTGCCAATGCGGATTCGAACTTTGTCTCCGATGTGGTGACCAAGTTGAAATACGAAGTCTTCCAACCTGGTAAGAAATTGGACAAAAAACAATACATATATCTAACACTTTATGCGTTCTCTTTTGCAAGAACGCAATATTATTTAGTTATATTTTCATGCATTTTAAGCAATGTAAATGAAGTATCTGAATAAACATCAATCCTCCGAGAAGTTCAGGAGGCATCTACTATTTAGCACCAGCTACAATCTCGAATTGACTTGAGTCAGATTCTTTTTGATGATTCTTTTTCAGCGCTAATGTCTTTGATTTTCTATAGGTGATATTATTATAAAGGAGGGCACGATTGGATCCAAGATGTACTTTATTCAGGAGGGCATCGTGGATATTGTGATGGCTAATGGCGAAGTTGCCACCTCTCTCAGCGATGGTAGCTACTTTGGTGAGATCTGCCTGCTAACAAATGCTCGACGTGTAGCATCGGTGCGAGCTGAAACCTACTGTAATCTGTTCTCACTCAGCGTGGATCACTTCAATGCCGTGCTGGATCAGTATCCACTGATGCGCAGAACCATGGAATCGGTGGCCGCCGAGAGGTCAGTGCGTTGGTTGGTATATGAGTCACGAGACTGGCTCGTTTTATTATGGTTATGTTCGTCTTTTCTTTCGATGGAGGCTTGACCCGCTTGTTTTCTGTGTGGCTCTATATTCTATCTTATCTCATCCCCTTTTCTGCCCAAATATTCATATTTCCATGAAGGTATTGGTTTGGATTGCTGGGTTCTCTACTTATCTCTATTAACAATATGACAGATAATTTCAACTAAGTCTACGACATCCTGACTATCATTGTTTCACTTTTCCGTAATCATCAATAAATGTAGAACACAGCTTTGATTACTATGAACGTCAGTTTTAAACGGGACAGCCAAACTGTTAACCTGAAATATACCCCGATATAACAAATTTAGTGTCTATGTTCGAATTTCTTTACACTAAACGATAGAGATAATACTTTGCAAGATGATTACAAATTATGAGTTTTCCGGAGTTACTTTAAAATATGAAATCAATCTTTTTCACTTTTAGATTTCCTCATAGTTTCTCATTATAATACTGAATCAAGTATCTACATTACTTTTGATTACGAATAAGGCTGTAACAGTATATTTTCGAAAGCAACAATTATGTAGGTTAAAGGATTCTTATTGTTGATAATGAATGGTTTTGATCTATCAATAGAAAAAAACAAAATGTGCTTAAATTTACCCTTGTGACTTTGTGAAAAGGGGCTGAAGAGTATTACTGTACTTTTTAATGTATTACTCTATAATGAATAAGTAGACCATCAGCCTACTGCAAATAGAACTACAACAAAAATCACGACCAAATCGGCAAAATCGAAACGCAACTATCACACTTTTTAGTGCTTATTTTGTGCTAATTTGTGATACTAAAAAAAATGTACCTCGAGCAGTTTTGAAAAAAAACGTGGCGCTACAAGCTTCATATGAAGTCAGCACGACCACAACAAAAAAACTATTAAAAATTAAAAACAAGGACATAAATAAAAACAGCTTAATTTGTGTTAATTTGTGCAAATAAAAAAAATGTACATCGTTTCGTTTTTAAAAAAATTGTGGCGGTGCTAGCTTCATATGAAGTCAGCTCGACCACAACAAAAAAAAAACAACAAAAATTAAAAATAAAAGTAAGTAGATATCCACTTTTATGAATAGACTCGAACTGCAAATCTTGCAACAGATACCTTTATTTTGTGCTACTAAAATTTGTAGTTGCTGAATTAGTACCAGCGTAATTTCATCATAAACCATACAGGAACCAGCTACCGCTCAAGAGTAAAGTTGCATTTGTTATCAGAAAAATTCAGCCGTGACTATTCCGAAAGTTAAAGCTTACTTTGTGCTACCAAAATATGTAATCGCAGATTTTGTACCAGCGGCATTTCATCAAAAACTATCTCAGAACTGTCTTTAGTTCCTGCCATTTCCCAGGTTGCAAAACTTTCCGTAATATTTTGTATGTTTTCCCCTTTTTGTTGGCTCGTCATTTGTATACTTTTTCAATGAGAAAGTCTTTGATTTCTTCTCCCAAAACTGATATTTCAAAATATTTTTCAGAGCAACTATGAATTTGTACTGAATGCAAATATAAATTTGTATTTGATGGCATGAATAAGCACAAATTATGTGCTCATATGAAGGTAGCAGTGTCACAATTTTTTCAAAACGGCATGGGGTATAAACTTTTTTTAGTATCACAAATGAGCACAAATTATGCAGTTTCTATTTATGCGCTTGTTTTTAATTTTAAATTATTTTTTTTGTTGTGGTCGTGTTGACTTCATATGAAGCTAGTAGCGCCACGATTTTTTTTTAACTGCACGAGGTACACATTTTACAATTAGCACAAAATAAGCACTAAAAAATGTGATGGGTGTGTTGCGATTTTGCCGATTTGGTCGTGCTTACTTCAGAGAGGTGAGCTACAAGCATCGATAAGCGCCCCGCTCAAATCCCAAACTGATGAGACCTGTCGAGCGTAGCCGTTTATTAGGGAAATTTCTTATAGAAATGTACCTATTGCGATCGTTCACACTTTTGAATTTCGAAAAATTCCAACGGCATATTGTTATATGTCTATAAGTTAGTCTAAAAAAACATTTGGTTCAAAAGTTTATATATATATATATATATACATATGTATATATATATATATATATATATATATATATATATATATATATATATATATATATATATATATATATATATGGGATATTACGACGAAATTTGTTAACATGATAGTGGTCACAGTTTTGAAGGTATCAAGTTCAAATTTGCTACAAAAATCAATCTGTCAAATATCTCGGTCGAGTTCGTTATTGGGCAATATTGCGTAAGTAGTTTCAAAATGGCGACCGTTCAAACATTTAAAAAAATTATCAAAAAAGAGCCGTAGTATAAATATTATCAAAAATAATTTTATGTTATAGATATAATCAGTACCTACAACTTTTGTTCAAAGCAATTTTTCATAAAATACACAGGTAAAAAAATAAAAATTAATAAAAAAAAATAACAAATATTGATAAAACATGAACACTCAATATAAATTTGATGTAATTGTATATTTTCTGGAGATCTTACTATAGACCCTGATTAAAAAATATATGGTATATTTATTGAAAAGAAATAGACGAAAAAAAAAAATTCTGCCTTGAAGTGGAACTCGAACCCTGTCTGCTTTATATTCAACAGCCAAAACAAAAACCTCTAACCGGAAGGCTATGACACATACGACAATTCTATGTAATAACATGTAGGTATACCAATGAAAAGGTTGTTCAAATTTCAATTCAATGAATTTTGTTGAGTTACAGCAAATGGTAAAGTTTGTAATATGTGTATTTCACCTGTGTGGAGAGGCAATTTTTTGCGAAAACTGAAAATATGATACTGCCGAATTAAATAAGAGATCATTTCTAGCAACATTTAAATTGGACAATAAAGTTACGGTTTCTGTGTATGTAAAACTATTTTTTTTCCAAAAAAATATTCCAATAGAGAATTAAATGTTTTAAAAAACACTATAGTTGTCTAATTGTCCAAATACGCTGGATATAAGAGTTATAAATAAAAGCTCAACGGTTTCAAACACGCATGGGTAAATTTAGTGGCATAGACATGTCAAGAGTTCCAGTTAAGTCATACAATGTTCTTGGACGTCAAACAAACACAATTAACAATAAAAAGTATTAATCGCAATAGTTGTTGCTTTTCAATTTGTTTTTTTACTACAGTTATTTCAGATATGATAAGAAGATATCAAGTAAATAACCCACCTCGTTCTTTCTAATAATTTAACTTTTGATGCAGACATTTTATTTATTCGTTTTACGGCTCTATAAAGCTGAAAATTAAATCTATGAAACATTGTACTTATTTGAAAATATACCTATTTGAAAATAATAAATCCAGGTCCAATTAAAATAGTTATTTTTGTATTTGTGCGTAAAATGAGTTTTTTTTAATGGCACATGAGAATGTGAAAATCGAATTTGTCATGAAAACACGAATTTTATACATGAAATACAAACATATTTTGTACACAACTGTGAATGTGAATTTACATCGTCTGAAATATATCAGCGGCAACATGGAACATCTTCGGAAATTTATGTTGAAAGTAATAATTGTTCAATCTGCATTATTAATTATTATTCCAATAAATGAAATTGTTTTACGATGATTAATCAATTAATAATTGACTCTGTTAAAAATAAATTTTTCAAAAAGTAATATTTCATATTTTTTTGTGGCGGTGAAAAAAATACTTTTTTTAACGGTGAATTTTTTTTTACAACTGTCGAAAAAACTTGACATTTCTGCATCTCTATTGATGCGTAAATGTTTACTTTTTTTTACCGTGAAAAAAGTATTGTCACCGTGAAAAAAAGTATTTTTTCCCGCCACAAAATAAATATGAAATATTACTTTTTGAAGGATTTATTTTTAACAGAGTCAATTATTAATTGATTATTCATCATAAAACAATTTCATTTATTGGAATAATAATTGATAGTAATGTTTGTACAATTACTTCCAACATAAATTTCCGAAGATGTTTGCAGAAATGTCAAGTTTTTTTGACAGTTGTACAAAAAATGTTGTTTGTATTTCGTGTATGAAATTCACACTTTCATGTGCCATTAAAAAACACTCATTTTACGCTCTCAATACAAAAATAATAATATTTTGAACGGTGAAAAAGTAAACATTTATCTACGCATCAATAGAAATGCAGAAATCATTGTGCAGAGATGTCAAGTTTTTTTGACAGTTGTACAAAAAATTTAACATTTCTACTGAGTTACTTATAGAGTTACCTTGGCCAATTGTAGATTGTATCATTGTTTTTACAAGTATCTGCATTAAAAGATCCTGAAGCGGGACTCTGTGTCATATAGTATTCTATTAATCGACAAAATTCAATGGTAATGTTAATAGAATCTTGTCGATTAATAGAATACTATATGATACAGAGTCCCGCATCTGTATACCTAATTAATATCTTCACGATAGAGTTGTTGATTTTTCCCCTCCATAGTAACAATATTGTAGTAGTGACCTGCTTACTATGATCAAAGTGATTACAAGATCAGATTTAAAGTTTATAGTAAGACAATTTATAATATGGTCTGGATAAACTTGAGGTTTGGTACTGGAAATCATGAATCACACAAATACCAAACACAGACAGAGGCACACAATAAATAAGGGTGAAGGTTCGAGGAAAACATAACCTAATAAAACACTTAAACACGATCACTTATATGTTTTCACGTTGCACATAGTTTTGCTTTTCAAATTCTTTTCGCAAACACACTATATATAATTGAAGTCTACGTAAAAGATTTTAGTATGATTTTGAAACATATTTATTGAAAGAATCTGCTTTGCAAACGTCATCGGAAACAAATGCTCATCTTTTATATTGACTTCAATTTGGAACCAAGAAGTGACCATGTAATTTCCATTGAACATATAGACTCAAGCTACTCAAACTCAGTTTTTGTTTCCTTTAAACAATATTGAAGTTTCACGTTAAAATATACTTATAGAAAGTTTATTATTGTTTATCCGAAAGCAGCTGTCATCGACAATAGAAAAGAAACAAGCGAGCTAGCAGGTTTTGAACAAAAACTTTTGCTTGGCGATAATAGCTTTCCAGTTCCGACGGTAGCTGTTTTCGGTCAAACACGCCCATTGATCTGGATGTAGCTAGACAAACCCAATTTGGGCTTCTGAAATCCCGAGCTAATATCTACTGTACAGTATATCCCAATTTCGATGTTATTGCGGAGTTTCTTAGAGAATACCGTTTCCAGCAAGTAAGTACATAGAGGAATACTTTCTAATGAAAGAAACGATGCTATAACCAAAACTGAACCATCACGTTTAGTTTTTGAGACACAAGATGGAACTCAAACATTTCGAAGCTGAATGTATTGGGAGATATTTGAATGCCGGTCAGTTTCAACAAAAATAAGACTGAAATGTGCCATTTTTTTTTTCGTATGGTCCTTGTATACAAAATTATTCGTGTTTTCAAGCGACGCCCTGAAAAAGGATTTTCCTTGATAATTCCGAAATGGTGAAATCAGTTTTGATGAAACTTGAACAGTATACCTAGTAGTTACATAACTACGGATAATATGAAAATATAGCAGTATTTCAATTTCATCTTGGAAGCCAGGGACGGACCACCCCTCCCATAAGTTTTAATAAGCCTTCATCTTTATAATTTTAAAGTTTTCATTCAAGTTCTCCAGCTAATTTGTAATAAAAACGCAATTTTCTTCAGTCACATCTAAAAAAATAGCCATTTTCAAGAAAAACACTTATTAAACAAAGAACAAGAAATGTACACTTTCTCATTTCATGTTCTGTGTGAGCCCTGTTAATACCGAACACAATTTCATGAGCAACTAAGGTAATGCTGCTGAACTCGAAATAAAATTTCATGTTTCTTGATTTCACTATTTTGGGAACTATCAAGGAAAATACCCCTTCAAGGCGGATCTTTAAAGCACGAATAATTCTGAAAAGAAAGTCCAACGAAAAAATGTACTCAAGATACCTTGTAAAATAAAATCTGAAAAACAAGAAAAATTCATTGTCATGCTGAAAAAAAATCTTCTGAGGTCGCTCTTTTGAATTACGAATAAAACGAACAAACGAATATTTTTTCCATATTTTTAACCTATTCAGCTGCGTTTATTTTAGCTTTTAATTATAAGTACAATTTTGAATGGATGAAAAATTATAATATAGTGCCCGTGGTTCGCAATCCAACCATCTAAAAAATTATTGTCTTAATATGGTCGTAATGCATTCAACAATACAACTTCAAAATAATCTGTATCAATATAATTATTATTATTTTTTTATTTTTCAGTGTACCAACTAATAACGTTGGTCCAATTTTTTTGTAAAAAATATTTATATACCTAGTATCAGTTGTAGAGAAGGCTTCCGATTCACCCATCCGCCTCGCCTGCCTTCGGGACTGTCCGAAAGCACGTGTACCGCGCAGCGGAGAATAGTACGAAAAATGGCCTACGGATACGTGTTTCTCCCGGCTCGTGACAATACGAATCAATTGCATTTCACCCTGTATCTTCGAAACTAAAGTGATGGATGAACACATTATTGCCCAAACGGCATAATCTTTTATTCAATAAAAACCGATAAAACCGACTATTACATTGAAATTGCGACAAATTGTACAATTCTGACATTATCCCTAAACAGATTAGTATACCTTATGTGGGGCATTCATGGTCGTTTTCTTTCCATTTACAAAATTACAAACGACTATCTTGTCGTTTATAAAAGAGAACTTGTTCTACCTTTTCTTGTGTACAGGCTGAACAAAATAGGCAAGAACCCCAATCTTTTGGCCCATCGTGAAGAGGACTTGGGCAGTGAAAGCAAGACGATAAATGCTGTGGTGAATGCATTAGCGGCTGAAGCGGACCATGTAAATATGTCGGACGAGTCCGTTAACAGGCTGCACGGTAGCGATAGAAGTTTACAAGAATTAGGTAAGATATAGTTTGGCGAAGATGACACTTTTAATTTGGTATTAATATCATTTTTTTATTTTTAATCTATGAAACCAAATGCTTTGTACGCGTAAAGATAACAGCAAATATACCTACATGGTTCATAAAAATTAAAATAATGAGTAATACATATTTGTAAAAGAAATTAAAAATAGCTGTGAGAAAAACAATTCTATATAATCACTAGCTGACCCGACAGACGTTGTCTTATCCTCACAAAAGCAAAAAAAATATCTTGGCTTTCCACCCATGGGAAGAATAGCAACTTCATCAAGTGTTGCCCTATTATAGCGTCTTGCGTGTTGTCCTGCAGGCGACTTATCGGCTTTGCTGACAATTTTGTGGTAATCAGATGGCATGCGGTTCAATGCAGTCTTGAATTATACAACCAATTCGTTGTCTGATGGAAAAACATTTGAAGTTGCTCCACACTTGGTCTGTTTATTGTGTGCATAACGGCGATCGACTTGTTTTGCTGAATCGCCCATGAAATAAATTTACAAAAATGGTACCACCATGTGACTTTCAAGATACTTTGTCTGCACTGTCATTCCCCTATCAACTTTTAACTGGCTGCTTTTGGTTATTCACCTAGCTACAAACCTACTGTACGCTACTTTGATATATAATTTCAATTGAAAATTACCAACCAACCTTCAGGCGCCTGATGGTAAAAGTTTATGGTTTTACAATATAGTTACCTAGAAAGTTAGTATGAAATTGTCTTGAATAATTTTTTTTGCGCCAAATGACTTTGAAAACTATTATTGTATTCCTGTATATGAGTTAAAAATGTATAGAATCTGCTCCATTTCCGTAGACCAATGAATGCAGAGGCTCTGGTGGCAGTACCATTGGCGTCAATTTGACTTTACCGCTCCCGCAACACAATCCAGGGGCTTCATTCTCTCAATATTAGGTGTAATTGATTTTAACTTACCGTGATGAATGAACACTTCTCAAAAACTCACTATATAATAAATTGAAATGAAACTATTATTTATCAACCGATCCATCTATGTTAAACGATATTTGTAGCGCGCGTTCTGTCAATTGCTGACAGTTATTTCAAACAACTGACAGTTGTCAAACAACTGTTTGTACTGTATGTAAAATTAATATTGTCTTTAAGTTTTCATAAATGTTCTTAAATTTTCTAATGTTCCGCTCAACTTTCTTAGTATTTTCGTTCATAAGAACCTTCCTCTGATAATAATGAACACAAAAAAAAAGAATTAGCGATATCGGTTCACCTGCTCTCGAGATTTGCGCTTAGCAACACATTCAGCGATACATTTTTACTTTCCTACGCTACTATAGTAGCTGTATAAGGAAAAGTATCGAGATTTTTACAAATGTTGACGTTCCAGAGTTTCCTAAGTCTAATAAACATATTTTTAGCCATTGGTCTGTCTGTCTGTCCGTCTGTCTGTCTGTGACAGCATTATCTCGGGAACGGATCGGTATATTTTGTTGCTTTCTTTTTTATTTTGTTTGGTACCAACATCACTCACCGGTGGCTCTGAATGAGAATCCTGTATACACTAGGTGTTGAGTTATATCCAAAAAACGTGATTTGCTCAAGACTATAGCGCGTTAACGGCTCTAAGGATTTTGGTTAAACTTGCCTAAAGTATTCTTCTGAGAGCCCTTTACCACCCACATACAGCACCATCTCTGAGAAAAGGCACCAAAAAAAGTTATGCTTGAATAAAATTCCATATTTTCCACATGTTTCTTCAGATTCTGGCTAAACGTTTCATTTTGCGAATAAATGTTACATGACCATTGTTGTTTGTCTTGATATACTGAAACAAATGAGTGGTATTACGATTTGACCCGAGGATTTTTACTTTCCTACAGCTATTATCGTCGCTATGTAAGGAAAGTATTGTAATAGAGTAAAATTTTTCATTCACTCGAATTTGCCTGCGAGCGGTACGAAAGTGGTGTGAGGGGACACACCCGATTTTTATATTATACATTTGTAACATGATAACACAAGACTTCAGACAAAATTACATGAAACAGATGAAAAAGTCATACATCCTGCCTGTAAAGCGTAAAATTCATGTCAATATTGGTATTGCGTGTACACTTAAAATACTTGAAACCCAGCAGGCATGTTTCGTACGGACCTATGAATATCTTTTTGTGGTAGGTACATTCAACCATTTTTTGATTTGGGCTCAATGACTATACCTCTTTGAAAATAAGCCATCTAAGATGAGTTAGATATGTGCTCTGGATAGATCGAAGACTGCCAGCAAATATCCATGTTTCAAAGCACGACAAGGCAGAACCGGTGAAATAGACTTGTATGATATGGAATGTGATCTGAGATTCATTTGGAGTGAAACGCATGAAGGAAGATCCTAGACCAGGACAAGGGCTGTAGATCTATGATAATGATTCGATTAGGGCAGTTGTTAGCAGTTAGAGAGTCGGAATTGGGCCTGTGTTTTTTCTGCCTAAAAATTCCAAAACATGCCCAACCAGATCAAGTCAGCTGAGGAGGAGCTTAAGTGGCGAAGGAAGTTGAAAGATATGTTTGCAGTTTGAAGACTAGCATTTTTCTGCATAAACGAAAAATATCTTTAGTGGCTGGTTTCCACTGTCAGATATGACAAGCATCATCCCTATGAGCAAAATGGATTCAAGTTAGGTTCTAGAACTGGTCTTCTGTGACTCAGATTAGCTTATTTTCAAATTGTCTGGTCGGAAATGTTCAACTCATCAATCTTTACGAGCATATTGTGATAATTAATTTTTCATATTGTCCAATTTGTATATTAAATATATATATATATATATATATATATATATATATATATATATATATATATAATGAATTGTATATTCTTGACTGTCTAATTAATGATGAATTTTTAATGATTGGGGTTGCAGTCAAAATACCAATAAAATTAAAACTCTTTAATCAATGTCGAGCTTTCGGTAACGCTTGTTACCTTCATCGGGACAAAAATCGTGAGATTAATGAAATTTACCATCTCACGATTTTTGTCCCGATGAAGGTAACAAGCGTTACCGAAAGCTCGACATTGATTAAAGAGTTTTAATTTTATTGGTATTTTGACTGCAACATATATATATATATATATATATATATATATATATATATATATATATATATATATATATATATACACATACCAACAACTAGTGGATTTAGACATGTAAATGATATAAAATAAGTAAATGTTAATGGCAGCGAACGCAATACATATTCATTATTATTTATACAGGACGAAGTCTCCAGAAAGTGCATCTACCCCGACCGAAATCGGAGAGCAATTTTGCATCCCAAGATATGGCTCATGCTATGCTGTCTAGAGGTAGAGCACAGGACAGGGACCTCTTTCACAAGTCCGATACATTCCATAAGGAGGGTCTTCAATGACGCCACTCCACGCACTAGTGCTCAGCGTTGGCGGGTCAACTGTGCCAGGTAATTTAATAAAATAGACTTAACATTATTCTTTCCTATATAGCTTTTTGAACATACGCATCTAATCAAGGGCATTCTTTCAAATTCAAAAAATCAAATGGGTACATACGAACGGGGTATTGTAGTATCTGAATGGCGGCTGTCCAAATTCTGATTTTGCCCTGTTGTAATTTTAATTTTAATATTTAGATTATGTAAATTTTGAGATAGTTCTTATCTCTTACCATTCTTATTCTTACATAGGTACTTCCTACTCCCCATAATTGATTTTATGATCGCTGGCCCCCATTAGATTAGTAGAAATACGACAATGTGTACCTCTTTCATTTTCAAAAGAAAATAGTTACAAGATGTAATAGGAAAAAGGTAGAAGTTTTAGGAAAATAGAAAATAAAAATAAACCCACAGATTTATTTCACATGTTGGCGGCTCTCATAGAGCTCTTAGAATTGGCAGTATCCCATAGCAGTTGACTGTCGAAGCATTTCATCAGCATAGTAGGTGCTAAGGCTACTACCATAGAATAATAAGTGGATACAAATTTCCTCCGAAATTTCTATTTCAAAAACTACGAACCATAAAAAATATAAGCAGCTTGAAACTTCATCAATGTAAGGTCGAAACTTTTAATTGGAATATCATAGTTTATGCTTAGGCGCATATTAACTATACAGTGTTCATTTGAAAACTTCCCATCTCTGATTTCTGTAGATATGATTTTCAAAAATAACTATAGAACGTAAAAATCAATAACGATGGACGTCCTTTCTCACCGCAGCCCCCGGAAACAAGCATCTCGAAAGCTCGTATGATAATATATGATTTCTTTTGGCCTTTGATAATTTAGAATGGGGCTTTTGGATTCAACCGTTACCCGTCCGAAATACCTGTCTTACCATATACCTAAAATTTTTAAAACGGTTTCTTCTGGGAGCATCTGATAAAAAAGGAGCGAAGCAAACTTCGTTCAAAAATGTGTACTCCACGATATTATTCCTTTAGTATCTCTTAAATCATCACATTTCGATAAATTTGAGGTGGGTGGTTTTAAAATCGAACACCTGATGTAGTTATTATATACATATTTATTCTTGAGTATAAATTATGCAATTTTTATTAAACGTTTTGATCCAACATGATGAGGTTTCAATTTATTTATATTTTTATGGTTCCTAGTCCTAGTTGAAAATCAAATCCATGGATTTTTTCACTAAATTTTAGTTTTCCGATATATCAAGTTAGGTGCACGATATCAAGGAACGGTTTTCACTAGTTTGTCTATCATTTTTCTATTTTAGAATTGCAAAATACAAAAAAATAGATTTTTTTTAGAAATATCGCAATTCCTGATGAATTCCTGTCTTGATATCAAATTATGCCCTCTAGTGGCAATATACTGTATTAAAATTAAAGATAGCAAAAAATGTATCTACAGATCTGCCTAATATTAATAATTTTTATTGTTTTCAGTTTCCAGTGTTAACCGTGGCAACGGCGGCACTGGCCATTCGCACAGACCACCATTGAACCTCCAATACGCTGCACTTGTGCGTGACACAAAACTCCATCGGCTGATAGCGAATGAATTTCGACGGTATTTAAAGAAAAAATAATAGTAAACTGCACAACAATGAGTAGTAGTACAAGAAAAGTATCGCAACTTCTTAATCACTAATCTAATGTCATAGAACTAAAGGTTGATAAACCATCTCCGACGATATTATTGGTAAACTATTGAGTTATATTGCCATAATTGTAACTTTTATATCGAAAAACAACCAATTATTTTGTTATCATCGACAGTTTTTGCGCTATCAGTTTTTTTTATTTATAATTTTCAGGAAAAGCAATAAGTGACAATGGACACTTTGCTAGTGAGTATTCCGCAATATTAGTAGAAGAAAATTATGTTAAATTTAGCTTTAAAATTTTAGGTGCTCAACAAATTCATTAATATTGAATTGATGATATCACATGAACCCGGTTTTTGGGAAGCTATTTTTTCTTGTTTTATTATTTTACATAGAAAAATTACATATAAATGGTTGGTTGTAACCTTTGTATATAGGCTGATCTGTATCCACATATCTTTTGAATAAAAATAACACTTTTTCATTCTGAGTTCGTGAGTGAAAAATCTCAACTATTATACGTTTATCAGAACAATGGAGAGATCTAGACGTTATCAGATATATGTCAGTTGATTTCCGAAAAGTACAAATTACTATTCAACAAAATACAAACAAAATTCACCTATAAAAAATTGTTTCTTTCCATACTGTTCTCATGTACGATCCTAAATCTGTAAATAAAATAGATTTTTTAATAAAATTCATGAAAGGAAAAACCATAAACAATTAAAAATTTATCATAGTATTAAAGCAGATATCAACGCTTTTCAAGAGATATGTATATTGTATATTAAAATGAAAGTCATTTAATAATCTAATCAGGTACCTGGCAAAGATCTTTGAAGAAAAATCTTAAAACAAAGTTCAAAGACATAGAGGTGGTTTTTGTCTTTGTCTTCCGTTTTGATTATTCATATAGGGAAGCGTTCATTTATGATTTATATATGAATCCTATAAATACTTCTTTTATTCAGTATAGAACCTTAAATATTCTAAGAACTTAAGACATATTTCTGAAGATAAATTTGTGATTCGAAATCAGTAGTTATAATTTCTCAAAAACCATTACTTTTTTTTCTACTGAAATTATAAAATAATGTTACTAACATTTTATTGATTAAAATTTCCTAATAAGCTCCATTTATCTTGTTTTGATAGCTTTCAGCAGGTACCTATTATAGATCAAGGAGGTTTTTTGGAATATTTTCATATTTTTAGATATCAAAGAAATATAGATAGATATCGAAAAAGATTCTGGCTATTTTCAACAAGCGCACAAATTTCCGCATTTTGGTGACATCTAAGAATGTAAAAATCTTCCTACCTCCGGCAAATATTCTTTTGTTTTTGATAACCAAGAACCGAGGTTTATTATTGAAACAGCACATACAACCAACACTATTATGTATGCTAAGATAAGCGCGAGCATCCTGCAAGCAAATAAATTAGAAATGGTAGACTAATAGATAAAGAAACAAAAATGAATTAATTTAGGCCTAAGATTTTTACAGAATAATGACTAATTTAAAAGTTTGCAGGACCAGTAACAAGTTATCTGATTCATCTACAATAGATCTATCATTAAAAAATTTAGCTTTTTCTGGAATCTATCAAACTCATCAACTGAATGAAAACGATTTTCAAAATCCTTCGTAAAATGAATACTTATGGACTAAATAAGAAACAAAATACTTTATTCAGAAAAGATTGTGGTATAAATGGCTCATAGCTACTGTTGTGATGAATCGGATATGATGTAAGGTAACCATTCGTTTATTCTGTTGTGCATTGAAAGCAGTACGTCTTATCATGAGCAACAACAACAACAAAAATACTTGTGTAAACGAATGAGAATCTTGTATTTTTTGTAGTGTATCGAAATATGAAATAAAAAAATGTTAAACTGGGTAGGTATAATATTCTCTTGGCTGTGCCAGAAACATACATTTTGCTGGCGCGGCTCTGTGAACTTACCACCCCGTTCTACATGTTAGCTGTGATCTTTAATATGGATGTATCAATGGAATGGTCTATTCATGAATGATTTTAATATAAATGAAATTCAACTTTTTTTTCTATAATTATTTTATTATTGTATGCTTGCATTCTAAAACTGAGTGGTATTTATTGTTTTTCGTCCGAATAAATATATCTTTCCCATTATTTCCAGAGCAATTGTGATCCCCATTTCTCTGGACTCTAGAAATTATGTAAGAGATATTAAGAGTCACTATGTACAACTAAATTAAGTAATAAATCAAAAGATTATCCCAAAACTATTGAATCAAGTAGTGCAATTATTAAAAGTTAGTTGGATGTCGATGTTGAATTGATAAAAAAGCATCGGAGCCTAGTGATATATAAAAAAATATTTGTTTTAAATTAATATTGTACAGTGATTTTTTTAAATATTGTAGATGACTGAAATATCAATATAAGCATATTACAATATTTTCTTATTTTTAGTTCTGTTGTGTAATGGTTGAATTTTCGGCAAGGCAATGTATAGTTGAGATTTCATTGCAGGGTAACCCGTCATTAGTGCACCGACGTTACATATTGGTGATAGAGGGGGTCGTTATCTAATAAATAGGAATCATACAATGTATTGTCCTAAGAGCAATACTTTTTAATTTATGCTTTCTTAAAATATTACGTTGATACTATGGTAAAATGTTCACAAAAGAGATCAATGAATAAGAAATATATTTTATTTTGAATAAGGTAAGTATCCATACACTTATACAATATTAGATTGGATGTAGATGTTTTTCAAATAAAGTTCCACAAGGATATCATACTTTTTCTTACACCAGCTTCTTTAAAATATCGTATTGCATATCTTGTAATTTATTAACTTTTTTTACTTAGATTGTATATTCACGTAAACCATAATTAGGTACACTTATATAAAATTTAAATTAAAAATACACATATTCCCTCAGCTCCCGTAAACTAAAAATATGTTGACATTTTTTCAACATTAATGAATATTATATCATCAAAAATAAGAAGCCTATGATATATAACCTTCGGTCCACTATTTACGGGACACCCTGTATATGCGGTCTGTCAAGCAGATTTTGTCCTTGTTAATAGGACTACTTTAATATTTTACTCCTCATTCCAGGAAATTATTTCTTAAAACAGTGAAATACAAAACCTAACTTTCTGATGAGTATTTTATTTGAAACAAACTGTTGAAAAACAATATGTTGAAAACTCATATCTTTTCGACCGCATTTGCCTGACTAGACTCATTTATGTTATATAAGTTGTGTAGATTCAAGCTATTGTGTAATATACCTAAATGTTGATTTTTAAATAGAAAGTGATATTTATATATATATACATATAAATATTAATTTATTTTTAAGTTTTATCACAGAGCATCAACATTATTATTATTATTATTATTATTATTATTGTTATTACCTAGATAACTATTTATATGTAGATTGTAAATGAAGAAGAAAGTAAGAAAAGGAAATATCAATTATATCATCATCTTATGTTGATAGGTTTCACAACTCTTGCCATGATGAAATCCTAGCATAGACTGAACAAAGATAAAAAGAAGAATAAAATTATGACATATTATATGATTTGTTGAAATATCTATAGTGTTGAGATATAGGGAGATATTAAATAATAGTCATGAACTCATAGTATGACAACATTATACAGTGTGTCCCACTGATGCTGATAAAAGATATTTTTTTCTAACACCTGTAATATGTGTTTGGTTTACAAATTTCTTAAACCCCGACCATAACGGCATGGCCTACTATGTTAAAATAATAATTTTGTTTCATGCGCCTATACATTTTTTGAATGTTACATATTATTCAAAGAAATTCTCTGATTAAATAGTTTTTATTACTTTCGGTTCTTGTATCAATGGACTCCGCAGCGATTTCTCAGGCCCCATACAGTCTAGAGACTTGAAATTTCGAATTCGTACTTAGATAGCTGACATCTCGCCGCCTGTTAAGCTCCAAGTGTGATCCAATATTGGTAATTATAATTATCTCATTCAATCTCATTCAACCAAGATCATTATTTTGTCGACATGGAACGACAATGGGATCCGTCACTGGAATTACGCACGAGCATGGAGCGTATATATACGTCTCGTTCTCTGGTATATAGGTACTTTCTGGAAGATCGTCTATGGTTATGTCGCAATTGTCAGACGTCAGACGTTATTGTTATTAATTTTGTGTTGTGGTAGACAAACAGTAATTTGTTATGGAATTGCTGTTGCTGGCAAACACATATACATAAGTATAGTTAAAATCGAGAAAAGGATAGCAATAGTAGGTACTCATCGGTACGGTTTAAATCTTAAATGCCCAATAAAAACTATTTTTTTTTTTTTAAATTCCACTTGTTTTAAAAATGTAATAAATAATACAATATGAATTTGTTATAATTCTCACGAATACAAATAAGTGTTCGGATAGGAATTCAAATAAGAAAGATAGTAAAAGGCATTTTCAAAAATGCCAATTTTCACTCTTTTACAAATCAAATCTAATACATGTAGTTCAGTTGTTTTCTCGACACCATGTCATAGGTCTAATAGATTCTACACTAGTTTGTCAACTTAAGCAACCGTGGGACACACTTTTTGTTATAACAAACTGGCAGAAATTGATAACGTTTATAAGAGAGGCAATCAGTATCGTTACGAGTTCCGAAAATCTGTTAGTTGTATTAGATTAGCGACACATTAGACGATAGAAAGCAACATTGTTTTCTGTCAAGTCTTGTTGATTCTCTACGAAAACTGCTCACAATATTTAATATATGCTAAGTTGAGGTGAAAATTTCTTTATCACAGACCACAAATCCATATCTTTTATTCATTTTATTGAAAATATATGTCTTGAAATACATGAGATACCTACTATTTATGCTCTAACCAATAGTGAATACTTTTTCATTTATAAATAATAAAAAATCTTAGAATATACACATCAAAGCTGTTGGTATTACAATAAGCTGAGGAAAATAATAATTTGTTGTTTTTAAATCTTTTGAAAACAGGAGACACATCTTTCATAAAAATATAACAACTTCATTTCAAAATATATATTTTCTACATGTTTCATTGGAAATTATTTGGTGAAATGACCTATTTCTCCTTGTACCTCGTAGATAATATGTACCTTCGTTAAGTAATATAAATAATACAATTTGTAAATATAAATGTAGAGAAGTGCCTCTTTTAAATTGCATTGCATTGCTAATCTCTTGGTCAACTATTAGAAATAATCCTGATTATTTCTATGTTTCAACTGTTGTTAATGTTTTGGTTTATAATGTAATAAAGCTGCATTTTTACAGTGAGTACGACTTGTATTTTGAAAAAGTGACTATCATAGGTGCATTGTTTTTTTATATCCTACCTTTACACTAAGTAAAAAAATCAAGCTACTCGATATTAGTTTCATATCGCCAAATGGAATCTTGTTACATGAACATCGGGGTCATACATTTAAGCCTTCCTTAAGTAAATAGTAAGAAAATAATACGTATTTATGTGATAAAAAGCAGAAATGGGTGACGAAAAACTTAAAGAACTTGTAAGAATTCAAACCGTGATTTGTTTGTTACCTAATTTCGTCCGATAATGGATTTGAAACTAAGATCTTGTCAAATCAGAGTGTATCTTATACAGAATAACAGGATGGAATGCATGATATGGTTCCACCCGTATATATTATATAAATTCATGGCTTCCAAGACAATCTGATCTTAACCCAGAGAATTATTGGCTGGACAAATAAAAAGGACGTACCTACAAAATCACATTCAAATACAGTTTCCACATATTGCTGCAGGTACCCATCCAAATTGATTCCAAAGGTATAATTATACCCAAGTAATTTAACACATTTTTTTAAGCTTTTGCTATATTATGTACCTCATAGTTGGTCTGATTCAAAGTTCTGTTATGCCTTCAATTCAACTAGATATCAAATCAAACATCACGTCGCAGTCGTCACTTTCCTTCAAAGCTTCAAATAAACACTTGTGGAGATGTTGCCACATGGACTCATTGAGCTGACAATGAGAAATGAGATTTTCTTCTAGTCATTGTAATTTTCAGTAAAATGCCCTGAAAACCATTTGTCACTAGTTAATTTACAAATAGCTCGGTAGTAATGCCGTAAGCCTGCATCTCCATTTTAACTCTAAATGTACTGGAAAATGACCAACTTTATCCTACCGTACCTCAGAAACCAGGCACCATTCTACTATATTGAGAAATAACCTCAAATAAAAATCATTTTGCAAGTAGAACAAAATTCTTTATTTTGTTATTCCTTCATTAGTTTCAAGGTCCGATTCTATTTTAAGATCACAGGTTACAGCTTCTGAAAGGAGGAGCAAGTGTATTTCTTCGACTTTTCTTAGACCCTGACGACTCATTTTCGAGAAATCAAATCAACCATGTGAGATTTTATAGATGCGTGCCACTGTCTTTCAAGGAAATCATTTCTCTTGATATCTTCTACATATAAAATGTCCACTAATACGCTATAATGCAACAGACAAATTCCAAACTTCCGTACAGTATCAGTTTTAAAATTAAAACAAATGAATGTACATTATTAGTACCTACTTTCCCTTCAACAGTTACGACTAAAAATATGAAATTTGCACTTTTATTAGAATAAATATGATAGGCCAAAAACTGTTAAATATAAATTTTCAACCCTAAACTACTTTGACAAATTAACAACTGATTTGCTCCTGTTGATGTTTATTACCATCTAATAGCATGAAGGAGAAACGCCTAATGCCCACAGACACTAGCAATACATTAGGTAATCAATATTGCCATTAGGCATCTGTGGGCCGGAAAGGGATAACATTTATTCATATATCTAAGTAATTACAAACAAAAAGGTATGTTTTAAGTATTTTTGTACCTAAAAACATTTTTCATATTATTTGTACATGGAAATATCAATCTGAAACTATCGATATAAACTAGATTGCTTCGTAGGACCCGTCCGTAGGGTTCTTGTTCAACTGGATCTCTTCCGATAAAATAGTTTTTCAGACTAGGTCTTAATTCCGATAAAATTCACTATAAGTTTCGACCATATACCATTATTTTTTAATTTTCAAATTAATATTTACGTATCTAGTTTCATTATTTCACATTAGTTTCAGTAATTAGTCTCGAAGTTCTTGGCTAATTCAAAAAATGATAGTCGAATTATTTATAACAATAATTTGCAACTAAGTACACCCCCTTTCAGTCAAATTTTGACCCCTGGGCAATCTCGTGTATAATCAAAACAATAATTTCTTCATGCTTGTTCATACAGATTTTTTTATTCACCAATAAAACATAGATACTGTAATACATTTCTGTAACTGTAACTAGATATCTATTTTTAAAATATGTACACTTTAATGATTTGTAATACCTAAACCTTAAAAAACTCCAACAAGACATCAGCATAATTAAAACAATCAAAACGTTTCACATGACATTTTTATCTACAGTTTTTGCGTCAAGTTATATCTTCAAACCTGGACTGGTTTCCTCTTCATACTGCAGATTCTCGGTTGCTATAACGAAACCATATCTTTGCCTCTGATGATTTGACCTTGTAATACTTTATGTGAATTTTGATGGGATTCTTTGATGCCCGGATTTATTGAGCAATATTTATCAGAACCAATGGCCATATTTGAACAAAGTTTGGAACTAAGATTGTATCCTCCATTACTAGTTTTTATATTGTTACGGTACATGGTAGTTTTATGTAATGTTTCAGGATCGGTTTGAGTTGTACAGTCTTTTGTTTCAGCCTTCTGATAGAATTTATCTGTAAAACATAGATGAGACAATCAAATAAAATCACCTTCTATCTCAAAGAGAATCAATTTCAAGGACTTCCTAATGAATATCCAAATTAGAATCATCTTCAATATTAATATATTTCTGTAATCGTATTCTATATATTTATTGAGGCAAGTTCACTGAAAATAAATTTCAGTGGTTCAGGGTCCAAGTTCAATTCATTTTCGTTATAAGAGCATTGAGATAACATCAAAATGTTAGCTGCTTAAATAAAGTTTTCTTTGACATTGGAACCCTAACTCTAGTAAATACTTCTAACTTGATATTTTATTCAGGTCATGCACCGTTAAAATGTTAGAAATTAGGTAACGAGAGTTTGCGAGTACGTCTCTCTGGCCGAGAAGAAATAATACTTTCAATGTAGCATAATTTTCTCCTAGACATTGGAAAATCGAACACGAAGAGTTCCGTACAATCGTACATGCATTGTTCAAAAGATACAACCATTATTAGGATCTAACAAAAACCAAAGTTTATTATGTGGGAACCCTTTTAATTTCTAACATAATTTTATTTCCATTATTTTTTCAGTTCCAGAGATATAGCAAGGTCGATGAATAAACGCTCGAAAAATAACGTTCTTTCTGTGACGGCAGAAAAGTTTGACACTTTATCTCTGTTGACAGGTATCAATTTTTTCCCATGGGAAAAAGTGAGTGTTTTTTTACCGAGTATATACAGGGTGGCCTGCGACTAACGCGTCGGTCTGTTGCTGCCAAACTGATTCTTTTCTTGAGATTTTTTCATTATAGGAAGATGATTGACTATAATGGCTACAACTTAAAATTCTTTTAATATATACAGGGTGTACTAGAGAATCGCTAGGTATCAAAGTTATCTTTTTTGAATGGGACAACCTGCATTCAAAATTTAAAGGTCACTTTATTAATTTTTATGCCAATTCGAGATTTCAATTTCTGTTTTCCGAACTTGATTTGGCTTACATACTTTGTTCTACTGAATGCTCATGATAAAATTCAACGAATATGTAGGAATAGGGTGTTTCTGTGGAGGAGCTCTAATATTCGACAATATGGATCTACAACAGATTAAAATATTTAATGACATGTAAATCGTTATCATCTTGAGAGGTATTATTTATTTTGTTGAACCTAGTATAAAGATATGCTTTTTCACTACTGGTATTATCCTGACCTTTTAAATTTCACAGTATTATTGCTGACGTATCGGCAAACTCTCGTCGCCTCAACTAACAATAAAACAGAATTCACTTGAATCAGTTGACACCTCCGAATTGAATAAAGAGTGCAAAGAGGAAGAGGACTTTCTCTTACCATTGTATTTCTCAGATGAGCTAACATGACTCTGAATACTTTGTTTCTGATCACATGTGGCTGCTGTAACCATTACAGGTGCCATCATTGATCTTGTTGTGCCTGCATTTCCAGAGTTCTTATTGATTGCACTATACCGCATTGGCATCATGCTCTGACGGACGTTACGCTCTGGTCTTATTAGAATTATATATAGCTGAAACAACAATAAATTATGATATCGGCTTTGAAATTACTATGAATAAAAAAAATTATCCAAAAAAATTGTTGATCCAGGTACATCACAGATGAATTTTCAAATTAGATAATATGCCTACTTAACTATTTACATTTAGGAAGCCAAATCCTTGAGAGAAAATTAAGAAAAAAGCAATATCAACATATATCCTATAACTTCTCTATTTATACATGGTGTTAGAACATAAGAATGTGGATTTTTTTTAAATGAAAAATTTAATGTTAGAAAAACAATTGCAATAGATATTAAAGGATTTATTAAAGTCCTAGCTTCTAGCCGGCTATTCGGTTCCATTCCGAAAAAAACTGATGCAAATACAATAAAATGAATGGATAATAAGTTCAACTAACCATAATCACAAACTGTTAGGAAGAGGTTAATTAGTATACTAAGAAATGGTAAAAATTT
This sequence comes from Crioceris asparagi, assembly GCA_958507055.1. Lineage (NCBI taxonomy): Eukaryota > Metazoa > Arthropoda > Insecta > Coleoptera > Chrysomelidae > Crioceris > Crioceris asparagi. Next base: position 120,161,496 of record OY293826.1, read on the forward strand.
TGGCTTAGGGAATAATTAACAATTATTTATAGCCGAATTTTAATTTTGAGTGTGTAACAGTAGATGCCCCAATATTCGTAAAGTAGGGGAGAACGGGGATAGTTGTCGCAAGGGTATATATAAAAGCACAAAACTTTTAGGTATTAAAATAATAGATTGAGATTTCGTACAGTGACCTTACTTATCATTTGTAGGTTTAGAACCATGAAGCTGAGATGGCAGCACCACAGTTTATGTAATTACGAATTACCTAACATTTTTTTGTGATTGTGCCACATCGTGATTTCCAAACTGAATGAAAATTATGTATACTGATCAGATGCTAATGCTTTATGCTTACATTCGAATGATATCTGAGAAATATTTGAAAACATCAACTTTATAAAAAAGGGTTTCTGAATCCCTGAAATTTACGCAGGCTGAACCTAAGATAGATTTGATATTATCGACAACGGACAAATTTCAACTATTGGATGGATCTTTTTGACCGACTTCAAAAAAAGGAGAAGGTATACAATTCGGTTGTAAGATTGCATTTTTTATGGCTGTTCGCGTGTTTTACATAGTAAACGTACTCTGATTTAGACGATTTTTGTTTCATTGAGAAAAATCAAATCCAAAATCTCCTTTCCTCCAAAAACCGCGCCCAAAGGGGGTGGAGGGGGCAATTTTTCTCTAAAATTGAAAATCCGAGACGACAGAACTCATGAAAATTCCATATCCGGAAATGTTTAAATTGGACATTTTAAAAAATAATCATACGTTTCCGCGCTACAGTCTGAAATATGTGTTTCAGCTATGTGGAAGGGGCAAATTTTTCCGAAAATCGAAAATTCGAGATTTGAAAATTAGAAAGGCGACCATATCTGTAAACGTTTAAATTGAAATTTTTTTCAAAAAAAGTCACGATTTCCGAGTTTCGCAATGGTAAAGTCTGAAATATGTGATATGCGCATTTCCGCTATGTACAAGCTAAACCTCCCTATATCTTTTTGGGTATTAGTGAACGTTCCACAATTTCCATGACTAATGTTACACTCAAAAATGTGAAATAAATATTTTTTTACAAAACATTGGACCAACTTTATCATTTGTTGCACTGAAAAATACAAAATAATATTAATTCTATTGGTGCTGGTAATTTTGAAGTTGTGCTGTTGTAGTTTGTTGTTGTAGGCACCAACTCCAAAAGAACCAGCACCAATAGAATTAATATTATTTTGAATTTTTCAGTACAACAACTGATAAAGTCGGGACATTTTTTTGTAAAAAATATTTATTTTCATTATAGTCATTGATGCTTCTGCACTTTATGTTGGTATATCTCTATTGCAAGCAAATTTCTACAATGTCCCAAAAATATGTTTATCTTAATATTATCTTCTTCGAAGTCATAGTTATCTGTATTACACATATATCCAGCTTCTTTGAAGTATTTATCTACTGACACTAAGGACTAATTTCGCCAGACCACCATATTAAGGCATTGATATTTTCATTTTCGGCATTATGTACAATCGAAACATTCTATTATATCGGACATAGTCATATAGTAACATATAATATACAAAGAATAATATAAAGGGTTCACTTACTTTTGGAGAGAAAAGGCAAGTGATCGTCACACTTGCTGAGAGACTTATTGTAACCGCCATAGTCGTTATCCTTAAAGCAACATGATTGGCTGTTCCAAAATACAATGGAACAAATGCCAACCAAATAACACATGTTGTATACATCGTGAAACCTATAAAAATAATTCAGTTCAATTATAAATCAAACAAAAATCCATTTTAAGCATGAATTATAATGAATAATAAATATTTTTTTAACTATTTTTGAATCTTGTTTTTCCAAATTTTTTTGAAAAATCCGGTGTCATTAGATACTGTTATGCCGTTGTAAAGAATTGATTGTTTGCCAATTGTTGTTTTAATTTTTATAGATACAAGATTATTGGAACATCTAGTTAAATAATTGTGTTGATCACAATTGAATCGAGAAAGTAATTTTGAATGTTTTAAATTATTTATGACCAGATGAATGTATAATACACAAATTTTAATTTTATATAAATTAACTGTGGGTTCTCTATAATTCAGTTTGAATATGCACTTTATAATTTTATTCTGAAGTATTTTCAAAGGTTTCAGTAAAGACTTTGTTGCTGAGCCCCAAACTGAAATTAAATATTAAAGCTTTCAATATACTAATGAAAAGTGTATTAATTTCAGGTATTTTAAATGTAAATAATTTCGAATTTTAAATAGAATTCCAATTATTGGAGCTATCTGTTTTCTCAATTTTTCAATGTGTTTGGATCATGTTAGATTTTCTTCCATGGATAAACCAAGAATAGTTGGAATCTTGGAAAATGATTCAATACAAAAGGAATAATGAAAATGAAAGAGAATATGATGACTGGAGATGATCTAGAAAGAAGTTATCAGAAATATTAATTACGATGATTCATTTAGCTACAATATTTTTTCTTTGTTATATTTATTTCTTTTTTACCTAAAATAATTTAAGAATATATTGCCAATTTAAAATATCACTTTCACCTACCTATATGTTTAGATTCATTAAAAGCTTCAGGAATCTTCCTCGTAAATACTGCGTATATTGTGCATATCACGATCAAGAAGATAGGATAGGTGAAGGCTATCATATACGAAGCATCTATATACGAAGAACATACCAAAAGGTTGTCTTCTCTTGTTGGGTAATGATGAATTGCTCTGGGTGGTGATATGATCATCCAGATACCATTGATGAGCACCTAAAATTGCAATCACTGTTGAAAGGTAATAGAATCTAGTTTTGTTGACGCGACAAGAGTTTGCCAATACGTCATGTTTCTGTTAACGTGTAGAAAACAATAATGGCTACAGCGTTTTTTGACCGACGAACCAAACGTAGGAGCTATACAACTCGACTGTTTGTCTGCATGTTTTTTTTTATGGAGGGCTATTGGAAATTGTTCCCATTGACAAAAAAAGATATTCAACATATCCTTCCCCTCAAAGGGGCTAGAGCAGGCTTTTTTTTCGAAAATAGAAAATTTGAGATAACAAAATTAAAGAAAGGACCATATGCGGTAAAGTTTAAATTGAATTTTTTTCAAAAAATCACATGTTTCCGAGCTCTAGCAGTTGTTAAGTCTGAAATATGTGTGTTTCCATTATCTGGGACAAATTAAAATGTAGATTTTAACATATAAACATTTAAATGGGACATTTTTTAAAAAAATGTACAGTTTCCGAGTTACAGCAATGGGAAAGTCTGAAATACGTCTATTTCCGCGATATTTTGAAATCTCTGAATAAGTATAAGCAACGTATTATCTTCTTTGATAAAAGTTGAATGATTTTGATGACTAATATTATAATCAAAAGTGTGAATTGAATATTTCTTTTAAAGAAAATTGGACCGATTTTTGTGCACTGAAAAATACATAGATAATAATATTGTAACGTTTAACCCTGTGCTAAACGTTGTGGGGTGAGTTCACTTGCGTAACACTCAAAAGTTCGCAAATTGCTTCCAATGGTTTATTTTCAAACACTCTGTACACGACCTTCTGTTGTAGTACAACTGTCACAACTTGTCACTTTGACTATCGCGTTTCAACTACTTTCGACTTATGTCTCCAATTGACTGCTATAATAAACTGACCCTGTTCCGTGATCGTCACGGCTTTATATATCTGAATCATGATATGACATTCATCGAGAATGTTCTATGATTATCTAGACGCACATAATTAATGTTCTAGATCCTCATAAATTGTTTCTGGAAGGATCGAGAATAAATCTACTATAATTATAGAACTACATAATGAAATATACATGCAATAACTATTGTAAACAAGGAATCAGAACAAATACAAACTAAAAGAAATAATAACAGTAAGTACATGATAAACTACCCAAGTAACAATATTAATTCTATTGGTTCTGGTACTTTTGAAGTTGGTGCCGAAAATTTTCAATCTAACTACAACTGTACAACTTCAAAATTTCTATAACCAATAGAATTAATATTTTCCTTTGTATTTTTCAGTGCACCAACTAATAAAATCGGTCCAATTTTTTTTTAAATATTTATATCTTATCCGCTTTAACGACGTATCGACAAGCTCTTGCTGCATCAACCATGTCTATTTCTATTCTGATCTATTTCAGTCAAATAAAATTTGTAACAAATATAATCCCAAACTTTGGTTTTTTTTTGCACCAAAACTTATTATGTATTCATTAGTTTTGTGAATAAATAAATAATGATATCAGAGTTTGGCATTAAAATTAGGAAGACCTAGTATATGCAAATAAAGGTACAATTTTGATCGTATCCAAACGACTTCTTGTTCTCTTATTAGGTAATCACTAGAAGTATACTTTCCACCCACCACTGACGTCATAAATAAAACAAAAATGGTAGAAATAGTTTGTATTTTGGAATTATAGTTAAGTAGGATGTTAATTATGCCATTACAACGTGAATCTAATTATAAAACTATAAGTTACCTATATAGTAAGAAAAACAATAGTTAATTGATCTTACCTGTACACCAACAAGACCAAAACAAATCACTAATTGAGATCTTGGTGATATGAAATTGGGTCTTTTTGCAGAGTGCTTGCTAGCGTTGAATATTCTCGAAATACGATTTGTTTTTGTCAATAAGGCTGCGTAAACAACTGTGAAGCAAAAACCAGCACCGAATCTGGAATGTAAAATTCACGTGAACAGCTTCTAAAAATATGATAACTATCATTGTTTCAATTTAGATGTGGGTAGGTTCCACGGGAAAGACATCGATCGATTGTGGGCAAACTATAACTAACAAAAATCTGAAAATATATATAGATACTAAAGATACTGGGGGACATTCATCTCAAATATTTTAATATGTCAATAGCAATTCTGCCAACTTTGTTATTTTAAATAGAATACTCTGTATATTACCGCACTTTTAGATTTCTTGTATAATTTTGAAAATATTTTATGTATGATGTCCTATACCTAAGTATAACCGTTTTTGACATATTTCAAATTTTATGTCAAAAATTAAGTTTACAGTCCAAAACATGATTATCAATCTTTCCTATGAGGAAAATCTCTTATTTTGGTTGATTTTCTTGTAGAAGAAGATCTACTTTTTCAGTATTATGATAATAATTTATACAGAGTGATCAAAAAAGAAGCTTGAAAACTAGATCTAAAAACGTCAAAAGTCATTTTTTCAAATGGAAAACCCCGGTTTTTATTATTTCATTGCATTAAGCAGCAAAAATAAGGGGAACTTTGGATAAGGTTGTCTATACCAAAAAATAGTATTTCTTGAAATACGTTATTGACAATTTTCCATTTTCTATGTAAAAATGCTACACAGCTTTGAATTTATGTAAGAATTGGGTCATGATTGCATTAGAAAATAATAACAAATGTCAATAAAAGTCAAACACGCGTCAAAAAAGTCAATATAATACTTTTAATTTGCAAATTTTGAGTAATTATCATGCCGAGGAGACTTAATAATACAAGTAAAGATTATTTGAGTTTATCTATTTTTATGGAGAATGTGATAAAGTTATTTCAAGAACATGTAATACAATCGTAACGTTATATCTACAGAAATGCAAACCAACACCAAAATCTGTTAAGAATATTACAGAAGACTTCAAGAACTTTGGAACTATACAGCTCAAAGTACGTAGAAATAAACCAATTGTTAGCAAGGAAAATATTGAAATCGCAATTATGGAATATTTTGCCACATATCCAACAATTTCTACAAGGCAAGTAGGATGCGAATTAGGAATATCTCTAAGAATTTTATGGAAACACGAGTTTCATCCATGCTCATTTTCGGTAGTTCAGCATATGAATGTGTAAAGAGACTGATTTCTCACGAAGAATGGAGTTAATTACTCAAAATTTGCAATTAAGTATTATGTTGACTTCGCTTCTACTGTTCTTATATTGACACTTAATATTTTGGACACCCTGTATATATGATTAACGAAAACCCTTACATTGCGTCGCCGGTAGTCCTTCAATATGTATACCAAAATTCGTTGTCCTAGGTCAAGCCGTTATTGAGCTACAACGCCAACAGACTACAGACAGACAGACAGACCGACGGACTGATTTTCGTGATCTAGGAACTCCAAAAAGGTAAATATCAGCAAAAATCTTGAGGTCGATTTTTTACGTGAATACAATACTTCCCTTACTGAGGGAAGTAAAAATGGAAAATTGACAATTATTATAAGAACTACTAATTTTTGGTATAGACAACCTTATACAAAGTTCCCCTTATTTTTATTGCTTAACAGAATAACATAATAAAAAACGGAGGTTTATATTCTTTTTTGATCACTCTGTATAAATTATTATCAAAATATCATAGAATACTGATAAAGTAGATCTTCTTCTACAAGAAAATCAACCAAAATTAAATATTAAAGGCTTCCTCATAGGAAATATTGATAATTATGTTTTGGACTGTAAACTTAATTTTTGACATAAACTTTGAAATATGTCAAAAACTGTTAGACTTAAATATAGGACATTATACATAAAATACAGGGTATTCTATTTAAATTATCAAAATTGGCATCTATTTCCGGTATACTACTACTACGCTACTAACATGAAAAAAATTTAGACGCATGTCCTCCAGTGACTTTAGTATGTCACCAAATTTTTAGACCGTTTGTAGTTATCGTTTGCCCACAATCGATTGATGTGAACCACCCTGTATGGGAGGCAAAAGGACAAAAGAAATGGTTGTGTTATAGACATAGACTGTATCCAAAATCAGAGCGGGGTTTATTTGTATATTGTTAATTATTTGAGTTGTATAATATGTGTGTTTAAAATTGAATCATTAAACTAAACCTTTTTCCAAATTAAATCTAGTACTTATTTCTGGTTTTTGAGCAAAAACTATTTTGTGAATAGATTTTAAAATTACATTTAAACAAATTCTATTATTTTTCTTAATTGAGTTTCGTAGTTTTTATAGCCACCATGTTTTGTTAAACATTATTTTGGAAGAGTTTTTAATAAAGTGTAGCAAAGTATATTTGATGCCCTAAAACTACTCCATGTAATACATAAGTAGAATATTTTGAATGAATAATATCCAAGGTCCAATCGTTACTCAAAAAAATAAAAAAAAAACAAATATTTCAAACTGCCACTACAATATTCACTCTCAATTTTTATTCTGCATTCTCAAAAAGAGATTGATTTAAATTTAGGCAAATTGAAAACAACTAAACCTTATCAGACATCAAACATCAAAGAAGAGATCTTCTAAAGGTTTATTTATTTGTATTGAAATCCAATATGGTGATTGGGAGATATAGCAATGTTTTGAGACTTTAAAATGAATGACAAAATACATATTTGGATGTATTGTTGAAGTGAACTTATTTTTAACAATTACTCAAATCCATGAGAATTTTTGACTAACGATTTGCAAAACATTCGTCCTTAGATGTTTTTACGTTATTTTTTTGTGGTGTAAAAATCCCGACTTTCACAGCTAAACGAATCTTCAGATCAGCTAATATAAGCATTACATAAAACCAAAGAACGAAAAACCTGGTCACTTTCAACTGACAACGACACGGAACCTTCACACAAGAAAGTATCCATGCCTGAATCATAAAAAGTGACCAAAAGAGAATTGTCCTAGTGACGTATAGGTACCTCTGTATTCCACAAACGAGATCATCAGGCTTCAACACCAACACATACGTCACACCATAGCACATGAGTATGCCAGTGAGAAGCACATAGCTCAGCTCACGTCCCGACGCTCGCACCACTGGCGTCTCGCTGTGTCGTACAAACACCACCAAGATGAAGAGAGTGGCCATGATGCCGGTGGAGCTGAGCGCCATAGCACCAATGGCCCAGCCGCTATCGCCGCGCAAATACTGCTCGGGCAAGGGCAGGCACTCGGTGTGACTATCGTCAGGAACAGTGCCCAAAGGGCAGGACTCGCAACGAGTCACATCCAAAGGATGACGAATCTGCAATGGAAGTTGTGACAGTGTTAACATTAAGATGTCTTTGTGAAATTCTGATATCTGATCTAAGAGTTTAGATGATACAATACGACGTCATGTATCATGTGATATAACCCGCTTGCACCTATCGCTTATTACTTGGACAGCTTCGTATTATGGTTCCCGGCAATTACAAGCAGTGAAATATAAAAGGCTATAGTGAATAAACAATAGACTCACCAACGACTTTATATTATATGGACTGCTAGTTGAGTGAAAATACCTGGTCAAACATAGAGTGACGTATCAGGTCAATCCAATTTTTACGGGCAATACCGACTCTAACGATGTCCATATTTTTTATTCCAATCCCGTTCCTCTACACAATATCTAATTAAATTAAACGAGAAATGCTTATATATATATATATTCAGGTAGAAAATCTTGAGCTTCTGGTTCGTGGATAACAAAAGTTCTCTATGGTATGTTTATTGAAATGCAAGACGTTTCGTAATAAATGGTTCAAGAATTTCTATATCTATATATATATATATATATATATATGCAAATTTTATCTCGGAATCTGGTCTACCGATTTCGATGAAAATTCATATGTATGGGTTTTAGAGTGTATTGAATCGATTGGTTGTATTCACATTCACAAGAAAAATCGTTTTCAGCAATTAATATTCCCATTCTAGGAGTTTTACAGATTATATCTCAGATATGAATATCAACCCGATAATCTCATAAGAAAATATAGTCCAATGGGTAAGCTTCCGGGTATTGATCTACAGTTCCTCGGTTCGAATGCTGTTCACATTTGTTTTTTTTAACGAAACCCATTTTTTAAATAAAATATTTTAATTTAATATGAGTTTCTAATAATTTAATCGAAAATGTTCACAGAAAATTTGTACATATCTAATATATTGCAACCCTTAAGCTACACATTGGCTATTTCAAGGAAGGGTTAGCAGATTTTGGTAAAAATTAGCAAAAAGGGCTTTTCGGAGTCGAGAAATCTATTGACGATACTTCATATTCACTCGGTGTGACCCTCGAGGTCCACATTAGCTATTTTAAGAATGGCTCCGTAGATAAAAGTTTCAGTATGCATACTGTTTGGGGGTTGAGAAGTCGATTGGTGATACAGCTGAGTTCTGGTATGTTTCACATTCATATTTATTTTTAAATCTTTAAATTCTGAGCCATGTGAATGACAAAAGGAATATTTACCGATTGCAATACATTTTAACTATAAATATGCACATTTTTGAACTTTTAAAGTAACTCTTATAGACCCACTCTAAATTTTGTGTTACCCGAGCTACGCTCGGTCGCCCATATATTTATTTATTAACCGTTAACTTTTAGAAGTCATGGTTTCGTCAATATAATACATGAATACACAGTATAGGTACCTAATAACACAGGTACTTAAAGGGACAAACACAAAAACATGAGATTAAAATCTCATAGGTACTCGAAATGTTTAAGGAATACTCAAGTCACCTATTCTTATGCTCTATTTAATGAATTGATTTAAACTGTAGTAGGTATGTAACACTTATTTGAGAAGAATTCAAAAATGATGGTGATAAATTTGCTTTTATTTAAGTTTCTAACATGCAGCGGTAATTTATTGTAAAATACTAGTCCATAATAATTATTACTGTATCTACTATATTTTAACCATAAAAGGGACAATTTTATATCTCTAGATACTCGGGTGTCATAGTTATGAGTGTTACTGTTTAATCCGTACATGTCTTTATTGTTGCGAAGAAAATTCAAGCAGTAATATACATTGTATATACATAGACGAGAGTATTAATAATTTAGTATTTTTAAATAGTTCTTTAATATTTTCTTGTTGTAGGGCAAAATTAGAAAGGGGACCATATCCGAATACGTTTAAATTGATTTTTTTTTAAAGAGTTACAGTTTCCGAGCTTCGCAATGGTAAAATCTGAAATATGTGATATGCGTATTTCCGCTATGTGGAAGAGCATTTTTTTTTTCGAAAATTGGAAATATGAAACGGCCAAATTAAAGAAAATATTATATGTAGCAATATTTAAATTGAGTTACGGTTTTCGAGTTACAGCAGTAAAGTCTGAAATATGTATATTTGCGCCGCGATGTTTTGAGATCTCTGAATAATAAATAACAAGTACAAGTTAAGCCTATATCTTTTTGGGTATTAGTGAACGTTCAACAATTTTCATTAATAATGTTACACTCAAAAATGAGAAATAAATATTTTTTACAAAAAATTGGACCGACTTTCTTCATTGTTGCACTGAAAAATATAAAATAATATTAATTCTATTAATGCCGTTGTACTTTGTTATTGTAGACACCAAATTCAAAAGAACCAGCACCAATAGAATTAATATTATTTTGTATTTTTCAGTGCAAAAATAAATAATAAATGAAAAAAATCGTTTACTATGCAAAAAGCGGGAGCGAACATAAACAAAAGCTCACAGTCGAATTGAATACCTTTGGGAAATCGCTCATAAAACACACACTGAGTTATTATTTTTTGATATTATTGACCCATTGACGAAGAAGTTGTCATCAAACTTCTTTAGAAATTGTACCTGATATTGAGTGCAATTAAAGCAGTGCCAACAGCAACTTTCACCTTCAACATATTTTTTTGCTTGACCCAACTGGCATGGAAGACTGCAAACGGATTCGGGAAGTTGTTGATGTCCCATTTTAAACTGTATATCTAAAAAAAATATGAAAAATCCAAAATTTTAGTGAATATAAGACATAATATTAGAAATAATGAGGAAAATATAGGTGTGCTCTTATTTAAGGCCGGTTTTTAAATGTCCGGTTGATCGAGAGATTTTTCTAGCATAGCATGTCCATTCGGACATTATATTCTAATTAGTGTCAATTTTACGACTTTACAACATTGAAAATTCCAGATATACTAACCAACATGTGACATAATACCACCTGTTACTAAAATTGACTAATATAGGGTTGCCCTTAATGCAGTGACACATATTGAAGTTTAATAACTTTGCCTCTAAAAAACCTATCGGTAAGTTTTTGGAGTTGTTCGATAGAAAAGCTCATTTTTCTGCAAAAAAGATATAGGGTAGACCAAACTATAAAAATTGTAATCAAAGTCAAAAAATAACAATTACAATAACAAGGGAAACTGAGAGAGCATGTAGTAACTAGCCTAATTTTTAAAAATTGTGTCTAAAAGATGAAGACCTTCTCTTCTTGAACATTCTTCTACTCTAGCCATATTTCGCATAACATTATGCAACATTAATAAAGAAATATTCCGAATTTCTGTTCGAATATTTTCTTTTAATTCGTCAATACTTTGAGGATTATTGATGAAACCATTGATTTTCAATAGCCCCATAACCAATAATCACAGGGTGTTAAGTCACATGACCTTGGGGGCCACTGGTGATCACCAAAACTTGAGATCAGGTGTCCTGGAAACATCTGTTGCAGAACATTCATGGATGCGCGGGCAGTATGACTTCTGGAGCCGTCCTGCTAAAACTACATGTTTTCAGGAAAACGCCGCAACTCTTGTTGAAAAAAAGTTTGCAACATGTTTAGATACCGTTCCGAATTTACCGTGGTATTTTCTTTATTTTCATCCTCAAAAAATAAGGTCCCACAACTCCCTGTGCTGACACTGCACACCGAACTGTAACTTTTGGGCTATGAAAAGGAGTTTTGTTTGTTTACGTAGCCACACATATGAAAATGTGCTTCGTCAGACATAAATACATTTTCGGGTAAGTGAGCATTGCTTTCCAAAAGCTCTAATAATTGGTTAGAAAATGCAAGTCTGGCTGCAAAATCAGTGACTTCTAGCTCCCGCACAAGGTGAACTTTATATGATTTGAAGCGTAAATCCGTATGTAATTTTACCCATTTTAAAATTGTGTTTCTACACGGAGAATTAAATCTTGTGCGGAATTGGCGCCGAGTAAGGGCAATAGACTCGCCATTTTTAATAAAATTTTCAACAATATGAGAGCGATAAATAGCAAGATAATTCATTTTCCTGAACAGTCAGTAGGCAGCTGTCTATTTGACAATTGTAATTCTGTATGGTTTCGCTCCAAAAAATAGTACCTAAATATAGGTACATAGCTTTACTTAATTATGTTTTCACTTCGATTAAATTTTTTATAGTTTGGTATAGGTACCCTATATTTTTTAAAACACAACAAATGTTCTGACTTTTTCTATCGAACAACAGCGAAAATTTACCTATAGGTTTTTCAGAGGCAAATTTATTAAACTTTAAAATATGTCACTTTATTATGGTCCACCCTATAAATACGAAAATTAAAATGACAATCTGTCGTAAATTTAAAAGTACCTTTGTATTTATCTCATACATCAATAAAAAAATGAAACCCACTGATATATTATGGAATATATCCCATCTGGAAACTGGACATATCACAAGACATAAAAAAAACCCGATGGCCTGTAGTCAGCGGAAAGGTAAATTTTTCATTCATTGAATTGAAATTTGAACAACCTTTTCATTGGTATACCTACATGTTATTACATAAAATTGTCGTATGTGTCATAGCCTTGCGGTTAGAGGTTTTTTTTTGGCTGTTGAATATAAAACAGACAGGGTTCGAGTTCCACTTCAAGGCAGTTTTTTTTTCGCCTATTTCTTTTCAATAAATATACTATATATTTTTTTAATCAGGGTCTATATTAAGATCTCCAGAAAATGTACAATTACATCAAATTATATTGAGTGTTCATGTTTTATCAATATCTGTTATTTTTCTTTATTAATTTTTATTTTTTCACCTGTGAATTTTATGAAAAATTGCTTTGAACAAAAGTTGTAGGTACTGATTATATCTATAACCTAAAATTATTTTTGATGATATGATCTTCACTACGGCTCTTTTTTGATAATATTTTTAAATGTTTGAATGGTCGCCATTTTGAAACTACTAACCCGATATTGCCCAATAACGAACTCGACAGAGATATTTGAGAGATTGATTTTTGTAGCAAATTTGAATTCGATACATAAAAAACTGCGACCTCTATCGTTGAAATTTTTTCGAAATTCAAAAGTGTAAACGATCGCAATAGGTACATTTCTATAAGAAATTTACCTAACATTCAGAAAGTTGGTAGAGTGTGCTCAAACTCTAAACATTTTTTGTTGTTTGTTCTAATCCTCAAAGGTGGCGCTACCAAGAACAATATCAAAGATAATGGAACTCATTATCTTTGACAATATATATGTTAATATATTAAATTTAGCTGAAACTTAATACAGCACTCAATGAATCTTAGGCGGTCCAAAGTTCGCCGGGTCAGCTTGTTCTTAATAAAAAAGTTATCGAAAATCGATAAATACATTTAGAAATTATTTCCAAACAACGATATTAATTTGAGAACTTTAGCGCCCTGTGGTAACAAAACGAGGCAACCTTATAGGTTTATAGTTAAATTTGCCGAGATATTTTTTATTATCGAATTTGTGGTTAAGCGTTGTACAGTAATTTCAAGGACACCCTATATGAGAAGGAGGCAGATAATATTTGGGTTTATTTCATGACTAAAAAAATAAGGTCCAAAAACAATCCTTTAACGGTATTTAATCTGTTGAAATTTGAGGAGTTCTGAAGTTTTTCTCCACAGCTAGGGCAATTTTTTAAATTACTAAGAAGTACCTGTTAATGGAAAAAGGAGATTATAAAAAGTCTAGTAAACTATTTTTTATATGTTTCCACTGGTTAAGGGTAGTTTTTCTTTTTCATTGTTTTTCCTAAATTTCAATGCAATTTGTAGATAATGGAATGCAGATGTGTCAATTGATTCTCATGTGATTTTAAATATTATCGTGAAGTTAACATAATCGTAGGGATTTTTGGATGAGGAGATATATTATTTTCTACCTGGTTTCATAGACTTACCCGACATATTCAGACTAAGAACTCCTTCTATATACTCTCCAACAGTTATCCATTCATATCTCCCTTCCTCAACTTGCTTGAAGTGCTTGATTTTGTATCTAGCTGGAGCATCACCATTCTCATCAAAGTGAAATCGATCACCACTCAAACCTAAAAAATATTATAATCTTCAAATAAATTAAAATATTTACCAAGTTTCATAAATTATTAAATGAAGCATTGATTTTGTGAAATAAAAATGAAAAAACACCCCAGAAGATGATAAAATTGATGGCAAATCATATGTCTAACAAGCTGATAAAATCAAGAAAAAGTACTATAAGTTCACTGACAAAAAAAGATAGAAAGTTTGTTCAACTTCAAAGTCAGTATCTTTACAGCTGCAGTTTATATGTTCCTTGTCGATAAAACTTCGGAGTGTCTGAAGTGGTGATAAATTTAAGAAGCCATTTGATATCAGGTTGAGACAACAGATGAGAATGAAGAAACTTTCAATGGAGTTTAAAAGTTGGTGATATACAGGGTTGAACAAATGTATGAAATCAAGCAAATATATCTAAAATTTCACGAAATATCGAATGTGACAGATGGATATGTAATATGTAATAAGACAAACAAAATAGTGATCTTGTTCCAAAAAATGCATTAAATTGCGTAAACAAACACAGATGAGTTTTAGTAGAGTACAAATTTCAAAGCAACACTAGCAATATTGGTTAGGATGACTAAATAGTGTATTGACTTCAAAGAAAAATATTCAGACTAAGTGAAAGAGAAGGAATTGAAATACTAAAGAGGATTGGATTTGGAACACGAAAAACTTATGACCTTGATTCAAATCAGTAAGCTACCGAAAAGCGGACGATTTTAAACTACAACAGAATATTAACGAGGCTATCTGTTGGCAAAACGTTAATTTTTAAGGCCCGTTGAAAAACTAATGGACCTTACATCTAAACAAGTATCAGGCTAGCTGTATCCTCTAATTATTTTAAGGCTTAACGTTATTTGGTCATCTGTAAGCAACGTCCCTACTTAAATTTAACATATTGAGAAACATTGTTATGGCTTGCGTATTTGTAGGTCTTAAATTTTTTTAGGTATATTTAGTCTGCGCATTAGACCACAAATTATGGTATTTGTTGGGTTTACCCTATGTCGCCAGCGCTGGTACACGTTTACTATTTTGTTTTTTTTTATATTATTATTTATTTCTGTTTCGAGCTACTGAATAATTGTTGAGCATAGAGCTTCGTATGGTACTCTAATATAATCTATATATCGCCGCAGATCCATTTTGATATATTGTGTATTTATGAACACAGGGTAATGGTGCCCATTTATCAAGAAGTTTTGAAAAATTTGCATGTCTCAGAAATGTCGTAAAAAATATGATCAAAATATCCTCAAAGGGAGCGACCTCAATGTACCTATAGGCTAGGTACCTAGTCATTGTAAATTAAAATTATAAATTAATCAACCATAAATACTTATACTCATTCTTTTCTATAATCGCTTTTGATTAATTATTCTATTAACCAGCAGCAACCAAATATTAAAAGAAACTACAATACCAATCTCAGATCAATATTTTTTATAACATTTACAAAAGTACCTATATTTATTAGATTTATTTCTTTTTTACTTAAATCTATTGATAGGTTCAAATTAAGCAAAAATAATCTATAAAGATTTTAAGAAACCTATTGAAATTTTATTTACACGACAACTGCCATGAAAGACTGTTCAGTAGTTTAGATATTTTCCCAAACTTGAGTTAGGTACATCAAATCTTCACAAATCCCAGTTAGTGTGAATTCTTATCAACAGTTACGATCATTAACTCACGCCAAGTCTCCTTTTTGATTCAGACTGCCGTATATAAGATACTCTGCATGAGACTTGATAAACGATAGTAAATATTTATAGAGCAATTGTTGGGTGAGGCGTGAGGGGGAGCAGTTGAAATGCTCTAAATTATATGCTTCGGATCATATCTGAAGTCGTATAAAAGATTTCATTTGAACTACATATTACAAGTTATTAGCAAAAATAGTTTCACTTTCCGAACTTTTTTGAAAAATGTTTCTTATTTGGACCTTTTCTATTCTCATTTGTTTTCCATTTCATGATAGAGAACAAGGTGAACGAGCTGTCAATCGACGTCAATCTCAAAGAGTAAAGACCAGAGAAAACATACAATTTGTCTGCATTGTACACCACCAAAACCGTAATTTCTGGATGTCTGTGAAACTTTGCGCCAAGTACCTACACGTTTTAAGTTACACTGGAATTGAAGATGAAATTTTTTGAAAACAAATGAAATGCAAACATATTCATAAAATATGAGTAAACATTACCATTATTTGCGATAATTTACGAAAAATTATATAACCTATTTCAATTTATCTAAAATATCTATTTTCATGAAAATAAAAATGCAATAAGTATTTACTTTAGAATCAATTTTCAATAAATAAAAAAAAAATATTTAATCAGAAAGACCAGACTTGGCCCAATTTTTGACCGATGAACCCAAAGGGAGGAGGTATACAATTCGACTGTCTGCTTTTTTTGGTTTGTGCACGCACTTATTTTGATGATTTATGAATAATTTGAAAGAAGGGACATGGAAAATGGTCCCTTATTCGTAAAAACTCAATCCGAAATCTCCTTCCGTTGGAAACCGCCCCCAAAGGTGTGGAGGGGGCATTTTTCTCTAAAATTCAGCAGCAGCAGCATTAAAGATAAGAAAATATCCGGTAACGTTTACATTGAAATTTTTTTCAAAAGAGCTACGGTTTTACAGTTTCAGCGATGTTAAAATTTGAAATTGTGTATTTTCGCTATGTGGAAGGAGCAATTTCTTTCGAAAATTGCCAAATGCCAAATTAAAGACCATATTATTTGTAGTAACATATATTTTCAAGATTTTTTCCAGTTTTTCGTATAAAATATTTATTACTCTCCTACCGCTACCATAGTAGCTCATGTATGAAAAGTATTGTAATCGTGTAAAATTTTCAGTGTCGAGATTTCTACAAATGTCGACGTTTCAGAGTTTCCTGAGATCAAAAAATATATTTTCAGCCTTTGGTCTGTCTGTCTGTCTGTAACACGATTATCTCGGGAATGAATCGATGGATTTTGTTGCTTTATTTTTTTGTTTTGTTCGTTACCAATACTACTCGCCTGTGAGAATCTTGATCGCAATCGTTGCTGCGTAAAAGCCGAAAGTCTTGTTTTGCTCAAGACTGTAGCATGAAAACGGCTCAAAGGATATTGATGAAACTTTTATACAATATTTCTCTGATTGCCCTTGACCACCCTGTCAAAATGCCATCTCAGAGAGAAAAGAAAAAGAACAAAGTTATGCTCAATTATTTTTTTTCTACCTGTTTATTAATATTCTGGCTAAGCGGTTCGTCCCACGTAAAAATTTAATATGACTGTTGATGTTTGTCTTGACATGGTGAACAAACTAAATGATCGAACAATTTGATCGGACGATTTTTTGTTCAATGGAATTTGCATGCGAACGGTAGGAAACTCCAAATACACCAGATTTTTTTTATATATTCTTCTGGAAATAAGGTTTTTTACTTTTGTTATACTCAAACAATTATGGATTATTCGACGAGGGTTTAAAAATAAAATTGGCGGATTGTTAAATTCTCAAAATTTCTTCTCGGAGATTTAAGAATCATATGTTTTCCAACTTAAGCAATATAGATAATAGAATAGAACAGGAATGTAGTAGCCACTAAATGGGTTATCCTTTCAATAATGACAACAACCGCGTATGTTCTAATGAGAAAGGACAGACCACCCCACTTTAATTTTTCACATAGCAAGCTTAAAACGCATTATTGTTTTAAGTCAACAGTTAATTAAAATTGTACCAAGTCTGATCTTTTCTTTCTCAATAAATATTATTTATTTTTTTTTAATTACTTCAAAACGAATTATTTATTTCATTTTTATTTTTATGAAAATAGTTATTTTAGATAAATTGAAATTGGTTATAGAGTTTGTCTTAAATTATCACACAAAAGGGTAATGGTTAATCATATTTTATGAATATCTTGGCATTTCATTTGATTTCAAAAATTTTTGTTTTTAATTCCACAGTAACTTAAAATGTGTAGTTGGCGCAAAATTACACCGACATCCGGAAATGTCGGTTTTGGTGTTATATAAAATATCTACTAATAGGAATCTCATTTTCAAACTATTAAATACATAGATATGATTTCATTTTGATATAACGACTCTTGAAAAACTGTTTTTCAGTTAGCATAGAGATATTCTTCATCTTCTTCTAAGAAATTCATTTTTTTCTTGTGAAATTATATTAATAACTATTAAGTGGTTATGATTTCACTGATGTATTTACACAAATATAAAATGATTCACGCCAGATCAATATTATTGGAAATTTTTGGGCTAATCATTTTGAATTTATCAACGAGAAATACTTTTGAAATCTTTACATTAAATCTAGACTGTTGCTCTATCATGCACGAATTGTTTTGTGGAAAAAATGTAAGTAAAAAATGTTGTCCATAACCTTATCTGACTCAATAGGGTCCAAATTACGTATCGCATAAAAGCATTTCTTTTGAACGCACGCGAAAAAATATTTTATTAAAACATATCGAGTTACTTTCAACTGGTGCGGAAGTAGATAAGCTTATCAAGCGTCATTTAGGAAATCACATCTAATATCTACAACATTTAGGTACCTAGACATTTTGCACTTTTAGATAGTTCGTAAATTATGAAAAGAATATTAATTACTACCTAGCAGCATTACGCTTTAGATTCAGCTTAGGTGAGGCAGTGACAGTGGATGAGATTACTATATATATATATATCATTTATAATAATTATATATAATGAAACTCACCTGCAAAATCCACGTTTCTTAAATATCTTAGCAACTCTGTCCCATTAGTCGGCTTCATAGCCTCACAAAGGCCGGCTCTACCAGGACAGTGATCTCTGTGCATGTCTCTGAAATGTATTTAACCTTGAGCATTTCATTTGAAAACATGTATATTGACAACTGATACGAGCTTCAACTGGTAAGTATTTGATTTTAATGTTTTCTCGGCGCCTTCGCCCAATTTAAAATTCAGAACACGGATGGTTCTCTGAGAAGGACATCGATCAGTTGGGGTAAACTGTAACTACAAACAGTCTGAAAATATGATGCCAAAATTATTTTTTTGTATTGTTTCTTAAATAGTTGGCAATTTTTCATGTTTACCTAATTATATTAAACGAGAAATGCTTGTATATATATGTTATATAAAGTTATAATTGAAATATTAAAGTCATATAATAATAACAAAGTATTATTTTTAAATATTGTAATTCATAATATTATAATACATCTGCAAGACGCAGTATTTCACCATATCATATTACATTTGCAAAACGCAGTAGTATTACACCATATCATATTACATCTGCAGACGCAGTTTTAAGAAGATAACAAAGTGATAAGGGTGTTTACGTGCCAGAGATGTCAACCAGTAGTCAGCATGTTAATATGAAGACCATTGTTAGTTGTTTATCCAGTTTGGCCTCTCAAAGACATTACTAAGTGTTTATTAATATAATATTTCTAGAAGTTTCGATTTAATTTTAAAAAAAGACCTATTGTATTTATTTACGTTTCTTTTTACATTTTTGATGATTAAACATTTTGGATTGTATAAATACTAGATCTCTCACTTGTGAGTATAGATTCATACAGTCATGTAAAGTTAAGATATATTTTATTTGTATTTTATTTTTTGTATTAATAAATAATTGTTTTTTTTAAAGTTAATTCCGAGTTGTGTGATTTAACATATATATAATATCTGGGCGACCGAGCGTTGCTCGGGTAGAATTTAGAGTGGGTCTATAAGAGTTAATTTAGAAGTTCAAAAATGTGCATATTTATAGTTAACATGTATTGCGATCGGTAAATATTGCTTTTATCATTGACATGGCTCAGAATTTAAAGATTGAATGTGAAACATACCAGAACTCAGCTGTTTCACCAATCGACTTCTCAACCCCCAAACACTATACATACTGAAACTTTTATCTGAGGAGCCATTCTTGAAATAGCTAATGTGGACCTCGAGGGTCACACCGATTGAATATGAAGTATCGCCAATCGATTTCTCGACTCTGAAAACCCCTTTTTGCTGATTTTTACCAAAATCTGCTAACCCTTCCTTGAAATAGCTAATGTGTAGCTTAAGGGTCGCAATATATTAGATATGTAAAAATTTTCATTGAAAATTTACGGTTAAATTATTAGAAACCCATATTAAATTAAAATCTTTTATTTAAAAAATGGGTTTCATTAAAAAAAACTCAAAGGTGATCAGGATTCGAACCGAGGAACTCTAGATTAATACCCGGAAGCTTAACCATAGGATTATTTTTTCCTATGATATTATCGGGTTCAAATTGATATCTGAGATTTAATCTGTAGAATTCCTAAAATGAGAATATTAATTGCTGAAAACGATTTTTCTTGTTAATGTGAATACAACCAATCGATTCAATACACTCTAGAACCCATACATATGAATTTTCATCGAAATCGGTAGACCAGATTCCGAGATAAAATTTGCATATATATTTATATATATACAAGCATTGCTCATTTAATAAAATTAGATATATGCAAATTTTATCTCGGAATCTGGCTACCGATTTCGATAAAAATTCATATGTATGGGTTTTAGAGTGTATTGAATCGATTGGTTGTATTCACATTCACAGGAATTAATATTCCCATTTTAGGAGTTTTACAGATTATATTTCAGATATCAATATGAACCCGATAATGTCATAGGAAAAAATAGTCCTATGGTTAAGCTTTGGGGTATTAATCCAGATTGCCTTGGTTTGAATTCTGATCATCTATACGTTTTTTTTAACAAAACCTATTTTTTAAAATAAAAAATGTTAATGTGAGATTCTGAAAATTTAATCGGAAATTTTCAATGAAAATTTGTACAAATCTAATATATTGCGACCCTTAAGGTACACCTTAGCTATTTCAAGGAAGGGTTAGCAGATTATGGTAAAAAATAGCAAAATGGTGTTTTCGGAGTTGAGAAATCGATTGACGATACTTTCATTTTCAATCGGTGTTATCCTCGAGGTTCACACTAGCTATTTCAAGAGTGGCTTCGCAGATAAAAGTTTGAGTATGTATAGTATTTGGGGGTCGAGAAATCGATTGGTGATACAGCTGGCATGTTTCACATTCATATTTATTTTGAAATCTTTAAATTCTGAGCCATGTGAATGATAAAAGCAATATTTACCGATCGCAATACCCTTTAACTATAAATATGCACATTTTTGAACTTTAGGGTAACTATTATAGACCCACTCTAAATACTGTGTTAACCGAGCAAAGCTCGGTCGCCCAGATATTATGTAATAATGCTACACATCTTTTAAGTTAATACTTGTCATTTACAAATTTTGAGAGAAGATTTAATTATACTTATGAAGATTATTTGAATTTATTTGTTACTAGCAGTACCCGGCGCCTTGTGCTCTTGCAGTAATAATTGTAGAGATATATGAGATTTGAAATAAATAATTATGTTGGTTATTAGCCATGTGCAGTCCAATAGAAAAAAATAATAAATAAAACGAATTTCATAGTAATCACTTTAATTATTAATTTATTATTTTAATTTTAAATGACGATTACTTACAAAAATATCTTCCTGCTTTTGTACACTTCAGTAATGCTTTATGGTACACGATAATTTTTTACATGCTTGATTGTTTTAAATAATTTACTTTTATCACCTATATTTCTACAGTGTTAGATGGAATAGGTTTAATATTTGTCCCTGTCCCTACCACAAGTACTGCCCTCTCGTATAGAAATGCCACACTCTTCTCAGGAAAAAGGCTCATTGTTCCAGATAATATAGCTATTCTTTGGATAATGAATAATGGTTCTTGTGTTTTCACTATTTTCCTCGTTGTTTTTACGACTTTTATCTCCATAAGATCCAGCCTTAACAAAAATATTAAAATAAAAATTATCCGAATTGGTCGAGCCGTTCTCGAGTTTTGCGCTTAGCAACGCATTTGGCGCTTCATTTTTATATATGTAGATTTATGGAATACTTTTGACGTTTTTCTAGATCCAGTTTTCAAGCTTCTTTTTTGGTCACTTTTTACAAAAAATAAATAATAATAAAATATCATAAATATACTAATAAAGTAGATCTTGTTTTATAAGAAAACCAACCCCAATTAAATATTAAAAGCTACCTCATAGGAAATATTGATAATTATGTTTTGGACTGCAAACTTAATTTTTGACAAAAAAAAATATTTCAAAAAAGGTTAGGCCTAGGTATAGTTGACTACCATTATCTTTGGCATAGTAGATTTTTTATAAAATATTTCTCATATTGTAAAAGGAATCCAAAAATGCGTTAATGTACAGGAAATTTCATTTAAAATAACAAAGTTAACATCTACTTCCGGTTTAACAGAAAATGTGATTAACGTAGAAATATTTTAGACGTCTATCCCCCAGGGGCTTTAGTATGTCACCACATTTTTAGATTGTTTATAGATACAGTTTGCCAGTAAAAGATTGATGTCTTTCCCGAAGAACCATCTTATATAATTTATGATCTTTTTTTTGAATTTTTCAAATTAGATTTCATGTTCTCCATAAAAAAAGCTTTAACGTAGTATTTTGAGGGACTTTAAATTCGTACATTTGATATGCAGTGAGTTCCTGATAACGTCTAATTTCATTTGAAATTCAAAGCTGTTTCTTCTAGAAACGCTTGGATACGATGATTTTTTTTAATTTGTTTTTTATGGAAACTTTATATATATAGGGTATCCCAAAAATAAGTTCCGACCACCACCTCCTTTTTGTCAGATAGAAACATCTATTTCTTATTCCAGTTTTGAAACTTAGATGAAATTCTAAGTATGATTTACATAAAAAAATACAACTGAACATATCCAGGAGTTAGGTCTGGCAATCTAGCAGGCCATTCAATAGGTCCACTCTTTCCTTTCCACTTATTGGGAAAAGTATCATCTAAAAATGTAAGATCATCGGCAACATATTGTTTCTTCTCAAGAATAAAAATAAATATGTAGTTGGATATGACTTTGACATAAATGTATATATTATTTTAAACTATATTCTTTCTGAATGAGCAATGTGATTACGTCATCAGCTATAGTTTTTTTAGTATTTTTTTATTATCATTTGACTTTTAGAATGCAAAGATCATGAACGCTATTTTGCGCTTGCGTTCACATTCTGTCGTTTGATGTCACATTGAGGTTAAGGTATAATAAATATTAATGAGTTAAGAAAATTTACTTATTTTTTGTCTACGGAGAGACTCATCTAGGAAATATTACTAAATGAAAATGCTTTTCATTTTGGAATAAAAACCGTCATCCATACATAGGACATTGGTTACATTAGGGTTGAAGTACATAATAGCGAAGATAGCTCTTATAATTTATTCGCATTCTAACCAAACCTGGTATAAGTACAAATGGAAATAACTTTTCCGCTGTAACGTTAGTATTGACTGACATATGTATTTGCCATACCATGATTGAATAAAGACTTTCAATTTAAAAATTACGCAAAGATCTTCGCCTGAATATCTGGTTTATCCTTTTGTACAGCCCTCAATACGTGGTGACCATCTTGTTAGTTCCTACACAGAATGTACAATCTAATTTCATTGTTATAAATAAATTTCCGCTTAGAATGTAATACTTCTATTAAATTTTGGTATAAATAAATAATATTTATCATTAATTTCATTATTTTTTCATAAACTCGTAAAATTTACGAGTCATTAGTTTTAAGGTACGTATCTCAAAAACTAGATTGAAAATAATTCCAATAATATTGAGAGTTTAATAAATATAAAAATTATGATTTTGAGAGAAATAGAAGAAATCAAACGTAGGCAAACCTACCGGTATTCGAGTATACTTTTAAATTATTTATGTAATTTATCCGATGGGTTAGGGACTTACGCACTACAAAACTCTGAAAAAAAATAAAATTAGTTTTATTACTGAAAGTATGCCCATTGAACAGTATCTATCTTATTTGTTGTATCATCCTATACCTATCCTTCGATAAATAGTAACACTTTTATTCCCCCAGGAGATTTTTGCTTCCTCCGAAAAATCCTTTAATCTCTTCAACACGCTGACCTAGTTCTACAACATTTTCTTGTTACTCGGAAACGAACTACACGCCTTAAAAAGAGATTACGGAATATCACGCACATAGAAGGGAGAGTACTATTATTAATATTATTATAGAATTGATATATTTTCTGTTTCCACCCATCAACGGATATCGGAAGTTGTTCAACAGAAATGGTTATTACCACAGGAAGATATGATTATCAGCACCGTTTTGAGCATAAATGGAGTTATTAGGAAATTATTGTCTATAAGTCTATTTAAGGATACAGCCATGGCAAATCTTTACACTTTTTTTATTTGAATTCCGTATATTAAAAAAATATTTCAATTCCAACTTCTCCTCATTAAATTAGAACAATTTATTGAAAAATATATTAATTTCTATCTATCTGTCTGTGTCAGGTTTATTTCGATTTTGTTGCCTTATTTTTTTGTAGGATATCGATACCGCTGACCTGTAGACAATAAATTTGTTTTGCGCAAAATTGTAGAGCGAGAAAGGATTTATTCTTAGAGCCCTTTACAGCCATGTCAAAGTACACCTCCAATTAATAGCAGGGAAAGCAGTTAAAGAAGTTATGCTCATTTGAACTGCCAAATGTTAAGAAACGCTCTTTATGGATTCCCTGTAAAAAAATTAAAAATTTTCAAAAAAATGGAGTACTAGTTCTTACGTAATAGTGGAATATGAGCCAAAGTCATAGAAATGAATGAAACCAATACGAACTGTTGAGCAATAGAGAAAAATGGGACTTATTGGCAATGGCCAGCAAGAGATGATGTCATTTGGTACTTAGATTCCGAAATTCTTGACGTTATATCTGAACCAGGTAGTAGAAATTCTAATGGATTATTCTCCAATAACTGATGCAATTTTATGTTTGATTAGTTAACTTTTTTTTGATATAACTGAACTAAAGAAAATAGTTTTTGTACCGTTGGAATTTTACTAAGAAGGTTATTATGTACGTTTCTTACTTTCCTCAATGATAACAATCATTAAGGTAGGTAGGTTATGCGCCTGTCGAAATGGCCTTTTATAGCTTTATTGTCAAGTGGCTGAAGATGGCGCATGGACCTGGCTATAACCGGTGCAAAAGTGGCTATAATAGTAAGACCTGCAGTTTATTCCGTTTTTCATTTTTCGCACTTCACGCGCTTGATGCTGGTCTCCCTTCCGCTTCCGCGAACGTGAACAGAAATGTCTTGGCGATCAAATCGCATTAATAAAAATAAAATTGTGTTTCGAACCACGCCAGTATCGTGCCACGAATTTGACAAATTTAGGTATCTATCTATTTGAACTTGCAGTTGCTATTGGCAATAAAAATATCTCCGTTATCTGATCAAAGCGACTGTGAACACGTGGGAGAATTCAGTGACTCTACTCAGTCAAAGAGTTTATATCCAAAATATGAATTTTATTCAAGAGATATTTATATATGTATATGCTCACTTAACGAAAGCAGCGTAGTCTTTTATGTGTGCATCATAATTAAAATCATAAGTCTATATAAATTTTAGAGGTTACGTTAAGTGGTAAAACGTCACCCATAAAGGTTCATTCAAATGAACGTCAATGTGACCACGTATTTGACAGAACAGAATATAAACCTTATATATATATATATATATATATATATATATATATATATATATATATATATAGATATACAAAAGTACTTACGAAATGTCAAGCTCATAACCTAATTTTCGTTTATTGACTTCTTGAACGTTAGAATTTAAATATCTCAAAATAATCACAATTGAATTGACATAAAAATTATATATATCCTGTAAAACTTATCTGTATTAATGATCATCTATCTAAATATTACTTGTATAATTCATATTCTGGCAAAACACTGTTTGAATTTGTAGAGTTATTCCAACGAGTTCACGGCCGCCTTGATCAATTAACAGTGGTATTTATATTGCCAATATACACAATTCAGAATTATCTGATTTTTGCATTATTATTTCGCTGTTAATAAATTTTGTTTGATTGCTGGTACCAATTTAATTGACAAAATCTATTTTTATGTTTTTTATTTACTTATAAAAATCACTCATAACTACATAGGTCTTCTTCCTTCCCATTTACATTTCTATTCGATGCCGTTAAGTTCAGCAAGTAAATCATCTTTTTGCTAATAGGAAATATCTATACGAATTTTATATAGCTTTTCTTCGCCCTGAAATCGCTGGAAAATGTCACAGGCTCTGCAGAGCGTATTCGCGTAACGATATCCGTATTTCAAAGGTGGTTGGTTACTTACAGTCGTCTGATATCCAATATAATGCGGAATATATGGATATGGAATTCTGGCTGAGTACACCTTGTTTATGTTCAATTTGATAGAAAATATGGATATTTCAACAGTACATATAAGAGATAAAAATGTCTACTGTACAATATAAGATGGGAGAGGCGGCGCTATCTCATAACAAAATGATATATCTGCATGGAAAAATAAAATTTTAAAAAAATATTTAAACTGGTTCTGAATTTTTACAACTAATCTTTGCCTTAGCAATAATTATAATATCTTATACTCATGTAGACCAACCGCAGGTAGAAACTTTGCGTAATAAAATCTATCCAACGCCAGTTCAGTAAGAAATTTTAATTAATGATGCACGGAAAAGTACCAGTATAATTATATTTATTACTAGAATACACCCTTGATGGTAATAATAATATCAGTGATAAGAATTATTCACAGAAACTGTACCTTTTCAATACTTCGCGTAGCATATGTTAACATCAAATAAAATATTATACCACCCCACGTCAATGAAGGAGATTTTCAAACCAAAATGTCTGATGCTAAGAAATTTGGCAACAGATGCCAACTTGATAGCCTGTATTATAATTTGAAGTGTAGTCTACACATGTCAGTGAAAGCTCTGTCATAGCTGTGTCAAGATCAGTTCAGTTAGAAATTAGCACTTCAAAATTCCTAAAATATTGAGCCGTTCTGGAACCATAGTAAAAAAAATGATAAATCCAAGATCAAAAATAGTGGAACCCACAACAAGAAGGTCCCAAGTGTATGTTCTTAGACACCATCATATAATCTTCCCTAACCTCATCCATAACACAACTCCCAATAACAGGCATCCCCGGGGCTCAAAGAGGTATAGGTATGGCAACCATATCCAATGAGTCCCAGTCGCACTTGAACATAATCATAACATCAACCCATAACCATCTCCACCACCTATGACGCACAAAAACAACATCTAATTGTAGCATAATATATAAGAGTGCCAGGTACGGAACCCTCATCTAATGAGTCCCAGTGACACTTAAAACTTCAATACTCCACCACAGAACACCCATACCTATTGAAAACACCATCAGTATACATCCATACACTCAGGAGATAGTTATTCAACATGTCAGAACCCACAACTAATCAGTCCCACGCGGACTAACACACCTTCCCTTAACTCCCTACCAACTCCATAGCCATCGAAATACGTGGCTTATGGTTAGGTATACGTTATATCTTTTTTCTCTCTTGTGTAACGAAATTTCGAAACGTTACATTTTTTCCAATTCACTCTCCATTCTTATTATATCAGAACGCTACCAAAGAAGTTTCATGTAAAGAAAAACACCCAACAAT
Organism: Crioceris asparagi; assembly: GCA_958507055.1. Taxonomy (NCBI): domain Eukaryota; kingdom Metazoa; phylum Arthropoda; class Insecta; order Coleoptera; family Chrysomelidae; genus Crioceris; species Crioceris asparagi. The sequence continues at coordinate 120,189,378 of OY293826.1, forward strand.
TATATGTTCATTTTAGACAAATATTTCAGGATATTCTTATATTTTATTATAAATTGAGGCTTACCTTATCGCGTACGCAAATGCTAGTACTGCATCCGAAACAAACTGCAGCTGATCCTCGAAAACCGTATTATTGATAGTTAGCTTTTCGTTACCATCACAAGCTCTTTCAAAATTCCGATTGTACGGTGTCTTCTCACTCTTTGGATATTTGCAATTAAAGTGATGCTCCCAAAATTCTACAAACAATAGGTTATGCCTAAGTTAATGATTTTGTTTTAGTACCTGGTGGTCAAATAAGAGTATGGATATAAAACTAGAATAGATGCAGCTGATAGGTAGATAGACTGACTACTTCACCGATCATATCTCGGGAATGGCTGCAGTACAGCTTTGAGAAAAAAATATATTAGTGAAAGATGGCCACGAGAAATGTGTGGAAGTTATATAGAAATTTAAAACCCTTTTTACCAAATATAAGAATCTTAATCTTCCTCATATTCATTGAAGTTTTGATGAAACAATTTTTGCTGTAACTTTAATTTCAGATACGCTTTCTAGCAGCGACAGTAAAACTAACGTGATAACGATTTCATTCACTGCTAATAGGTCAAAAGCCCGTTGTGTCAAGGTGCCTCGCTAGCCACGGATATCGCACTTCTATAATTTCTCCTATCTTAATTATAACCTTACGCCAATTCAGCCTCCCTTTAAACGATTTAATTGAAATTATAAACTTTTATGTAATATCTTCAATAAAAATAGCGATATCTAACCATAAATGTATAATCCTTTTCACAATAAATGGTGGGCTAGGTTTTTTTTAGCTGGGATGTTTTGTCAGAGGTCGGCCATAAACATGCAATAAACTGTCGGTCAAGGTCGGATTATAATATAGCAGTTCTAGATTTTACAGGATATGTATTATTTATTTAGAATATATCCTGAATCCTGTAGTGTATTTGCTTCTGGATTGTGTAGGTACATAATGGGAATACACCCGGCAGTTTTATTGCAGTCATTAAATTTATTGTGGAAAATACTTTACCGAAAACAGTAACGCGGAGAAGCGTTGTTTTTCTGGTTTCCTACTCCCCCCACCTCATATTTTCAAAATTAGAGTTAAATTTCTTTAATCAAAATTTCACAGAATATGACAAAGATTATACACGATTTTTTAATCTTTAGTGGACCTTACTTGGTTATACTCTTCAAAAAATCGTTTTTAAAATTATAATTCTCCATTACACCATCTAGCCGTCGATTTACAAATCTCTAAATATTTATCACGCTTTTTTTTTCTAAAAGTTGTATCTACTATAATGTAAGTCGTTCCTGAGATATGGCCGACAAACATTCTGATTTGAACACTCGGTACAATTTTTTTAACCCATCTTAAGAGAGATATATGAACAATAATAGACAATATTTTTTCTAACCTACAAACCAAGGATTTCGTCGATTATTCTCCACATTCCTCGACAAAAAATACTCCTTGAAACCGGCTACTTCCTTTGCTTGTGGCTGTACAGACAAAGTACCTTCTACTTCAGCTTTATTACCATCCGAAACAAGAGTTCTGGCACTCCAACCATCCGAACCTATCCATGAAAATGTACCTGTAGCATTGCATCGACGTACGGCTTTCATTAATTCGGCAACTTCTTGATCGGAACCGAACACGATACAACCTGAAATAAAATATGGTACAGTAAAAAGAAAATACAAGAACTTAATCAATTGAAATCAAATTTTTGTAAATTTGTTTTTATTCGTCTGATAGGCCTTTTTAAGTTACTTTTATTGCATCTTTTATAGAAAAATGACACGTGAATGCAGGAGAAATAACACAAAAAACTTATTTTAGCAGGACATTCATATAGAACAAAGCGTTCACTATAAACCAGAAGCTAAAGAAATCAAACAAGATCCTAATGTGTTTGAAGAAGTACATGGATGCTTCTTTAATCGTATCGAGTTGTAGGCTGTGTAATGAAGTTCATTTTGAACATTTGCATTAAATGTTAAGCTACTATATATATATATAAAGATGTTCTTGGGGATGCAGTCATATATTCAATAAAATTCTTTGATTGAAGCCGAGCTTTCGAGAATGTTCATTCTCTTCTTCAGGGCAAAAATCGTGAATTTAGAATAAATTAGCCAAAATCAGGAAAGATTTCATAGCTAGGAGATCTCGAAAGCTCGGCTTCAATCAAAGAATTTTATTGAATATATGACTGCATCCCCAAGAACATCTTTTTATTTATTATAAAACCAGTCAAGAATACAAAATGAAAATTATATATATATATATATATATATATATATATATATATATATATATATATATATATCCTAATTGACAATCAAAGGATTCTTATATGACGAATCTTTAAAAAATTCTTCTGTGAATTTTTACGAAAAATGTCTTTGGCATCGCATGAACCGATTTGTTTTGACTAGACAACGTCCGTTTCTAACGCTATGTCCTAGGTGAATACGATAAATGCCGTGCGTGCGTGCGATGCTGAGAACGTATGCCATCAAACTGTTGAATATCAATGATTCTGTCCAAACTGAACACACGGTATGCGTGCGATCAGTGCGATGCGGCCACACCGCATTCAAAAACGAAATGTTTTGTGGAATAAACAAAATTTGCGCTATAAGGACACACTTGTGGTTGATAAAGAATAGGGTTAAGTTTATTATTGAATTTCATGATTCGTCATCTATAAACAATTTGGATTAAAATTTAGAAGGGAAAAATACCATACCCCTAATAGCCTTGGTAGTTGCAACTAAACTGTCTTTGTATCTCGAATTGGAATGACTATTAGTAAACTCATAAACTTTACCTATCAAGTCAAGTTAGACAGAATTAATATGCTTTATCATTACCTTAGAGCGATTCGTATAAGCTAAACCTATCAAATTACCATCACACTTGACTTGTCAACAGCTTATTGGTTATTGGCATATGCTAAACTATATGAAACTAAATTTCGCTATGTGTAGGTATATATATATATATATATATATAGTGTATAATATACAGGCTGTTTCAAATTCGACTCTCACCATTGGGATCTCGGAAACTATAGGGAATACGAAGATGGTTACATTGGGGCAAAGTTGCGCATTTACCTATGTGCTCTACAATACGCCGTTTGAAACATTTGAAAATTTCGAGTAGTTCCGGTTCCGGAAAAAATCATTCTATTTTTTTCCCGCCTTTATTTCTTAATGAATTTATAAATAAATAGCACATTGCCACTTTTTTCACTCTTTCCAACGGTGTTAATAATTTTGTAACCTGAAGTTTCGTCTATGTGTAACTATCATGAACTTTTTTTTCATCAGGGAGCCATATTGGCATTCCACAAATTTGACATTTGATAAGTTGGCCTTGTTGTCCTAAAAACCTGAGAAATTAAATAAATTATTTTTATAAAGTAGTTGGCTTTGATTTTTCCAATCGGTGACACGTAAATGACAATCTGTATTAATGTCAATAGCTGAGTCGTTGAAAATGGATTTCTCCAATGAAAAAAAACGAGATATGATAAAACAAGAATGATAGAAACAGTATGAATAAATTGGAAGTGTATCATCTTAACATGTGGGTATCCCGAGAGACGACAACCCCACCGATCTTTATTCATTTTGGATTATTGGATAGAAATTTAGCTGAGCATGGTTCCTTTAAAAAAAAAACAGAGAAAAATCTGGAGACGAGATTGATGAAAGAAATAAAGAAATCGTTATTATTGAGGTTTAATATTTATCTTAAGCTTTTCAAACGAGCCAAACCCATCGCGAATTCTGTCCATTAATTTGGACAAATTTGATTGTGGTTGTCGCCTTTTGGGATACATCTTAAGAAACACTTCCAATATATTTATTCATACTGTTTCTATCATTACTGTAATAAGTTTTTATCATATCTCGTTTTTCTTTCATTGGGGAACTCTATTTTCAACGACTTAACAATGGACAATAACACAGAATGTTATTTACGTATCATCAATAGGAAAAATTAAAGCCAACTACTATATAAAAGTAATTTATTTAATTTCTTAACAAGGCCAGCTTATTTTATTATATTTTTGCAAACATCTGGCACAATATTTGATATGGACTTCTTTGACACACGGAAAAGATATTGTATACTTGTAAGGGAATCTCCTGTTGTCAGAAATCTTAATGTAGAGGCTAATCTTTCCTTAACAGTAATTGCTTGTCTCATTGTGTATCTATTTTTTTCCATTTTAGAACTAATTAATGCAACTAAGTATTCAAACTTGGCCAATGTCTTACGAGTAAATTTTTTGAAGGTATCTTCAGTTGCTTCAAAAGCAATATCTTGCAATAGCCTATTCCCATACTGTAGTTGATTTCATAAATAATTCTTTCATCCACCAACGCGGCTTTCTTCGTCGTTTCGTCATATCTGCTATAGTTCGAGGGCGCTGCTCGAAGCTGCCGCGCGAAGTCGATACGCGACTTAAGGTGACACCTCTTTGTCGTCAATGCATTTATTTCATAGATAAATAAATGTACTTGCTTAAGTGTCTTTGTGGTTATTTCATAATAGTTGAATTAATTATAAGTTGGTAAAGTGAATTCTCAATTTGATTTCGAGTTATCAGTTGTTCAAAATAACAAAATCGAAAGCTCCATTTTTTTTTCTCGTTCTTCTCGTTGTGATTTTTGTATGTATGTATTGGTATATTTATTAATTATAGAAGAGTAAATCGACTTTTTTTTGGATACACGAAATATATGCTCCATTTCAAAGTGCCTCTATTAGCTTCTCTTACTTTACATTTGTATATTGAGTGATGTACAATAAACCATTTATTGTGATAAGAACTACACAAGCTAAGCCTTATACATGGTAATAGGATAAGTACAATCTTCTTTGGTATTAGTGAACGTTCAACAATTTCCATGAATAAGGTTACATACAAATACATGTTTTTTACAAAAAATTGGACCGACTTTATTGGTTGGCGCACTGGAAAATACAAAATAAATATTTTTTACAAGAAATTGGACTGTCGTCATTAGTTGGTGCACTGAAAATTACGAAATAATATTAATTCTATTGGTGCTGGTACTTTTGAAGTTGTGCAGTTGCAGTTGGATTGATAATTTTTGGCACCAACTTCACAAGCACCAGCAACAATAGAATTAATATTATTTCGTAATTTTCAGTGCACCAACTAATAACGGTCCAATTTTTTGTAAAAAATTTTTATTTTAAACTTTTGAGTATAATATTAGTCACGAAAATCTTTGAACGTCTCTAATACCACTAATATCCTATAACCTACGTACATTCTTTGCTTGTCCTTGTTATTACTATATGTAGAGATCTCAGAACATCGCTGCGGAAATACGCTTGAATGTTTTAGTTGTTACCATTTTAATACCGATTTTACTCGAAAACCGTAACTCTAAGGAATAAATGTTCATTATAAATGTTGTTACAAATACTATTGTCTTTCATGTAGTGTCCACAAATTTTCAATTTTTGATAGAAATCGTCCTCTCCACATACCAAAAATGCACATATTTGAGAATTTAATATGCATCTTAGTCGAAAACCGTAACTCTTTTGAAAAAATGTTCAATTCAAATCTAGATCGACTGGCTCCATATCGGGGGACCAATGGTGAAGAAGAAGTTACCCCAACGGATCATGCATGAGTCAGGATTTCATTCGGGACGAACGAAACTTAAGGATGAGGCAGGGTACTGAAAATTAAGGGCTCTATTCAATAGTTAATTAAGAAAAACGAAAATTCCTCTATTTACAACAAACAACAAAAATCAAGAGAAGGAATTTCACTTGGAATGACCATGGAATGCCAAGGATCTGTCCAGATGAAACCCTTGTGTTACGGAGTGTGAGGAATAGTTGAATGCACTTCAAATAAGTGGAAAAACGATGGATGAATCTAATTTCCTACGACGGGATGTTCATTTCTCCTAGAGACCTCGTAGAAAAAAATCTGTGTGTGTCGAAATCAAATTATTCCCAGCTGAATCATCGAAGAAGAAGAAGACATCTGATGGTAAATTAGACCACTCCAACATAGTCTACAGCATTCCGTGTTCTGCATGTGATGCCAACTATATTGGTGAAACCAAGAGAAGACTGAAAGATCGAATTTGAGCACATAAGAGCGATATTCGCATTTCCAAACTTTCGTGCCTCCTTGCCCAACAAGTGGATAACATAGACCATCCACCGAATTATAACATAATCAAAATATTGGAGGAGCATGAATCGAAGTTGAAAAAGAGGACCTTCTTCGAGATGTGCCATATATTTAAAGACGCACACTAGGTCTGAGCATAATTTATACCCAACTATTGAACCTACCATAAACACGGAACGAGTAGATAATCAATCCCAAAGATCAATAATAACATCCAGCATCATGTCTCGACTATTCCTGTGCCAAATGACATGACATTACCCACTCAAAACAATTGTCAATCTAATTGTTTACACAATGAGTGACAGATAACCGATTGCAGCTTGCTGTTGAATCGCTATTATTACTTATTATGTTAATTTAAACAACATTTTTATAATCCATTGCTTAATCTACCTGTCATGATCTTTCTAATGTTTTATAAGTATTAGACCTCACCTTCGTAAGTTGTTATCTTCCTATATTGTAATATTACACTAAAACAACTTTATAGAGTTCCCGATGAAGAGACAATAAAGCCTTGAAAGCTCGAACAGAAAAAAGAGTGTACTTTCATTACAATTGACTGCCACCCGAACAAAAATCTATTAATATATATATATATATATATATATATATATATATATATATATATATATATATATATATATATATATATATACAAGCATTGCTCGTTTAATATAATTAGATATAGGTTTTGGTGGATTGTGTAACTTGTAGTAAGCTCCAATTTATCAGGCCAAGAAGGTATACACCATTCTACAGCATCTAGAACCGTTACTAGTGTTTTGATGTACATCATTCAGGAAAATTTCAATTAAATTTTCATCAACGTACGAAGGCTTAAATATTGTTAACGATAAGTGGCATCAACAATTTAATTTTCCTTTAACTATTACCGCTATAGACTGTATACGATATTAAAACCATGAGATGAATAACGAATCTGTTGTCGGGGAAACGGGGAAAATTATGCCTTTATAGAGCGCTTCAAACTGAAAACGTGTGTTACCGGGCTAGACCAAAAATTCTGACAAATTTCGTCAGTTGGATGTAAATTTTAACTCACCCTGTTTATGTAAAATAATTAATAATAATTAACAATGCATTTCGGGATTACAGAAAATGTAAATTTAAAGAACGGCAACACTGTATGTCGTTTTCCCATTTAAAATACATTGCCTATACTCGGCCACAATGTATTTTGTGTGTGACACAGTGTGACATACCCAAATTTAACCGTGAAGTTTGAGAACTAGGTTCTTCTTGGCCAGGATCCGTGAATGACTCTTTATTATGGAAAAAAATCGTTATGCAATTGATTAGGGGCTACTTCTTTTGTTCGGAGACTCTGGATATTGGATATGGAATAACCCCGTGGTCCATGAATCTCTTCCAGGTCAGAGATACATCGGAGCAAAGATCAATAGAGCGATTCTTTGGGCAAATAAAACAACGTTTTCCGTGCATCTGATACAAACGATAGAAAACGGCTGATTAACGAGAATATGTGTGCCTTGAATTCACCTCTTTCAAGGCACAAGTTAAAACAAGTTAATTTTTGAGCTACATGGTGTTATAGTTCTAAGAAAAAATAGTTTTTTATTTTATTTTTAATATCTGGAATACACACTAAGAGATATACAGGATACCTGTGCACGGGGCCAGTTCACAAACAACAATGGCTCAGACGGGATTCGAACCCGCGCTCACGATGAGCTGCGGCAAGCTACGTACTGTCTTCAAGCGCCTTAGCCCACTCAGCCATCGTGAGCCATCATTATTATAAATAAATTAAAATCAAATAAATAAATATTAATATTAGATTCAGTTATTTAATGAACACATCTTAGATCGAAATTAAAAGGAACTAAAATTATACAATGTGAACAAAAACGTTTCTCAACTCCTCCTCAGAGTCCATTGGGGTGCTAAAAACCAGCGTCTTGAGATAACCCCATAGAAAAAAAACTAGATAATTTAGATCTGGGGATCTAGATGACCATGATTGTGTTCCTCCGTACCCTATCCAACAATTATTATAATGTTGATTTAAAAATTCTCGTACCTGGAGACTAAAATGGTGATAAGTATTTCCGTTCCATCTACCTGGTAGATAATAAGATCCAATAGAATTTTCACCAATAATTCCAAACCATACATATACGGCAAATTGCTCTTGATGGTGGGATTCCATGATGCCATACAAGTTTTCTTCATTCCAGAAATTATTATTGTTGTAAAAATTTCTTATGGCTTTTCTAGGAAAATTGTTAACAAACTCCCTAGGAATTAAGGCCTGGACCCGTTGAATATGATAAGGATATAACGAATAATCATAAATGATTCTCGAGAATGGAAGATGAGTAATATTGAAAACATTCCCAATTTTTACAGCTTCCTCGATATCCGGTGTTTGTGCAATATAGTGAACCACTTTTAGGTAGTTTTTTGGTTCAAAAGATCCTGTTTTCATATATGCCCATTATTTATATTTTTTTTGTTCATCGAAAACCGTTTTATGGACGTAAAGTTAAGAGGTCATCTTTACTAAAAACTGAATTTCTTGCACCAATCAAATTTCAATAAAACATCTGAAGCAGTCTGAATGCAAATAATAGTAATAATTTAACGATGCATAAAAATTGTCCTAATTTTTTACTCGAAAATCGCATGTCAGACGAAAAAATGTGAGATGGGGAAGGGGGGGGGGGCAAAACCGGGTAGCGAGGCAAGACCGGGTACCGGGATTTACATTTTGAATTTGAGTCAATTAATGTAAAAACATGACTACCGGCTCGCTTGATTGAAATCAGTGCACTGGTGAAGTTTCGTTCCGATCGCTGTTGCCTGAGAGACGCACGTGGAGGCACGTGATTTTATTTTACTATATGTTCAATGTTTCTGCAAATACTGGTACAAATAGTTGATATATTTCAAAGAAATACCATAGAATAACACGATAATTGGAAACTTGTCTATGGGCAATACACTTTGTAGATTATGTGATTGCCATAAATTTTCCATAATGTCATCTCATATGTTGGGGCAATACCGGGCAGAGCAGTTGGGGCGTGATCGGGTACTACCCGATTGTGCCCCGCTTGCTCCCTCTGAAACCACCAAACGTGAAGAGTTAGCAGCGTGGTTGCTTCAAGAAGTTCATCTCCTACAGTTCAACCACCTTAAAGGAATGTAGAGTAATTATTTGAAACCACGGAACTTGAAGAACGAGCGGACGATTTTATATTAATTCCAATACTTGAACTTCCCACTTTAAGCAGTCCATCCATATATTTCAAGTGCAAACTCCTGCAGAGCTGCCATTTCCAACAATTTAACCTTCCAGATTTCTCTCTGAAGGATATGTTACCTGTTCCACAGTCCGGTGAGCAATAGGAAGGACAGCAATCTTGAAGGAGTCTCCCTACAGAAATAAGCTTGAAGAAAATATTGCCTCCAAAACGGATCCGGTGATAATTGAACAGGTGAAAAGAAAAATCGTGCCTCAGAAAACCAGCACCAGTAATAAATCTGCCAAATCTACAAGATCTACAATATTCTCAAGGCTCCATCTGAATTTAGTGAAAAGATGCATACTCCAAAACCAACAGAAATGATGGTTGAGTGAAGTGCACCATCAACTGCAATAAATGGGCACATGACTTAATATGCCAAGAATAGGTACCTACCTACCCGGTCTTTCCCCATTCGCTGTATAATGCCATTAAATAGGTACACGGTCTTGCCCCGTTCGTCGTACTGTTCTGTCCCATGGTAGGGGCAAAACCGTAAAATGCAGTTTTTGTTTTGCATATTTTTTAAGCGTGTCTTGTAATACTTAACCAGTTCGATTTCTGTTTATTTTTGATCCGATACATCAAAGTTACCATTAGTGTAACATAAAAATTAAACGATAAAGTTTTTACAGTTAATTTTTCTTAACAACCCGGTTCTGTCCCCTCTTCCCCAAAATCAGATTTGTCATAAAATGAATTAAGATTTTAAAAATATTTTTTATTTGAGGAGAATCTTGTGGAGTACATAATATTTTGCAAAAAATATCTACTTCACACCCTGTACAGACGCCACATCAAAACATTGCTATGGATGCTTAAAGGGCGTGTGCTAGACTTCATAAAAATATTTAGGTTTATTTAAGTTATTATATTTATTAAGAAAATCTTTTTTCTTAGAATATTAATATCATGTAGCTCAAAAGTTAAGAAATTTAGGAAGTTTTATCCCATAAATCACATGGGAATTCACCCCCTTAAAGATTAGTTTCTTATTCTGAAACAACCCGTATATGATCCCTTTTACATATTTCGTAATGGGTATGGGTAAATATTTAATAGTCATGTCATAATCAAGAATTGAAAACAATAATTTTGATATACTTTCATTGGCCATCAAGACAACAATCAATCATTTCTCAATTGGGTAATGGAGCAAATATTGACCACATTATTGAGGATGACATTGTAAAAATATGAAATGTAATAACAATCGTTGATTATGAATAATAACAGTGACACTGGACTTTAACCTCATATTTCATAACAATATGATAGAAATTTAAGGGTATTGTAACGAGTTTGCGATGTAGCTTCGATGCCCTTCGGAATGTAAAATGTAAATAAATAAACTTGAAAAATATAATAATTCCCAGTTATTATTATATGCTTACAGTATCAAAGTAAATATCGTATAATACAGGTGTATTTTATCTTTGATACAGGTTTGGAATGTTCTTGTCATCTTGAATATTCACCTGATTTAGTATAAATGAAAACAGGGATTTGATCTATATTTAATTAGTAAAATGAAATCGTATAATTTCATTATTTTAGTGAAAGATGAAATCAGCAATACGACTTATACGGAACTGTATCACATTTTATTTTTGACCGACCAGAATGAAAGAGGTATAAAATTCATCTGTCTGTTGGCTTTTGTATGTACCTATGTAAAATAAATATGCACTAATTTTGATAATGCTGTTTTCATTAGAAATAGGACATTTTTTCCAAATTTTTAAATTTTATCTGGTAAGATTTAAGAGAAGATCATTTCCATCAATATTTAAATTAAACGTCTTCCGCAAAAATCTAAGGTTTATGAGATACAGTACGTACTATAAATTTGCGAAATTGTTATTTGATGCTAAGCCCATCACTTGTTCATAATAATGCCAAAAAGCTTTTACGGGAGAGAAAAGTTGGGACAGCTGACCAAAAAATTACCTCTTATTAGAGATGTTAACTACTATCACTAAGAATTGTTGAATAAATAACATCAAACGTAAACTAGGATTGACTTTATTAGATGTTGCTTTAATAATTATGCAAGACATAATGTAGAAATCATGAAGATTTTGAAATTGGAGCAGAGTGTTCTATAACTGATCATTTATCTGTAGATTTCAAAATCTTCATGATTCCTACATTATGTATTGATATTTCATACTTATTATTTTAGCATCAAATTAAGTCGGTAGTAGTTTTTCTCTTAAGTTATTTATTGTATACACTCAAGACTGTAAAACCAGATTCAAAAAATGGTTAAAGTATCTAATTATTTTGTAGTTCTATTTGACTTGACACAATCTTGCCATAAAAGTCGGAGTCTACTTAAAGACTTATCTCATAAACTCTGGGGAGCCGAAGGTATAATATTACACAGTATATATCGCTCTTTATTAAGATCTAAAATTGACTATGGATGCATTGCTTATGATTCCGCAAAACATTCAACTCTCAAATCACTCGATATTATCCAAAATTCAGCGCTAAAATTAATACTAGGTGTCTTCAGGACTACCGCTGTAAACAGTCTTTATTGAGAAGCAGCATAAGCTCCTTTAAGCTAACGCAGACAAATATTGAGCCTTCAATACGCAGTGAGAATCAACTTCAATCCCTATATACCAGGACACCAATCCCCCATTATAAGCAACACAGAAATCCCAAGAAAGAAGCCACAGTATTTACCATTTAATTATAGAGTTCGACAGTATACGCGAAACATCAACATGTCCACCTTACCTCGAACATATATGGAAAACACATCAATTACTCTCCCCAGGATTATGCACTCTCCTACAGTAAATATGGACATAACAAAAAGCAACAAACATGATACGCCCAAGGAACTAACTCAGACAAAGATTCCACGAAGAATTGAATCAACATAAAACATTCACTAAAATTTATACAGATGCCTCAAGAATTAACTCAAAAACTGGAGCGGCAGTGGTAACACCTACAGAAGTCATAAAATCAAAGCTACCCGACGAGGCAACAATACTAACCGGTGAGCTATATGCCATATATGAGGCCACGGTTTATATAAAAAACGCACCCAACACAGAGTGAATCATCATCACAGACTCGATCAACTCCCTAACACTTATCAAGAAAACATATATTAAACACCCAATTGTAATTAAAATATAAGAAGAAATACATAAACTCTTTGAAAATAAAAAATCTTCTTTCTATGTGCCCCATGACACAGGTATTCCTGGGAATGAGCTAGCTGATTACCACGCGAAAGAAGCAGTAAATAACTGCACCCTATCAACATACAAACTACCAGCTAGTGATATAAAGAACTCCTACCGGCTTAAAGTAATGGACAGAAAATATGGAAGAAGAGCCCACATCTAAAAGTGAAACCGTACTTCGGACCATAGAACACCATTACCGACACCCGATCAGATCAAGTGTTCCTTACCGGCCTCCGCCTAAGGCCTAGGACATACAAGAACTACTCACGGGCAGCTCATTAGCAGTGAATCTGAACCTATTTGTGCCATATGTGAAGAGCTATTAACTGTCGAACACATTCTAGGAGTGTCGATTATTTGAAATGCATAGAATCACATACAATGTGGAAATTCTATCAAAACTATTCTAAGACCAAATTGCAACATTGTGAACCTCATGAAATACCTCAAACATTGTAATTTCATAAACAGACTGTAAAAAACTGTAGCCACCGCTAACAACCAATTGGCTATTAATAAATTAAAAAAAGAAATACTGGTTCATATTTTAAAAAACAAAGACACAACCAACTTAAATTTCTTCAGTCTTACTAACGAAAATAAATGATTAGTTGGTGCCACTCTTTCGTCTATAGCATGTAACATGTTGATACACGCTTATGGTTTTGAGCCGAAATGCGTATTTCGCAATATCTCCCGGACTAATGACAATAGCACATTTTTGCGCTCTCCCTCTCCCTAACGGTCATGTTCAGGATCTGCTAGAAAGACCAGCAACGTAAATAAGTGCAGTTTAAACAATGCGTACTTCTGGCAGGACCGGGAGTACTGCTGGATGAACGCTTGAACGTTCATTAAGAACCATATTTTTGTTTGTACTCTCGATCATAACTGACGATAAGACCGAGGTATTTGTTTTACTTATTTTGCTCCTTGGATATAAATAAATGGTTTTGATTAAAATAACTGAAAGATTCCAGCCTCAAATAATGTGAAATTACATTATTTTTCACTTTACATTGCAAGATATAAGTATTTTTCTCATTTTTATATTTTCAATGCGCCTTCATAAAGTAACAAGAATATATAGCAAATTAATTCATTGGAATTTGGACAAGACGTTGTCACATAAGCTTGTAAATCATTTATGTCAATGGTCACTGGATAACTGGATAAATTATATGCTGAGGCAATTTAAATGGATAATTGGCAGTACAAGTGACCAGACGATTCTTGATTAAAAATGATAAATTATGTACTGGGAAATGTATCTTATTCACTCACCTCTTGCTCTTGGTTTGGTCAGAAGTTTTTGCACAATGGAATCATAAGCTGATTCTCTGGCAACACCAGAATCCTTTACCAATTTCTCCTTGATAGCAATGCAAATGTTGTTTTTCCCCAGAAGCTCCTCTAGTTCTTCAAAGGCCTGTGGTGTAGAATAAATAATGATAAAAATTAAAATTATCTAGCAGAATATAATGTAAGGCCTAGAAAAAGATGATTTTTTTTTTCAATTGTTTGACTTGTTTTAAAAGACATGTTACAAAAAAGAGCCAGCTTAATATCTTGGACATTTTTACACCGACCTATGCAGCCTCCATACTGCAATCATACAACGGCATAGAATTTTTCAATCAGAAAGTAGATCGTTATTATTATTATTCGTAATGTTTTTCAGATAACAAATAGTTTAAAATAACTTCAGCTATGTTAAAAATTTGTTCATGGTACAACTACATCACTCAAAGCCCAGAAAGCATTGAGCTTGCATGTTTGACCGAAACGACGGGCTCCAATACTCCATTTGAGAAAGGTGTAGAGTAATAAATTATGACAATGAGGGAATCTCTATTGTATTCTGCCATATAAGCGCCACAATACTCATAATTTATTACTCTACACCTTTCTCAAATGGAGTATAGATACCCCACTTGTCAAACTCGATGCGTGTCGTAAACATATCGTATCGGCTAAATAAGGCCAATGAAAACATGATATAAACATGAATGAAAGATCAGATAATTGACAAATTGATTGCAAGGTTAAAATTTAATTAATGAAAAACACCCACGCTAATGAGTCTTGCAACGTCAGGCCTTTCATTTTTAAGACTGTTGGTAACACCTAACGTACAGGGTGGACAGATAAGAATGCAAAGTGCTGTATCTCGGAAGCTATTCAGATTAGAAAAAATAAAATGGCCAAGAGAAGAGCATGAAAAATATTCTCAGATTTTCAAGATGGTCGCCAGGGGCGTAATTGCCATCTTAAACTTGTAAAGCGATTTATCATCGAAATCGACCTATACTACAGTACCACAATTGTAGATAGTGACTCATGTTTGGGCGTGCTGATAAATAGTAGATGTATGAAAAAATATATAGTTATTAAACCTAAGCTTTATTCGAGTAATTCTTGTTTGACGTATCTATTAAAATAAAGTGGTGGGGGTGATTCAATGTTCTTTTATAACGACTGAACGGATTTTAACAAACATGGTCTAGTTGGAAAAAGCGTTTATTGCTACATCAACCTCATATTACCCGTAATATGCACGTTTTTCGATATAATTACATAAAATTGTAAAATTTTCTAGAAAATTGAATGCAATAAATATAACTTTTGTTATATATAAAAATGTAGTGAAATGATATTTAAATAGGCTAGTGAAAACCACATCTTCGTATCTTATTCCTTGCCAAAAATATCGAAGAAAGAAAACTTTGTTATATTAAAATTTTAGAGATGCTATTAAACCGGCATTTATTCTTTTTTCTTTTCTCAAGATTCAGTGATAAAATTTCATGATTTTATATTTTTCAATGATAAACGACAGGCTACGAATGGTCTCTTTTATATTTGCGTCTTCATGTCGTTTCTAATAAGTTTTCTTATTTGCACCTCAAAATCTAAATAACTAGTTTATTTACGTCCGTGTTGCGGTCACATGACTGTTAATAAATACCAAATTAGAACTGAAATCCTTCATTCAGACATACCAGAGTGATCTCATAAGATTTCCGTTCATTGGATGTACAGAACCCTAATAAACGGAGTATTCTATAAGAGAGCAAATATACCTACTTCGTGTAGAGCCAAATTGAGAGATGCAGCAACATTGGCGCTATAGAGGTTGAATGCAGAGACTGGTTTTTGTAAATTTGATTTATGACTAGCAGTTTTGAAAATATTTGAGTGTTACAGTAGTTTCTACTAACCCTGTATATATTCCAAGATAATATTTAGTGACATCCCCGATGTAAAGGAGAAATACTTTATTATAGAGATTTTAAAAAAAACATAAAACAAAGCATTTGATTAATAAACAAGCAAAAAAAAACCGGTAAATTTTCAATACTTGAAAGTTTGTATTTTAAAATAATTTTAGCACTTCTATGAAATGTTGAAGTCAGGAGATTCAATCTCAAGTATCGAAGATACGAACTTAATGAATAAATGGATCTAATTTCACAGAATTAATTAAACTTACAAGAGCCACCTTTAAAAATAAGTTATATCAGGAGAAAAGTTATTAGGTACAGCATTGAGGTTGGAACGTGATTAAAAGCAAAGTTATAACCTGCAGATTTTCTTTCGTTCATATGCCATAGTCGTGCTTCTTTCAAAAAACATTTCAAAATATATGCTATTTCTTTCATAAGACATAGAAGAACGATTTGATTAGTTATTTTAAAAAGTAAACTTGTTGAGTTTATCAAAATAATAGGCAATATAAGCCGGAGTAGGGGTTGGCGCACTCAACGTTACGCTTCTAAGCAACACGGTTCACTTTCGCGAGCCTGACGGTCACTCAGATAGCGTTCATTATCTTCTTCCGCATTCTGTTCAATCGCGGCCGAACAGTCATAGTTTTAGTGATTGTAAACGTCATCATTATTGAGTATTTCATTAATCTGTTATTCCGGAGCCGCCATTCTTCTCCATTTACTGTATGTGCTCCATATATTTGATATTCGTCTTTCCTGGTCTTCGTGTGTCAACGTCAAAAAATTCGTTTCCATAGGTTATGATAAGTTTGATAAGGATCTTATATATTGTGAGCTCGTTTTTTTCTGAGCTGATTTTTTGTTGTTGTTTGCCGTTGTTAACAATCTCTCCCAAGTATATGAATTATTTTGCGGCTGTAAACTATTTCTCATCTGTTGTAAAATTCTGAAATACCATCCGGCTGACATTTTTATCTACATTGTTTACTTTTGTTTATGGCTAACCCAGTTCTTTCCGACTATTTACATTCATGGGGGAGGCCTTGGCTGCGAGTTAACACTGGAAGAGTTTGCTCATCGAAGTTGAGCAGGGCTCGAATCCCAGACTGTCGCATTGCATTCTTCACATCTCGCAAAAGAATAGGAAACCTGCAAGAGTACATTTTCTATGGTACAGCTTCTCTGGAAGGGTGTGCTTTGAGATTTATTTTGAGACTTATCGGTGTTTTGGAATCCACTTCAAACTGTAAGTACCTACCCTTTGTTTGTGGTGACACTTTAAAGGCAGATAAGTCGCCTTCAATCGGATGCTTAAAGTAGAGAAGTGAAACTCTAACTTCTGTGAGTCGATTTGTAGACCACTTGCATAAAATCAATAAATAGCACATAGAGGTCTACGTGCTCATAGCACTTCTCCATGATTTGTCCCATAAAGAATAGTTGACCCTACCCATTTTTGATATGAAACCGCATTGGTATTCGACTATCTTTTGATTAGATATCTCCTTTATCCTGTCGTTTACAATTGTTGTGGAAACCTGTTATACCTGTATAGTTATCGTGTTTGTCTTTATCTCATTATTTGTGGATAGGTCATATTACATCTGTGTTGCCTAAATTATTTATCCAAATATCTCAAATAATCTAAGTAGTTATAGTATAAATTGTAGAAATCAATATTTATTAAGTCTTGTTCATTTCGCCAAAAAGCAATTTTAAATTGAAATACTAACTAACAAGAAGTTTCCTTCAAGCACACCAATGATGCCGAACGGGAAATGAGGGTGGCAATGGCGCCTGTTCAGATGAAGCACCCTCAAAATTAAGAGCAGCTCGATTACACAGATGGGTCACCCTTACTGCAGCAGTATTATTTCGAAACGTTCTGATGCAAGACGAGAAAATTTCATCTATTGACTGTTTCTTTGTACCCCAGAAAACAATTGAGAGAGCTATTGGTATTTGAAAGTTTTCTGTTCATACAGGGTATAATCCTGAACGGTATTAAAATGACATCGAATTTCTCCACGTCTCAAGATCTCAAGACACTATTTCTTATGAGAATGTATGTGGGCGTTTCTGTGCCGAGAGCCAATTAAGGTATCGGATGCATAATTGCATAATTCTATTCCATGCATATTTATGTAACCAACAGCGTCATTCTGTAAGCATACGAGGTCGAATAGGATCCTCGAATTAACTTGCATGTAGTCAAGCTGTAATTAGAATAAATATTTTTTACAAAAAGTTGAACTGACTTTATTATTTGGTGCACTGAAAAATACAAAATAATATTAATTCTATTGGTGCTTGTAATTTTGAAGTTATGCCGTTGCAGTTAGTTGTAGGCACCAACTCCAAAAATACCATTACGAATAGAAGTATCTAACATTATTGTGTATTTTTAGTGCACCAACTAATAAAGTCGGTCAATTTTTTTGTAAAAAAACATTTATTTCACACTTTTGAGAGTAACATTAGTCATGAAAATCGTTGAACGTGCACCAGTACCAAAGACGATAGTATTTATCCGTCCGATGTACATAAGGTTTGTTTCACGAATCATGACTATAGTGTGAAATCATTTACGAGCTACTTACATATCGCTATACGTCTCATCGTCTCATCGCATCTCATTATCATGAAATTCTCTACTACGTTTCTCGTCTCGTCTCATCGCATCTCATTATCATGAAATTCTCTACTACGTTTGTCGATCTAAGTTACGACATCAGTATGTCAAGCTTATCTCCTTTCATACAATGATAGGGCGCTGCACGTATGTCCGAAGGCAACGCAATCTTTATTTCATAGACGTCAGATAATTCAGGTGCATAATATTATATTTCATAACTTAAGCAATAAATTTTTATTTTGTGTTTCTGCATTATTGCTGATAATAAATCTTTCATATTTGCTTGCCTATTTAATCAGTCGATATTTTTTCCTCTAATTATCTGAACTTCCTTAAATGCCATATCTTAGCTCGAAATTGTTACGCCACTGATTTACTCCCGTCAGTTGGATTGATCAATTTTTCGTGTTCTCAAGGCTGAAGGCAACATTCGTGAAACAAAGTATACAGTCTTAGCTTGTACTTGTTATTATTTAGAGATTGCAAAACATCGCGAACGTATTCAGACTTTACTGTTGTAACTCGAAAACCGTAATTCTTCATAAAAAATGTTGAATTTAATTGTTGCTACATTATAGTCTCTTCGTTAATTTGTCAGTCACATATGTTAAAATTTTCCAAAGAAATTGCTGCCTTCATATAGGGGAAATACACATATTTCAGAGTTTAATTATTGCTGTAATTCGAAAACCGTAGCTCTTTTGAAAAAATGTTCAATTTAAACCTTCCCGGATATGGTCTCATGTTTAATTCAAACATCTCAACTTTTCGACTTTATAGAAAAATTGCCACCTCTACACCCTTTGAGGGCGGTTTTTGGAAGGAAGGAGATTTCGGATCTGAGTTTTGTAAATACGGGACCATTTCTTAATTCTCCTGTTTCAAAATGATCCAGAATCATCAAAATCGTAGTACGTTTACTAAAGCAAGCATACAACTGAATTGTATTCCTCCTCGTTTTTGGAAGTCGGTAAAAACAACAGCTCACCAATGATTAATCTTCTCTGATCGACTTCATGCAGGCTGCAGAACCAGCTTAGGTTCCCTTCAAAATTTTGGGAGCAGTTATTCATAATTCCAAATCCAAAAAAACATTCAGACTTATAGGGCGATTTCATGAATGGACAAAAAAACAAGAAGAAGATGTGAACAATAAATAAATAAAAACTGCGAATTGATGATAAGTATCTTCTGAAATTTAACCTTCCACAGGCCATCGAATTTTCTAGTTTTTACATACTTTTTTTAACTAGGTATGGTACCCTTAAGTTAGAAAGCCGTATCGAAATTAACGTATGTTTATAGTCACGTATAACTGATAGTCACAAGTGTTAGTGTTAACCTCGAGGTCAGATACAAAGTTCTAGTTGGTATAAAATTAGTAAAGTAAGCTTTTAATTTTAATTCTGTCAGCTGGCTGTATCTTATGAACCGTGATAGATATAGAGCAGAATGTAAATCTTTGTTGCCGCTATCCACCCGTCTCGATCGTATATGAAACCCTTCGTATGCGAGTTCAACTCGCACTTGGTCGATTCTCGATTTTCATTGAAACTACAGTTCGTAGAAAATAAATCGACAATCATAATTAAGTTCTTATAGAAACTAAGAACGACTGTATTAAATAATGCACTGAAAAATACTAAATTATTAATAATACTAGCTGACCCGACAGACGTTGTCCTGTATTAAAAAAAGCAAAAACAATATCTTGGTTTTCTAAATTTTTACCCATGAAAACAATAGCAACTTCATCAATTGTTGCCGTATTATAGCGTCTTGCTTGTTGTCCTCCAGGCGTTTTATCGGCTTTGCTGACACTTTTTTGGTATTCAGATGGCATGCTGTTTAATGCAGTCTTGAATAATACAACCAATTCGTTGTCTGATGGACTGATGGAAAAACATTTGAAGTTGTTCCACACTTGGTCTGTTCAACGACTTATTGTGTGCATAAGGCTGATCGACTTGTTTTGCTGAATCGCCGATGAAATAAATTTGCAAAAATTGTACTACCATGTGACTTTCAAGATACTTTGTCAGCACTGCCATACCCCCATCAACTTTTGACTGGCTGCTTTTGGTTATTCACCTATTTACAAGCCTACTGTACGCTACTTTAATTGATATATGATTTCAATTGAAAATTATCAACGTATTCAGGCACGTGGTGGTAAAAGTTTATTGTTTTACAATATAGTTACCATGAAAGTTAGCATTAAATTGTCTTGAATAACTTTTGTTGCGCCAAATTACTTCATTTGAAAACAATTATTGTATTTCTGTATATGAGTTAGAAAATTATAGAATCTGTCCCATTTCCGTAAACCAATGAATGCAGAGGCTCTGGTGGCAGTACCAATGGCGTCAATTTGACTTTACCGCTCCCGCAACACAATCCAGGGGCTTCATTCTTTCAATATTAGGTGTGATTGATTTCAACCGAGATGAATAAACACTTCTCAAAAACTCACTGTATAATAAATTGAAATGAAACTATTAATTATCAACTGATCCATCTATGTTAAACGATATTTGCAGCGCGCGTTCTGTCAATTGCTGACAGTTATTTCAAACAACTGACAGTGGTCAAACAACTAACTGTATGTACTGTATGTAAAATTAATATTGTCCTTAAGTTTTCATAAATGTTCTTAAATTTTCTAATGTTCCAATCAACTTTATTAATTTTTACGTTCGTAAGAACCTTCTTCTGATAATAATGAACACCACAAAGAAAGATTTAGCGAAATCCCTTCAGCCGCTCTCGAGATTTGCGCTTAGCAACACATTCAGCGATTCATTTTTATATTATAGATTATTAACAATAATGGAGGAACATAAAATACAAATTTATTGCCTGAGTTATAAAATATAAATTTATTCATCTGAATTATCATGGTATTGAAGGAGATAATCTTGAAATTCTCATGTCGTAGCTTAAACCGACAAATATAGTAAAGAACTTCGTGATAATGAGATGCGATGAGAAGTATAGGGCGATGTACGTAACTCGTGAATGATTACAAACAATAGCCACCATC
This sequence comes from Crioceris asparagi, assembly GCA_958507055.1. Taxonomy (NCBI): domain Eukaryota; kingdom Metazoa; phylum Arthropoda; class Insecta; order Coleoptera; family Chrysomelidae; genus Crioceris; species Crioceris asparagi. Next base: position 120,211,030 of record OY293826.1, read on the forward strand.
CGTGAAAAAAACTATACACATTAATATAAATCAAATCACGGAATTAAATTGAGAGATATTTGATTCCTTTAAAGGTTTCCTTAGCAACGCAGGTCTAAATTGTCGCTATAAGTTCAACAAACTACCAGATCAAAACTTGAAATTTCACTTCTTTAACATATTGTAATATTCTTTCATTATTAAATCATCGTTTTTCCGTCCCGTGTAGTTTACAACACAACCTCGAGCTAAAATCTAATATTTTCCCTTGTATAATTAATAACTATTATTCTATTGGTATTGACAAAGGAAATGTTTTAATTTCTGGAATCGAGCCCTACCCAAATAATTTAACTGAATGCAAGCAAATATGCGACCTATATGCAAATTAGTTAGAAAATCAGAGAACTCATAGTTATGCATACATTTTTTGTTGAACGGAATAATTAATATTTAAATTTGGGAATAAATTTTGGGACATTATTTTATTTTCTAGCATGGTTTACAATAATTGAACAAAATGCGAGGAAAATGCAAATCCAGCTAAAGGAATCTTTGGTCTAGGAATGAGTTTCGAATAAAAGGGAAGCGTATTAAATCTCGTAATATTGGCTATACCAATCATTAATTTGATATCGAGTTTAATTAAAATTTAGAAGAAAAATGTCATAAATTCAGACATAAAAAATAAATATACCATTTTTTACTGAACAGATACAAACATGTTGCAAAAGCCCCGAGGAGAATACGGTGTTGCCCAATTACTTCACGGATTATTCTGTCAGAGTTTAATGATGATTTTTTCTTTAAACGCCTATTAGGAAATCATACAATTATTTTCAATTATAAGTTTCCCTGATTCATTTTTTTAGATATTGATATGAAAAATTTGCATTCGATATGATTAAAATATGAGCTAATCTATTTCCCATTGCCTAATATTTGTTGTTCTTCTTCGGGTGCCATGTGCTATGCCGCACGTCGGCGATCATTTGTCCATTTCATGGCCGCAGAATGGCTAGGATGCCCTCCTCAGCTTTTCTGAAAATGGTTGCGGCATCCCGTATACCACACCAGTTTCTTATATTGGCGAGCCATGTTGTTTTCGACCTGGCCCCCTTCTACCTTCTATCTTTCCTTGCAGTATTAGCTTTGGTAGCGAGAATCTCTCAGTATATATGCCCCAGATATTATACCTACTTTACGTTTTTTTTACCTTGTCCTATAGATTTCTTTCTATGCCAGCTGTTCGTAGAACTTCATCATTAGTTGTGTGGGCTGTCCAGGGAATACGCAGCAATCGGCGGAATGTCCACATCTCAAAAGATTCGATCCGATTTAGCGTTCTCGCTTTAAGTGACCAAGCTACGTTACCGTACAGTACAATAGGCCATACGTAACACTGTACTACACGTATCCGAGTTTGTAGTGGCATATTTCTGTGAAGAAGCATATTCTTGAGTTTAAAGAAGGCTGTTTTCGCGCAACCAATTCTTCCCTTCACTTCATCGCACTCCCAATTTTCATTTAGAGAAGCGCCAAGATAGGTAAATTTGGCGACACGCTCAATATTTTCTCCGTTGATGTTGAGAGGAGTATTATGCTGATTTCTGCTAATCACCATCATTTTTGTCGTAGCAATATTTATATGTAGTCCGAACTTTTCGCCGCATTCGTTGATTTTATTGACCGACGAACCTCGAACGGAGGAGGTATACAATTCGACTGTCTGCTTTATTTTTTTTTTTTTTTTTTTTTTTTTTTTTTTTTTTTTTTTTTTGGTTCGTGCGCGCCTTTTATTGACCGACGAACCTCGAACGGAGGAGGTATACAATTCGACTGTCTGCTTTATTTTTTTTTTTTTTTTTTTTTTTTTTTTTTTTGGTTCGTGCGCGCCTTTTATATAGTAGACGATCTCCGATTTTGATGATTTTGGATTCATTTGAAAGAAGGAGATTGAGAAATGGTCCCATTTTCATAAAAACGCAAATCCGAAATCTCCTTCCCTCCGAAAACCGCCCCCGAAGGGGTGGTGGGGGCGAATTTTCTCGAAAATCGAAAATCTGAGTTGGTATAATTAAAGATAGGACAATATCCGGAAACGTTTAAATTGAACATTTATTCAAAAGTGTTACGGTTTTCGAGATAGACGCATGTTAAATATGTATTTTTGCTATGTGGAGAGGACAATTTCTTTCGAAAATTGAAAATTTTTCGATACTACATGAAAGATATAATTATTTGTAGCAACATTTATAATGAACATTTTTTCCTTAGAATTACGGTTTTCGAGTTAAATCGGTGTTAAATGGTAACAACTAAAATATTCAAGCGTATTTCCGCCGCGATGTTCTGAGATCTCAATAATAACCACTACAAGCAAGGAATATACGTGGGTAATAGGATAAGTATTATCTTCATTGATATGGTATAGTGAACGTTCAACGATTTTCGGGACTAATGTTACACTCAAAAGTGTGAAATAAATATTTTTTACAAAAAATTGGACCGACGTTATAGTTGATACACTGAAAAGTATAAAATAATATTACTTCTATTGGTGATGGTACTTGTGAAGTTGGTGCCAAAAGCTATCAATCTAACTGCAACTGCACAACTTCAAAAGTACCATCACCAATAGAAGTAATATTATTTTATACTTTTCAGTGTATCAACTATAACGTCGGTCCAATTTTTTGTAAAAAATATTTATTTAGTATTGACTGGAGGTCTTCAATGTTATTAGTCAGGATCGCGGTATCATCTGCGTAGCGGATATTGTTTATTGGAAAACCATCGAATTTGATACCTCGGGCTTCATTCTCTAATAGTAGTTGAAAGATTTTTTCCACATAATTGTTAAACAGAATAGGTGATAGTACACATCCCTGCCGGGCTCCCTTCGAAATACCAAAGATCTCCGTTGATAGCTCGCCATTAATACGGACCTCGGCAAGCTGTTGTCAGTACAATTCCTTTATTACTCTAATATCTTTATCATCTAAACCGATCTCCTGTAATCTTACCAACAGTTGCCCGTGTTTTACGTTATCAAAAGCTTTTTGATAGTCGATGAAGCAGACGAATACATCCTGCCTTTGGTCATAGCATTTCTAAACAAGTAATTTCATTGAGAAGAGAGCTTCTCTGGTATCAAGTCCCTCGATAAATCCAAACTGCGTGGCTCATCAAGCTTATGAGTCTGTAGTCTCCGCAATTTCTTGGGTTTGCTTTTTTGGAATGGCAACAAATGTAGATCTTAACCAGTCCCTGGGGATTTGCCTAGAGTCATATATCACGTTGAAGGGATATGAAAGATGTTTGATATTTACTTGCTTCAAAACTTCTGCATATAATATTTGTTATTGTTTAAAAATATTGTTGATTTTTTTTACTGAACATGGACAGCGTTCGTTTCACAAATGCAAATAAATCTGATATTTCTGCTACATTTATGGAATATAATAAGATAATTATTATTAGTCATATAGGTACTTTATATAACAACATTTTTGCAATAATATCCGGCTCCGTATATATCACCGTTTTCGTGATTTTATTACCTACCTAATCCCATCCTAATCTAGACACTGTGTATACATTTGTTAATTTTTTTTTAAGCAGACTGCTTTCATATATTGATCTATATGGTTTCTCTCAATCGTCGTTCTTATGAAACATTTCCCTTAATGAATTAAAGAAGGCTTTGGAACAATACCCAATCGACTTAGTTGAGCCAGCTATTACGAGACTTCCCAGGGTTGTTTATTTATGCAATTTTTTTGGCTTTCCAATTTCTCATTGTTCAAATTAGGTAGTTATAGTAGACTCAACGAAATTTAAAAAAGGTTTTTTTTAATTTCTCAGGTAGCTTCACCTATAGAATAGCAATATTAATGTGATTTTGATGAGTTTTCTTATTTCATTAAGAGTCTCACATTCGTCAAAACTGAAATCCAAATCTTCTTCCCTCTAAAAAAACGCCCCCGAAACATTTAAATTGAGTTGTTTCAAAATAGTTACGGTTTTCTAATTACAGCGATGTTATAATCTCAACCAACCAAATTAAGGACCAGATTATTTTTATACTTATTATTATTGAACATTTTTTTCATAGAGTTACGGTTTTCGAGTTACAGCGGTGGTGAAGTCTAAAATATGCGTATATCCACGTCGACGTTTTTACTGTTCTAGATAATAAAAAGTACAAGCAAAGAATATAGGTACATGGGTACTTATAAGTGAAAGAGTGAAATGAATATTTCTTACAAAAAATTGGTCTGTCGTTATTAGTTGGTGCACTGGAAAATACAAAATAATATTCATTCTATTGGTGCTGGTACTTGTGAAGTTATCAATCTTACTGCAAATGCACAACTTCAAAAGTACCAACACCAATAGAATTAATATTATTTTGTATTTTTCAGTGCATCAACTAATAATGTCGGTCCAATTTTTTGTAAAAAATATTTATCAGAAAATTGATATGCAAATCAATTATTTCGAAAAAAATCATCTCTAAAACAAATATAACCCATAAGTACAAAGTCTCATTATCAACCTCATTTTCGAATTTGACCAAATGCATATTATAACTATACCAAATTTTAATGACACAGCTTTTGAAATGTTGATACTTCGGAGTTCGGAGAGAGAATAGGTGCAATACTACCTACCTTTATGCCATAATTTGATTCTTCGTAAATGATGGATACATAACTCCACTCCATTTTTCTAACAATATCAACCATAGCTTTCACTTGATAATGATCTGATGGAATGGTTCTGGAGAAGTATTCAAACCTTTGCTTATTGCTCAACTCTGGACTGGTTGAAAAGAAAGAAACCTGAAAATAATAAATATATTTGGTTTCAAAGCAGAAATGAGTAGCATATAAAATATTATGACATCTCATTGTTTTATTTTTTCTTTTAAAGAAGAAACATGGTCAATTCTGGAAAAAAATTACAGCCGGTAATGTGTTGCCACTCTTTAACTTTGCTTTTAATATCTCTTTTGAAACTTTTAAGTTCATTGTTTATTATTAATAATTATTAAAAATTAAAATGTCGAGATAACATTTAAACTTAGGCAGTGAAATATTTGCACGAGACTGGACCTGATGTGTTGGTCGAGCCCAGCATAATAACGCGCTGGCAACGACGGCTGGCTCCATAAGACCCCACACTGCATTCTCAGTATGAAATGCACTAAAGGTTTACTACTTTCTAAATAGTTGGGGAAATTAACTAAATTATTGTAATTACCTTCCCGCTAGGAAGTTACTGTAATGGATCCGATTATCAAGAGTCATATCACCACATTTTTAGGTCCCTAGAATAGTAGTTTCTTTGAGCTTAAGCAATCATCGAAAATCCTTACTATTTCAGTGTATTTAAGAACAAAATTTTACTTGAGGTAATTTGGGTTGGCCTTTCACAATTTCCTTTTATCATATTTCCAACACTGATCATCTGATATTTATGTAGTTAATCTAAAAATACCTCCAAGATTTTGGTGAAAAACTAACCGGTATAATACTTACTTGCATTCTCGAGATAGGTGAGTAGAAAATTCAGCACAAAAATAAATTACATATGTACGAACAAACAGTGACATCTCCCTAAAAACCATTGTAGGTAATCTTAAGAAAATAATGTCAAAATTTGAGCATTGGAAAATCGGTCCCATTTGACTTGCTGCTGGAAAGTTAAATATCTTTATACAAGGCGGCTAGAAATTCTGGAAAAACGTGATTTCTGGCTATGCTATAAGTTCTATCAAAAAAATATCCGAACAAAAACTTTTGTAGAACATTATTTCTTTTTAGCGGCGTACTTTGATGACCCATAGCTACGCTCAATTTCGGGATATGACGTAATCTGTAGTTTCTTTAAATACAACACCCTATATGTATATTTTTGCATTTTCAGAGTCAGAGTTCACAACAATTTACATGATATAGGGTTCCATGGGTATGCGGCTAGTGGTTTTTGGAATAATAAATAAAATAATAACATTAGATGAGTACTAAATATTAATTCAAGATATGTTTCATCAAAAATTGCGTGATTCAACATTGAGAAAATAGTAAAAAATTTATAGGGTAGTTTATTTAAAAAAAACGATGAGGTTATATCATATGTTTATGATCAAAGTACGCCAGTAAAAAGAGATAATGTTCTACAAAGGCTTTTGTTCGGACATTTTCTTAATATAACTTATAGTTTAGCCAGAAATAAGGTGTTTCCAGACTTCCGAGCCACCCTATGTATAATAAACCCGTGTCACAAGTCACGATGTTCGTTCACGATCTCCGGTTCGTTCAACCGATTTTAATGATTTTATATTATTCGGTTCTACTTGAAATATAGGATATACAGTGTGACCAATTATGTTGGCACTAGATTTTTTAATTATTCCTTTCAAGAAAAAAAATATTCTTGATAAAAGTCTTTTTAATGGCCTAAGACACAAAATGAACTAATCGGATATCAAATTTTTGCATTCGTATACGAAAATGTCGAAAAATGTAAATTTCGCTTTTATCTAAACAAATATCGACAAAAATGTAGGCTTATTCTTTCATCTCATGTGTGTTTTGCCAAGAAAGTTGAAATCATCAGCGGTGATCTATTACCAAATTTCTTGCAAAACACCTTTATTTTTCCACCAATATTGGATTTCTTATAGGATTTCCAGATTTTTTTACAGACGAACTTGTGAGCTTCCTCTAGTTGGTAGGTAAATTAGTGTTACTTAGCCAAATTACAAAAGTCCGTTGAATCCAATTATTCAAACATCAAACAAAATACAGATCAGATATACCAAATGTTTATGTTAAAGTAGTTTATGTAATCTTCATGAGGCTATTCACAATATCTATATCAATTGGAAAGAGGAAAAAATCACCTTGTTCTATAAAATGTTTTTTCTTTTGGTGAGAGAGCTGGCAAAGTAATGTGTGAATTTAACGACCTCCCCGCAAAATCAGATAGAGCTTAAAGACACATGTGCCAAGGACTTCCAGGACATTTTTCATTAGTACGGAGAACTTTCCAGTGAAGTGAGCTGTAAATGCAGAAACAAGTATGCGGTCGACTGAATTTCAGTCTAGATCATTTCTGAAGTATTTATTTATTTTGCATATATATTGTGATCACTGAGTACTGAGATATTTTATGCATATTGATATATTTATTTTTTAAATCTAGTCACTAGTGAGTTTTTAAATTAGGATGTTAATTAAAACGAAATACTTTACATTATGACTTTACAATGTCCTAGGTACTGTAAGGGAAGCATATTTTCAAATAAAGTCAAGCTAAAAATGACATGTTTGTCATCACCTTTTACTTGGAAACTACAACTGATAAATTCAATCAGGCGTATTCATAATCCATTCTTAGTTCTTAGGTATTAGCTAGTATCGTGTTAAAATAAAAAACAAAACACTATCCTACCATAACACTGGCATAAGAGTCGTAAACCTAATTTAAGGTTAGATCAACGCACTTAATTTAGTAGCGTACTAAGTTTCGATTATGAATACGCCTGTATATCTTTACATTGTTATGTAGACTAATACCTTAGCAAAAAGGTATATTTTAGAAAAGTCATAAAACGATTGTGCAAGGAAAAATGTTTCTTTATTATACGGCATTGAGAAAAAATTTTGAGAAGGACAAAATATAGATAGAAGAGATAACTGCTTCGAAAGGATATGTCAAAAACGAATTTTATCACATGAAATGTCAACGTTCAACTTAATACATATACATATAGGGTGGCCCCTCGACTAGGGCGTCGGTCTATAGCGGCCAAAATAATTAATTTCTTGAGTTTTTTTGTTTATAGAAGGATGAGTGACTTTGATGGCTAAAATTTAAAATTATTCTAATGTATACAGGGTGCCCTTGAAGACCGCTAGGTATCAAAGTTATCTTTGAACGAAACACCTTTTATTTTATAGCAGATTTGAGTTCCTCTCAAAATTTAAAGGTCACTTTTTTAAAGGTTTACTATAAATAGGATCTCCGGTTTTTGGGATAATTAAGAATTTTGGAAAATTTAATATGTTTGAAAAATTGGTTCTACTCTCAAGCCAATTCGATATATTTTTTTAACGAAAATTAATTGAGAACAACTTTTTACAGTTTTTAAACACTGATTTCTGGACTCTTTTTGAGAATGTTCCCTTATTTAAAAGAAGCAAAATGTGGTTGCAATTAGATAGAGCTCCTGCTCATTTTCACGTAGCTGGTAGAAGATATTTAAATAAAAAAATTCCAAATACTTGGATTGAAAGACAGGGTTCGTGTCATTGCCAACTCCCCCCCCCCCAAGTCAACCCGATTTGACCCGATTTCAAACAAAATTTTTAATAAAATAGTGATTGTTCCCATGGATGTACTGATATCAAATAAGTGAAGAATATATACAGATATTGTATTTTCTTTGCTTTTATTTAAAATACAACAAATAGTTTTAACAAATGAATGAAACAGTCTTAGTTTGTTATGGTATGGTTATTGTGATGATTAATTAAAGGAAAATTATAGTACTATGAACATATTAGAAATTTAAGAATATTAACCCACACTTCTTGTTCAAAAAGTATACTATACATCATATTATATATGCATCAATTAATGTCAAATGAGGTTGGTAGGTCCATAAAAAGTTACTAAAATGTACCCAGCTGATATGACTTAATCACATTGTTCATTTAAATAGACTTGTGTGTAATAAATTTGCCATAATGAATACAATCGTAAAAAAATAATTTGCCTTAGAAAAAATACAATCTGAAGAAAGACTCAAGCCTAGATACGAGATAAGAAAAATAAATTTAACAAAATCATAAATAAACAGACACAATAACAATGTTTTCCGCCAGCCTCGTTGAAAAAAAAGTCCAAGCACAACCAACAAAATATTTACTTTGTCTGGGAAAAGTTTCTTTTATAGAAGAGCAATATAGCACACTGGAGGCAAACACCTGTCATAATCATGATTGATTATACACCAACTAATCATCGAAGTATTAATACTCCCCCGCGCAGCTCCTCAACTTGGCTACCAAGTTTCACGTCTATTCAATACAAGTACCAATAGCTTAAAAAAAATTAAGACGAGAACGAGAGAATCAATCGTATAGAGTGTAATAGTATCGACTTTCTTAATCTGTTTTCTTTTGGAAATAATGTCGAAACATTTTTTATTGGTATTGGATTTTGTCACAACGCAGGCAGTGATGGATTGTCGATCGTCGATCTTAGCTAGTTTTCACACTACGAAATAAGAATAGTTGAACATAATAATAAATAGTCAGGGATGATTGAATAGAAATAGGTATACCTGTATTATGTTAGGTTTTCACTAGTTTTGATATTATACAATTTTATTCTGCACGTTTTTAAAATATTGGTACAGAATTTGAGTTTACAAGGCACTCTAAAGATATAGAAATGAGAATCAGGAAAACTCTAGCCAATGGACTAGTATAAATTAAAGTATTGTAACGGGGTTCGATTTATTTTCACTTATTTATTCATACCAATAACTACAAGACTATATACACATTTATATTCACACTTATTTCTCGGACTATATACGACTTTTCTACTGTTTATGATCTATGACCGACTGACTACTAACTAATTCCGTGGTCCGTGTGTTTATATTCACTTAACTTCCTATCTCGAAACTTCTCGTTCGTTCTAATATATTTTTCTGGATGTATTTCCCAATATATTCCTTCGAGAGTAATCGAGGTGCCTCCGGGGCTCCAGAGTGTTGTTCCAGATATTTGTGTGTGTGTGTGTGTGGGTGTCTTTATTCGGGTAAGTCTTCACGTTACAGAATTGAAAATTTATTTTTCAATACTGAAGGATTTAACAAGATTCAAATTTCAAATAGATTATCAGAAAATAATAAGATTCTCAAAAGTATTCAATGGGCTATTACAGGGATAATTTATCGTGGTTTTGGTCGTCATCATTCTTTATTTCTCTATGCTCTATGCTAGGGGTAGCGAGCCTTTATGGATCAACGAATATTTTTTCTAAAGTAATGGTTAATGAAGCTATGTTCGTGCCGTCAGATAATTTTGTATTTTTTTGTAATTATATTGTACACACACAAAAATGAAATCCATCATTACCATAACTTTGTTATTTTCAACTAAAATGCAAACCGTTTTGATCGATGTTGTGCCCACAATATTGTGCCTGGTGCCACTGGTTCACCATTCTTGATCTATGCCATAGAATTGTTTATTTTATTAATGAAATTTCATGTTAGAGTCCATTCACTTAAAGTGGAGCGCTGTATAGATGAGTATTATCGTCGCCCGCCATTGTGTGTCCTTACTGTCACGTCAGTGGTATAGGTTAGAGCGCTTGTTTACGTTTAGTATTTTTACATGTATAACCTATACCACTGACGTGACAGCCAGGACACACAATAGCGGGTGGCGATAATACTCATCTATACAGCGCTCTACTTAAAGTAAAGGCCACTTCATCAAATATGCGCGAGGTACTGACGTCACATCAGTGGTGTACGGTGTACATTACCAACTGGTAAACAAACATCTGTCAGATTTTAGTATGGGACAGAGTGTTAGGATAATTTAAATAACTAAACAAAATAATGCCTGAATCTGATATACAAACAGGAAGTATCCCAGACATATCTGATGCATTGCTGGGTGGGCCGCTAATCGAGGACTTCGTCTGAAGTGTCAAATGTGTTATCGAGGAGGTGTTCTCTTGTCATGAGCTCCCAATTTTTTTGCGATTCCTCCAAGGTGATTGCTTCAAATTTCCACCGGATCAGTTCTTCTACATCGGCAAGTTTAAAAGTCACATCGTGGCTCGATACTCAGTACCCGAACAGTGGGAAAGTGTGATGTGCTATTTTTGATAAGTTCATACAATTCAACTTTCGTGAGCCTATCTTTAAAAGCTATTTATCTTGTGGCATGTGGCGTTAATATGAGAGCGGATTTAGTAACATCTATATGATTGGCAAATCTTATTTATTTATCTAATCTATGACAGTAGCCTCGGCTACGTAAGTAAGCCAAAAAACCGAACAATGACCGATCTCTTTAAATCTACCTGGAGATAAAAATAGACCCAATATAAGCTTCCCGTGCTACGCCACTGAAATGTACCGGCAGCTGATCATTGCTTGACAGCACGACCATGTGACCGAAATTGGTTTCCGCGCATGATGACACCACAGCTTACCAAACAACAACAAATGAGCTGTGATGACGCGGTGGCCTCTTCTCTAAGTGGATGGACTATAGCATGGCAAATGGCTAAAAACGCTTACTTTATGACAGAGTATATTCTCCCTACCCTATGGTTATAAAGTCAAAATCTCTAGATATCAGTAATACCATAAACGCTTTCAAATGAAATCTGGACTAAGTAAATATTCAAGTTTGTATTATAAAAAATATTTTTATACAAAAAAATTGGACGCCGTTATTAATTGGTGCACTGAAAAATACAAAATTATATTAATTCTATTGGTGCTGTTACTTTTGAAATTGTGCAGTTGCAGTTAGATTGATAACTTTTGGTACCAACATCACGTACCAGCACCAATAGAATTAATGTAATCTTGTATTTTTCAGTGCATCAATTAATAACGCTGGTCCCTTTTTTTGTAAATATCTATTTCACACTTTTGAGAGTAACGAAAATCGTTGAGCGTTCACTAACACCAATGAAGATAGTACTTATCCTATTTTCCACGTATACTCTTTAGGTACTTGTAATTGTTAATATTGAGATCACAAAACATGACTGCGGAAATACGCAGAGTATTTTAGATTTAACCAAAAAAATGTTCATTATAAATGCTGCTACAAATAATTAGGTATTTCATGTAGTACCCACGAATTTTCAATTTTCGAAAGAAATCGCCCGCTCCACATAGCAAAAATACACTTATTTGAGAAATTAACATGCCTCTATCTCGAAAACCGTAACTCTTTTGAAAAAATGTTCAATTTAAACGTTTCCGGATATTGTCCTATCTTTAATTATTATTTATTAGTTAATTTGTCCCCTCCACCCCCTTCGGTGGCGGTTCTCTTCTCTCTTCTTCAAATTAATCAAAAATCATCAAAATAAGATTACGATTACTATATAAAATACGCGAACGAAACAAAAAAAGCAGACTGTCGAATTGTATACCTCCTCTGTTCGGGGTTCGTCTGTCAAAAAAAAGATTTAGATTATATAGAACTAGTGGAACCCGGCAAAGTTGTCCTGCCTCATAAACATACCAATAATTATTGTTATAGCGGAAGAAGATAATTCATTGCAGCGCCATCTATCGCTGAATGACAACAAAGTTAAAAGCCCAAAAATATTCTTGATGGTCAAAACCGAAGTATACTTAAAGATTTTCATTGCAATCGGTAAAACGATGTAGAAGTTGAAGCACTGTAGCGCTATTTAGTGGCGAATTACAACAAAATGACCATAAGTATATTCTCCATATTCTCAGAGTGCAGTGGTATATTAGTTTAAAAGAAGGAAACTCAAAGTCATCTCCATCCACAGTTTATTTTTGCTTGTGAAATTACTTTTTTCATTAATCATTAACCAAGATTTAGTCCTGATACGATCGACGTTTAAGTACTTATAATGGAAAAGGTCTAATTTTATAATTTCTCTTTCTTTATTTTAATTTTATATTAGAATCAAATTTTTATTTTATTCTGGTATGTGGATATAAACAACTTTCACCTCCATAACCTAATTAAGAACTTATGATTAATAATGGGATTGAACAAGCCCGAAACATGTGTCTCATGTAATTTCACAAGCAACAATAAACTGTGAAGATAACTTTGAGTTTCCTTCCTTTAAATCAAATCAGTTTTCTTATAGTGATCGTTTGAAAGCTGTAGAAGCTGTAGTGGCATCTATAGCATAGAAACATTCTCCTTTATAATTGCATATGTATGTGGATAATTTCATGTTAATCCGCCGAACGCTGTGGGAGAACACCGATTTTGAATAAACCAGCATCCATTTTAGATCGACTTCACATAAGGTGGAGGTATAGAATTTGAATGCTTGCTCAATTATGTCTGTTTGTGCCTTTTTCATACCTACTAAACGTGCTCCGATTTTCATAATTCTTCGAGAGAACTATTGAAATTTGGTTCCGTTAAAAAAAATCGGCATTCCGAGTTACAACAATGAAAAAGCCTGAAAGATGTGTGTTTCTGCGATATATGGAAATCTATTATAATATATATATAAGTGAACGTTGAACTATTTTGATGACTGATCATACACTCACTCACTGAAAAATGGACGATCCTCAGGACCGGAGGGAATTCCAGCCAAAATAATTAAGAGTGAATCGGAAAAACTCTTTGAAGCTCTCACGGGGTGAATGAATCAGTATTTCAATGGAGCAGAGGTACCCAAGGAATGGAGAAATGCGTCCATCTCATCCATTCACAAAAAAGGAAGTAAATTAGAGTGCGCAAAGTATAGAGGCAAAATGAGTATAAGCCACGGGAGGAAGAGTATAAGTATAAGTGAGTACAAGTCAGGATTTAGAGCCGGAATATCCTGCAACTACAATGTGTTCTGCCTGAAACAACTTATAGAGAAAAAATCACCCATGAAACTCATTTAACGTTTATTGATTTGAATCCTATGACACCGTTCCTATAAATAAACTATGGAAAGTCCTTCAAGAAACAAACCTAAATCAAACACTTATAAAAGCTTCAAGAAATCTTTATTATGGGTCAACATCTCAAATTAAAGTAGGTAATAAACTGTCACAAAAATTATTAGTTAACAAAGTCCTAGGTCAGAGCTGCTACATGTCGCCCACCCTATTTAAGATCTGTATTGCAAAAGCACTAAATTTGTGGAAACGTAAATGTCCGGGTATGGGAATAGACCTAGAAAATATATATCTATATACGTTACAATTTACAGATGATCAGGTTATCATTGACAAGGACAAGGAAGATATCGAGAATATGGCTAGAAAACTGCAGGAGGAATACAGAAGATGAGGCTTGTAAATCATCGTAGAAAAAACAAAATACCTAACTGACATGTCAAATATCCAGCTAGAAAATGGCGACATTATTACAGTAACGAATACACTTACCTTGGCGTTACTTTGGATTCTACAGGGAGAGACGAAAATGAAATAAAAAAGAGAATCACACAAGCAAGAAGAACAATTGGTTGCCTCAATGGAATTCTTTGGTCTCAAGAAATAGGAAAACAACCAAAAATAAAACCCGAACCCGAATGGGTATAGAAGAACCACTAACAACAGAAATCGAAAGGAAACAACTAATATGGTATGGATATGTCCAGAGAATGCCTGATACAAGATTGTCGAAAAAAAACATTGGAATGTTTTCCACCGGGCAGAAGACAGACAGGGAGGCCCAGGAAAACTTGGAAGGAAGGAGTTACAAGGGCTATGAGTGAGAGAAATCTTAAGGAATACCAACACAATGACCGTCTGACATGGAAATTAGGTATCTGGCATCATCGATAGATGTTTTAAAACCGATATTTAGACGAATAGACGTAAGAAAATTAACATATATCTAGTCTAGTTGCGTATTGAAAATTTTACTCGTTTTTGCTTCTCTCCTATTTTTGTGAACTTCTGTGAACAAAAAAGAATGTAGTATTGTTTCCCATTGTAACATTGACTATTCGACGATTCGATCAAAACAGCTTTCTTAAGAAGTCGTATAATCTCTGCCACCATTCGGTTCTTTAAAAACTAACCACATAAACAACAATATTCAGTTTTATCCTCAGACGAACCGTCTGATAGCTGATATATAAATAAACATGTAAGAAAAATTAAATTTAATATGCCCATAACTTCTTTTCCTGCTTATTTCCAAAGAAGCACCAAAAAAAGAAGTACTCTAGAAAAATATTCAAGCGAATTTCATCAAAACTACTGCTGCCGTTTTCACAAGACAAACATTTTTTCCGATATTGCGCAGCATAGTTGCTTCATACCATGCAAAAAGGAACAAAATTGATCTATCGCGAGCTAATTAAATAATAAGGGCGGATACACATACCATGAAAATGAGTTTTATAAACTAAAGGGGCATGAAAAGTTTTAAAAAGCAGATAATGAAATAGTGAATAGCACTGAAAACAAAAAATTACATGCCTGGGGTAATGAAAGAGACAATACCAGTTGAAATAAAAATTCAAATCCATAATCATCCAGACATCCTCCAAAAGTTCAAACATACTCGTATATCCATACAATAGCAATTACTTCCATTACGTATCTCCATTGGCATAATTGGGCTCTGCTCTTTGTTAACCCAATAATCTCCCATTCCTGATGAGCTGCTTATTCTCTTCGACATTATTACCATCCTTGTAATTCACATTATCGAAAAATTTATGTGAATTTGATGGCTCTATTATATGCGCAGCTAAATTAATTATCATTATTCTAGCTTTATGATCCTTGGATCAAAATTTTTTTCAACATAGACTGACTATTATCTCAGAAATTCAAGTGTTGATGTTAATCGAAATTAAAACAAAAAGGTCATTCGATTCGATGGAATAAATGAAATATTTAAAAAAAGTTTTACGAGTTAAGTAAATAAAATAATAATAAAGTAATAAAAGTTATGGACATCTCTCATAACTTTAGACTAACTACTTTAAATACAGATATATGGAAAGTTTTTTATATTTTCTATAAATTCTTGATAAATGGTTCAATATATTATTAAACAACGGTCAAATGCGAGCTAGGCTCACATGATGAGAGTTCCATACTTGGGATTTCCCTAATGGATTCCTGTAAAACAACATACACAATTCTATCAAAAACATTTTAAGATCAAACTGCAACACTGTAAGCGTCATTAAATACTTCAAGCATTGTAATTTTTAGACAGATTTTAAAGTGTATAGCCAACAATAGTTTGACGAGGTTTATTATTAAATAAAAAAACAGCAAATGCTCGCAAATTCACCCACCAAAATCAGCGAAATACTCTACAGAGTACGTCCTAAAAGTTATCAATAGCGACATCAATATCGATTTTTAAACTCATATTACACCTGCGAATGTACGAATTGAAAGGTCTGTTTATTAGGTATTATTGTTTCCCAGTACAAACTCTGAAACTCCGTGTTCTCACTATAATAGGCTTTTAATTTTATCTCATGTCTTGGATTTCAAGATAAATACCTTTGTCACAAGCAACGTCCCAAAAACCTCAATAACGACACTCATATCGATTTTTATATTTATTTACCCCATTTTACCTCAAAAAGGGTTGATTTTTCGGAAAATCACGAAATAGTTATTTACGTATTTGTTTTTGAAAGTACTCCTTCGAAGTTTCACGTAATCTCAAACTCATATACCTACCTAGAACAATAAATGTGGGACATGCTTGGTAGGCGAGTCAGAGATCGTGAACTAGGCGCTAATGGCAAAATATTCCTCAAGATACTATTCGTAACCATATTAACATGTCAGCGTATGCACCTAGTTAAAAGAGCCGAACTTGGTGATAAAGTTTTAAGAAAAAAGAAGTAGGTAAGCTTCTTTAGGTAAGTCTTAAGTTATGGTGGAATTTGTTTGCATAAATGTCTCATTTTCTCCTGCTTATGTAAGTTACAATAGTAGTTAATTAAGACTAAAAAACACCTAAGTATACCAATATTCATAGCATACGGTTAAATGGGGTCGAACTTGCATCATCGTGGTGACATCTAGCGTTTACAACATAGTGTAACGAACTTGGGATTATATTATTGACGCCATTATCGAGGTAGACGAGTGTGATTCGTCAGTGGGCGGAGCATCTTGTCGAGTACGGACGTTAGTGCGGCCCTGGTGGTATGAGTTTAGTTATTGGTCAATGATGCATGCCAAGGTCAAGATTATATCCCGATACATCTGGTGAGTTCGCGCTGTTGGGGGAATTTTCGTGGTATTGGAAGATGTCGGTGGAAGATTCGAAATGATTTAGCGCAGTCAGTCAGTCCGAGGCAGTCAGTCTGGAGCAGTCAGCCCGCTACATTTTGTTCAGTCCGGTGAAGGCGAGTGGAGGGGTGAATACGGTAGAGACCAGTAGCAGGGCCGAATATAAGGGTAGATTAGAGGGTTCAGACCCCTCCCATGGACAATAAACCCACAAAATACTTAATCTTGGTACCTAAGACAACTTCAAAAACCTACTAATTTGCTAGCCAATTAAATGTACAATTAAGAACAAAATATATATTATATATAATTAATTAACACGTTCCCCAAAATGGAAAAATGAGTGCTGGCCGACTGTACTGCTTTAATGACTGTAACATGTAACAGGCATGCCGTCATCGCACAAATCGCATTTTTAAATACAGATGAATCATTTTTTCCAATTATTGAAGATCTCTTACAAATATTGGCAACTTACCTTGTTTTACAGCAACACCGGAAAGATCTTTTTCCACAATAAGACGCTTAAAATCTTGGCTGACTTCAATGGTCAATGAACGTTTAAACGGTTTAGCTTTACTATCAGTTCACAGAGAAATATTAGTAAGCCCCGAAAATGTTATAAATAGATTTTGTTTTATGAGCTCTAAATTGAAAGGTTTAAATAAATTGTCGTTTTAAAGTTATCCTTTTCTCTTAACCTAAAATCCTGTCTATGAAAAACCCCTAGCTACGGGCCTGACCGGTAGTATGGTGCAGTCCGTCGAGACCGGCAGTACGATGCAGTTCAGCAGTTCGTTCCAGTTTGGTCCTTAGTAGGTTGGGCACCAACAACATAAATAAATGACGCTTGGTTCGAATACGATGGTAAATAAATACATCGCAGTCATTTCTAGATGCCCGTTACAGTAGTGAAAATTAAAAATATTCTCGATGGTCAAGCACGGTCATTTGTTAAACCGTGTAGAAGTTGAAGCATTACAGAGGTCCTGTAATTCAATTTTTGATTATCCCACAGGAACCAAACATTTTTCCGAGATAAAAATCTTACTCTACGTTATCCCAGGTAATAAACTATATGTGTGCCGAATTTCTTCCAAATCCGTTCAGCTGATTTTGTGTGATTGAGTAGTATCAAATGCACAAACATACAAACTTTCAAATTATTAGTTGGATTGCTTTTTATTGCTCCAGAAAGCATGTCTGTATTTAATTTTGTAATTCTAGTATCAATATGAAAGCACGATCTTATGAAGTTGGTCCATTTCGTTCTAAATCTATATTTATTTCGTTACCTTCGGTGGTCCATTTGGTAAATGAAAAAATTTCCTAAAAAATTTTGGGACTAGATGGATCGCTATAAAATGAAAAAAACTACCGGTCGACATCACTTGCCCCTTACCAACCGGCATTGAGGCAGCGTGGTAAAGTACGCCTTAAAACCCTCTGATCTGGTTGAATGGTATGTCTCTTAGAGACATATCGGTGGTTCGGAGTCCACCTTAAACTTTAGGTCCGCTTATCAGTTGCAAGAAACTGATAAGGAAGTGAAGGGAAGGCCTGCTCAGTAGTGTACATACAAAAAGGCTGACGACGAGCAATATTTATTAAATTTATTTCAATATTTTTTAAACAGCGTATTCAAAACAACAGTTTTTTTTTCAGGCCAATAAGCTAGCACAACAAAAGTGGCACACATCATTAAAACTAGTGTACTAAATTCAAGTATATTTAGTGCTAATTTAGTACGCAAAAATAAAATTGATAACTCTTAAATTATTGAAATTACGGCCAATACTGCTAGCTTTATTAAGTGAGCACACTTAAACAGAATATGATCGAATTTGAGAAAATCTGCTTTAAATAATTTAGTGCTCATTTTTTACACTTGAAAAAAATTTATAACTCTTCATTTTTGAAATTTATAGGCAAGTGTGCTAGTTTAATATTAAGTCAGCACACTTAAATGAAATATGGAGAAAATCTAAAACTTTTCGTTAGGAATAATTTAGTGCTAATTTAGTACACAAAAATAACAATTATAACTGTTATTTTCAAGAATTTATGAGCAAGTTTGTTTGTCATTAAGCTATTCTGTTATGTTTTGACAAACACTATACATCCCCTGTGACCATTTTAGTATGAAGTGGGAATTCCATAGCCAAGGAGGTGTTTTTTCTCATTAGGTTGCTTAAACAACATTTTATTGATGATAGAACATAGAAGTTCAGTTTTGTGTTACTAAAAGCAAGTGAATTTTGAAGAAAAAGCAAAATGAACATCTGAAATTTTTGCGATTCATGGTTATTACTTTTTAAAGAAATAAGTCTTTAATGTAAAATTTTTTAATGTATAATTAATGTAAAATTCATAGAGATTCACATAGAGAGGCCTGAGCTTCTAGCTTTTTTTAGTTAGGCATATTATATCGATGTACTTTACAATTGATTATTATATAAGATTTTTTATACTCATTTTATTTAGTTGTAAATATTAATATTGTATTTAAATAATTTATAAGTTTATCCAGTTTATTGAATATGATAATATCAAACAGAAGAAACTTCGTCGAAAATCAAATTCAATGCTGGTTCCCCACCTCTTGTTATATCTAAATAGGTATAGGACTGCCATTCTCCACTCCAATTGTCACTATATGGCCTTCACTATACATTTATTTTAAATGATCTATATTTTCTTATATAATATCAGTAAGTATGACAAATAAAATGTTGTTTACGCAACCTCCATCTATTCCCAGGTCACAGGCGATGTATAGTTTTTGTCAAGACATAACGGAATAGCTAAATGACAAACAGCTCATAATTTCTTTAAAATAAGAGTTATAATTATTATTCTAGAGTACTAACTAAATTAGCACTAAATTATTCCTAAAGAATAATTTTGGATTTTCTGCATATTTCATTTAAGTGTGCTGACTTAACATTAAGCTAGCACACTTGCCTATAAATTTCAAAACTGAAGAGTTATAATTTTTTTAAGAGTATTAAATTAGCACTAAATTATTTAAAGCAGATTCTCTCAAATTCGATCATATTCTGTTTAAGTGTGCTCACTTAATATTAAGCTAGCAGTATTGGCAGTAATTTAAATAATTGAAGAGTTATAAATTTTATTTTTGGGTACTAAATTAGCACTAAATATACTTGAATTTAGTACGCAAATTTTAATGATGTGTGCCACTTTTGTTGTGCTAGATTAATAGACCTTTTTTTCTGCTATATTCTCACAGCATGAGATGAGATGATAAAGCTTAAATATATTAAGTCAAGTTAACATCATCAGAAACAATATACGCAAACTCTTGAAAATTAAAGAAGAAAAAATATAACATTGAAAAAACGACATATTTCAAAGAAAATATGCATGTTATCTTTATGCGCCAAGACTACGATGAATAAGGTATGCTAGAAGTGTGTGTGGTAAAGTTATGTCATAAAGTTTCCTAATAGAATAGCTGAAAGGAGAATATAATGAGAATGACATCATCTATCACTTTTCCCATCAAACTTGATAACAATGACAAAGTAAAAGCATGTAGGCACAACATACGTAAAAGATCTTATGCTGTGATGTCGGTATAATAAAAGTTTTGTCTGAAGACAGCAAAGATAGTACCGGGTGTTCCGATAAGTCAATCCTTCGGCTGTATCTCAAGAAATATTTATCGTACAATATTGGAAAAAAAATTGCTTGCAATAACGACCAAAGAGAAATCACTGAAGATAACTTCTATCGCTTTACCGCTAGAGGGTGTAATTCGTAGAGAAAAATTTAAAAACCAATTTTCTCTAAAATATGCCCAATCATAATCTTAAATAATTAAACTGGAATAAGTCCTAAATTCTAAACACATTTTGACAAATACCTTTTTTCCATATTTATCCGGAAAGGGTGAGGGAGAGTTAGGAAGTGTTTGGTTAAACCGATTTCAACGAAATTCTTCATATACGGAAGAGCGGAAATTCGGCAGTCACACATGCTATAGTGCAACTCGATTTAGTTCCAATTGTCGTTGGTAGGGGGTACTTTCGGAGGAAAAATAATAAAACTGTTTTTACTGAAAATATCAAACATAAATATCCAATTATAGAGAGATACAGCACTTTTTACTGTTAAATCAAGAACAAGCAGGTATATAAATCGATAAAATTTATATGATGCCCTTATGTCTGGTTTCAAATAATGTTGAACATCTGAGACCACTGGATTAAAAAGAGTTAAACAACTTATAAGCAAAGTATTCATCCAGAAATTACGCCTAAATTCCCAAAATGTATTTTTGCAAACATGCTTTACGAAATCGACATAATATGAAGGCAGAAATAAACAATAAATAATGATGAAACTTCTCAATCAAAATAAAACAGTGAGTTTACTATCAGGTGAATAAAAAAATAGGTGTTTTGTTTATTTATTGGTATTTATTATTATTATTTAACTGTATTGTTCAAGTGTGTGGTGATTGCCTTTTTAGTAATAACGGGAGAATACGAACGAGACACTAAGGGCCGATAATAGTTTCTGAAATTTTTTGATGGGATAAGTTATTATAAAGTGCAATATTTCTATTTTATCTTCAAGTAAGAGTTACACAAATTGAAGAATTAACTAATCTTCTATTAGGGATTGATCATGAAATCGGCCTTAAAAGTGAGCAACAGTTGTGTTGTTTCTTACCTGTGGTATCTTGAACAGTCGTAACAAGTTCGCCACTTGAATAGATGTCACACTTGAAGCTGCCCCTACGACACCTGATATGACTTTGCGCACTGGTGTTTTATTACAATGATATTCAGCGCCATCTATGTTACTGATGGATCCTAAAAAAAAAGAATCAATTATTTTGAAAATTCGATACAATCAAAAAAAACAGTTTTTTGACCAACGAACTAAACGGAGGAGGTACCTATACAATTTGACTGTATGTCTGCATTTTTTATGGGTGTTCGCGCCTTTTGCACAGTAAACGTGCTCAGATTTTGATGTTATTTTTTTCATATGAAATAGGAGTATTGAGAATTGGTTCCATTGAAAAAAAAACAATATTAGACATGTCCTTCTCGAAAACTTCCTCAAAGGGGTGATGGCCGACATTTTTCCCGAAAATTGAAAATCCGAGACGGCAGAATTAGAAAAAATTTAATATCCAGAAACGTCTAAATTGGACAGTTTTCCGCGGTACAGTCTAAAATATGTGTAGCTATGTAGAAGGGGCAAACATTTTCAAAAACCAACAACTCGATATGACCAAATTAATTAAAAAAGAGACTATATCCAGCAACATTTGATTTGGACACTTTTCAAAAAAATCAAAGGTTTACGCGATGTTTTGAAATCTCTGAATAAGTATGAGTAATGCTTCTTTGGTGAACGATGAATAAATGATTTTGATGACTAATGTTACACTCAAATGTGTGAAATAAATATTTTTTATAAAGTGGACCGACTTTATTAGTTGGTGCATTGAAAAATACAAAATAATATTAATTCTATTGGACCTGGTACTTTTGAAGTTGGTGCCAAAAGTTTTCACTCTAACTACAACAGCACAACTTCAAAATTACCAATACCAAAAGAATTGATATCATACCAACTAATAAAGTCGGTGCAATTTTTTTGTAAAATATATTTATTAAAGAGATGTTTGAGAAGAAATCACAAAGAATGTTACTTCGGTAAGCTTGTAACCGACAAACCTTGCATTAACGTAATTCTCGACTTCATGTGCGGACTTTGCTAATTACATTTTAAAACAATACCGAATTTCCATAATTTTTGTGGAAAATTGAGTAAAGTTTGTAACAATACAATAAAGTGACAAATGATCACGAAAAACACTCGTAAAACCTGGGAGTTTTTATCGCGTTATCAGAATACTTACGACTTATTTTTTAAATAGTTTTTATTACTTTCGGTTCTTGTATCAATGGACTCCGCAGCGATTTCTCAGGCCCCATACGGTCTAGAAACTTGAAATTTCGAATTCGTACTTAGATCGCAGACATCTCGCCGCCTGTTAAGCTCCAAGTGTGATCCAATATTGCTAATTATAATTATCTCATTCAATCTCATTCAACCAAGATCATTATTTTGTCGACATGGAACGACAATGGGATCCGTCACTGGAATTACGCACGAGCATGGAGCGTATATATACGTCTCGTTCTCTGGTATATAGGTACTTTCTGGAAGATCGTCTATGGTTATGTCGCAATTGTCAGACGTCAGTCGTTATTGTTAATTTAAAGTTTAATTTTGTGTTGTGGTAGACAAACAGTAATATTTGTTATGGAATTGCTCTTGCTGGCTAACACATATACATAAGTATTGTTAAAATCGAGAAAAGGATAGCAATAGTAGGTACTCATCGGTACGGTTTAAATCTTAAATGCCCAATAAAAACTATTGTTATTTTTTTGTCAAAAATTTCACTTGTTTGAGCCTCCTTTAGATAAGTGGATTCCTTGTTTTTTTTTGTTACGAATTGAACTAAACTTTTTATTCCGTATCATTTATGAATTTCACGAAAACCATCTTATAGAACATGTCGTTGATTTCTCCTCATTGCTACTGTAATTATCCTAATTATTTTTAAATTTGTCTTTCTGGATTCTCTACAAACATTCTGAGCCTCAAAATTGTCAACATAAAGTTTTGATTGAAATATCAGGTTTGAAAAGCGAAAAGTAATGCTTATTAAATGTTCGAAAACTTCAAAGTCAAACCGAAGGAATGGTAGATCAAAGCATCGACTTCAGATACTTTTATATACGTTTTGTACCAACTGCTGATACAATTATAATTAATTAAAGTGCTTCCGTAATTGATGCAGTTCCCTCAAATTTGTGCGAAAAGAGATCAAGAACCAATGGGGAAGACACGACTTTGCCAACATATGAATAAATATTCTAAAGAGGTGAATATTTTCAGACATGAAAAAAATTAAATAACTTCCCAATAGGAGCTTTTGAGTATTGTTGAAGATGTTCTGGCACAGCTTAATAAGGTATATGGTTTTGGCTTCTCCGACCACCAAATCTGACATATCCTGATTTTTATCTTCACGGGTACCTACATTAAAAACTATGTAAACTTCAAACGAAAAAATGAAAAACTTGAACGTTTCACTTCACCAGATGTTGGTACTTAGCAAAGATAAATATTTTTTACAAAAAACTGGAACGACTTTATTACTTGGTGCACTGAAAAATACAAAATAATATTAATTCTATTGGACCTGGTACTTTTGAAGTTGTGCTGTTGTAGTTTGTAGTTGTAGGCAACAATTTCAAAAGTACCTTAATATTATTTTGAATTTTTGTATTTTTCATTATTTTATTTGACACTTTTGAGTTTAGCATTAGTCATAAAAATTGTTGAACATTCACTAATACCAAAGAAGATAGTACATATTATCCGATTACCCATATATAGGCTTATCTTGTACTTGTTATTATTCAGAGATAACAAAACATTGCCGCACAGATATACATATTTCAGACTTTACTGATGTAATTCGAAAGCAGTAACTCTTTTGAAAAAATGTTCATTTGCAATGTTGCTACATATAATCTCTTCTTTATTTGGCCGTCTCATATTTTCAATATTCAAAAAAATCGCCCCTTCCACATAGCGGAAATACATATATTATCACATATTTCAGACATTACCTACCATTGATGAAACTCGAGAACATGTTCAATTTAAAGGTTTCTTTTCGAGAAAAATTGCCCCTCAACCCCCTTCGGGAGGGTTTTTAGAAGGAGGGAGATTTCCGATTCGAGTTTTTCTAAACATGAGACCATTTCTCAACCCTTCTCTTTCAAATGAAACAAAAAACGTCCAAATTCGAGTATGTTTACAGTGCAAAACGTGCGAACAGCCATAAAAAATAATAAAAAGGCAAACATAGGTAAAACCAAATTGTATACCTCCTCCTTTTTTGAAATCAGTCAAAAATAATTATCATTCGTTTGAACTCGATATGTTAAATAAAACTGAAAAAACTACTTGTATATACTTAAAAAACTTATAATTGGCATATCCTGCTTAAATAGTCCGCCCCCCACCGTAACTTCTTTATTTTCAATAATACACAAAAATATTGAATACCTACATAAGTTGTAGGGTTCCATTCGACCTTTTCAATAATTTAATTTATAGAGGGTGTTTCAAAAAAAAACCACTGACTGATTAGTTTATTTTTTCAAAAGGAACCTCCTGTATATTATTAGATATTCGAATTCTTTGTGAAATTCAAAGCAGATTTCATGCAGCATTTACTATACCTAAGTGAAAATGATCTGATTTTCGATCCCTTACGTTAATTCAGTCGGCTGTTTATACTGTGGGTGCCTTAGTAACCATAGCAACAAGTAAATAAATCTTATCACTGTCGTCAATAATTGTCAAATAAGACTTATCATATTTTGTGATTTCCTTGATTACCTACTTTTTTCATAATTTTCCTCATTGATTAATATGGCTCGTTCATTAGAAGACAAAGTTGAAACCTTTATCATCTTTGGTGAAGCTAATCGGAATTAGAGTTGTAGAGTAGTAGAGTGTTGTAGATATTTTCCACACGTTGGACGTTCGGGAAATCTTTAATTGAAAATGCGAACAGCAGCGTGGAAATTCCGATTAGCCAAAGATGATAACGGCTTCAACTTTGTCTTCTAATGAACGAGCCATATTATTCACAAAATATGATAAGTCTTATTTGACAATTGTTGACAACAGTTAAGATTTATTTACTTGTTGCTATGGTTACTAAGGCACTCACAGTATAAACAGCCGACTGAATTAACGTAACAGATCGAAAATCAGATCAGTTTGGATTAAGTTTTTTTTTAATCATCTGGTTAGAATTTCACGTAGAATTCGAAAATCTAATAATATACAGGGTGTTCCATTTAAAAAAAATCAGTAGGTTTTTTTGAGGCACCCTGTATAAATTAAAATTATGTTATTGAAAAGGTCAAATGAAACTCTACAGCTTATGTATTCAATATTTTTTTCTAATATTGAAAATAACGTATATATTCTGTTGGCAGACCTGCTTACTGTTGGTATGAGCTGTCAGTTTTACTTTCGCGCCATCTTCAGGTTGTAATTGAAACAAACAACTATTTAAAGTTGTTGGCTTATTTCACTTTATTAGTTTTATATCTAATATCTACCCTTATTTCATTGAGCTAACCATGGCCACTTTGAAAGAATTTAGTATTACCGACGACCTGTGTTTGTTAAGAGAAGTGTTGTGTTATGATACCGCATATACCAATACACCACAAACTCACACGGTAAACGGTGTGAGTCACACCCGTTTAGCGTTAGCGTTAGGACCGAACGTTATCCAAAACGACCCTTACTTTCGTATACGCTATTTCAGAGACGGTAATGAAACTACGTGATTTTAACGTTTACCGTATTCATTATTCATACTTACGGTATCCATAAACTCTCTTGTATACTTTCAGCAGATAATTCGCAAATATTTAATCTGGATCTTCCCAGTCTCAATTTATGACTTTGCATCACAAATTTTATACTTATAAATAAATTCTTCGAACAATGCGGAGCAAATCATAATTCATAATGTAACCTTATCACACGTAACTTGAACATCAATTCACAATATCATGGACACTTTGGGAGACCTGAGGCCCTAAGCCAACCCTGCGATTTTAATGGAATTGTTTGGTCTTGTTTCCGTAGCTTGATAGATATTCCGCAAACACTTGCGATCGAGCTGAGCCATTTAATTATCCATGTAATATGATTAGTTTGTTAGAAACGAGGCAGCGATGACTTGAAAGGCACTCGTTCTTGGATGATAATGGTGGAACCGGCGTTTTACTGGATTAATTTTCATGGTCTATTTGTTTCTTTACATACTAATTATAACTCGTCCATTTTTGTTAAAATAAAATTATATATTTTCTTATAATAATAACAATATACAGTTCTTTATTCGCCACAACTTACATACAGTTAGAGACTAAGGGCCGGTTTTATAATGAATTCATAATGGGACAATAGTTAATTCTTCAAATTGTGTAACTCATATCTTGATGACGCAATCGAATTGCTGCATTTTTTTTAGTCACTTTTATAATGTCAGTCACCTTATCCGTCGTTCATAACTTTGAATTATATGTTCAATCAAAAAAGTGATGAAATTTTTAATGACGGATTAAATTTAATAGGAGAATAAATTTGATTATGAAGTCGGCCCTAAGATATATAATAATTAGCCAATGGTCGGAGTGTCAACTTACGTTGTTTTCTTCCCTGTGCAAATGCTGTGAGAAAAAAATGAAAAATATTTTTTACAAAAAATTGGATCGACTTTATCAGTTGTTATGTGTTTTGAAGTTGTGCCGTTGTAGTTTGTAGTTGTAGGCACCAACTAGAAAAGAACCAGCACCAATAGAATTAATATTATTTTGTATTTTTCAGTGCAACAACTGATAAAGTCTGTTCAATTTTGTGTAAAAACTATTTATTTCACATTTTTGAGTGTAAAATTAGTCATGAAAATTGTCGAACGTTCACTAATACCCAAAAAGTTATAGGTACGTTTAGCTTGTACTAGCGAACATACGCATATCACATATTTCAGACTTTACCATTGCGAAACTCGGAAACCGTAACTCTTTTGAAAAAATGTTCAATTTAAATGTTTCCGGATATGGTCCCCTTTCTAATTCTCAAATCTCGAATTTTCGATTTTCAGAAAAATTTTCCCTTCCACATAGCTGAAACACATATTTCAGACTGTAGCGCAGAAACGTATGATTATTTTCAAAAATGTCCAATTTAAACATTTCCGGATATAGAATTTTCGTTAATTCTGTCGTCTCAGATTTTCAATTTATGACAGAAATTGCTCCCTCCGCGGTTTTTGGAAGGAAGGAGATTTTGGATTTGGTTTTCCTCAATATGGGACTATTTCTCAACTCTCCTCTTTCAAATGAAACAAAAATCGTCTAAATCGGAGAACGTTTACTATGCGAAACGGGCGAACAGCCTTAAAAAAATAATAAAAAAAAAGCAATCTTACAACCGAATTGTATACCTTTTCTTTTTTTTCAAGTCGGTCAAAAAGAAACATTCATATACACTTAATGATAATAGAAAAAAAATAAAAGAAAAAAGAAAGCTTCTGTAAGAAAAAATAAGAGAAAGACATAATAATTATAAGACAAATCAAAATGGTACATAGGTATTTATATAGGGTGTCCCACGGTCATGGCCTATTAGAAATTTCTGGAGAATGACAAAAGCTATCGATATGAAAATTTTATGGCTTCTATTATACATTTCAAACTATCTTTGGAAAATATTTTCATAAAAAAATCACTTCCGGTTTTGCCGGAAGTAATAACAACTTTGTTATTTCAAATGGGATACCTCATATTTTGATACATTTTTGAATTCTCCACAAAATTTTGAGTAAAATGGATATACCTTTCCCTATACTTAAAGTTAATAGTTTTAGAGTTATTTAATTCTATTCGTTAAAAATCGACAAATGCGAGTTGATCGAAAATATATCATAACTTTTTTGTTATTTGCTTGATAAACATGGAGTTTGAATTTTTGGAATCTCTGCACATTGTTTCAAAGATTTCATTATGATTTTTCTTAATTTCCTGAGAAATTATTAGAGAAAAATCGATGTAAAGATGACTTAATCTCTAACGTTAATAACTTTCTTATTTCAAATAGAACACCCTGTATTTTGTTGCACTAGCGTATTCAAAATTAAAATACCTTTCTATTGATGTAACCACTTCCATATCTAAAGCTGATAGATTAAAAGTTATTGAACAATTTCCGATTTTTCAACAATTATTTTGTATTACCTTAACTTTGGAACGCATCAAAACGGTAACCATAGTTACCACTTATTTATATCAGTGTGAAAGTGTAAGATTAGAAATTGTCTCATTCATAGTTTTTTTATTGAAATTAATCACAATCATGAATCAAGAATACACAAATGCCGATCTGCTCAACCTTTTTGCAATTTATGGAGAGTGCAATAGGATTGTCACGAGAACATGCAGGACGTTTAACGCCCGAAATCCGAATTTGCCGTCGATGACTGCAAGGAAATTTTGCCGGATTCAAGATAATTTTGTTCAATATTGCCAATAAAATGCTCCATAAAATCGTATTCTTCCGATTTAATAATATATAGTATATTTATTGATAAGAAATAAGCGAAAAAAAAATTCAGCCTTGAAGTGGAACTCGAACCCTGTCTGCTTTATATTCAACAGCCAAAACAAAAACCTCTAACCACATGGCTATGACACATACGGCAATTTTATGTAATAACATGTAGGTATACCAATGAAAAGGTTGTTCAAATTTCAATTCAATGAATTTCGAGAAATTTACCTTTCCGCAGGCTATAGGCCATCGGGTTTTTTGTATTTTGAGGCCTTAAGGAGTATACCTTAGCTCGCCCCTGGTGAACTAAGAAAACTAAATACGTGTCAAGGACAGCGGCCTTGTTCAGGGAGGCATATCTCCGTAGGAAGGGCCTGTAGGAAAAAACTTTATAGAAACTTGTCCTCTTATTTTATCATGTTCTATCTGGATCCGAGAGATTTCCCACATTTTCCCGTAAATCCTGTAAATTGGCCTGCTTGCTACAGTTGCTACGCAATAGTCGAAACAAATATCAAAACTGATTATTCTTTAACTGTCTATCCATATTTTGGCTAAACAGTTATTCCTATCTCAAAATTGAATATGAGCACTTCGTTCACTAAAAAAAATGAATAGTCGCACGATTTGATCGACGCATATTCATTTTCGGTGCAATTTGCTTGAGAACGATGGGAAAGTCGTGTGAGTGAGCACACCACACCAGATTTTTTATTTCAACAAATACCTAAGAATAATAAACTTAACAAATTTTTAAACTGCACGCTTAATTCTATTCAGTGCAAACATCAAGTCATCTCTTCGATGACATAGATTTGTCAAAATGGAAATTGTCACTTTTTTCAAACGGCATAAGTACTTACATATTTTGCTGCAGAGCTTCTACGTTCTTATATCAAAAACTATTGTAGGTAGGTATACTTTATCATTAAGAAATGAGAACATCAATGAATATTTTTCTGCAAAAAAAATTCGACCGACTTTATTGGTTGATGCACTGAAAAATACAAAATAATATTATTTCTATTGGTACTGGTAATTTTGAAGTTGTGCAGTTGTAGTAAGATTCAAAACTTTTGGCACCAAAAATTGATATTATTTTGTATTTTTTAGTGCACCAACTAATAACGTCGTATTTTTTTAAATATTTGTTTCTCACTTTTGAGTTTAACATTAGTCATAGAAATCATTCAACGCTACTCATATTTATTCAGAGATTTCAAAACATCGCGAATATACACCTATATTTCTGAGATTACCACTGCTGTAACTCGGAAACCTATGATTTTTTTGAAAAATGTCTAGATCAAATGTCTGGATATGATGTCTTCTTTTATTTGGTCATGTCGAATTTTTGATTTTCGAAAAAATTTGCTCCCTCTATATAGCATAAACACAAACTTCAGAATTTACTATTGCTCTAACTCGGAAACCTATGATTTTTTAAAACTTTGCCGGATATAGTTTCCTTTCTAATTTTTCAATCTAGAATTTTCAATTCTTGGAAAAAAAATTCCCCTTGTACATAGCCGAAACACATATTTCAGACTGTAACGGAAAATCCTATGATTATTTTAAAAAATAACTTATTCAAACGTTTCCGGATATGAAATTCTGCCGTCCCATTGTTTCAATTTCTCCCCCTCCTTTGGGGAAAGTTTCTGAGGGGATTGGCATGTCTAATATTGTATTTTGTTTAATGGGACCAATTCTCAATACTCCTCTCTCAAATGAAAAAAATCATCAACATTTTTAGTATGCTCAAGGCGCGAATATTCATTAAAAAAAATATTCTTCTTCTTCATGAGCAAACATTTTCAAATTCTACTTGCCTGAATATATCTTGAGATTTTGAACCATCTACTTTTCGTAATGTATTTTTTTGTATTATTGGGAGGTCTCACTATCAGTTAAATAAATGGAAAAATGAATTTCTCCTTTAATTGAATTTACTGCTGGAAAAATCTCGAAAATCATCAATAGCTTAAGCGAATTCTATAGTTAAAAATCTTTAAAAGAACTCTCAATTCTGTATGAAGGGAGCCGGAAACATCAAGGGAATTACAGAAAACGTAGACTACTGAGTAGGACCCATCATGAATAAGCAGTGAGCTCTCAAAATATTTACGGACAACTGTGTTTTTCTTTCAGCAACTTTTGAAGTTTTTTTATTGTACCTTGGACTCTTCTTGTTTCAGTTTCGACCCCCTACAAACTGGATCGAACTCGTGTCGCGAATTCTAATTGCCGCACAAGGCTCTTGTTTATGTTGGATCATACTTTGGGGACTGATATATTTACTTAACAATGCCGAAACACGTAACACGCCCTCTTGTGCCTTTGATCCTAATTGGAATTACGTCAAAAAAATATATAATTTTGCTGCGTTGCGTTATATTTCAATTTGCAACCCAGATATGGAATGGTGACCACAGTTAATAGGATTCCTAGTTGACTAATTTTCAAATCTACTTGATCTCTTACACAGACATCCAAGTTACAGTTCTTTTTTAAGAAATAAATAGGTAACTTCTTCACAAAAAAATGATCCATTAGATGCTGAACTGAAAAATATCCGAATGATATGTTTGGATATCTCTCCCCCTCTTATCATAGGGCTCTAACGATTTAGCAAAAATATTCTTTCAATTTTTATTTTCATTCATTTCCTTCTACCAAATAAAATCCTTAAAATAAATAAGGCAGTCTTAGGCAGCCTGTGTTCCTAAATTTATTCATCCAGTATACTGGTCAATCTTATCTTATCAATCTCATCCTATGATATAAGTACACTAGTTCGACACCAGCACATAATAACGTCGGTTAGTGCGGTCACGCTATACTGGTCAGTATGCTGGATCGAATTTAAGAGCACAGGTAAGGATTGGTATGAAAAAATAAAAAATACAAGGTGTGCTCCGTAATATCAAAGATTACAGATATTTATTATGTACTGTAACAAGCTTGTGATGTAGCTTTGTTGGCATAATGAGGAGGCATATATGATTCGTCAGAGGGCGGAGCATCTTGACGAATACGGACGTTGGTGGGGCCCGGGTGGTATGAGTGTAAGGCATACTGCTATTGGCCACCGATACATGCCAAGGTCAAGATTATATCCCGATACATCTAGTGAGTTCGCGCTGTTGGTGGAATGTTCGGGGCTTTGGAAGATGCCGGTGGAACCGAGATGGAGGGGGCTTGCCTATTCATTGGAGAGGATTTGCTGCGGAGTCATTCCGGTGCAGTCGGTCAGTCAGTAAAGTGCAGTCGAGCGACTCAGAATGGTGAATATGATTGAGACCAACGGTACAATGGAGACTGGACTACGGTACAGATCGGTGGGTCCCGCAGCAGTAGGGGGGCCATCAACAACATAAATAAATTACGCTCGGAATACAAATACATAGTAATCGATAGTGCAGTCTAACATATATAAATAGTGTATATACATAATCTGAGAAACTTTAGTGTGTAAATAAACATTGAAGATAAATAATTCCCAGTCATGCCCGTTACAGTACCAATAGTAAACTTTGTAGATATAACAATAGATTCGGTATGCCTTGGGCGCAAATGATAGATGTTTAGGAACGTCAAAAATATTACCAATTGTCACTTGTCACTTTGAATAACATACCAGGTGATTCAGTTTGATATTCGCTCCCTTGTAATTTTATTATTTCAACATAAAAGTTTTGTAAGCCTACATTCTTCCATAAGAATCAGCTTCCAACAAAAATTTAACTTAGTGATAGACCAAAGTCCTTGGAAAATTTCAAAGTAAACTAAACAGATCAAATTATAATCATTTTGAATTCTCTGTACCAATATAATATTATTTTTGTTACCAACAACACAATAATTATATAACTAGTTTATTTATAGACAGTAAAGACCACTTCGCTCCGAGACGCGCCCACAAGCATGCCGTTCAATCTAACTTTTTACCATTAATCAATCACTTTTTATTACCTGAACTCAAGCCATTACACACACACTTCTTTTTCATTTCTAACTCCTCTATTCTAGCAGTTTCTCACCGAAAAGATTATTTGCCGCTCGAGCAGTATTCTGATGAATGAGCCCTCCCCATGGACACCAAGGATAACTATTTTAGAAGTTGAATGGACCCGTCCGTAGACAATAAATTTGTCACAGCACAGATAGTTGAGTGGAACAGAACATAGATGGGGAGGATGAGATGAGAAATTTACAATTAAGAAGTAACTTCAGTTAATGCAGCCTTTGCTACTTATGTCTCTCAGTTTTGCGACTTGATCAAAAACGTATGCACCACTGAATATTTACCACATCGGCCCTCGTATCATGTAAAATTTAGCCACTAGTTACAATCGCGTTGTTTTCTCAGTGTTGCCAGAGTCTATTAGACAATGTTTGTGAAATATTGGAAAAATAATATAAAATAGCAATTTCATTGAGAACTTGATTAAAAGTAATTGATTATTCGCAAATACATGCAATCAACCTCACTTTGAGACTTTTTACTCGAGTATCAGCTTAGGCTCAAGACTGACAGAGTGTCAACACTGTACCAAATCGACGTTGTGCTGGTGATCGTGTGTGATGCTAACGTCAAGAATTTACAGGTTACTTTATTACTAATTCCGAATTATTGGTTGGTTATCATTTTAAACTTCTTAAAAATGAGTAATACATTTAGCACAATCACTTCGGAATTCAACAAAAAAGTATCTAGGGTAAGGGCGTATAAGAGTACGCACTTAGTGAACAGTGCCGCATATTAACGTGTTTTCAAGAGTTTAGCGAAAAATAAACACACATAGACAAAATAAAATATTTATTCTTCCATAAAATTCTGAAAAACATAACAAATTGCAACTCAAAAAGTAAAAAAGATACATTCTGTAAGGAACTGCACATGCGTACTCTTATGCTCCACTACTTACAAGAGTACGCAAACCTGTTTATAAGAGTGCGCACATTATTTTGAGGATTTTTGGCAATTGTCGCACCCAAATTCTCCACCCTCGTAAGACGTACAGTTTTCGTGCCACCACTTCTGACATATTGCACACTGAATCCAGTCTTCAGACGGTGGATCTTCAAAAAAGTCGCCACAGGATGGACATTGCACCTCATCGTCGTCGTCTTTCTGCTTGTTAACCTTTTTCTTAGGCACCTTTTTTGGTTTCTTTTCATTTTTAGACGTTTTTTTATTTTTAATTTCTGCAAATACCTTCCTTTTTGTTTTTTCGACAGTTTTTTTGTTCTTTTCTTGTTCCTTTGCCTCAAGTTCAATTTTGAAAGGAGTGCTTGTTAAGACTTCTGATTTTTGGCTGTGGCGTCTTGTTTGGTCTGTCTGGATTTTAGGATATGGTCGTAACTCAGCAGGTTTGATGATATTGTGAGATGTACTCGGTGTAGAGTCGTTAAAATCTACTACTGTCGATTCTCCCAAAGGAATATAATAGATCTGAGAAGAGTTAGCATCTTCTTGGAAAGGATTTGCAAAAGTAACATCTTGCAGTGGTGAGCCAGTATTTGCATCAAAATCTAGTTCCAAAAGCACGGCATTCATGCTGGTTTCGTGGAGGGGGTTTTCAGTGTTCTTTCCTAGATTATTGTTAAAAGACACCTGCTCTGGAGCTGATGAGGATGTAGGAAGTTGTGCAGGTTCTCCAGGTATCCCTGACGATTTATCATTTTCACCAGCATCATCTGCAGCATCC
Organism: Crioceris asparagi; assembly: GCA_958507055.1. NCBI lineage: Eukaryota > Metazoa > Arthropoda > Insecta > Coleoptera > Chrysomelidae > Crioceris > Crioceris asparagi. The sequence continues at coordinate 120,245,941 of OY293826.1, forward strand.
AAACCTTCATTTGATTGATATAACTGCTCTTTCCCTGCCGGCATGTCCGTCACTAGAGATGGTGCAAAGTCTTCTTCAGAAAGTATGGTGGGGTCAAAAGGATAAATACCGGTGGATTTAAACGAATTTATACCCTTTTCAATATTTGACACCTTGTAGTAGGCCGTTCTAAACAGACCAGCCATCTGCTTTTGGGTAATGGCCTTACCTGGATTGGATACGAGCCAGTTGTCTGCTGCTTGAGTAAATGCAGTTTTCAGAGGTCCAAAATAACACTTATCCAGGGGCTGAAGCTTATGGCTACTATGGGGCGGTAGTGACAGAAGATGGATATTATTTTCTCTAAAGTAATTAACAAGATCAAGGCTTCTGTGAGTGGAGTGGTTATCGAGAATTAGAAGAACTGGCATGTCCTTTGCGGGTTTTGCGTGGTGACAAAAATGATTAATCCAGTTCATAAGCAAATCTGTATTAATAAAGCCAGATTCGGACACTAATGGCAGTGTATCAGCCGGTGCATCACGAAACAAGTCCTCATTCATTCTTTTTCTTGGGAAAATTAGCGCTGGAGGGATGTAAGAACCTTGAGCATTAACACAACATACTGCCGTTATGAGCTGGCCTCTTTCTGCACTTGCAACTTTTCCAACAGTTCTTTTGCCCTTTTGCGCAAAAGTTTTTGGCTTCCGATTCGGGACAGTTGACATTCCCGTTTCATCCATGTTATAAATGTATCCAGGACCGAAATGAAACTTCTCATAAAGATTCTTTAAATTTTCAAAAAATTTGTCTACCTGCGGTTTGTTGAAACCTATTATCCTTCCCAAAGAACATGGTTCTGGTTGTCGGAGAGTAATTTTTTGCCTTTGACAAAAGCCTTTAACCCACGTTTTCCCAGCTTTTTTTTTGTCAATATTAAATTTATGGGCTACACCATTAGATTGCGCAAATTCGAAGGCTATGGAAGTCAGGTCGTTCATTGTCAAACCATAGTATCTTATATCCATTTCTCTCACATAATTAGCCAATTCTCTTTCAAGAGTAGAAGAAAAAACGCACTTATAACGTCCCAGTGATTCAGGTACAGTTCCAACTTTAAGACGTTTGCGTAAAGTTGCTTCCGGGATTCCTAATTCAGCTGCAATGCTCCTTTTGCTTTGTTTTTTATTGATTTTTTCTTGTATCTCCTCCATCAACGTGGTCGTAAACCTCAGTTTTCTGTCACTTTTCCGCTTGTAGCAACTCATTTTTCCTAAAAGTTTGTGCGAACTTAGTTGAAGAAATCTAGGGATACAAGAGTACGCACATGCGTACTCTTGTAAAATTTACAGTGCGTACTCTTGTACGTTATGTCATTGTTACAAATTTAGAGTTATTTTTCTTAGAAATCGATAATCTACATGAAAGACTGATATTGCAATACATACCTTATATATTCACGAAAACTGCAAATACAAATATCCAAAGTAGTTTCGAGAAATTACGATCTCGTCCCTTTTTCGCAACGCTCAGAACTTATAGTTGACAGTGCAGCAAACAGTTTTCGCGTCTGACAGAAGAACTAACGCTTGTTATGCAGATTCCTTTTTAGCGAACATAGGAACGTATTAACAGATTCTAATAATCACACAACCAGATGGCGTGGTAATTCTGGTACCGCGAAATTTCCAATGAGTACTCTTGTAGAACGCGTACTCTTATACGCCTTCACCCTATTAAACAAACTGCTAGGCCAACACTATCAATGCTATTATTAGTCATGTCAGGGGGAGGTAGAAAACAAAATAGAGGATTTTCTAAAAATAATTGTCAGAAGATAAAATGGTTAACGGTTTCTATAACTAGAAACATTTTTTTTGTTGGAATAATTGTCTGTTGTTTACAAATGATACATTGTCAATTTGGAATAAAATAGGTTTTGATTTTTTGTTCTCATTAATGGTGTTAAAAGTTCTTACAGCTTAGTTACTTGTGGAGTCCCTCAAGGTTCAATTTTGGGTCCATTATTATTTAATGCCTATATTAATGGGTTATTGAATCTTAATTTACCGGGTGTTATTGTATCTTTTGCGGATGACACAGTCATTATTTGTAGTGGTGAGAGTTGGGATGAAGTTACAGCCAATGCCAAACATTCTTTAAAAATTATAAGGAAATGGTTTAATTATCACAAAGTGTCTTTAAATATGTCAAAATCCAGTGTTTTATATGTGTCTCTATATGCGGATAAGCTCCCTGTTACAGACGGACTCACAATACATGATGATGTTTGTTATAATAACTTAAACTGTGGATGTGATAAAATAAAAAGGGTAAATGAAGTTAAATACCTTGGTGTTATACTAGATAAAAATTGGAATTGGAAGAAAAATATTTTTAGTATTGTTAAAAAAGTAAGATACCTTCTTTTTGTTTTCTATAAAATGAGATATATTCTTGAAAAAAATGATTTATTAAAATTATACCATGCTTTGTTCTGTAGCGTCCTATTTTATGGAATTATTTGTTGGGGTTCAGCTTATTCAAATACATTAGGGCCGATAGTAAGAATACAAAAGCGTGCTATCAAAATTTTAACTTTTGGTAAACAACACAACCTTTTCTCTAGAGGGCGTATTAAATTTCATATTAAGAGTTGGATTTTAAATAATTTGAAGTTATAATATACATAGATATTGTTATATTACTTAAAAAATCTGTTTTAATATTTAATACTTCCTATACCATGTGTCTTTCTTTACATTTGTAGTTGTATTTATAGTTTTGTTGCATTTTAATTTTATTATTTGTTTATTTATTGTATATTAATATGTATATTTAGATTATGTTAAGCTTGTAGATTTTAATACATTATTAAGTTCAGGTCTACACACAGATGCTATTTGCATCTCGGTAGGGGATTGTTGGACTTTATTAAGTCAGACAATCTATTAGCATATTATTTTTTAATCAAGATTTGTATGTTAACCTGAATAAAGATTATTATTATTATTATTATTATTATTATTATTATTATTAATTTACAAAATTTGTCACGTGCAATAAAATTAAATTTGTTTAGCAAAAAAAATATCGCAAGCAGTTTAGATTCGGTGCATAAAGAATAGATTGAAAATTATAATGTCCAAGTCCGTAAAAATGGTGCTATTTTGAAAAGATTAATCGATGCGATCATTTATTTAACAAGACAGGAATATGCTTTGCGAGGACACGATGAGCAATTAGATTCAAAAAATAAAGCAAATTTTAAACAATTAATTGATCTCCTATCAGTCACAGTTAGAGCAGTTTTTAAACGAGGGTACCGTATTTACTGGAACTTCAAAATCTATTCAAAATGATCTAATTAACAGTATAACTGCGGTCATTAAGAAAAAAATACAGGATGAATTATTTATGAATATTTTTTTTATTTCATGGGAGAATAGGGCTACTGGCGAACACCAACCAAAATAACAAGTAACGCGCCGCTGCAGTACCGCAAGGTGATGTGGAAATTGCAAAGTACATAAATAATATTGTTCATATTTATAGACATAAGATCAGCCTCCCCTAGTTCAAACTTCACGAGCCGCCATTGATCAAATGATATTTAAAAGTTAAAAGTTAGGATAGAGGAAAAAAATTCTTTAGAAAAACTCGACATCATCTCTGAAGAGCATGAGTTTTTTGTTGTTCATTGGTTGAAATTTCGAGTAACACCATTTTTGACCGACGAACCCCGAACGGAGGAGGTATACAATTCGACTGTCTGCTTTATTTTTATTTTTTTTTTTTTTTTGGTTCGTGCGCGCCTTTTATATAGTAGACGATCTCCGATTTTGATGATTTTGGATTCATTTGAAAGAAGGGGATTGAGAAATGGTCCCATATTCATAAAACGCAAATCCGAAATCTCCTTCCCTCCGAAAACCGCCCCCGAAGGGGTGGTGGGGGCGAATTTTCTCGAAAATCGAAAATCTGAGTTGGTATAATTAAAGATAGGACAATATCCGGAAACGTTTAAATTGAACATTTTTTCAAAAGTGTTACGGTTTTCGAGATAGACGCATGTTAAATATGTATTATTGCTATGTGGAGAGGACAATTTCTTTCGAAAATTGAAAATTTTTCGATACTACATGAAAGATATAATTATTTGTAGCAACATTTATAATGAACATTTTTTCCTTAGAATTACGGTTTTCGAGTTAAATCGGTGTTAAATGGTAACAACTAAAATATTCAAGCGTATTTCCGCCGCGATGTTCTGAGATCTCAATAATAACCACTACATGCAAGGAATATACGTGGGTAATAGGATAAGTATTATCTTCATTGATATGGTATAGTGAACGTTCAACGATTTTCGGGACTAATGTTACACTCAAAAGTGTGAAATAAATATTTTTTACAAAAAATTGGACCGACGTTATAGTTGATGCACTGAAAAGTATAAAATAATATTACTTCTATTGGTGATGGTACTTGTGAAGTTGGTGCCAAAAGCTATCAATCTAACTGCAACTGCACAACTTCAAAAGTACTATCACCAATAGAAGTAATATTATTTTATACTTTTCAGTGCATCAACTATAACGTCGGTCCAATTTTTTGTAAAAAATATTTATTACTTTCCTACGCTACTATAGTAGCTGTATAAGGAAAGTATTGTAATCGTGTGAAATTTCCGGTATCGAGATTTTTACAAATGTTGACGTTTCAGAGTTTTCTAAGTCTAATAAACATATTTTCAGCCATTGGTCTGTCTGTCTGTATGTCTGTCTGTCCGTATGTCTGCCTGTGACAGCATTATTTCGGGAACGGAACGGTGTATTTTGTTGCTTTTTTATTTTGTTTGGTACGAATATCTCTCGCCGGTGGCACTGAATGAGAATCCTGTATACACTGGCTGTTGAGCTATAGCGAAAAAAAGTGATTTGCTATAGCGCGAAAACGGCTCTAACGATTTTCATTAAACTTGCCTAAAGTATTCTCTCAGAGCCCTTAACCACCCTCACACAGCGCTGTCTCTGAAAAGAAGCATAAAAAAGTTATGCTTGAATAAAATTTCATATTTTTCACATGCTTCTTCAGATTCTGGCTAAACGTTTCATCTTGCGAAAAAATGATATATGACCATTGTTGTTTGTCTTGACATGCTGAAAGGAATGAGTGGTAGCACGATTTGACCAGAGGATTTTTACTTTACTACCACTATTATCGTCGCTATGTAAGGTGAGTATTGTAATAGTGTAAAATTTTCTATTCACTGGAATTTGCCTGCGAGCGGTAGGAAAGTCGTGTGAGTGGACACACCAGATTTTTTACTTTCCTACGCTACTATATATAGTAGCTGTATAAGGAAAGTATTGTAATCGTGTGAAATTTTCGGTATCGAGATTTTTACAAATGTTGACGTTTCAGAGTTTTCTAAGTCTAATAAACATATTTTCAGCAATTGGTCTGCCTGTCTGTCTGTCTATCTGTCTGTATGTATGTCTGTCTGCCCGTCTGTCTTCCAGTCTGTGACAGCATTATTTTGGAAACGGATCGATGTATTTTGTTGCTTTCTTTTTTACATTGTTTGGTACCAATATCACTCGCCGGTGGCACTGAATGAGAATCCTGTATACACTGGGTGTTGAGCTATAGCCAAAAAACGTGAAAAATTTTGAAAAAACTACCTATCTAGGAAAAATTAATGAGAAAGGGCCAGTAAAACAATCGCATTACTGTGGGAAATTGGATAAGGGCATTATTGACAACTCGTCTCTCTGAAATGAGATTATTGAGCTTGCCAGTGAAATTCCGACCATGATAATTCATTCTACTCTAGTCTGAAAATCGATGGAAATTGTAGAGGACAATTCATTAAATGTTGAGGTAAACAAACAAACCACCAACAGCTGCTATCGAAGGCTGCAATAGAAAATTATTCATGCAGCGCCCCTTGTTTGCTAGCCTGATAAAATTTACGACCTTCGAGTCAACAAATCAACCAACAACACAGTTCGACGTTAGCATAGAGTAAAGAAAAATATTAATAATTTATATCAGGTATATACATAGCGCGGTGAATGTCACAAGAGCCTTATTGCAAAAGAGAAAAAGAAAACATTTGATTTAAAATTGCTGTTGGTGTATCACAAGCAAGAATTCTCTCGTACAGACTTTCCATAAAAGAGAAAAACATGTTATAATCAAAGATAATCCCACAAAGTAGATTACTTTTCAGTAACACAATTTCCGGAATATTCAGTTGTTTTTCATTCGCAAGAAATAAACACGACAGTGAGGGAGCCTAGGTATGCGAGCGTATTACTTGGAACTTGGAACGCTGAAAACTTTCCAAGACATCTCACTGGCTTAAGTGATCCAGAAATCAATATTTTGGGACATTTTGAGAATGACTTTGCAAATAGAATTAAAGAGGGCTTATTTTCTGCCTTGAGGTTAATTATATACAGTATTGCCAGTCTCTTGTCAAATTTTAAATTAGTGTAATAGTATTTTGGAACAGAACAAAACTTTGGTACCTCCGTTTAAGTGTTAAAGTTACGTTCATTTAAATTTAAAATAAATTAACATTTTTTACAAAAAACTGGTCCGACTCTATTCGTTGGTGAATTAGAAAATACAAAATGATTTCAATTCTATTGGTAATGGTAATTTTGAAATTGTGCAGTTGCAGTTAAATTGAAAACTTTTGGCATCAATTCAAAAGTACCAGAACCAATAGAACTAATATTATTTTGTATTTATCAGTGCACCAACTAATAAAGTCGGTCCAATTTTTTTTTATTATTTATTCTACACTTTTGAGTGTAACATCAGTCATCAAAAATCATAGTTTTTTATGAAAAATGGCCAATATGTTGCTACATATAATCTCCTCTTCAATTCAGCCATCGAATATTTTCAATTTTAGAAAAAAAAATCCCCCACCACATAGCCGAGACACACATATTTCCGACATTCCCACTGATGTAACTCGGAAATCTATGATTTTTTTTGAAAAATGTCTAATTCAAATCTTGCCGGATACGGTCTCTTCTTTAATTTTGAAGATGCAAATTTTCGATTTTTGAAAAAAATGCCCCCTCCAACCCTTTTGGGAGAAGTTTTTGAGGCGAAGGACATATTGAATGTCGATTCTTTTTAATGGGACCAATCCTCAATGGTCCTCTATCAAATAAAAAATTATTCATGAAAATCGAAACACGTTTACTATTTATCCATTAAAAAAAGACATGCTGATAAACAGTCGAATTGTATACCTCCCTTATTTGGTTCGTCGGTCAAAAATATATGATGTGTCTTCCCAGTCTTTGATCCATTTTGGATATCGTGCCAACATGAATCGCCTTGTCTCAGCTCTTTACATTTCTCTCCATAATACCAAGAAATCACAAAATATGGGCAAAGATTAGCCATGGCGTGATGACGTTTTGTGGTGATTTAGAGTTTTGTTGTTCTTTTGAGTGCTTCATTTTGCAAGAAACCACACGACGTCACTGCGCAAAGCAGACGATACTGGAAATGGCTTCAATTATATCTTGTTTTCTCTGTATTAGGGTTTCAGTCTATGTTCAGCGTCTCTAAAGAATTCTCCAATCGATGTTCCGTCTACTTATCACGTAACTAATAACTCCAACGCACACTGCGACTATTTTACAATCTTTACTGTCAAAACGATTTGGTACAGTGTTGCCAAACAGTCAATCATGATCTTATGCTGATGCTCAGAAAAACGTACCATTTTCGAATAAAAAATATCCAAGCGAAGTTGATTGCATGCATTTATGAATAATAAATGCTATTTTACCTAATCATAGGTATTCATTAATATTATTTTCACTTATTTATCCATTTTTTTTTTAAATAACTAAAAATGTAAGCGTCATGCTTGCTTATCTAAAATGACACATTTTTGTAGCACTGTTACTAGAATGCGGTAGCAACATCATAGCAACTGATTGCTAATTTTACATAAGTTCTGTATACGTAGTTGGTGATCTTTTGCTGCCTCTGAAGCCTTCTGCTTTGCCCTGTAACTCTGTATTGTTATTTTTTTCTTCGAATGACAAGCCCAATATAAGATTTTATCTTCCCAGTAACGGTTACAACAATATGAATGTGAAAAATTGTTGCTCCTATAGTCTGAAATCTCTGGTTATAAACTAATTTTAATTAATATTATTTTGTATTTTTCCAGTCCACAGAATAATAAAGTGAATAAAATTCGTGTTCGAAATCGATTCTAACCACTTGAATATGGCTTTGAGTCTTTCTGAAACACATCAAACTGAATTATAATCGCTATCTTACCCCAAAGACTTTTATGAATATTCTCAATATGCCGATACTTCTTTTTTATTAATTCTATTTTGCATATCTATAACAATTAAGTTATAGATTAGACACCGATTGTGTGAGATTTTTAACTTAACCGGAAAGGCTACTTCTATCTTTTTGCATAAAGAAAAATTACATTTGGCCTAAATTTCTTGTTCAATATTTTACTGTTAGCTCATCTTTCGGACAGTACTCTGATGTTTATCTTGGATTCGCGTACCAATTATCATAAAGAATTAGACAATAGCTACCCCCGCTCGAAAGAGATAAAAGAAAGTTATTTGGAAAATGTAGCAAGAAAAATAAGAAACATAAATTCGTTATAGACATTCAAAGGGCCATGTCTGAAATGAAAAACCAACAGAAAGTTTTAAAGTAATCAGTATCAAATAAAAAGTTTTGATAGAATTGAATCTGTAATCTTAAAACAACAAACGAAAGATGAGTTTGTCTACTTATAATATATTAAAGGCCTTAAAAAATTATAAATCCAGAGAGTATGAATTTGAAAACACAGAAAAAATCTTTATTTAAAGATATTTCTGTTGAACTTATAAGTATAAATCTGCAGATGTTTTTTCTTAACATCTTTTATGAAAGGTTGTTGTAAACTCTGGAATCGAAATCGTTAAAAGAACATATACATGAAAAATCATATCAAATGTAATCAGATATTTAATGAAAAATATGTTTTGAGTGTTTTATAAACAATTGTTTTAGTATCTCATTTCTATGCCTAAATTCACTTAAGCCTCATTAGTCACAATATTTTCTTTGATGCAAATTTCACTAATGATGCAGGGATACAGATGTTTTCAAGGTAGCCAGAAAAATAATTATTTTCCCTTTCCAAATAACACCTTAAAAATGTATAATATGCTATTAATATTTCAACCCACAGTTTTACTCACGAACGTACAAAATTCTTAATGCGATAAAATGTGGGGAGAAGTTTATTAGCTCCGGACAGCACGGAAGTAGGTATTTCGGTTAATAAGAATTGAGAATTTTGTAAATTACAATGATGTTTTATAATATAGATAATAATTTATATATTTTTATTGGAAATACTTTTTGGTATATAACAACATTTTAGTGGCCGCAGCGGATAGTTAAATTTCACAGGTTTTAATTTATATAAATTTTCTATCACTTTTTTTGGAAAATGTTCCAATCTAAAATTTTTGCCATTTATTGAAATCTTTTCAAAAACTTTGAACGGCTGCCATTTTGAAACAGCTATACTGGGTTTCACACTAAGAATACAGTGTTTCCGTTCTTTAACATTTCCTGTAATATTTTCTGGCATTATTTCGAAATTCTTTGTTTATAATTAGATAATAATTAAAATGTTGAGATAAAATTTAAGGCCAACAGGTGAAATTTGCTTGAGACAGGCCTGATGGCAGGTCGAGCCCGGCAGAACAACGCGATGGCAACGATGGCCTCCATAAGACGCCACACTGCATTCTTAGTTTGAAACGCACTATAGATCGATCAGTGACAGTAGATACATTGAAAAAAATCCAATTATGTCGAATCTTCTGATCAAATAAGTCTAAAATTTGATGAACATCTTATGATTATAGAGAATAACACAAGACTATTTCCTTTTTGATCGACTAACCCAAACGGAGGCGATATACAATTCGACTATCTGCTTTTTTGCCCGACTTCTCAAACGGAGGAGGTATACATTTCTGCATGTTTTTCTTACATTTGCTCACCACATTTTGCATAGTGCTCCGATTTTGATGATTTTCATTTCATTTGAGAGAGTGCGTTGAGAATTGGCCCCATTGAAAAATCAATATTAGACGTATTCTTCCCCTTAAATTGGACATTCTTAAAAATAATCACTGGTTTCCGCGTTACAGTCTGAAATATGTGTTTCAGCTATAAGGAGGGGCAATTTTTTCCTAGAATCGCGAATTCGGAGATTCGAAAGTTAGAGAGAGGACTTGTACCAGCAACGGTAAAGTCTGAAATATGTGATAGGCGCTATGTGGAAGGGGATTTTTTTTTCAAAAAATGAAAATATGAGACGGTCAAATTAAAGAAGAGATCATATATGTAGGTACCAAGATTTAAAATGAACATTTTTTTCAGAAGAGTTACGGTTTCAGAGTTGCAGCAGTAAAGCCGGAAATATGTATATTTTCGCCGCGATGTTTTGAGATCACTGTATAATATAACAAGTACAAGCTAAACCTTATACATGGTAATATAGTAAGTAATATATTACTTATACTATCTTCTTTGGTATTAGTGAACGTTCAACAATTTTCATAACTAATGTTACACTCAAAATTGTGAGATAAATATTTTTTTACAATAAATTGGACCAACTTTATTAGATGTTGCACTGAAAAATACAAAATAGTATTAATACTATTGGTGCTGGTACTTTTGGAATTGGTGCCTACAACAAACCACAAAGGCCATCTAGTTATTGTGAGATAATAGTTATAATAATAAACAGAGTTGTACAGATGATTGTATTATTATCGAGTACATAAAATTACATCAAATAAACATATAATTAAAAACATATCAGTGGCAACGAGAAAAAGTAAGAAATAGATGACATTTCACGGTCATTTAAATAATTAATTCACATCCACCATCAAGAAGAATCGGAAAAGATCGGGACATAACCTGCATTTGCACATGAGCTACTGAAACTGAAATATTATCAAATATCAAAATGGAGCCAGAACAATTACAAGCATTAATTGATGCTATGAATCGAAATCAACAACTACTAATAGAAACTTTAATCAACCGCACTGGGGTTCAACAGCAAAGGGAGCGAAATCGAGCTACAATCATCAACATTTCTCATGTGCCGCCATTCGAAGACTTCGATCCTGAGAAAGAAAAATTCACATATTATAAGCAAAGGTTTGAAAACTGAATCAAGATGAAGGATTTATTCGAAGATAAACCAAGATGCGCCCAGATGCTCTTAAATTCTGTTGCTGCACGGAATTATAATGTACTTGCTGCGTTGGTAGCATCTAAAAACCCAGATGAACTTTAATTCGATAAACTAATGAAGGGACTTGAAAAACATTTATCACCAAAATGCAGAGCATTGGTAAGTCAACATTTATTTCTTTCAACTTACCAAAATCATCGAGCTTCTATTGCTGATTACGTTACTGCACTTCGGCGTAAATTAAGTGATTGGGAATTTAATTCATCTTGTCAATGTGGAAATGATATTTCGGCAGCTAATTTATTTCTCAGAGCACAATTCATTCGTGGAATTAAGGATAGTTTCATAAAGGAGCAAATCCTTCAGTCCGAGTTAGAAACGTTCGATGACATTGTAAACAAGGTCATTGCCTTGGAAGCCTCGAAAGCTGACAGCAGAGAGTTATCGAAAAATTTACCATTAAATTCAAATACAAAAAATAATGCTGCTGAAGAAACAAATGAAGTAAAACATATTAACCAACTAATAACGTCGGTTCAATTTTTTGTAAAAAATATTCATATTCATCATATCTGTTACCATTTTTTAGCAAATAAGTTGCTGCACATTTATGTGATAAAAAATAATGAACTTTTTTATGTATATTCGTTTTTTTTTTCTATCTTTCTAAATTAATTATGTGACTTGCCATCGGGAAATTAATTAAACTGTTACATTTATTTTTTGATTATAAAACGAGAAAGACAGAGCCAATATTTAAAAAAAAACAACACTACCTAGATGAGATTTCAATGAGCACGATAGCGTCAATGTCGCTTTCTCAAAAAACTAAAACATTTGATTAATTGTAACGACCTTGGACACGCAAGTTCAGTTAATGCGTAGTCACGCCTCATCTTAATAAAATTCTTTTCCATTTTCATAATAGTTTTTACGATCCGAAATAATGTTGTAACTCGTTAAGATATTATATAACTTTTATGTGTCGGGTCTCTACTTTTTTCCCAGATTATGACATCATTAGCAGTAAAACACTACAACTAATAGTCGGTCGAGTCAAAAAGGGTTTCGTGATTGTATTGGGTAAATATCATGTATACCTAAAGCTTTATCAGAAATCTGGTGATTGATTATAATGAGGTGGGGATAATTGAGACATTGACGAAGTAATGAGCTGGCTTATAAGGTTTGCATGAATGTGAATAAATTTTGTGTAAGTGATACTAAAATCAATGTGGCAATTTATATTGTATATTTTCTATATGAAACCAATTATAGTTTTGGGCTCAATCAGAGCTATACAGGGTTTCAACGGATTTATCACACAAGCAACAACATCTATACCTAAATTATTACAGAGATAAATAAAATTTCATTGGAGTATATATAATAAAACAAGGACAGCTTTCAGACACGACTAAATCTCGAATGAATTACTAACATACGGCGAAACAAAAATGGAAGAAGAACTAGGTACCCTGCACCAAACATAATTACATCAACCAGAAGAACACCAACCGACTGGAAAAACAGCATCACGATACCAATATACAAAGATAAGAACGATCCAGAAAATTACAGAAGGGTCATATTATTTACCAACACAAGCAGGCTACTCACTAACATCATTACAGGTACAACAAAAACTGAAAAATCGATAGAATTCGACAAGCCCTTATTTCTTTATATGGTGGATGAAAAACTGACGTTTGAAAAATGTTGGCACAACTTCAAAAGTACCAGAACCAATAGAATTAATATTATTTTGTATTTTTCAGTGCACCAACTAATAAAGTCGGTCCAACTTTTGAGTATATCATTAGCCATCAAAATCATTTAACGTTCGCCAAAGAAGATAATGCGTTAGACTTACTTATTCAGAGATTTCGGAGTTTCGCATTTCTGTAACTCGGAAAGCTATGACTTTTTGGAAAAATTTCAAGATCAAATGTTGCTGGATATTATCTCTTCTTTAATTTGAACCTATGATTATTTCTAAAAATGTCAAATTTAAACATTTCCGGATATGGGACTTTCCTTAATTCTACCGTCTCGGATTTTCAATTTTCGGGAAATATTGCCCCCACCACCCCCTTTGGGGAAGTTTTGGAGGGGGAGGGCATGTCTAATATTGAGTTTTCTTTCAATGGGACCAATTCTCAAATGAAAAAAAATCATCAAAATCGGAGAACGCTTACTATATACCTCCTCCGTTTCAGAAGTTCGTCAAAAACATACATTTTTGACATAAAGAAATGAAGTTTTTGAAAACATGAGCGGAGGAAATTTTTAATTTTTATAAGAGTAACTAGATAACCCAAAAAAGTCAAAAAATGTTAATGTTTTTGTTATTTTTAATAAAAAAATATGTTCTATCGTGGTATTCCAAATAGAATGACACGCAGTTTTCAATGACAATATATAATATCTGCCATAAAGGATTCATTATGAAATCGGCTCTTAATCCATTGTCAAATCAATAGAGCGAATAAGATGTAAACTGGCAGTTAACAACCAACCAATACAGCAACCTTCAAAGTGTTCTAGCCACAAAGATTTGATTAGGGGAAAACGATAGGGCGACGATTCTGGAAAGATAATGTGGACAGAATGGAAGAACACAGACGGTTGAAATGGGCAAAAGCGAAAAAAACAGCACAAGAGACATCCTTGTAGTTGAACCTCTATGAAGCCTAGAACTATGTCGTACGTCGTATTCTATATTTTTGGAATTTTGAGAGAAGTTGGAAGATACTTTAAAAAAAATCATATGTTAATTTGGAATATTTATTCAGTTTTAACATAAACCTACAAAATCAATTAGAAAGGGGACCATATCCTGAAACATTTAAATTGAACATTTTTTTAAACAGTTACGATTTTCGAGTTACAAAAATGGTTAAGTCTGAAATATGTGATATGTGTATTTCCACTATATGGAAGGAGCATTTTTTTTTTCGGAAATTGAAAATATGAGACGACCAAATAGAAGAAGAGATTATATTTATGTAACAGCATTTAAATTGGACATTCTTTCAAAAGAGTTACGGTTTTCGAGTTACAGCAGTAAAGTCTGAAATATGTGTATCTGCGATGTTTTGAAATCTTTGAATAATAATAAGTACAAGCTAAGCCTAGGTATACATGGGTAATAGGATAAGTACTATTTTATTAGTGAATGTTCAACAATTTTCATGACTAATGATTTACTCAAAAGTGTGAAATAAACATTTTCGCAAGAAATTGGACCAAGTTTATTAGTTGGTGCACCGAAAAATACAAAATAATATTAGTGCTATTGGTGATGGTACTTTTGGTGTTGGTGCATAAAACTACAAAATAATACCGAGTTTTATCAATAGTTTCTCTAATGAATATAATGAAAACTCGATCAGATTGTCATATTTTTCATAATTACTCGGATTATAATCATCCTTACATTCTATTTTTTTGTTTTTAATAACTGTAATACATATTCCCGAAGAGATATATATACCTGTGCACGGGTCCAATACAAACAACAACCATGGCTGAGGCGTGACTCGAACCCGCGCTCACGATGTGCTCTAGCAGGCTACGAACGCATTTCCAGCGCCTTAAGCCATCGTGACCATCGGCCTTGTTTGTTATCAATGAAATTCCTGAAAATTTGAATCAACATTGATTTAAAAAAGTTAATCTACAAACTAGGCACTAGGCAATGCAGTAGTTTGTCAAACTTACCTATTAGTTCATTTTTAAATTTTGTTGTTTTTCTGTTAAGCCATAAAAAATTTGGAATTTCTCAAAGATAATTATCAATCAAATTTTTGCAAAAAGACATCGAAATTTTTATCAACATTGTTTTTCTCGTTGCTGAATGAAACGTTACAAAAAGTATGTATAAATAGGGAGAGTCGCTTATTTTGGATCGACTTGTAAATTGGACCATCTAATTTTTGAGCCAATGATCACAGTGTGTCTCCATCTTATGATGCCACTAAGAACTACAAAGCACAGAAACGCAAAGTCTCATCATAGGTGGCATTTATGACAGGCGTTAGTGATATGTGAGACGTTTTTGCTAATTAGGCTGGTTAATGTTAAATTTTATCCACTTACCGTTCAGTGAGGAATATAACAGGTAAGTAGCAAGTATTTTGTGTGAATTTATTAAGTTTCTGTGGTGTATCTTGTTCATGTTCATGATATAACCTGAATGGTTCAGTTTCTCAGGTATAAATAAAAGAGCTTCGATTTTAGACACGCATAGGTTCCCTATATTAGACCACTATCGGTTTCCATAATTGGACCGGTCCAATAAGGGAAACCAATAGTAGTCCATTATAGAAAACCTCGATATTTCTGACACAGCAAGTTAAGCATTTCAATTTTACAGAATAGCAAAACGAGAGAAATATGGAAAATGGAGCGAGGAAGTTTGACTGGACGCTCTTGATACATTTCATCAGTAACCATTTCAATAAAGAGAAAATTATGGCGGGTAAAAAATGGCACTACGGCTTTATGAGACGACACAAGGAATTATCGTTACGTCACCAAATCTTTAACGTAGATGAAACAGGCTGCTCTACTGTTCAGAGAAGATGTCGAAAAGTGATTGCACTTAAGGGAAAGAGTCAGGTTGGAAGCATTGCAAGCGGAGAGAGGGGTGTTAAGACGACGGTCGTTTGCGGTGTAAGCGCCGCAAGATAATACGTCCGGACAATGATTATTTTTAAAAGAAATCGATATCAGGAGGAGCTTGCCACTGGTGCACCACCTGGTAGCGTGGTTACAATTAGTGACTCAAGGTACATTAACTCTGAATTATTCTTCCGATGGTTCATTTTATAAAAACAGTAAAGCCTTTTCAAGAAAATCGAGTTTTGCTTTTGCTTGATGGCCATTCGACCCACAGTAAAAACCTCGAAGCACTGGATCTTGCACGGAGAAACGGGGTGAGGTTGCTACAGTTACCTAGCCATACTACTCAAAGGCTCCAGCCACTAGATGTAGGATTCTTCAGGTCCTTCCAAAATTTTTACGCCCAAGGAATAGAAAAGTGGTTGCGAACCAATGTAGGCCGCACTTTTGGTTTGGCAGCAAGTGTGAGAAATGCTGAAAGTGCTTTTCGCGCTACCGGAATATGGCCAATAGACAGAAACGTTTTCAGCGCAAGTGATTTTGTAAACTTTCACAAACTTTAAATGCGTCTGTGACCAGCTCGCCGCCGCCTGAAAAGTCATCTTTGGATGTTGATGATGAATATAACCAAACGTTGTCAACCTTTCGCCAACAAAATAAACACAATTCATCTAAATCAACACTGAATGTTTCGATAGAAAACATTTCTCCGCTGCCAGCCAGAACGCAAGAAACAAGAAAACCTAGGAATAATAACCGTACACAAGGTACAATCGAATTAACTACTTATACATAGTTTAAGTACAACTTTAGATATCTCATAATCACCGATACAGGAATTAAGAAAACTGCAAGTTAAATAAAAAAACTGCAAATAAGTAAAAAAATTGATAGCAACCATGGAAATTTAATATATTTTTGACCGAATTCCCACAAGAACGAGGTATACAATTTTCATGTATGTCTGTTTTAGGTAAATTTCTTATAGAAATGTACCTATTGCGATCGTTCACACTTTTGAATTTCGAAAAAATTTCAACGGCATGTTGTTATATGTCTATAAGTTAGTCCAATAAAACATTTGGTTCAAAAGTTTATATATATATATATATATAAATAAAAAGATGTTCTTGGGGATGCAGTCATATATTCAATAAAATTCTTTGACTGAAGCCGAGCTTTCGAGAATGTTTATTGTCTTCTTCAGGGCAAAAATCGTGAATTTAGAATAAATTTTTGCCCTGAAGAAGAGAATAAACATTCTCGAACGCTCGGCTTCAGTCAAAGAATTTTATTGAATATATGACAGCATCCCCAAGAACATCTTTTTATTTATTATAAATCCAGTCAAGAATACAAAATCAATATATATATATATATGGGATATTACGAAATTTGTTAACACGATAGAGGTCGCAGTTTTGAAGGTATCGAGTTCAAATTTGCTACAAAAATCAATCTCTCAAATATCTCAGTCGAGTTCGTTATTGCGCAATATCGGGTAAATAGTTTCAAAATGGCGACTATTCAAACATTAAAAAAAATTATCAATAAAGAGCCGTAGAGTAAATATCATCAAAAATAAATTTAAGTTATAGATATAATCAGTACCTACAACTTTTGTTCAAAGCAATCTTTCATAAAATACACAGGTAAAAAAATAAAAATTAATAAAAAAAATAACAAATATTGATAAAACATGAACACTCAATATAAATTTCATGTAATTGTACATTTTCTGGAGATCTTAATATAGACCCTGATTGAAAAAATATATAGTATATTTATTGAAAAGAAATAGGCGAAAAAAAAATTCTGCCTTGAAGTGGAACTCGAACCCTGTCTGCTTTATATTCAACAGCCAAAACAAAAACCTCTAACCGCAAGGCTATGACACAAACGACAGTTTTATTTAATAAAATGTAGGTATACCAATAAAAAGGTTGTTCAAATTTCAATTCAATGAATTTTGAAAAATTTACCTTTCCGCTGACTACAGGCCATCGGGATTTTTTTTTAAATTTATTTAGAACTAGCTATTGCCTGCGACTGCGATTCTGTGTGGAATTTAGTTTCATCTGAATATCTTTAAAATTAAAAAAACCACATGACATAATTAACATTAACCTTACGCCTGAACAATGAAAGTAATTAGAACAAGAAAAATCCATAAGACCATCGTCCATATTAATTTCCCCATCCAACATGGAATGTATCTACCGCTTTGTGTGGCAGGATGACAAAGTGATTACGGTCTATGTACAGCCATGATTCGCAATCTTGCCATCACACACTCTGCTGCTATGCTGTGTATTATAATTAATAAATGTGGCGTGTGATGCCATTTCAAAATCGGTACAAGGCAATCCAATTTATACAGAACATCGTCAAAGTCGGTTGTTGAATGTGCAATAATGCCATTGTGGTGTGTGGAGGGCTTCATCCATCACATTGTTTTTTTCAAATAATGGCATCAAGGGCAAATTGTACATGCAGTTCATGCAAGAAGAATTAATCCTTCTCGAAACTTATGAGATTTTGACATGAAGGGATGGACTTAATGGTGGTATAAATCATCAGCTATGGTGATGTTTGATCGATATTAGAATACTCTTGAGGACGATGGCTATTGACCATAGCGTGTAAAAAGGAGTTGGTAGGTACAAGAAAGTAGTTGCCTTAATTTCTTGAAACTTCGTCATCCAAAATAACAGAAAGAACTGAAACAGGTTAATCTTGGCAAGATATTATCATTATTTCACACAGCCATGCTGCGTATACCTAATGCCGTGGATATAATTAACTTCCAGATGGCTTAGGAATGCCCAGAAAAACTATATGAACTAGGCAAGAACGGCACTGTTACCATGCGATGGATTCCGGGACATACTGAATTGAAGGTTAACTGAATAGCAGACGTACTCCCAAAAAAGGAGCTGTATTACCAATACAATACTTAAGAAAGAAGTAGCAACATAACAAAAGATCCCAATACTGGATAGAATTATACGAAATGGGACAGACCATGATAATATAGGGAAACTATGCCAAGAAAAGATCAGTTATACTAAAAATAGGCTCAGAATCCTAACGGGAATTGCAACAAGACACTGGCGATTTAGAGGGCATCTTAAGAAACTGAGATTTGGAAAGGGAAAAAAATGCAGATTTGGCAAAGAACAGGAAAGAACGTTTTAAAATGCATTACCCTTCAAAATCCGAGAGTACCATACCTCGGAAAACATCAAATAAAATAGGTGGATCTACCTAACGTATGGCCATCCGATATCTTGAATTTTTTAAATATTAGAGGACTATAAGAAGAGAACATGACTTCAGATCATGAACAAATATAGGGAGGACGAGTAACACGAGTAGTGGGAGTAGCATAAAAAACATTGGGTTATCGTATGTCATTTCGGTAGGTTGCGCAAAATCACGCTGCGCATCCTTATGTAGTATGGGCGAAGGAAACTTAAATACAATAAAAGACACTCAGTGAAATACTGCGCAACATACCAAATTGACAACTTATCACGGGTCGTTATTTCAGCCACTTCTGCTTATAGAACAGGATACAGAGTTAGTCATCCTCCATTTATATATTCTTGCTTCAGATCATCAGATTTGCAGTAATAACTTTTATCTTGATGATTAATTTTTGGGCCTTCAAGATTCTAGACCCACCATAACCTAAAACAAGGTTATTTGGGTAATTTTAAAAATATTCTACAAGAACAGCAAGATTTAATTCTTGTAAATAGTAATTTAAAAATATAAGTATTTAGTGTTCTAGGAAATATTTATCTCTAGTATTGATTACTTATTTAATCATTCAATAAACGCTTAACAAATTATATAAATTCTTTTCTAGGGATACTGGACTGGCAATGGAAAGTCATGATCGAAACGGATTGGATAGAAACGTTCAACCAAGCAATGGGCCTTTTTGGATCGCATTGGTATCAATCCAAGGTGTCAACTGTTGAATTAAAGCAATTTATTATGCACAAGTTTGTTAAATTGTTATCCGTGTGTTTATTTGTTTAATTGATTAAATAACTGCTACTCAAGTCACCAATTGTTTGCTTCCCAATTCGCGATCCGAGTCTCGCTACAATATATTTATTCTTCTTTGTCCCAATTACAACAGTGCATGGGTAATTATAACACTTTTTGCTTATTGTTATAATGCAATCATAATCTGCAAAAATGAATTTTTTCCTTTGGGAATTTCTATATTAGGTATATAGGCTTTGTATTTATAAAAAATTGGAGGTTGCGCCACGCCCAAATGGCGGATTGACATATTTTCGCCATTCCCAAAAGTATATGACCATTTTAGTAAGTTTGATACATAAATATAACCCATATAATGAACCCCAAAATCTCTAACTAGGGCTAATACCTGTGTAATTAAAGTAGAAATCTCACAGAAACATGAATACTATTAAAATGCCAAATTTTAGGATATAGTTGTGCCAATCAGTGACTTTAGATAAATGCAGTAATCCTACAAGTGTTGACGGATAAATTATTTTAAGCAATACTGTTTGTTAATGTTTTTTAAACAATAATTGTGTTTTATCATCATGATAACCAGCAAATACATAATATAAAAATGCTAGAAATAATTCGCTTTAATAGATAGTTGCTTATATTTTGAAAACCTGACCATTAAAGTATAGGAACATGATATATCATTTCAAAGGTATTTTGATTCTCTATCTAAGAAAAGAATAAAATATGGGGTGTTCTGTTTAAAAAACGCATTTTTGGGTCCTTATAGATCTGATGGAAAGATGAAGAATTTTGAGCGACCCTGTATAACATAAAAATAAAACCTTCAACACTGACTAAGAAAGAAGTCTTTCTAAAACTATTACCGGAATTTCATCGTTTCACAATTCTAAAATTCAGAGTAATGGGCTATTGATTGGAGCTCTGTTTTGAACAAAACAAAAGAAAATTAATTAATTCACTGGAAACTGTAAGAGATAGTTATGGATAGCTTATGAAAAAATAACCAGAAGGCGATAGAGAATCTAATAAATTGATAATATATAGAGTGTCTCATTTGAAAAATCAAAGTTGTTAATATCTTGATATAAGTGGCAACGTCGCAAGGCTGAAAATATTTTCATTTGATAGATCTCGAGGTATATTCTACATAATACAATTTTCAGAACGATCCTACGAATAGTTTTCCATAAACGTCTAAGGTACCGTCGACCCTGAATCACCCTGTATATATGATCTTTTCTAAGAAAACAAAAACATTTTTCTCTGATTGTCATATTCTTGAGTATTTGGTGTTAATTTAGAAATAAGCCAAATATTTTCCACTAGAAACAACAAATAATACACAAATGTTTTTCTCGCCCAAAATAAAAAAATGCTTTGAATTCCTCTTTAAATTCAAAACAGAGCTATCGCGAGTTATATTTCTTCTGCACGCCATTAGTGAGTGAGAGAGCAGCTGCTATAGAATTAATTTCAATGAGAGTTTTTTCCATAAAAAATCATCAAGTCGATAAACATTTCCCTTGAAAAACTAGTGAAAGAAGCCAATGAATGAGTGGAACGTGGACACGCAACCATATGGTATGAAGAAGAGCAAATATCAGTCCTCCAAATACATACCTATGTTATTGACCTCTGCAACGTCGATAGCGTTTAAGATTTTCTCAAAATATCCGCCTTTTTAAATTCAAGATAGCCATTGCACTCCCTAGCGGCCATTTTGAAGCCTTGAAATAATTTTCAGCATTTTCTCTTGGCAATTTTATTCACTAGGTAGGTAATTGTTTACTACAAATCTCTACAATGAGTACTTTCTAAGATACAGCACTTTGCTCGCTTATTTGTTCACCCTGTACAAATCCTTCTCAAACTAAAACATTTTAAATGGATGGGAATTATTTTATATCCATTTTTCAACCTGTCACTTAAAGTAAAATAAAACACTGTTCCGGATTAAATACCAACAACAGAATGTTCACAGAACAGAAGAAGCAGAAGAATTTACCGTTTTGAAAACTGCAAAACTCTTATGAAAAATTATTCTCATTAAAATGGCTCTGGAACAAGAAATGTCTGGAAACCGAGAAGCACATAGTTGAAGTTCTGGCACTGCTATATTTAGTGAGATTGAACGAGAGTTTCTTGTTTCTCTGCACCCGTTTCACACTGTTTTCAGTATAATAAATGTTCAGAGTAAATTTTTCCATTTTCACAAACTTTTCTAGGTACTTGCAGTGGTTGCATGTACTTACATTCATAAGTTGATAAATTTTGGATAGCAGATTGCTGAAAATACTCAATTTAGTGGCAGCAAGACAAGTCATCCAACAGAAATTGTATATTGATTACATCAAGATGATTGTGGGCACTTTATATGTGGACACTTTATATGGACACTTCAATCTCAAAGGCCATGACATTTATGTCACATTTAGTCTCTGGCTTACTAGATCCTTCAGAAAATCCTTTCATGTATGGACACCAAACGTTTCATGTGATTTTGTAGCCGCAGTATCATCAAACTTCATTGAGAATTATTAAACAGTATCCCTCACGAATGCGAGATAAATTGCTCATAGAAAAAATATTTCTACTTCTCTTTAGCTAATTCCACCAAACTTAAAATTCGTCCGATTGACTCTTCTGACCATTCATTTTTTTACCAGCTTATGAAATGTCATACTTTTGATGCGCGTTGAGAGGATACTTAAAACCTTCCAGCAGAAGGAAAGTTTGAACCGTTTTAGTGTTATAGTCTTGTGGAAAGCATGTCTTTTAGTTCCCGAGATAATCTTTTATACAGATAGACATAAAAAATGGCTTAAAGTCGTTTTTTGGGCACCGTAACATTAAGATCTGTTGAAAGCTGAATATGGAAAATGTCTCAAGATTACAATGGTTTCATTAAATATCCTTTTCTATTGTTGCAGGTAAGTGCACATCAGAAACGATTAAATGAACCATAGTATATTTTGCATTAGAACCCAGGTGATCAAGAAATCTTACACATTCTTGTGATAATCTTCTTATATATGTATATTTTTTTGAATATACAAATATAAAAAACAATTGCAGCATAATTTGCCATAAATGAGCTGTAAATTTGCACGTAAGAAAGAGAATTTGTAGCTCTTGTATTTCCTGGAGAATTCATGGTCGTTGAGTTTACATAAGTCATCATCGTATCTTAACATAGCGTCAGTCAGTATGTCAAAAACGAGTGTATTAAAATATAAGGTGTGTTATATCATTGTGATAGGAATAACTTTTTATATAGAATACATATATAATTTACAGGGTGTTGTATTTAGAAAAATATAAGTAAGGCTTATATGTCAGAGAATTGATAGTGGTAACTTGGAATAAAACTTGGCTAGTAACTGTACAATATATTTTTCAATATACTTTGATTTATTTAAAAACAAAGAAAGTATAGCGAATGAAAATGTTATCAAGATAGATTGAACAAGTGTTTCTTGAGGGAGATACGGTGATAGTTACGCTAATTTAGGACGACCATGAATTTTCTTTTTTCACAGCAAATTTACGGATAATTTATGGTAAATATTACTGGTACTCACAAAAGAATCGGTTATTAATCAAGTAAGATACGGTGACAGTTGCGGTAACTTTGGATGACCATAAATTTGGAGAAAAAAAATGCTGCAAATTTTTTTTTTCACGGCTAACTTACGCAAATTTTTGATAGTTATTATTTGATGAAGAAAAGGTGATGGCGGTTCTAAATTTATATAGGGGAGGGTGGGGCAAGATGACGCACGGGGCATGTTGACAAATTTTGTTTTTCCTGATACATATAATTTTTGATCGTACCGCGACCTAACGTTTAGAAGCTGCCAACCATGTACTTGTAACGTGCAAGAATAGATGGCGCTGGATTCAGTTATAAAAGAGTTATTGCGAATGAAGTGAATTACTTCGATTCACTGCAATATTGTGTAGGTGAAATATAAGGATTTTTGCAAAAGCAAACGGTAAGTACAGATGTTTGTTTGATTTGCCACATATAATGGACTGCTTGAAACAAATCAACGTTATTGCATAATGTGAAATACTTGATTTTATGTTTAAAGATTAAATAAACATTTTAGGTTACCCGTGGGGCAAGTTGACGGGGGCCTGTTGACGAATTCGTCAACTTGCCCCACAATTCTGGTGCAAGAACAATATTAATTAAAGACGGTAACTGTTTCTTCCAGATGGTGAGACATTACGTTAAGAAGACCGTACGTCGATCCTGATCCGTTAATTGAAGCACTTCATGCTGTAGAAGAGGAAAAAATTAGCGTTAACAGTGCCAGCCAAACATTTGAAATATCTGAACCTACTCTCCGATGATACCTGAAGAAACACAGACAAAACGAAGCACTGCCGAGTAGCGGAGCTAGGCACATAACATTACTTTCAACGAGGTACAGGAAAGAGAAGTGGTAAAACGTAACGTTTTTGAATCATCTTCTTCACCAAGAGAGGCTTCTTCCAAAAAAGAAGAAATTATCTGTCCAGGATGCGAGAAACTTTATTCCGATCCTCCGTCTGAGGACTGGATAGAGTACAACAAGTGCGCTTCATGGTAGCATGAATCGTGCACGGAGTATAAGGGTCAAGGAGAGTTTAAATGCGATTTATATTTGTAACCGTCATCTTGCCACAATGTGTTCTTTATCTTGCCCCTCCTACGGGGCAATATGACTTTAATGCATTAATTATGATTTTAATTTTTTGTTGAAATGTTCATAAGAATTATTTATTTATTTTATCACTGGTGTATAGATAATACATTTATGTATGTTTCTAATATATTTAAGTTTTTTCAAAAACAGTGCATTAATTTATAAATGACAATTTCCCTTAACCTAGTCAACTTGCCCCACCCTCCCCTAAAATTTGCACGATCATGAATTTTCCATGAAATACAAGAGCTGCAAATTTTCTTTTTCCAAGGCAAATTTATGGCTAATTTGCGGCAATTTTGATGGTACTACCAAAAGAATCAGTGGTTATTTGAGAAAGATACGGTGCTAACTTTATATGAACATAGCACGACCACGAATTTTCCGAAAAATACAAGAGCTGCAAATTTTCTTTTTGACGGCAAATTATGGCACATTTTTTTTATTTATATGGTTGTGCTAAGTTTACTCGCATCTTGCGAGAATATCAACGGTTATTAACGCAGCTGGCTGAGGGGCCATTAAGTAAGTATTTAGGTGAAATTCTCTTTTTGTATTTTCTGTTTTCATATTTTGGCATTGATATATAAGAGACTGCGTATTATACGTATACTGATTTCCTCTGTACTTATTTTCGCTATTTACAAGGAATATTTTGGCTAGATCTCTAAAATGGAAACAATAATAATTTTCTGGACAATAGAAATTTTGCTCCTACCTTTTATAAAATCCACAGCCATCTCCAAACCATACGTATCCTTGTCACAGTCATCCAAAATGTGGGCTCCTAAAGTGACGCCACCTCCAAAGAATTCGGTATCTCTGTTGATGATATCCAGCGTGAAGAGCATGGTCTCCAAAGCTTGTATGCCCCCTTGTGGCATTATCGGTCCACAAGTCACCGATTCCTCTCTTTCGTGCACCATCATCAATCCACCAAGGATGAGATCACCTTCGACGATGGCTTCTTTCTTGACGGGCCACGTTATCTCTTCGTTATGGTTCAGATGTTGATGTCTGAGAAGATGGTGGTGTAGGTAAGGCTGGTTTTCTTTCAGTATATTAATGTTGGCAACATTGTCTTCATTGGACATCATCATCAGGTTGTTACCTTCATCTCTTAATTTGCTGTTGATTGCCTGATTGCCATAGAAAGATCTATGTTTGTGCAATGTTTTTAGTTGCTGCGTTTCGAAAACGTTGAAGAAGATCAGTAATATGAATACGAAAGGTGCCATGTTGGATTAATGGTGAGAAGAAGTTCCTAATGGCCAAGGTCTACATCCTGAAAAAAAAACCAATGAATTATTTGATCACGATTACAGATACATAATCGACGAAAGTAGAATGCCTATATCTAATATCTAATTATATTAAACGAGCAATATATATATATATATATATATATATATATATATATATATATATATATATATATATGCAAATTATATCTCGGAATCTGGTCTACCGATTTCGATGAAAATTCATATGTATGGGTTCTAGAGTATATTGAATCGATTGGTTGTAGTCACATTCACAAGAAAAATCGTTTTCAGCAATGAATATTTATATCTCAGATAGCGATATGAACCCATTAATGTCATAGGTAGAAATAGTCCTATGGTAAAGCTTCCGGGTAATAATCTAGAATTCCTGGGATCAAATCCTGATCACCTCTGAGTTTTTTTTAACAAAACCCATTTTTTTAAACAAAGGATGTTAATATGAATTTCGAATAATTTAATTGGAAATTTTCAATAAAACTTTGTACATACCTAATATATTGCGAACCTTAAAGTACATATTAGCTAATGCAAGGATGGGTTAGCAGATTTTGGTAAAAATTAACGAAAAGGGGTTTTTGGAGTCGAGAAATCGATTGACGATTCTTTTATATTTAATCAGTGTGACCCTCGAGGTCCTCATTAGCTATTTCAAGAATGGCTCCGCAGATAAAAGTTTCAGTACCTATGTATAGTG
This sequence comes from Crioceris asparagi, assembly GCA_958507055.1. NCBI lineage: Eukaryota > Metazoa > Arthropoda > Insecta > Coleoptera > Chrysomelidae > Crioceris > Crioceris asparagi. Next base: position 120,272,542 of record OY293826.1, read on the forward strand.
TTTGGGGGTTGATACAGCTGAGTTTTGGTACATTTATCATTTATATTTATTTCGAAATCTATAACTTACCAATATGTGAACAATAAAAGCAGTATTTACCGATCGCAATACATTTTAACCAGAGATATGCACATTTTTTAATAAGTTTAAATACCCTTAGTAACTCTTATAGCCCTGCTCGAAATTATATTATTATTATATATATTATATTATATTATTATTATTATTATTATTATTATTATTATTATTATTATTAGATATTAAAGATTAATAGGAAAAAACATTCATTATAGTATTAACGAAATCATTTAACTCATTGGTATTCTTTTAAAGTACCCTACTCTTTAAGAGTGTTGGCAAGCTCTTCGTTATATAAGGGTTCTGTACCATACCATATTCTATGAGTTTTACTTTATTATAGCTATGTTACAATGATAAATAATTATATTCCATAAGATTATTATGTTTTCAAACTTAACAGCTCAATGCATTTTAGTATCTCTTTCGATATTTATTACGATTGAAAATTGAACAAGTTTTTGTATTCCATAACTGTGTTACAGAAGAGTGTCTGGTTTTTCTATTTGAAAATATAGTCTATATGAATCGATAAAAATTAATTGTTTTTCATGAATTCAATAAGATATGCCTTTACATTCTCAAGAAACGTTTTAAATTATTTAAATTTCAAGTTATTTGAAATTTCTGTCTCCAACACTATTTGCTCAATTTTATTGAGAATAATTTTCTAGAATACCTACCTTTCATGATGATTTATTCTTCTATTGATTTCGCTAGCTTGAAGCATTCTTTGTCGTATTTCGTACAAAATCAAGAATGACTCAACAGTTTTGGTGACAATACCATGTCACCTAAAATTAGCTGGTGGAAATATTATTGTATCAAGTCTCATCCGGGCGCAACTTAACGCGTTCATCAAGCTTTTATCGACTAAAATTCGTGCTTCAATCATTTACATAAAAAAGGGCGAGGTCAGATAATTCCAAAATAAACATTTTCTAACTTCCACCCCCACTGTTATGGTATTTACATGCTGCGCTCTATCAGTCAGGGATAACAAAAGACAGAGGAGTTCCATTCAAAAGATTTCAACTATATTCATTCATTCGGAAACAATCTTTCGATAAAGCTTCAAAGAGCAGAATCGTCAGCGAAGCTTACTCATCCTCTTTCGTTTGAGTGGAAGGTATTTGTAATTTTGATTGAATTATTCATGAAAAAGGGAATGGCAATATTTTTATTCGTAAAATATATAGAAATATTTTTTTTAAACTGGCAAGGGCCAATTCTTTTTACTTCCTCACCGCTAAGCTAAGCCCTCTTTCACATGGCGAGCCGCAAGACAAGCATTCGCGAACGAGAGGAATTCGCAGATTACAGATTGGCAAGACAGAGTAGTACTACGGAGCTTTCAAACGAGGAGAACGAGCCTTTCGGGCACGCAAGTGAGAGCCGGTACGGCTCGTGAATCATGAGCCGGGAGCTTGAACGGAATCTCTCTAATCTTTGAAATGCTAAAGGAGAAGTAGATGCTTCACACGGTAGAGCAAAAACTGTTTGTATCTGCGCATTTGAAGAAGAGTAGGAGCGAAAAAAGCTATCGCACGCGCCTGTATAATGCAGCTCCTCACGTGGTATACAATTCGGTTGTTTGTTTGCTTTTTTATATATATTTTTGATTTAGACGATTTTTGTTTCATTTGAAAGAGTAGAGTTTGGAAATGGTCCCATATTTATAAAAACTCAAATCCGAAATCTCCTTCTCTCCAAAAACCGCCACGAAGGGGTGAAAGAGTCAATTTTTCTCGAAAAACGAAAATCTGAGAATGCAGAATTAGAGATGGGACCATATACGGTTTTTGAGTTACAGCAGTAATGTCTGAAATATGTATATCTGCGCCGCGATGTTTTGTGATCTCTGAATAAAAATAACAAGTAAAAGCTAAGCCTATAATACATGGGTAATTGGATAAGTTATCTTCTTTGGTATTAGTGAACGTTCAACAATTTTCATGACTAACGTTACACAGAAAAATGTGAAATAAATATTTTTTACAAAAAATTGGACCCACTTTATTAGTTGTTGCATTGAAAAATATAAAATAACTAGCTGACCCGACAGACGTTGTCCTGTCTTAACAAAAACAAAAACAATATCTTGGTTTTCTAAATTTTCACCCATGACAATAATAGCAACTTCATTAATTGTTGCCGTATTATAGCGTCTTTCGTGTCCTGCAGGCGTCTTATCGGCTTTGCTGACAATTTTGTGGTAATCAGATGGCATGCAGTTTTGAATAATACAACCAATTCGTTGTCTGATGGAAAAACATTCGAAGTTGCTCCACACTTAGTCTGTTCACCGATTTATTGTGTGCATAAGGCTGATCGACTTGTTTTGCTGAATCGCCCATGAAATAAATTTGCAAAAATTGTATCACCATGTGACTTTCAAGATACTTTGTCAGCACTGCCATTCCCTCATCAAATTTTGACTGCCTGCTTTTGGTTATTCACCTAGCTACAAACCTACTGTAGGCTACTTTAATTGAAATATGATTTCAATTGAAAATTACCAACGTATTCAGGTACGTGGTGGTAGAAGTTTATTGTTTTACAATACCTATATTTACCTTGAAAGTTAGCATAAAGTTGTCTTAAATAACTTTTGTTGCGCCAAATGACTTCATTTGAAAAAAAATATTGTATTCCTGTATATGAGTTGAAAATGTATAAAATCTGTCCCATTTCCGTAAACCAATGAATGCAGAGAATCTTACCAAGATGAATAAACACTTCTCAAAAACTCACTGTATAATAAATTAAAATGAAACTATTATTTATCAACCGATCTATCTATGTTAAACGATATTTGCAGCGCGCGTTCTGTCAATTGCTGACAGTTATTTCAAACAACTGTATGTACTGTATGTAAAATTAATATTGTCTTTAAGTTTTCATAAATGTTCTTAAATTTTCTAATGTTCCGCTCAACTGTATCAATGTTTTCGTTCGTAAGAACCTTCTTCTGATAATAATGAACACAACAAAAAAAGAATTAGCGAAATCGGTTCAGTTGCTCTCGAGATTTGCGCTTATCAACACATTCAGCGATTGATTTTTATATTATAGATATTAATTTTATTGGTGCTGGAAATTTTGAAGTTGTGCCGTTGTAATTTGTTGTTGTAAGCACCAACTCCAAAAGTACTAGTACCATTTGATTCAATCGAAAGAGGAGACTTGAGAAATGGTCCCATATTCATAAAACTCAACTCCAAAATCGCCTTCCCTTCAAAAAATACTCACGAAGGGGGTGTAGTAGGCAATTTATCTCTAAAATCGAAAATCTGATGTAGCATAATTAAAGATAAGACAATATCCGGAAATGTTGAAATTAAACATTTTTTAAAAGAGACAGTTTTCGGTTTACAGCGATTTAAAATCTCAAATATGTATATTTTTGCTATGTGGTGGAGGGCGTTTCTTCAAAAAATTGAAGATATGAGGCAACCAAATACAAGACCAGATTATTTGTAGCAACATTCATATTGAACAGTTTTTCCATAGAGTTGCGGATTTCAAGTTACAGCGATGGTAAAGTCTAAAATATGCGTATTTCCGCGACGATGTTCTTAGATTTCTGAACAATAACCAGTATACAAGCATAGAATATACATTGTTATAAGTGAACGGTCAAAGATTTTCGTGACTAACGTTACACTCAAAAGTGTAAAATAAATATTTTTTTGCAAAAAATTGGACCGACGTTATAAGTTGATGCACTGAAAAATACAAAATAATATTAATTCTATTGTTGGTAGTACTTGTGAAGCTGGTGCCTAACGCTTTCCATCCAACTAAAACTGCACAACTTCGAAAGTACCAACACCAATAGAATTAATCTTATTTTGTGTTTTTCAGTGCACCAACTTATAACGTCAGTCCAATTTTTTGTAATAAATATTTATAATCAACATATTTAACTGACTTGACATTATAATTCGTTTGGAAATACATGAACATTTTTATGTGTGGCATAAAATCACAATTTAAAAGTAAATTATAATTAAAATGATCTGATGTAATTTAATTATGCAGATATTTACCCACAATACGAACAGTTCTGATTTACACTAGTAATTTGGAACAAACAATATTTGACGTTCCGTTCAGAATACTGGATATCTCGGTAGTCTCGTGAAGATTGTAACATCGAGCAAGAAACCTCCACTCCACTTCTTGGAGTTAGCGCGCCACGCTGTCTACTGCCGATAAGTGTTGAAGTTTCGGCGCGTTTTCTACTGGAGTTTGCGCCATTTGAGTTACAAAGGAGATAATATAGGTACATAATATATGAAAATGAATATGTGCAAAACGTCGTCTAGAATCTATATCAACTTATGTTTTTATAAGTAGTAGGTATGTTAATTCTTAAAGCAACTAATATACGTATAAATCATGTGTTATTACATAAAGCTTCTGTAATGATTTTCTATCTGATTCTTCTAATTAGTGAACCAATAAGCTAACACCTTGTAATTGAAAGAAAAACTATTCAATGCTAATTAAAATGCTTTTGGATACAACCAACAGGACCATGAATAATCACCACCGTTACTGAAGCTTGAGCTATAATTATATAGAGCAGCCAGAGCTCCTTTGAAAGCTAATAACGTAGGGGAAATTTCCATTTTGCCAATATCCAGCTGCGTACAAAAAAAGTGTCAGGAGGAAATATTTTCTCCCTTTCATAACCGACAGAAGATGCATATTATATCAAGATGTTGATGAAAAATCTGCAGTGAAATTGATTTGTTCTTCTTTTTATACGTACAAGGTGATCAACTTATACTCCAGAGTTTGATATCTCTGTTGTCTTGAACATGAGAGATACGAAGATAAATTCGGAATAGAATGTATAGGTAGATATGTTCTAGTTTCATATTTTAAAATTAATTCTTATCACAAAAGGGGTTTTGTAAGGTCACAGCATACCAAAGTGATGTTTTTTCCAAGTCTTGAATTTCAATTTCTCTGTTCAGGCATTAAACGGTTTTACTGGGAAAATTTCAAGATATGGCCATTTTATGAGAAAATCTTATAGAAATTGTACACCAAATCATTCAAAATCAACAATCACATTAAGTTATTTTGAATTTTAAGAATGAAAATGATATATTTACTGTTAGTTTGTTAAGGATAGCTCTGCTCTGTTTTAATTGAAATCTTAACAACAAACAACACGTATCAAATACACCAATACTGAATAAAGCCACAGATTGTTGAACAAAATTTTAGTAATGATGAGAGTTCAATTCAAAATACTCTTAGTTCCAGCCACTCAAACAACTCCAATCATTTGAAGAACATCTAGAAAAGTTTACTATTTCACACAGATCTAGGTATTCTTTATTTTTTATTGAAATGTCACCAAAATATACAATATCATAAAAAAATCTCTTTGATTTTGATTACTTTCCAAAAATAGGTGTTCCAATGGCAAATTGAATATTTTGAATTCTGTATTTAGTTTGTTGCTGTTACTCTATCATTATCTTTAGTTTGTTCAACAATTTGTGGTTTTATTTACAGAATATTTTCAACAGATCTAACACAAACATACAAGAAATAGAATTATATCCTAATCCAAAAATAGGAATTGCTGCAATGTTTTACATGATAATGTTTTCTAATAATGACAGATCTTTAGCAACGCCGATGGAGTACAATTTGGAAAGAGATCAGGTATGATAGGTAATATTGTCATATAAATAAATATTTAAAAAAAAATTGGACCGACGTTATTAGTTGGTGCAGTGAAAAATGCAAAATAATATTACAGGTACACTATCCCAACACGCAGATTGGAAAGATGTCGTGATGGTGCAAACTATCTAGGCATCAAATTTTATAACAAACTGCCCGGTAAATATAAAGAAATGCCTTTACGAGGGTTTAAATCTGGAATTCAAAAATGTTTTCTTGAAAATCCAATTTATGACTGGAAATAATTTTTATACTGTGATATTTTATAGCAGATTGTAATTTTAGCATGTTCAATTTTAATTTTAGTGATTAATGACATTCTATTTTTGTTTTTTTTTAATATCTTATTAAACTATGTTATTTATATTATATTTTACTGTATACTAGGCTATTGTGACGAATGTACAACATTTGTAAATGTTAATAACATGAAATACATCTATCTATCTATCTACTTTTGAAGTTGAGCAGTTGCGGTTAGATTGAAAACTTTTGGCACCAACTTCACAAGTAACCAGCATCAATAGAATTAATATTATTTTGTATTTTTCAGTGCACGAACTAATAACGTCGGTCCAAATTTTTGTAAATAAAAATTATTTCTCACTTTTGAATGTAACATTAATCACGAAAATCGTTGAACGTTATAACTTATACCATTACTCATGTATATTGATTGCTTATACGTGTTATTTATTATTCAGTAATCAAAAAACATCGTCGCAGAAATACGTTTATTTTAGACTTTACATCCGCTGTAACTCGATAAACACAGCTCTATGGAAAAAATGTTCAATACAAATGTTGCTACAAATAATCTGATCTGTAATTTGGCAATCTCAGTTTTTCAATTTTCGAAACAAATTGCCCCTTCCACATAGCGAAAATACACATATCTGAGATTTTAACATCGCTTTAACTCGAAAACCGTAACTCTTTTTAAAAAATGTTAAATTTAAACGGAAAACGTGAAAAATCAACCACTGTGCCCCGCTCTCTCCTATGTGACGAAATTAATTTTAGAAGAAGTGGTGATTTTTGACCTACGAACCCGGAGGAGGTATACAATTCGACAGTTTTCTTTTTTTTGGTTTGTGAGCGTGTTGTATATAGTAAACGTATTCCTATTTTGATAATTTTTGATTCACTTGATTGAGGAGACTTGAGAAATGTTCCCATATTCTTAAAAACTCAAATCCAAAATCTCGTTCCTTTCAAAAAATATCCCCGAAGGGAGTGAAGGGGTAATTTTTTCTCGAAAATCGAAAATCTGAGATAGCAAAATTAAAGCTAGGGAAATATGCGGAAACGCTTAAATAGAAGATTTTTTAAAAGAGGAACGGTTTTCGATTTACATTGATGTTAAAATCTCAAATAAGTTTATTTTCGTTATTCTTCTTCTTCTTTCGAAAATTAAAAATCTGAACAACCAGATTATTTGTAGCAACATTTGTACTGAACATTTCTTAGAGTTACTTATGCGTATTTCCGCCGCGATGTTTGGAGATCTCTACATAAGAACAAGTACAAGCAAAGAATATACGTGGATAATAGGATAAGTACTTTGGTACTAGCGAACGTTCAACGATCTTCGTGACTAGTTTTATACTCAAAAGGGAGAAATAAATATATTTTTTGTACAACTGTCAAAAAAACTTGACAATTCTGCATCTCTATTGATGTGTAAATATTTAATTTTTTGAGGTAGTTATAGTTTTGATCATCCAATCTGTCGGTCTGTCAACACTATAACTCGGAAGATACTTAACCGATTAACACCAAACCAAAGTCTATCTAAGGATATACTTTGACTAAACTTGCTACACAAATACGTATGAGATTGATTTTCAGCTGCCTGTCTATGTGTGATTACAAGATTATTTTCGGTAGTTTTCCTCTCTATGCTTGCATAATTAGTTTATTATACTTTAAGAGGCGCATCAAAATTTTACTAGAATTGTGTGCGAATAGCCAAAGAAGTATAACTTCTACCATCTGGTCCGACGCAGACCCAGTTTTCTTTTTTATATTTATATAAGCCAAGCAGTCGCCGGTATAGATTCTTCGTCCAAATCAGCTATGAAGCATAATATCTCCATTAAGTATCCTGTTTTCTTATTTTATCTTGCAGTTTACTTTCAAGATCATGGAATTAGAACATCGTCATTCTGAAGTATTGATCAAATTTCAACTCATCGTCCATCAGATAAGGAAAAGCGATGACAACTCTCCTTCAGATCTTTGATTCCAGGCGCTGTGAATCAATATTTTTCAACGATTTATGCACTTATTTCTTCTCTAATTGGCATCTTCTTCCTCTGAAGCTAATGCCAACATTCCCAGTTTTCTCGTACTATAACCTCTTAATATGTTTGTGCATGCATAATAACTACGATTAGCATAGGCTAAGTGCGGTCACCGATGATCTTTATTATCTAATCAATATGAAATGTTTATCTTAAGATAAGCAAACTAGTAGCAGAGCAAATCCGTTGGAATAGTCTCAGCTAAAATTCTGTATTTAGGTATGTAATACCATAGACATCTGAACACCTAGACGAAGCATTTCATAGATAACATTTATCCAAAGGCGATCTGTTATTGTTCGAAGAGAGAGACAAAATTTTCCTATAGGAAATTTTGGCAACAGTGTACCTGAGAAGAAGCGTATAAATTCGTAAAACGTAGTAGCAACACTCTATCTCTCTAACACGCTGTCTATGTGTAATACAAAATGAAGTTGTTGGTGTTGTGTTTGTTGGTTTTGAAGTTCGTTCACAGCGCGCGTATTTTGGGCTTTTTCATGATACCATCCATAAGTCATCAGAAAGTATACCAACCAATTTGGAAAGAACTTTCGTTAAGAGGACATGAGGTAGAATTATTTTTACTAGAAACTCTCGGTTAAAAAAAAATTAAAATAAGGTTGATTCTATTCGTTCCGGTTCTGGTAGTGGTGCAGCAGTGAGTAAATAGAGAAGACTTTTGGCACTAACTACAAAAGAACCAACACCAATAGAATAAATCTTATTCTGAATTTTTCATCGCACCAACTAATAAATTCAGTCCTATTTTTTGTAAAAAAACATTTGTTTCACCTATTTGACACTTCAATAAGTCATTAAAATTGTTGAAATACACTTATATTCGGTTATTTCAAAATATAATCAATCTTAATCAACCGTTTATTTTTTTGAAAAATGTTCAAAATAAACGTTGCTGGAAATGATTTTTTCTTTAATACTGTGAGATAAAATATTCAATTTTAGATAATTTTCGCCCCATCCACTCCCTTAGGGGGCGGTTTCCAGGGGAAGAGAATTTAATTGTGTTAATATGGAATCATTTCTCAACTTTCAATATACATTTACGCGTACATATGTTACGCCGAATTTGTGTAATTGCTGATTTCATGAATTGAACAGTTTTTTTGCCGAATTCGCTAAATAGGTAACATAGTTGCTCATTTCATGTAATAGGCAATCATAATATTTGTCTTTGCCTATTTCTTGAAATAGGCAAAGACAAATTGTCTAAAACTGTAGTTAAAATATTATACTCTAATATGGTGTTTCATACATTTTATTAGAAATATGAAAAATATGTATTTTTTTCACATAGGATTTAACTTTTTAAATTAAGTACATTTTTATATAACAAACCAAGTATTATTACTTACTTCTTCCAGCATAACAACCTGAAATACCTACATAGGTAATTTTATTAAACATTTGCACCTCTAGATTTGCATATTTTGTGACAATTTCATCTCTAATACCCTTGTCCAGAACCAACCGAACCCTTACGAACTATCATTCGAATATTCGTTTCGCAATTAGGCACGTCGTATAATTTTTTTTTAATTTTGTCCGCTGATGAGATTGGCTGGGTCGCCTTGTCCTCTATCGAATTCACTAATGCCTATCAAAACGTAAAAACAAATTAATAACCCAAACTTGACAGAGTCATTTTGAAATACTATATTTTGTTAAGTGTTCTTTATATTGTAAAATAAATTTGTATAGACCATCAATCAAACTTTGACGATCGATTAAATCAATGTGTGATCTAGAATTCAAATCTCTGCTTATATTAGGTCTAACGACAATTATTATTCCTGTGCTATTTAATTTATTTGATTTCTCAACACATTGTTCACACTGTTCAATAAATTGTTTGATCATAAACATTGGTAAATTAGCATAATGTTGTACAACTTTTTGTAGTTTTTTCTATCTCCTTTTGGTAGTAATTATTTGATTATATTTAATTCTACATAGGTAGCTACCTTTGTTACTCCAGAAAAAATAGCTTGTATGAACTTTTAATATGTTAAAATTGCCTGTTTTTATCGAAAATTTCATTATTACTTATTGCTCGCAAAATGTATATAACTTTTTTCGCATTTCTCATTCCACACTTGGTTAAATTTAGCGTCTTCATTCATTTTTATATTTTAACTTTACAACAAATTTATTATAGAAAGTAGATTTTTTATAGTAGATATACTTCGCAAAATAAAAATAACAAGTATGATAAACATAACCTATAATTTTAAAATCTTTGTTTGGTTGCCTATTCTAAGTAATCGACAAAACTTTATGTGCCCAGTACACGTACTGACCATTATTTGTAATCGGCAATTACACAAATTCGGCGTAAGACATGCATAAAAAAAGAAAACCTGCATAAGAATTCGTTCTGGTTAAGTCAGTAAATTAAACGAACTATTCTTCTGTGTCCCACTAAGGTCAGCGAGGTAGGATAATAAGCAAAGCGGGAACCCTAAGACTTCGTAATTTTGAAGTTGTGCCGTTTTAATTTATTGTTGTAGGCACCAACTTCAAAAGAACCAACACCAATAGAATTAATATTAATTTTTATTTTTCAGTGCAACAACTAAGAAATTCGATCTAATTTTTTATAAAAAATATTTATCATGTCCATGTCCGTATTATTAAAATTATTAATTCAATTAATTAATTACTTTTATGTTTTATTTTGTGTCGTTATCAATCCACTAATATTGCTTAAATAGATAATTAAGTTTTTTTCTGTTTCTATGGCCCCAATTATTTTTTTATCAAGAATTAATTTTACACTAATCTAAGAACGAATAAAAATAATCCAATGGTCTATCGTCAAATTAAAATTGCGCAGCTATCAAAAATTTTAGGGATATTATGATTAAAGTACCTAAAGGAATTGTTATAGTATTATTTTTTACTCAGTGTAACTGAATAAGTAATAAATAACTGATATCTCTAAAGATCAGTTTTACAATAACTTAAAAACGAGTTATGATATTGTCTCACGGTTTTCCCTAAATTGTAGATATTGGATATTGGCTAAACAGCGCCCTCTAGGAGTAAAGGTGTGATTTTGCGAACAAATCCGACATTATTTTTGAAATAAGTGTGGACTTACCTTTCAAACCTGACTAAATTTGGATTAGACGTTTAGAAGATTACAGCGGTTTAAGAATGCACTGTTTATCCAGCTCCCCCACCCTTATAATCAAAAATACGGAAAAAGTGTAAGGACCAAATGCACCCAGAATTTCATGAGCTTTCCATTCCAAGTACTAAAACAATAAGTTAATGTATTGATTTTTTGAGAAAAAAATAATTTTAATTTATACCATGGTAATTACTCCGATTTACTTGAGATTTTTTTCCCGAAGTCATAGGGTTCACGCTTTTCCTATTATCCTAACTCGCTGACCTTAGTGGGACACCCGGTATATTAGCCATTTCCTGAACCACTTGAGTTGTTATTTTAAAAATAATCTTACAGGGGTTTCTCGCAAATTCAAATCAGTAACAAATATTGAGGCTGTGACGTGACTTGCGATTCTTGGAAGTCGACATTAAATCACCTATTTCAATTCCAAATGGAATAAGATTCTTTTTTTACATTTTATAATTCTAATTTGATATTGAAGGTAAAATATATAAACATACTGCATCATTATTTTGATAGCTTTGAAGATATTGAGATTTTTTGCCCATATTAATAATAATATTAATGAAACGAGAATACACGAGAAGAAATATGACGAAAGGCGAAGTGTCAGCAAGAGCTATTTTTCAACTTAACCCTAAAAATAGAAATAGAGACTAAAAGAATGTTTGTATTGTATACTAGAAATAAAGATAAATTCAATGAGTTACAAACGTAACTCAAACCAAAAAAGTATAAGAACATTGCTAATTTTAGGTAATATTGTAGAAGTGAACATCAATATAATTTCAACAAGAACATCCAAAATTGAGTGGCAGTTATCAACGTTTTAAAGTGAGCTGAGAATTTCTTAGTAAAAGTTTCACTCTCTTTTTGAAATTGGATAGAGTGTATGACCTAAAATTATTAGGAAGCTTGTACAACTTGGCGGCATTATACGAGTAACTTCTGGTGAAGATTGCAGAGGAGTGCGGGGGGATAACAAGTAAAAGCCTGTTGGGGGTTCGCAGGTTGTTCATAGACGAAAACGTGTTTAGCCTTTCAAATATGTATTTAGGAGTCCTGGTTTCAAGTATATTTTACGTGTGAAACTTGATAATGCTTTGTTTGTTATGCATTTGTTTCATTCCTCATTACCATTACCTGTAATTACCACTTGGTGTTTATAATAAGAAATAAAATTAAAAATAATAAAATAATTTACAACAAGTGAATTTTTTGAAAAAAAATTACAAATAGTTTTTATTGGGCATTTAAGATTTAAACCGTACCGATGAGTACCTACTATTGCTATCCTTTTCTCGATTTTAACTATACTTATGCATATGTGTTTGCCAGCAACATCAATTCCATAACAAATTACTGTTTGTCTACCACAACACAAAATTAAACTTTAAATTAACAGTAACGTCTGACGTCTGACAATTGCGACATAACCATAGACGATCTTCCAGAAAGTACCTATATACCAGACAACGAGACATATATATACGTTCCATGCTCGTGCGTAATTCCAGTGACGGATCCCATTGTCGTTCCATGTCGACTAAATAATGATCTTGGTTGAATGAGATTGAATGAGATAAATATAATTACCAATATTGGATCACACTTGGAGCTTAACAGGCTGCGAGATGTCTGCGATCTAAGTACGAATTCGAAATTTCAAGTCTCTAGACCGTATGGGGCCTGAGAAATCGCTGCGGAGTCCATTGATACAAGAACCGAAAGTAATAAAAACTATTTAATAAAAATGACAATAATTATGCTAAATAATGTCATTAGGTGACATTCAAATATTTCATATTGCAGCCAAGCACGTAGTTAGGTGAGCAGTAATATCCAAATATTTTCAAATCAGAGAGATTTAGATATACTATACACTGTGTCCCAGATTGATATTGCATATATATTACGATCTCGGTTATTATAAGAGCTACAAAATTGGTTAAATTGGCAGTGTTTCTCAGGGTCCTATTACCATTTCAGAGCTGCTATTACATTTTGTCAATTGTTTTTGGTTTTTGAATAAATCGCGAAAAACCAAAATGATGAGTTTTTGATTTAGAAATTCTATGGGCACTTTTTGAGATCTTTACAATAAATAATAAAACAAAGAAAGATCGGTTTGCGTTTTTGAGATAATTACTATGACTTTGTTTTTTCTTATTGACGCCATATTGGATTTTTATTGCATTAAATAGTACTATTAATTCCCTTTCCAAAAATGTATCATCACATTATTAATTTTCTTTCAAAATAAGGCCGAAATAATTAAATTTTAAAAAATATTTTGCTCCTCTGCGCAATTTGGTCCCTAGTAGATGAGCCAACAATATGTATTAGTCTTGTCAAATTACAGTTTGTTGAATTTGAACTGTATTCTGTGTTGTTTTTATTGGATTCTATTCATTCATTTTCATTTCATTTACATTGCAGACTTTTCTCCTTTTAAATTTCATCTATTTAAATGAAAAACCAAGGGAGACAGATGTTTATGAAACTCATCTTTCAATTAAATTCGATATTGAAACAAAGGTAGCATGTTCAATATGAGTACCTAATAAATAGTAATTTATAATAGCGTTGAAAGAATAAAATTTCCGAGAATGTAATAGCTATTATTGCGAGTAGTAGATATTACTCTATTTACGACTAATATAATTGTCTGGAGGTGTATAAAAGATTCTTCATTTTCCTCCATCTCAATAAAAATACACTTAACACTATGCTTATCACGCTGACCCTTTTGAGTTTGTAGTTTGTACCTCTATCAATATGGTGAGGTACCTACTGCAGTTGTTGTAGTGAGTGAGATTGAAAAATTTTGCCACCAACTTCAAAAGTACCAGAACCAATAGAATTAATATCTATTATTTTGTATTTATCAGTGCACCAACTGATTTAATTTTTCGTAAAAAATATTTATTTCACACATTTGAGTGTATCATCAGTCATCAAAATCATGCAACGTTCGCCAAAGAAGATACTCTTACTTATTCAAAGATTTCAGAGTACTTCTGTAACTCGGAAAGCAATGATTTTTGTGAAAAATGTCAAGATCAAATGAGGCTGAATATTATCTCTTCTTTAATTTGGACATCTCAAATTTTTCATTTTCTGAAAAAAAAATGGCCCCTCTACATAGCTGAAAACATATTTCAGACTGTAACGCGGAATGGTATGATTATTTCTAAAAATGTCTAATTTAAACATTTCCGGATATGGGATTTTAAATTTTCGAGAAAAATCGCCCCCACCACCCAATTTGGGGGAAGTTTTGGAGGGGAGGGGCATATCTAATATTAAATTTTCTTTCAATGGGACCAATTCTCAATCCTCCTTTTTCAAATGAAAAAAAAATCATCAAAATCGAAGAACGTTTAATATGCAAAAGGCGCGAACAAACATAAAAAAGCATATATACGGTCGAATTGAGAAACCTCCTCCTTATTGAAGTCGGTTAAAACCGGCTGTATGTATTTCACACACCCACATGATATTTTGTAATTATTCTGACAATTCTTTTTTATTCATTACAAATACCAGCTAATGGTTGTCGACGTCGAACCCAACAAGTAATGAAATAAGGTTTTAACTTATAAACGGGTTATTTTTTCTGGAAGGTCTTGTCATCGTTATTAGAATTAATTACTCAGCATCTTTCAGAAAAAGTATTTAAAATAACGAAAGTCACATGACTTTCATTCTATTGTAATAATACTATAATGTAATATTCAGAGAACTCGTAATTGAATAGTTATCGTACATTCAATTATTAACAAAGGTAAACATGTTGATGCATCTGCCGGATTCGTACTTTTTCTTAGATATATACAGGGTGAGTCGATCAAAACGAAACAGGGCCGATTTGTCATATACCTCCCGTTTAAATAAATATTTTTTATAAAAAATTGGACCGACGTTATTAGTTGATGCACTGAAAAGTATAAAATAATATTACTTCTATTGGTGCTGTTACTTTTGAAGTTGTGCAATTGCAGTTATATTGATTACTTTTGGCACCAACTTCACAAGTACCATCACCAATAGAAGTAATATTATTTTATACTTTTCAGTGCATCAACAAAAAATATTTATTTCACACATTTGAGTGTAACATTAGTCCCGAAAATCGTTGAACGTTCACTATACCATATCAATGAAGATAGTACTTATCCTATTACCCACGTATATTCTTTGCTTGTAGTTTTTATTATTGAGATCTCAGAACATCGCTGCGGAAATACGCTTGAATATTTTAGTTGTTACCATTTTAACACCGATTTAACTCGAAAACCGTAACTCTAAGGAAAAAAAGGTTAATCATAAATGTTGCTGTAAATAATTATATCTTTCATGTAGTATTGAAAAATTTTCAATTTTCGAAAGAAATTGTCCTCTCCACATAACAAAAATACATATTTAACATGCGTCTATCTCGAAAACCGTAACACTTTTGAAAAAATTTTCAATTTAAACGTTTCCGGATATTGTCCTATCTTTAATTATACCAACTCAGATTTTCCCCCTTCGGTGGCGGTTTTCGGAGGGAAGGAGATTTCGGATTTGCGTTTTTATGAATATGGGACCATTTCTTAATCCCCTTCTTTCAAATGAATCCAAAATCATCTAAATCGGAACTCGTTTACTATATAAAAGGCGCGCACGAACCAAAAAAAAAAAATAATAAAGCAGACAGTCGAATTGTATACCTCCTCCGTTCGGGGTTCGTCGGTCAAAAAAGCGCTTGGACCCGTCGATTTTTATTTTTCAACAATTAATATTTCTTCCAGAAAAACATTGTCGTCAGAGATTTTGATAACTTTTGAATTGTGGTATCATTTGACATTCAAAACCGTGTATTTAATGTGTGGCAGTTTACCTCTGCAGGAAGTTAAATAGACATAGATGACAATAAACAGAAAAAGACTTATTTCCTGATATAGAAATCAACGGATCTCAACATTATTTTGAAGAGCGATAATTATTTGCATTTTATTATTCTCCCCTTATTTTTCCGAAAACGTCTGCAACAAATTTGCAAAACTAAGATGCGTTGAGAGGAGAATTTAATCGCCTCTCTCTCGATCCCCTATTCCTATTTAAGATCTTAGGGTTGGAGCTCACCCTCACGAAGGGATGAAAGTGACAAGGTTGGCGACATAGGCAAAATCTTTCCCCGGAAAATAAAATTCGACGAGTTCGAGCGTTTTATTTTTTGACGAACGTTGTTTGAAATATCGGCCATGTTTTATTTTGATTGGCCCGCCCATATGTTAATGATCTACCACGTTTCTTCGGATACACGGACTCATTCTATTTGCTGATGATACAGCTGAGCAGAGAGTATCCAAGATTTACAACAACTTGTTACTTCTAATGTTAATGTGAACCATCCAATCCAAATCCATCCAAATCCATCAATGCTTTAATTCCAATCAATTATATCTGGAATAGCGACAAGACACAAATGCAAATGTTTTCTCTCAGAAATAAAATCATAATCTTGATGTACCGCTGATCAAAATTCTTGGTGTTTTTTTAGGCCCGGGACTAACTTGGCAGATACTGCAGATCAAAATTCTTAGTATTGTCTTAGGTCCGGGACTAACTTGGGAGGCTCACATTAGGAAACCTTCCGACAAACTTTTCCATCTAATTCGCAGATTGAGAGATACTATCGCCTTTTAGTTGCGGTTTTCCACAATGCGACAACTACGCCACAAACAATTTAGAACAATTATAAGACATTTTCTAATAAATAATGTATTTTACTAAAATATAAGTTTATTTCTGTACAAATGACTGCCCAATTTGATTTATATAAATGAACAAATATAGATAGATATACATATATGTAGTAGGTACCAATACACTTATGTATCTAATAACAGAAATTAAATTTTCCAGGTGACGGTGGTGTCTCCAAACGTACTCAATGAAACTGGTCTCACAAATCTGACAGAAATTGACGTAAATTTCTCTTATGATGTATTCGAGAGGCATAATTTCGTTACGAAGCTTGGAACTCTAACAAATATTTTTAAGAGAATCCAATTCAGTCATGATGTTCTCCTCGAAGTTATTCTCGAACAGTTAGAGTATGAACCAGTCAAAAAAATTATTCAAGATAAAGAAAGAGAATTTGACTTAGTGCTAGTAGAAGCCCATCACCCCATATTATATGCCTTCGGTGGCAGATTCAAGGCACCTCTTATTGGTGAGTTTTACATTTCAGGATATCTTGGGAAAGTATGCCTATTTGTGTAGGTATAGTATGCATCCCATTTTAATAACAAAACATCATTAGTTGAAAATTGGAGGAAGTAAAACTAGAACCAAAATTAATATTATTTAATAATAATAGTAATAATTACAATAAGAAGAAATAATTTAGTACCCCCTCCTCTAATTGAATAAATCAGAAAAAAGAGCTAAGCTAAAAGAGATAAGCCAACAAAATAATATCAATTCAACTGGTACTGGTAATTTTGAAGCTGTGCAGTTGTAATTAGATTGAAAACTTTTGGTACAAACTTCAAAAGTACCAGAGCAAGAGAATTAATAATATTTTTTATTTTTCAGTGCACCAACTAAAAAAGTCAGTTCGTTTTTTGTGTAAAAAATATTTATTCCACACTTTTGAGTAAACATTTGTCATCATAAATATTTTTACCAAAAATGTGGCACTTTTTTGTGGAACTCAAGATGGCCTAAGCAGATTTTGCCTAACTTGTGTTGTTCATAAGTTACAGGGCGTTTTTGAAAATTCACACTTTCTGGACTCCCCACAGATCTACGAAGTTTCTCAGCGATAATGTCAAATAGAAATGGAGCACCCTGTATTTTATTAGCTCATTAAATTCCTTCATTTTTTCCTTCAAAATGATATATAATACATGATCGTAATGTTTTTAAAAATGTTCGAAAATCTCTAAACCATTGAATTTTTATAGTGGGCTATGATTTTTCATACATAAAAGTTCCAATTGACGGAACATTACTTGTGGATTTGCCATGAAAGAAACAAAAACAATAATAACGCTAATTCACTAACAGAACACAAAGCTTACTCCAGAATATACAAAGACGGCCCTTAATAATTTTAAGTGCATTAAGACGTATTGAGAAAGTGTCTCAATTATGTGTTAGGAAAAATGGACATCAAATTGAACAATTCAATAAATAAGTCCTAAATACCAGCACATATTTGTTATCATTACTTGTTGTTATGAGTAGTAGCGAGCGGTGCAATTTTAAGTAATAGAAGAACACACAGTACACCTTCACACACACTCTTCACTCTTCTTACTTAATTTTCCAACATTATCAATGATTACTACTTTCTTAATAATACAAAGATATCAACTTTACAATAACTCAAAACGAGTAATGATTTTGTCTCATCTTCCAAAATCTTTTGTACTGGCTAAACAGCGCCCTCTAGGAGTAAAGCGTCGAATTACCTTTCAAAACAGTCTAATCTCGTTAAATTTGGATGACATGTCTAGAAGATTACAGCGGTTTAAGAAAGTACTGTTCACCCAGCTCCCCCACCTTAATAATCAAAAATACGGAAAAAGTATAAGGACCAAAATTACGCAGAATTTCATGAGCTTTCCATTTTCAGTACAAAAACAATACGTTAATATATTGATTTTTTGAGAAAAAAATTATTTTAATTTATACCATGGTAATTACGCCACCTAGCGGTCATTTTAGAAACTTAAAAAATATTTTAGCTGATTCTCTTTTAGCCGATTTACTCAAGATTTCCCTATCATTCTACTTCGCTGACCTTAGTGGGACACCCGGTATATTAGCTATTTCTTGAACCACTTGAGTTGTTATTTTAACAATAATTTTACAGGAGTTTCTCGCAATTTCAAATCAGTAAAGCACATAACTAAGATACCTAAGTCACTGTCCACACAATAGTACGTTATAAAATCTTCTTGACAAATATTAAGGCTGTGACGTTACTTGCGATTCTTGGAAGTCGACATTAAATAACCTATTTCAAATGGAATACCTATGCTACTTTTTGTTACATTTTAGACTTTTAATTTTAAATTGAAGGTAAGTTTCATAAACATACTGCATCATTATTTTGATAGCTTTCAAGATATTGAGATTTTTTGCTTATAATAACAACAATAATAATAATAAAACGGCTCTATTCATCATATTTAAAGTGAATTAGTACAGTAAAGGTGAGTTTTTACAGTAAATAAAATAAAATAAGAAACAAATTAAAATTGAAATAAGAATAACCTCAAAAAAGATTGGTTTATACAGATGACGAAAATAAAATAAGAAATAAGAATGAACCAATCAAATCACAGCTTTTTAACAAAAACTTTTGTGTTGTATGCAAGTGAAGTGTTTCCAAACAAAATAAAATAAAATAAGAAATAAAGATGAAAGTTGGCCATCTTTAGTTCTTATTCTTATTTCTTAATTTAACTTATTTCGTGTATAAACGCTCCCATGGAAATGGGCATGTTCAACTTTCTTTTATCTTAATTTGTTTCTTATTTTATTTTATTTACTGTATAAACTCACCTTAAATCATACCCGAGAAGAAATATGATGAAACACGAAGTGTCAGCAGGAGCTGTTTTTCAACTTAACCCTAAAAATAAAAATAAAAACTAAAAAAATGTTTTTATACTACTAACTACAAATAAAGATCAATTAAATGAGTTACAAACAAAACTTACACCCAAAAAGTATGAAAACATTGCTAATTTTAGGTAATATTGTACAAACGAACATCAATATAATTTCAACATGAACATGCAAAATTGAGTGGCACTTATCAACGTTTTAAAGTGAGCTGAGAATTTCTGAGTAAAAGTTTCAGCGAATTTTTTAGAGAAAATTTCCCTCTGCTGGGGCTTTGGGAAATTATCAAAATATTTACACCTCGAAAATATTTTTGGAAATTATTCAAGCTCTAGGGAGATTATAAGTGATAATTTCCCTGGCTTGAGAGCTATCATATGCAAATCTGAGAATAACAAGAGTAGCTTATTTTTGACAAATATTTATTTGTAAACTGTCAACAATTGTATTTACAAGTTTTATACCGTACCTACATTGATATTAAAAAATATAGGTTGTCATTATTTTTTTTCAAATTTTCACAACTACAAATTCATTTACCTTATAGGTATCTAACGATCTAAATCTTTCCAAGACTTTTCTTTATAATAAAGAAACTGAGTTTGCCTTGACATGAATAAAAATAGATTGAATAATACATGATATTTTAAGTGTACTATTGATAAATATATGAATCAGGGTCGATCCTAGCAGGTGTGCAGCGCGTGCACCGCATGCGAGTGGAAAAAACAATGGGGCGGCCTCAGGCCGCATCTTTGTTTATCAGTCAAGCAACATTTTATATATGGCAAATTTTAAATAGTTATTGAAAAATCCTAAAACCCAAATCCCATATGTCCGATCACATACTTTAAGAAATATTGAGTATAGTGCGAAATGTGTCGGTCCAATATTCTCAACTATTACATATAATTCTCATTTGATAGCAAAATTCGTGGCAGAGACGCCGCCTCGAAGGCGGCAATAGTTGAAGGTTTTTTTTTGCTTATCAGCCGCACTGGCGTTGGCGTCGGCGTTTTTAAGACGGCACGCGGTTCGCATATCAATGGTCAAAGGATAGAAAAAATATGAAAATATTATTTTGTCAGTCTCCTTTGTAAATTAAAGCTTAATATTTATTTTAGCAAAACTAAAGGGTTGCGGCATTGGCAATACGAGGAATTTTTTCTGCGAGTTTACCAGTATATAAAAGGGAAAATGAGAGAAGCCATTTTCATTTAATTTTTTTCATTTAGTTTTCAGTACGGATTCGGCTTAGCGCCAACGGAAATTTGTAACAAATTATATGTCAATCGACTCGGTTTAATGAGAAAATTCATTAAAAGTAGTCCCAAGGCGCGGACAACTCTAATGACGAAGTTAAGGGAACTGGAGCGAACTAGCGAACAGGGATGCTGGATGGATAACCTCTACGAAGGCGTACGCGGACCGATCGGCGATACAGGCGATAGACGTAATATTGTTCCGACAGTGTTGTCGAATCTCGAAAATTTCTTTAAATCTCCGACGTAATAAAAATTAACGCGATTTCTTGAATTAACTAAGTTACAGGACCTGGAGTGAACAGGAATGCTGGGTGGGTAAACCTAACTTGACCTAACCTCAACTTCCCGAAAATCTTTTTGGACAATAAAAAATTAAACATAAACCTAACTTGATCTAACCTAAACCTAACATTACCAAAAATCTCTTTGGACAATAGAAAATTAAATAGAAACCTAACTTGACCTAACCTAAACGAAACCTTACCAAAAATCTTTTTGGACAATAAAAAAACTCAATTTTGATGGTAATGGTATGGTATGGTAATGGTAATTACAATTACCATCAGCTGACCAATGATGTAGTCACCGGGCACGGGCACTCAGACTCTGACAATGTGACGTGACGTGGAATTTCGTTTGTTGTTTTTTGTTTTAGAATGTGACTTTACTTTATTTTAATTTTATAATGGGATAATTTATTTTTTTAGGTGTATATATTTTAATTTCAATTTTTTGCATTGGATTTGGGATCGTTTTCATAATATTTTTCTTTTCTTAAATTTTTTTTTCATATTTTCATCTCCATAACTTTCAACATTTTGATTGAAAATGAGATTGTACAATCTCGAAACATGTCTCTTCAGTAATTAATCTTTAATAATAAACTGTGGAGAAGACTTTGTGTTTTTTTGGTCTTACCATTTCACTCCACTTCGAGAATGGACTTCTACAACGATTATAATATTTAAATTAATAAGTAGTTTAAAATTTACCTGAACCTAATCGATTTTTTTAAACTCAATAATAGAAATAATTTTACAAAAATATCTATGATTATTTTATTAAAGAAGGATAAAATTGAGCTTGATCTAACATAAACCTTACGGAAAGACTTTTAGGACGAAAAAATCAATAATTATTTAACCTATATACCTATGATATTTTATTAAAGAATTATTTAGACTTGACCTAAACCTAACCTAATGTAAACCAGGTTAGGCCATAAAAAATTAAACATAAATCTAACTTGACCTAACCTAAACTTAACCTTACCGAAAATATTTCTGAACAATAAAAAATTAAACATCAACCTAAATTGACCTAACCTTTCCAAGAATCTTTTTGGACAATAAAAAATTAAACATACCTAAACCTAACTTGACCTAACCTAAACCTAACCTTACCAAAAATCTTTTTGGAAAATAAAAAATTAAACTTAAACCTAACTTTACGTCTCTTTTGCCCTGAATCATGGTTCTCGCTTCAAGCTTCAAATAGGAAATTTAAAGTAAATTTTGAGATGCGGCAACACTGTCAGAAAAATAATCATACTTCGAAGTTACCCACCCAGCAATCCTGTTCGCTCCAGGTCCCGTAACTTAGTTAATTTAAGTTAAGCCCGCTGCAGACGGAGTATGTTTTTCTGCATGATTGCTTGCTGGTTTTGCTGCACGGTCCGATAAATGATGCCACGCATGGTGTGTTGATGGCTCCCTTGCTTGTATGTCAAATGACAGTACAGAGAAGTATGACTGTAACAAATGATACAAAATATTGAACATATCAAGCTCTATTTCTAATCATTGTTAAAACAGAGAAAATGTCCCAACAATCAAAAATAACATGTTATCATGTGCAAAATAACTTTTGAGTACAACTCGAGTAGTTCCGAATGCTCCGACAAGACACGATGCGTGAAAACAATCACCGAAAATAGCACCGGTTCTATCATCAAATCATGCACGAGTTCAAGCAACCAACCGTGCACGCGATGTCATTTTCTTACACGGAAGCATGCACAGCACCAAGCCTAGCTCCCAACAAGGAAACATGCAGCAAAACATACTCCGTCTGCAGCGGGCTTTACTTAATTATGTCGGCGATTTAAAGAAATTTTCAAGATGTGGCAACACTGTCAGAAAAAATATTCTTATCGCCAGTATAGCCGATCGGTCCGCGTCCGCCTTAGCAGAGATTACCCACCCAGCACATCTGTGCTTTGGCCATCATTCTTATCGAATCGGAATTTTCGGAAAAAAATGATTTCACCGAAATTATTGACAATTTGCTTCCCAGAAAGCCAGAAAATTTCATTTATAATTTATAGTTATCTCTATTTATTTGGTAGTCTTTGTAGGACTGATTTATAAACATTTATTTTCACGAGATTTATGTCTACCTACTTTTTGTTATTAAATTGTATTTTCTGAGTGAATACTGTTGTATTTTTCATTATAAAATGTCTATTTTTATTTAAAAGGTTTCATTTTTATTTTGTAGTATCTTGATAATGTATTTTTTCACTATTATAATCTGGCGTTTCAAATATTATTTGCATTTTTTTAAAATAAATTTGAAAGGATGTGATGTTACACCAGATATGAATATAACCCAAAATAAATATGCAATTAAATTGGAAGTGTCTATTCCTGAAGGAATGACTGAAATGTATATACGATGCGATGAAGTATGTTAAAGTTCACAGGGCGGGGCACCGTATATCACAGGTCACAGGGTTTCTGGATGGAAAACTATGTAATGTCATGTAATTCCTTCGACTGACTATTACATTCCCTCTCTATTGTTGTATTATCTCTATGATTATAATATACAAACCCCGTTTTTTGACCGACGAACTCCGAACGGAGGAGCTATACAATTCGACTGTTTTTTTTTGTTTTTGTGCGCGCATTGTATATTGTAGGTAAATGTACTCCGATTTTGATTTTTGATTCTTCTGAAAGAGGAGACTTGAGATATGGTTCCATATTCGTAAAAACTCAAATCCGAAATCTCCTTCCCTCCTTCCCTGGAGGGGCAAATTTAAATCGAACATTTTTTCAAAAGACTTACGGTTTTCGAGTTTCATTCGTTCATTCACACATGTATATTTTCGCTATGTGGAGGGGGCGTCTTCTTCCGAAAACTGAAAATCTCTGGGTATCACATGAAAGACAATAATATTTGTAGTAACATTTATAATTAATTTTTTTTTCCTTAGAGTTACGGTTTTCGTGTTAGTGGTAAATCTAAAATATTTATGCGTATCTCCGCTGCGATGTTCTGAAATCTCTACTTAATAATAACAAGGACACGCAAAGAACATACGTGGGTAATAGAACAAGTACTATCTTCTTTGGATTAGTGAACGTTCAATGTTACACTCAAAAGTGTGAAATAAATATTTTTTACAAAAGATTGGACGGACGTTATTAGTTGGTGCACTAAAAAATACAGAATAATATTCATTTGATTGGTGCTGGTACTTGTGAAGTTGGTGCCAAAGGTTTTAAATCTAACTGCAACTGCACAACTTCACAAGTACCAACAGCAATAGAATTAATATTATTTCGTATTTTTCAGTGCACAACAAATAACGTCGGTCCAATTTTTTGTAAAAAATATGTTTGTTTTCTGTAGATACTAATGTACCTATCATTTTATTCATATTAGTGATATCATCTCTTGGACTCTTCCTGGATGTACACGATGCAGTCGGCAATCCTTCACATCCAGTTATACACCCAGACATTTTTGCCACAATTGACAGCCATTCCATATTTCTTCAAAGTTTAATCAGCCTCATTTATAGCATCTGGTACAGGATTTATTTCTACTGCACATATCTACCCAAATTGGATCGAATTGCTAAACAATATTTTGGTGACGATTTACCGCACATAATTGACTTGCAGAAGAATATCAGTCTTGTGATAACCAATGTGAATCCAGTTACACATAAAGTTCGGCCAAATGTACCAACTGTAATTGAGATCTCTCAGATTCATATCGCTGAAACAAAGCCATTACCAGAAGTATTTTGACATATAATCTTGTAAATGTAAAAATGATAATTATTAAATATAATTTTTAGGAGCTTCAAATTTTCCTGGATTCATCTCCCGAAGGTGTCATTTACTTTAGCTTAGGCTCTAACATAAAAAGTGCAAATTTATCTATAAATTTGAGAGAAACCATACTCGAAACATTTGCAGAATTACCATACAAAATATTATGGAAATGGGAAGCTGATCATTTACCAAATCAACCTAAGAATGTTTTAACTAAGAAATGGTTACCACAGCTAGATGTTCTGAGTAACTCTTATTATGATATGTCAAAAACTTTTGCTTGATTGTCAGTATTTATTAGGTCATCCCAACATCAAGGCATTTATAACTCAAGCTGGATTACAATCCATTGAGGAAGCAATTTCTAGAGAGGTTCCCATGCTTGCATTTCCTTTCGCAGGTGATCAAATGCAGAATGCTAAGAGAATTGCCAGCTTGGAGATAGCTCTTGAAATAAATTACAAAGAACTGTCTCGAACAATTTTCAAAAAAGCTATTCTCGAAATAGCAGAAAATAGAAAGTATGTACCATTAACTGTTCAAATTTTAGTTTGATTGCATTATTATCTTGGTGCTCCAGCTAACATTTTTTTGATAGGTACAAAAATAACATACAAAGAATTCATCAACAACTTATTGATCAGCCCATTAGTGGACTAGAAAAGGCGATATGGTGGATTGAATATGTGATTCGAAATGGTGGAACTAAACATCTCAGAAGCGAGGCAGTGGATATGCCCTTATACAAGTATCTCATGTTGGATGTCATTGCCTTCTTGACTCTCTGTCTATATATGAGTTATAGATTTATTGTCAAAATTATTTCAATATGTAGAAAAACACCGCAGCAAGTAAAGATCAAAAAATGTTAAATAGATAAAAACATGCATCCGCACGTTAGCTAATCACAAATAAGTAGGGCGTTGATTATTTTTTACTGTAAATTGTATATTTCAATGCTGCTTCGTTGAAAAGCAAATTATACGTAAGCTAGCGAGAAACCACACTCTCTGATCCAAAGTGTTGCTGTTACGATTTGAAGTAGGTACTTTAGATTTTACAGGAAATCCTAACGCATGTATATTGTTAAAAAGATATAATGCGTGTAAAAGATTCTCAACCAAGTAGACCAATTTTCACCATTACTAAATATATGAAACTTATAAGTACCTAGTAATAATATATCCAATTTTCTAGAAATTACTCTGTTGAAATAAACCATAATTTTGTTACAGGCAATTTCATTTTATTATTAAGACCTTATACCAACCAGATTTTACGATATGATCCCTGAAAAGAGGTTATTTGTATTTATATCTTAATAATAGCTCTCGCTTAAAATAAGATGAATTAATTACCTATGCATTCAATAAAATGGCAAGGGCGAGGATGATTTCCGCACGATTTGAAATAAGTCGTGTGAGATTACTCTAACACTCTAAAGGTATATATTCTCTGTGTAAGTTGCACAGATCCAGTGAACACGACCTCCCACAGATCATAAGTTCAGCGTACAGCATTTAGTGTTTTATGCTTTCAAATGTTCGAAATATTGAAATTAGGTTATGTAAGAATGTATATTTTACTTTTATATTAGATATCAGATCAAATCTTTGTATGGAGTATCATTTTATATTCAATTATTTACATTTACCTACAATATTGTGTCAGAAACATAAGTTTGTATTCCCACCATAAATATGCCATTGCCAGCTAGCTACAATCCTAATTATTTTTCGATTGAAGATATATTAGCAACACAAGAACGAACCCCTTGCAAATTCCTTCTCAATGTCCCTAAAATGGGTAAACAGTGTAACATGTTTCGTCATTTCTTGGTTATCCTGAATGTTGTTTTTAGGCAAACTTAACCCTTCTGCAGCAGAGACGGATCTTAAAGCAGGAACAAATCTGGAGCTACCAGTGTGGTTAGTTACAGAAATGTCGATGGGTCGCCAACCTATTGTTGCTCCTGAATTGCCAAAAGTCTACAGAGAATCATATAGAGAAATATTAAAGGCGGATGCTTGCGCTGTTTATCTTTACAAGTTTAACTTATATTTTTATGAACTTGGATCATATGTGAAACACTTTGATAGACACGGAGAAGTCCACAACATCTTGTTACATGTAAGATGATGCCATGGCATTCATTGAATTATTCCTTGAAACTACTACTGATTGAAATTTATGATTGTGGTTTTATCACATAAAAATAATCCACTGAAGAACTCTATACCAAGATAAAACAATAGTACACCCGCCATATATTTCTACTTCCAGGCTTTCAGAACCCGTTTCCGGCAATTAATGGATTTGGCAGACAACACTCTGTCGGATCCTACTGTTAAGCATACATTAGATACGTTAGAGCGAAGAATCTTCGAAGATGCATACAAAGCTCGTCAGAAATTAAACAAATGGCTAGTGGAATCAGCCGCCCCCCTTGAGGCTGCTCAGATGGTTGTGAGTCACAAAAAGAGGAAACGAATAGACATCGATGACTCTCTTTCTATATAGGTGATAATTATTAGGTTAGGTAACAATCTTTTGTATGTAATTTTAAAAAATAATTGTGAAATTGTTAATCAAATTTAAGTATAATTTATTGCAGTATTTTTTTTCTATTATAGGATCAATTTGTGACTCAATTTCTCATAGTAGGTATTTTACAAATTTCATATACCAATTTGGAAAAATAAAACATTTTGCAAAATGGGTTTCATAGTCAGCTACAAAAACATGTAATCGGGTCAGTCGACTGGTACATTATTCAAGTTACAGTTCAAGTTCTCACGTTCACACAAAGCTGACGCTTAGTATAGATAAAAATAGATTCTGTCCCACGACGTTTCATTGTATACGAGAAATTATTTGCTGGGATAAATTAACAAAAATAATTTAAGAACAGTATGCATGCGCTGAGGTTCCTTGAAAATAGAAAAAATGGATGGGCTGGAAAAATTTTCTACGAGCATTTTATAGTTGTCTAAGTAAATTACAACTACTACTAGATTTTCTAAGCAATCTGGTCTGTAAGTTGAGTATCGTACTGGTCAATTAGCCTTTCAACCTCTCTTATTAACTCAATGTTTAACCCTTCTTACCAAAATTTCTTTTGGAATCTGTAAAGTATGTTATTCCCTCATTTTCGGTGAATTATGACGATTTCAAATGCGTTATCATTATCCACTTTATCCACCATAACAATCGACTATAATTCAGAAGTAAACTCTATTTACAAATATACATACATTTATTAATTTTAATCTTGATATATTTTAGTGTAAGAAAATAAAATCACAATTTTGTTATTGAAACTAAATAAAATTTGTCATCAGTTAATCAGACTTGAAATAGTGAAGTTTAGAAACGCCACTTCTATTATTCATTTGCTGAGGATGTGAAATTCTTCTGAGGAAAATTGTCGAATCTTACACGCTTGTAACGTGAGAAAAGTAGATCCCTGAGTTCAACGCTGTGAGCATAGTCTCTTGTTTCACACACCACTTTTACCTGTAAGCAATAGAAAAAATATTTTCTTAAAACATTGGAAAAAAACAAATTAACCTGAATTAATGTTAAATTAAGTAACAAATTATATAGCCTAGAGATCGTACGTACCTCTACACTGAAAACGTCAGCTGCAACCCAAGCTCTCTCGTGTATAACATCCTTAATCGAAACACCAATTGAACTGATGGTCTTACAAAGATCAGAAATTCCACCAGGTCTGTCGCTCACAGTCACCTTACATTTTACCAGTCGACCATCTGCAGCTAATCCTCTCTCTAGACATCTGCCCAATATTGTGGTGTCAATGTTGCCTCCACTCAAAATCAGTACAACTCTGTAAATTAACAAACATGTCCAATTTGTATACACACCCAAATTTAATGAACACAAGTTTCGTTCTTGTATGTGTCTGAATCGTTGAAAAATAAACGAACCTTTTTCCCTTGAATTCATCCAGCTGCCCTGCCAGAATGGCAGCTAGTCCGCAAGCTCCGGCACCTTCAACAACACACTTTTCATTCTCAATGAACCGCAGTATAGCTACAGCTATCCATTCTTCTTTAACTGTTACCTTTAAAGTAGATAATATGGAGAATATTAGAAAAGCAGACTTTTGAAAATTAGAACTTGTTATACCATTTTATCAACAAGTTGCTTTGATGTTTCCCAAGCATTGTAACCAACCATCGGTACAGCAAGACCGTCTGCTAAAGTACCTTCGATGTCAGTGTGGACAGGCTGGTTATTTTCCATTGCTTTGGCATAACTAGCGCACCTTTCAGATTCAACACCCTACGAGAGAAAAAACACATCGAAATTTTATTCTGAAAGTCGGTCAACAAAAATAGAAAAATCAGCGAGTCATGCTGGTATAAAAATATATAACAAACTTACAAAAATCTTTGTTAGATCGAAACATTAAAAATTGAATAAATTGAATCTTTCAAACTTCAAGTGAAAAAAAAACATAAAATAAGAAGTGAATGTCTCAAAAATTAACTTTCACAAGACACAAAAAATGTCTACCAAAGTTACGGTATTATACCAACGATTATATAGGTACTCATATGAATAATAAATAGTTGTTGATTATACTCACTATAATTTTAATATTTGGATCTAGAGATTTAATAGCCACTGCAACCCCAGCTAGAAGACCACCACCTCCTGTGGGAACAACCACTGCATCGATATCTTGAACTTGTTCCAAAATTTCCAAGCCAATAGTTCCTTGGCCTGCTATGATTTGTGGATGATCGTACCTGGAAAGTCATTAGCTTGTCTTTAAAATTACAATTCAAATCGATAAAAATGATCAATATGCTCACTACTAGATGCATCAGAACACAAATATGGATTTGCGTTAAGGTTCGACTCTTTGCTTACCCATTGATATAGGTTAGTTGGCGCTGTTTCGCCAACGATACAGCAATTTTCTTAGCTTCATCCATATTCTTTCCTTCCATGATAACGTTGGCATTGTATTCCCTACATTTCTGAATTTTCATAATGGGAGCTATTATCGGCATAACAACTGTCACTGGTATTCCCAATTGATAACCATGAAAACATACTGCTTGTGCATGGTTACCCAGAGAAGCTGCAATTACACCTTTTTGTCTCTGTTCCGGAGTGAGCATTAGCATGGCATAACGGGCGCCTCTTTCTTTGAAACTAAAAAAAAAGATAAAAATTAATCTAGTGTCAAAAACCATATAATGTGTACACCACACTAATTTTGGATAATCCAAATTTGATACCAGCATAAAAAAAATATATGATATGAGTATTCATACCTTCCTGTATGTTGTAAGAAATCCTTCTTTAAGTAGATGTCCATTCCAGTGAGACTGGAAAGATGTGATTTCTGTAAGAATCCAAACGTTGCAACTAACCAAAAGAAAAATCATTGGTCGATTCAAAAATAATAATAATAATCCAAAAGTAGAACAGAAATATATCGGCTCCGTCTTTTCAAAAACCTTAAATATATATCAACACATTCTTTTGAATCTTCCCATAGCGTTATTACTCACAATACATGGTGTATTAACTATTCCAGTTCTAATCTTGTAAGCGGCTGAAGTTATTTCTTCAAAGGACACCCTCACAGGTTTCTGTGGGTTGCAAGATGGATCGTCAATGTTCAGTTTTTCCATTCCAGAGTAAGTGATCCCTGTCATTTCTTCGATATCCTGTAAACAATTTTCTGCAGGTAGTCTCTTATTGACAATTATTATTGTGAAATAGATATTGTTATTAAAATATATTCGAGGAAACGCTGTTGATTCCTGGTATCAAGTATAAGTTCAAATGTTATCAATGGCCTATATTTTTTTTTAATTTAGGTGTTTATTTATGTTAGTGGAAAACTAGAGTTTAAATTCCATTTTCCCATCAAAACGAACTTATTGAGAATAATGTATAAATAAGATAATAATAAAATGTAGTTATCATTAAATGGCCCTCATCCTGTACTTTCGAAAAAACCAGGTAGGTACAATGCCTAATATCCTCTTTTGTCCAAAAAGTTTCCTTCCAGCGCCTACATCAAAAAATCTTTGTGAAACTTATCAAACTGATGGACCAATTTTCATATCTTATCATATTTGTTTATGTTTGAACCTCGGCTAACCTCTCTTTGACAATGGTAGATTATTGAATTGAAATATGTACTTACATTTGAATCGGATTCTTCAGAATAATCTGGTGAGATGGTGTATCTTTCCATTGTATAGAAATCCACGATGTTACTTATTATAGAACTCAATACCTACTAAAGAAGCTCCATATCCATTTTGTTTGTTGAATCACGTGCACTGAGAGAACTGATTAAAAATTGTACAAAGACGACCTTCTTTATCACAACAAACTGGTTTCTGATAACATATTGAAAAATAAACGTCTGTACGACAATTGCCAAATAAATACATTAAAGAAGAATCAATTTTCTTTGGCAGATATTTATTCTTTTATCGCAAAATTATCACATTTCCCATTAACATGTGATAAGCAAAATAATTATGACTGGAATTTATTACGGAAAATCATTAGAAGATACTTCTTTTATTGCATCCGTTAATTACCAATAGGTACATTTAATAAGTTTTTGAAGTCAAGCTGATTTAGATTATGAAATCCAAACATATAATTGTGTTCATTGAATTTCTGTTTCAGCATTAATTCACAGAAAGTAAATGGTATGGTACAAAAAAAGCAATAATTCATTATTGTTGATTTATTATCTTCACATTAAAAATTCTTCAGAAATAAATTATTATGAAATTGTACATAAATCTTAATTATAAGAATACCTAATATTCAAGAATATTGGAGAATCGAAAACGGACACTTACAATCAACACGGTTTAAAAAAGTATAATCAAGTGAATTTGAACATATTAGCTGTTTTCAAGTTACTGTTTGATTCCTTTTGCAACATCTTCCATAAAGTTAGCCAACTTGATGTCTCTACCACTCAATCCATTCACATCATGTGATGACAGAGTTATCTGAACTTTATTGTATACATTGAACCATTCTGGATGATGATCCATTTTTTCAGATAAAAGGGCCACTCGAGACATGAAACCGAATGCCTGAAAATATTAACCTATCTATTAAGAAGCTATTAACAATGAACTTCAGGTGTATATCACACTTGGCTATGAATCAGCATATTTTCTAGTGCAAGTAATAGTAAAATAAAGAAATAAGAAAAATATATCCACATAGGTATATTTAAATTCGGGAATTAAAATTGAGTACTATATTTTTTCTGTTTACCTGATTGAAGTCTTTGAACAAAAATTCCTTATAAATGGCATCTCTACCATCGGTGATTGTCCATCCATTTTCAAGAAGTGCTGCCAGAGTAGTGTTTCTCTCTTCTGCAGTTAGTTTAGTATGCTTAAAAAGTAAGATAAATTATTGATCTACTTGTTGCTATAAGCATTTTTAATTTAATATAATAAGTACTATAACCAATACCTCACCATTTTCACTTTTGATTTCGTTTCTCTCGACTGTTCTGATTCAGAAATATTCAAGGCTAAAGTACGGTCAAGGAGTAGATTGGAAGAGAGAAAGGAGAGATTTTCCAACAATCTAGGTCTTGATAACCTCTTTGAAAGGACATTGATTACGCAGTAAGACATGTTTACAATGAGAACAAATATAAAATGAATATAGGGCTGTACATAAATATTAGAAGTATTCTTAACAATATTATTTACTGAAAGTAGAAACGAGCTTAGTTCCAGATGAAAGTGTTCATTTCCATTTCCAAATAAACAAATTTCAAATTTGACAAATGATCCATGGAACATTTTATTCAAGTGTTAAGGATAAGAGATGATAAAAAACTACATCTATGACAGAAACGTATATATACGTCTCTGTCCATGAGTCAAGCACGTTGACATGACAGATTAATTCAGAACCAAAACAGCTGATAATTTTTTTAAATATTTTGTATATTTTATATTGGTGTAGCTTGATGTCACTACGAATCTGAAGATTGATATTATTACTATGGAGAAAAACCTACAATTAAGGAATATTTCAGAAATCAGGAAGAGTAAATTCAATACAGAAAATACACCAACAGCATCTTCGAATGAACAAGTGATACTACATAACCTAATAAATAAACCAAATTGATTATCTATTATTTCGTTTCTTTTCTAGATGAATGTAGAAGAATTGGTATTGCAAAAGTATGAAGACTTGCAAATTAAGTTAAAAGTTAATCGTAATATACCAGAGCTTTTGAAAGATTTACATAAAAAGTACTTACTCGATAGTTTAACTTACCTTCCGTCCTTATATGAGGTAAATAGCCAATGTCATTCCAGTTGAATTTTCTCGCTTGATTAGAACAAATGTTTATTCTTCAGAGCCTAGATGCTAGTCGGCCATGGCTTTGCTATTGGATCATTCATGGATTATCTCTATTGGGTATACGCCTTGAAGATAGAAGGCGAAGCGATGTTGCTCGATTCTTAGCTAAGTAATACTGACAGCTCATAACCAATTAGGATTGGAGAACTATCGTGTTTGTTTCTAGGTGTCAGTGTCCAGAAGGAGGGTTCGGTGGCGGCCCTGGACAATTTCCTCATTTGGCTGCTACATATGCGGCTGTGAACACCCTTGTAATTTTAGGTACAGAAGAAGCATTCAGTGTCATTAATAGGGAGAAGTTACTTGAGTTTCTATTTAGCTTACGACAACCGGATGGTTCTTTCGCTATGCACAATGGAGGTGAGATAGATATAAGAGGTGCCTATTGTGCATTGTCAGTGGCAAGCATTACTGGTATATTAACGCCTGAGTTATGTGCAAACACTGGAGAATGGATCGTGAGGTGAGAAACATAGTTCGATACCACAATGGTTAAAATGTGCATGATTGCATGGTAGCTATATTTATGTCAAATATGGCTAGTAATGTAAACTAGCTGTGTAAACCTGAAAAACACAATTTAACTCAAATCAATGTATCCTTGGGACCCATTAAAATGTATCATTTTGTAAACCTCATTATTACTTTTGTGATTGTACGAATAAGTAAATAAACCGTACTTGGTTGCAGTTGTCAAACTTATGAAGGAGGATTCTCTGGATGTCCTGGTATGGAAGCTCATGGTGGTTACGCATTTTGTGGAATGGCTGCTCTGGTGATATTGCAAAAGGGTCATTTGATTGACCATCAAGCCTTTTTGGTAAGTTCCGTCTTTTTTCTCAACTCTGTTGAAGCTCATATATTATGCTGTTGGTTTTCCTTTTGATTATTCTAGAGATGGTTGGTCAATAGGCAAATGAGGCTAGAAGGTGGTTTCCAAGGAAGAACAAATAAGTTGGTTGATGGTTGTTATTCATTTTGGCAAGGAGGTGCTTTTCCATTACTCTATTCTTTTTTGGCGAATGGTGAGAATTTTATCCAATACTTGAAGCTTGTCCCATATTTACAATTCTTTTATTTATTGGAAAATATTTATCTATCTTTAAATCAATTTTATATTCCAGAGGGTAATTTACCAGAAAATCATTTGTTCGATGAACGAGCATTACAGGAATATTTGCTAATTTGTTGCCAGACCCCTAGTGGTGGGCTATTAGATAAACCTGGTAAAAGAAGAGATATATTCCACACTTGTTACACTTTGAGTGGATTGAGTGTAGCTCAACATTTTCTCAATCAAAAGCGGATTCTTGGACAGATGAGGAATGAAGTGGTCAGTATTATTATATTTTATGTATCTTTTATTTTAATTTTGTCTTTTGCACAGTAATGTTTAGGTAAAATCATTTGTAAAATATTCCGTCTATAAGTCTACTCTAATTTGTCTGATTATACATACAAATGTTTTTGCAACGACTTTCTAGAACTTGTCAATTTATAAAATATGCCTGCTATTTCCAGAATAACACCCATCCAATTTATAACATCAGACCCGATCATGTAAGAAAAGCGTTACTGTATTTCAACAATCGAGGTGTTCCAAAGCAAAGCAAAAGTGCGGACACGTGACCAGGCAATAGCAATATTATCACTGAGGGAGAGAGGCTGCTTCATCACTATTCCGTTAAATTTACGGAAATAATTGTATAAAGTGATTCTAATAAAATTTCTTTGAGTTTATGTTCTATTATTAATTTATTTACTTTCAAAATCAGAAACGTTTCTCCTTTTGGTAGAAGCTGGTTGAAAGTGGTCATATTTTTATGTATGATGGGTTGCCTACGTTTCACGGCTATGAATAAAATGTAATACTACCTATACACAGATTGAAAAATGGGTTTCAATTTGGCCAACTATAAAATCAACGTTGAATAAATTATTTTCTCTGTGTGGCTAAGCCGAATCATTTCACATTGCCTAATTTCTGGAAATTTACTGTATGTGCTCAGTATTTATTCAAATTCTATAGGCTTTGGCTTTCAGTATAAAAATAGCAGGTAGTTACAGTAAATCTAATTTCTCAGAAAATACCTAGATTTTGTCTTACGATCACTTGAATTGATTCGTTTCTCGTGTTTTCATGACAGACGCCATTATTCATGAAGCAAACTATACCTATCGTCTCACCAAAGTTTTATTGTCCATTTCGCTTCCCGAGAACAACTGAAATTTATATCAAATTTCAAGAATACGGTCCTGTCATCAATGCGGTCCTACACTTCCAGATAATTCAATCACGCATGCCCTCTTCCTTCAATCTGAATCTCAACCAGAGAGAACACAAGAATAGAGAACATTATTGTATAATTATCAGCTAATCAACTAAGTCTTTTCTATTGCTATTCTAACATTTGACTTGAGTTTAGGAGGTAGTGTTCTCTGGTTTGAGTTATCGTTGTCCAGGTCCAGCGTCCAGCCCTCGTTGGTATATTTTTATTAGGTATTTTTGTGTTATTAGTTTATTAGGTCTGTCTGAAGGACGTTTCAGAAAATTGTTCGGTACGTTCGAATTTTTCGTACGGTTCTGGAACGACCACGATCTAAAGGTCGTTATGGGATTATATTTGTGTTTCAGTGTTTATATTATTTGTAATTGTGATTAGTGAAGTGATTATAGTTGAACGAAAATGATAGCAAACGGACACATAGTTGGCGATGGATCATGGAATCTGCGAGTTTTTGTTACGGATCTACAGACAGAGCGGCTCATCCGAGTGAAGGGTGATGTTCACATCGGCGGTGTTATGTTAAGATTGGTCGAAGACTTAGGTCAGTATTTGTCAGAAAAAATAAAAATTTCCACTTAGGTACTAATAATTTGTCAGTTCGATAATCTTCAATTATTAATTATTATTACTCATCCTCCATGCTAACCCATCAGACTGGTTTGAGAAGTTGTCCATGACCATCATAACAAATATAATATATTATTTACCTTCATATACCTGATTTGCCTTATTTTATCAAATAATCTAGATACTTTATCAAACGATTGATTTTTAAATCTGAGTTACTCACTTATAATGTTAGAGTCTAGAATAATACCTATCAAAGAACGAACACATTTTATGTAATAGATTTGTAAATTCCGAAGATTGTTTATAGAATAACAATTCTTTATAACCTCAAAAGGAAATGTAAAATGATACC
Organism: Crioceris asparagi; assembly: GCA_958507055.1. Lineage (NCBI taxonomy): Eukaryota > Metazoa > Arthropoda > Insecta > Coleoptera > Chrysomelidae > Crioceris > Crioceris asparagi. The sequence continues at coordinate 120,309,389 of OY293826.1, forward strand.
GTAGGCGAGCGTTTGGGCGTTTTTAATGGGGGGATTCGCATGTTTATATGTTATGGAGACTGGAGTGTGAATTCATATCTATGAATAATGATAATGTAAATATTTATTAAGCTATACCCAGCTTCGCAATGAAAACGATTGTCCTACTCAAATTCGATTCCTCTTAAAATATTGTTGACGTAGGCCAACTATTTCCATTTTATGGGAATTAGTTTGTGTGGGATTTAATTTTAATCTGCGTTAAGAATCTAGATCTTGTGCCACAGCACGTGAATTTTATGGTATTAATTATACAAGTTATAAAAGAATGGCATATATAGGTAAATGTGTATAATTACATGCAGAAGTGGCAGTAAATCCACTTGTCTACTATGTACGAGACCATGTAGGTAGGTGACAGGTGACCCCTTGGAGAATTAATTTATCTGAATTAATACCCCTACTTGAGTTGATTTCTGAAAACAACCGCAGAGAATTTTGTGCTTTTGACAGGGCTACGCATAGGTTTGATGAGACTGAAAATTTGGAAAACAAAAAGGGTGATCGAATGAGGATAACGAGTTAATAATACAACTGAAGGTTATTGAAAATCCCCATATTGCCTTAAGGGCAATTGAGAGGGAAACAGATGTTTCACCCATATCACGTTCAACTACATGAGGAATTACATGATGATGATCATTGGACTTACAATTTTTGTCACTTTGTGAAAGAACAAATTCAAAGAGAACCAACATTTTTACTAAGCAGGTACTCATGAGGAAACATTTCGCAAAAATAGAAACGTCAACTGGTACAATTTTCATTATTACCTATGCAAGTAAACATCTGCACTATATTCTTACGAAAGATCATAATAGGTGGGTTCTTGTTCTTCTGGGGTGGAAATGGAAGTTTTTGTTAACAGAGATGAGTTTTGACTTATCATTTATTGTGGTAAAAAAATCAAGGAAAAAGATTCCAGACTTAAGTAAAGAATAACACATTTCAAACTAATCTGGCGAAATAAATTGAACTGTACGTCCGTATTGAAAATAAGTAGGTATCCCCATTTCCCCATACCTCCAATTTTCTAGAACGTGCCCATAAAGCGTGAAAGACTCTGTGCAAACCCTAACAACTCTATATTGGCCAAAAAAAAAAGAGCTGTTCAAAAATTCAATAATATACAGGGTGATCCATTAAAAAAAGTAAGTTTGGCTTATAACAAACTCATGCGCGACACTGTATACAAAAAAATGTTTAGGTCTCGACAGTCCTCAAAACATTTTTGTAAAATCCGGTTAGTACTTCATTTTTCAGTTTTTCAATACTCGATGGGATGTAGAAAAGTTGTATCTTTCAAAACTAGAACGGAAAAATCTTACTTCTCCCAAATTAATGCACAAATAGCTATTGTTGACTATCACTTCCATAGCAATGACACACCGCATCAAAAAGAACTTGATTACCTATCCTATTTAAATTGAAAAATAAAACCTACTAACTACGAAATAGGTAGGTAGGTACTAAAGTTTTTACCGGATTTTAAAAATGTTGTGTGCAATTCGTTGGCACCAGTATCCTTTTTTCGTTCACGACGCGGTTAGAACGGAAGAATCCGAGGAAAAATCTGACTTCTCGAATTAATGCACAAATACCTAGCTATTTTGTATCTCCTATAACTAACGGGTTGTTTTACTTATACGCACTGTTGGACCACCCTGTGTATATTTCATGGAATTATGTTCGACATGTCAATTTCCTTTATGATTATTGTTTATTTATGTCTCACATCTTGACTGTTATGACCTAGATAAACTTAAAACCTATGTGTCTTAATTTACTTGAATATATCTACATCGTGCTAATAGATTCTCTCAGTTTGGGTATATCAAAATGACTCGAAAAAATGATGTATTTTACTGAGTAGTGATCCTACCATTTTAATCATTATTTCTGCAAGGATGGACACCATTTATTTTTATTGGACTACGTCAATGGTAGGTACTTTGGACACACCTTGAATTCCCAATGTCACCAACAAAAAGGTTGGGCTGGGTGGTCATCATTCAGAATGGCAATGTTGTTGAAAGGTAGTATGGAAAAAGTTTCTTGACCAAATTAAAGGTTATTGTGTGAAATTTACACGCTACCATGATGAATAACTCTGGAATCCATTTCTTGGTTTATGATAACTTCCAACTGATTTATCTACGCTCATTACTTTTGATTCACTTTTATCTGTAAATTTCTCGGTAAATTCAATAATGACTCAACATAGCTCTGTGAAGTTGGCACCGCAAAATTAAAGAGAACTAATTAAGATCACAAACGATTATGTGATTTCTTTCATTTTGCACTACCAAATTTCACAGAACTCATTTTGTCAAATCATTTTTGTACATAAAATTGTCTTCTATTTATTTAAAAAAAATATGAAGGGTGGTTAAACTTGTTCGAAAAATGGACAAAGGATTCTTTATGACTACAATTTAGAGTTACAGAAAAAATATTCATAAGAATAAATTTTCATTTTGGAAAAGGAAGAATGGTTAGATATGGTAAAAATGGTCTAACGATTCTGGAATATTCATTCTTTATTACTTTCCTACGCTACTATTATACCTAGTAGCTGTATAAGGAAAGTATTGTAATCGTGTGAAATTTTCGGTATCGAGATTTTTACAAATTTTGACGTTTCAGAGTTTCCTCTCTAATAAACATATTTTCAGCCATTGGTCTCTCCGTCTGTCTGACTGTACTTTTTCATTTTTATAATAGCCACAAAATCAAAATCGGTTGTGATTTCGTTCGTAACTAATTAGCGACAAAAATGTTCCACCAAATTCAACTATTGGATAGCGGGAAAAACCTATTTCTACTCGGTAGTAGTGCTAACTTGAGTTCAAGTTAGCACTACCACACCTTATAAAGTGATAAAAAATGACTGTAACGTTTTTTTAGTTCTTTCACGTCATAACTACTTTGCGACAAATAAGATACGCACAATACAGTCGAAAACGGACAAAATTTTATGTTTTTAAAGGGTGGTAGTGCTAACTTTAAATAAAGTTAACAAAATTACAACAAATAAGCGACAATTAATCCACTTCTCGCTGAATCGAAATTTGATAATGGTAGTGCTAACTTTAAACACATAATAAAATCATAAATAGACGGTTTCATTCATTAAAAATAATATTTGATGGAAAATACTGGATGGAACACCATTTTTCCAATAAAAAAAGAGCGGCAAAATTATTTCTTCCACAACTAATAAACGGCAAATTACCCACGAATTAGTTTTTGGATATTTTCATTATTAACAAAGTTACTTCGCTAACTCCAAGTTAGCGAGATATCCATATTCTAGTAGGAAAAACCAGAGCGACAAAATTGTTTTTTTCACAACTGATTAACGGCAAAAAGCCGCAAATTCCTGACCTAATGGCATTGTCATTTTCCAAACTTGTTTCGCTAAGTTAATGTACATGAATTTACATCATTTGTTTCCACAAAATCCGCCTTGAATTGGATCTGTGCTCTTCAGAGAAAGGAAATGTTTATCTTCTGTCCATTATAAATAATTTTCCATAAGAGTATATCGATAAAATAAATATTTCCGGTCTTCTGCTTAACATACTCGTAAACTAGTACATAATCATACTTACGTAAGGAATGTGCCTGCTCATGGATTCTCTGCTAAAGTGCTCGAGCTACTTCTTACCAAACTATCTTTACTCTTGAAAACTTCCAAGTTCTTGTTTCGTTCCCTTTTGCTCATAGGTGTAATTATTTATGTTTCAAAGCTAAATATAGGTACACGCAGGTGCATTTGGCCTCAAAGGTAAATACACATATCATATGGACATACGCTTCTTATTAAATTTCTATTCAACGGGAATGGAATGTGAACTGTAAAAAGTATTGGCTGCGGATATCTGATACAGCATTTTATTTAATTAGCACACTTTGATTAAGTATTGGGACTTCCTGCCTGCGATAAAATGATATCAATCCTAGTTCAATCTAGGTATATAGTATAAATGGAAAATATTAAATCAACAGCAACATTTCGCATTGATTTGAAAATAAACGAATTTAAACTATCCAGATATTTTTTATTAAATATGCAAAAGTGACAGGATTCCAATATTTCTTTAATCAGCCACCCCCTACTTGAGGTTGCAGTAGGCAGGTCATAATTTTTTTATACAAAAACGAGGACCGACTTAATTAGTTGGTCCACTGAAAAATAATAGATAATATTAATCCTATTGGAGCTTTGTGAAGCTGCCAACCCCCCCCCCCCCCCCAAATGCGAAATTGGGGATACTGACCATCTTTTGACCACCCATAGTTTGGAGATATCATAGGTACAGTGATGCCATGGGCACAAAAATCGTTTTTTCTGAAAATGACAATATGTCCTCGTTTGTCCATCGGTTAACCATGTTTGCCCATAGATTATGATTTCGATTATAACTAATTAGCGACAAAAATGTTACACCAGATTCAACTTTTGGAAAACGGGAAAAACTATTTTCTACCAGGTGGTAGGTAGTGCTCAATTGAGTTCAAGTTAGCACCTACCATGTCAGATTTTTACGAAAAAAATATTTTTTTACAAAAACATAGATCGAGTTCTAGTCGATTTTATGTCTCCGAACTTGTTAAAGCCTCTCATCGGTGAAATTCAGTATTTGAATTTACACCAGACTTAGTCGTACTCAAACTGCAGAAAACTATAATTAACGATGCTAGATTTCTAGGGTGCTATAGAATGCTAAAGAGTTCTAAGTGAAAATTTCAAAGTTCTTTACATTGATGATCGATTTTCAGCGTTCTCAACCTACTTACCTATAGAGGGAGAAATGAGTGTGCGAGACCAACATTCATAGTTCTCTTTGGTAAGAGCCTAAATAAGTCGGGTGCTGCACATTTATTTTCGCGCACACAATTTGACAAACATTATTTGGTTTTAAACTTTCCGAAATGAGCGTAATCACTCATAAGCATTCTATAGCACTTTAGTGTTCTAGAATTTTTAATAATAGTTTTCTTCAGCTTGAGTACGATTTAGTCGGGTGCTGCACATTTAGTATTCGAATAATCAAGTTCGCGACCGGTAAAAGGTTTTAACCGCCCGGTATGACATAGAATTCACAAAAACTTACCTGATTTTGACAGCACTCCAGAGTTCTAGCTAGGTAATTTACAGTACTTCGCAATTCAAATAAAATTGCTAGAACTAATAATGTTGGTCTCGTGTACTCATATAAATAGATTGAGAACGCTGAAAATCCCAAATATGTAAAGAACTTTCAAATTTTACTTAGCACCCTCGAGTTCCATCCTTTCAATTCATAGTTCTCTTTGGTAAGAAAGAGTATAACTGAGTCGGGTGCTGCACACAAACATTATTTGGCTGTAAACTTTCTGAAATAGGCATAATCACATAGAACTCTTTAACATTCTACAGCACCCTAGAGATCTAGCATTGTTAATGATAGTTTTCTACTGTTTGAGTACGACTAAGTCTGGTTTAAATTCAAATACTGAAGTTCACCGATTAGAGGAGTTCGGAGACACATAAAATCCACTAGAACTCGCTCTATGTCGATAGGATTCTAGAGTATGAGCTACAAAATATACTTTTTTCTGCAATTAAAATAAGTCCAGTCGTTTGTTGAGCTTGAATTTTTTTTTTACTCAAAAACTATCTTATCGCTATTATGTAGTGTCACAAAGTTGTGAAAATAAAGAATAAAATTGTTGTTCGTCAGAATCAACTTGCTATTCCTTCTAAATTGTCACAAAATTTCTCTCAATTATTTGGGGAAAAAAGCAGAAACTTGTCAATTTAATCACAATAATTTGTCATGGGTCCGGTCCCAAACATTGTACTATATTTTACAATTAATACTTGCACACTAGATATATTTTAAATATTCATCAGGCAGTGTAGAAACATCCTAGTAGAACTGGAAAAACACTTCATATTTTTTGTACTATCTAAAAGGAGCCCGGTGCAAAGTTAGCACACCTTAAAAATACGGAACAAAACAGGATTATTTCAATCTTGAAAAAAAAAATAGTTCCAAAACAGAACTATTTTAAATAATCATCAGGAACTCCAGAACTATGTTAGTAGAACATGAAAAACACTCGAGAACTATTAGCACAAGTTAAAATGGTGCCAACTTTATGGCGGTTTTATATCCGATGAAATTCGTTTGAGTTTTAAATTTTTATAAAAAGCCATTATCCACTAGCCGTTATCGTAATTGAAAAGCTGATAATTTTCTTATTTCAAAAATACCAAATGAACATTTAGAAATATGAAATACAGAACAGAGTCAATAATAATGTATAATAATAAAAGCCGCTGTTGCGTTTATCGCTCAAAACATTCCTCTGTCAATGTCATTATTGCCATTACTCAATTACAATTGAATTGAGTAAAGACACAGCTTGTAAAGACATGACATCAAATTCCACAGCTGACAAAGGAGGTATTTTTTTTTCGGTCGCTGGAAATTATAGTTTATAGATTTGTACTTATCTTCTAATTGGATATCTACCTACTTCTAATAATTTTCGTGGGAATATCGCCATTCTCACAGATATATTACATGATTGTTTTATGTATTTGGAAATCGTTTCCCGTTAGCATTTAAATGAAAGGGTTGTAAACAATCGTCATGTTTGCAGCAATACTTACATACATAGGAGCTGCACTAACAAGAAAAGCTATCGTTGTACCATTGCCATAAACGGATGGTTGTGGCACAATAATCGCTTCATTGGGTAATATGTAAATATACTTCTGGTATACATATAATACGCATAGGCGTGCCTTGACGGCAGCAAGTTTTTAAAAAGAATTTCACACATGTTATGTATACGATTTGCGGATGTCTTATAAACATGACATTGTTTATGTATGTCCGTTTAATGAATCCCGTGGGATATAGAGAGAGTCCCGTTAGTTACTTAGGTATCTACCTACTATTGTTACACAGAATGAATTCGAACTAGGTACTCACAATTTGTTTATTATTTGTGTTACATTTTTGTATTGTAGTTATCTGATAAATACTTATATTGCGTATAATTTACACCATTTTTGACCGACGGACCCCGAACCAAAGATTAGATTTAATCTTTGCCCGAACGGAGGAGGTACACAATTCGACTGTCTGGTTTTTTGTTCATGCGCGCGTTTTGTTTAGTAAACGAGCTCCAATTTTGATGATTTTCGATTCATTTGAAAGAGGAGGCCTGAGAAATGGTCCCGTATTCATAAAAACGCAAATCCGAAATCTCCTTCCCTTCGAAAACCGCCCCCGAAGAGGGTACAGGGGGCAAGTTTTCTCGAAAATCGAAAATCTGAGGTGGTATAATTGAAGATAGGACAATATCCGGATACGTTTAAATTGTTTTTTTAAAGCGTTATGGTTTTCGAGATAGAGGCATGTTAAATTCTCAAATATGTATATTTTTGCTATGTGGAGAGAGCGATTTTTTTCGAAAATTGGAAATTTGTGGGTGCTACATGAAAGACCTAATTATTTTTAGCAACATTTGTAATGTTTATTTTTTCCTTAGAGTTGCGGTTTTCGAGTTACAACAATATCTTTTACAAAATATTGAACCGTCGTTATTAGTTGGTGCACTGAAAAATATAAAATAATATTAATTCTATTGGTGCTGTTACTTTTGAAGTTGTGCAGTTGCAGTTAGATTGATAACTTTTGGCACCAATTTCACAAGTACCAGCACCAATAGAATTAATATTATTTCGTATTTTTCAGTGCACCAACTAATAAAGTCGGTCCAGTTTTTTGTAAAAAATATTTATTTTACACATTTGAGTTTAACATTAGTCACGAAAATCGTTGAACGTTCATTAATACCAAAGAAGATAGTACTTATCCTATTACCCACGTATATTCTTTGTTTGTACTTGTTATGTAGAGATCACAGAGCATCACTGCGGAAATACGCATAAGTATTTGAGATTTAACCATTTTACCACCGCTGTAATTCTAAAACCGTAACTCTAAGGAAAAAAGGTTCATCATAAATGTTGCCACAAATATTATTATCTTTCATGTGGTACCCAGAGACTTTTAGTTTTCGAAAGAAATTGCCCCCTCCACATAGCGAAAATACACATATGTGAGATGTTAACATGAATGTCATTGGAAAACTGTTACTCTTTTGAAAAATGTTCAGTTTAAACGTTTTCCGGATATTGTCCTATCTTTAATTCTGGCATTTCGAATTTTCGATTTTTGAGAAAATTTACCCCGACCACCTCCTTCGGGGGCGGTTTTCGGAGGGAAGGAGATTTCGGATTTGAATATCTGACCATTTCTCAAGTCTCCTCTTTCAAATGAATCAAAAAATCATCAAAATCGGAGTACGTTCACTAATAATACAACGCGCGTATAAACCAAAAACAAAGAAGCAGACAGTCGAATTGTATACCTCCTCCGTTCAGGGTTCGTATCCACAATATCATTCATTATGCATCCAACCGGACTTTTCAGGAACATACTTTTTACTATTTTTTGTTAACCTAAAGCACACTTCTAGTAAAGGAAATCTCTTTCATCTTTTACTCTCTTTACTGTAACTGTTTTATTTAATCATAAAAAATGTTTACCTCGTGTGCTACATTATAAACACTCTTCAAGTGTTTGCTCAAAAAAAAAACGTTATTAAGCAAGCGTGTTTTCCAAATGTAAATATAAGGGCGAAAGCATGAACCACAGAAAGCCCGCTTTAAACAGGAAGTGTTGAAACGTATCTAAAATAAACGATAACGGCGATATATTTTTTTTGACGGTAAAATATTAGAATTTAATATTTATTATTATTCTTTAACCAAGTCCAGTGCCTATTATTATTACATAAAATGCCTTTGCTGTATGTGCTTTTCAATAATTTTTTTTTCTAATTTGTTATAATACAATGATCTTTAGGGTTCCTTAGAAACAATTAACAATTTGTAAATTTTTCAGGACATTTAAAAAATGTCTTCAGTTTTATTTCTTCTAAAAAACACATCTTACCTATCTCCAAAAATATCACTAAAATAAAACATAGAGATAGTTATTTCTGTGCTTTTCCAGCCGTCGAAAGTTTTAAAATATTGTAACGTGAAACTGAACCGAATACACTCACACACACACAAATATCGGTAAAAACATCCTGGAAATCCAGAGGCATGGAGAATATACTGATCTGGATTATTCTCGAAGGAACATCTAGATAGAAGGTTAAGTGGATATAAACAGAGTCGATCACGGAATTTGACAGTTAGTCATAGATAGTCATAGTTAGAGAAATGAGTGTGTTCATAGAGCACTAGCGCTAAGTAATGCTATGAATATAAATGTGTATATAGTAGTCGTGTAGTTATTAGTGTAAATAAATAAGTGAAAATAAATCGAACCCAGTTTTAATATAAATTCCTGTTACAATATTGTCCAATATTCAGTAAATAGAAATTCAGGGTTTTTTTCTTTTTTTGTTCGCGCGTTTAATATATTAAACGTAGGTACTCCGATTTGGATGATTTTTGATTCATTTGAAAGAGGAGACTTGAGAAATGGTCCCATATTCAAAAACGCAAATCTGGTTCCCTACTAAGGAGGGGGCAAATTTTCTTAAAAATCGAAAATCTGAGGTGGTATAATTAAAGACAATATCCGGAAACGTTTAAATTGAATATTTTTAAAAAGAGTTACGGTTTCCGTGTAAGAGGCATGGTAATTTCTCAAATATCCATTTTTGTCATGTAGAGAGGGCGATTTCTTTCGAAAATTGAAAATCTGTAGTCTGTGGGTACAACATCAAAGATCTAATTATTTGTAGCAGCATTTATAATGAACCTGTTTTCCTTCGGGTTGCGGTTTTCGAGTTACAGCGGTAGTAAAATGGTAACATCTCAAATAGTTATGCATATTTCCGCAGCGATGTTATGTGATTTCAATAATGACTACAAGCAAAGAATATACGTGGATAATAAGATAATTACTATCTTCATCGGTATTAGTGAACGTTCAACTATTTTACACCAATACCAAATCGGTTCGTGCGTTTCATGTTATACTCAAAAGGTAGCGCTACCAAGAACAATGTATAATATATAGGTACGTTAATAAATTAAGTTTATTGAAAACTTAATACAACAGTCATTGACTCTTGGGCGGTACGGGTCTGCTAGGTCTAAATGTGTCTAATGTGTACTGAAGTAACTTTTTGACCGACTTCGAAAAACAGAGGAGGTATACAATTTTTTTGTACGATTTTTTATGAATGTACGCGCCGATCTGGGAAATGGTCCAAAAGTAAAAAAAATGAAATCCGACATCTTCGTCCCACTGGAAACCTCCATCAAAAAGAGGATGGTTGAGGTAAATTTTGTCGAAAATTCTAAATTTTATCTGACTGGAATCAAGAAAAGATAATTTCCAGCAACGTTTAAATTTTAAATTGGATATTTTTTCAATAAAAAATCAAGGGCTTCCGAGGTACTAGAGTGTTACCGCTATATTTTAAACTCCCTCAATATAAATTCAACAATTTCCATAACTAATGAAACAATAAAAAATGTGAAATGAAGATGCGGTTTCTTCTATTTATTCACAAACACTCTTTTTTCAGAAAACTTTGAAACACTCACGGTTGTTTGTCTCCTTGTTATGAAGTCGATTAAAATTAGTACGTAGATGGAAATTGTGAAAAATATTGATAATTTTGGAAAACATATAATTCTACTTACAATCTTCTACGGTTGATAATATTATTCATATTTTTATGTCATGTAGTTTTCTATCTGTATCATTTATTGTGCACGCGATTGTTGCTGATGTGTGATAAAAGCGCTGAGACAGCGCCATATTCCCAAAAGGGTGTTGTTCGCAATTCAAGGTTGCTTACCTAAGGCCATTTGTGGTCGTCAAGGTCGAATATCGGACATATTTATACACACATACACACTACTGTCACGATGGACGACTCTGCGGACTGTGACTCATATTTAAATTTAGAATATGTCATTAATTTTATTATCTTTTATATGTAGTCAAGAATACAGAATAAATACAACGGGATTCTCTAATTTGATTAGATTGTTTTATAAAGGGAAAAAACATATGTTTTCATTCACCTACACGATTATTTATGTAATACTTAGATTGTTCTTTTTATTTTTAATTGAATATTGGATCCTTTCAGAACGTTTTCGAACTATTGATGAAGAATGTTACAAATAATCTGGTGTTTAACGTGGCTGCCTCATATTTTCAATTTTCGAAAGAAGCCGTCCCCTCCACATGGGGTAAATACAATTATTGACCGACTTCCCAAAAGGAGGAGGTATACAATTCGACTGTGTGCTTTTTTTTTTTTTTTTGGTTTGTTCGCGCCTTTCATATAGTAAACGTACTCCGATTTTGATGATTTTTGATTCATTTGAAAGAGGAGGCTTGAGAAATGGTCCCATATTCATAAAAACGGGAATCCGACATCTCGTTCCCTCCGAAAACCGCCCCCGAAGGGGGTGGAGGGGGCAAATTTTGTCGAAAATTGAAAATCTGCGTTGATATAATTACAGATAGGACAATATCCGGAAACGTTTAAATGGAACATTTTTTCAAAAGAGTAACGGTTTTCGACATAGAGACATTTTAAATTCTCAAATATACCTATTTTCGCTATGTGGAGAGGGCGATTTCTGTCGAAAATTGAAAATCTGTTTGCAGTACATGAAAGACATAATTATTTGTAGCAACATTTATACTGAACATTTTCCCCTTAGAGTTACGGTTTTCGAGTAAAATCGGTGTTAAAATGGTAACAACTAAAATATTCAAGCGTATTTCCGCATCGAAGTTCTGAGATCTCAATAATAACCAACTACAAGCAAGGAATATACGTGGGTAATAGAATAAGTACTATCTTCATTGGTATTAGTGAACGTTCAACGATTTTCGTGACTAATGTTACACTCAAAAGTGTGAAATAAATATTTTTTACAAAAAATTGGACCGACTTTATTAGTTGGTGCACTGAAAAGTATAAAATAATATTAATTCTATTGGGGCTGGTACTTGTGAAGTTGGTGCCAAAAGTTACCAATCTACCTGCAACTGCACAACTTCAAAAGTAACAGCACCAATAGAATTAATATTATTTTATACTTTTCAGTGCACCAACTAATAAAGTCGGTCCAATTTTTTGTAAAAAATATTTATGAAATCTCTAAATATAACATTCAACGAGTTTCATGACTAATGATATACGTACTCAAAAATGCGAAATAAACCATGTTTTACAAAAGCTAGGACTGCCTTACCGACTTTATTAGTTGATGCACTGATAAAATAATATTAATACCACTGCTACTGGTACTTTTGAAGGTAGTGTCAAAAGTTTTCTATCAAGCTATAACATCACACATAACCAGTGGAATTAATATCATTTTGTATTTTTGACCGACTTCCCAAAAGCAGGAGGTAGACAATTCGACTGTGTGCTTTTTTTTTTTGTTTGTGCGCGCCTTCCATGTAGTAAACCTACTCCGATTTTGATGATTTTTGATTCATTTGAAAGATGAGGCTTGAGAAATGGTCCCATATTCATAAAAACGGGAATCCGACATCTCGTTCCCTCTGAAAACCGCCCCCGAAGGGGGTGGAGGGGGCAAATTTTGTCAAAAATTGAAAATCTGCGTTGATATAATTACAGATAGGACAATATCCGGAAACGTTTAAATGGAACATTTTTTCAAAAGAGTAACGGTTTTCGACCCTATTTTCGCTATGTGGAGACGGCGATTTCTGTCGAAAATTGAAAATCTGTTTGCAGTACATGAAAGACATAATTATTTGTAGCAACATTTATACTGAACATTTGTCCCTTAGAGTTACGGTTTTCGAGTAAAATCGGTGTTAAAATGGTAACAACTAAAATATTCAAGCGTATTTCCGCAGCGATGTTCTGAGATCTCAATAATAACAACTACAAGCAAGGAATATACGTGGGTAATAGAATAAGTACTATCTTCATTGATATTAGTGAACGTTCAACGATTTTCGTGACTAATGTTACACTCAAAAGTGTGAAATAAATATTTTTTACAAAAAATTGGACCGACTTTATTAGTTGGTGCACTGAAAAGTATAAAATAATATTAATTCTATTGGGGCTGGTACTTGTGAAATTGGTGCCAAAAGTTATCAATCTACCTGCAACTGCACAACTTCAAAAGTAACAGCACCAATAGAATTAATATTATTTTATACTTTTCAGTGCACCAACTAATAAACTCGGTCCTAGTTTTTGTAAAAAAAAAAGATTTTCTCAATAAACATCTTATCATTGACGTAAACGAACATTCTATTTATTTCTCCATAGCTAGGTAAAACTTTCAAGGTTTCAAATTCGACTATAAAAAATACTATGTATTTATAATGTGCGTTATGTATTACAAAAACTGACATTATGTTCTCGTAATCTGATTTATGTAAATTTTGATAAAAACATCATGGAAGCTCTTCAAATCAAGATAACAGGTAGATGTAAGGATACATAAACAAGTTTGTTGCTTTTATTAGCACTACAAAGATGATAATATATTTTCACCTTTTTTTACATAAAATATAACCAACTTTATTGGTTTTAGTTGGTGCACTGAAAAGTATAAAATAATATTAATTCTGATAGTGTTGGTAATTCCGAAGTTGTGCTAGAAAACCTTTGGCACCAACTTTATAAGTACCAGCAACATTAGAATAAGGACCGATTTCATAACGTAGCCCTAATGGGAGATTAGTTAATTCCTCAATTTGTTTAACTCATATCTTCATGGCGGAATAAAAATACTGCATTTTTCAATAACTTTTACAACGTCAGTCACCTTATCTTTCGTTGTTATAAAGTAACTTTAAATTATATGTCCAATCAAGAAATTTATTAAATTTTTAATCTAGGATTAAAATTAATAGGAGATTAAATTTGATTATGAAATCGGCCCTTAGTATTTTTCAGTCTAACAATTAGTCATCAAAATTGATGAACGTTCGCGTATAGTCTTTAAAAATGGAAACGTTTACAATATCACCCTTTCGTAGTACTGTAATTCTAAAAATGCCCAAGAATCATCAAAATCGGTGCATGTTTACTTATTATACAGAATGCGCGATAAAAAATAAAAAAGCAGACAAACAATCGAATTGTTCTTCATTCAGGAAGCGCGTTAAAAAAAACGAAGTTACGTTGACGTAACATACATTTTTGATTTTTAACAAATAACATTTTATGTACCTCTAAGCCTCCAGCTTTCCATTTCCAACCGACGTAATGAGCCAAAAAAAAGAATAATATAAGTAGCTCTAGGATATAAATAAAGTGTTGTGCAAATGTTGACGAGTTCGTGATGCTTGGTTCACATTCGATTGTTTGTTTTTGGTTTGTTGAAAAGTTCATGTTTGAATCGCGTAAAATTTTTGTAACTCTCAGCCATTGGTTTGTCTGTCAAGATTACCTCGCGAACGTATCGACCGATTTTGTTGAGTTGCGTAAATAACATTCGGGCTAAACGGTTCACCCTTCGGTAAAATCACTATTATCACTGTTTTGGCAAGCTGAACAAAAATCATTGGCCATGCCAATCGATGTCGCTGGGATAGTTGTATTTAGTTATTTGGATAAAAATTTAATATACCTCAAGAAGCCATTGGAGTTCAATTATGTAACGACTTAAGTAATTGCTTATAGAGAGTGTTTTTGTTCTATTTTAAACTCACCAATAATTCTACATGATATTATTAATAACTTCAAGTGCTTTTGGAAGAGTTTCCTGTTGCATCATATCTATATAATTTGTATTATAATTAAAATTAATCTAAAATCAGTGACTAATTCATTATCCAGCTTTTGGCAGTAACGTCAATTGCCAAAATACAAGATCAAAGAAATCAAGCCGGCAGCGAAAACGAAATGGACCCTATTTGCTTCTGTAATTGGATTTTACTCATAAAATATTTGATATACCTAATTGTCATCTAAAATCACCGCGATTTAGAGACTTCAGTTCTCAAAATAAAACTCACGTAAGCCAACCCGATATCAATCAAATCCCATATACTTACCAACGTAGTAACGTGCAAGGGGAACAGCTGCCGGCGTTGGCCACAAAATGGCGGCGTCCTTTTGATGCTTATGCGCGAACCATGGGGATATCGAGAAGCGGCCGCTGACAAAGAGAGTGACGCATGTGCTCACTAGGATGCCGGCAAAGGATTTCGAGAAAAGTCCAGTGGTGGCTCGAAAGATCTGGAGTCTTTTTCAGGTATATATTTAAGAGAATCAGTCAGCTAGTGAGAATATTTAATAGTGAAGTCAAGTTGTAATTTTTATTATTCTAGTTTCGAGTGAAAATAAAGTCTAAATAATAATTGTAAATTAGTCTCACTTATCTGCGAACCCGCATACGCAACAGTATTTTAACTTATAAGCAGACACGTTTTGTAATTTCCTGAACTCCAAGCATATATTTTCGATTACTTGATATCCGCCTCCAAGACCGCAACATCTAAACCCAGCATGTGTTTAAAATACGACTAATGACTAATAAACGGAAATACATATAAGTAAATATATCATTTTCTTTATGGAAGCCTTGTACTTAATATCAGAGAAAGTTGTTCCAAAATCCATTTCATCATCTTTAAAATCAAAAACTTAATTTTTTCAAATGAAAACACCTATTTTTTCATTTTTATATCTTCTAATTCTAAGAATTTTACACGTACTTACCTAAAATTACGATTGAACATAATATCAAAAATATTTTTTACAAAAAATTGGACCGACGTTATTAGTTGGTGCACTGAAAAGTATAAAATAATATTAATTCTATTGGTGCTGTTACTTTTGAAGTTGTGCAGTTGCAGGTAGATTGATAACTTTTGGCACCAACTTCACAAGTACCACCACCAATAGAATTAATATTATTTTATACTTTTCAGTGCATCAACTAATAACGTCGGTCCAATTTTTTGTAAAAAATATTTATTTCACACTTTTGAGTGTACCTGACATTAGTCACCAAAATCATTGATCGTTCACTAATACCAATGAAGATAATACTTATCCTATTACCCATGTATATTCTTTGCTTGTAGTTATTATTATTGAGATCTCAACGCATCGCTGCAGAAATACGCTTGAGTATTTTATATGTTACCATTTTAACACCGATTTAACTCGAAAATCGTAACTCTAAGGAAAAAATGTTCATTATAAATGTTGCTACAAATAATTATATCTTTCATATAGTATCGAAAAATTTTCACTTTTCCAAAGAAATTGTCCTCTCCACATAGCAAAAATACATATTTAACATGCGTCTATCACGAAAACCGTAACACTTTTGAAAAAATGTTCAATTTAAACGTTTCCGGATATTGTCCTATCTTTAATTATACCAACTTAGATTTTCGATTTTCGAGAAAATTCGTCCCCACCACCCCTTCGGGGGCGCTTTTCTCGGATTTGCGTTTCTATGAATATGGGACCATTTCTCAAACCTCCCCTTTCAAATGAATCCAAAATCATCAAAATCGGAGCTCGTTTACTATATAAAAGGAGCGCACGAACCAAAAAAAAGCAGACAGTCGAATTGTATACCTCCTCCGTTCGGGGTTCGTCGGTCAAAAAAGTTTAAATTGAACATTTTTTCAAAAGAGTTGTGGTTTCCGAGTTTCGCAATGGTAGAGTCTGAAATATGTGATATGCGTATTTCCGCTATGTGGAAGAGCAATTTTTTTTCAAAAATTGAAAATATGAAACCGCCAAATTAAAGAAAAGATTATATAATTAATAACAAATATAAACTAAGCCTATATCTTTTTGGGTATTAGTGAACGTTCAACAATTTTCATGACTAAAGTTACACTCAAAAATGTGAAATAAATATTTTTACAAAAAATTGGACCGACTTTATTCGTTTTTGCTCTGAAAAATACAAAATAATATTAATTCTATTGGTGCTGGTAATTTTGAAGTTGTGCCGTTATAGTTTGTTGTTGTAGGCACCAATTCCAAAAGAACCAGCACCAATAGAATTAATATAATATTATCTTGTATTTTTCAGTGCAACAATAAATAAAGTCGGTCCAATTTTTTGTAAAAAATATTTATTGCCGGTCCTATCTCACATATTCTTGATTCAGAAATTGTAACATATAATTAGTAGCAATATATTGCTTACATCAAAACGTCAATAATTAGGCATTTCAATTTCGCATCATATATATATATATATTGATATAGCGCAATCACATTGTAGTGTGGTTTATGATTCGTGATCTTTCAAACGCAATAATAATTAATTGACTATTGTTCCATAAAGTAAATGTACTGGAACTAAATGCCACAAAGTTTGCCAGTTATAAGTGTCTTTATAATTTTGAATGATGGCCGTTGTGACCTATAAAGATTTTCCAACATATGCAGACTGTAATTAAATAAATAAAATTTGAACACGTGCACTACGAAATTGCATAAATACCTAAGTATATTTGAGTAAACAAGTTAACAATTTTATGACTTCTAAATAGTATATTGAAAGTTGCCATGATTTTTTGAATGGGTTCATAGATCTATATTTGTTTATTTAATGTGTAATGATGTATTTAAATAAACGTAAAATTATTTGATATAGGTAATGTGTGTTCGGAATCTATGAATTGTCGAAAATGTATATTAATTATTTTCGATTGACTTGATCAAAGAAATAATATTAAGTAATAAATACCTGTATTGGCACAGTAGCCGACAGGCTATCTTGATTAGACCGGAGAAGTAAGTTGCCTCCCAAAATCAATCTCAATAACTATATTGTTGCGTATGCGGGTTCGCAGATAAGTGAGACTAATTTAGAGTTATTAAATTAACTTTATTTACACTTAAAATAATATAAATTACAACTTAACTTTACTATATTCTCTCTAACTTACTCGGACTATTCTATTTATTCACACTGCCTTTTTCATTCTGTCTTCTTGCCGAAAATTCTTCCATATATATACCCGATAAAGGATCCAGAGCATTCGGGCGGCTTCTGGTCTTTGATTCGAAAGCCGCCACTAGACGTTTCTCGAAATTCCTTTGTCGGCATTGTAGGAGTAGATGCCGACCTGTTGAATGATTTTCGTAACAAATGTAACACTCAAAAGTGGGAAATAAATATTTTTTACAAAAAAATGGACCAATTGGTGCACTGAAAAGTACAAAACAATATTAATTCTATATTGGTGCTAAAAGTTTTCAATCTAACACAACTTCAAGAGTCCAATAGAATTAATATTATTTTGTACTTTTCAGTGCACCAACTGATAATATCGATCCAATTTTTTTTTATGTGAATTAGTGCTGCTAACCATGGTATCTATTAGAGAGTTTCATATTTGTTACACATGCCCGTTAAACTACTAGCATAAATTCATTTTGCTACCACTCTAGCCAGAGATTTATAATATCTAAAAATATATTCCTAGTTCAAAGTATTCTGCCAAGTAGATTCTATCCGATATTTTTTCTGATGTACATTCTCGTATTTACATATTTTCTTTATTGTGTTTTTACGCAGTATGTTGGCAATATTGCATTAAATATCATCAATTTCATTTACTTACATTGTTTCCATATTATACAGGGTGTCCTTGAAATGACTTTACATACAACGCTTAACCATAAATTCCCTAATCAAAAATAAGGCGATCTAAAAAAGTTGTACAATTGATATCAGTTTTTCGAAATAATTTCTAAACGCCTTTATCGATTTTCACTACTTTTGGTAATAAGAATAACGACATAAATTGGCGTGTTTTGATGAAAACCAAAATTTTTGTAATGGCTTGGCGCGTGATTACGAAATAAACGTTGCTATTTTTAATACCCCTGTACATTATTTTTCTGAACCTAGCTGTCCTCATTTTGAAACTGTTTTGTCTCTTGTAAAATTTGGGTGTAACAAAAATACAAACGTTTATCTAAAATAATCACCCACCACTTTTAACATGTCAAGACATTAAAAAAAACATATTGGGTTTTTGCCAATTTATGTACTTATTCTTAATACCAAAATTAGTGAAAATTGACGAAGGCGCTTCGAAATTTATTTCAAAAAAATAAGTGTATTAATTTGAGAACATTAGCGCCAAAACAAAGCAACATTGTCCATAAGAAAGTTTGCCCAGATCGTCTTATTTCGGATTAGGGAATTTGTGGTATGATCTCTTAATCTTTTTTACTGAAGATTTTGAAGGATAGTCCTATGATAAACAATGAAGTTCTGTGAATTAATGTTTTGGTGTATTTTCACGCTTATCACAATGAACTTAGAATCTAAATCACAGCTTCATAAGATTCTTTAAAAAATGTTTTCATTGTTTTGATCTTATTACTAAGATGATCAAAGAAATATTGAGTAGATACTTGTTTGTTCTCCTAGTTGCCCAAGAGTAAGAATTTGATGATGTTTTTTTCTTTAGACGGGTTCTAGGAAATCTTCAATAGACAAATCGATCGGTGTCCCATTTTTACCGACTAAAACCTTCTCCCTTTCCGTTTCTCAGTTTGGTGTCCCTTATTGCGTCAGCTGTGCAATCTTCTATTCTTCATTCTTATGGTGACTGTTTTCTCGCTTTCCTTCTGCTACTGAACAACAAGTATTATCAAATTAAATGCATCAACAATTATTGTGCACAATCCATTATGTGTATACATTTATCTGTTTCTTCAATTAATCCCGAAGCTAAAAATAAACCAGCATAATAATAATAATAATAATAATATATCATAATGGAAGGAGCTTGTTGATAAAAGTGTATCGTTGTTTGTTATTCTTTATTTAACATTCTTGTCGCAAATGGGTTTGATATTGAGGAATCGAATGAATACGCATCATGAAAATAAGTTGATTGGAATGTTGACATACAAGGTCAACTTATCAATTTAGATTTTTATTAGATAATGGCGCTTATGTTTGTTTATTCATATTGTATATGAGTGCATCAAACAGCAAAAAACATAACGTACCTACTTTTGATTTAATGTATCATTTCCAAGGATTGCTACTGATTATTATTAAAAATCCTGTAATTTTTTGAAAAAGAAATAGAGCTCAAGTATATATATATGTAGGTATATGTGGCAGTTGGCATGAAAGCATAAGGTAGTTTTTATGCAGTAGGTGGAGTAATTCTTGCCAAGACCACGGTCGATTTCATACTAGGTAACTAAAACATCTCGTTCTCGTTCAGCACTGGGACTGTTTTTTGCATAACTTTATATATTCATTTATGGTGTCTGTTTCAGTCTTTTTTCTTACCGTTACCCTAGGTAGTCTTCTTGTAAGGAAAGCATTTTAATCGTTTAAAATTACGATTCAGAGGTCCCAGAGCTCCAAAAAAAAAATAGTAGAGTTACAAACTGCCTCGATTGTGTCATTCCGTTTGCAATGTGTTGCTAAAAGCTACGACCTATTTTAAACGATGCCCCATCAAAAGAGAAGACGATTTGACTTGGTCGTGAAAAAATCGCCCTGTACAGGGGGTTGTAGGGGGCGAATTTCCAAAAAAAAACAAAAATTTTTTTTTACATATTTAAAATTAACAACACGTCTGCTTTGTTGTTGCATAATATTAGGTACGTACCTTATTAGTAAATATATTTTTTTAATTATTCAATATTGTCCGCCCTACGCTTTCTTATGGAGCGCCTTAATGTATTAACGCTTGTCCTGAAACGTATTAACTCACAAATCGCTTAACTCATCATAACTCGAAAAGCATTAATTTATCGAAAAAAACACCAGAAGTAAAGGTTGTAGGTTTATTATCGAGGATTCAGTAGGTTTTTTCAAATTTATTATAGGATGTACCCATTGATCTGTGGAATTTTTTTTGTGAAATGTTGTCAAGTCTCGGCGGCTTGACCACGGACATGCGATGAAGGTTCATAATTAGCGTACCGTCGGAGTTATTCTCGACCTTCGTTTCTAGGCTACTTTTCAGGCCTTGCAATCTCTACTAAAAATATATATTCAGCCATTGACATTTTTTAAGCAGCCATAGCGAAAAATTGCTTGTATTGTACAATAATCCATTTTACCATATAGCCGTTGAATCCACTCCTATGTAAGATCCTGAAGAAGATGAAAATATCAATGAGAGAATAAATTTTGGTTCATGTCTACTGATATTTGGTATGACTGGCGTTGGAACTATCGCTCGCTCTCTTTTCAGCTTTTAGAATAATAACTGACGTGGCAAAGCTGAGATTCGTGCCCATTCTGCGTGTGGAGGTTTTTCAGTTGTCAATTTTGCCAGGTTTATACGCAGTGCGCAGTTCATGTCTTTATATTTCAATATTCTTCCATCTTTTAGACTGTCTCATTTGAAGTGGTGCAGTTATGAGCAAATAGAAAACTTTTGACATTTATTAGTCATAAAAATTGTTGAATTAACTAGTACTTCATATATTTTAAAATATGGCGTTAAATTTTTTTTTAAATGTCCAATTTAAACATTAGTGGAAATGATCTTTTCATTAATCCTGTCAATAGAATTTGCCTTTGGCTAAGTTTTCAGGAGAAAGGAGATGTTCGTTTTTTTAAATATTGAACCATCTCTCAGCACTCTTCTATCCTATGAAAAAATATGCACATGTAACCAAAATATATGCAGAAGTTTATGTAATAGCCAGATTCAACTTCTTTAAAAATATACATATACATAATTATCATAGTAAGTATTTAAAAAAATGAATGTCAGAAAGTTTGATCCTAGACTTACGGACATAGGGACAAATATAGAACGTGCAAAGCTGCTTTAATTTATTTGATTTATTTGTGAAACTCGATTTGTTTGTTTAAGATATTGAAATACCTACCTATGTCAAATAAGTCAATAATCTTGACTATTCGGATGATAACAACTTATTATGTAATAACGTAAACATAAACTGGATGAAATTACCACCACCATTTGTTTTAATAAGTAAATTATTTACATTTCGTTCCAGAAATTATAAATTCCCATTTTTATATCAAATTCAATCTCTCTATACCTAACCAAAATCCTTCCAGAAAGCAGTTCTAATTTTGAAAAATAAATAAGGAATTACTTGAAACAATAATACCAATAAAACATTTACTTTCAAAAACCCCATAGAAATTGTAAAGAAATAAAAAAATCTACATCAAGCCAAATTTTTTCAAAATAAATAAACAATGTTTGTCATTTTCACTACTGTTAGAAAGTTGACAATGTTTACCTAACATCAGGGTTACACCCACACTACGGCTTGTTTTGTTAAGTCAGAGCAAAATACTGGTCTCATAATTATACTGATAATATATTCTCCTACGATAAATCGATTACTCTGAAAATGTTCGTGTATTTATTTAGACAATTTCGTAAAATTGATTTGGCTATAATTATTTTGTGTAATAAATATTTTTTACAAAAAATTGGACCGACGTTATTAGTTGGTGCACTGAAAAGTATAAAATAATATTAATTCTATTGGTGCTGTTACTTTTGAAGTTGTGCAGTTGCAGGTAGATTGATAACTTTTGGCACCAACTTCACAAGTACCAGCCCCAATAGAATTAATATTATTTTATACTTTTCAGTGCACCAACTAATAACGTCGGTCCAATTTTTTGTAAAAAATATTTATTTCACACTTTTGAGTGTAACATTAGTCACGAAAATCGTTGAACGTTCACTAATACCAATGAAGATAGTACTTATCCTATTACCCACGTATATTCCTTGCTTGTAGTTGTTATTATTGAGATCTCAGAACATCGCTGCGGAAACACGCTTCAATATTTTAGTTGTTACCATTTTAACACCGATTTTACTCGAAAACCGTAACTCTAAGGGAAAAATGTTCATTATAAATGTTGCTACAAATAATTATGTCTTTCATGTACTGCAAACAGATTTTCAATTTTCGACAGAAATCGCCTTCTCCACATAGCGAAAATAGGTATATTTGAGAATTTAAAATGTCTCTATCTCGAAAACCGTTACTCTTTTGAAAAAATGTCCAATTTAAACGTTTCCGGATATTGTCCTATCTGTAATTATACCAACGGTGGATTTCAATTTTCGAGAGTAAACCGTAAATTCTTTTTTTTTAATTTCCAATTTAAACTGTTTTCTAAAACGATCTTTTCATTAATCCTGCCTAATAAAATTTTCAATTTTCAAAAAAATCTTCTTTACCTTCCTTTGCGGGTATTTTTGAGGCGAAGGAGGTATTGGATTTAAAAGAAAAATAAGTGACCACCTGTCAAATCTCCTAAGCCTAATGAGAAAAGAATCATCAAAATCGGTGCATGTTTACTATTCAAAATGAGCGAACAAATATAAAAAAAGCTGAAAGTCGATCTGCATATGTAAGATATACCTATAACATCGCATTTTCTGTTCAAATGTCTACAATATTTTACAGGTTATTGATATCAAATTAATGAGAACAACGTAGTTGAACTGTAAATCATCCATGATATATATTTATAGATTCAAAAATGTCGAAACCGCCTGACCGACATCTCGATTTCAATTAGATCTGACATGACAGCTTCTGTATGCAGCTTACTAATAATAATTATGCAATAGCTGCTGCCTTCGAATGGCAAAAACCTTTAAATAGGTCGTTATCAGTATCCACCATAATTAATAGCCCAAAGGTGTATTTTTGGATCATCGAAAAAGATGAGTCAATCGATATATAAACAATTTTCTCTCAAACGACTTCTCTTCTCTTACTAGATGTGCCAATGGACTCGTCCATTTTTATTAAATTGACCTCGCTGCTATTTTAACGGGCTTTTGTCGAAAACTATGATGGTTGTGTTTGTGTGTGAGTAGATAGGCTCGGCGCCCACAGATCTTATTATTTTACAAACATGCTGCTTGAATAATTATAGATTCTTATAAAATTAGCCAAAAATTATGATCATATCATATAACCCACGTTGGTGCAACACATTGGGAAATACTATTTTCTTGGCAGAGCCAATAGATTTTTATTATATAATTTGTAACAGGCCGCGCCTACCCGCTTGTTCGCAGGCTGACAGCGGGAATCAAATATTTATACCTACCTGTTTCCCTCTGGAACCCGTTGATAAAGTTATAATTTTCAACTAATATTATAAATTTGAAAGTAGGTATGTTCGGATGTTTGTGACCCAATCACGCAAAAACGACTGAAAGGACTTGCATGAAGTCTAGCACACAGATAGTTTATTACCTACCTGGATTAAAACATATAATACTTTTTATCCCGGAAAAATATTAGGTTTCTTAGGGATTAAAAAAAACGAAATACATATACACCTGAAATTAAATTTATATACATACATATATATATATATATATATATATATATATATATATATATATATATATATATATATATATATATATATATATAACAAAAATGGATTGGGGATACTGTCGGAGGACTGGGACTTAAAAAAGCATACTCTGTTTGCTCACCAAGCTTTCGAGAAAATTTATTCTCTTCATCAGGGCTATTTTTTTTTTTTGTAATTGTTGTGATTAACAAGCACTGTCGTTCTTCCACCTACTATATATATATATATATATATATTTTATATATATATATATATATATATATATATATATATATATATATATATATAATGAATTTTTAATGATTGGGGTTGCAGTCAAAATGCCAATAAAATTAAAACTCTTTAATCAATGTCGAGCTTTCGGTAACGCTTGTTACCTTCATCGGGACAAACTAAAATAACGAACAAATTAATTATAACAAAAAATATTAATAATATGAACTACTTACAATCGTGAGATTAATGAAATTTACCAGCTACAAACATTTGTTATTATGCATTTAACTTTATGATTGAACTTTTATGTTTCATAATTAAAAGTTACTATGGAATTACGCATACTAAGATCAATCTATGTATGTAGCTAATAAAAATGGAACACACTTCAGAAGTTAATCATAGGATATATCATTTAAAAAATGGATATAATATAAAAATATGGCATTATCTTGTATAATATGAAACAATATATTAATTTAGAGAAACATCAGATGGCACACTATGATAATTATCATTATATAATTTTAAAATATATGAGTAAATGGAACTGAGTCCATTTATATCCGAACGTTTATTCATAACATTTGTTTCTTTTTGAATATGAATCATTTCTAAGAAACTTCGTTTAAAAATGTTCTTTTCAGAACATAGAGATCAAATGTAATGATTGTGATTTATCATATATAGGTCAAACTTTTAGGAGTTTATCAGGAAGAATTACGTCTCATAAAAGTGATATAAGATGTAAAAAGCCGTCATGTGCCTTGACCGAACATGCCATAAACAAAAAGCACACTGTAGATTTTGAAAACTCAATTGTTCTATGTTCTGAAAAGAACATTTTTAAACGAAGTTTCTTAGAAATGATTCATATTCAAAAAGAAACAAATGTTATGAATAAACGTTCGGATATAAATGGACTTAGTTTCATTTACTCATATATTTTAAAATTATATAATGATAATTATCATAGTGTGCCATCTGATGTTTCTCTAAATTAATATATTGTTTCATATTATACAAGATAATGCCATATTTTTATATTATATCCATTTTTTAAATGATATGTCCTGTGATTAACTTCTGAAGTGTGTTCCATTTTTATTAGCTACATACATAGATTGATCTTAGTATGCGTAATTCCATAGTAACTTTTAATTATGAAACATAAAAGTTCAATCATAAAGTTAAATGCATAATAACAAATGTTTGTAGCTGGTAAATTTCATTAATCTCACGATTGTAAGTAGTTCATATTATTAATATTTTTTGTTATAATTAATTTGTTCGTTATTTTAGTTTGTCCCGATGAAGGTAACAAGCGTTACCGAAAGCTCGACATTGATTAAAGAGTTTTAATTTTATTGGCATTTTGACTGCAACCCCAATCATTAAAAATTCATCATTAATTAGACAGACAATTTTCTTGTTAAATCGCGCCCTAAGTGTTTTTTGGTATTATATTTATTATTTTTATTTCACATTTTAAACCCGATCGCGTAGCATGTTAAGCGGTATCGACGTGAAAATGAATAAGTCGAGTGATATTTGGAAATATTATTTATTATAATAAGATAATAATAAATATGCAAAGTGCAGTACATGTCAATGTGAGATTTCTCGAGGTGGTCTTGGTAAAAATGCCTCCACAACATCTATGATCAATCATTTAAAAAGAAAACATGTAGAAAATGTAAAGATTTCCAACGGGAAAGTTTAGATAATACATATTACTAATGATTATTTAGAAGTAGAAATTGGTTATGTTTTTGTTAGCTTATCATTTTATGTGCTTTGGTGCAATATTCTGCAGATTTTTTTTTTATTTGAATGAATATGTTTTCTGTGCAATGATGTTTTTTTATTTGTTTATAAACACACCTATCAATATTTGTGATTCGGCCGAAGCTTCGGTATTCGGCCGAATCGAAAAAAAGGCACTTCGGCGCATCCCTAATTGTATACAGGCAATATCACGCTTATTTGACAAGATAATTAAAAAATTACAAAACGGCTTCGAATGGCATTAAAATACCTTACTAATGAATCATAAAAAAATAATTACATGTGACAGTGCTGTACCCCTCACTTTTTATTTTCAATTTTCACCCCCTATATATTGTCATTGAAAATTGCGTGTCATTCTACTTCGAATACCACGATTTATAATGCACATTTTTTCCTTAGACTTACGAGTTAAGCGGTGGTAAACTGTTTAAATCTAAAATACTTATGCATATAATTTCCGCAGCAATGTTCTGAAATCTCTACATAATAACAAGTACAAGCAAAGAGTATACGTGGGTAATAGGGTAAGTACTATCTTCTTTGGTATTAGTGAACATTCAACGATTTTCCTGACTAATGTTACACTCAAAAGTATAAAATAAATATTTTTTACAAAAAAATGTACAGACGTTATTATTTGGTGCACTGAAAAACACGAAATAATATTAATTCTATTGGTGCTGGTACTTGTGAAGTTGGTGCCAAAAGTTATCAATCTAACTGCAATTGCACAACTTCAAAAGTAACAGCACCAATAAAATTATTATTATGTATTTTTGAGTGCAACAACTAATAAAGTCGGTCCAGCTTTTTGTAAAAAATATTTTTATGTCAAAAAATTAATGTTTTATTCATAGTATAGAATATCAATCATTTACATTGGTTTGATGTTTTTTAAAACATGGGCGGAGGCATAGACATCTGAACACCTAGACCAAGCATTTCATTCATAACATGTATCCAAAGACGATCTGTTATTGTTAGAGAATTGATTTGGTATTTTCCATGTGTAAGAGATAGACAAAATTTTCCTATAGGAAATTTTGGCAACAGTGTACCTCTCTAGAAGCGTATAAATGTGTAAAGCATAGTAGCAGCCATAGACATCTGAACACCTAGACCAAGCATTTCATTCATAACATGTATCTAAAGACGATCTGTTATTGTTAGAGAATTGTTTCGGTATTTTCCATGTGTAAGAGAGAGACAAAATTTTCCTATAGGAAATTTTGGCAACAGTGTACCTGTGTAGAAGCTTATAAATGTGTAAAACGTAGTAGCAGCACTCAAATTATGAATGGACAATATTCCGAATAGCGACGAAAGTCGACGAATTCATACGGACGCCTAAATTATATATTCCTGTGTTGCCGCACTTATTCATCCTCTTGTTTCACAAATGAAAAATAATTATTTCGTGTTGTAAAATATAAATTTGGTACATAATTTAATCTGCAGGTGTGTCTGAATAATCAATTGTAACTATTACAACGACCACCTCTTAATTACGTCTGAATGTATTTGATTATTACTCTATAAATCAGAAGTTGCTATGAAAAATAAGAAGTTTGGCAAATATGTTAATCGTATCAGTCGGACACGAACCATTATGGACCAGAAGAATAATGGTCTTGAGATGCTGGATCGCTCTGAAAGAGGCTATGCGTGGTCTAGGTGTTCAGATGTGTATGGGCGGAGGCAATTTTTAATTTTTAAAAGGATAATTAAATAACGTAAGAAAGTCACAAAATGTTTTATTGTTAAATGTTATATCGTGGTAGTCCAAATAAAATGACAAGCAATTTTCAATGACAAAATACAGGGATGCCGTTTGAAAATAGAAAGTGAAGGTAGCCACCGCAGGGCTGTCAAATATAATATTTTTTCTAATAAGTCATTAGTAAGGTATTTTGATGCCATTCAAAGCAATTTTTTTATTTTTTTCAATATCTTGTCAAATAAGCGAGATACCTTAGGACACCCAGTATATACCAAATTAGTATAGTATGGATTAGATATGGAACACTTATTCTCTCCATTTTGGAGGGAAGGAGATTTCGGAGATGAGTTTTTACGAATATGGGACCATTTCTCAAGTCTCCTCTTTCAAATGAATCAATAATCATCAAAATCGGAGTACGTTTACTATATACAACGGGCGCACAAACCAAAAAAAAGCAGACAGTCGAATTGTATACCTCCTCCGTTCGGGGTTCGTCGATGAAAAACTATTTTACATTGTAAAACTATCTCTCATCTAGGTAAAAAATATTCGATGTTAAATTCACCAGAAACACCAGTAACGTGGAAATATATAAAAAATAAGAAAGAAAGAAGCACAACTTGCGTCTATGGGAAAGTTTGTCATGTAATTAGGAATCTTAAAATTCATAAATTCATTTGTTTCCTTATTTTGTGTCTCTATCTCGGTCTGTATATTCCTACAATCTTTATGACCGACATCCAAAAGAACGCCCAACAATCTTAATGGAATGAGGGGAAAAGAAATATTTATAATATAGCATAGATTTTCGAGCTTAAAACTGACGTCGGTCACGACAGCAAGAAGGGCATTGGTTCAAAAAAAGTTATAATAGTTTCTTATAAACCATTTATCTATTTAATGCATATTTTCCTAAAATATTTTTTTCCAGAGAATCTCATGATTTTGATCCAGTTTAAATACTCATATTCAGTCATATTAAATTTATATTATTTCAATATAGCTGTGCTAAATATAGAGATGTTTAATAAGGCGACCAACTTGCGACCACATATAATACGATTTTATTTACTCACATGTCTCTGACGTCAAATAAAAAAAACATGGGCGGATGTGGTACAAGATTGTCGTCAATGTCAATAGGCTCGTCACCCTTATTTTTTACATGTTACACACATCTTTATCAGAAAAGTGCCCTTTGAGTTAATAAAACTGCCTAGCAAGTTTTATAAAAGAATACAGAGTATCTCGAAAATGCAAGGCGCTAAACTTACGTTTATTAAACAAACCCTACTCATTTTTGACCGACGAACGCAAATGAAGGAGGTATACAATTCGACTGTCCTTTTTTTGGTTTGTGTGCGCGCTGTATATATTAAACGTACTCCGATTTTGATGATTTTTGATTCATTGGAAAGAGGAGGATTGATAAATGACCCCATATTCATAAAAACTCAAATCCGAAATCTACTTCCCTTCAAAAAAACAAGGGGTAATTTTTCTCCAAAATCGAAAATCTGAGGCGGCAGAATTAAAGATTGGATAATATCAGGAAACGGTTAATTGAACATTTTTTCAAAAGAGTTACGGTTTTCGAGTTATATCGATGTTAAAATCTTAGACATTTATATGAAGAAAATTTGTTCCTTATAGTTACAGTTCTCGATTTAGAGCATTGGAAAAATGGTAAAATGGAGGAGGTATAGAATCCGACTGTTTATATTTTTCGCGCCTTATAAATAGTTAACGTGCTCTGATTTTGCATGATTCTTTTTTCATTTGAAAGAGGACTGTTGAGAATTGGTCCAATTGAAAACAAATCGACAATCAATGTGTCCTTCCCTTAAAGAAGGTGGAGGGGGATTTTTTTCCGAAAATTGAAAGTATGAGGCGGCCAAATTAAAGAAGAGATTATATGCAATATTATTTAAGCTGGACATTTTTTAAATGAAGTTACGGTTTTCGAGTTACAGCAGTGATAAAGTCTGAAATATGTATATTGCCGCCGCGATGTTTTGGGATCTCTAAATAATAACAAGTACAAGCAAATATACGTGGTTAATAGGATAAGTACTATCTTGTTTGGTTATTAATGAAAGTTCACCGATTTTCGTGACTAATGTTACACTCAAAAGAAAAGTGTGAATTAAATAATTTAAAATTGGACCGACGTTAGTTGGTGCACTGAAAAATACAAAATAATATTAATTATATTGGTGCTGTTACTTTTGAAGTTGTGCAGTTAGATTGATAACTCTTGGCACCAACCAACCAATATTTATTGGACCTACTATATCATCCTGCCAATCCGAGCAGGTTTTTTTTGGGACGACACCTTGTATAATGAACTATCTTTTTGTTGTAGCTAATTTTAGTTAAGTTCCAAGTTCAGCATAGAGGGTACCCCCCACACCGTTTTCTCTGCATCTCTTGCGATTCTCTCTACACTTTTCTCATTAAGATCAATATAACTTGATATGCTTTCCTGTTCGATGCATAAAATTGCCGCAGTTATATTCATTCAAGTCAAGCTTAGCTTACTTACCACACAATCACCCATACATTACCATAGTGGGTTGAATGAGGTTATACATATATGTATGCAAGAGTCGCCTACATTGGCTGCGAACCTTTCAATTAGAGGAAAAAATCACACCTGTTACGATTACGCCTACAGGTACAAGTTATTGACTCAGGGTCTTATGTCATTTTTCTTGAACCAACTTATCGAATACCAAACTCTTCTTATTCTACTTTGTATATGCAAATATTGAGATGAAAAAAACTGCATAAAATGTAAATATTCTCGAGCGAGCAATTTGTTACTTGTGGCCTTGAAATTTTAAATGAAGTTATTTGAGTTATTTCATATCATCACAATTGATAGGTGTAACCCGTGGGGTCCACTTAGTTGGTGCCAGAAGTCTTCTATTTACCTTCAACTGCACCACGTCAAAATTACCAAGCACTAATAGAATTAACATTATGTTGTATTTATCAGTGTGTTTATATATTAAAATATTTCATTAGTCCTAAAAATTGTTGAACGTTCACTTAAAAAATATTTATAATTTATCCATTTAGTACTTACAAATTTACAAAAGCAACACCTCAATTCTTCGACGCCAAGGATATCCTGTATAGCCGCAATTACGTCATCTTACATTTCCTTTGGTTGGGAATGGAAAATATTTCACGATTAAAAGTCCAATTGTCCAAGGACCAATTTATATATATATATATATTCACTAATCAATTAATAAAAACAATTATGCACGACAAAATGGATACAAGTACTATTTTGGTAAATTGCTTTACGTAATCGAAGATTCTTCATTGAACTTTTAAGATATTATCAAGGAGTAAAAGTATGGAATAAAAATCGGTAATAATTTTCAATAAAATTGCTTTTTAGAGTAATATTAGGTGTATATTCGTTTTCAACAAAAACCTGTTTGATATACAGTGTGGCCAATTATTGCGACAAAGTATAATAGCTTCTCAATTTTCAATTATTTTGAAATTATGTAAATATAAAATTTGTAGGGTAATACAAGCCCCACATTTTAAAATTAGTTGGGACTATATAGGGTGTCCTAAAAAACCAGAACAGCACAGAGTTGCGTTTTTTTTAATGAACAACCCCATATATTTTTACATTTTAGAATTTCACATAAAATAACGAGTACAATAGTGTATAACTTGTCAACTTTCAATTGTTTGTTTAGGAGCTATAAACAAATTTATGCCAAAACGGTAAAAGATGGAGAAAAATAAATTTCACATACCTATTTTAGTTTTTAAGACCTATCTGACAAATTTTTTTTTTTTATTATGGAGGTCTGACATTTGTCTCTCTCTCTTTGCATCTTGATCGTGTAGACAAAGGTTAGATGTTCCATACCCGTGCATATTTCCATTGACGGATCCCATTGTCCGACAGTCAGTCTTTGGAAATTGTCGTTCCATGTTGAAGAAATAATTTGATCTTGCTTGAATCATATAATTAATTAATCTTTTTATTGGATCAGTATTAAGCATAACAGGCGGCGAGTTGCCTCCGATCTAAGTACGAATTCTGAATTTCAAGTATCTAGACCGTATGGGGCCTGTGAAATCGCTGCGGAGTCCATCTATAGAAAGAACCGAAAGTAATAAAAATTATTTAAATATATAGGGTGATTCATTTAAAAAACGCAACTTTGTACTGTTCTGTTTTTTTGGGACATCCTGTATAATTTTAAAATGTGGAGCTTGTGTTCCCCTATAACTTTTATATTTAAACTATTTTAAATAATTCTACTTTGTCGCACTAATTGGCCACCCTGTATATAGTCAGAGTATAATGTATTGGTATTTTGGTAAATATCTGAGAAAGTAGCTTAAATGAGAAACATTGCTCAGCATTCAGAGAGAAACGAAATATTTTTTCAAAAAATGAATAATGCCGTATTATTAATTACAGCTGCCATAATGAATTTTAAATAAAGATATATACAGGGTGATTCACGTTCGATGGTACCTTAGACGTTTAAGGAAAACTATTCTTAGGAGTGATTTAAAAACAAACTTTTCTGAATGAATTGTTACATTCTTATTACAAATGTGCCTCAAGAATCCGTTAAAATTGAAAATATATAAATGCGAGTTTCTACATTTCTATAATGTTCTAAAAACTAAAAAACCATGATTATCTTCGAAACGATTGTTTTGTTTCTTTCTGAATTCAAAAAAATAAACTTTGTTCATTTAAGCTATTCTGTAGCTCAGATATTTATATACCTGATTAAAAATTAGAATGGCGTGATATCATGATGTTATGTAGATTATCAGAGAAAGGTTTTTTTTACAGAAATTTCCATGGACTGGTCGGACCATGCGTTATGGTGGCCTGAGAAGAATATCTGGTTAACAAGGACCCGATCTACATTGGATCAATGTGGAGTTCATGCTGATGCATTGTTGCATTTCACACCAATGCACAAAAATCTGAGAGTACAACTTCCTGACCTAAGGTAGGATCATTTGGCAAAAACCACCAAAATCTCCTTTCAAAATTTGTATTTTATAGTATTTTTTTGTGAAAGAAGCATTGGATTTCTTCTAACAATTCTAGTGTTATTACTTTGCACTTCAGACTGATCTGTATTGCCTTAAACAAAATAAGTCACCCCTTTCACGTTGAATGCGCTCTTCACTTTTGATGAATTATTATACTTTTGATTTTGCAGGTATCTCGACATGCACGTGGACTTCTCCATAAAAACATTCTCAGCTGTGGCTCAAGTATGCAAGGAATTGGGCTTAAGGCATCCAGAAGAATTGTCATTTTGCAAACCACTCGAATACAATCATCTTAAATACAATTACAAAGATATGCCAAAGAAAAAACACGAACACAATGGCCTACAGAAAAATGGAACCCTTCCAGCTGATACGAATACTTTCATAGCAAATAGTAGTCCAGTTGGTAGTACTGGTAGTTTGGATAAAGCACCACTCATGTGTGCTCCAGTCACACCATCTAGAGGACCTCCCAGTTCAACGCCAGTAAACAGTCCATCGGGAAATGTAAATACTTACCTACTCATAATTTCGATGAAAATATTCAACAGAAGCAATCGTACATACCTACTTAAAAAACTTAAAAATCACTTTATAATAAATATATTACGAAGAGTTTATTCGGTAAAGCTATAATGGGTACACAACAAGAACTGATTATTTTGTTTTTTTTTCGGAATAAAACTTAAAATATATAGGGAATATTGCAGATTTTATCACTTAATCTGTATCAATTTCCATGGTGAAGTGAGCCGTTACTTGCAAATTACTGCTACATTACATAATACTTTAACAGTAACAGAATACCACTATTATACATAGACACTGGTGATGTGTTTGGTAAAAAAAATGTACGTAATAATATACATTACTTGTATAGATACTTGGGGTAGCGATAGGAGAGAAAAAATCATTAAATTTGGTTTGGTGTCGTTTTTTTCTTTTATACTTACTTGTACACATTCATATAAAAAGAGTGAAATACAACTACTTCTATAATTTTTAGATCTATTACCTTCACTGAAAAACAGTAGAATCAGTTTTTATTGAGTCACCACTTATAACTTGTATCGTATGTATTTCGTGTTGCCTATATACAGGGTGTGATTTTGTCTTGTAATCGGAAGACTACGGCTTTATGGATAAAGATATCAAAAATATGTTTTTACTAATTATATCTGTTTTTTTAAGCTCTATAATCCAAAAATATTTTCAATTGTACCAGGTGCGTCCAAATAGTCAAAATTGCACAAAACCTCATTTTTTCTTGTGGAACATGTATACTTTTATTTATTAATTAAATTCTTCATAAGATTTTAATGCCAGTTGTATAACCAGACTTTATGATTAATTTTAATAGATTTCGAGATATAAGTGTTTTTTTTTTAATTTTGACAGAACAAAGGACTTTATAGAAATTAATATCTCAAAACATTTAGAAGAGCAAAAAATTTTTATCATTCACACATAATATTGGAGATTATTATGAATTGGTTAAATTCCCTTGGCGTGAGCAAAAAATAGTTTTCTGAATAGTCTTCTACATGTTCTGAGATATTAATTTTTATAAAGTGTCTTTGTTCTGTCAAAATTTTTAGAAAACCATTTATATCTCGAAATCTATTAACAATAGTCTAAAAAAATTAGTTATAAACTGACATTAAAATTTTATGGAGAACATAATCAATAAAAATATACATTTTCCATAAGAAAGAATTAAGTTATGTGCCATTCCGACTGTTTGTGCGCACCTGGTACAATTGAAAATATGTTTGCATTAAAGGGCTTAAAAAATCAGATATAGTTAGTGAAAACATATTTTTGAGATCTTTATCTATAAAGCCGTACCGATTACAGAACAAAATCACACCCTGTATAAATTGCCAAGATAATGTAGATTGTTGACTTATTGAAGGAAAGAAGAGGAAAAGTTTTTTCTTGATTATGTTGGTTTTGCACCTAACGATAGAGAAAACACAAAGTTCTACTCATTCTTTCTCGAGTTTTTGAAAAAAGGGGAGTCTTTACAATTTTAACGTAGACTTACGTAGGACTACAAGAGATCCCTATATAAAAAAAGTTATAATTCAAATACCTGACTTTCAAATTTAATGAAAAAATTCAGAAGAGTGCGAACTTTGGTCGTCAGATTTGATCAGAAGACTAGAGTATAATAAATAGAAAATGACCACGTCAGGCGTAATGGCATTTTTTTTAAAGACAATTCTATACCTACATTCATTCATTAAAGTTGAAAATACGAATCTTCAAGTTTGTTTATTATGTTTTTATATATAAAAAAATATATGTTTACAAAAGCAACTTGCATCCCTACGTAAAAGGATTGTTGTTAATATTTCCAATGTACCTTTATTAACGTGACATAAATAAAACAGTGATTTCTTTCTTTCTTTTGTATCATACTAACATAATCACAAATAAAAACTGTTTAAAGTATTTATTTCTTTGAACTCCATTATTCTTTAGCTCTATTCAATAGATGTAATAAAATATTTATTAGATTCATTTAAAGACTTTTTGTGATTCTGTTATCTGTTTCATATAATATTCGTTTTTTTAGTCAGCCATTTGGAAACGTAATGGTTTTGGCAATGACACGAATGGAAGTTTGAATTATTCTGGCAACGTTACAAGCAGTTTGAGTATGGAACAATTAAATGGAAGTTTTGATAGTATCTTAGCACAAAGTCCACCCTCCCCAAGTCCGGAAGCAAAGAAACATTTTATCAGGCCCAAATCACTTGTGGAAAAGGCCCGGATGAATGTTGCGTGAGTGGTTTTTTTTGTATATTTTTTAATAATAACAATTCATAAACATTCTATGGAATTGTATTAATGTTCTAAAAATAGATGAATAGTAGAAAATAGTATCATTTTTATGTTCATAGGTGGTTGGATTCTTCTTTGTCAATAATGGAACAAGGTGTTCGTGATCATGACACGTTGTGTTTGAGATTCAAGTTTTATGTTTTCTACGATTTGAATCCAAAGTATGATGCTATTCGCATTAATCAAATATACGAGCAAG
The DNA here is from genome assembly GCA_958507055.1 of Crioceris asparagi. Taxonomy (NCBI): domain Eukaryota; kingdom Metazoa; phylum Arthropoda; class Insecta; order Coleoptera; family Chrysomelidae; genus Crioceris; species Crioceris asparagi. The sequence continues at coordinate 120,345,698 of OY293826.1, forward strand.
CGAAATGGCAACTGTTGAATGAAGAAATTGATTGTACAGAGGAGGAGATGTTGATGTTTGCAGCTTTGCAAGTGAGTAATAGTAGTTGAAGTAGCTTGTTCTGGCAGAAGGGGTTATGAGTGTGATATTATTGCAATATGAAGCCTCGGACTCGTCGTTCAGGGAATTAAACATCGACTTAAGAAGCTAAAATTGTATCACGATTGTTAGTTTTGCCCATTTGCTCACCTAAAAATAAATATTAGGTAAATTTCTTATACATAGAAATGTACCTATTGCGATCGTTCACATTTGAATTTCGAAAAAAATTCAACGGCATGTTGTTGTATGTCTATAAGTAAGTCCCACTAAGGTCAGCGAGGTAGGATAATAGAGAAACCGTGAACCCTACGACTTCGGGAAAAAAATTAGGAAACTGTAATTTCTTAATAGCTGTAATCTTCTAGATGCGTCATCCAAATCGAACGAGTTTAGTCTTGTTTGAAAGATAATTCGACTCTTATTTCAAAAATAATGTCGGATGTGTTCGCAACAAGACTAAACTCGTTAAATTGTGACAATGCGTCTTGGAGATTACAACGGTTTAAGAAAGTACTGTTTCCTAGCTCCCCCCACCCTTATAATCAAAAATACGGAAAAAGTATAAAGACCGAAATTCCGCTGAATTTCATGAACTTTCCATTCGCGGTACTAAAATAATACGTTAATGTATGATGTTTTGAGAAAAAACTAATTTTAATTTATACCATGGTAATTCCGCCACCTAGCGGCCATTTTAGAAACTTCAAAATACCTTAGCTGAATTTCTTTTAGCCGATTTACTTGGGATTTTTTTTTCCGAAGTCGTAGGGTTCACAGTTTTCCTATTATCCTACCTCGCTGACCCGGCGTATATAGGATATTACGAAATTTGTTAACACGATAGAGGTCGCAGTTTTGGAGGTATCAAGTTCAATGACATGTAAGTGTACCAATGAAAAGGTTGTTCAAAATATCCAAATTTCAATTCAACGATTTTTTTGTAATTTACCTTTCGGCTGGCTACAGGCCGTCGGGATTTTTTGCAACACCTGTTTGGAAGTAGAAATAAAAAGAAATTTCCATGTCAATATTCAATCGACTTTAGCCTTTGGCTTTTGGGAGGGGTGCTTTAAAAACTTATCATTTATCTATTGTGACATTATTATCATTTTAGATAATATTTACATTGAAATGCAATCATTATTCATCAATAAATTTTCATTATTTATAACAAGTTCATCTGTCTAAAAGTCTAAAGCGGATTGCTCGTGACATGCAAGCTTATTTTGTATAATTATTGTTTAACCATGGGAGATATGTGTGAGCCATGTTACATACAGTAATAGGTACCCCGGACTTAGGCGATAACCGTGCAAGTCGAATTCGCGTAAGTCGGGGTTAACTTTGCATATAAATACATACATATAAAGTTTGTTTAATCGGAATCAGAGTCTAAAGAAAACAATAATTTAGATGAAATATGTTTAATAAAATGTTAGATAATAAAACAGTTTATATTATTATGCATAAAACAACGTAAACCGAAGTTATTTTGATTTCGAAGGTAAAATTTTCTCGTAAAAAAATTACTGGCATGTAGTAATTTTTTTATTTTATTTTATTTAATTCGGGGTGTTACTGTACACGTTTGCACAACAATAATTCTTCTTCATAAGGCCTGACAAAAAGAAAATTAACTAGCCAAAATAAAGAATAAATAAACCAGTTCAAGTTGACAAAAATTTATTTTGTTGATCAAGTATAAAATACCTTGAACAAGAGAAATAACTAATAATATTCTTATTATGGGTTCGTAGTTTTCGCGGACAAAGTTAAGAGGGTAGATCAAAGTTTGCTTATCTCAAACACGTTCGCTTTTTTTTTATGTACAAAATAAATTACATACATTGGTAAGAATGTATTTTTATCAAATTTCACGTAAACATTTCCACTTTCAACAGCTCTTGTATCGTATCCTATCGGAGGTCTTCCTCCATTTTCTGGCCCGATCAGAACGTTTCCCACCATCACTTTTGCGATTATTACTGCTTTAATGTCAGTTGGACCAGTGTATCCCATAGATTTTGACGATTTGTTAGCAAAAAATACTCCTTTCTCACCGATTCTAAAATTATTTTGACAAATACTTTCAATGTTCCACTTTTTGGTTCCATGAAAAAGTTCTTTCTCCAATACGGGACAACATTTCTCTTCCAGTATTTCCAAATTATGTTGATAAAATTCTTCTAGGTGAGAGTTGTTCACTCTTGTGATGGTTATTATTTTGTATTCATCCTTTTTCAATGATTTCATAAATTCATTTTTCAATCTTTGATACTCACTTTCGTACTTGGCGATTGGTTCTTCGTATTTGCTGTATTTGTTGAATCCTCTGGATTGTGGCTCAAAATATTGAAGGCTTGGTTGTCCGTTATTCTCATTCGATGAAGCACTTTGTGCGTCTGCTGATGATTCTGTATTACCCATGCTGAATTATAACTACTGGTGATAATAACAGTACGCATCCTTGTTTTATACAAATCTCAAAGCCATATCTTATCAAACATCGATACTCTGTAAATCCCACTATACAGCGATTGCTACAGTCACTCCTTATTTTTCAAACATGATGCCATTAAATCAACAAATAGTAATTTATAAAATTTGTCATTTATTTTTTGTACTGAATTAAAATATTCAAAATTTTGAAAAAAAATACCATATCCAAAGAAGTTTGCTTTGATTTCTGATCCTCGTATAAATTCTTCTTTGTTCTTAGTCCCTTAACTAATAATCATAGTTTAGTAAACATTAAATGGGAATTATTTCAACTATATAGTTATTATGAAACTGGTTTTTCTGTTTTATCACTATTCGCTTAAATTCTTAGTTATACAGTGTTTTATTGCAATAAATTGGGCGCATCCATAGACATATGTTCAGATGTCTATGGGCGCATCGAACTAAATGTTATTCGAAATTTTAAAAATTGTATATCCTCTAGTTGCTGAAATATGACAACACAGGGAAAATCTGTAATCGGTTCCGATAGCAGCTCAATTCCAAATACCCGGAAACCCCCAAATACCGACTTTCGTAAGTGCAACTTGAAGGGTTTTTAAGCGTTCCGGTACTTTTCCAGAAAATGTGGCGTTGTCATATTTCAGCCATTAGTAGAGATAACATTTTGAAAATCTGGGATCATACTAAGTTCGATACGCCCGAATACCAAGTTTTTTAAGTGCAAATTAAGCGCTTTTGAAGATATTTAAACGATCCCGTACTTTTTACTAAACCTGTATATAGGAATGTAGTATTATTAGGGCCAGTAAATACATTATCGAATCCAAACTGTCCAGTATTAAGTAATGATGGAATTTAAAAAATATTATATAATATATAAGTGAACAGAATGGTACACTGGAAAATGTTCCTTCTCCGTGAAACCCACAAGAACAATAACTCTGAAAACAAATCTTATCTTATCATTTTTATTTTCTAAGAGAATTAAAGAACATAAAAGGTTGATTATTGTTGTGATATGAGGTGTATATAATATTAGATTGTGTACATAGATAATAGAGAATACACATGCATTGATAAAGATAAAAATATATCCTCTGCTTGTAACCAGGTTATAGGTAAATTTACCGGTTTTTAATTTCTATTATTTCTTCCCTCTTAGGGAAAAATGCTTCAAACAAAATTTGTAACCACAAATGATATCATGTGTGTAAAATTAGCACGACCATTTCAAGAATAAATATTTTTTACAAAAAATTGGACCGACTTTATCAGTTGTCGCACTGAAAAATACAAAATAATATTAACTCTATTGGTGCTGGTTCTTTTGGAGTTGGTGCCTACAACAACAAACTACAATGGCACAACTTCAAAATTACCAGCACCAATAGAATTAATATTATTTTGTATTTTTCAGTGCAACAACTGATAAAGTCGGTCCAATTTTCTGTAAAAAATATTTATTTCACATTTTCGAGTGTAATATTAGTCATGAAAATTGTTGAACGTTCACTAATACCCAAAAATTTATAGGTAGGTTTAGCTTGTACATAGCGGAAATACGCATATCACATATTTCAGACTTTACCATTGCGAAACTCGGAAACCGTGACTCTTTTGAAAAAATGTTCAATTTAAAAGCTTCCGGATTTGGTCCCCTTTCATTTCGTTTCAGAGAATTCAGATGAATAAATTGATATTTTATAAGTCAAGCAATAGATTTGTATTTTATGTTTCTGCATTATTGTTAATAATAAATCTTTCATACTATCGCTTGATTAATCAATCGATATGTTTTTCTTCCTAATTATATGAATTTCCTTAAAGCGCATAAAAAATTTGAAATACCATATCTTATATCAAAATCGTCAAGCCACTGATTTACTCCCCAAGGTTGAATTGAACGGTTTCTCGTGTTTTCAAGGCAGACGCCATCATTCGTGACACAAACTGTACACGTTGACGTCGACTTTTATCAATGTAAATTTTGTGAAACAAAATTGAAATATAAAAGCTCATTGATAAGCTTCCTTCAACGAACTATAAAATTTAATAATGAATAAGTACTGGGTAAAATTTTGAAATTATTTAAAATATTATCTATTATAATTACGCTGTAATAATGCTTAATATTTTTTTCTGTGACGGGAAACATTTTACATTTTATCTCTCTTGACAGGTGACAAAGTATAACTTTGTTCTCCACGGGAGAAAAATGATAATTTTTTTCCGGGTAGATATATATACACATAAATGTAAATCAAAACACAGAATTAAATTCCTTAGCAACGCATGTCTAATTGTCGCCTACCACTTTAAAACTTCAAATTTCACTTCGATAATCTTCTAAATTTAATATATTGTAATATTTTTTCAATATTAAATCATCGTTTTTCTTGTCACAGAAAAAAGACTGTACTATACACGGAAAAATATGAGATTTTAGCTCTCGAGCTAAAATCTAGTACTTTTTCCCTTGTATAATAAATAACTATATTTATTGTTTATTGTTCCATTGAAAAAAAAAATATACCGACTAGACTAACGTGATATATTTTCATTCGAAGAACGCACGATTGGATTGAAAAATGACGTGTCCTGGGGTTTTTCATATCTCTTCTAAAATAAGGTCAAAAATAATTTGATTCCATAAGTGATTTCCACACTGTATATTAGAAAATATATTTGAATTTTAGTTACAAGTCAAAGAGCAGGCAAAACAACCACAACCGCTGAATGATAGTAATGGAGGTGTATCTTCACTGGCCGAAGATGACATTGACGCGGCTTTGAATAATCTACAAACCACACTGGAAGGTTCTAGCATCAGTACATATTCGAATGACATCACACAAGTGCCTGTACTTCGTGATCATCTTAGGTTTTTGAGGTAAGAGATCTTTAGTAAATTACTGAAATCAAGAGACATTATTTAACGTTGAATGTTTATATCGATTCATTATATTCTAGACCGAAGAGATTTACATTGAAAGCTTACAAGAAATATTATTTCACATGTAAAGACATCAATCTTCATATGTACAAGAGCAAAGAAGATATGATGGGAGATCAAAACGCTATTTTCAAAATAAATTTGAAAGGATGTGAAGTAACACCAGATGTGAATATAACTCAGAATAAATATGTAATTAAATTGGAAGTGCCTAGTCCTGAAGGAATGACTGAAATGTATATAAGATGCGATGAAGTAAGTATGTTGAAGTTCACAGGGTGGGCACCGTATATCACAGGATTTCCGTATGGAAAACAGTATGCTATGTGACGTCATGTAATTCCTTCTATGATTCTAACCTACAAACCCCGTTTTTTGTAAAATAGTCGAGTTTGAAGAAATATGTTCTGTTTAGTATAGGAAACCCTAATACTGTTCCAAAGAGAATAAAATTCTCCGTAGGAATTTGTAAATAAATACTACGGTTTTTCATCTTTTCATTTGGGCTCTAAAATCCGTAAATAACAAAAAATCGTGTTCGTGTTCGATTGGAAAACTTATACTTAACTTTGATATCTTGTATCTTTTTTTTTGAAACGTCCTGTATAGCTAAAGCTCGGTTTTCATTATATTGTGCATATTATGCAGTTTTTGAATGAGCGTGTCGTCTACAACGGTTCACTACCCTTTAGATTTATTCGTAAATAGTACGTAATAATTTTAATACACGATCTATTTGTAGGAAAAGCAATATGCTAGGTGGATGGCTTGTTTCCGATTAGCAGCTAAAGGAAGATCGCTAGCTGACAGCTCATATGAAACTGAAAAGAAGACCATAGAAGATTTCCTAAAACTACAAAGGCCCTCATCTACTGAACCGGTCATCAATTCGACAAATTTTGATATACAGGTGGAAGATTTCATTGCTCCCAAGTATTTGAAAAAGTCCAAAGGAAAGGTGAGTTGAAAATCAAAAATATTTCATAACTACGTTTATAATATTAGTCATTAAGATTTATGTTAAACATCCTTATTATTTAAGTAGGCACTTCGTATCTTCGAATTTAGTTAATACTTACATTTGAGAAAGACTCAGTGTGTCGAAACAATGGTCAGATTTAAGCAATATATAAAGTGAAAGTTTAGAGATATAGTATTAAGGTTATAAAACGGGCAGCGCACAATGCTTATCTATTCGAATCTATATACTCGCACGCGCGCACCCTCACTCTTATATAACAGAGAGAGAGTCGGCGAGAGAAAGTCGCCTAGAGTAAGCGTAACGCTTGGCGATTTCTATTGGTTAACTCCTACTGCAAGCTGCGTTGAGAAACTTCGTTCGATAAAAAATAATACAAGACCAGAACACAAAATAAACGATAGGCTACGTATCATTTCTCATCATTATGAAATTTATATCAATAAAAAGTCCTAGATTTTATGTTAATGACATCTTGAAGTTGTGCCAGCCTTACAACACCACTCGATATCAAAAACTTTCAGCAGTATTTATGAATAGATCTTAGTTCGGTACAGAGCATTTCAGACTAAGAATGCAGTGTTGCGTCTTATGGAGCCCATTGTTGCCAGCGCGTTATGCTGTGCTCGACTAACCATCAACCTATCCATCAGGCAAATTTCGTCACTTGGGTTTAATTTTATCTCAAAATGTTAATGTTGAATAGTTAGTAAATATCAACTTTTAAAATATCAGAAGAAAATACTACAGCAAAATTTAAAGAACGGCAACACTCGGTTTCGTTTTCCCATTTAAAATACATTTCCTATACCCGGCCACACTGCAATCTCAATGTAAAATGCACTATAATTTAGTTTGATGAAATGTTTATTCTATAATGAGATTTTTCCTTTTCTTGTCAGCTTACCCAGAGAATACTAGAAGCCCATGCTAATGTCAAAAATCTGAAACTAATCGATGCCAAAATGAATTACATCAAAGCCTGGCAGCTGTTGCCCGAATACGGTGTAACACTGTTTGTGGTCAAATTCATGAATAGTCGAAAAGAAGAACTACTGGGTGTCGGCTACAATCGTATCATGAAAATGGACATCCAAACAGGTGATCATCAGAAAACATGGCGCTTCAACACAATGAAGGCATGGAACGTCAACTGGGAAAACAAACATATGATGGTGCAATTTGAAGACGGCAATATAGTGTTCAGCTGCTTATCGGCTGATTGTAAAGTAATTCATGAATTTATTGGGGGTTATATATTTTTGTCAACTCGTTCAAAGGATGCGAGTCAAACGTTGAATGAAGAACTCTTCCATAAGCTAACCGGCGGGTGGTCGTAATAATTCACATTGTGCCTTCCAACTAATTAATTTTTACTAAATTTGATTGAGCGATCCAAAAACAATTCGCCCTTAAAATGCTTTCGAATTTGATATCATGTCTGTCTTAAGCTTATATTAAACGTTGACTAAACATCACTTATTACTGGAGTAAAAATATTTTATTGAGAAAAAAATATGTTAAAAATGTATAACGTCACTATCCAAACATTATTGGATATTTCCTTTCGTATCTTTTAAAATAATTGACTCCTAAATAATTTCAGTTCTTTTGAATCCTTTCGATAGTCCCGTTGAAACAGCTAAAATTAGATATTGACGATGCGGATCTTGATTGAAGTTCATTGTCTGATGGTTTAATAAAAACATTTTAAAAATACAGGAACTAACAGAGACAATTGACGGCTGAATGACAGCTTCAAGAAAATAGCTCAAATGACGTTGACAGATGAGAGTTATTGGAAATAGGCTCAACTAGGTAGAGCAACGAGTCAAGACATTCAGTGAAAACAGATTCAGGATTCAGTTATTATATTTATTTAAAAAGCGCAATAGTCTTTTTATGCGGTATTGTCAATACAAATATCCCTATGGGCTGATCAATTTGTGCTCCAGGGATAGGAGAAAGCAATCCTTCTAGTATTATTGAAACAGTGTCTTTATTGCGTAATAATCGTTCGATACATATAAGAATACTTCTTACATACATTGCATTGTGTGGTGTTTTACGTGAGCTTTGTTACTGAAACTCAAATTTAAATAAGAAAATAAGTTAAAATAGAATAGCATAGACATAAACACATTGATGGTCAATTTAACTGCTAACCCTGTGAGTAGTCGTTAATTATAATTTGAATAACACAATAAATATTCTGCAAAACACTGTTTCAATAATCGAATATTTTCTCTAATACTTGTCTTTATCAAGACATGATCTCTAAATTCCAAAGCACACTGATAATGAAATCTTGTTGGATCGCTGGAGATAGGAAGTTATTGTTTAATTAATTTGTTATTCCGAAATTTTGGAAGGTATGAAGTATTTTCTTCCTTTCATAATGGTCGTGTCCATAGCAGTGTCTGATTATCAATCGCTTAATAATCATAAAGTTAACGTTTTTAATATGACAGCTATCAGTGAACGTGCAACATAACCTAACTTTTGTTTCTGATATTTCCCATTTCTATTATGGACATCTATTGTTTCGTTTACCAAATAATCTTTTTCATTATAAATACGGGATGTTCCAAGTTATTACATACAGGCAATATCTCGCTAGTTAAGTTTCAATGACCGAGAAATACCTTTTTAAAAAGATTTATTTCACATTCAAGTATACAATTACAAGACAAGATTATATCTGATCTGAGAACAAGTATTACATGGCTTTTATAGTTTAACAAATGAAAGATCAGCATTTAGTTGTAATATGATCATCAGAGACGTTGTGGAGCTGTGTCTGGCTACATGACTCCTCCCCTCTAGGTTTGAAGCACGTCCTCGTGGTTCGACTTAAGGATTGATCTAGGTAATTTTCTTTCTTCTAATGGAATTTCGATGATAGCAGATGGACTTGGTCTCCTTGATGGTAGAATATTTATTTTTCTACTTATCAGGTAAATGATGGTAAAAATGATGATAAGTACGATGCAGGCAAGAGTGATTCCAAAATGTCCTTGGTGGAACTCGATTGGAAGTAATTTGGGCTCTTCATATAGGGGTATCATTTTAGTTGGATCGTCTAGGTGGAGTGGTTTGACATTTAACCTATGTTTAATTTTTGATGGTTCTTGGTGACTAGGCCATTCTTGTGAAAATGTTTTATTTGAACCTATCCATGTATACTTTTGAAACGAATACGTGCAGTCTGTGTTCCCTAGAATAGCATTACATTTTGAAATTTTAACAGACTTAAAGGATTTTGAGCAATCTTCATTGATGTCTTCTGGTTGTTTTGTACATATGATTGTGTTTCCATTCGATAGTTGAGTAAATAAAGTAAAATTATTATCAACAGTGGCAAAATTGCATTGTGATAAATCGTCTAGGCTGCAGAGGTCTTCATGTGGCACTTTTTGGCAGTACCAGAGAGAGAACGTTTTAATGCAGTCTTCGTTGGTCCATTTAGTTGATCCTTTTGAGTTGAGTGCAAATGTATGGGGTGGTATTAGGATATTGTTATGGGTACTAGGAATAGGAATTATTTTGGACAGATGGTATAATTCATTGGCCAATATAGGTATTTTCAAAGTACAAATTAGTGTTTTTGTAGTAAACATAAGATTAATTTTGGTGATCTCTAATAAAGTTGGTATGTCGGGAGCAACTTCAGTGTGGGAATGAATCGATTTAAGATAATTGAAAATTTCTTGTAGTTCCCGTTGGTTAATCAATTCAACATTAAGTATACCTTGATTACTAAATGATATAGTTCTCAAGAGTCTCTGGATGTAATTTCTTAAGTTTCGAATCTGTTCTAGTTCTATATGAATAATTATTTCACTATTCAGTCTATCCTCTATATCAGATAGATCTTTATAAACATTTTCTGCATGTGCTTGAATTTTGAGTAGATCTTTTTGCCATCTTTCAGTTATTTGACCTGCTAGTGTATGTAGTTTGGAGATTTCAGTCATTAACTTCTCTTCGTTGGAATTTATTCTCATAAAATTATTTTTTATATCAATTAAATCATTTTGGTCTAGATTACCTGAAATATATCTAATAGCTGAACCTAAGCCATCGAACAGACTTCTTTTCTGATTTTTGTCAGGGCGGGAGTATATTCTTAATTTGTTGATATCTTCGGATAGAAGGTCAATGTCTCTTTTGTAAGTAGTTAGTAAATTAGGTTTGTCATTTTTAACTTGATTCATTATAGGTATTTGATTTAAAGATAATTTAGCATAAGTTGTTTCAATACTTTCTATACTTATTGTAAAATAAACTTTGTGGTAATTAACTTTATATTTAGCTAAGCCTAAGTCGTCTAAAATGTATCCAGGGGGGTCAATTGGTGTCAGCTGAAGTGCCTGGTTGGTGGTTGTCAGTGTCATTGTCAATCTGAAAACATTTGGTGTTTTTGATCATGTGCTTACTAATTTTCTTTCCTTTTTGTGAGATAAGAGTTTGTTCATTTGATTTGTTTGGGTCTAGAAGCACTTTCTTGTATTTAGGTTTAATCTTATTTCTAGGTTCTGTATTCAGATATACAATATCGGTCTTAGGAATTTTTCCGGTACGTTCTGTATTTACTTTTTCTAAGTGATTTGTTCGTTTCTTGAGTTGTTTTTGATATAGATCGTTATAGAAAGGGATGATCTCTTGTTTTCTGTGTTCATTGTAGTCCTGAAATATTTGCTTATCTAGGTTGATCTCATGTAGATTGAGGTTTTCATATGGGCCATAAAGTAATGAAAATGGTGTGAAATTCGTTACTGAATGAACAGATTGATTGTATATTAGGATCGCGGTGGTAAGTATATCCGTTGTACTTTCTTTTGATTTTTGCCTAAGGATACGCAATTTTTCTATTAAAGTAGAATGTGCTCTTTCTATTGGGGAATTCCCCGTATGAGCTTGAGGTGTGGTGTAGTGAACTCGAATTTGGAACATGGACATGAATTCCTTAAAAGTTTCACTAGAAAATTCTTTAGCATTGTCACATGTTATTTGTGATGGATAATTGTGATGAGAAAAGTAATGTCTTAATTTGCTAAGAATAGTTATAGAATTTGTGTCAGGAAGTTCATATGCTTGAAGATATCTGGTAAATAAATCGATTATTGTTAAGAATCGCTTATTTTCAACAAAAAATGTATCTATGTGAATTATTTCGAAAGGTCTTTTGGCTATAAGTGGACCGGAAAATGGAAATTTTCGAGGATTTCGATCGTATTTCGAAGTAAGGCATAAATCGCATTTATTAATATGATTTGTAACAAGATCCTGAATTTTTGGGAAATAGTATTGGGACTGAAGATGTTTTATTGTTTCAATTATTCCATTGTGGGTATGTGAGTGATAATCTGAGATTATCTGTATCTGTTCTTCTTTGTTAAGTATGTCCTCTAAAAACGTATTGACTTTAATGATTTTAACGTTGGGCTCAAATATTTCTGAACATTTTCTGTACGCTGATTGAATAAGGTTATCATCTGGGCAGTAGATGTAGTATGTTTTCGTAGGGTCTATTATTTCATGAAACATATTGCCTAGTACAGTTTCGTCAAGTCCTTTTCTAAATGTCAAAGTATATCTATTTTTACCAAAAGGTTTTGTGAATTCAATATCATTCTTTTCACCATATTTCAGTAGAATCTGATAATGGGTAGAATTTAAAGATTTCTCAGATATTGGAAAATTAAAAACTGGATTTTCTTGTGCTGTATGTCTGGTTTCACCTGAATCATTGTTGCTTATTTTCTCATCATCATCATTTTGTATACTGGATTGATTTGAGAAAGGGTTGGCGTTTAAAATATTATCCGCTTCACTATTTGTTATGGATAAATTGGATTCTGAGCCGAATGTTGGTAGTATTGATAAAAGGTCGGTATCTCTATCCTGATCATTTTTTATTAAGTCTAAGTTTTTCTTTGCGGTATTTGTGGGTGGCTTGACTACAATATCGCTGATGATGTTTATTTTTGGGTCTTTTCGAGCAGATTTTATAAGTGCTAAGTTTTTTCTATTGCGTCTGTTTGGTATGGTCTTATCTATAGCATTTATTTCAATTCTTGAAAGAGCATCGGCAACAAAGTTCTCTTTTCCTTTTTTATACTTGATTTCGAAATTAAATTCCTCAAGTTTAAGTTTCCATCTAATAAGTCGTTGATTCGGTTCTTTTAGTGAGTGTAACCAAACCAAAGGTTTGTGATCGGTTTCTATAACAAATTTCCTGCCAAATAAATATGGGCGGAAATGTTTACAGCTATCGATGATTGCGAGCAGTTCTTTCTCAATAGTACCATAATTTCTTTCAGCGGAGTTTAGAGTTCTCGAGTAAAATGCAATAGGGTGTGAATTTTGGGAAATAACACTACCTATAGCCACGTTGCTAGCATCTGTTGTTAAAGTGAAAGTTTTTGAAAAATCCGGGTATGCAAGAACAGGGGCGTTACAAATAATTTGTTTGCATTTTTCAAATGCATTAATATATTCCTGATCGCTCGTATTGATTTTAGTATTTTTCTTAAGGTATTTATTGATTGGGTGGGAAATTTTGGCAAAGTCTTTGATAAATTTGCGGTAATATGAAATCATACCGAGGAATGATCTTATTTGCTTTTCTGTTTTTGGAAGGGGGAATGACTGAATTGCTTCAATTTTATCTGGATTGGGTTTAATTCCATTTGGGGTGATGATATGTCCTAGAAATGCTACTTCTTTTCTAAGGAATTCGGATTTGTCTAATTGAATTTTCAAATTGTGGTTCTGAAGTTGTTGAAAAATTTGTTTAACATGAAGAATATGTTCTTGGAGTGACCTAGAGAATATAACAATATCATCCATATAAACGAAGCAGAACTTATATAGAAAGGGTCGTAAAATTGTATCCATAACCCGCTGGAATGTTGCTGGAGCATTCTTAAGACCAAATGGCATACGAGTATATTCATAATGGCCATTATCAACAGTAAAGGCTGTTTTCTCAGCAGAGTCTGGATGAATTTCTATTTGGTGGAATCCCTGGGCAAGATCTAGTGTCGAAAAGTAAACACATCTGCCAAGATTGTCGAGAATTTCATCAATTCTAGGAAGAGGGTATTTATCTTCGATGGTTTTTTCGTTCAATTTCCGGTAGTCGATGACCATACGGAATTTTCTTTTGCCGCTAGAGTCTAATTTTTTTGGAACAATCCAGACAGGAGAACTATAAGGCGAAATACTGGGTTTTATAATCTTATTGTCTAGAAGTTTCTGAATCTGATTCTGGATTTCTTCCTTAAGGTGGTACGGATACCTATATGATTTTTGATAAATAGGTTCTTCATCAATAGTTCTTATGTTGTGTTTTACCATGTGAGTAAATGATAAGTCGGAGTTCTCATTATAAAAGACGTTCTTAAATGATTTACAAAGTGATATTATCTGGCTTTTTTCTTCGGGATTGAGATGTTCGGTACGGATAAGTTTACTTATATCGATGTTATTGGTTTCACAGTTTGGATTAGATTGTTGGAATTTTGAGAGGGGTTGTACTAGAATTGGTTCGTGATAGTTTATAGCGATATGAGATAATGGTAGATCTTGTTCAATTGGAATATGAACGTATCCATCTAAAGCTGAAGTTATACATTCAGGGATAAAAATGTTATTCAAGGATATTTCCGGAAAAATTACTGGTCCGTTTTCTATAGTAACAGGAATTTTAAGAATGGGTTTATTAAGCTTTTGTTCATATGGTTTAAATAAACTAGGATTTAGTTCAAAATAAAATGGTATTCTAATATTTCCTATTTTTAAAATATGGTTACTATAATCGATTAGAGCCTTAAGAATATCAAAGTCTTGGCTACCAATAAGAGCGTCGAATCTTTCATGCCACGGTACTATAAACATATCGAAGATGTGTTCAATTCCAAACTCATTGAGTAGGGGATATTGACAACTTAGGGAACCATTATATGTAGTTTGAATAGATTTAACAGAAAATTTTGATTCGTAAATGTAATTTGAAAATAATTTAAAAGCTGGTTTCGGATTAATTATTGAATTAGTGGCTCCTGGATCGATCAAAATCTTAAGGTCCAATCCGGCAAGATAGATAAAAGGTAGTTTTGGCGATGAGTTTATATTATTAATATCTATTCCGAGGCTATTAATTAAAAATTTTCGGTATCATCGTTTTCTTCTATATTTAAATTTTGAAATTGATCATCTGTATAATCTAAGTATGTTTGTTCGTCATGTGTATAGTCATCTTCATAATTATCGTAATATTGGTTTTCATCAGCGTTGTGGTCTTGTTCAACATTAAATAGCTCTTCCACCATTACTCTGGGAGGGCCAGTTTGCTTAAAGTGATTCTGGGGTCTATTTTGGGGTCTGAATGTATGAGCGGTTGATATGCTCATTGGTGTGGGTTTGTAGTTATCATGTGGTTTCTGTTGTCTTTTAAAAACTTGAGAGTTAGAAGGGAATTGTTTGGGTGGGGTGGGCTTATTTTCCGTTGGAAATCTCTGAGGAAATTGGGGTCTGAATTGCTGGTTTTGCAGGAATTGATTTGGAATTTGATGTTGAACTTGTTGATATTGTAAAGGTTGAATTTGCATTTGTGGCTGAAACTGTTGAGGTTGATTCAACATATGAGGCCTGAATTGTTGATATTGGAAAGATGAATTTTGGGGCTTAAAATGATGAGATTGGGATAGTTGTTTAGATTGATAGTTTGGAAATTGAGATTTCGGGAGTGGACGTGATTTAGAAGTTTTTTGAGCTCTTAGGAAATTTGCGAACTCTATTTGGGATTTTTCATTATCAAGTTTCTTGCATTCGAACAGAGCATGTTCGAGGCTAGGAACAGAGATATGAAGGAGATGATCTCGATAGGGTTCTAAAAGACCTGCTTTGAATATTGCAAGGGCTTGTTCAGTATACATTTCTTCTTTTGATTTACGAACACTTGCATCATTAGTATTGATCGCTAAATGTTCTTTAAGAATTTGTAATTTGGAGATCACTTCTTCGTAAAATTCGGAAAAGGTTTGAGGATATATTTGAATCGAAATATTTAAGTCATGAGCAAGTAGCTCTTCAGATCTAGGATCGCCGAAACGTTCAGTAAGGGCTTTCTTTAGGCTTATCCAATTTTCAAAAGATTGATTGATTATGACATCCCTAGCTGGACCGGAAAGTTTAGCTTTAATTTGTTCTAGAACCAGGGTGTTGAACAATGCATTATCTTTCGTTTCCAAAAGTACAATGTATTTTTCGGATTGTCTAATAAAATATGCAAGGTCTTTCGAACCTCCCGAATATTTCGGCAGAAGGTTGTTGGCCATGCTAATTTCAAGTTGAGTGATTGGATTAGACATGTTTGATGTTTGATTGGTGGAAGAAATATTCAATTGTTTGAGTTGTTCTAATAAACTGTCCGTCTGTATAGGTGATCTAGATCGACTACGATTTTTGCTCATAAATAAATTGATTGAAAAAAAAATCGAGAGAAATTAATTACTTCACTATTTTTGTCTATATATAAATGATTTAAAAATCAAGCAAATCTTGCAGTGAATGTTTTGTAAAAAAAAATTATTCGAAAATGAATAAAATTAATCTTATCTTATAAAAATATGTTCTCTGAAGGAACTCTATTTTTGTACTAGATTCTACAGATGAGAATTAGCCAATAAATTAAATTAAAGGAAAAATGACTCACAGGATGATGCACAGAAGGATCATTTGCCAGCTTATTCCTTGTCTCTTGGTTCACTGGAGGAACTGGAGCCTGTCTTTTCGACCTGGATTCCTCTGAAGGGTTCTGATGTAGGCCGGAGATATAACCTTTGATGCACCTCGTAATTGCACTTGGTCACTAATGTCTTTTTTAATTTTTGTTCGTGATATCGTCCGAATTTCTTGATAGAAACAGTAAAACTATTATCGCACTGAAGGGATAACTTTATTGATTTACCGACGATATCCTGTTCGCAGCGCCAGTTAAGTTTCAATGACCGAGAAATACCTTTTTAAAAAGATTTATTTCACATTCAAGTATACAATTACAAGACAAGATTATATCTGATCTGAGAACAAGTATTACATGGCTTTTATAGTTTAACAAATGAAAGATCAGCATTTAGTTGTAATATGATCATCAGAGACGTTGTGGAGCTGTGTCTGGCTACATGACTCGCTTATTTGAAAAGATAATAAAAAAATGAAAAAACGGCTTTGAATGCTATCAAAATACCTTCCAAATGACTCATTAAAAAAATATTACATTTGACACCCTTGTGGTAGCTACCTCTCACTTTTTATTTTCAATTGGCACCTCATAGAAAATTGCATGTCTTCAAAAGCACATATTTGGTATTTTTCTATAAGTAACCACAAAAACATTAACAATTTGTGACTTTTTTTTGGGATATTTAATTATCCTTATAAAAATAGAAAAGCCTCTGCCCATGTTTTTAATTAAATAACGTAAGACACACAAAATGTTATTGTTTTTGTTGTTATTTGTTATATCGTGGTATTTCCAATAAAATGATAAGTAATTTTCAATGATAATATACAGGGAGTGACTTTTGAAAATGAAAAGTGAGGGGTAGCTACCGCAGGACTGTCATATATAATATTTTTTTTAATTAGTCATTCAGAGAAGACATTTTGATGCCATTCAGGCAGTTTTTTCATTATCTTATCAAATAAGCGAGATATTGCCTGTATACGATATACACCCAGTGTATTGGACCGAAAATACTGTGTCTTCCATTTTCAATTTATCTAAATGTAATTGCCGAATTAAATTATTACAATTCTTTTGACAGATTTCAGTTTGACAAATGAGATAAGCAATACATCAGTCGTGGTACTTCTGTGGAACCGGTCATTTATTTAGCTGTTTGATTGTTTCTGTTTTCTGTCCAATGGCTTCTTAAATCTAAAACAAAATTGGAACGTCATTTCTTTTCGTTTCTAGGCAGATAATAATTTCATCAATCAATCAATCAATCAAGTAATATTAGAACGCTAAATTCCTGACAAAATTATTTGTATATAGAATGCCAGTATTTTGGAATACTTACACGATTATATATATACATATTTATTAAACCTATATTGTAACATAATCTAGTTGCGCTTAAGTCTATATTATATATTTGTATTGTTGCCTCTTCTTAATAATATATATTTGAATGTTACTAAAGTTTCTATAAATATATTTTTTTCATATTCTACAAATTTTAAAATTAACATGCAATGCAAAAAATAAATACACTAATGTTTCAGGTAAATTTTCTTTAGAAATGTACCTATGGCAATCTTTTTCACTTTAGAATTTCGATAAAATTTCAACGGCATGGTGTTACGTTTGAATAAATAAGATAAAATGATTATTTCAAGTTTATAATTTTTGAATTCACGGAAACTTCGAAACTCCCTCTCACAGTTGTTGATCTCGTCTAGAAAGTTTTTTTGAACGGAGAGACTTTTTATCCCTGTTTCGAAGTCATACATGCAATCTTCTTTCCAAATCATCTAAAGATGGCAGTGGAGTGCTGGTCCGGTATATTAACCTTTCCTTTTGAATACTTTCTACTCTCAGGACGGCAAAAGGATAAGTTAGGTCCCTTTGCGACTGGACACTAGATTTGTTCACTCCGATACCAAAGATTATTTAATCTTGGCCGATACTATGTCCAGTGGAAACTGGAAATCGATTTGTTGTATGAAGGATTTCTTGAGGACTGAGACCACTTGAGTGTATGAGTTTCTAAAAGTTGGTTTTCTGTATAACTGCTATTTCTTATTAGAATCACTCGTATTGAGTTTCAAGAAAATTAATTATATATTAATCATCACCGCACACATAACTTTGAAAATCTTTTATTATGAAGAATAAGAGTAAATTTTATATTTTGTCCGTTCAATTCAAAAGTTATAACTGATATATGTATAAATGAATTTAATATTTTTAGAACGATTTTATTGTACAAAACTGATTAATAAAGTATATTAACAATAATTGTTTTCACATTTTTAGGATAATATCCATAAGAGATAACCTACTGTGTCTATTTGTCCGAACTTTTCCCCCGTTATAAGAATATTGCAATTTTTTACATTGTTAAATTTATTTAGAAAAATAAATCAATTTATTTGAAATTTTATGAAAAAAATTCTATTAATAATATTCATTGATATTATGAACATTTTTTATAAAACTTCATTATTTTTTCATTAGAAGTAGACTTCAATTTTCAGTTAGTTTTTTTAAATATTTTAAGATCTTCATTCGTCAGATCCATGTATCATTGGAAATGAAATATTTCACTGGCGTTTAGAAGAGCGATAAAATGTATCAAGTATTGATTATAAGTTTATTATTCTAAAAAATAATTGAAAGATTAACTACAGAACACAGCTGGAAACTGGTTCAAACTGCTGCTCGAACACCACTCATGTAAACCCTAGGATAAGAAGAAACAGGAGATTAAACTCACCCTAAAAATTTCTTCATACGCACATCTTTTGTAAATGCGCCTTGGCGCAACCAGCGGCACTCGCTTAAAAAAGAAGCAAATCATGATCAAAAAGATAAATAAAGACAACAAATATTTAACGTAATTGTCAAGATGTTCATCGTACACGAGGCCATGCCCTTGATATGCAACTTCTGTAATCTCATGTGGTTACGTAGGAAGTTTATTCTCCTATGTCCATTCTTCTAGCCCTAGGAAAATATATTGACAATGTTGCATTGTAGATATACATAACATTAAGCTGCCTTTTGTGCGCTGGAGATTTGGGGATTCGGCTATTTGGAAATTTACGTCATTGGCTGAAATGGTCACGTGACGATAGCCAGAAACGTCAAAATCACCGAATACCCAAAACGTTCGTTCGCAATTTTTGATTGGTTTGTTGGCGTCGGCTAGCTGTCATTATCATTAGATTGAATTTATAAATATAAATTGAGGACAGTGGTTTTAGAAAAACAACTATAGAAGAGCAGTTGATTGAACCACAAACATCGTCTGCTGGACCGTCTTCATCAATTACTTCCTCCTCAAGTAGTACCTAATATTTGTTTTGGTAAATACATCATTTAATACTAATGGATGGTCGCAAAAGTTCCATCTATCTGTCAAGCCAAAGTCTCCAATACCCAAAAACCCAAATAACCGAAGGTGTAAACAACATGAACATTGATCTTAGACAAGAGTTGTCTAAGACATTGACGTTTCCCCACCACTATAAATCTCCAAATTCCGAAATAACCGACTATCCCTCGCTCAAAAGGCAGTTTTATTTTCATCGAATTTGACGTAGACGTTTCCGCTTTCGATAATTATCTATTAAAGTGAATTATTTCCATGGTCTATAAACTGAGTATAGACCATGAATTATAGATATTTTGAAAATCTGATCATATAGGTATAGGAACATGATATATCATTTCAAAGGTATTTTGATTCTCCGAAGAAATAATAAAATATAGGGCGTTCTATTTGAAAAACGCATTTTAGGTTCTTTATGTATCTCATGGAAAGATCAAGAATTTTGAGCGACCCTGTATAAAATAAAAAGAAAATCTTCAATAATAACTTAGAAAGAAGTCTTTCTAAAGCTATTACTGGAATTTCATCGTTTCACAATTCTAAAATTCAGAGTAATGGGCTATTGATTGGAGCTCTGTTTTGAACAAAACAAAAGAAAATTAAATAATCTTATGAAAAAATAACCAGTAGGATTTTTTCGCGAGTTCCCGGTGAACTAGGTGCGTTTTCGCGACATAAACGTGAATAGGGGAATATTTTCTGACGTCACTAATCTTATAAAACGGGAACTGATTTGGTTCCCGACCTCTTAAACATGGTGACTGACGGTTATAAATGTCAAAAGTGCCAAAACTGTCAAGAAATAAAATTTGGCTGCCTGTCTTTTTGTATTTGATTTGAGTTTTGGGTTAAAATTATTCATATTTCATTTATTTTATCGCATAATTTTGTTTATCATAATAAGAGAAGAATTAATTGAAATTGAATTAAGTAACGTTCATCCTGATGAGGTGAAAGAATACTCCTTTTTATATCTGGTAATTCAGTCTGAGTGGAACTTAAAACTTATCAATCAAAACCACACACAAGCAAAACTACAAAAATTAAATATTTGTCAAAAAAATAAACGTCATTGATAATTTGATAACTGGGTCATTTTCGCGACAAACATAACCGAGAATAACCTTCAAATTTATTTTAAGGTGGGGATATAACCGCTCTATTACCAACAGCAGATCACCGGGAACTCGTGAAAAATCCTTCAGAAGGCGATAGAGAATCTAATAAATTGATAATATATAGGGTGTCTCATTTGAGAAATCTAAGTTGTTAATACTTTTTGATATAAGTGACAACTGGCATAATCTACATAATACAATTTTCAGAACGATCCTACGAATAGTTTTCCTTGAACGTCTAAGGTACCATTGACCGCAAATCACCCTGTATACCTTATTACAAAAAATATACTACAGTACTGTAGTATATTCTTTGCTTATACCTTCTCAAAAATATATTGTAACATTTTCATTTCATCAGTAAGCTTGAAGAAGCTTCTCCAGTGGCATTTAAAATGTCCACACTCATAAAACTAAATCTTATGCAAGTACAAAATTGAAATGATTCGTTGATTTTATCAATTAAAGACTGTTTTCTAATCTTTGCTGTTAGTTTGGGAATCTTGTGGTTCGAATCCGACGTTCAGACTCTTTCAATAAGATTGAGGCCCAGCGATTTTGTCGGCTACTGCAGAATACGGACATTGTTCTGAAAAAGGTGAGGTTTGTGCTTCGTGTCATTGTCTTGTTGAAATACAAATGGCAATTTCCAATAACAACAGTTTCAACATATAAATGACAGGGGCACCAGACGGCGCAGACAACAAACCGTATTTAGAAGCAAATATCGCTATACGCCTATCAAATGAGTAGAAACGTACAGATCCCATCTAGAGCGCTGAAACCGCATCTAACGTACATTGCCAAAAACAATATATGTATAGTGCGACCAGAAATCTAAGAATGTTTTAAAGCACCAAACACTTGAGTTATCATCGGGCAGTGTACGCAGAGTTGTACCTGTCCTAGCCATTACATTTTGTTTTATAGGGAGGTATAATGGGTTAAGAAAAATCGCTTGAATATAATTGAGAATTGTTTATGTATATACAATATATTATGATATATAACACAAAAACATTTACATACATCACGATAATGAATGCGATTATGCCAAACTATTTCATGAGATATCTTAATCCGGATCTGGGAATGTTTCAAGGGACACAAACTTTTATTGCTTATCTATAGGTGATAAT
The DNA here is from genome assembly GCA_958507055.1 of Crioceris asparagi. Classification (NCBI taxonomy): domain Eukaryota; kingdom Metazoa; phylum Arthropoda; class Insecta; order Coleoptera; family Chrysomelidae; genus Crioceris; species Crioceris asparagi. The sequence continues at coordinate 120,367,564 of OY293826.1, forward strand.
GAGGATCGTCGGCTAATATGGATTTACGACCTTCTTACATTTCTGGTTCTACTATACATAACATGCGTTTTTGCTCTCCTGTTAGCAGTATAATGACGTTTGCTTCGAAATTAACAAAAATTCTTTACCCATATATATTATTTGCCAAAAGTCAGCAGACTTAATATTTACATCCCCAAATACTAAGGTCACCACTAACATCATATTGATTCAGTGGAATTTGCTTGAAAGCGTTAGGAAAGTTGGGTTTTGAGTGGACACATCAGATATGTTGATGATGATATTGTTTATCTATGATTCTGGTCTAGTGGTATGTATTTTATGCTCATTATTTTATTATTTTTTTACTAATTGTCTCATTCTTTTCAAATTCTGTTCCTTGATGTGAAAACGGCATTACCAAGGAAATCTGCTTTGCAACATTTATTCATCAGTTATAAACTTATCAAAAATAACAAATCTATATATTTATTGCCTCCAAACATAAAATAGTTTAAAATAACACTAAAATTCCAGTTTGAATTTGGCTATTAGCGATAAATGATCAGAACCCATGGTCGTATTAGGGATTTTTGAATTTCCCAATTCTTCCCCAGTAGGCAAGCGGTAGCGCGCCAATAGTGTCATCTTGTCTCGATTGATTGTATTGTGTACACTTGAATAAAAACAAATTGTGCATTTTAAACATGTTATCTTTCAACTTGTGCTTCAAAATTTCATTGCTCACCTATAGAATATATAATCTACTGTTAACCATTCATCTTGATGTGTTGTAGCTTCACTGTATTTATCACCTCCATGATTGTAAACCGATTTTAATTCGAACTTATGCGACAACGTACCCGATCTTAGTAAATTTGATTTTCCAACGACATTGTAAGAGCCACCAATTTTTCCAAGTTCAGAATGATTGATATCAATAAGTTCCAATTCCTCGAATCTGGTTAGTTTTTCTTTAGTCTTTCTCTCTTCTAATAAATCGGCATGTTGACACTTATCTAGAAAATTTATCAACTTATGCATTCCTTTCAGCAACCAAAAAATAAAGAAATTTGTCAAGACAATAGTTACCTGTAATTCCCACATTGGCTGTTGCCAGTATTAAATTCTCAAATAATCTTGGCGATAATTTGTCATAATTCAGTTTGTTCTGCGTTACAAATTTATAGAGAATAGATTGTGGGGGGGAATTAAAGTCCCCAGTTAAAATGACAGGCAAATACGAAGCGTCTCCACTACAAAAAAAAATAGATACAAAAAACTCCTTGTTATTCATTCGTTATTAGTACATATTTATAACATAAAAAACGATTACTCGTAAACATTATAACAACACTATCATTGATAATATTCAAGGATTCTCAATTATACATCAATGAATACAGAAATAGAGAATCGTTGTTATGAGCATACAACAGAAGCGAAACTTCTCTATGAGAAATATCTTAAGGCTATTGAATAAATCATTTATCTTTATTATGAATCAATCGGTAGGAATTAGTCAACGGTTGTTCTTACGACGATTTTACTCGAAAAGTGTCATACTATCAGCGGTTCAAATTACCAATGTTATTCTTTTCGCATTCTATTAACTTTCAATTTTAACATGTTATTTTTAATTTGTAAAAGAATAACGGAATTTGAAGTTTATTCAATTTTGATTACTCTGTGACAGCGGTCAAGATAACTCTAAATTTTTTTTAATCTAAAAAAAGTGTTAAGCAATCCCTCCCAACGCTTTCATATACATGAGAATATTTCATGCAGACAACAAGAAAAAAAACAAATAATAAGCTTTTAAACTTCTTTGGTACAAGAGCGAAAAAATACGTCAAAATATTCTAATAATTTGGTATAAAAATTGTACGATAGCAGCTGGTCAGCGAAACAGTACAGCAATACGATTTAAAAAAAAGTACGCAGTCGAATTTTATACCTCCTCCGTTCGGGGTTCGTTGGCCAAAAATTAGCGATATTTAAAATACGCCGCTTGCAGTTAATTTGTAAACATTATTTTGTTAAATAACGTCAGGGGCATTAGGGATATACAGTTATATCCCGACTTAGGCTATTCGTATTCGGAGATACGCGGATTATTTTTTCGATCGCCACGCGCATCGGCTTCCCTTTTCAGCTAAAACTGTTAGAATATATGAAGCCTTCGACATCAAAATAACTTCGGTTTACGTTGTTTTATTCAATACAATGTAAATTGTTTTATTATCTAACATTTTATTAAATATGATTCTCGTAAATTATTGTTTTCTTTAGACTCTAGACTTTATTTATATGTAAAGTTGAACACCGCGAATATCGCTTGGTCCCACCTATCGCGTAATCCCGGAATTACAATTGCATAACTTCAAAAGTACCACACCAACAGAATTAATAATGTTTTTAAATAGTTTTTATTACTTTCGGTTCTTGTATCAATGGACTCTGCAGCGATTTCTCAGGCCCCATACGGTCTAGAAACTTGAAATTTCGAATTCATACTTAGATCGCAGACATCTGACCGCCTGTTAAGCTCCAAGTGTGATCCAATATTGTTAATTATAATTATCTCATTCAATCTCATTCAACCAAGATCATTATTTTGTCGACATGGAACGACAATGGGATCCGTCACTGGAATTAGGCACGAGCATGGAGCGTATATATACGTCTCATTCTCTGGTATATAGGTACTTTCTGGAAGATCGTCTATGGTTATGTCGCAATTGTCAGACGTCAGATGTTATTGTTAATTTAAAGTTTAATTTTGTGTTGTGGTAGACAAACAGTAATTTGTTATGGAATTGCTGTTGCTGGCAAACACATATACATAAGTATAGTTAAAATCGAGAAAAGGATAGCAATAGTAGGTACTCATTTCACTTGTGTATTATGACGTTCCATACACAAATTATAATTTATTTATGATTTAACACTGATGTATAGTTAGTTGCCTGAACATACAAATGTTGAAATCAATTTAGATTTTTCTAAAACAACAGAGAATCACAAACGATTTCATTAATATGTTTGTGTTTCACAATCGATTTCTGATAAATGGAGTAAAAAATAGAGAATGTAAAGGCTATTTTCGAGACGTGTTGGCTAAACGGTGTCAACAATCTAAAAATCCCGACGGCCTATAGCCACCGAAAAGGTAAATTTCTCAAAATTCATTGAATTGAAATCTGAAAAACCTTCTCGTTGGTATACCTATATATCATTACATGCAAATTGCCAATTTTTAACCGCATGTGTCATAGCCTTGCGGTTAGATTGTTAGAGGTTGTTGTTTTGGCTGTTAAATATAAAGCAGATAGGGTTGGCGTTCCGCTTCGGGGCTGAATATTTTTTCACCTATTTCTTATAAATAAATATACTACATATTTTTTTAATCGGGGTCTATAGTAAGATCTCCAGAAAATGTACAGCTACATCCAATTTATTTTGAATGTTCATGTTTTACCAATATTTCTTATCCTTTCTTTATTATTTTTTTTCTGTGCATTTTATGAAAAATTTTTCGAAGAAAAGTTGTAGGTACTGATTATATCTAGAACTTAAAATTATTTTTGATGATATTGACACTACGGCCCTTTTTGTTATTTTTTTAATGTTTGAACGGGCGCCATTTTGAAACTACTTACCCGATAATGCCCAATAACGAACTCGGCCGAGTTATTTAAGAGATTGATTTTTGTAGCAAATTTTAAGTTGATACCTCCAAAACTGCGACCTCTAAAAAATTTCGTAATATTCCATATATACCTATATGTGTCGAAATCGCAACTGAAAAGAGTGTTGCCTCTACCGAACTATAATTACATTTAATTCAGCATTTTATCAACCTGCGAATGCTTAGCAAATGACCGTTTTACGTGATAAGATCTTTTTTTGCGAGTAGCAAGCAGTTTACAATAGCAACGCGAGTCAACTGGAAAGCCTAATTTTACATAATCAGCGTGCAGTTTCCCTCAGACTTCCGTAACACATTTTTTCATTTAAATTAAACCCTGCATACAAAGGTTTCATGTAAATTTGTTGAAAACAAAAATTAAGTCATTATTATTGAGCACTCACTTGTTTGTGTTCTTCTTGTAACTTAATCTTTCCATTTCTGTTAACAAAAGTTGCATCTGAGCCAATCTAACATCGTCTCGTTTTGGATTGTAGAGCAGATGTGTTGTGGCCACAATAAATTCCTGCGTTGGATATAATTTTGGAGCCAACTTGACAATAATGCCAACATTGTCTCTATCTAGTACACGTACATCCTTTTGACGGAACTCCACCGTTGTATGTTCGATTAGGTCGATATAGTCATCTTTGAAATAAATGGCACATCCGTCAGATTGCTCTCCAGTTCGTTTTTTGTACAATCCTCTATAACCTTGAAATAAATTATTGACATTAGTCAGCTACTAGAGACAACCAGCTGTATTCATAATCAATCTTGGTTCGGTACTAAAGTGCATTTCTTCACACGTAGAATGGTGTGTCAAGTCTTATCTAGCACAATTTCGCCGCGTGGTTTTAATTTCAAAATTGAAAACAGAATTATTATACAGGTAAAGTTAAAGAGCGGTAACAATGTGTGCCGTTTTCCCATTTAAAATACATTGCCTATACCCGGCCACACTGTATTCTCAGTGTGAAACGCAGTATAATTTAGCACGATAGTAAAACTATGATATTTGATATTATCGTTATCGTATTATCTTACAAGCAAACTAAATAAACGAGTACCGAACCAATGTCCGTATTGTGTCTAGGACACTTCGCCCAAAATGATATATCAACCACATCGCCCAAAAATTTCGTACTGAAAACAGTTTCCAAAACCACTTCACCTAATGTAATTAAAAGTCCACAAAGCCCAAAATGGAGTTGGATCAAAATAAATAAATAATTTGTGCGAAGTTGCAAAGTTCAGAAACAATAGATTTTTTAATAATGATCTAATATTAATTTACTGTTAATGCAAAGGGAATACCAATAAGGCCAGATATAACTTTAATCGGAATGATTTCCAAATTGTACGATTCAACGATTACATCGTATCTCTTATAACAAGCAACGGATTTTTATGTAACTGTATACGAAACGTTATCTGTATGTATTTCTTGAGGCGTGGATTTGCTTCACCTATTATTTCTCTTGAGTTTGAAAATAGTATAAATCAAATCATTACCTACGTCGCAATGAAATATGAGGAATAGTTGGCCAATTCGATTATCAAAACTTTAATTTGAAATTTTTCAAAAACAGTTGAATTATAAGTTGCCACACTTTAACTCCAAAAACCCACTAAAGTTCGGAGTTAAATGATTCGCGATCATCGAAGTTAGCTGATTACCAAGTATAATAATCGGTCGTAATACCATTTCCACTTATGTGAAATATTTGGAAGATCAATAACTAACTATGGCAGTTAATTATCAGATTCTAATCAATGATAATTTTTCAACTTGGTATCCCAACACAACTATGACGTAATGCAATTGCTTAAATAGAATTCAGGTATTTATAGTTTGTTTCACGAATGCTGGTGTCTGCCCTAAAAACACAAGAAATGGATCAATTCAACCGAGGGGAGTAAGTCAGTGGCGTGACGATTTTGAGATAAGATCTGGTGTTTCAATTTTTTATATGCTTCAAGGAATATTTTTATTAGGTATCGATTGATTAAATAAGCAATTAAATTAAAGATTTTATATTAACAATAATGCAGAAACAAAATACAAATCTTTTCCTTCAGTTATAAAACATAAATTTATTAATCTGAATTCTCTGAAATGTAACTTGCATGGAATAAAGCTTGAAATACTGATGTCGTAGCTTAGATCGACAAACGTAGTAGAAAATTTCATTATAATGAGATGCGATGCGAGAAATATAGCGTGATGTACGTAGTTCGTGAATGATTACAGGCAATAGACATGATTCGTGAAACAATCTATATTTTGTTACTTTACATACCTAATATTTCCAATTGAGAATAATAAGACTCCATATGTGACTTTTGTACTTCTTGGAGGCATAGGATCTACAATCATAAATTTAATATGCTTCGCAATGCCTTTAGAAATTATTATTCAACTCACGTCGGGATTAATTTTTTTTATTTCTGTTAACAAGTTCCTCCATCTACTATTCCATTGCAATGCACTTTGATTGTGCTCCCTGTACAAATAAGGATGTTGTTCGATCAAATCTTGAGCCAGCACATTGTAGGACATCAGCGTGAATATGAACCCTGGATTTTTCGATGTTCTATGTTCAATTTTCTCCCAAAAACGCAATGACATAATATCAGTGTCTGCAAATTTATTTATTATAAATTATGTTTCACATTATTACAGAATAATGAATCAACCATTGTTATTTTCATCAAGATTCAAGTTTTCAAAAAACTGACAAAGTTTGGCCATTTTAAGTGTTTTCAAGTAATTAATTAGAACAATCACGTAACCACAATATTATATGAATGAATTAATATGAAAAATAGTTGTTATTCTATTGAAACAAAGTAGTGAGTAAACTTTATTATCGCGAAGCTTGGCCAATTTATGTTTGTTTATGAGCTTAAATCTAAAAGAATTGATTATGTTGGTGATTAAATTGTAGAGCAAGAACAATCATGATAGATTAAATGGAAAGCAATATAATACTCAATATCAATTCCATAGACTAGATAGAAACATAATACTGTTGTATTTCATTTGCATCAATTGCATTGTTTATTATAATTTACCACTGAGATTCTTTTACGAATAGGTAAATTCTATCAGTAATTTGATTTGTAATCCATTCAAATAAAATTCATTAGGCATATCTTATATAATCACGTTATAGACAAATATAAAAGATATTTCAAGCAAGTGCTTATTTCCCGAGGATACATTTAATAAAATTAACCGTAATTTCACTTGATTATGATTACTATAACGGTTCAATTAATTTTTAATCAGTAGAGTAGCAAAAATAACGTGTCAGGGGGACATACTCCCCGAAACTCAATCTACCAAAATCTTCACTCACGAACAAGTCGATCAAAAACAAAATTGTCTTTGCCTATGTCGCCCTGTGTTTCTAAATTAATATCTAGTGAGTACCGAATGATCTGATCGTTTGACATAATACTCATACTGGTGTTCCATTCCAAAATCTTTCCAGCAGGTACCTACTGGATCGATGCTGTGTTTATTCTGTAGAAAAATCAATCTCATATGAGGTTTATTGACAAAAATGCACCATATGTACATGTTGGTGAAGTTACTTTTACTGGTCAGCACGCTGGATCGAATTTAGGAACACAGGCTTTGTGTGTGATTTCTCAATTCTAGTTAGATTGATTCATAACTCGATGCAATTGAATGTAAGTCCCCCAATAATACCTATTGATTTAAATAAAGTCTTGCGGTCTGATTTTCTCTAAGAATTAAAATTAGCAATAAGATTGGACTTTTAAGATAGCAATTCGATATATTACAGTCTTACAAATACTTACTATTGTCTTGTTGCCTTTGATTATCCTTTGTAATATCTCGGTGTCTGTGAAAATAGCGTCTATGTGAATTATTTGACAATATATGGTTTGTTGGTATGTTCTGGTTTTGAGAATTAGCTTGAAATACAGTAGGATATGAGTGTGAGCTATTCGCAACAACTGGCATATTAAACACTGACTGAGCATAAGGATATACAAAAGTGGTTGGATAACTCCAACCATAAGGATAAGCTATTTGATGCGAATACGGGTAATATACTGGTACATTATCGGGAATAGAAATACTTTCCTGGGTTCTTCCATCGATTTGTCTACCATAGTTGGTAGGTACCACATCATTGATATACCCAAAACAATTCCCGTCAATAATACTAAACGGTGCAGTGTGCTCTGTTTGAAAATTGAATTGATCATTAAAGTTATTCATTATCACAGGAAAAATGTTACTACTATCAATTCTCTTCTCTAGTATCAATTGAGAGATCCTTTCTGTTACTTTCCACATTCGCTCTATTGCCGAAATCGTATTGGTAAAGCATATTTTTTGCAAACCAAATTTTAATTCTACAAGTTGCATTTAGGTATCAACTTACAAGTCCCAAGTCCATACTTTTGACAAATCAGTAAGCTGAAAATCCTCTTGAGATAATAGTATTGAAAATTCAAATCATCCACATTCAACAACAAATAGATGTTCTACATATTTTGGAGGTATGTTTTCTCTGATATTTTGCCAGTAGTTTATGGAAATATTTCAAGTGCCATTTATCAGAGACAAGATCATAGAACAATATAAACCTGACGAGATATCCACGGTGCAAGGATGTTATAAGGAGGATAATCAACTACTGTTTGAGAAAGCATGCCGTATATTGTCGAGTCGGTGGGCGGGTCTACTAATGAGTCGAGCCAATCGCTGTTAGTTCGTGTCGGTGACTAGTGAAATGTCATTCATATTTCATATTATATTATCATATTCATATTATATTTGCGCTGGGACAGTGACGGAACCTAAAACCAAACCTATTTAATCGACATCGTACATCGTATCTTCCACATTATTTATGTTTATGATACTAGTTATAGATAGTGTAGCAAGGTTTACACTAAATACAACGAAGCACAAGTTATTTCTTTCAGAATAATTTACAAGTTACATAATTTGAGTCTGAACAAGCAATAGTTCGTGATGTCTTTCGTAGTTGATCAAAAGCGAACGAACAGTATTTTACAGAGATAATGAAATCCGTTAAAACTGTAGTGGTATGTGGTCAAAAAAAAATCTTTCAGTTGCTGTTCTATTGATCTCATCAAAGATTCTACCCTCTCCAGTGAATTAATTATTGGGGCGCCACATAAATGTTAATCCTTCGGGTGTTCTAAATAATTTCTATCGCGAAAGTTCAAACTTATTTTGTGATTTCTTTACTTCCGGCGTCATTTAGTAATGAAACTGGCCCGTAAGCCACAACTTCATAAAAATACATTATTTTTACAGTAGATTAAAATTAAAGTGTCAAATAGGAATAAGATCATGGATCAAAAAAATGGCTTATAACTCATAATTTTTTATTTTATTCATCAAACACATTAACATTAAAATATCTCAATATTTCTAAGCCGATGCTGTGCAGTATGACAGAGAAAGATTGAGGTACGTGCGAGAGAGTGGGAAGTTAAGCCACACCCACCTCGTCGACTCTAGAAAGCATATTTCCTAACACAGTGGGATATACTGAGTCGCTTATCCTCCTTATAACATCCTTGCCACGGTGTCACGGTCATTCTCATAGAACAAATCATTTACTACGGAGTGAGCATATTATCAGAGACAACCATTATACACTTTTGGGAGCATAACATGGGACGTAATATAGCGCAGAGGATGTGAAGAATAAGATAATCTAACTCATTTAAATGGAAATTAAAGGGTTTGGCAATCAAGTTTGTAAAATTTGGCAATTTTAAATTTAGTTTTTGATCATCCAGAGTGGTCACATTTAAAGATATCATAAACTAAACTTTCACACATTTGATCGCCATTATTTCAAAAACGGTGGTATTGCAATTTTAAATATTTATATTTTTGGAAAATGCAAAAAAAACATCGATCTGTATCAAAAGTTTTCCAATATACGAGACAGAGATACGAGAGTTAATCGGTTGGCGTAGTGTTGGTGTTTGTATCCTGTTCAATGTCAAATACGTGCTTACGACATATTTGAATGTGAACCTTCATGGGTGACGCTTACCCTTAGAACATGGAATGACCAAGAAGACATCGCATTCGGAGAGCAAGTGAAGCCACATGAGGACTAAATTAATGGCCACCAATGGACCTTACATATTCTTTTTTCGATAGCGACTCTTGTATCCAAAAGCCACGCGTTTCACCATTGTGTTAACATAAAAATCATCGTTTTCATTAAAAAATCGCACAAAAAATTAAAATCAAAATAAGCTGTTAAAACCAAGATACAGATTGAACAGGAAAAAATAAATATTTAATCTGTGACCAAGGTGAGGCCGGAACTAATGGCGATCGACGAAAAATTGGCTTCACTTTCGTTTTATTTAGTTCGGCTAATCAGAGCAGCATCTCCTGTCCTAATTACCTATGTATTTTTGAAATATATCTAATGAACAACTGAAAAATAATCTCAAAATCACAGACACATGGAGGCTGAGAAGAGATATATTAAATTTGCGGTTAATTCAAATCCTTGTCCATGAAATAAATTAAATCTTGAACGAAATTAGTGTTCAAGTCATAAATGTGCAACTACAAAATCAACAATCCACGACTCGATTAAATTGCATTAGATTGCAAGGCATCGCTTTTCACAAACCTATGGATCAAGTGTTCTTCATGGCCACTTTTGTAATCGTCAGGGCAAAAGTTATAAGAGCAAATGTTCAAATAAGTAACATTTGTCCTTGTCATTCAAATCACAGGCACGTAGCCACTGTACATGAATATTGGTTTGTACTGGAAAACTAGACTACTGAGTATGTCTGAAATCATAATTATACTCCCATAAATAAGAAATCATAAGGAATACGCACCCTTGTAAAATTATCTTATGTTCTTTCTGCCACATACGAAACACTGACGCTTCCCAATTATTTGTGAATAACACGCACATCAATTTCGTTTATAAAAGTTCATAAACAAATTATCACAATGTTATTTTAACAAATCAAATACAAAAATCACCAATCTGCTTTAGATTAGGATGACCGTTACCTTTCTATTTTTGACCGACGAACCAAACGGAGGAGGTAGGTATACAATTATTTTCTTCGCGACTTTTGCACTTTTGAAAAGTCTAAAATATGTGATACGTGTATTTTAGCTATGTGGAAGAGGCAATTTTTTTCAAAAAATGAAAATATGATACGCCCAAATTAAAGAAGAGATTGTATGTGGTTATCAACATTTAAAATTAATATTTTTTCCAAAGAGTTACGGTTTTAGAGTAACAGCAGTAAAGTCGGAAATATGTGTATCTACGCCGCGATGTTTTGAGATCTCTGTATAATAACTAGGGGTCGACATATCGATTCAACTCGATACGCAATGTCGTATCGAACCAACGATACAGCTTATCGATATATCGAATTTCGATACGTATCGAACTAGCGACTTGGACTTTTGATACCATTGTAAAAGACAGAATTCAATAACCACAACCAAAGAAGATAGATAACTATGGAAGTGTACCATCAGAATGTGTCTTCAGTAGCGGCGGCTTGGTGGTAGAAGACAAGATCTTCGTTGTCGTCGAATAACTGGTATTCTTGGCTATGAATAGAGAGTACATAACATAATGATTGTAATTTTTTGCACTTTTATCTGTGTGAGATGCGTTTTATGACTTAAGAGTACCTAGATGTTTATGTTTGAGTTCTTTTCTCCCTTGAGAGAGTTTATACAAAATGTATTTGGAATTAAATGTTCTTTTAGTTCTAGTTGCAAAATGTAGATAGGTTTCTCTGCATTCTTGCTTTTTATGTAGGTAATAATTAATAAATAAACCATTAGCATTTCCTATTGTAGATATTATTTTAATACCCACAAAAACGTGCATATTAACATCGATACTTATAGATATGTACCGACATAAATTCAATAACGATACGTATTGAACGCATATGTTGATTATTTATCGATAAATTAAAGAAACGATATATCGATACGATATCGATATTTTTTGCGTATCGAAAATCGATGCAGAAATTCGCGTATCGCCCAGCTCTAATAATAACAAGTCACTAATGTTACACTCAAAATTGTGAAATAAATATTTTTTTACAAAAATTAGACCGACGTTATTAGTTGGTGCACTGAAAAATACAAAATAATATTAATTCTATTGGTGCTGGTACTTGTGCCAAAGGTTATCAATCTAACTGCATAACTTCAAAAGCAGTTACAGCAACAATAGAATTAGTATTATTTTGTATTTTTCAGTGCTCCAACCAATAACGTCAGTTCAATTTTTGTAAAACAGATTGACTGATATTGAAACGTATGTGCTTGGCATCTATGAAGATAGCTAGCGATATATCGTCAACACAGTTATGATGGAGACACGGATATTATTTTCTACTAGCTATATATTTGGGTATTATATATAGGAACGACAACCATTAAACGCATGTTTTAAATGATAGTCTCTGACGACAAGCGCGCAGCGGTTTTAAATGTGTTCACCAACTGATCTGATCATATCTTGTTTGTCCTAGTCCCTAGTATCACAGCTTATACACTCCATTATCATCTGAAAGTGTTACTAAGCGATTGGTAATCAGTCACTGCTGTGGACATGACCTAAATTCTGCTGGTGAAGAGTTGGACTCTAAGTACAAAACGCTTATATAATTTCAGCTTATTATCTGCTGAAATTTGAAGGTAAATTAATTGATCACAACGTTTCGTAAACTCCATTTTATTCAGATAGGTATATCAAGTAATATTTTGATTTCATTCAATTCTTTTATAAAAGAACACACTTATTCTAACTGTCAACGATTTTAAAAAAATCCAAAATTAAATACACATAGTGCAATCATTTATCACTAAAAATCACCTCAATACATTACTAAAAATAAATCACATTTTTTTCTATGAAATTAAATTAACAGAGATCTACATGGTTATTCTAGTGAACAATCTTGAGTACTAATAGATTTTAATTCAGCAGAATTTAGAAATATTTCCAGTTTAGCATTTACCTAGATATAAAGGTAATCTCTTGTTTAATAACCAAAGATTCTCTGTAGAAAACTAGACATACATTAACTAAATAAATCTTATATCACACTAAAAGGTTGATAATCTCAATAGAATCAAAATCAAGGCACCAGAAACGTTCAAATATTTCTATCAATAGTTTTTTTTATTATGTAGTAAAGATATTACCTAGTGAATGTTAAGCGATTCATCGGGTATTCGTTATAATAGCTACATAACAGATAAATGAACATTATTTACTACTATTTGAATCGAAACTATCGCCAAAATCACCAGATAAACCATTCATTGTGGCATCTTGAGAAGCTGAATCTTCTATTTGAATAGGTTTTCTACAAACAAAGAAAACACTATCATATTCAGATTGTAACATTGAATTGGGATTTTGGCAATATTTAGTCTTAACACCAGTCTCACATTTCTCTATTTCAAAACCGATTTGTTTGATAACTTTTAATACAACATGCAAACTAGGTTCAATACTTTGTTCATTCCTCATGTCAGAGTAATGGTAAAGTAACGGACCTAGATTCACCCAAAGTCCACCGGGTTTCAGTATATTAAATATAGTTTCTATAAATTGTACCACATTAGGGGCGCAATCTATGAAGAAGCAAGTAGCAACACAATGCCAATCATCACTTTTAGTGTATACTTCCAAAAAGTCACCTGCTATCATCGAGAATTTGCTTTGGGGTGTTGGCATAGGAATCACATCAGGAAATCTGGGGAAATACAAGAAAATTATTAAAAATATCTCAACTATTACCATTACTGACAAAAAGAACTAACCTGCAGCTGATCAGTTGATCTTCCACTTTAAGATGATTACAATATTGATGAATCCACGGGTAAATTTCATACTCATCCACTTTCTTGCAAAGGTTCAACACGAAAAAAGAAACTATGAGCATAAAAAGGTTGAACTCATTGCCTTGGCAAGAAAAACCTTTGGAGGCTATTTCGAAAGCTAGCCTACCAAGTCCAGCACCTGGTACTAAAACATTAATGTTGCTCCTATCAAATGCATCTTCAGGGTAATTTGAAAATATTTCTCTTATTATAGGCCCGTAACATTGCTCTCTTTCTGCAGCGCCCAAGGTACTCCAGTCACGCATAAGTTGTTTGAATACGGATTGGACCTGAAAGAAAAATTATTTTAATCTGTAAATGGGACGTTATATTTAGGTAATGCAATCCGAAATGTTACCTTATCGAGACCTTCTGATAATGTTCCAACTTCTTGTTCTGAATGAGATGGATTAACATTATGGTAGTCGTCTTCAAATATAGAATTAGATTGCTTTAGTAGTAAGGGAATTAAATTTGAATTGATTTCTATGCACTTCTTGACTTCGTCCAGATCTTCTTTATATTTCTTGAGCCATTTTTTATGATGATAGGGCAGAGATTCGAGGCACTTTTCTTTATAATTAATTTTCAAAAGTGACTGCTCCCTGGAAGATCAGGTAGGTTTATTACTTTTTAGTAAAGGTTAAGATAATGTATATACACCTCTTATTTTAAATTAAATGGTATTAAACCATTAAAGAATGAGTATTAACAATAAAACTGTTGAGCAGGATAACTTTTACTCATATTGCAAATAAATATAATGCATATATTAGCGCACCTACCACTTATGATAGATGTTCATATGCTGATGGCGTACAATTAGTTAACTTTGAAAAATAATAGGTAGGTCTTTTGTTCTTAAAAATCAATTTTGTGCAATTGTCTTATTAGATAATAGAATCTTTTTACAATAATTTATAACTATTCAGAACTAGAATGCCAAGTACATTGGTATCTGAAGAATAATCTTAATGTTTATATTAGTTTTATAATAAACATCAATATCTAATGTAAATAAAGGGCCTCATTGGGGTTAACACTGAGTAATGATATCTCTTATTCAACTAGAAACAAAGATAGAATTTTGGATTTGTAATGGAAGTTGAGAATAGATTTATTTCCCTCATACAAGACAAGTTAGAATAAATAAATTCAAGTAACTTCAGTTTGTTAGTATTTTTAAATTTTTAACTAGAAATGTTCAAAATAGGTACTATTATTTAATGTCATAATTTGTATAAAATAAATTACGAGTAACGAAAACCTACCTATAACTTTTAAAAGTTGAAAGGACTGAAAGGAAATAGGCTCTCTCCTCCTTGACTCCCATGATGTCGGCGCTCATTTCACTAAAAAGTTATATGGCAAACTAATTACAAACTGAAGATCATCTAGGCCAACAAAAACAATGCTTTATACCTAGAATTATAATCTTAAGCAGTAGATTAATACCAAAATTAAACTAACCAGCTAAAAATTTAATACAAATTCAACTACTACAACCAATGACATGAATCCAGACAAAACATACAACATACCATAGTTCAAACCTGCAATTCCAATACTCCAATCCAATGTCCAAGAATATATAAAGGGAGGATGACTAACTCTGTATCCTGTTCTATAAGCAGAAGTGGCTGAAATAAGGTCCCGTGATAAGTTGTCAATTTGGTATGTTGCGCAGTATTTCACTGAGTGTCTATTGTTGCATTTAAGCTTCCTTCGCCCATACTCACGGTCGTAGATTAACAGGTCTGGAATCAAAGGTCCAATTATGTAGGTAGCAAGTGGGTCGCTTAGCGTCTTGTTCAAATGTCAAAGTTAACGATAGCACAGCCAAATTGAGAAAAGGGGATGTTACTTAGAACATAAAATACCTTAATTTTATTGAAAAGTTATGAGTTTATGAGCGTCGAATACAATATAAACACCTATCGAGATGGAAATATGTTATCATATACAGTTTGAATCATCATACAACTTTGCATTATCCATTGAACTGGTATTTTTATGTTTTAAGCAACATTCCCTTTCAAATGCGAACCAGGCGGCAGAAATTGGAAGCTGTAAAGACTGGACGCTAACCGAACCACTTTTTTCACGCTCGTTTCAAGACCTTTCTGTGTGACCGTGCCCATACTACATAAGGATGCGCAGCGTGATTTTGCGCAACACACCGAAATGACATACGATAACCCAATGTTTTTTGTGCTGCTCCCACTACTCGTGTTACTCGTCCTTCCTATATTTATTCATGCCAATGTCAATGGAATGAGCATAGAAATAATATAATTCTATGGGAATGGGTCACAGTCACGGTCATACAGAAAGGTCTTGAAAAGAGCGTGAAAAAAGTGGTTCGGTTAGCGTCCAGTCTTTTCAGCTTCCAATTTCTGCCGCGTGGTTCGCATTTGAAGGGTGATGTTGCTTAAAACAAAAATACCAATTCAAAGGATAATGCAAAGTTGTATGATGGTTAGAACCCTTATTCTGTGGTTCAAACTGTATTGGTACGATAAGATATTTCCATCTCAATAGGTCTTTATATTGTATTCGGTGCTCATAAATTCATAACTTTTCAATAATATTAAGGTATTTTATGTTCTAAGTAACATCCCCTTTTCTCAATTTCGCAGTGCTATCGTTGACTTTGACATTTGGACAAGACTCATAAAGGGTGTTCGAGCAGTAGTTTGGACCAGTTTCCAACTGTGTTCCGTGATTGTAGAGCATGCGCATATTAATTTCCGTCTTCTTAAAATTAAAATGCGCATGCCTCTGACGGTTTGAGTTTGGTTTGAAATCCTGCTCGAACACCCTTTAAGCAACCCACTTTCTACCTATGCAATTCGACCAAGAATGTATAAAGAGAGGATAAGTAACTCTGTATGCAGTGCTATAGGCAACAGTGGCTAAAATTACTTCGGTGTAAGAAGCTCTATAGACAGGAGATTCAACTGTCTATACAAAACCATGTGACGCGCTGATTCCCCAAACGACGGCAGGGTCGTGGCCTAAAATCGGGTATGCGCACTACGTTAATGCGCACGTGTCATATATCTTCGATGTATTTTTAAATTCAAAATCAAGTCATGCTAAATCTTATTGTTTGACGTTTCAGTGTTCAAAGTTTTCACTGTCACAGAGACAGAGAACATAGATAAAATATTATATGACAAAGAAAACATATGGAGGTGCGCACTGTCGTTATGCGCAAACCCGATTTTTAGGCCACGACCCTGCCGTCGTTCACAGCGTCACCCCCTCCACAGGTGTTATTTCTCCTGTCTATAGAGCTTCTTACTTCGGTGATAAGTTGTCAATTTGGTAGGTTGCGCAGTATCTCACTGAGTGTAACTACCTCACTCCCTTTGCGTACGTGCAAGATGTCAAATAAGAAAAGTTAGGCTAACCTATAACAACAAATCCTATAACCTAACCATTTAACCTCTCTTTAAATCTATGCTATTTACTATTTATTACATTACCTGAAGTCATTAGAATAGTCAGTTGAGTTGAGTTGAGGTTATTTTGTCATCAAATTTGAATTGTGAGCAATATAAAACCATTGTTTTAATGATATAAAATCAATTAAGAATGTTAGTGCTTTTGTGAACGAGAGCATTTTATTCCTGTGTTCCACTCTTCTGTAAAATACTCTATGGATATGAATTAAAAGGGCTCTGCAAGAAGTCTGAAAGTGAAATTACCAATCAAGCATTGGGCGGTATTTCTTAAGGATTGAAGAAAATATTGAAGCATCTGTACTTCTTTCTTTTGATCGAAAGATGTGACGAGACGTATATCATCAGGAAAATTTATTAACTTGGATGACTTGGGATATTCCAAATTGGATCCAAGATGTGGAAGAACTTTCAGTGAATGAATGCCTAACTACTCAAGACTCAAACTCGTTCCTGCTCATACTCCAACATAAGGAATAAGTGATAGTAGTTCTTAATGTTGTTTAATTTTCAGATTCCATTTTTTTGTATGTTAAATGTTTATCGCTATCATCTGTAGCTTTTTTATGAATTCGATTGTATAATATTGGTCGTGTCATTTTCCTCAATTAATTGTTCCAATCCAATATTTATCCTAGTGGAATCTGTGCTTTTATTCTTACATTTTTCTTTTACTTTAGGTATTGGGCTCAAAAAATTAAACTGTGAAAGGTAGGAAAATGAAACCTCATTTTTTTATAAGTAGAAAATGTATAAACTATAAACCAATATAATAGACATTTTAAACAAACACAACGAACGACAATTGATTTCAGCTTCTAGCTACATAAAAATAAACAAATAACTATAACATATATCTCTGACTATAACTGTGGCTTGGAGGCAGGTGTTCTCTGCTGGCCACCTCGCCCCATACATCAAATAAATAAACAAAAAACAAAACCTCGCTCACAAAGAGAACGTACTACTATGGTACTACTGTATGTACTACGTACAATAAATCATATCATAATCATAACATAAAGTAAACAAGTAGATGTAGATAGGTTATCAACACAGAGTAAATAACACAGATGAAGGAGGTTAGGTGAATGATAAATAAATATCAATTTTATATTTTATCCAATCCCGCTCGCCCGGTACAGAAGGATGCGCAGCGCGATTTTGCGTAACCTAACGAAATGACAGACGACAATCCTGTGTTTTTTGTGCTACCCCCACTACTCGTGTTACTAGTCCTCCCTATATTTGTTCATGGCCACGACCCTGCCGTCGTCTGCGGAGTCAGAGCTTCACATGGTTTTGTATAGACAGTTGAAACTCCTGTCTACAGAGCTTCTTAGTAGGGACTTTAGCTAACCACAGCCGTGAGCACCATCATGTGTTCGTGCTTATAAACTTTGGAATAAGTTATGTTAGTTGCCTAGAAAATTCAAACAAAATAATAAAAATAAGTTTCCCTTATATCTGTGGGTTATGTCAGTGTGTTTCAATCTGGTTGTGTCTGTTTCAAACTGTGTTCTGTGTTGGAGGTATGTTTTCTCTGGTTCTGTGATTGTGAGGCATGCGCATTTTAATTTCAGCCTTCTTAAACAAACATAAATCACTAAACACCCTTCTGAATTTCTGTACTGTTCTGTTACCTTTTTTACCATTATAGACATTCTCGATTAGCATTCTTCTTATGTTAACAATCCAGAGAGAACATTATCCTTAACACTTTTTAAAGACAACGATCAACGAACACGCTTAAATTCTGAAGCTACCTACTTATTTACGTTATCTTTATGTATGCATTCAGAAATTAGCATGAAGACTATGGACTAGTCCTTTATTATCTTAGAAGATATTTTATATTAGCCAAATACTTATTTCGTATTATCATCAGATAGATCAGTTCATTCATATTATCCTTGAAATTTGCCGTAGGTTCTGTTTTACTTATCTGACTAAAATTATATTTACTCTGCTAAAAAGCTGTCCAATTTTAATTTTCAAACATGAACATTTAAGTAAAACACACAATTTATACCAGAGACTATATTTTGACGTTGCCCATAATACTTAACATAACCTCACTCAAAATTTTAAACATCTACATCTCTTTAAATCTATGCTTTAAACCAAACCTTCGCCTTATTAGTATTTGCAGGCAAACTGCTATAAACATTACTAATTGCAATTACTACATATTTATAATATCCTTGTTTATGTGGAAATCACTATCTGATGGTAAGTTCGATATAAAGCATGATTATTTACTTTTATTTTTCTTGTATAACAACTACAACAGAGAACGAGAATACTACCTCCAATATAACAAGTCACAAATGTAATGAGTTTTTAGTTCTTGGTGTTTAATATTTGAATCAAAGTATTAGTGAATATTATCGACATTATAGCAATTTAATTTACTGAAATATCTATTCGATTACGAAATTTTTATTCCTGTTTAATTTGTTTTACAGAAAATTTTACATAATATTTAGGTATTCAACATTTTTACAAATTATAGAAAGAAATGTAAAATACAAGTAGGTACGTTATGGGAGTAAAAAAATCTCTTCACTGGAAAGTCACACTTAGATATAATATGTATCTTACAATTTGTAAAATAGATAGATAATCGATCGATGCTGTTTTCATTGTCGAGTGCAGATTGCAATATTTTTATAAAACCCATTTATTACAGTTTCTATGAAATTTATAACTACGTACTACCAAAGAAGATAGTTCTTTGGTACTACCTATGTCACGTTCAGTTGATCTTGTATTTTTGACCGACGTCCTAAACGGAGGAGGTACCTACCTATTAAATTCGACTGTCTGTATATCTGAATATTTTTGGTTTCGTACCTCTCGTTTAGTAAACGTGCTCCGATTTTGATGTTTTTTTTTCATCATCCGAAGGGGGTGGAAGGGACATTATTTTTCGCAAATCTGAGACACCAGAATTAAAGAAGAGACCATATCCGGCCAAGCATAGTAAAGGCTGAAATACGTATGTGTTTCCGCTTTGTCTTGAAATCGTTGTCTATAAGTGAATGCGCAATGATTCTGATGATTATGTATTCATTCACTCAATAAATTTGAAATTATCATTTTGAACAAAATAATTCTACTGATGCTGGTACTTTTGAAGCTGATGCCAAAAGCCTTCTATTTACCTAACCTAACTTGAAAATTATCAGCAACAGTAGAATTAATTTTATTTTGAATTTTTCAGTGCTTCAATTCCAACCAATGAAGTCACTCTATTTTTAGTTTAAAATATTTTTGTGTCAATAGCATATGATCGTGGTCAGTAGAATTCATAGACTGAAACATAGTATTGAATAATTATGATTTTTTTAATAATCTTGTCAATATTCGTTCTATGATGCCATGTCAATATTATTGTCACAAAATATACTTGATTTTGCCCATGAAGGTGAATATGTTTGAAGATGATTTAGATTAAATTACAACTTGAATGTGTTCATTTTTGAAATGATTTTTAAATATTTCAAACGTATGAAAGACCAAATAATTGTTTACATATTTTCACTGAAACTGTTAGACAATTAATAAGGATACAAACAAATATATCAATTCAAATTAAATTTTAGCAAGTTACAGAATATTTAGACAAGCTTTTTTTTGATCTCCAGCAATTTATTTCTGTCTAGGTCTAGTTGGTACGTCTAGTGCTCGGAAATCAAGAATTAGTATATGATTCAGACAAACCGAAACTAGAAACTTGTGTGGTCTGCAAAGTGAAGTTTAAAAAATATGTCCAAGGACAAGGGTATTGTAACTTTTGTTATAATCATTACATTAGTTCAGGTTTGTGTTGTAATTTTTGACCGACGAACCCAAAAGGAGGAGGTATACAATTCGACGGTATGTTTTTTTTTGTTTGTGCCTGCCTTGTATAGGTAGTAAACGTAGGTACTCCAATTTTGATGATTTTGAGAAATGGTCCCATTTTCGTAAAAACTCAAATCCGAAATTTTCCCTCTGAAAACAGCCCCGAAGGGGGTGGAGAGGCAAATTTTCCGGAAATTCTAAAATTCGAGATTGTAGAATTAAAAATAGGACCATATCCGGAATCGTTTAAATTGGACATGTTTTCAAAAGAGTTACGGTTTTCGAGTTACATTGATGTTAAAATCTCACATATATGTATTTTCGCTGTGAGGAGGGGGCGGTTTCTTTCGAAAACTGAAAATCTGAGGGTACCATTTGAAAGACAAGAATATTTGTAGCAACATTTATACTGAACATTTTTTTCCTAGCGTTACGGTTTTCGAGTAACTGAGACGGTAATATGGTTAAATCTAAAATATTTCTATTTCTTCCATTGCGGCTGGTACTTGGTAAAGTTGGTGCCAAAGATTATCAATCTAACTGCAACTGCACAACTTCAAAAATAACGGCACGAATAGAATTAATATTATTTCGTATTTTTCAGTGCACCAACTAATAACGTCGGTCCAATTTTATGTCAAAAATATTTATAAATGAAACCTCCAACGAATTACGACGGCGGGTCAATTAGTCCGTGACTTTTTGGATTTCCTACCTCTCAACTTAAAGGGCAACACTACTTCTGTCAACGGGCATCTATGAGTGGACTCCTGTCCAAATTTGAACAAGCTGCGTCATTTCGTTTCTGTTTGACAGCAACTGATAGCAGACTCCTGTTTGATTTGTGGAGAAAATGGAAAAATGCGAATTTTGTGTTCTTATTAAGCATTATTTTTGAGAAAAAAAACATCAATCCTACAAAAGCTAAGCTTGATAAATACTATGGGAACTCTGCACCATCAATTTCAATGGTAAAAAAGTGGTTTACTGAATTTCGTTTTGGCCGTACAAGCAGTACGGAAGATGCCGAATGTTGTGGACGCCCAGTTGAGGTCTCTACACCAGAAACAATTGAAACATTCACGATGGAGTTGGCTGATCTTAAATTAAAATTGTGGGACATTGTGGAAGCCATCTCACACGGCTCAGTGGTTTCAATTTTGAATGATTTTTTGGGTATGAGAAAGCTTTTCGCAAGATGGGTGCCGCGTTTGCTCACAATTGTCCACAAACGCAATCGTTTGACAACTTTGCAGGAGTGTTTGACGTTATTCAACCGCAAAAAACCATGGACGAAATGTGGATCCATCACAACCCACCAAGACCAAACAACAGTCAAAACAGTGGGTTTCTCAGGATGAATCGGCGCCAAAGAAGGCCAAGGTGAGTTTGTCAGCCAATGGAGACATGGCGACCGTTTTTTTGGAATGCGTACGGTATAATCCACATTGACTACCTTCAAAGGGGTAAAACAATCAATGGCGAATATTATAACAATTTATTGGGTCGATTTATTGAGGATTTGAAAAAAACGTCCTCATTTGGCTAACAAAAAAGTTCTTTTGCACACCAGGACAATGCAAGGGTGCACACATCTGAAGTTTCCTTGGTAAAAATCCATGGATTAGGCTACGAATCGCTCCCTCATCCGCCCTAGTCTCCAGATCCAGCCTCGAGTGACTATTTCTTGTTTCCAAACCTGAAGAAATGGCTCGGCGGAAAGTGATTTATCTCCAACGATGAAATCATTTCACAAAAAGTGCCTATTTTGATGACCTCGACAAAACTTATTTTTTTGGAAAGGATAAAAAAATTGGAAAAATGTTGGACAGAGTGTATACCTAGAGCTAAAAGAAGACTATGTTGAAAAATAAAATGATCTTTTATCCAAAAACCGGTGTTTCATTCAAAAAGTCACGAACTTATTGACCCGCCCTCGTATTTTGAAATGAGATATAGTGTCTTGTGATACATAATTTGAAAAGTCTTTCAATTTCTATATAAACATGTTATTGTTTTTAAATTAATTTGAAAATTTATATATATTTATAAGATAATTGAATCATTCGATTTGTAAAAATCGCTACAGCACACCAATAACTTAACATACTCGTATGACAACGTTTAACTATTTATCATCTGAAAGTAAGGCGAAACCATTTCAGTGTTTTTTTTGGAGGGTTCTACCCTCGGTTCTACCCATAGATAAATTCGCTTCCACCAAGATGGACTACCGCCACATTACCTAATCAATGTCCGGCAGTACATCAACCTTGTTTCAGAATCGATGCGGCAGATATGGAGGTGAGGATCTTAAGAATGGCCAGTACGTACAGAGTTGCGAAAGTTACTTTTAAGAAGTAACTAGTTACAGTTACAAGTTACTTTTCAGAAAAGTATCTTAAGTTACTTATAATAAGTTACTTTTCTGTAACAAGTAACTAAGTTCCTAAAGTAACTTAGTTATTTTTGAAACGTAACTTACAGTTACTAAGTTACTTTTTATTTAAATTAAACGAAAAGTTGTACTAGAACTACTATACTAGTACGAGTACCTTACCTATTCAAAATCAGGATTTCTTTTGTGTTCAGAAAATATTCTAAAATTAAAACGCAAACAGGCTCGGGTAATAAAATAAGACTATAAAAATTAGCTATAATAATAATATAATAAACAACAAGACAGCCGTCAAAACAACATAAAAACATAATATTTTATTCATAAAAACGCTTAAACTAACCTAAAAATTATCTCTTTTGAAGTTGTCCAGATTTATTCAAGAATACATTCAAAATTTGGACTGAGTGCTTATCACAAATCACAAACAACCAAAAAAGCAAAAATTCGTCGATAAATAAAATTAGGTATTATGATGTAGAAAGGTGAGAGGTATTTGCTTTTAAAAATACCAAATTTTCAAAATTTCTATCTGAAAGGTTGCTTCTTCTTGGGGAATGGATAAATGTAGCAAATGAAAACATGCGCTCTACGGGTGCTGAAGATGGCAAAGGGCTGTTAAACTTTACAAACACTTTCTTAATTAAATCATATTTGTCTAACATCTTGAGGTTTGTATCTGAATCTTGTAAATATTGCAATATTTGAAGATCTATTTGGCATTTGTATTCATCGGAACAATCCAAGGCAGCATCAGTACGGGCACTGTCTACTTTATTCAGGCAATCAAATTCGAAAAATTCGGAAGATAGACAGGAAACAGTGGCTATGGCAAGAGTCTGTTTATTTTCTAAATTCTTGAGGCTGCTTTGATGTAGAATCTCAACTTCTTTACGTAATAAGTTTTGAACTTTACTACTATCACAACCTGTTTCTTTAAACAAACTTATCCATTTAAGTTTAAACATTGGGCAAGTCACACTCGCTACTATTGAGCTATAAGCATCCTCAGACAACTCAAAATAACATTTAAATCTTCTTTGTACAGATGTGATACAAGTTTGTAAAATGGGTTCCATGTACTTGAAATTATTGCTTGACTTGAGGTTTTCTAGCTTGATCTTTAGACTACCCAGAGTTGGTAAAACAATCCCAAAAAATACCCCATCTTCACCTTGTAGAATATCTAGTGCCATGGCTATGGGTTTTAATACCTGGCAATATTCTTGCAGGTAGGTTACCTCGGTGTTACTTAAAGTTTGTGATTTTATACCTAATTCGTCAAATAAACGCGGCAACTTTTCTTTTTCTTTTAAAATTTGAGATATAGCATCGTAATAGGAATTCCACCTGGTTATTCCAGGATAGTTCAAAGTGTGGCCTAAAATGTTTTTCATGATCTCTGCAGACTTGGGTTTACCCGCCTTTTTCCAAAGCGCAGAACATTTATTAATTATTGCTGTATGCCGACTTCTTAAGCCATGATTTTGATTTATGGTTTTTAAAATGTCTGTTGTTGCAATTAAGCTCAACGTGTGGCTTATACATTTTAAATGATGTGGTAAGTGAATTTCATTTCCGTTTAAATTTACAGGAATAAAAAGATCTCCAGCTTCATCATCCTCATCCATATCATTAGTTTCAATCGTTTCAGCATCAGATATATCATTTGGATATTGCTCATTACAGTACATACTGCTTATACCAAATTCTTTAAATGCCTTCACAAAATTAGAGCCATTGTCTGTTACTGTAGCAACCAACTTTGTTGTATTTAAATCAAAAGACAAATGAATTTCTTCTAGAAGCTCTGCTATCTTGTCATATGTGTGAGCACCGGCAAAACGTTTACACGCTAATGCACATGATTTTCGCTCGAAAGTATAGCCATCAATCCAGTGACAGGTAACTCCTAAAAAGCTTCGAGTTTTGCTTGACCATATGTCAGCTGTAGTACAGACATAATCAACTCGTTTAAAATTTTCTCGCAAGTTATTGGCTAATTCAGTAGCCATTTTCGAGATTCTTTTGACTGCGGTTGATCTAGACATCACCTTTATATCCATGCCGTCGAAAATATGTGTGAAACTTGGCTTTTCTACAATGGAAATCGCCGACATACTGTCTACAATGAAAGCAATTATACGCTTGTCAAATTCAGCTTGCTTGATCCTGTTTGCGGGCTTTGATAAACATTGCACCAAAGTTTGAGACTTGGCCTTCTTTCCATTTTTGTCGATATCAAAATTTGCGTCTGTATTCTCTTGAAATTTGCGCTTGGAAGAATCTTCTTTTTTAATGCCTTTGTAACTTAGATATTCTTCATACCCCGAAACTGACTTATGTTTTCTTTGCAAGTGTTTTAGAAAATTTGCTGAAGATCCGGTTGATCCCCGAATAATTTTCTCTCCGGGCAGGCAAAGTTGACAAACTGCAGTCAGGTTGGATCCTTGTATTTCCCTAACTTGGAAAAACTTTCCGTCAAAGAGGGCAGTTTTACGATGTTCATGATGACCTACAGAAGACTTCGAAGTGTTTGAAGACCCGGACTCCGTACTTTCAACAGGGCTTTGCAGCGACTGGGAACTTGCAAAATAACTTTTTAAAGTAAGCTGCTGTGAAGGTCGAATAGTACCGCCGCTATATGGGTGGTGCTCTGCGTCGCTTAAATCGTCATGCACATCACTGAGTGTAGAAATCTCTTCGGAAGTATCATTTATACTTCTGGTGGCTGAATTGGAATTTTGGTCCATCTGAAAAAAAAACATCCTAATTCTTACACCTAATCCTTTACTTTGAACGAAAAACAAGTTTGGCAGGTTTTATATATTCTGAATCTCTTTCAAGGTCACGTTTAATGAGGTTATCCGAGTCATGCCGCATATTCGCATTGTCGCTCGACCACACTAAAACCACAGCTGTCATCGCCGACGTTAGACAGATTATTGTTCATCTATATATCTAGTCGATATTACCGATAGCTAACACGAATGATATACAGTGCCAAATGTTGTGTGAAGTGCCAAGTTGTTTAAAAAAAAAAATAAAATTGTGTATTACCGTCAACCCTCAGAAGTCAGGGGACTTGTGCGACTTCAGAGGACGGGGACCTTAGTTTTTTAAGTATCCTCCGAAGCACTACTCGGCTGGTAACCTTGGACAGTCCGAAGGATTGATATCTAGGTCCCAAAGATGTTCGTTGTTCCCTTTCTCCTCCCCGATCACCGAAACTATAGAAAATAAATTTCAGTAGCTGTGACGGGGACTCGAACCCGGTCTGTCATATCCGCAGCCAGCTCTTTTGTGCTCTCGGCCACCAACCCAGTCAAAATATTATTACCTAACCTATACAAACCTTGGCGGAAAGTGTCTTTTCGGTATCTTTACTCTCGACAGAAAACTGCCACTTTTCGCCTCGATCTTTAATTATACTGTTCTACAGAACAGTTCTACTTACCTTTTTGCCTTACGCGTGCAGTGCACTAGAATTTTCAGCAAAACTTCGATATACTTTTTTCACTAACACACTGACAGCTAACAGCGACAGTTCAGACTAGACAGAACATGAGCTAGTCCAAGACTAAACTAGTACCGCACGCGCACGCCGTGTTGTTGCATGCAATGGCTGTCGGCGACGCCACAAGCGGGAAAATTGCCGCCGACACTCAGCATTTAAGATACTTTTCTGTAACTTAAGTTACTTTTTGTAACTAAAGTTACTCATTGTAACTGAAGTTACATATTGTAACTAAAGATACTTTATGTAACTTAAGTTACCTTTTGTAACTTAAGTTACATTATGTAACTAAAGTTCCTTCTATGTAACTTAAGTTACTTTTCTAAAGGAACAGTTACAAGTTACTCTTTAGAAGTAACTAGATACAAGTTACAGATACAGTTATCTAAGAAAGGAACTAAGTTACAGTAACTAAGTTACATTGAAGAAACTTAGATACTTTCAAGTAACTAAGTTACTAGTTACTCCCAACTCTGAGTACGTACACCAGATCTTATGCTATAAGACATTTTATGGTATAAAAAACTAAAACTAAACCTTGATTTAGCTGACTAAACAAAACACTTGCGATTGGGTCGGCCACGCCTTATTATAACAATTGAATTAATTAGCTGACATTTTTATTCAAGATTAGTTGAAGGCATCTTGATCATGTCCTATATCAAGATTCGTGTTTTTCTTAAGGAGCCTATTAAGGAAAGTATTGTAATTGTGTAAAATTTGTCGGTGTCCACTTTTCAACAAATGTTTACGTTTCAGAGGTCCCTGAGTCCAAAAAACATATTTTAAACCCACTGCCCTGTCATATGTACCTTGAAAGGGTGGTGAGTCTTTATTATATTTCTTTGGTGGTGAAGGACATTCAAAATAATATTTTGTCTAGAGCGCCCAAAAACTGGAAACAGAAAGTCAAAAAATTGAGAAAGGTCACCAAAGATGAAGACTCAGGGGTTCTTGTAAACATAAAATGTTATTGTTCCATGATTTCATTTCCATTTCAAGATTAACGTGTTTTAGGATTTTCAATAGAAATGCTCAATAATGTTTGTCATTATGAATAATTAAATAATAACTTTAGCAGCTTTCGGTCTCTATAATCTTGTATTGTTTTTCTTTATCCACAACTGTAGATTCTAGTTGGGAATTTGTGTTGTTTTGCAATTTATATTTGGGGAAAATCTTCGAATATTTTATTTATAACTGAAAATTATTGAAAACATATCTATTGGTCTTCTATTTTAATTTATCTAATGTACTATTTTAATACAACACATTCAGTCATCGCTGGCGTCGCACGAATCGAAGAGTCCCTTCTTTCTCATGGTATGGAACTCTTTATCAGCATCATAGTTTCTGCAATGAAATAAAAATAGTATTAAATATGATCTTGAAAGAATATTAAAAAAATCAACTAATTGAGTTTAAGGTTTCTGTTAAAAAAAACTGGTTAAAAAAACTCTCGATTATGTCACTTGTCAAACATAATAGTCAAGAGCTCCGTCGGATTAACGTGTACAGAGATCTATGCCGTGTACTACCGGACGATTCTTAAGTTTTATAGATGATTCATCATGAAAACGACAACCCTGTCGGCATAAAACATGCTGTAAGTAATGTTAATCAAATAATTGATTGACGCTTTTTTATTAATACCTAATTTTTCTCCCGGGAACATATAATTATCACTAGATTGTGTATTTTAATTAGTGCATTCAGCAAATCCCATTCGGCTTCGTCCACTCTTTCCTAGTCTAAGGCTTCTTTCCATCCTGCCGGCTTTCAATCAAATTTTGTGAACGGCATGTCGAACTGAGGTTGAAGTACTATACATAAATGCATTCTATTATGTTCTTTGTCCGTATCGATGTATGTGTATATACAGGGTGGTTCTCCGGGAAAGACATCGATCGATTTTGCGATTTTGGGCAAGCGATAACTACAAACAGTCTGAAAATTTGATGACAGACTAAAGTCACCGGGGACATAAGTCTAAAATATTTTCATGTTAGTCTAATTTCCGGTTATACTTACTGGAAGTAGGTGCCAACTTTGTTATTTTTAATGGAATACTCTGTTTATTGCCACTTTTTGAGATTCCTTGCACAATTTTGAAAACATTTTATGTGTAATGTCCTATACGTATGTTTAACCGTTTTTGACATATATTTCTAATTTTATGTCAAAAATTAAGTTAGTAGTTCAAAAAATAATTATCAATCTTTCGTATGAGGGAGCCTTTCATATTTAATTTAGGTTGATTTTCTTGTAGAACATATACTTTATCAATATTTTTATGATATTTTGATAAAAATTTGTACAGAGTGATCAAAAAAGTATCTTGAAAACTAGTACAAAAAAACCTCAAAAGTCTTTTTTTTTAATGGAAACCCCCGTTTTTTATTATTTTAATTACATATTAAGCAGCAAAAATACGTGGAACGTTGTTTAAGGTTGTCTATACCCAAAATTAGTAGTTTTTTAAATAATTGGCAATTTTTCATTTTTCTATGTAAAAACGCTACACATCTTTAAAGTTGTATGACCCAATGGTCATACAACTTTAAAGATGTGTAGATCAGTTTCCAAAGAATCTCGACAATTTCACTTTAACAGCGGCCTTAGGGCATATTTGGCATCAGTTTCCACTCAAAATGATTAATTTTTGCGTGAAAAAAAATTCTAAATTTTATCATTTTCACCTCGAATTTCTCCTAATGTCGACTACTTTGACAGGCCTGTGCACTGTTTACTATGATGGCGTATTATCAATATTTCATTGGTTATTTATTTATTTATTACTTTATTCCTACAAATTCGACTTTATGTATCAGATGTCCGGACAAATGTGTCATTGTGGCAACATGGCACAATGGCTGTATTCATAAATAGCGGCAGGCGGATTTTTCCTTCCCCTTATAATTATTTTATGACTCTGTTTTCGCTAATTGCAGCACTTTTTTTATTTTTCGTGTTAATATTATATTAAAACTTTTCATAGGAATGAGTTTCTACAATATACAGGCCTTCTTACTCAGCAAAAAGTTACATAATCTACAAGTTTACCTTCATCTCAATCTCAACTAAATGTTGATTAATTTCGATTGATTTTTTTATACTAAAAACACACTTACCTATAAAAATTGAGATAACTTTTCTTGCGACCATCTCCAAAAACAAATTTCATGTATAATCCAGCAATTAGAACAGTTATTCCGGTCATAGTCAAATTTCTCTTGATGGCAGAATGCAAAAGTCCTCGCAATTGGGGTTTTGCGGTTTTTGTTGATACCTCAGACATCCTACAGAAAATAGAGATTTGGCGGTTGACAACTTTATATAAACTTAATTATTATTTATATAAAATTTGCGCATACACCATGTAGAAACACAAAGATACTCCTCCCAAGAGCGGCGTTTAATTGCGTACTTTGCTATCGCAAATCGTTCAAACCACAGTAATATTACGCACTAGCCATAGCGGCTTTTTATTCAAGGAGATATCTTTTAGATGGGTATAAGCTATTCATTTCTGTTTTTGATAAGTAAGCTGTTTTGCATATAATTTACTAAGTCATACGTAATACATCAAAATTTTCTTGCATCTATGCTCCTCAAATTAGCGTTCAGATTATAATACCTACTTAATATCGGCACTACCTATGACGTTCAATTTTCATCAATTCCACAGACAAATTTTATTGCACATCTTATATTCACATGAAAACCACTGAACGACTATCGCAAACAAGCATCTGCCGTGAAAATGATTGCAAATATATTTGAAAATGACTCACCTGCTTGGATTGATTGGATTACACAATACTGAATGAATTTTACGAGATGATTTGTGAAGATCTTCAGGACTTTCTGGATAAACGCGTGTTTATGTACTAACTACTCACGTGAACTACAAATATTTTATCGGAATTATTTCAAATTGATTACGTAGACATCGATTTTTTCATATCGAATCTAACGTTAGCATATTATGTGTATTAATATTTGTTTTATCTTATCTTAGGTGGATATAGGATATGGGATAACAAGACGGTAACTCTAACGTTGCTCAAATTGAACTGCACGCAGGAAACAAACAATACGTTGTGGTCGACCGTGTTTTGGTTTTTCCGTGTAACGATTTGCTAGTGTTGGATCTAGTTTTCCCTGGTTGATCGAATATACACCTCTGAAGGAATCAATTGACGCAATTCTCAATTCATTGATATTTTTACTTTCCTATCGTTACTCTAAGTGTAATAGCTGTTATTGTAATTGTGGAAAATATTCGGTGCCCGGTTTTCGACATATGTTTGCGTTGTCTTCAAAAAACATATTTTCAGCCATTGATCTGTCTGTCTGCCTGCGCCAAGATTTTATTTTGGGAACCAATTTTATTCTGGCTAAACGGTTCCTCGTAAGTACGTCAAAATTGAATATAATATGACTATTGTTGTTTGTCTTGGCACGCAAAAAAAATTAATGGTCACATGAAGGAATGTCGTGTGAATGGACTCACCAGAGTATTTTGCTCAGTGCACATAGAATATGTTCTTTTGTATTAGATCTGTACTCAATTGAAAGTGAAAACAGATACACGCAATGGGAAGGGAAACGAATGTGTTCATGGACGAATGGTAAAGTATCTATAGTTTTTGTCCAAACTTTATAATAATTATTTGTAAAGTGGATTTTTTATAAAATATTGTTGAAAATTTTATACCTGTTGTTTAAGCCAATCAGATGCTTTGATTTTCACAGGTTGCTATGATGATAACCTGCATTTTTCGAAAAAAATCTGGTGTGTCCACTCACACGAATTTCCTACCGCTCGCAGGCAAATTCTAGTGAATCAGAAATCGCACGATCAAAACGAACAACAATGGTCATATCGAACCCCTTAGCCCAAATCTGAACAAACATGTGGAAAATATGGAATTTTATTCAAGCATAACTTTTTTTGTGCTCTTTCTCAGAGATGGTGCTGTATGTGGATGGTAAAGGGCTCTCAGAAGAATACTCTAGGCAAGTTTAATCAAAATCCTTAGAGCCGTTTTCGCGCTACAGTCAAATACGTGAGCAAATCACGTTTTTTGGCTATAGCTCAGCACCCAATGTAAACAGGATTCTCATTCAGTGCAGAAAGCAACAAAATACACCTATCCGTTCCCGAGATAATGCCGTCTCAGACAGACGGACATACATACAGCCAGACGGACTAATGACTGAAAATATGTTTATTAGACTTAAAAAACTCTGAAACGTCAACAGTTGTTAAAAATCTCGTTATTGAAAATTTCTCAAGATTACAATGCTTTCCTTAAACAGCTACTATAGTAGCGTAGGAAAGTAAAAGTTCGGTCGTAGGGTGAATAAGTGATAATTTCTCTGGCTTGACAGCTGTCACATGCAAATGCCTGAATTACAAGCGTAGATTATTTTTGACAAATATTTATTTATAAACTGTCAAAAGTTGTATTTACTTTTTTGGTATAAAATTTTCGTCCCGAATCTCCCACGAGCTTGAATTAGGTATTCATTGTAAATTTTTTCTCAGTTGCGAAGTTTTTTAAGAAAATTTCCCTGGGCTGGGGGCCCCGCGAAATTTTAAAAAAATTGCACCTCGAAACAATTTTCGGAAATTATTCAAGCTCTTGGGAGATTATAAGTGAAAGTATCAGCTCTAACTTTCTTATATTTTTTGAAAAATTTATGGCAAAAAGAAATATGAATACCTAATAGGTTGGCGTTTGTTTAAGAATTTTTCGCTGTAAATAATTCATATATGATAATGATAAACATCCAAACTATGATAAATTGTCAATGGAATATCTTAGAATCCATGAAAATTGCTTTTTTTCTAACAATAGGACATATGATTTTTTTCTTATTTAGAAATTTCTACAATTATATTTGACTTACCAAATGGAAAAGATATACAATTCGACTTTCTACTTTTTTTAATGTTTTGAGTGCTTAAGAAAAAATAAATTCAGCATGTTTTTCTCCCCAATAATTCCTTCTAAAGGGGGTAGGGAATCGAAAATTTTAGACAGCAACTGTTAAATTTGATAAAATGAACTAAACTAAGAAAGGACAAAAATAAAGTGGAATAATATATTGTAAGGTGCAAGGGGAACAGCCGCCGGTATTGGCTACAAAGTGGCGGCATCCGTTTGAAGTAAGCGCGAGATATATGCTGTGGTTGGAAATACCGGCAGCAGTCGGCATCTACTGTTAAAATGCCGACAAAAGGGATTTCGAGAAGCGTCTAGTAGCGGCTTTCGCATCAAAGACCAGAAGCCGCTCGAATGGTCTGGATCCTTTGTCGGATATATATATGGGAGAATTTTCGCCAAGAAGACAGAATGTAAAAGACAGTGTAAATAAATAGAATAGTCCCAGTAAGTAAGAGAGAATATAGTAAAGTTAAGTTGTAATTTATATTATTTCGAGTGTAAATAAAGTTGATTTAACAACACTAAATTAGTCTCACTTATCTGCGAACCCACATACGCAACAATATCAATAATAAATCAATGACATGTGATCCCAACAGCAACAGTCTCATCGGCTTAGCCGCTTACTGCAGTTAAACATAATTTAGTAATAATAATAATATGTATTTCGGAAACCTTTGACTTTAAATTTTTCAGTTTCAGACTTAGAACTCTTGGACGGGGAGGTTTCCGAAAAAAATATAAATCGTTGTACATATTTATTGTATAATTTTTATATGTGATATATTTTCTGTTGAGACTCAACAATTTGAAATAAATAACTTTTTACAAGAACTAGAATCGAATTATTAGTTGATTGATTGAAGTTTTTGCAATTATATGAAGACACAAGACTTTTGGCACCAACTTCAAAAGTACCAGCAGTCATAGAATTAATTTTATTTCGTATTTATTAGTGCAGACATGAAGTCGAACCTAGTTTTGGTAAAAAATGTTATTTATTTTTTCAACATATGGTAGATATATGTGGTGACGTTGCTAAAGTATTGATCTGTAGGTTTATAATAAGTAATTCAATAAATCGCATGATTACATACAGAAAATTGCTTTGTTTACCATTTGTGAGGACAATCGATTGAACAGTATAGTTAAGGCACTAGAATATACGAGTATTCTCGACCGCCATTTCGGCCCAAAAAACTGTCAAATTTAGCCAATTATAATTTTTTCAAATCGGCAATCTGTTGGCAGGGAGGGGTGCATAGATTAATAAATAGGTTAGTAGGGTGAGCCAAAATGGCGGTCGAGAATATCTACTTATTCTAGAAAATTAAAAACCACTGATTGGTTTAACGGTTTACTTCATAGTTATAAATATACCTCTTCCCTTTATGATTATCGAACTTTTTGATTTATCGGCATATCGTTTTTGTTGGTACAACAGCAATTTAACATATTAGTTGGTGCACTGAAAAATACAATATAATATTAATTCTATTGGTACTGATAATTTTGAAGTTGTGCAGTTATAGTTAGATTGATAACTTTTGGCACCAACTTTAAAAGTACCAGAATCGATATAATTAATATTATTGTGGACCAACTAATCAAGTTGGTCCACTTTTTGGTAAAAAATATTTATTTCACACTTTCGAGTGTAACATTTGTCATCAAAATCATTCAACGTGCACCAAAGAAGATAATGCGTTATTCATACTTATTCAGAGATTCCAAAACATCGCGGAAATACACATATTTCAGAGTTTACCACTGCTGTAGCTCAAATGTTGCTGGATACTCTTCTTTAATTTGGTCATCTCGAATTTTTGATTTCCGAACAAATTTGCCCCCTCTACATAGCGTAAACACATATTTCAGAATTTACTATTGCTCTAACTCGAAAACCTATGATTTGTGAATAGTCGATTCTCGGAAAAATTTGCTCCTTCCACATATTTCAGACTATAACGCGGAAACCTATGATTATTTTAATAAATGTCCAATTTAAACGTTTCCGGATAGTTATGGAATTCTTTTTAATTCTGCCGTCTCGGATTTTCAATTTTCTTGAAAATTTGCCCCACCACCCCCTTTGGGGGAAAATTTCGAGGGTAAGGGCATGTCTACTATTGATTTTTGAAGTTATACTTCTTTGGGCTCGTTGGGATGGGGTGTTTGTCTAGAAAAATCGTCGATTATACGTTTTCGTATACTTTTTTGTACGTTCTGGCTTTTAGAGAAATTTTTAATAATTAAATTATATGCTAAATATCATAACAACCGAATTTTTTTTGAGGTAGTTATTGTTTTGATCATCCTGTCTGTCTGTCTGTCAACACTATAAGTCGGAAAATACTTAACCGATTAACACCAAACTTGGTACACAAATACGTAAGGGAATACCTTCTCCGGGATTGATTTTCAGCTGTCTGTCTGTCTGTCAACACTATATCTCGGAAAATACTTAACCGATCGACACCAAACTTGGTACACAAATACGTAAGGGTAATACCTCCTATAAGATTGTCTGTCTGTCTGTTAATCAACCACTTTTAAGGACAGGCGCGAGAGGGGAGTCTTGATTATTGTTTACAGACCCCTGCACAAAAAATTTGGGACAGAATTGTCGTCTTTGTTCCCACTCAATTCCAACAAACTGAGGGGTCACTGCTATAAATTACATAAGGAGAACTTCAAAACCACTCCGCGGCAGATCTTCCTATCTAATCGGGTTTTTAGAGCCTGGAACCGTTTGCCCTCTGACGTCGTTGACGCTGCCAGTGTGAATACCTTCAAAAATAAATACGATCAATTTACCAAGAGACCCAATGTGCCGGAGGACTTGTAATCTGTGTGTGACAATCTTTAAACTTTTCTTTCATTTATCTTTGTAGTTACAAGTGTACTGTCAACTGATATATTGATTATTTTTTGTAAACTTAGAGCTTTTTATAGACTATAGTCTCAGCTCCCACAATAATATTAATAATAATAATAAGGCGCGAAAATCCGTAAAAAAACATGCAGACTTACAGTCGAATTGTTCATTGGAAAGAAGAGAGTTAAGGGATAGTTCCATATTTTCCTTTTCAAAATCCAATAAACCAAACTACTGAGACTCCGCTGTCCGTCAGTCCGTCCTGCCAGCGGGCTCTATCTCATGAACCGTAATACGTAGAGAGCTGCAATTTTCAGAGATTGTGTATTTCTATTACCGCAATAACAACAATTAATAAGTCCATTCATCCGTCCATCAGTCACAGTGGTACGGAACTCTTCGTGTGCGAGTTTCTTTTTTAATGCTTGTGTATTTCTACTTCTTGAAGTAGAATAAGTTTGTAAACATAACGTCCACAGAACTATAGTGTTTCATTTTAGACTAGAATATACTGGATACCCTAATTCTCAAAATAACATAATATTTCAAAATAAACTCGAATTAAAAAAATATTATCAATCTCTATTCATTATTATCAAAGTTTACAGAATTTTGTTAACTTTGTTATTATCTATAATATAAAAATGAATCGCTGAATTTGTTGCAAATCTCGAGAGCAGCTGAACCGATTTCGCTAATTCTTTTTTATTGTGTTCATTATTATCAGAAGAAGGTTCTTATGAACGAAAAAATTAAAAAAAAGTTGAGCGGAACATTAGAAAATTCAAGAACATTTATGAAAACTTAAAGACAGTATTAATTCTACATACAATACATACAGTTGTTTGAAATAACTGTCAGCAATTGACAGAACGCGCGCTGCAAATCTAATTATATTAAACGAGAAATGCTTGTATATATATATATATATATATATATATATATATATATATATATATATATATATATATATATATATATATATATATATATATGCAAATTTTATCTCGGAATCTGGTCTACCGATTTCGATGAAAATTCGTATGTATGGGTTCTAGAGTATATTGAATCGATTGGTTGTAGTCACATTCACAAGAAAAATCGTTTTCAGCAATTAATATTCTCATTTCAAGAGTTCTATAGATTATATCTCAGATAGCGATACGAACCCATCAATGTCATAGGGAGAAATAGTCCTATGGTAAAGCTTCCGGGTAATAATGTAGAGTTCCTGGGATAGAATCCCGTTCACCTCTGAGTTTTTTTTAATAAAGGTGTTAATATGAATTTCGAATAATTTAATTTTCAATGAAAATTTGTACATACCTAATATATTGCGACCCTTAAGGTATTATTAAAATTAGCAAAAAGGGGTTTTTGGAGTCGAGAAATCGATTGACGATTCTTTTATATTTACTCGGTGTGACACTCGAGGTCCACACTAGCTATTTCAAGAATGGCTCCGCAGATAAAAGTTTCAGTACCTATGTATAGTGTTTGGGGGTTGATACAGCTGAGTTTTGGTATATTTATCATTCATATTTATTTCGAAATCTATAACTTACCAATCTGTGAACAATAAAAACAGTATTTACCGATAGCAATACATTTTAACCAGAGATATGCACATTTTTTAATAAGTTTAAATATCCTTAGTAACTCTTATAGCCCTACTCTAAATTCTGTGTTACTCAACATCCGAGCAAAGCTCGGTCGCCCAGATATTATCGTTTAACATAGACGGATCGGTTGAAATTATATTAATTTATTATACAGTGAGTTTTTGAGAAGTGTTCATTCAGCTCTGTAAGTTAAAATCAATCACATTTAATATTGAAAGAATGAAGCCCCTGGATTGTGTTGCGGGAACGGTAAAGTCAAATTGACGCCATTGGTACTGCCCAGAGCCTCAGCATTTATTGGTTTACGGAAATGGGACAGATTCTATACATTTTTAACTCATATACAGGAATACAATAACTGTTTTCAAATGAAGTCATTTGGCACAACAAAAGTTATTCAAGACAATTTTATGCTAACTTTCAAGGTACCTTACTATATTGTAAAACAATAAACTTCTACCACCACGTGCCTGAATAGGTTGGTAATTTTCAATTGAAATCGTATATCTATTAAAGTAGCGTACAATAGGTTTGTAGCTAGGTGAATAACCAAAAGCAGCCAGTCAAAAGTTGATGGGAGAATGACAGTGCTGATAAAATATCTTGAAAGTCACATGGTGGTACAATTTTTGCAAATTTATTTCATGGGCGATTCAGCAAAACAAGTCGATCAGCGTTATGTACACAATAAATCGGTGAACAGACCAAGTGTGGAGCAACTTCAAATGTTTTTCCATCAGACAACGAATTGGTTGTATTATTCAAGACTGCATTAAACCGCATGCCATCTGATTACCACAAAATTGTCAGTAAAGCCGATAAGACGCCTGGAGGACAACACGCAAGACGCTATAATACGGCAACAATTGATGAAGTTGCTATTGTTGTCACGGGTGAAAATTTAGAAAACCAAGATATTGTTTTTGCTTTTGTTAAGACAGGACAACGTCTGTAAGGTCAGCTAGTCGTTAATAAATGACAGGCTATTGGGTTCAATATTTTCATTCTTCAATAATTATCCCCCATAAGTCTTAAAGAACGAAAGTTTTTGAATATTCGTTTTACCATATTGAAGTATGACCCATAAAGAACACATGACAACTAAGTATATTAGTTTTATGTTATGCAAGAATCGAAAATGGGACACCTTGTACATAATGCAGCTGTATCAATTGTGAATTACTTATCTAACTATACCTACCTAATGCACATGCAAAACTGCACGTAGTATTCAAATTTCCGCATAAGTGTTAATGTTGTCATAAGCTTCTATTTTTAGTTTAATGAATAATATTTACATAAGTATACAGAGATGGGTGTTTCCTTTATGGAAAATATACATACATATATTCGTAGATTAAAATTATGCTAATTCTAATAACATTTCACGAACTAACGATGTTTCAAACAGTCACTAACCATTTTGAAATTTTAATACAATGTTCTGACAGATAGATTTGCAAATATCAGAAATTGGTTTGTGACTACAATGTGAAACAATAAATTGCAATCGAGCTCATTTATTTCCATTGGATTATAATCTATATACTAGCTGTTACTTGCGGCTTTGTCCGCGCTACCTGTCAGTAAAAATCCTGTCGGAATCAGTTTAGCCGTTACGGAGATTAGCCAGAACAAACAGACAGACAGACAAAAAATGTTAGTTTTGTTATTAGTGATCTGTGTTAGTGATACATACACTTTCATATACAAATAATTAGAACGGACAGATAGATAATGAAATTCACAGAAATATTACTTTCATGTTGTCATGTTGAATCAGTAAATGGCAAACGAACTAATATTATATTACATCTTAATGGCTGATATTATTTATTTGTATGATATATTCCGAATTAGTTTTAATTGTGTCACTAAAGCGCTATTAACACGGTATACATATGATCTGTCTGGAATCTGTCATGTAGAAATTTTTGATTTATACGCAACTACCTAATTTTATACGTTCAGTAGATAAATACATCTATAATATAAAAGTGAATCGCTGAATGTGTTGCTAAGCTTAAATCTCGAGAGCAGCTGAACCGATTTTGCTAATTCTTTTTTTATAATATTCCTTGAAGTACGAGGATGGTTCTTAAGGAGAGAAAAAAATAAGAAAGTTGAGCGGAACATTAGAAAATTTAAGAACGTTTAAGAAAACTTACTACAATATTAATTTTACATACAGTACATACAGTTGTTTAACATAACTGTCAGTTGTTTGAAATAACTGTCAGCAATTGTCATTTCAATTTATTATGAAGAGAGTTTTTGAGAAATATTTATTCATCTCATTCATTGACGCCATTGGTATTGCCACCAGAGCCTCTGCATTCATTGGTTTACGGAAATGGGACAGATTCTATACATTTTTAACATATATACAGGAATACAATAATTGTTTTGAAATGAAGTCATTTGGCGCAACAAAAGTTATTCAAGACAGTTTTATGCTAACATTCAAGGTAACTACGTTGTAAAACAATAAACTTTTACCACCACGTGCCTGAATACGTTGGTAATTTTCAATTGAAATCATATATAAATTAAAGAAGCGTACAGTAAGTTTGTAGCTAGTTGAATAACCAAAAGCAGCCAGAGAAAAGTTGATGGGGGAATGGCAGTGCTGACAAAGTATCTTGAAAGTCACATGGTGGTACAATTTTTGCAAATTTATTTCATGGGCGATTCAGCAAAACAAGTCGATCAGCGTTATGCACACAATAAATCGGTGAACAGACCAAGTGTGGAGCAACTTCAAATGTTTTTCCATCAGACAACGAATTGGTTGTATTATTCAAGACTGCATTAAACCGCATGCCATCTGATTACCACAAAATTGTCAGCAAAGCCGATAAGACGCCTGCAGGACAACACGCAAGACGCTTTAATACGGCAACAATTGATAAAGTTGCTATTGTTGTCATAGGTGAAAATTTAGAAAACCAAGATATTGTTTTTGCTTTGTTAAGACTGGACAACGTCTGTCGGGTCAGCTAGTAGCTTATAAAATAAAATGCCAATTCCACGAAGATAATATTTTATTATACAATATGTATGTAATTATCTAATCAACAAACTGTATGAGGATAATGAAATATGCAGCACCAGAACTGAAAGTCTGAAAAAAAAAGAAAAAATGTACTCATCAACTTATATTTTAATTACAAATAAACTTAAATAACTTTTACTTTAGTACAATCAATAACAATTGATTGTTTTCCTCATTGTCTCTCCATTTCATTACATCAAATAGGGAACATTTGATCAATTAAGAGTATAATTTTTTTTTGGATAGTGATTTTCTTAATAGGTAGGTACATCATTGTTTCTGATTCTTATTATGATTATGATTGTCTTTCAATAATTGACAAACTTACAGTTAATATGATTTTTCGATCAATTTCATAGTAGCCTACTGCCTTGATGCTCGATGTTTGATGTTTCAATTGCAAAGCATATATGTCGCCCTAAAACATAATAGATTAATGGGAAAAAATACCTTTGAACTTTTAGTGGAAGATGCAAACAAAATCTACTTCTTCATCTTATACAATTATACAGGCTGTTCCGTCTTAAATGGAAACTCTTTTTTTTCTACTTTTAATTTAGTAGTACACCATTTGCTAGCATAGTTTTGGCCGGCGCTACCTTACGAGTGCCTTCTGGAAGATTGACTTGATCTAAATCTTTTTCAAAGTTTATTTTTTTTTAATGCAAGAAAAGTACCCCTGGGACATGAAGCTTGAAAACGGAGATAAAACTCGCTATAAAAATCATGTCAAATTCCATAAGCTTAATTTTTGAACGAATGCGTCTTTGCGCATATAGCTGGGCGCAACAAGTCATTCGCGCTTATACAGACAGACAACTAATTATTGTCGGCAGGGAACGCTTCTGATATACAACTTCTATGGATTTCATATGACAACGTTGAGAAGAATAGAAGATATGACCATGTTCATCTCCAATGACGTCAGTCCGTGACAAAACGTCAGAGGTAACCTTAAAACGGTAGTCTCTTATTTTGTGCTCGCTTGAAATTGGGGTTGCGGCAATTTAGGTTTTTTTTGTATCTAACTCATAATTAGCTTATGATATTTATGACTTCTGCATACGTCATGAGGGAATAATGAACCAAGATCTAGTGAAATATTAATTTGATTTGACACAATATGCTGATCTTTATGTTCGATTCTCCCGTTTTGTGCCGGGTGATTCAATAAGGGTGACTCAGGTATCTCAGGAATTAGTCGTAGAAGTTTGGGAAAAATATCCATCAGAGGAAATCGACCAAGGAAAATGGCTGGAAATATTTTTTTAATTCTTACGTTCACCGCTAGGTGGCATAATAGCTTCGATCGTATAAAAATGCATTTTTTTTTCTTCGAAAAAAATCAATATAAATTTATGAATGAAAACTCTCACGTTAATGTCACCATATTGGTCCATCTTTTTGACATATGATTTTTTATTCTAGAATTTAAAATAATGGCGGAAGGGAATGCTAAACTTTTTGGACTATAAGTGTCTATAACTCAAGTTTGACTTAACGGAATTTTGATAACAAGGTCTGGTTCCAGAAAAGAAGGTTTGGTGAATAAACCCATCCATGCCACTCTGGTTCTGACCACCCTCGCTAGGGGGCGGGTTTTATAAAGTTAACCCGTTTTTTTAATTTTGCTCCGAAATCGCAACTGGAACCGTATGAATATTTTATTAGATTCGGAAAGTAGATCAAATTTGCAACAAAATCTGTCCACACTGAGAATAGAGAATATTTTATTAAATTTAAGTTAGTGTATTATCCACAACTGTTGTTTTCTTGTTCGTTATGTTATATCATAATTGTTGTGATTAAATTGAAATGAGAACAAATTTTTATATATTAATAAAATATTCTTTAAGCCATAACTTTTAAACGAATGAAAATATCGACATGCTGTGTGGACAGATTTTCTTGCAAATTTGATCTTCTTTCCGAATCTAATAAAATATTCATACAGTTCCATTTGCGATTAACGGTTAACTTTATAAGAGCTGCCCCCTAGCGAGGGCGGCAAGAACCAAAATAGGTTTTTATATTATATTCACCGAACTTCCTTATAGTCCAAAAACATTAGCATCTCCTACACCTTTATTTTA
This sequence comes from Crioceris asparagi, assembly GCA_958507055.1. NCBI lineage: Eukaryota > Metazoa > Arthropoda > Insecta > Coleoptera > Chrysomelidae > Crioceris > Crioceris asparagi. The sequence continues at coordinate 120,410,013 of OY293826.1, forward strand.
CGTCCTTCAATAAAAAATCATGTATCAAAAATATGGATTATTATGGTGACATTAACATGAGAGTATTCATTCATAAAATTATGTTTTTCGAAAAAATCGCATTTTTGAAGTTATACTTCTTTGGGCTCCTTGGGATAGGGTGTTGCTCGAGAAACCGCGTCACGCTAAAAGTGAGCCCCCCCAGCGGTGGACTTATGAATAAAAAAATATTTCCAGCAATTTTCCTTGGTCGATTTCCTATGAAGGATTTTTTCCCAAACTTCTACGACTATTCGTTCCTGAGATACAGTACCTCGTCACCCTTATTGAATCACCCGGTATATATTGTATGCAAGATTTATATTTTTCATTTACGTTAATAAAGTTATACAGATTTATCCAATCGATTTATTATTGAACTTATTCCTCGTCTTATTTGTTGGTTATGTTTCTTATTTTTAATTTCGATGTTACTCATTATATATAGTACAATTTCTTCTTCTTTTCATATTTACTATTATTGTTTGGCTGACAATTACCCGAACCAGTTCCACTGAAGATATCCCGTACCATTGTCTCATTTTTTTTTGACTATGACGTTTTTTGCCTTCCAGATCCCCTTCTGCCATTATTTTCTCCTTCAATGTGATATGTCAAACTTTTCAGGGTGTCGGCTAAAATGTCCAAAATATTCTAGCTTACATCGTTTGATAGTTAAAATAATTTCCAGTTGTTTTTTGTACTTTTCACTTTGTCCATTCAGCTGATTTTGAGTAGCCGACGATCCACCTTCATCTCGAAAGCTTCTAAGCGTTTAAGCAGTGTATCTGTAAGTGTCCATGAATCCATGCCGTTTGGGAGTACTGGAAACACTTAGCATCTATTTTGATTCGTACTTTATTTGATGGTCATTCATCCTACTTCCCATATATGTAAATTTTTGAACTTTTTGCATAACTGTTCCATTTAAGTAAATGCCATTATTTTGCAATATTTAGACAGAAGATATTCGATGTTTCTCAACATTTTTCCAGTAAGATGGTTTGTACTTGTTGGAAGCTCAGTGAAACTGACAATTGAGTTGTATCGTTGCATCTGTAGCCTAATGTCTGAGCAACAGGTTGGTGCTAATAATGATTTTATTTAGTATCATTGATGATATCAAAGAAGTGTATAAGCAAAATGGTAATTCTGTTTGGATAATTTAGAGCAGTTGCAACAACTGTTGAATACTTAATTTTTTGAGGGCAGCTTTTCTTCATACTCGAGTCTTTTGCATAATGCTGTCACGAAAAACAGGGGATCAGTAGAGATTATTACATGTAGATAATGTAGTACCGGAAATTAATAAATTAATAGTGCAAAAGAGTTTTGAAAGTGCGAAAAGATTTTTTTTATACGATCAGTGAATTTCATTTCATTACCAACGTCTTGAGGCATGGGTACAAGTTGATCAACTTGTGAAGAATTTCGGCGGTCTTTTTGGAATTCTTCTTCAATATGCTTGCCTTCTGATTGGTCATTAGCGATTGTGTCATGTGTATGATACACAAGAAATCAGCGGCTCTTGAATTCGCATCACTGGGTGCTCTGCCTGCCGAAATGGCCATAATATCTAATGCCATTGTGTAGGCGAAGGAGACAAAGCTGCAGCTAATATCCAAGAATAATATAGCAATGAGGAAATCGATTTTGTTGATTTCATCGATCACTTGGCAGGCTTTATCGTGAAGAATGAAAAGCTTAAAAAAATAAATTCAAATGAACGATCTGTTTTCTTAGTAATTTTGCTGAAATAATTGATGAGGATGAAAAAAACTGTCGAAAATATATATCATAAAGAAATTTCGGAGAATTTAAAAAAATATAGAATCTTGCCCTAACAGTTGTTAACGTTATTCAATGGCGGTAGCGTAATCTAGTTATTTACCAGAAACGGCTGATGTTATATAATCATCTTGATTATATATTGTTGGGTATGCGGGTTCGCAGATAAGTGAGACTAATTTAGAGTTATTAAATTAACTTTATTTACACTCGAAATAATAAAAATTACAACTTAACTTTACTATATTCTCACTAGCTTACTCTATTATTCACACTGTCTTCTATACTCTGTCCCTCATGCCGACAATTCTCCCATATATATATATCCGTCAAAGGCTCGAGATCATTCGAGCGGCTTCTGGTCTTTGATTCGCCAGTCGCTACTGGACTTTTCTCGAGGTCCCTTTGTCGGCATTCTAGGAGTAGATGCCGACATGCTGCCGTCGCTCTCTTTGTCAATGCCGCACTCGATATTTCCAACCACAGTATATATCTCGCGCTTACATTAAAAGGCTGCCGCGACTTTGTGGCCGGCGGCTGTTCTCCTTTCACGTTACAATATCAATTGAATTCATATTCAGAAATATCATAATATGACTGGTACAGGGTAATCTTGAATCAATAAATTATAGAATCTTCCAAACTCTTTTTTGTTTACATATAGTGTGATTCCAAATTGAGATACGAAATATAAATGAGAGATTCTACCAAAGATTTGGTGACGAAAACTTCATAATAATCAAGTTAAATTAAAAAGGCCGAGAAAATTCAAATTTTATCTCCATATCTCAGGTATGAACCGCCAATTTGATTTGTTGTTAATTAACAAGCTCTACAATAGTGTGGTACTAACATTGCCACGCGCCACTCCTTACTTCAAGGACTTCTTTCCCATTAAGGCGTATTTAATCTTTGCTTAAGGTGTACCTTAACCTTTTGCTATGTTTGGATTCTTAAACAAGGAACATCTATGATACGGCAATGAAAATTTAAGGAGAAGGGGTCGACGGTTTAAGGTCGACCTTGACCTTGAGGAACGACTATGAATTTGGCTGTTACTACTTACAACTTTTGTTGATACTAAAATCCACCTATTTTGAGTTGTCTGATGCTACCTATTTGACATACAAACTACAAAAAATTGAACCTGAAAAAAATGTCTTCCTTGAGAAAAAACGCTGGCTTCATTTCGATGACATGGATTGTCGCAAAAGTTGATAATTCTGGGAGGACGGCGAATACCACAGGTTTCCACTAATCTAGAGATTTTCAAAGGTTAGGTTAGGTCGTTGCGGTTGAATAGTTAAATAAGTCTATTTAAAAAATGAGCTGAGGCACCATCGTGCATACATGAAATCTTTATTAATCAACTATCAATATCGTCTAATATTTCAGCTAGGGTAACTTGAATAGAGTGTAGCATATAAATTCAGGTCTAATTGAAAAATTAGAAATAACCTACTCAGGGAGAAAATAAGTTGACATCGACACTCAACCATTGCATTTGGTTATTATAGTAGTTAATTATGGGTTATGTGGGAAAAAGTATTTTTTTTCCGTTCGTCCGTCCATTTGTCAGCCGTCTGTAGATATCTCATGTACAGTAATAGGTAGACAGTGGATTTTTTTACAATGGTAAGGAATTCTTCGTGTACGAGTTCAACTAGCACTTGGCCGCATATATTGTGGCACAATAACTCATGAACGGCAAATGGTATCAAAAAGTAGCCAGGGATAAAAATATGCAATTTTGATCGAGAATTTAGCTAAACGAATTGTAAAATTCATTGGCGTAACAGAGATTTTATTAAGGGGTTTTGGGTTAAATCCATTTCGTAAAATAGCAACACCCTATGCTTGAAATACAAAATTAGTACCTACCATATTATTGTAAAACATGTTTAAAAACCAAGTTATGCCAAATTTGTAATTATAGTCTTTATAGTTTTGTGAGGTATGACATAAAATTAAACTTTTCTTTATATAGAAATCTAGCAATCCAAGATTCTTCTGGAAGGTAAATTACTTTTCTCAAAAACTAAAACCGATTTTAATTTGTTATTAATATATTGACATTGACATTAAATTATGTTTGGATATAAACGTAGTTTTTCTGAAGATTACGAATCTAAAAAGAAAACAACACCTTTCCATTTAATTTTTAAACGTTACCCCCACCCCTAAAAAGTGATGCGAGTTACAAAATCACCGATCCAATCCAATCCAAATGGTGTCCCCCAAGGTCGCGTTGTATCATTCCATTTTTTTTTTTAAATCAGCAGTTTTCTAGATATTACCTTGTAACACTTTAGAAGGACCACCCGGTATATGTATGTAATTTTAATATAAGAATTAAGATTATATTGATAATTTTTATTCAAGAATAAAAATTCAAAAATTAAAATTGTAGTCACAATTGTAATTTAAAAATTGAAATAAGGATATATAAAAGTTTAATTTTCTAGTATTCTTTACCATCATATAAATAGAATGGAATGAAAAGTAACAAAAATTTTAAATAATTGCTAGTTCCAATGAATAATGATTTGAAAATATAACAATAATTTTCGGAATTTGAATTTTATTACCGAGCAAAAAAAATAAATCATTTATTTACAATTATTTCATGGAAGACTGAATTATTCAATTACAATTATGCTTTAATATAATTGTCATATGTTTCTATGCTCACGAATTTGTTTGGGAACAATTTTCTTGTTTAAATATTTTTAATTATTAATTTGTTGTATGTTGTATGTTGTATGTTATTAAATAGCAAATTGGCGTGCCATATACTCATATGTGATGGATGATTTTTTCTGAGCAAGTCATTTCACCTGGCAGGTTTTGCTATAAAATATAATTTATTGGTCATGTCAACGCCTTTATCGATTACGCACAATGACAGAGCTATAAAATTTGCCTTAACATTAGGTGTAAATACTCACCTTGTCCAGTACATTTATATTTTCACCGGGTATTTCGTCTAGTAGAGGTGTTGGAATTTTATTTTTCTGATAAAGCTCAAATTGTTGCTGAATTGTTAATTCATCATCGTATGTATAAGCTTCCAAATATTTATTGATGCATTCGAATGTCTCACTACATTTGTCTATTATTATTGAAAAGTATGATTGCCAAAGTAACAAACTAATTGAAGGAAGATAAAGGCAAATCCATAGATTGACAGATATCGATTTCGGTGCTTGAATGACATCAACAACAAAGGCTATGCCTGCTGTGCTGGTAATTAGTAGACCGGGAAATACATTTTGGAAATTTGGTTCGGCTTCGAAGGGTACTTTGATTTTTTGAAAGCCTTTGCTAATGTCAATCAATTGCTGATTAATGCTGTAGCCAATTTTTTTGTCCATAGTCATTTTTATGTTTGTAATAAACAATATTACAACTACACAGAAAACGAGTTGCACATGTCGAATTTGGGATATAAAGCTGTACCTGCAAAAAAATTAAAGTTGTGTATGACAGCGCCATATCTAATGCCCTTAAGGCAGAAACAGACCGGGCGAGTATTAGAGATAGAGATATTACACTCTATTTAAAATCTATGCCTATAAGATGAACTTTTCAAAATTTCAATATAATGTAGGAAATGCAGTTGGAATCAATATTTTTAGTGAAAAAATTTTATATAAAATATTGGTATAAAGAAGTCATATGGAGCGAGATCTGGTCACCGAGCTGGCATCAAGATAGTGCTACCACCAAACTGCTTTTTTTTGGTTCGTTCGCGCGTTTTATATAGTAAACGGACTCCGATTTTCATGATTTTTGATTCATTTGAAAGAGGAGAAGGAGACTTGAGAAATTGTCCTATATTTGTAAAAACTCAAATCCGAAATCTCCTTCCCTTTGAAAACCGCCACCGAAGCGGGCAGATTTTCTAGAAAATTCGAGATGCCACAATTAAAGATAGGACCACATCCGGAAACGTTTAAATTGAACATTTTTTCAAAAGATTTACGGTTTTCGAGTTACATTCATTTTAAAATCTCACATATGTGTATTTTCTCTATGTGGAGGGGGCGATTTCTTTCGAAAACTGAAAATCTCTGAGTACCACATGAAAGATTTGCAGCAACATTTATTATGAACATTTTTCCCTTAGTGTTACGGTTTTCGAGTTAAGCGGTGGTAAAATCTAAAGTATTTCCGCAGCGATGCTCTGAGATCTCTACATAATAACAGGTACAAGCAAAGAATATAGGTACGTGTGTAATAGGATAAGTACTATCTTTTTTGGTATTTGTGAACGTTCAACGCTTTTCGTGATTAATGTTATACTCAAAAGTGTGAAATAAATATTTTTCACAAAAAATTGGACCGACGTTATTAGTTGGTGCACTGAAAAATACGAAATAATATCAATTCTATTGGTGCTGGTACCTGTGAAGTTGGTGCCAAAAGTTATCAATCTAACTGCAACTGCACAACTTTAAAAGTAACAGCACCAATAGAATTAATATTATTTCGTATTTTTCAGTACAACAACTAATAACGTCGGTCTAATTTTCTGTAAAAATATTTGTTTTCATTTATATGAGCCTTTTCTATTACTGTTTCGCGAAATTCCAACTGACGGATCTCACTTCATATGATCGATACCATGAAGCTACCACATCAAATTTTTTACTAGAAAACAAGAAATTTTCATTTACCGTTGCACCAATCACAATATCATGTTTCACTTTCTTGATCGACAACTAATGAAAAAATGTGGAACACTAATAGGAAGAAAATTTGCAAAAAGAAACTCACAGATAATAATCAAATTGAATTGAATAAAATCTTGTTTATTGTTATTTATTTACCTCGAAATATTTGGCCTTTAGTTTTATAAAAATATCAGTAAATTACATAATTAGGTATTTAATATTTATACATAGGTAGGTATAATAACAATAGAGGATGATATGAGAAAGAGAGACAACAATTTTGGAGTTTTTTTGTTTGTCTGTCTGATTGTTTGTTCGTACACATCTTCGAAATTACTCAATTGATTTGAATGCAGTTTTCACGGGTAGATAGAGCTTGGCTTGTGGAAGTGGAATATAGGTACTTTGGTTTTATTGCATTTAAAATGAAATTAAATTTAACACGGACACAGTGGCAACGGCTATTGTCATTATAGGTTTGAAATTATTTTTATTATTCACATAGAATATTCTTACCCGGGATATCCATAGATATCTTCATCTCGTTCAGACCGGTATATTGCAATATATAAATTAATCATATGGAGTATTGGATAAATGATATTCCATACAGTTTGTTTCCATCCTATAATATTGGAATCAGTTGAGATTCTTGCTTGTCCTAAAATGGCAAATAATCCTAGAAACACTTTGTATATCTTAGACATAGCGCTTTATCTATTTGTGAGACTATATTATGGTAACTGCTCAAACAGAAACCGTTATTGCAGAGAATATGTGATTCAATAATGGCTAAGCATTAGCTCTAATTATATAAAAATGAGTTCAGTTTCTTAAAAAATGACCGTAATCAAAAGTATATTCAAGCTTTTTTTTGATGACTATAATGCACTCATTAATTTTAATCATGAACTCTGGCAATTTAGGTGTTACTCTGTTTGATTAAAAAAAACTGTTGTGTCAACTCACACGACTTTCCTACTGCTCTAAAACGAATTCCATCAATTTTTTAGCAGCGTGCTGAAACGACAATGGTCATATTCAATGTTGACGTAGAAAGAAGCGTTTAGCCAATGTATAAATAAAAATTTAGAGCATTTGACAGTTCTCAGTGATACACGTTATAGCAAACAGTAAAGGGGTTAAAGCAGAATGTTTTAGACAAGTTTTATCAAAATTGTTAGAGCCGTTTGTGCGCTACGGTCTTGAGCGAAACACTTTTTTCAGCTATTGCCTAGCAACCAGTGTGAACAGAATGCCCAATCTGTGTTACCGCTAAGCGGTATCAAGACACTACAAAATGAAATAATAGCAACAAAATCGGTCCATCCTTTGCCGAGATAATATTGGCAGAGGCAGACAGACCAACAGCTGAAAATACGTTTTTTGGGCTCGGGACCTTGGGAATGTAAACATATGTTGAAAACTGGATATTTGAAAATTTTATAATACTATTGCAATACTTTCCTTACTAGGCTACTTAGGGAAGCAGTGGAAAAGTAAAAATAATGATACTTTTTCTAATAGCCTTCCCGCGATTTAGACATAGATCCAGAGACATCTAAAATATGTCTATGAATATTATCAGAAGTTTATGCGCATCTCTAATGAATTTAATATCTGCATATAAATTTCTGATTCTAAAATAATTGTATCGAATAATTTTTCAGCCAGTTGAATTTGACCATCTTACTTTCTATTCTAGAAATATGGATATGGAATTGGATTGTTTAGATTTTGATAATGACAAGATCAAAAATTACTTGAAGAATAAATTGGATGAAATAAAATTCAGCAATGAAAAGTTGAAGAAAACTTTGCGTGAACGGCAAGAATACTGTCAGAAACTGCTGAACAGACCCTGCCAAAGTACAGTGGAAGTTTCGTTAGCTTGGAAAAAGATATTCAATGGAAAATATTCAATTGGATATAAAATAAAAAGTAATTTGGGGTGAGTAATTATCATTTCTAGACGTTTGGAACATATACATTGTACATCTACCCAAAATATATAGGTACTTGAAGGTATTGTGGTCCTTGCCCTCAGGTCTAATATTATTCTTCGAAAACCGCTCTATAGAAACTTCCTTCGTACATCGCTTTAGGTTGAATAGGACAACTTTTTTTAGGTATAAATATTTTTTTACAAAAATGGGACCGACTTTATTAGTTGTTGTTGTTGAAAAATACAAATAAACTACAAGGGCACAACTTCAAAATTACCAGCACCAATATAATTAATATTATTTTGTATTTTTCAGTGCACCTACAAATAAAGTCGGTACAGTTTTGAGTGAAAAAAAATATTATTGTATTCTTATGATGATGATACTGGAAATAAAATATATTATTATACTTATCATCTTCATCAAATAACTCATTGCTTAATGATTCTGAAAATCTACATAAAAATAGAAAAACAACTTTAACTGCATTCTGCATATTGACTTGTACCAACTAAGAGTAGGAATCACAGTTTTTAACTTTTAATTGTTATTAGAGATATAATTTCATTTACTGGTGCAAGTATATCAAAATATTTATTACCTACCAACATTTTGAATACGCATTTGAATAAGTACAGAAGCTGTTTCTTAGGTAAGGTTTAACGTAGAATTAGGTCATCCAAATGTATTATAAGTATTCCGCTGATGTGGATTTTCGTTCTAAGAATTCTGCCTTCTGCCTCTGGCGATACACGTATTAGGTAGGCGATCAAGTCAAAAAGATTGTGAAGTGAAGTGAAATAGATAATAGAGTACAGATGTGGTAAATTACGTCAAACAATTTCAGTCATTTGTTACAAATATTTTATTGTAATAAGAAGCATTTATTATTTATTGTACATGTTCAACATCAACAAGGACTATCGAAATTATATTTTTTTCAACAACCTATCTACTTAAAATCTAATTTATCACATACCTTCAATTTGATATTATTATTTTCCAAGACGGATTGAGATTAAACATATTTTGTAGCTTAAAACAACCATCGTGGCTATGAAACCATGGCAAGATATCATTGCTGATTCCGAAAAAGTAGTAATTAGCAAATAATGTTTTACCACATTTTGTACGGAATATAAGTACATAAATGATAATATTTTAATTTATTTATATCCATTACTTATGAATTATTTTACTTTTGATCATGAACAATGTTATTTATATATTATATATATTTGGGCACTGAAATGTAGAACATATTTTATTTGGTGCTAGAATAAAAAAAATATGGCTGATATCTAATTATATTAAACGAATTTCGATGAAAATTCATATGTATGGGTTTTGGAGTGTATTGAATCGATTGGTTGTATTCACATTCACAAGAAAAATCGTTTTCAGTAATTAATATTCCCATTTTAGGAGTTTTACAGATTATATTTCAGATATCAATATGAACCCGATAATGTCATAGGAAAAAATAGTCCTGCGGTTAAGCTTTGGGGTATTAATCTAGAGTTCCTCGGTTCGAATTCTGATCACCTTTAATTTTTTTTAACAAAACCCATTTTTTTAAATAAAAGATGTTAATATGAGATTCTCAAAAAATAATCGAAAATTTTCAATGAAAATTTGTACATATCTAATATATTGCAACCCTTAAGCTACACATTAGCTATTTCAAGGAAGGGTTAGCAGATTTTGGTAAAAAATAGCAAAAAGGTGTTTTCGGAGTCGAGAAATCGATTGACGATACTTTCATATTCAATCGAAGTCGATTGGTGACACAGCTGAGTTCTGGCAAAGCAAAGCTCTGTTGCCCAGATATTTTTTTTAAAACTATTAATCTAGGTTAGGTTAGGTTAGGTTAGGTTGCCCAGATATTATTTTTTTTAAACAATTAATCTATGTTACGGTTGAGTTGGTATCTCCAAAATCTTCAAACGTTGACAAGGTTTAATATTGGAATTGATTATAATGAGCTACTTGATACACTTGGTTTCTGTAATATTCAGCTTTCTAAATATGACATGAATAGAAATAATACACCCTTGGACAAAAAAAAGCGGACAAAGAAAATTTGTTTCAAATTTATTACTCAATTTTCTCAAGATGTAGGCGATATTAACTTAAATCTGATACAATACTGAGCTTATGAGAATTTCGATTGAACCTGATGTTATACAGGGTGGGACCAAAATTTGTATTTCATCCTAGTGAACAAATTTAAGGACACAATGATATGTATTTCATATGATATTTTGCAGCCTCATCTTTGCTTGATATTTCTTTTTTTATTGATAGCCATAGGTTAGGTTCTTAAAGAAAATATAGATTTCTAAGAAAAATATGAAGTTTATATTTTATCCCGAGATGTAGAAGAAAACAATTTAAAACAGAAACAGACATTAGAAACGCAACACATGCATTTCAACAAATAAAAAAGCATCTTCTCCAGATAACCAATGAAAACTATTGCAACTTGAGACCATTATCGTGCATTTAAGAAAAACTTTTACCAACAAAAATGGAGCTGCAGATATGATATGGTCCGCTAAAGAACCGATATATGGTTAGCAGTAGATTTTCCATTTTCCATTAAAGGAAGGTGGTCTATATTTTCTGTTATTGTTGTAAACAGCATATTTTCTAAAAAAATCTGTGTTTCCTTTAAAAATCAAGTTGTGCATAAATGGATACCAATGCCAATCAAACATGGAAATTTTAAGAAAACATGAGATTCACTTAGAGATTGTACTATAAGGACACATCATTTTGCCATTAAATGTTCTCAAAGTGTTTAGAAATCTAGGGCAAAGTACAAGTTTTAGTTTCACCGTGTATAACACCAGGTACATTCGATATATTATTATGCCCACTATTAAATAAAGTTCAAGATGATATCGCCTAGATCTTGACCAAAAATGATCAGAAAAGAAACAAGACTGAAAAATATATCGACAACTGAATTTAATCACATTCTTGTTATGTCCCTTAGAATGTTGTATTGTAATAGATAAAATGATTCGGAATTATGTTTATTATAATATTCATCAAAAGACTCTTGTAGAGTTTAAAACAGGAGGGTGCACAAAAAATCGTGATCACAAAACTATTGATATAAAATTTTTTTTTTGGTTCTTTTCATTGCGACAGCTAGAATATATTTATGAAATTATGATTTTTTTTCATTTGTTATCACCTAAAAAATTGTGAACTTCCAACTATTTTTACGTTTTAAAAGTTTACATATACAAACATTTATTTGAATGAATGAATTATCATTTCAAATTAGTAGATAAATAATATAATAACAGTTCAAGCATTCAAAAAGTGTTCGAAACTAAATAAATTTGCAATCAGTGCTTCCAAATATATTAAGCACCCCCTATTCAAAGCACTTTTGTCTTAATTTCAGTTCTAGGGTTCCTTTTGTCACCTTTTAGGCAAGGAACCCTAGAAACCGTACTCAACATTCTCTGAATGTGTTTGACACTGCGGCTGAAAATCTATATCTGTACATTTATACATTAAAATTGTAACAGGCCGATGTCTGTACATTAAAGATATTTAAGAATAAATAATATGGGGGGCCTTTATTAGAGCAACAGAAGCCAAAATATTTTTTTTTGAATTTTTGTCTGTCTGTCTGTATGTTTGTACGCGCATCATTCCAAAACTACTGCATGGATTTGAATGGTTTTCACCGGTCTCTCCATGCCGGGCAGTGTGACAGTTATACCTATCGGTTACTAAATCGCGGTATTTTGTCGCGGTATTTTTCTAGAACCGTCGTGATAGGAACCGCGACAAAAAGCAAACCGATATTCCCATCTATAACGCTTACTTATGGTGTTGAGGTGTTTGAATTTTTTTCCAGACTTTTCCAGATAAATAAGGCGGTTTTAAATTCATATTCGATTTAAAGGTTTTGACGATACATATATGCAAATTTTATCTCGGAATCTGGTCTACCGATTTCGATGAAAATTCATATGTATGAGTTCTAGAGTGTATTGAATCGATTGGTTGTATTCACATTCACAAGAAAAATCGTTTCCAGCAATTAATATTCCCATTTTAGGAGTTTTGCAAATTATACTACAGATATCAATATGAACCCGATAATATCATAGGCAAAAATAGTCCTATGGTTAAGCATCCGGGTATTAATCTAGAGTTCCTCGGTTCGAATCCTGTTCACCTTTGAGTTTTTTTTAACGAAACCCATTTTTTAAATAAAAGATTTTAATTTAATATGAGTTTCTAATAATTTAATCGGAAATTTTCACAGAAAATTTGTACATATCTAATATATTGCGACCCTTAAGCTACACATTAGCTATTTCAAGGAAGGGTTAGCAGATTTTGGTAAAAATGAGCAAAAAGGGGTTTTCGGAGTCGACAAATCGATTGACGATACTTCATATTCAATCGGTGTGACCCTCGAGGTTCACATTAGCTATTTCAAGAGTGGCTCCGCAGATAAAAGTTTCAGTATGTATAGTGTTTGGGGGTTGAGAAGTCGATTGGTGATATAGCTGAGTTCTGGTATGTTTCACATTCATATTTATTTTGAAATCTTTAAATTCTGAGCCATGTGAATGATACAAGCGATATTTACCGATCGCAATACATTTTAACTATAAATATGCACATTTTTGAACTTTTAAAGTAACTCTTATAGACCCACTCTAAATTCTGTGTTACCCGAGCAACGCTCGGTCGCCCAGATATTAATAAGCGGATGGCGGTACCTAGGCACTAAATGGGCCGATTCGATTTTTATGGTTTTTAATTGGGCTAAGCATAACCTTTAAAAAATACCAAACATGTCTTCCGATCGATTACGTTCATAATTCGATTTTTGCGCACCGCATGGGAAACTGGGGATTTATCTTTTGTCAAAGTCGATGTTGTAAAAAGGTCTACAAAAGAGCCCCGTAATGATAACGTAGGTAGATCCGTTTCATATTGTTTGTGTAAATACAAATAAAAATGCATAACCAAGATTCTTTGATATGTAAATTAATGATTTTTGTACATTTAATTGACACCTACTTTATTAGCATCAACCATATTTACCATTTTAAATAGTCGAAAATTGACATTTTGCATTATTTTGAACCTGTACTTTAGGGAATCTGAGAAATGCAGCGTTTGTATTTGTCAATAAACACAGGATCATGTCTAAAATATTGTTCATTGTTACTTCAGGTCAAGTCGATATTCGATTCTTATCCAATATGTTGCGATAAAAATTGATGATTTATTTTGTCCAAAAACTTTTATTGTTACTACTTTATAAGCAGCAACGATATCTCCCATAGTCAAATTTCTAAAATTGACTATTACTTTATTTTAAAACTGTAGTTTAGGAAATCTGAGCATTGAACCGTTTGTAAAGTGGGGTAGAGACTCGGATTTTCCGGACCTCTTTGTTGCGGCTTCTTTGATCAAGAGCATTCAAAAGCGACGTTGCGAATTCTTTGAAGTTCTCCAGCATAGAGACATCCTTTGAGCGAAGCGCGAGATAAGCGTGGGAGATCTGACTGTTTCTGGAGTGTGACCAACTTTATTTTATTTTGAAAATTTGCCTTTACTTAGACTGGTACTTATCGCTACGCAAAGTTAAGAAAATATGTTAGTAATGGTTGTAGAAGTCCATTCTCGAAGTGGAGTGAAATGGTAAGACGAAAAAGAAACACAAAGTCTTCTCCACAGTTTATTCTTAAAGGTTAATTATTGATGAGACATGTTTCGAGATTGTACAATCTCATTTTCAATCAAAAGCTTCAAAGTTATGGAGATGAAAAACTGAAAATTTTTTAAAAAAAGGAAAAACTAGAAAAACGATCCCAAACCAATGTAAAAATTAAAATTTATACTTGAAAAAGAAATAAATTATCCCATTATGAAAATAAAAATAAAATAAAGTCACATTCTAAAACAAAAAAAAGTCTGAGTGCCCGTGCCCGGTGACTACATCTTTGGTCAGCTCATGTAGTCACCGGGCACGGGCAATCAGACTTCAGACAATGCGACGTGGAATTTCGTTTTTTGTTTTTTTGTTTTAGAATGTGACTTTATTTTATTTTTATTTTTATAATGGCAGAATTTATTTCTTTTTCAAGTATAAATTTTAATTTTTGCATTGGTTTGGGATCGTTTTTCTAGTTTTTCTAGTATTTCCTTTTTCTTAAAAATTTTCATTTTTTCATCTCCATAACTTTGAACCTTTTGATTGAAAATGAGATTGTACAATCTCGAAACATGTCTCATCAATAATTACCTTTAAGAATAAATTGTGGAGAAGACTTTGTGTTTCTTTTTCGTCTTAAATATGTTAGTATTTCTAAGCTCTCAATAAATACTGTTTTTTTTTAATTTTATTATATTTTAATTTGTTTTTTGTTGATTTGAATAAACACCCTACAGAAACATCCCTATGACAAAGCATTTAATTTTTCTAGAGTTAATAATACAGAAATCGGGTTTCTTCTTGTATTCAATTATCCAGATTTCAATATTTCCGGCAATAATTAGTCCGGATAATCAAGTCTCTACTGAGTTCGATTCTTTCATAAACATCTCCTGTCTAACATATTACCGTTACTTCAGACCGCGTCTAAATTCGACCTCTATCTACGATTTTGTTTTTTAATAAACTTTTGGTAATTCATTTTGCCTAAAGTCTTTCATTGTTATTGCAGCTAATAGTGATGATGGATCCTTGTCCGGTAAGCCTAATTCTAGGTAGCCTTGCACTGAGTAGTTGAATAGTTCGAAGTCATATCTGTAAAAAAGTTTAAAATTTTAACCTGTAGATAATGTACTGATCAAAAAGTTTAAATTAAAAAAGCTTCTGGGTTAATTTTTCAATATGAAATTGCATGCGGATTGAAATAAAAATGATCAAAAATTAAAATTAATAAAAAAATTACAGAGTTTTAATAAAGTTTTTTTCCGTCATATACACGTATGTATATCTGTTAAGGGCACATTTTTTGGAATGATCTATAGCGAGTTATCCAAAATTGAGTGTTATCGTATATTATCAGCAGTATCTTTTTGTGGTTCATTAGAAAACTTGCGAATATGGGATTAATAAAAAATAAAAATACGACACCTATGAGTGCATAATTTTCATAATGTTTATGTATATGGTTTTATTTGGCTTATTTAACAATGTTACCGTATCAAAAATGAGAAAAATCACATAAGCCGTTAGAAATTAATATAATCATAACCTCTGGACTATGTAGCCCAAACAATACCCATTTTTGACCGACGAACCCCGAACGGAGGTGGTATACAATTCGACTGTTTGATTATTTTTTTTTGGTTTGTTCGCGCGTTATATATAGTAAACCTTCTCCGATTTTGATGATTTTTGATTCATTTGAAAGAGGTGACTTGGAAATTGGTCCCATATTCGTAAAAACTCCGAAATCGAACCGAAATCTCCTTCCCACCGAAAACAAAGGACAAATTTTCTGGAAAATCCAAAATTCGAGATGCCAGAATTAAAGATAGGACAATATCCGGATACGTTTAAATTGAACATTTTTTCAAAAGAGT
This sequence comes from Crioceris asparagi, assembly GCA_958507055.1. Classification (NCBI taxonomy): domain Eukaryota; kingdom Metazoa; phylum Arthropoda; class Insecta; order Coleoptera; family Chrysomelidae; genus Crioceris; species Crioceris asparagi. The sequence goes on from OY293826.1 coordinate 120,426,025, forward strand.
TACGGTTTTCGAGCTACATTCATTTTAAAATCTGACATCTGCGTATTTTTGCTATGTGGAAGGGGCAATTGCTTTCGAAAACTGAAAATTTTTGATGCCACATGAAAGACAATAATATGTGTATCAACATTTATTAGGAACATTTTCTCCTTAGAGTTACGGTTTTCGAGTTAAGCGGTGGCATAATGGTTAAATCTAAAATATTTGAGCGTATTTCCGCAGCGATGTTCTGAGATCTCTACATAATAACAAGGTCAAGCAAAGTATATACGTGGGTAATAAGATATTAGTGGTGAACGTTCAACTATTTTTGTGACCAATGTTACACTCAAAAGTCTGAAATAAATACTTTTTTACAAAAAACCGGACCGACGTTATGAGTTGGTGCACTGAAAATTACGAAATAATATTAATTCTATTGGTGCTGGTACTTGTGAAGTTGGTGCCAAAAGTTATCAATCTAACTGCAACTGCACAACTTCAAAAGTAACAGCACCAATATAATTAATATTATTTCGTAATTTTCAGTGCACCAACTAATAACGTCGGTCCAGTTTTTTGTAAAAAAGTATTTATTTTAGATAAGTTTGCTTTAAGGAACACACTTTATTACTTTAATAATGATTGAGAAAGTAAAAATGGAGAATTTTCCTATACTTACCTATAAATATGATACAATTGCAAAATTTGAGATCTTGTCAATTGCGAATAGAACTTTGCCACTTGATTCGAAGTAGTTCCCTTGCCAGCATTTTGCCATTGTGGTTCAATCAGATGTTCCAAATGGGCCATCTTGATTAGGAACGTTTGATCCTCTTGCAAGGTCTCTGTATGTGCAATTATTTTGAAATCGAACATGCATGGAGTACAAAATTCTACTATAGGTGTCCAGTGCATATCTAATCTTTCTCCATTGCGGACAGAATCGACCAGATATTCTACGAACTCGGGAAATGTCGGCCATCTTTGTGTGCTGTAGGACTTTTTATTCTAGGAATAGAAAGAATGTGTAAATTTCTTATTGATTGAAAACTGAAGCAGTATTTTAGAACAGTGGTAGTTATGCGGTCCAGGACATTTAGAGGAGTTAGAAAGCATCAATGTTAAAGGGAAAAACAAAATTTGCTTTTTAAAAAATTACCTTTATTCTATACCTATATTTCATAATGATCTGATTTCCTAGTTTTTGGTGGTGCGTGTGCGGTAAGGCATGTTGTAATTTATCCCTGTAAGCAGATAGCAATCTCTCTAGAGGATGCCGAGCTATCAAAAAGGATATTGAAGTGTTGAAAGCCCTTCGAAGGGCCAGCAGCGATGGACGGGGATACTTTTTTCTTGCTAGAGTCATAGGCACGAGTTTGCTCTTTTTCAAGAATCTGGGACTGTAGCTGCAACAAGTTAGGCAAATTTGAATCGATATTATTCATAGATATTTTTCGTCTTACCCAGCTAGAATATTGAAATTATACATCCATGAAGTACTGGCAGCCTTGAATATGTTGCACCACACCAGATGGTGCTTATTGTCAACTAAAAACTCCCATGGATTGGGTCTGTGCAACGTATCATTGCCTGGTCTATCTAAACCTAATAGTCTACAAATGTTTTTCATGTGTAACCTGCGTGCTTCCATTCTCTTCCCCACCAATGTTAGATTGTTATTCAGATGTGGTTCTTTGAAGAAGATATTCTCTCTTCGGTTTAGCTGAAAAAAAATGGAATAGAATTACTTAAGGATCAGTAAATTATACTTCTTAGTTTGTGGGCTTTTTCCAAATGATTTGGAAGATTGAGTATCCTATGTGGAAACTCTCAATATGGAATAATTGAATCGGGAATAACATGATATGGTGTCGTATGTATCGGAAAATGAGAAATCAATTTATTGTAAGAGAGGTGCAATTCTGGAGTACTGAGTATCCGTGTACAGCAAATAAGTATCAATGGAACATAATGATTGACCAATGAAGATTTATTGTCAAATCGTGGGATGCTCAGGTGCAATTCACATAGAATGGACGTCGGGCAGATACGAGACAAGACGTAGCATTGACGTAACGTGCGCATTGCTCATAGAGAAAAACTCATCAGTAAACTTTCTGGTTATCAACTAGATAGGAACATTTTTCGAATACTTATATCCAGAACTCAATTGAATGCTTATTGGTTCCTCTAAAGGATGGCAGAAGCAGAATATCAGCCTTTGGAGAACCAATTTTGTCATATCTCTTAATAATATTGTGCCTTGCTTGGCACTGGAAACTCCTGTTGCTATAATCAGCGCGCCTATAATCATATAAACATATCTTCCAACTTCCTCACAAAATTGATTGTTGCATTCAATATGGTCTCGCATTTCAAGACCAAATTCATATTAGAGAATGAATGTCGTCAGTTGTAATGTCTTCGTCCACAATGGATAAACCGTAAAATTTCTGTTTTTTTGCAAAAAAGCACAGAAAAGTTCATGAACGCGCCGCCCGACGTCCGTCTGAATTGCGCTTTGGATGGCCTAAAATGTGAATGTCAAGCGACGAGGCCAAGTGATAATCAATGAATGATTATGGAAAATCATTATACAATAGTGATGATATTAAATTGATGAATATCAATTATTAGATGTTGTTTTTAGTTAGTTTTTCTTTCCAATCAAGTCCCACCTGATATTGATGAACCACGAAGTTGCTGCCTCTCTTTCCCGGCGATCGTACAATCCTGTCGGTGGCTACCATCAAGACCAGGAGCATTGGGACAACGCACACTGCAGTGAAAAAGACAACACATCTCCTGGCTGCCCGCCATCCGCTCGCCACAGCTGCTCGACCGCCCTTGCGACGGCGCTTGCGCATCCGCCTGTTCTAGTTTAATCAGAGGCAGTGTGGGAATGGTGACAAAGAGGCAGTGGTGGAGCTGTGGTTCAGTAGTACCAGGTGACGGCTATGTGGTACTGTAATCTGGCATGGTTTTCTTCTTCCATATCTACAATCGAGAATCGAATTAGCAAAAGTAAAAAAACAGCTGAGATATTTTGCTACAAAATTTTGCGTTGAATTCAAACTGGCGGTTAACGAACTGGCGCCATGTGGTTGCATTTTTGAATTTAGACTATCGGTGATCCCCTCCCCTAAGATCAGAGTAATAATTTTTGCGAAGTGGTATGCCTAACCCAACTGGGCTGTCACTTCTTTGTGTCCGATAGCTTAAAATTCTGCAGATTATGCTTGAACTGTTCTAAATGGTTCTATGTTCCCAGAAGGAAAGTTATTGTAATGGGTCCTAGAAGACTTTTGGCACCAACTTCAAAAGTACGAGCACCAATGGAATTAATATTATTTTATATTTTTTTTTTCGGTCACCAACTAATAAAGTCGGTCCAATTCCTAGTAAAAAATTGTTGAACGTTGACTAATACCAAAGAATATAGTACATATTTCAGACTTTATCACTGCTGTAACTCGAAAACCGTAACTTTTTTGAAAAATGTCCAATTTAAATGTTGCTATATATAATCTCTTCTTTAATTTGGTCGTCTCAGATTTTTTTAATCATTTCTCCTCTATCAAATGACTCAAAAATTATCAAAATCGGAACACGTTTACTATGCAAAGCACGCGAACAACCATACAAAAAAGTAAACATACAACGGAATTGTATACCTACCTCCTCCTATTTCGAAGTCGGTCAAAAATAGTAAATCTATATATTCATTAGCGGCTTTATGAGTTGGTGCAATGAAGAATAAGAAATTATTGGTGCTGGTGAACGTTACTGTGAATTAAAATGAGGGAGTTGTTAAGTAATTTGGCGTTTCGAGACGACTTGTATATGAAAATTACTTGGATAAATTTTGTAAGCGGAAACTTTGCCGCTGCGTTATTTCTTCGAGATTCTAAGATAACAAAGCAGAATCAAATTATTGTTTTGAAAGTACAATATGAATGAATAGGTAGTGTGAAATTGAAACTTGAGGATTGAACTAGAGATTCCAGCGGATATCGATTAAGTTTTTGATAATTAAGTTACACAATTTATGCAATTGTTGATTATTCTACACAATTTCTAGAAATTAATGATGGTGAAGATTTCGTTAACATGATCGTATTAGTAAGGATAATTCATTAAAAAAAATACTAATAATGAAAATATATGACTTACCAATTTAATGATTAATTTGTTATATCTCGTATTTCTACTATCTGAAGACTACACAAGTAGATTTAGTTATTTGAAAAAGATTGTTAATAAACAAAATGAATATTACATCTTCCAAATTATATCTATGTTAAATAAAGTTGATCAAATTTTCTGCTTACCAAAATGTCGTTGTCTACTCTCCTAAACTGTAATATTGCTACGTAATAGTGTACAAATAATGAACAATTGGTAAAATATGCAAAGGGTCTCCTAATTTCCAATTTACTTAGTATAAAAAAATGATATTTTTGACTTCGTCCGTGTCAGATCATACCTACATAGCAAAAAATGATAAGCAGATATATATTAATATGAAACGCGACCTTGTATTTTATGTTAGCAAATTTATTATAATTACACATGCATATAAAATAATATATAATATGGGATGATAGCAGATACCCAGATGTTTTACGACTGCATTAGATACATGATATAGGTAGTCTTTCTGGGGGTATTACAGTCTAAAATTAATTAACTATGTTTTTTTTTCGTTGTAGTAGGTACAATATACAGTAGGAAGCTTGATAATATATAAAATAATTTCTGTAGTGACTAGTTTCCAAAAATTGCTTAGACTCAACATCGATTTCTATTTTTGAAAGACGCAGGACGTATATACTTTGCATGTTTTTTTATATTTTTTTTCGACTTTTGCATAGTAAGCGTGCTCCAATTTTGATGATTTTTTTTTTCATTGGTGAGAGGTGTATTGAGAATTGATCCCAATATGCCCTTCCTCTCCCTCCTCCCTCCCTCAAAGGGAGTGGTGGGGGCAATTTTGCCCGAAAACTGAAAATCCAAGACGGCAGAATTGAAGAAAATTCCATATCCGGAAACGTTTGAACATTTTTTAAAATAAACACAGGTTTCCGAGCTACAGTCTGAAATATTTATTTCAGCTATGTGGAAGGGGCAAATTTTTCCGAGAATCGACAGCTCGAGATTAGAAAATTAGAAACAGTACCTACCATATCTGGATGGAATGGTATGTTGAAATATGTGATAGGTGTATTTTTGTTATGTGGAAAGGGCCCATTTTTTCTGAAATTGAAAATCTCAGACGGCCAAATTAAAAATGAGATATGTAGATATCAAGATTTAAATTAAACATTTTTTCGATGATTTAAGATCTCTGAATAATAAGTAAAAGCTAAGCCTTATACATGGTACTATATTCTTTGGTATTAGTGAACGTTCAACAATTTTCATGACTAATGTTACAATTAGAGGTGTGAAATAAATATTTTTTAAAAAAAACTGGATCGACTTTATAGTTGGTGCATTGAAAAATAATAATAATTCTATGGGTGCTGGTACTTTTGAAGTTCATATAATTAAAGATAGGACAATATTCGGAAACGTTTAAATTGAACATTTTTTCAAAAGAGTAACGGTTTTCGAGATACAAACATGTTAAATTCTCAAATATACCTGTTTTCGCTATGTGGAGAGGGCGATTTCTGTCGAAAATTGAAAATCTGTTTGCAGTACATGAATGATATAATTATTTGTAGCAACATTTATAATAAACATTTTATCCTTAGTGTTAGGGTTTTCGAGTTAAATCGGTGTTAAAATGGTAACAACTAAAATGCTAAGCGTATTTCCGCAGCGATATTTTGAGATCTCAATAAAAACAACAACAAGCAAAGAATATACGTAGGTAATAGGATAAGTACTATCTTCATTGGTATTAGTGAACGTGACTAATGTTACACTCAAAAGTGTGAAATAAATATTTTTTACAAAGAATTGGACCGACGTTATCAGTTAGTGCACTGAAAAGTATAAAATAATATTAATTTTATTGCAACTGCACAAAAAAACTCCAGATAATTGTAAATCAGGTGCGCTACATCTTGATGGTAATAATCACACATTTAATGATGATTTAAAAAATCTTACATACCGAAAAAAGGATCAAAATTAGATTTTCTCAAGTCTTTAGAAATTAATACAATTCGGTCCTCAATGACCAGATCGATGGTATGTCCAGCCTCTCACTTTATATACAATTGTTACCTAATAAGTTCTTTAAGATTTATGTTAACCATCCGTATTATTTAAGTAGGCACTTATCCTCTTAGAATTTAGTTAAAACTCTCAATTTTTATTAAGATGTTTCCAAGATTGTTCCTTTTAGCACTTTCTGCATGGGTAATTAATTTATCTGTAACTACAATCAAATTATTATCCAATTTTTTATTCTGGAATAATAATCCAGACGAAAAAATCCCGATGGCCTGTAGTCAGCGAAAAGGTAAATTTTTCAAAATTCATTGAATTGATATTTTAACAACCTTTTCATTGGTATACCTACATGTTATTAAATAAAATTGTCATAGCCTTGCGGTTAGAGGTTTTTGTTTTGTCTGTTGAATATAAAGCAGACGGGGTTCGAGTCCACTTCAAGGCAGATTTTTTTTTCGTCTATTTCTTTTCAATAAATAGACTATATATTTTTTTAATCAGGGTCTATATTAAGATCTCCAGAAAATGTACAATTACATCAAATTTATACTGAGTGTTCATGTTTTATCAATATTTGTTATTTTTCTTTATTAATTTTTATTTTTTTACCTGTGTATTTTATGAAAAATTGCTTTGAACAAAAGTTGTAGGTACTGATTATATCTATAACCTAAAATTATTTTTAATAATATTAACACTACTGCTCTTTTTTGATAATTTTTTTAAATGTTTGAATGGTCGCCATTTTGAAACTACTTACTCGATATTGCCCAATAACGAACTCGACCGAGATATTTGAGAGATTGATTTTTGTAGCAAATTTGAACTTGATACCTTCAAAACTGCGACCTCTATCGTGTTAACAATATATATATATATATATATATATATATATATATATATATATATATATATATATATATATATATATATATATATATATATATATATATATATAAAACTTTTGAACCAAATGTTTTTTTGGACTAACTTATAGACATATAACAACATGCCGTTGAAATTTTTTCCAAATTTAAAAGTGTGAACGATCGCAATAGGTATATTTCTATAAGAAATTTACCTAAAAAATGTCGTTGCGAAGAAATGATTTGGGTATGAATTGTTGGCGAAAAATTGTCGATGAAGAATTGTTGGAAACGAATTGTTGAGAATGAATTTACTTCGACCCACAGCGCATATTTTTAATTTTTATTATTTTTGACCGAGTTTCCAAACGGAGGAGGTATACAATTCGACTGTATGTCTGCATGTTTTTTTATTTGTGGGGGTGGTGGAGGAAATTTTTCACGAAAATTGAAGATCCGAAACGGCAGAATCGAGGAATATTCCATATCCGGAAACGTTTAAATCGCACATTTTTAAAAATAAGCACAGGTTTCCGCGTTACACTGGGAGATATGTTATGTGTTCCTGCTGTGTGGAAGGGGCAAATTTTTCCGAGAATCGAAAATTCGAGATTTGAAAATTAGAATGATGAACATATCCGGAAATCCGGAAACGTTTGAATTGAAATTTTTTGCTATTTTCAAGTTCTAGTAATGGTAAAGTCTTAAATATGTGATATGTGTATTTCCGCTATGTGGAGGGGGCAATGTTTCTCGAAAATTGAAAATATAAGACGGCCAAATTAAAGAAGAGATTATATGTAGATAATAACATTTAAATTGAACATTTTTTCAAAAGAATTACGGTTTTCAAGTTACAGCAGTAAAGTCTGAGATATGTGACTAATACAATTAAGTACAAGCTAAGCCTTATACATAATAATAGGATAAGCACTTTCTTCTTTGGTATTAGTATTAGTGAACGTTTACCAATTTTGTTGGCTAACGTTACACTCAAAATTGTGAAATAAATATTTTTTACAAAAAATTGGACCGACTTTATTAGTTTTTGTACTGAAAAATACAAAATAATATTAATTCTACTGGTGCTGGTACTTTTGGAGTTGTTGCCTACAACAACAAACTACAACGGCAAAACTTCACAAATTGCAGCCACCAATAGAGTTAATATTATTTTGTATTTTTCATTGCACCAACTAAAAAGTCGGTCCAATTTTTATGGAAAAAAATATTCACTCACTTTTAGGAAAAAATGTTTCCGTCATAAGTTGTAGGGACAGATCATATCTATATTTTTAAAATATTTTTAATGCACTTTAATTAATGTCTACTTTTTGAGATTTTCTTATAAGTTTGATCGGCCGCCATTTTTAAACTACCATTTTACTACTTTATAAGTATATAAACATTCGAAAAAAAAAACATAAAGAAGTCCATTTACTGACATATAACACTATGCCGTTGAATTTTTTTCGAAATCCGGAAGTGAACGTTCTAAAGAAAATGTACTTCAGAGCAAACATACAATCGAAAGCAGGTGAAAAAAAAAACAACAACATCTTGCGCCTACCTGGTAGTATCAGTGTGTCAAGCCAATCAGTTGCATGTCATCTAGACACACAAAAAGAAAATGGGCCAAAGCGGAAGAAGAGCATGAATGGCACACACTCACTTCAAGAACGTCTCGTCGTTTACATGACGAACAGGAAAGAGCAGCATCACAGCAGCGTACACGTACAATATGATGTATGATGATACTGCATCAATGAACGCGACAGGCACATAATGAACAAAGACGTTGTGTCCTTCTTTTCCCATTCAGGGGATTGTTGGTTGCTCACTGCATTGCAGCGCGTAGGGAATCCGCTGCAGCCTCTGTCCTGGCTGGCATCAGTCAGCCCCTGCCGCCGGTCGATTTTCAGAGCCGGCAAAACGTGTCGACGATTCTGCGCCATGTGGCCACCCAACCAAACACACAAGTGATTTTATGCTAATAACACTAGGTAAAGGACCAAAGGAAATCACATCCAAAATGAAGAGGGTCAAAGGCTAAAATGGTTATTGGAGTATGGATTTGGATTAGTGAGAGGATGGGGGTAATCGAGTGGAATCGAGTTTGTATGCCATAGCCATAGGTATGTAAAAGTTAAAAGGGGTTGTGGATCAGCCGTTCAATATACAAGGTTATCATAATGTAGGGATATACGATATACCTATTCCATCTTCCTATGTATTTCTCAACAATTAATTTATCAACAAGATATAAAACAAACTATCTCTTAAATAATGGGGTTTCTTATGTTTGTTGTAAAGTGGTTCGATATTTTGTCATTTCTCCATATAAGTATTATTTAGTGTATCTGGTTGATTTGCAGTAATTTGCTCCATAATGGAGTCTTATAAATCTTCCAGAGTGGTTGCTCGTGTTTGAAACACCATTTTTTAAATAACTTTGCAGACAAAGATCCGCTTGAAGATCAGGCGATCTTAGAGGCCATGGGTGTCTACAAGCAATCTTACAACCGAATTGTATACCTTCTCCTTTTTTTGAAGTCGGTCAAAAATAATATTTGTTCTCGGTACTGACACACATTTGAATGTGGTTCCAAAATAATTCTTTTAAGTCGTTTCAATCAATCACTTGAGAACGTATTGCGCATATTATAATGGATTAGAAAATATGAGTTATACTACGTTGTATATATAGATTTATTGATCAGTATTTGTGGTCACAAATTCCTCTATGTAGATATGTATAGAAACAAGTATTACAAGCTGACCCGTGCGAAGCATTCGCATTCTTACCTACTTAAATCTCACTTAATTAAAGTAGGTACACACCGAATATTTAGTATCGTATAGTGCTTATAGTTGCGTATTTAGTTCGTCATGGGCATAGGTTTTTTTTTCAATTGCAATTTTCCAAAAAACGGTTGAGTGTCTGTGTTCTTCCTCTACGTGGTGGTCTGCCTTCGGAAAACAATTGAAATGTGAGTGATTTGTATATTTTTCCGCTGTAGCGGTCAAGGAAAGCTTTAAAATGATGCCTCATTCATGAAATTTGATGAATTATTAAGGAAGTTATGGCGTACCGAAAAAAAAGGCCTTGAGAAATAATATATATTATCTCCTTCATTGTTTGATAATAATAAAAATAGGGCGATCACATCTTCTCCTTGTCGAATAAATGACCACTTGACTACGTTATAACTGCTGTGAAAGCTGAAAGGGTAAGGGCTTTGTCTATACCTTTTCGCTATACCAAGATTCCATTCATGACAATAGACAACTGGTAAAGGTTTTTATGCTTGACATTTTCGATAGAAGTTAGAATGTTCATTTTGCACATTGAGGGCTCTCGTTTTGCTGATGCAGATCCTCATAGAAGATATCTCTTTTATGACCAACTTTTAAAACGGACTATGTTTAATTTATGCATGGATGAATGCGCTTTTCGGATAGTAAACATGCTTTCATCATAGAAGCTATACTAAGCTCCCATTTTCATGATTTTTTTAATTAGAAAAAGCAGTTCGTAGAAGTGATCCCATTAAAAAAATTGAATTGGGAATTAAAGCTTTTTCAATGGACATTCTGACAGAAGGTCAGAAGGTGCTTACAATATATAGTTTTTCCATTTTCACACAATAGCGTTTAAACATTACTTATACTCTATATCCACAATACCCTATCATACATATAAGGCGATAAACGACCCATGAAACCCATGAAAGCCTGTGTATCGAACTCGAAATCACTATTTTTAGATTTATATGGTAATAATAATAATAATAATAATAATAATAATATAATAATAATAATAATAATAATAATAATAATAATAATAATAATAATAATAATAATAATAATAATAATAATAATAATAATAATAATAATAATAATAATAATAATAATAATAATAATAATAATAATAATAATAATAATAATAATAATAATAATAATAATAATAATAATAATAATAATAATAATAATAATAATAATAATAATAATAATAATAATAATAATAATAATAATAATAATAATAATAATAATAATAATAATAAAACGGCTTTATTCATCATATTTAATGTAAATTAGTTCAGTACACGAGAATAAATATGATGAAAGGCAAAGTATCAGCAAGAGCAGTTTTTCAACTTAACCCTAAATAATATTTTTTTTTGCAGAACTCTCGATGATTTCAAGGTATTTCTCAAATGGGACTCAAAGTATACTTTGTTTTTCAAAGTTGATTATTACAAAACTAATTTCAAATATAACAAAGAGAACCATTGTGGCGGTGATAATTGCAAAATTCTTACCAGTACATTGATAAAAACAAATCAATTATCAGAGAACTCATACGTAGTGATAACGGTAGATATTCCAAAATTTTTGGAGAAAATTAAATATGACTTGGATGGAAACCTACATATCAGAAATGAAAATCAAGAAGAAGTCAACGTTTTGTTGCCTACAGTGCCTATTGTATCATCGGATATCGCAAACAGAACATTGGTCAGTATCTGAATGCTTTATAATTAATTCTTTCTTATATTTTTATTACAATTTTTACACGCTTTTATTGTAGTTTACTTTAATTTGTTCCTTTAGAATTAGTGACTCTATGCATTACGTCACAGGCTGATGGAAATGCAGGAAACTGTCAAAAGTTTAAGCGTTGTCAGTTTTTTCAAACTTCAAAATTAACAGCGTTTGGAAATTGGGAAGTCGCTCAAAATTAAGAATTGATCCACAACAGCTTACTACGATAATTTTTTACTGTACTAGCTCAACGAATAAATCAGTTGTTTTTGATTGCTTATTTGCTTAAAAAAATGTTTCAGACTGACTGTTCAGTTATTGATGGTGAACCCGAACATCTGGCCGCAGTTATCAGTTGCAGTGAACAGATGAATTTGATTTTAATACTACCATCAGACTGGGAGAGTAATTTGGACAGTACATTTGAGATCCATTGTAGTCTTACTAAAATCGATACAGCCGATATATTGTGTAAACAGTATTATTATGTGAATAGGGTGGCACCAATGTTTAACGATTCAATTCTGGAAATTCATCCGATAGCTGATAAATCAAATGAATTTAAAATGAGGATGTATTCAAGGTATGCTACTTGCTGCTACCAAATTATACAACTAAATAAATCCAATCTATGCTTGGTATTCCAACCTTATCAGAAAGAGTCAATAGGTACTTACGTAGTAAAGAGGTTGCTCCTTATTTTAGCTTGAACTCTAGAGAGTTCCTGAAATAATTATCATCCAATCAAACATTACAATTAGTGGGTAGTGGGCTTATACTTTATTTTTAAATTTCAGGAATAACGAATCATTTCTGCATTTCCTTCATCATTTGTACAACTGCATTACAGATGTTTTGATCATTCCTGAAATTCTCTACGATAATTACCTTGTGAAACAAAGCGATTCTCTATACTGTTATCAATCTAAAAATGAAGAAAAATTTAAGCAGTGTGCTGATAGAGAAATAGCTCATGTTGAAGGATTCTTGCAGACCTACCAAAACTCAATTTCTTCCTGTGATATATCAAGTTTTCGCAATGGCTTAGCTGAACTGGAACGAGAAACTGATTTGATGTATCTGAGAATAAATAATCAGAAAAATTTTGATTCTTAATGTTTCATAAAATCATAATAAAAAATTGTTTCTGATGAATTTGTTTGTTATTTTTTAGGTTTTCTTTCTAAAAAGGTCACAAACCATCTTAAGTTTTCATCTGATTTTTTTTCTCTCAGACTTGAAGATTGCAAACTAGACAATCTGAAAAATTGTGGTGGAATTTAGAAATAAAAGGGTGTCTCTAGTGGTCAAATGTATTAGAAATTATTAGACATCAAATCACAGCTGTTTTTTTGTTCATTTATCACTGAAGAAATGTTCCTAGTTAGAGTTTGGATCTCTCATTAGAAGAAAATCACTTCCTAGTGGTGTTCCTCGAGGTTAGGCTTTGAGGCCTCTTTCAATTATAATGTTGGTATTCTTCTGTTCTTCAATATACCTACTATGTTTGAAAACCTTTCATGAAGATAACACAAAGACCTATTGCGATACCAATGATAGAGAATTTTAATAATTCTATTTTGCGGTGGTAGTTTCAAATGTAGATAAACTTGTTTAGCTCTAAGGAGAGAATAATCATCTACTAACTTACTCTACTAAGGGTATGCTATTGAAGACATTGTATTCGTCTTATTACGTGGCTGTCAGCTGATCAGAACAGAACACATCTCATATAATTAGTAAAATAACAATTATAAAACTTAATGTTTTAAATAAATATTTTTGATCTGTATTGTCTGTCATGTTTATCAAGATATACAATGTATATGTGCCACCTTTTGGCAAAAGGAGAAACGTAAAAATAACTGATTTCTCTGTGATAGCCACGAATATCTGAAAAGTCGTATTTTGTTCCTCCAAAGTTTAATAATATTAATTTATTATATTTTACTATCAGCTGAGGGTGTGGATCTAATTCGATTATTCAAATAATTCCAGGAATTTATTGATTTGTAATTACTTGAAAGCAGGATATTAGAGTCTTTCAAATGACTGTACCAGCGAAACAACTGAAATTTGACAAATAAGAAATGAAGAATTTTGATTTTAGTACCTTCATGCTCAGTGTTTTGGACTGATTTGAACATGCATTAATAGGATGAGGACAAGTGACATATTTTATATGATTACATAAGAGTTAATACAGTATAATTTCATTAGTTATCAGTTATTTCGTCTGATTCTTTTATCTATGTATCAGAAAAAAAGTTGCTACGGTCGAACTGGATTAGGGTGGACACAGTCATAATGCAAAAATTTTCGTTTCCAATATTCAAGGTGATCAACTTATAGCCCTGAGTTTGATACCTTCGTTCTCATGAGAAATACGAAAAAAAATTTTGGTAAAAGTTATAGATATGGTCAAGTTTTAGATTTTAAAAATATTTCGTTATAGGGCTGTTTCATAAGGTCATAGCAAACCAAAGTTGTTTTTTATGGAATTCCCTGTACTCTTGAATTTCAATTGCGTTCATTTTTCCTATTCCGGCAATATAGTGTTACTGGGAGCTTTTATAAGAAAATATCAATGGAATCGCTATTCTGTATTATTCAAAATCATCAACTGAGGGGTTCTCAAGACTAGAATAATTTCGTTAAGTCTATTCTTGTTGCAACTCATCACGTTTTTGGTAGCTTCCAGTTTGTATACACGGTCAACCATAACTCATAACTAAGATTTTCTAGCTTATTTTCAATGGAACAACTCTGTTTTACATCAGGTTCTAAAACCTCGTTCAAAATACTATTTATTGCTTTTGTAAGGTATTTACAATCCCCAAATATCAAAGCTATTAAATTAATTCCATTTTTAATAACAGAAGCGACATTTTTGGAATCTGGTACCTACTGTTTGTTAGAGTTTCAATTGATCCTTGTATATTGTATATCATTCTCGACTACCATAAACTAATTCCTCACGTTCTATTGCACTCTATACAAATTAAGTTAAGGAATAGTTGTTATATGTGGTGTTGTCTTCTAGAACCAACCGAGTGAACAAGTCAAATGCCTAATAACAAATATGCTAGTCGAAAGGGCTGGACATTATATGAGCTTTCTCAACTTTTTTTGCCGCTTAAATTTTTGCCGTCTCCTTATAGATGATGTTCGTTATACAGGTTATACAACGAGTCTCGACTGGCAAATAAATTGTTATATTTTGTGTTGTTATGACTACCTTCTAGTTTGAACTAGAGAAAACGTTTGAACTGAAACTTACTTATACCTTTTTGGAGTATAGTTTTAAAAGAATTTAAGTAAAATCGAGCCTTATGAAAAAGCTTTGTGTTTTCTATTGAAACAGAATGATCCTTGTAGATAGACAACCGCCAATGCAAAACTGCAAACCTTTTATGCAGCCGCATTATTTATATATGTTTGCTCGTTGAAACGCATCACATCTCGCTCAAGTCTTCTGAATTTGTGGTCACTGAGAATATTTTAAATAATTGAGTGTAGTATGTAGTGTTATTAAAAAAATCATCTGAATTTATCACGAAACGCATTGACGATTTTTTAGCTCTGGAGTTTAATCCTTAATAATCAATTTCATTTAAAGTCCCTGGTACAAAATTTTGGTAGCTAGTAGAATCTAGCATTAACAAAAAGCGATATGTTTTTGTATATGAATAAATTCTAAACAGAATATTTTAAATTAAATAAGTTTTCGTGACATAGATATCTGACAATAGATGGTAGTATTTAAGTCTGCTATAAAAATATCGAAAATCAATCATTGGACTTTAGAGACCTGCTTACATTGGAGCTTTGGACTTAAAGTTACATTTTTAGCCGACAAACCCCGACTGGAGGTAGTATACAATTCGACTGTGTGCTTTTTTTCGGTTTGTTCGCGCCTTTTAGTAATCGAACTCTGAATTTGATGATTTTTGATTAATTTCAAAGACGAGGCTTGAGAAATGGTCCCATATTCATAAAAACGCAAATCCGAAATCTCCTTCCCTCAGAAAACAGCCCTCGAAGGGGGTGGAGGGAGCAAATTTTTTCGAAAATCTGAGGTGGTATAATTAAAGATAGCACAATATCCGGAAACGTTTAAATTGAAATTTTTTTCAAAAGAGTTACGATTTTCGAGTTAGAGGCATGTTAAATTCTCAACTATTTGTATTTTTGCTATGTGGAGAGGGCGATTTCTTTCGAGAATTAAAAATTTGTGGGTACTACATGAAAGACCTAATTATTTGTAGCAATATTTATAATGAACATTTTTTCCTTATAGTTACGGTTTCGAGTTAAAGCGGAGGTAAAATGGTAACATCTAAAATACTTATGCGTATTTCCGTAGCGATGTTTTGAGATCTCAATAATAACAACTACAAGCAAAGAATATACGTGGATAATAGGATAAATTCTATCTTCATTGGTATTAGTGAACGTTCAACGATTTTCGTGACTGATGTTACACTCAAAAGTGTAAAATAAATATTTTTTACAAAAATTGGACCAAAGTTAATAGTTGGTGCACTGAAAAATTCAAAATAATATTAATTCTATTGGTGATGGTACTTGTGAAGTTAGTGCCAAAAGTTCTCAATCTAACTGCAACAGCACAACTAACAGTAATGTTTTAGTAATCGTTGAACGTGAATGGGATTTCTTTCAGGATGAAAATCATTAAAAATATTACACACTTCTTCATGAGTTCTAACACGATTACCGTAACCGATCCTCATTTATATTTAAATACGATCTCTTTCACTCAAATAAACCATTCTTAATCGTACCTACAATTTATTTCTGTCAACATTTACCTACTAGATAGTACTTGTTTATTTTGTACTTAAGTGATTTAGTTTTTGTTGTTACAAATTATATCCATTACGAATTCGAAATAGAAAGGTTTTCAGAAAAAAAGCAAAAATATACAGGTTGTCCCATTTAAATTAAAAAAGCTGAGGGTATTTCCGGTGAAACTGGAAGTACAGTAACAGTAGTAACAAAAATATGGCATCAGATGCGTTATGCGTTGTTGTATTTTCCTCCAACTTTCCATAAATATGGTCCTTTTCGTTTCAAAGATATTTACTTGGTTATATACTTTATCCCAAGCCTGCATAAGTCCTGTTGATACTGGTTCGCGCTTTATAAATAGTAAACGTGCTCCGATTTTCATGTTTCTTTTTTTCATTTGATAGAGGACTACCTACATATTGAGAACTGATTCCATCGAAGAAAAAAAAACGACATCCAACATGTCCTTCCCCTTAAAAACTTCTCCCAAAAAGTGTGGAGGGGGCGTTTTTCTGAAAATCAAAAATATGAGACGACAAAATTAAAGAAGTGGCCACATCCGGCAACGTTCAAATTGAACATTTTTCCAAAAAATCGTAGCTTTCCGAGATACAGCAGTGGGTCTCCGCTGTGTGGTGGGGCAAGCTTTTTCGAAAATTAGCAACATTTAAATTGGACATGTTTCAAAGAAATGTACGATTTCCGAGTTACAGCAGTGGCAAAGTCTGAAGTACGTGTATTTCCGCGGATTTTTGAATTATCTGAATAAGTAAGTAGAAGCAACGTAATATCTTCTTTGGTTAACGTTAAATGATTTTTATGACGAATTATATTACAGTCAAAAATTTGGACAAACTTTTTTAGTTGGTGCATTGAAAAATATAAAATAATTTTAATTCTTTTGGTTCTGGTACTTTTGAAGTTGGTGCCAAATCAATCTAACTACAACTGCACAAATTCAAAATTACTACTATCCCAATAGAATTAATATTATTTTTTTATTTATCAGTGCACCAACTAATAGTCGGCCAATTTTTTTGTAAAAACTGTTTATTCAGTGCACTGTCTAATAAAGTGGGTCCTAATTTTTGTGAAAAGTTATTTCATAGTAATAATATTTTTTTATTTGGTTTGTTAGTCTTCAACGTTTATCTACTTATTTTCAGAGATTTCAAAATAAAGCAGCAGCAATCTTCACATTTCTAGTGCTGCAACTCGGAAACTCTTAAAAAAACATTTAAATTATATCGAAAATGAATATTTCTTTAATAATAATAAAATTTTAAATTTTCGTCAAAATTTTATGGCACCACCTCTCAGGTCTCCTCTTTCCAATAAAACATTGCAGAGATTTGCAATGTTACTATGTTTTACTACGCATTCTTCCCTTAACCGAAAAATAATTGAAATTGATTTAGGTATTAAGTATGTATCAAAAGGAAAAGGCAATTAAGCATATATCAAATTATTGTTATGTATTGGGATGTGATGCTGTTCTAACTGTATTTAGTTTAGTTAATTAGAGATATATAGAAAATATGGCTGTGACATGTAACGATTATAAATTGGCTGGAGTAATTTTGATATGGAATGCGCTCGCTTCGGTAATGGAACAAAAAGAGAACAAACAAACTACCTATATCCCAACACACGACATAAATTTACCGTTCGATATTTGCGATGGATATTTGAAAAAAATCAACACTATACCAACCCACATGCCAGTCACTGGTGGACATCATCAGAGAGCCGGAAAGTTGGAATGTAAAAAAAGAACAATTTGAATCTGAAAGAGCAGACAGAGTAAGCTTGGATTATTTTTTTATTATACAGGGCGATTTTGATCTAATTTCTTATTCTTGGCGAAAATTACAGGGCACGTTCTGGAGGATACGCCATTTTGATTGAGTAATTACTATGTCGTGCTCGAGCAGATACGGATCAGTAATAACCAAAAAATCAATAATCTCGGAGGTATGAAAAACTGGTAACTTTGAACAAGAGAGTAGGTATATTTTCTCATACACTCTTTGGTATGAATTGAAACTAGTGGGAGATTTTAAAATTCATAATTTCTGATGGAAGTTCAAAGGCACTGGATTTTCAACCGTGTAGATTATGAGTGAGTTGTTATACCTACTTAGATACTCCTATTCCAGTATTGCGCTCAGCAGTTTTTCGAAACAATGAGGGACATCTCGGTTTTTATTTATATATTTGCCTCATTATTTTTCCATCACTGCATTTCAAGTTTAGGAGAAAAATATATTTGACATACACTTTGTGTAACTACAAAGTTTCCCCTAAAATTAACCCTCAAATTCAGATCTTGATTAGGTATATACACTATAAATGGACTACCTTCAGCAGCCTATGTTGGACACTAGAAGTTATTAGTTGATGCACTGAAAAATACAAATTAATATTAATTCTATTGGTGCTGGTACTTGTGAAGTTGGTGCCAAAACTTATCAATCCAACTGCAACTGCACAACTTCAAAAGTAACAGCACCAATAGAATTAATATTAGCTTGTATTTCTTAGTGCATCAACTAATAATATCGGTCAAAGTTTTTGTAATTTTTTTTATAAAAAAAATTTCTATATCAAAGAATCGTTGAACGTCGAGAGTGAATAAAATAAATGAAAATTCAGTTGTTATACCATCCACCCAGTGGAGTTCTATATGAAATAGTTTGGAAATCATGAGAAGGAACTATTTTTTTTTAATTAAAATTGTTGTATAGAGAGAAAACGAAAAGATTATTTTCTTGAATGCATTGAATGTGGCGGGCTTACCATCGGGTCTGACAGTTGATGTTGAACTCTCAAACTATAACGTCGTTATTCTACCACTCAAAGAATGACCAATTGATCATTTACCATCAACAGAGAACAAGATAAGATAAAAAAAAGAAATGGGAGACCATTGGACCGTAAATTTATCAAAATATATACAATTATGTTAATTCCATTTGGTTTTTTTCGTGTATTAGCATCTTTGTATAGTTGAAAGTCCTTTATCAGAATGGAAGCTTCCTATGACACCATCAACAAAATGTTCCTTAAGGTTTCTGTATGCCCTTTTCAGAAAACATTCCATGTAAATATAAACACAAGTATTTTGTAGAATTTTACTATTCAAATTTATTAGATTTTTTGTTTTTCTTTAAATATATTCGATTATTTCCTACAATCATTGTTAATTTTAGTGTATAGCAATGCCTTGTCTCAATTGCATAATTCATCTTATATAGAGTAGAGTAGAGTAGAATATATTTTGACCAAATCTATGTGTACAGCTTACAAACATCAGAGACAACATATTGGTAAGTCACAAAAAACAATAATAATTTCACAGATACATCTATAATAAAAATAAAATTATGGATTAAAATTAACCTTACAGAAATCATCAAATTCTTTTAATGAATAAAATGGATTTTCAAGTAAGAGGTTGCTTAACCAATTTTTGAATTTAATATTCTCCATACTAAAAGCAACGGACCCAAAATTTCTCAGAAAAATAACCCCCATAATATTAGGGCTTTTTCCACTTAGACTTAAGTTATGTACAGGCACTAACCGATCATTTTTGTGTCGGGTATTGTAGTCATGAGTATCTGAGGTTTTACTGCAAAGATCTGCATTGACTTTGGCTGCACACGCAACGTTATAGATATATTGATTAATAATAGTAAGGATTTTAAACATTCGAAAGTATGGACGACACGATTCTCTCGATTTTATATTGGCTATACACCGTAATACGTTCTTCTGAGCTACAAGAGCCCCAGAAAGATAATCCATACAAGAAACGGGAGTGAAACTCGCTGAAATAAACTGTACGAAGAGCATTGTTATTTAATAGACTTCTCACATTTCTGAGTAAGTATACTTTTGGATTGATTTTGGAGATAAGGTTTTTGACATGAATAGACCAGTCAAGTGTCTCTTCAGTGGTCAGACCTAAAAATTTCGTATTCTTCACTCTTTCCAATTGGTGATCGTTAATGCTTATTTTAAAGTCATAATCAACTCTTTTTTGTTTGGTATGAAAAACAATAAAGTTCGTTTTATTTCTATTTAAAAACAATTTATTTGCTGAAAACCACTGATTAAGAATTGATAAAATATAATTAGTATCTCTTTCTGTATCTTCAAAACTACTTCTAGAAATTAGTAAAGAAGAATCATCCGCATATAGTGACAGTTTACAGTTTTCCAAATGAAACGAAAGATCATTAATGAAAAGAGTGAACAGCACATATATGTTCCTTTATTGTAATAGAATTATGAATATATTAGATATACCTACAAAAAAACGTATCATTTGCACAAAGTTCTATTTTTCTTTTAGCAGTAAGAAACTGAGTAAATGTTGTAGCAAATATAAGCTAGATTCAAAAATGAAACCCGTATCTATTATTCAACCACATTTTTGACTTATATCTACAATTCGACAGTCTGTCTTTTTTTTGTTTTATGTGCGCGCTGTATATAGTAGGTAAACTTACTCCGATTTTGATGATTCTTTCTTCATTTGAAAGATTAGACTTGAGAAATGGTCCCATATTCCCAAAAAACTCAAATTCGAAATCTCCTCCCCTTCAAAAAACAATTCGAAAATCTGAGATGGCAGAATTAAAGATAGGACTATATCCGGAAACGTTCAAATTGATTTTTTTTTCAAAAGAGTTACGGTTATCGAGTTAAAGCGATGTTAAAATCTCAAATACGTGTATTTTCGCTATATGGAGGGGGCAATTTCTTTCGAAAATTTAAAATCTGAGGCAACCAAATTAAAGAGTAGACTATTTGTGGCAATATTTTTATTGAATTTTTTTTCCATAGTTTTACGGTTTTCGAGTTACAGCAGTGATAAAGTCTAAAATATGCGTATTTCCGAGACGATGTTTTTAGATTTCTGAATAATAAGTACAAGCAAAGAATATATATGGGTGATAGTATAAGTGAACGTTCAACGAATTTGATGACTAATGTTACTCTCAAAAGTTTGAAATAAATATTTTTTACAAAAAATTGGACAGACTTTATTAGTTGGAACACTGAAAAAAATACAAAATAATATTAATTCTATTGGTGCTGGTACTTGTGAAGTTGGTGCCAAGAGTATTCTTTTCAGCTCACCAAATAATAAAGTCGGTGAAATTTTTTTTAAAAATATTTATGTAAATACAATCGTAGCAAGTCTTAATAAAAGAAAACGATAAATTGACACATAAATAAAATAAAATAGAGATATGTGATTGTGATTATAAAATGATGGTTTGTATTAGAGTTTAATACCTACTCTCTGTATTTTTTGATACATTCTGGAAGGATGCTGAATAGCTGGAAATGGGGAGAGTTTTTCACAGATTTATCTAGCCTTAATCAGGGCTTTCTAATCAACACGGCTGAACGGCGAGCGGGTATCGTGATTATTATGATATGCCGAATTTAATTTGAAATTATATTTATTTCTCTGAATATCTAATAATTGATTAAATATGTATATGTGAAGAAGGCAAGATCAAGATCTTTAGCTGAACAAAAAGTGGCTTACTGTGTAGTAGGCATCAGCAATTACTCTAATGGCCTTTTTCTGGAGTCAAAATGTTGGTATTACATGTGAAGATTAGCCCCATACTATACAGGGTGGGGCAGCTGGCGGTATTTGGTGGATCGTGGCTGATCTATTAGAGATAGAGCAAAGTTGTTTCAAAAAAATATGTTCACGATCAAGTCGACTACATTCTAAAATTATTTTCAAACATAGCCGACTCCGGTTATACTGGAACTGGCCATCACTTCGTTATGTTAAATGGAACACCCTGTATTTTTTTACATTTTTAGATTCCTTGTTAAAAATAAAGGTCAGTTTCTCTCGATTTTATTGATAAGTATTGGCACTTATTTTTGATAGCTTTGGAGATATTTCAATTTTTCAATATGGCGCGGTAGTTTGGCCTATGTTCTAGAGTTTTCAAATCAACCTTGAATAAGGGAACAATTCCAACTTAATTAATTACAAAAAAAAACTGCACTCCAAAATCTTTCGTACTTTTCATGTTATTGTCATTATTCTTGGATGCTGCAACTATGATTTTTTTTAGAAAACTGAAAATATATTCGAAACCTTCAGACTTATGCCCAACAAATGCTTATCAAACTGACCTTTATTTTTCACAAGGAATTCAGATTTGTAAGAAAATACAGGGTGTTCCATTTAAAATAACGAAGTGATGGTGAGTTTTCGGTATAACCGGAAGTCGACCATCTTTGAAAATAGTTTTTAATTGTAGTCGATTTAACCACGTACCACTTTTATAAGAACAATTCTGCTCTATCTCTCTCTCTATTTGAGGATGAAATAACAAGTAGTAGGTAAACAATTTTTAGTGAATTTTTGCTTATCAGTCCACGTAATTTTCAAAAAACAAATAAAGTAGATGAGAAAAAAGATACATGATACCACGCCAGTTGAACCTATATCTCATCTTATCTCATTCCCAAAAGGTTGACCGTAAGCAATCCTGCAGTTGTTGAGAAAATTATGTCTTGCGTCTTGTCCATGTTAAGCTTAAGGCAATTTTGCGTGAATCAGTACTCAACCCTTTTCCTACTGACGATCATTCTATTTTCTAGTTCCTCTCGAAACTTAGCTCTGTAAATTATTGTATTATCATCCGCATAACAAACATTTTTGTGAGATAATAAGTAGGTAAATAAGTCATTTATATAGACTATAAAAAGAAAGGGCCCTAAAATAACGGTGATACCAACCATCAACATTGACCGCGAAGACCTGTATCGAAATTCTTTCGTAGACAAATATTCTAGTTTATGCAATTTGTTTTTTTAATTAATGCTATAATATAATCAATGTCCCATTCAAAGCGAGATTAAAAAATACTTATAAGTATTTTATATTAATTACCCGACCAAAGAATAATACAGTAAAGACAATCAGAGGAGGATCAGTAACTAAATAACTAATAACCCATTATCATTTCTCGACTAGCATTTGCCTTTCCTTGTTGTGCTGTTGTTAGGACAATCGCTGGCCGATAGAAGAGTTGATCTCTTTCAGGCTAGTGTGCCCAGCACCGTACCCTGTGGCACACCATACACCAATGAACGCAATGTGCTGAAAGTATAATTTATTTTTATCTACCCTGGCCATTTTGTAAGAATGATTTAATTTTTTCTTTTGTTGTATCAATTTTTAAATAATAATTTATGTTTTGGTTCCCAAGAAAGCACATACTACATTATATAAATTTTTGACATAACAGAGGTCTGACATTTTTTATGGCATCAACAGTCCATTAAAAACTCCTAATATGAGAAAAAAAGCTACTAAGTATCCAACATCCTTCACGGTGCCGTGATTCCGGTCCCTCCTGACCACTGGGAGACGCGTGCCGCGTAGAAGAAGAGCTCCTTCCTTCCAGTAATGGTAGCGGCGGCCGAGGTATACCAAGCAGGCAGTAGGCTTAGGATGCGACAATAATAAATGAATATCGTCGTAGCCGCAGAAGTGTCGATCTTCAGCAGGCCACATAGAAAATAGAAGAAGAAAGTGCGCGTCCGCATCCCCAGATTACCATCGCGCCAAGAGCGCGCGTGCTACAAAACTACTATAACCATATAGTAAGAAGATCTCGAGTATATCAGCAAGCAATAATTTTTATTCATTGATCTTTCGCGTTAATTTGTGCAATTTTATTCACTATGTCACTTTGATAGCTGTATGAAAATTCGTGTCGTGAACTATATATGGTTTTGAAAAATCGGTGCAGTGTTGGTTGATATATTTATTATATCTATTTGTGTGCACAGTGGAATTGTTGTTGTTGGTGTTCAGGTAGGTGAGCTTCATGAATTTTATTATTATTGTCACAACCTAATAATCGCGCAAAATTCCGTTTATAAAATGAAGGTCGTTATATTTATGCTTTTATTGTTTTATTTTATGCAAAGCTGATCTAGAGTTTATTATTTTTTACAAAATAAAAGATTGAAACAGGAAACAAAAATCGGTCAATAATTGTACAAAGTGTCTTTAAATATGTCAAAATCCAGTGTTTTATATGTGTCTCTATATGCGGATAAGCTCCCTGTTACAGACGGACTCACAATACATGATGATGTTTGTTATAATAACTTAAACTGTGGATGTGATAAAATAAAAAGGGTAAATGAAGTTAAATACCTTGGTGTTATACTAGATGAAAATTGGAATTGGAAGAAAAATATTTTTAGTATTGCTAAAAAAGTAAGATACCTTCTTTTTGTTTTCTATAAAATGAGATATATTCTTGAAAAAAATGATTTATTAAAATTATACCATGCTTTGTTCTGTAGCGTCCTATTTTATGGAATTATTTGTTGGGGTTCAGCTTATTCAAATACATTAGGGCCGATAGTAAGAATACAAAAGTGTGCTATCAAAATTTTAACTTTTGGTAAACAACACAACCTTTTTAGTGAGACACGATTGCTGAACATCAATGAAAATATATTTTGGAAGCACTAATAAATAATTATTGTAATCTACGGGAAGAGTATACTATTGCTGAAGCATGTTTATTTTCTATACACAAATCGCTTACAGTAAGTAAAACTAAATTAAATATTGGTCAAAAAACTAGTTTATATCGATCCAAACTTGTCTACAATAGATTAGATAACAATCTAAAAAAAATAAACTTCTCTAGAGGGCGTATTAAATTTCATATTAAGAGTTGGATTTTAAATAATTTGAAGTTATAATATACATAGATATTGTTATATTACTTAAAAAATCTGTTTTAATATTTAATACTTCCTATATCATGTGTCTTTCTTTACATTTGTAGTTGTATTTATAGTTTTGTTGCATTTTAATTTTATTATTTGTTTATTTATTGTATATTAATATGTATATTTAGATTATGCTGCTTGTAGATTTTAATACATTATTAAGTTCAGGTCTACACACAGATGCTATTTGCATCTCGGTAGGGGATTGTTGGACTTTATTAAGTCAGACAATCTATTAGCATACTATTTTTTAATCAAGATTTGTATGTTAACCTGAATAAAGATTATTATATATATATATATATATATATATATATATATATATATATATATATATATATACAGACAAACATACACTGGAGTGAACTCATAAGGGTTCCGGTTGTTCATCTGATCTACGAGCCCTAAAAAATAACTGAAAAAAGCTAGGAACGACTTTATGTTGCTGCAAGAGATATAAAAGAACAACAGAGATCTTGAAGTTGCTGCCATGTAGTATAAGCTACGAGTCTACGAGTAAAGAAGACTTCCTGCATTATTTGTTTTTATTCTATAGTTTTCAATGCAACATCTAAGTTGGTCCATGTTTTTTATTCCACAAATTTTAGTGATCGTGGTTAAAAACTCACATAGAAGTCAATATCTCGGGACCGAGCTTTGCTCGGGTAAAACAGGATTTAAGATGGGCCCAAAAGAGTTACTAAGGATATTTAAACTTATTAAAAAATGTGCATATTTCTGGTTAAAATGTATTGCAATTGGTAAATACTGCTTTTATTGCTCACATATTTGTAAGTTATAGATTTTGAAATAAACATGAATGTGTAATATGAATGAGAAATATACCAGATATCTGCGGAGCCATTCCCGATATAGCTAGTGTGGACCTCGAGGGTCATACCCATTAAATATAAAAGTACTATCAATCGATTTCTGGAATCCGAAAACTCCTTTTTGATAATTTTCACCAAAATCTGCTAACCATTTCCTGAAATAGCTAATGTGTATCTTAAGGGTCGCAATATATTAGATATGTACAAATTTTCATTGAAAATTTCCGATTAAATTATTAGAAACTTAAATTAACATCTTTTATTTAAAAAAATGGGTTTATGAATAAAATCGATCGACCATTTTCCGAGATAAAATTTGCATATATATATATATATATATATATATATATATATATATATATATATATATATATATATATGCAAGCATTTTAACATGAATGTAACTTGAAAACCGTAACTCTTTTGAAAAAATGTTCGATTTAAACGTTTCCGGATTTGGTCCTATCTTTAATTGTGGCACATCGAATTTTCGATTTTCAAAAAAAATTGCCCCCTCCATCCCTTTTCAAAGGGAAGGAGATTTCGGATTTGAGTTTTTACGAATATGGGACCATTTAAAAAACAGGCAGTCGAATTGTGTATCTCCTCCGTTCGGGGTTCGTCGATCAAAAAGAGGCTTCCATATTCAGTACAGAAAGTGTCGCCATAAATCTTGTATTGGATTTTGCAATAAGTAATCGTAATAAATACTAAAGGATTTTTACTGAAACGCTTTGTGTTTTCAACAGTCTAATCCATATACCTAGACTGAAAGTGAAGAATCGAAAGGAATGAGACATCAGATCGGCTAGCTAGGCAAGCGTCACAGCAAAATCAAACACCAAGCAAAAAATACAGAATAGATTCTATTCACCGATTTCCAAGTAATATAAACAATATTCTTTTTGCAGAAGCAACCATTACAATCTAAAAATTTCATTATGATCAATGCAGTTGCGGTTATGAATGCGAAGCCGAATTACGTTCTGAGGCAATGTCCTCTATATAATTACCAAAGAACAGAAACTGTTCCCTCCATTCAACATCTTCCCACTCCTTACTGAATTGAATACCAAAACAATAATAGAAATTTGTAACTTTCTGCAAAAATGTAAGTTGAGCATATGAAGACCAATCTGCTAGTTCTCCAAAATGTGCTCAACCATAGTATCTATCTACTCCTTTCATCTGGGACCGTTGAAGGTTTTGTAAACTGATCCAAAAAAATCCGCCTATTGTTTTAGACGTAAAAAAAATTCAATTGTACAGATCAAATTGATGTCCAAAGACAATTATGATGGCGGCGATGATTTGTAATTTGGAGACAGTTCATGAACACATCCGAGATTTTTATACGAATTTTGTGTAAAATTTTATCGTGAGCGAAATGTAGGTGTTATAAACAACAAACAAACAAACTGTGACATAATTTATTAGTTGGTACACTAAAGAATATATTAATTCTGTTGGTACTGGTAATTTTGAAGTGGTGGACGACTTTTGGGAGGTACCAAAAGAATTAATATTATTTCGTATTTTTCAGTGCACCTACTAATAAGGTCTATCCTAGTTTTTATGAAAAGTTATTTCACCTTTTTGAGTGTCAACAGGAACATACATATTATATTAAAAATAATCTTTTTCAATAAATATGTACATTGATTTACAATTTTCCCTTTGGTCTTGAAGTTTTGGGAGAAAAAACATGTTAAATTCTAATAAAAGAAGAATCGTTAAAATCAGAGCACCTACGTTTACTATCAAAACATAAGTTCATTCATACAAAGAAAAGCAAACATACAATCGAATACCTACCTCCTTCGTTTTCGCAAGGTCTGCCAAAAAAAAAAACAAAAGTCGCCAAAAAGCCGATGTTGATTTTATCGAAGAGGAGGAGCCATAAATCGAATATATGTTTTTTTAATCAAATTATTTTCTGCACAATATAATTATCTTGTCTTTTCAGTTTTCAGTGCTCTTAAGAAATATAAATTAATGACAAGAAATTGTTAGAGAAAAAAAATATTTTTTAATTTTATTTACTGTTAAAGCACCAGATGTATTTTAAAATATTCCTATTTTTCTCTTGGAGAAAAAAGCTTTTCACATCGTGATCTACTAAACGATGACGACATATGGTACATTGAGAAGAATTCCATAAATTAGTATCATCAATAATTCACTCATTTTAGGAAAGCTTGTCTACTGAATATTCAAGAATGTAACTGTAATGTATAATAATATACTGCTATTAGTAGTGATACAACAAGTATGTTCATAGGTATGTAAAAAAAGTGGTTCACACTTTGTAATAATACAAGCAGTTTGCCTGTTTATATTTTGACCGACTTCATAAAAAACAGGCTTTTTATGTTTTTTTTGCAGCGCTTTTTTATGATTTTTACTTCCCTCAATAAGGGAAGTATTGTATTCATGTAAAAAATCGACCTCGAGATTTTTGCTGATATTTACGTTTTGGGGTTCCTAGATCACTAAAATCATGGTATCTCAAGTCCGTCGTTGTGTCTGTCTCTCTGTCTGTCTGTAGTCTGTTGGCGTTGTAGCTCAATAACGGCTTGACCTAGGAAAACGAATTTTGGTATGCATATTGAAGGACTAACGGCGAGCAATGTGAGGGTTTTCGTTAATCATATATACAGGGTGTCCAAAATATTAAGTGTCAATATAAGAACGGTAAAAGCGACGAGGTTGTTTCCATGAGCAAAAAGATGTAAGTTATTCAGGTCGATAAAGATACATTCTCGAAGCAGGGTGGTTTGTCGAGGAAAGTCAAAGGTAAAGGCTTTTACCATTTTTTTAAAATATAAATATTTTTTACAAAAAATTGGACCGACGTTATAGTTGATGCACTGAAAAGTATAAAATAATATTACTTCTATTGGTGATGGTACTTTTGAAGTTGTGCAGTTGCAGTTAGATTGATAGCTTTTGGCACCAACTTCACAAGTACCATCACCAATAGAAGTAATATTATTTTATACTTTTCAGTGCATCAACTATAACGTCGGTCCAATTTTTTGTAAAAAATATTTATTTCACACTTTTGAGTGTAACATTAGTCCCGAAAATCGTTGAACGTTCACTATACCATATCAATGAAGATAATACTTATCCTATTACCCACGTATATTCCTTGCTTGTAGTGGTTATTATTGAGATCTCAGAACATCGCGGCGGAAATACGCTTGAATATTTTAGTTGTTACCATTTAACACCGATTTAACTCGAAAACCGTAATTCTAAGGAAAAAATGTTCATTATAAATGTTGCTACAAATAATTATATCTTTCATGTAGTATCGAAAAATTTTCAATTTTCGAAAGAAATTGTCCTCTCCACATAGTAAAAATACATATTTAACATGCGTCTATCTCGAAAACCATAACACTTTTGAAAAAATGTTCAATTTAAACGTTTCCGGATATTGTCCTATCTTTAATTATACCAACTCAGATTTTCGATTTTCGAGAAAATTCGCCCCCACCACCCCTTCGGGGGCGGTTTTCGGAGGGAAGGAGATTTCGGATTTGCGTTTTTATGAATATGGGACCATTTCTCAATCCCCTTCTTTCAAATGAATCCAGAATCATCAAAATCGGAGATCGTCTACTATATAAAAGGCGCGCACGAACCAAAAAAAAAAAAAAAAAAAAAAAAAAAAAAAAAAAAAAAAAAAAAAAAAAAAAAGCAGACAGTCGAATTGTATACCTCCTCCGTTCGGGGTTCGTCGGTCAAAAATGAATGTTTCCGATCTACGCCGAATATTAGAAACACCATCTTTGTCTACGCTTCCATTCAGCCTATTTTATGGATCGACGAACCCGAAACGGAGGAGGTATACAATTCAACTGTCTGCTTTTTTTAGTTTATTCGCGCGTTGTATATCCAAAGGGTGTATTTAATCTTTGGTATATCTATAGTGAACCTACTCCGATTTTGATGATTTTTGATTCATTTGAAACGGAAGACTTGAGAAATGGTCCCATATTTGTAAAAATCTCATATCGAAATCTCCTTTTCTCCGAAAACCACCCCCAAAGGGGTGGAGGCTGCAAATTTTCTCGAAAATCGAAAATTCGAGTTACCAGAATTAAAGTTAGGCCAATATCCGGAAACGTTTAAATTGAATGTTATGTGGAAGGGGCGATTTCTTTCGAAAATTGAAAATCCCTTGGTACCACATGAAAGACAATAATATTTGTAGCAACATTTATGATGAACATTTTTTCCTTTGAGTTACGGTTTTCGAGTTAAGCGGTGGTAAAATGTTCAAATCTAAAATACTTATGCGTATTTCAGCAGCGATGTTCTGAGATCTCTACATAATAACAAGTACATACAAAGTACAAGCAAAGAATATACGTGAATAATAGGATATTAGTGGTATTAGTGAAGGTTCAACGATTATCTTGACCTATGTTACACTCAAAAGTGTGAAATAAATATTTTTTTATAAAAAATTGGACCGACGTTATTAGTTGGTGCACTGAAAAATACGAAATAATATTAATTCTATTGGTGCTGGTACTTGTAAAGTTGGTGCCAAAAGTTATCAAACTAACTGCAACTGCACAACTTCAAAAGTCACTACACCAATATAATTAATATTATTTCCTATTTTTCAGTGCACCAACTAATAACGTCGGTCCAATTTTTTGCAAAAAAAAAATGTTACCAATAAAGGTATTATTACGTGAATCAAAATGAATGTATTTACAGGCAACAAATATTATAAATTGTATCGTAGGAATTTTTAAGTTGATACCAAGAGTCGTCTATCTTATTGGAACAACTTCAGAATATCTATGATTTTCCCAATACATTTTATCTGTGAATGAATTTTGTTTGATTCACCCGATTTAATGCTCATACCAATAGAGTAAATATTATTTTGTAGTTTTCAGTGGATCCAATGAGGTCAGCCAATCAAAAAAAGTAACTTTCTTGTTTAATTTAACGGGAGTACCGGAGATATTTTGTTGATTCAATAAATTATAGAATTATTCAGCAGTTTTATTCCAAATCTTAAATATTTTGGTAGAGATTCGTAATCAGTTGTTTATCATACTGATTTATAAATATATTTATTTATAAACTACTGTTTTATTTTTGTTTAACACACATTATATTGATGCATACCATTTAAGGAATATTCATGTATTTTCTGATTTCTGAACTCGTGAAATAAAAACAAAAAAAATAAAGATAATTTATTTTTGCCTTGTAATGTATAGTTTCCAAATATAAAAGAACTAGCTGTTTTACCCTTCTATGAGACCTACTCGCACGTAGAACCAGTCCAAACATCAACTCAGATCAATCCACAGATATGCACCAAGAGAGAACAGCATGATAATTTTTCCGGTATGGAATCCTCCACCTTTAAATTCCAGTCGCACTAACAGACTCACAAAACAGTGCAGTGACACACTACAAATATATACCGAAAAATCCACGAAAATTGAGCCAAAGAGCTCAGAGATACTTCTTTGGAAATTACAGATATGGAACCCTCAACCTAGGAGGCCCAGACACACATAAAATATAGCCTATGTCGCCCGCGCAAATATAATAAATTCAATAAAAAAATTATCGAAATCGAATAAGTAGTTCTCAAGATTTTTGTGGTCATACGAAAAGTCGTATAGATGGTAAAGGTTTGATTTACAAAACGTTTGACGGATATCGAACGGAAAGCTGAAGTGATACAACTAATAAAGTCGGTCCAATTTTTTGAAAAAAATATTATTTCACATTTTTGAGTGTAACATTAGTCATGAAAATTGTTGAACTATCACTAATACCCAAAAAGATAAAGGCTTAGCTTGTACTTGTTATTTATTATACAAAGATCTCAAAACATCGCGGCGCAAATATACATACTTCAGACTTTACTGCTGTAACTCGAAAACCGTAACTCAATTAAAATGATGCTACATATAATCTTTTCTTTAATTTGGTCGTCTCATATTTTCAATTTTCGAAAAAAAATGCTCTTCCACATAGCGGAAATACGCATATCACATATTTCACACTTTAGTGTTGCAAAACTCGGAAATCGTAACTCTTTTGAAAATATGTTCAATATAAACGTTTCCGGATAGGGACCCCTTTCTAATTTTCAAATCTCAAATTATCGATTTTCGGAAAATTTGCCCCTTCCACATATTTCAGACTGTAAAGCGGAAACCTACGTTTATTTTTTTAAATGTCCAATTTAAACATTTCCGGATATGGAATTTTCATCAATTCTGCCATCTCGGATTTTCCGTCCCCTTTGGGGGCAGTTTTTGGAGGGAAAGAGATTTTGGATTTGATCTTTCTCAATTTGGGACATTTCTCAATTCTCCTCTTTCAAATGAAATAAAAATCGTCTAAATCGGAGTAAGTTTACTATGCAAAAACATAAAAAAGCAAACATACAACCGAATTGTATATCTTCTACTTTTTTTGAAGTCGATCAAAAATAGATTGACATCAAATTGCTTATTTAATATATCTAAGTTTTCTTTAACATTAGATCAGCGTCTTCATTATTGTTGAGAGTTCGGTAAATTCGATAAAAAAAGAGAGAACTGTTTTAAGATCACGCTGGTCTATGATCGTCCTTCGGTCACTGTCTATTTTCTAAAAAAAACTGAGCAAAAACGTAAATAACCGATTCTGCCACTAAAAGACGGAGCTTATTATCACTAGGTAATTCAAGTATCGTTTTCTTTTTACTTTCAAATAAACGATAGAAATCCAAAGTACGGGAACCTCTCCACGCGAGCGTTGCTCGTACTTGATCTAATGTGTTCATCATTATTATTAAAATGGTTGAAATATCTGACAGCAAGATGTGTAGTGATTTTGATATGAAGAAATGTATAACAAATAAACCAATGAGCATTTTGACTATGATGAAATATTATCTAGTTAGCTTGTGTTTCTAAATTATTTACAGTGTCTTGTATTATTTTCTATGCGTCTTCTTAAATTCGATCCAGACAACTGGCAAGGACGTTGTGACAAGTTATGTTTCAGTCAATATAAATGCAATTGCAGATGATTCAAGTAAAGACACCCTCCCCATTTCAAATGACTACTGCGAATGATCTTTTTTTGGATCACTCGATATAGTCACTCATCACAACGTGTCCTTCTCCCCAAATGTGGAGGGGGTATTTTTTTACGAAAATTGAAAATTTCGACTGGCAGCATTGAAGATAAGACCCTTTCCAGAAACGACTAAATAGGACTAGGCAAATGCAAGTCTAATGCTGCTATATTATGAAATCATTGAATATAAGTAAACATTCAACGATGATAATCCCTAATAATAATCCCTACAAAAAGTTAAATATTAGATAGGGCACTGAAAAGTACAAAATAATATCAATTCTATTAGTATCATCTCCCTAGACTGGGCAGTCACTGCACAACTTCAAAATCACCAGTGTTCAAGTACTTTTCTTTCTACTATTTGATTAAGTAGATGCTAGTTTTTGTAAGGAAATGTTTATTCCTGATTTCTCCGAAATTTAGAAACAAAACGGTATATGTAAGAAAAAGTTGAAAGGGTTAGTGACCGTCCGTCCATCTGCGCGTAATCCAACGGCAATAACAACACAAACAGCAACGGATGAACTGGCCTATAGCAGGTAGTAGAGGTATGACATATGGCAACCGTAAGGTCTTCTTCAGCTGGACCTGCTGCTGGCTCATTCTCCTCGGACGGTGTGTGGTTGGTCAATGATGATGACGATATGGCGCAATCGTGGCTTAACAGTAATAATTAGTGGACTTCTTCTGCATGTTCGGCTTCTTGCTATCGCACCACAGCAATGTACTCGAGGTCTCTCGTAATTGACGGGACTCTTTAATTTTTTTTGTTGATATCTCATCGAATACTTACTTACTTTTTCGCATGGAATATACCTATTTAGTTATTTAGATCATTACTACAAGGCGAGTTGGTAAATGGTGATGCCACTTTTTAAATTTGTCTCAGAATCAAATTGGATGATTTTGGGACCATAATGTTTCGAAGTGATTAAGAGCAATTGTATGATTAAATTCATTATGGTTGGGATATTATTGGAATGGCAGCTAAAATTCCAATGTTATTAAAATCCGTTTCGTTTTGTATGGAAGAGTGGGACAAGTTTGATCATTGCTTTTAGCTAAAAGAGTAATTTTTAATTGTATTCAAATAATTTAACTATTCAATTTTCAAGATCAGATACTAAAAGCTATTTTTATTTTTAGATATTTGAACTTGGATGAAAACATAATTTTTCAATAGAATTTCAAATTGTTGTTGTAGCTCAAAGAGCAGCTACAAATTAGTTTTATTGGCGGATAGTGAGACAAAATCAAAAATACGAGATGAATAAAGTGATGGTCCAGTGCTTATAAGTTTGAACATTACTTAGGTTCTTCTGTCAAAGATTAGGTATAGGTACCTACCTCTATAATTATTGGAAATAATTTGTTGAATTTTATTTATCAGTTTCAAATAAGAATTATGAAGAAAGTGCGATGGCCAAGACCTATCGATAGCCATAAACGGAAGGACAACGTACATTTCCTTTATTTAATTTAATGTGTTTTATGCTTAAATAGGTCGAATTTCCAATCCAGCATCTCATTTCCTGAAAAAAGCCCCCGAAAGGGGCAGCAAGGACATTTATTTTGTATCTAGCAACCTTTAGAGTGGATTTTTTTTGAAAAATATTACAGTTGCAGAGTTACAGCAATTGTAGTCTGGAATATGTGTGTCTCCGGAATGCGGAGGGGGCATTTTTTTCGAAAATCGAAAATTTGACTCGGCCAAATTAATGAAGAGACCATATGCAACAAAATTTGAATTTGACATTTTTTTAAATAATGTATGGTTTCTGAGTTACAGCAGTGGTAAAGTCCGAAATATGTGTATTTCCGCGATAAGCAAAGAATATACATGAGTAATAGGATAGGTATTATCTTCTTTGGTAGAAGTGAACGGTCAACGATTTTGCTGACTAATGATAAATAAAAATTTTCTACAAAAACTTGGACCGAATTTATAAGACTTTTTAAATTATTCTAAAGTTGGTCCTATTATTTGTAAAAAGTATTTATATCTTAATATATATTATTACCTTCATTAGGAGATAAATTGTTTTGTTTCGAAGAATACCACATACATTTTAGATTTCCGTGTGACTGGAAGACGTAAATTCAATTTAAATTATTATTTCAGGTCTTTGTTTAATCGTGTCAACTTTGACATAATACCTCTACAGAATCATAAAAATGATATACATATAAGTAGCCAACGTATAGATTTTTCCTTTAGCACAAATATCATCAGAGTCGAATTATTTGTTAAATAATTTTTACTTTACTAACTCTCCCAGTAGCAGTGGGTAACACAGCCTAACAGCTGCTCTCCGAAGATGCCTCAATTTATATTCATCTATATAGTGAATACAGTCAAATTCCTCTGAAAGATATTACACTCTGATAAAAAAGAGACATGATTAATTTGAATGATAATATTGGGAAGAGATGCTTTCAAAAATACGTGAAATGCTAATCCGCATAACTGGATTTCTGATTTCCGTGACTGCGACCATATGGGAGATCGAAAATTTGGTCAGTGAATCTACATATTTCCGAGATTTACTTTTTTAATCATGTTAAAAGATGGATGGTCTTGTGCAACACTGATGAGGATATTGGGATTCATATTTATTATTCTCACGGTAATCATTTGATGTTTAGATTACGTTTAAATGTTATTGTAGTATGTAGGTATCTATCTAGAAAATGTTTGTACCTATGACATGAAAAATTTCTTATTTAAAAACCTATAAATATTAGTGGGGAAATGACGACAACAAATATTACAGGAAAAAAATATAGTTTTGATATAGAAAATAGAATAATGAGTAAAAACCATTGCTATAATGTTTATATAAAGATTTTATAATATATATAGAACATAAGCAATAGTGCAATACCTAGAAGGTGCATATATTCTCCCCCTGAAAACTTATTTTGAAGAAACGCCAATTGATATAACCTGAAAGTAATAGAAAATATTAGAACATCCGATTCAAATGAGAAAATCAGACCTTTTCAAACAGTACTGTCGTATGCCGAATGCTCCAACAAGGATGTGCTATTTTTATAAATTATGTTATACCGTGGTGGGGGAAATCCTCCTCATGGACATGGAAGGATACAATAGATTTAAAATTAATAATACTTGGAATACCTCAAAAATACAGAGTCGGGAAATGTAGACATAGCTAACAGGTGCAGGTGTCGTGGAGGAAAGTGTTTCAAGATATTAATCCATAATATTATATAACGTATTCTTCTGACACTAGGCAAATGAAATCTTTTCAGATTTCTATTTTCACAATCAGGAGCACAACACGATCAGGACCATATTGTATTTTATTGAATAAAATTGGTGAGACTGAGAACGCTTTAGAATGTTTGATTGCAAGGCTATCAGTGACAACTGACAACAACACAGCGCCTACTATTCTTCTTCTTATAAATTTGTAGAGCTTCAAGTGATGGTGGAAAGGGGGTGTTACAGTCAATTTGTGAAAAGACGCCGTATATAAACCGCGTAGACCGTTTATATGTATACAGACTGCCCATATTAAACCGTTTATATAAAAAAATATTTATTTCGGCAATTGATTCCAATTTGGCCGCCGTTCGAAGAGTCAGTATGTTGTCGGAGCAAGTATTTAACTCCATAAGATTAATGGGACAAGTACATGTAACATTTTTTGAAAGTTTTAATTCTTCTATTAATTTATTGTATTTTTCAAGACTTAAACATCGAACTTTTTACCAAGATTACTTTTCCTTTTATAAAATTCTTCATGAAATCTGAAAAACCATCATCATTGATATATTTTAATATTTAAATATAATAAAAACAATCCTGTATAGCTCATTTTTTAATTTTAATTTAGAGGTGTTGTTTGAAAGAATACACTAAATAAATGATACGAATCTCCATTTGTATGTGTTAAAATAAATCACTTATAATTAATAAGATAATGTACTTAACTTTCAATTTTGTCTTCTTCCATTGTTAATCAACATATAATTATAATAAAAACTATAAAATCTCCTGGCGGTTAAGAACAATGAAGAAAATAAACTGACTAACTTTTTACGCGCGTTTTATATAGTGCCTAGCCATTTTATAATTTGTGCCTTATTTCATATATGGCGGAGCAGTTCAGGCAACATATATATATATATATATATAACGGCTAGACAGTATATATAATGCCCAATTTCATATACTGCCTGTAACATATATACATATAAGGAGTCCCATAATAAAATTTCGGCAGATTACCCATTCCTTCCACTTATTTATTCTAATAAACACTGCCGTACTTCCAAATATACAGGGTGTCCCGATAGTGCGATCTTGGTTGATATCTTGATAACGACTACTGATAGAAAAAAAATCAAATATAAAAGTTGTGAAGAACCATTAGCTGCATTATTTTCATTTATACAGGGTGTCTCAAAAATTTGTAAACAATCAAGTTTACGAGACGAATATATCCGTTGTTCGTTCCTTTTTGGAAAGATTGCTTGACGTTTCGCCCAAATCTCATTGGGCATGTTCATAACATTTTTTTCTCGATGTTGATTCTGATTGAAACAGTTTAACATAGGTACCTTCATACAAGTCAATTCATTGGGACATTTCAGAGTGCATCCCAATGAATTCACTTATGTGAAGGTATGTTTATAAATAAATATTGCTTAACTACAAACAAAAAATGAAAAAAAAAATACTTCCAGCATATCATGCTTCTTATTTTTTTTATAACACTAAAAATTATCCGCTCTGTTTAGTAACGTCTACCATCCATCGATTCTTTATTGTTTTCATATAGAGCTATATTTTGAAGGCTCCTATCTTTTCAGTTTTAGATGATACATACCTTCGACAATCAGTTGTTGTTTATTAGATGTTGGTGTTTCTATGGTATTATTTGGTATAACTATGTTAACTTGTTTTCTTTTTTGCATTCACAGACCATTGCTAGGTCTAAATTTTGTGACTTTATGCATTTAGTTTTTGAGACAATAAAAACCCTATCGTTAAGAACATCATTGACTGATTCACCGTTGACTCAATATTGTAATAACCTTCACCAGTTTTAGCCAGCTTAAAAACAGAATGCTAACATTGGGGCAGTTTAATTCGCCATTTCATCTGGAAATTTTAAATATAAAAGCAAAGATTGATAATAGACAAGAATTGATTTCCAAATATGACTAGTCAACACCTCTAAATCATGATTACTTATATCTGGTGTGTTTGGTAATCAATCTGATTAATAATTGTTATGGCAGTACATATTATGGAATATTTTGACAATGTTAAACGGACGTATTGTGCTTAATGACATGAAGGTGTCATACATGCTAAAAAAATGGGTTTGCGTCGGACCAGACGGTGGATGTTATACTTCTTTGGCTATTCGCACACAATTCTAATAAAATGCGCCTCCTAAAGTATGGTAATCTAGTTATGCAAGCATAGTGATGAAAACTACCGAAAACAATCTTGTAATCACACACAGACAGACAGGCAGCTGAAAACCAATCCCATAGGAGGTATTACCCTTACGTATTTGTGTACCAAGTTTGGTGGTAATCGGTTAAGTATTTTCCGAGTTATAGTGTTGACAGACAGACAGACAGGATGATCAAAACAATAACCACCTCAAAAAAAATCGGTAGTTAATAAGGAAATTTAATATATAATTTGATTATTAAAAATTTCTCTAAAAGCCAGAACGTACAAAAAAGTATACGAGAACATATAATCCATGGTCTATAAACTTAGACGATGCGTATAATCGACGAATTTTCTCACTTTTGGCGTGACGCGATTTCTCGACCAACACTCCATCCCAACGAGCCCAAAGAAGTATAACTTCAAAAATGACCAGATATCAACCTATGTTAAATTATCATCTTGATTATGTAACAATACAAAATCACATTAAACAAATACATATTCTGGTCCATGAAGTTGAGTTGACAAAATCGTTATTTTGGTACCGCACCTGAACCCTCATCACTACCTGCACAGCGATACTACTCTGTAATAAATTTATTATATATCCGGCAATGTTTCTCCGTTATTCTTCCTCATATTTTACGGAATATTATAAATTTTGACGGATCGGTATGCTCTCTATAACTTTATTTCTGGTATAGGGACACGAGTTTATTATTAGAAGACGTATGCAGGTGTTTCCAAAGGAATATTCATTCAGTACGTGATACTATTCACAATTATTAGGTACGTTACAACAGATTATTATTTATTTAAAATAAATGCGGTAAGTTATGATTTATGCTGAATGTAGAAAGTTGAAGTTGAGTGCAGCCGACATCCATCTTCGAGATCATCAACTTTACAAAGGGGAGGGGGAACTTTCATCGTTCAGTTCGTTCCAGATCTAGATCATACGCATTCACGAATATTACGTGATGTTAACGTATAAGTCATCAAAAAATTATTGTAATCGTCCAATTACTTTTTAATCAAGTGAAAGCATACACTTACGTTTTGAACCCTGAACAGTACATACCTATAACATTTTTATAAGAGTTTACTGTTAAGAAACTGATATGTTGCTTGTGTCAGATGGTATGGATTTTAGGTGATTTGTTTATGTACCCAAGTTATCGAATGTACGTTCGTGATTAGAGTTCGGGTTAGAGCTTCGCTGTATTGACTTCAGACTGGTTTCGTTGGATTCAAAATTATGTAGTTAGATTTCTGAACCGGCTGTCATTTGAAAGTTTTGGAGGCAAAAATGGCGGTCGAGAATGATCGTATATTCTAGTGCCTTGGAAAAGGAAACCTAAAAATATGTAATCAATTGGTTTTATGTCAGTTTTACTTCTAGATAGATATTTCCAAATGATTCAAATGAACTGAAACTATGGATTGAGGAACTATCCGAAAATTATCAATTCAATTCATTTCCACATGTTATTAAGGGGAGCAAAGTGAAGTTCAAAATATTTCTATGGACAATTACATACATACGTACTAGGATATTGATAATTTTTGATTTATTTGAAAGAGGAGACTTGAGAAATGGTCCAATATTCATAAAAACTCAAATCCGAAATCTCCTTCCTTCCGAAAACCGCCCGGAAGGTGGTGAAGACGGGAAATTTTCTCAAAATTCAAAAACTCGAATCAAACATAACAAAATACTCAGAAACGTTTAAATGGAACATTTTTTCAAAAGTATGGTATGGTTTTCAAGTTTCAATGATGTTAAAATTTTAAAGAAGCCAATTCTTTCGAAAATTGACAACCTGAGAATAGATACTTATTGACCAGAATGGTATAGGTGAAAGTTCAACGACTAATATAACACTCAAAACTGTTTAATAAATATTTTTTACAAAAAATCGGACCGACTTTATTAGTTGGTGCACTGAAAAATACAAAATAATATTAATTCTATTTGTGCTGGTACTTGTGAAGTTGGTGCCAAAAGCTTTCAATCTAACTGCAACTTCAAAAGTACGAGCACCAATAGAATTAATATTATTTTGTATTTTTCAGTGCACCAACTGATAACGTTGGTACAATTTTCTTGTAAAAAATATTTATACATGGATCACCCGATAGTAGGAATATCATAGGCATTGTGAAATAGCAGCAAGAGCAAAAATAAATTCATATAATTTTTTTTCATCATTTTTATAACGAAAATTATTTGGTGTAGCAAAAGTAAGACAAAAGAATCATTTTTTCTAGAATCAGAAACGATTCTAAATAACGTAAGGAATATTCATGCCATTATTTCAATTAAAATAAGATACAACTCGGCATATAAAAAATATTTCGCATTCCAAATGAGTTTTTTTCTCAGCAAAAAAAAATCGATAAATAATCATGCTTCAGGCGTCAGCGGTCTCACTTTTGCAGCAACTGCATAAAAGATGCCTTTACATTGTAAAAGTGAAAAAAGAAAAGATCCGGCTTCCGTATATCATTTTTGTTGTCAACTCATTCATGATGATAATATGCAGATAGAAAACCTGTTTCACGCTCTGACAGTTTTGTGCAGGAAATCCGCGATAATTATCATTGTAACGTCATTATTATTAGATACATGTCAGCATGGACCAGTGAAGATGATTTTTTATTTCATTCTTGTCGTCTCTTAGATAACTTATTGATTGCTTTGATCGTTGTCGCGTTCTACCTCTGTCATTCTGCGTTATTTCACTAACATCCATCATATTATGCTCAAGTGTATCAGTTAACAAGCACATCAACCATTTCGCGTTTTTGCTCGTCAATTGATTGATTCTAGTTTTGAGATAAATTGTAATAGGTAGTTGTAATAAATTTGATTTATATCTTAGATAAGAAGTGATAACCGGCTGTCCAATAACTGTTGCACTGTCATTAAAAATAGGCTTTCCTAAGCTTTGATTATTACTATGTTAAATTTCGATTTTTAATATTCTTTTCAATTATGTAGATACAAGTCTTTTGAAACAAACTTTAAAATTAGGTACAAGCACCAATAGAATTAATATTATTTCGTTCTTTTCAGTGGACCAACTAATAAAGTCAGTCGTCGTATTTTTTAGCTCCGAACGCGAACAGAGAGGTGTTCCAAGTTGAGGCATCGTTGCTCCCAAATGGAGTGTTCGATTTTGATTTTTTTTGGTTTCAAAAATGACTTGATCGGGATAGTCCTCTAGCTAGTATCGCTGGTACCTACCTATATATCTGTGTGTTTTTACGGAAGAGGTATACAATTCGACTGTCTGTTTGTATGTTTGCTTTTTTGTATGGATGTTCGCGTGCTTTGCATAGTAAACGTACTTCGATTTTGATGATTTTTAATTCATTTGAAAGAGGAAACTTGAAAAATGGTCTCGTATTCATAAAAACTCAAATCCGAAATCTCGTTCCCTCCGAAAATCGCTCCGAAAAGGGGTGGTGGGGGCCAATTTTCTCGAAAATCGAAAATTCGAGATTCCAGAATTAAAGATAGAACGATATCCGGAAACGTTTAAATTGAACACTTGTACAAAAGCGTTACGGCTTTCGAGTTACATTTATTATAAAATATCACATAGGTATGTGTATTTTTGCTGTGTGGAAGAGGCGATTTCTTTAGAAAACTGAAAATCTCTGGGTACCACATAAAAGACAATAATATTTGTAGCAACATTTATGATGAACATTTTTTTTTCAGAGTTACGATTTTCTAGTTAAGCGGTGGTAAAATGTTTAAATCTAAAATACTTGAGCGTATTTCCGCAGCGATGTTTTAAGATCACGATAATAATAACTACAAGTAAAGAATATACATGGGTAATAGGATAAGTACTATCTTCATTGGTATTAGTGAACGTGACTAATGTTACAAAAGTGTGAAATAAATATTTTTTACAAAAAATTCGACCGACGTTATCAGTTGATGCACTGAAAAGTATAAAATAATATTAATTCTATTGGGGCTGGTACTTGTGAAGTTGGTGCCAAAAGTTATCAATCTACCTGCAACTGCACAACTTCAAAAGTAACAGACCCAATAGAATTAATATTATTTTATACTTTTCAGTGCACTGATAAGGTCGGTCCAATTTTTTGTAAAAAATATTTGAATGACATCTTATAATCATTGATAAGAGGTTTTCTGCCAGTAATAACTACCTATTAATTACATTAGGTACATTCATTAACAAAAATAAATAAAAAAACTCCAGATAATTGTAAATCAGGTGCGCTACATCTTGATGGTAATAATCACACATTTAATGATGATTTAAAAATCTTACGTACCGAAAAAAGGATCAAAATTAGATTGTCTCAAGTCTTTAGAGATTAATACGACATTCGGATAATCGCCTCAATGACCAGATCGATGGTATGTCCAGCCTCTCACTTTATATACAATTGTTACCTAATAAGTTCATTAAGATCTATGTTAACCATCCTTATTATTTATATAGGCACGTATCCTCTTAGAATTTACAATTATATTACAATTTAAATATTGTGTATTTACCGTGTTATACTTTTTTTTATAAAATTTCAAAAGAATCTATTCTATACAAGTACAAATCTACAAACATAAATTTCACTTTTAATTATTACACTGAGAGTTCGAGGTTCCCACATATTTTTTTTATCAACATTATTACACAGTCTACATAATGGTATTTTAAAAAGCACCATAATGATAGACAAACAAAATGTTAGATAGACACAGCGAGTGAAACAATGTCAAAACGACAGCAATAATTCAAGATCCATCGGACGATAAAAGTTCATTGTCTCGGCAAATTTCAAAATCAACTAGTATATGGAAGAAAATCACCTTCACTCTCGGTAGGTATTACAATAACTTTTACATTTCAAATAAATTCTCTCATAGGTTCACACGCAACATTGTAATCCTCAACAACAATTACCATTCGTTCACATCATTCGACTTTATTGTCTAATTTTTTCCGCACTATTGTCCTTCTGTTATTTCATGGATATATATACATGTGTGTGTGTGCTTGTATATATGTTTGCGCATACGACTAATTAGAATAAATAGATAATGATAATAATTACACGAATCACAAGCTCTTACTTC
Organism: Crioceris asparagi; assembly: GCA_958507055.1. Classification (NCBI taxonomy): domain Eukaryota; kingdom Metazoa; phylum Arthropoda; class Insecta; order Coleoptera; family Chrysomelidae; genus Crioceris; species Crioceris asparagi. The sequence continues at coordinate 120,469,753 of OY293826.1, forward strand.
CCGTTATTCATAGTGCTCGTACACACTTCACTTTTCGATCAATCAGAGTTAGTTGAACGCTATTTACTATTAATTTTCTGCGCAAGCTTATCGTTGATTTTGACGTTTCACAATATGTGGGGCCAACTATATTTTTGATGCATATTGTTTTTTTTACCAAAAATAGGAGCGACTTTATTAGTTGGTTGCAATGAAAAATACAAAAAAAAAATAAAAAAAAATAAAGCAGACAGTCGAATTGTATACCTCCTCCGTTCGGGGTACGTCGGTCAAAAAAATTCTATTGGTACTGGTAATTTTGAAGTTGTGCAGTTAAAGTTAGATAGAAGATTTCGGTGTAAGTGTAAATGTTAATATTTAAATATTTTCGGTATAATCGTTGAAAGTTCAATCTAAAAACAGCAATAGTCTAGTTTAGCGGCTTTTGCAATAGGAGCCCTAAAAAATTAATTGTTTGCAAAAATAGATGCATAACTTTTAATAAAATTGAGGCAGAAGACGCTATTTTTAAAGATTAGTTAATAAAAAAAGGTAAAAATTGGGTTCTTGGAACTTGGAAGTACCTTTTCAATTCCAAATAGTACCTATATAATCATCTTTGCACTCTGTTACACTAACAGCCTTCAAAATTATCAAAAATATGCGTAAAAATAGTAAATATAAGTTCGCGAAAAAGTAATGTTGAATTGATGATCGACTTGTGCATTTTCAAATATTCGATAACGAAAGCATAAACCAAGTGGTCTGATTTTTAGTGTCTTAAATTTACTAAAAAATATTTTTTACAAATACTTGCTTTAGAGCAAAAATACAATATTACGGCAACTTTTGGTGATGTGGGTGACGAACTTTGTCTTCAGGCTTTCGAAAATATGAATTTAGTGATTGCTTTACTAGAAGATATTGTCTTTTTATTTTTTTCTAAAGCAATTATACTTGGAAATGGAATTCATAAAATAATCTAATACTGAGAAAGTTGTTTGTTCAATCTCACTTTTTCGCGAAATTATGTTTAGTATTTTTAGTAGTTTTAATTTTTTGCAAATTTTGAAGGATGTTACCGTTTAATAGAATGCAAGCCAAAAGCCACGAAACTAGAATTTTACCTCAAAAACTAAACCGTTGTTTTCTTGAACATTTACATTCACAACCTATATGATCTAAGTCTAAAAATGTTATCACAGGCTCACATTGGTTTTGACTTTATCTAGCTGAGCTTTTACGTGACAACATCCTATCCTTACGGTAGTGGTAGGATGTTGAAAAAGTTTGTCTTTTTTGACCGACGGATGAGTTATACAATTCGACTGTCAGCTTTAGTTTTTTTTTTGGTTCCTGCGCGCCTTTTATATTGTAAACGAGCTCCGATTTTAATGATCTTTCATTTGATTTGAAAGAGGAGGCTTGAGAAACGGTCCCATATTCATAAAAACACAAATCCGAAATCTCCTTCCCTCCGAAAACCGCCCCGGAAGGAGTGGAGGTGGCGAATTTTCTCGAAAATCTAAAATCTGAGTTGGTATAAAGATAGGACAATATCCGGAAATGTTTAAATTGAACATTTTTTTTTCAAAAAAGTTTTTCGAGTTAAATCGGTGTTAAAATGGTAACATATAAAATACTTAAGCGTATTTCCGCAGCGATGCTTGGAGATCTTAATAATAACAACTACAAGCAAAGAATATACGTTGGTAATAGGATAAGTACTATCTTCATTGATATGGTATAGTGAACATTCAACGATTTTCGGGACTAATGTTACACTCAAAAGTGTGAAATAAATATTTTGTACCAAAAATTGGACCGAAGTTATTAGTTGGTGTATTGAAAAATACAAAATAATATTAATTTTCTATTGGTGATGGTACTTGTGAAGTTGTTGCCAAAAGATATCAAACTAACTATAACTGCACAACTTCAAAAGTAACAGCACCAATAGAATTGATATTATTTTATACTTTTCAGTGCATCAACTAATAACGTCGGTCCAATTTTTTGTAAAAAAATTTTTATTTGTTTGAAAATTGCAATCTCAAGCCGATTTGTAGTTGGCAATGTACCTACCTTTTTATGCCAATTCGAGAAGCTCCATAATGTCTTAGACTTCCGGCAGTAATTATTGCAGAAAACAGAATTCTGATTAAGGGTTATAATGGAATCAATATGAACATTCCAGTTTCATCTTAAGTTGAGTTTTTTTATATTTTGTTGATGGCTACCAATTAAATTTTCTTAATATCTTGCTAGACTGTGAATGGCTGAAAATATTATGAAGGCCCTTTTTTGTATTGTCATCATTTACCATAGAATCACCTCAAATAACATATAACTTCTTGGTAAAGTAGATCAATAATTGTATTTTTTTTTTGTAGCTGGAGATGTTTGGAAGCTGTGGAACGTCATTGGCTCGATGGAGGTAACGAAACATGCTCGGGTAGTGATATGGCTTCTGCTACTACCTCATATTTTTGTTGTCCGTTCAGCTCGATTAGAACTAACAAACAATACACCACTAAAGATCACCAGAAACAACAATGGAGATATATTTTCACAAGAGACAGGTGAGTACTTATTTGTTGAAAGCTCTATGAGTTAGCTTCAAGTGTTCCATTACTAGGCTTATAATGTCTGAATAATGCTTTACAATATTTAACTGTTTGTTTAGTGTCAGAAGATCCGTATGGAGACATATATTGTTATGGCAATGAATTATTACGTTCTTACGATTATTATTTGCGGCTTGTTTACGATAACTGTATCGCCAAGATTTAACGTTTTTTTCTGGCAGACACCCCAAAATAAGACGAAAATGAAGAATACCAATGTGTGAGTTTTTGCCTCCTTTTGGAGTTATTGGCCCCTTTTTGTTCCAACATGCTCGCGGGATTGCGGGATGCTGGAGCAAAAGGGGTTTTGGGTGGGGAAAAAAGTATCTAAGTAAATAAATAAAGTAAATAAAAATTCCTAATTATCAGTAAAATCACTGTAGACACCGTTAGCACAGGACTAAACTTTACAATATACAGGGTGTGGCACCAAAAATGAAACAGATCAAATATCTTCACGACACATGTGTTGTCGAAAAAATAACAAAAACACGTCGATTTTTATTTCAAGGAGGACATCTTTCTATCATGACATAACCGTCAAACCTCCCTCCCCACCCCTTGGTCACTATCACCGATACAATTTAAATAGGGAAAGTACTAAGCGTGATACATCATTGAAAATGTATTTTTTTTTTCTCTTTTTTTTTGAATTGTTCAAATTAGCTTTCAAATAAAGTATCATAATTTGGAGTACAGAACAATTGTTTTTCCAGCAAAGGGGGCGCCAAAATAAAAAATTACGTCAAACAGTCACATGGCTGAAGTCCAAATGAAATTACCTTTTCAATGATGTGTCCCACTTAGTACTATCCCTATTTAAATTGTATCGGTGATAATGACCAAGGGCTGGGGAGAGAGGTATTGTCTCTGTTATTAGTGTCAAGAAGAAATTTCCAGAAAAAAGTTGTAAAGCTTTAAACTTATATGACCATAATTTATAGTGATACCTATACAGGGTGATTCAGATTTTATCTGGATTACTTAGGGAGTTGATAGAACTTTTAAAAATAATGTTAGTTCTCAATATAATTTTTTACCTAAAACCTCTTAGTTTCGGAAATACAGGGCATTGAATTTGCGTATTTCTTAAACATTTTTATTCATAACTTTTGACTTACTTTTCCGATTTATTTCAAATTTAACACAGAAATACTTCTTATGGTTTTGCATAAGCCTTAGACAAACTGCCCACTCTTTATTGAGTGGGTTTTTAGGGGCTAGCCCCAACTAAATGTTTCCAAAACTTTTATAAATAATAATTTTTAATTGTAATAACTATTTAGGTCTATACCTTGATTTATTTTAAAACTATTTTCATTCTTGTATTTTTTTTGGTATTCTGCTTTGTTCTTGAGATATTTTATAAAATTCGAGGCATGGCACTACCTAAATGCAAGCATTACGTTAATGACGTTAATTGTCATAATTATTGTCACCAGTGTTGTTATTATTATTATTAAAATCAAAATAACATTATTCTTTTGAAGTTTTGATTAACAAATTTAATAAGTTAAAAACTATTAATTAGGATTATTTCTTAATTGGTCGCAAGCATATCTTATTCGTTCAACCAATTCTTCACGATTATTAACGGGTGTACGATACACAAAAGCTTTTAGTTGACCCCAAAGAAAATAATCCAACTGATTTAAATCTGGTGACCCGTACCAGCAATATTATTATTTGGTTGATTGTTGGCTAGACGTTCAATCCAACGGCGCTCATAATTTGAATCTAACCACTGCTTCACTTGTTCTTTGCTTGTACTTGTAATTATTCAGTTAACCATTTTAATATATTTTTTAAAGATCTTGAAGGTGATTTGTTTGTACATGTCTGGCATTATGTTGTACAAACTGATATTTAATGTATTTTTATCAGAAGTAACAAGTCTATATTTTGGAGTTCTTATGTGGTTTTCTACACGTGTTGGATAGTTGTGTGATGCACTTTCCAGTGTGTTTTTTTGTTGGTGTATTACAAGGAGATTATAAATACAAGGGTGTCAGTATTTTGTACTTCTTAAAAAGAGGAGCGTAGTGTTCATTGAACTTAGCTCCAGCAAGAATTCTCATTGCCCTCTTTTGCATTCTGAATATATGTACAGAGTTGAAGGAGTTTCCCCCATAGGATTGTGCCGTAGGATATGTGAGAATGAAGTACCTGGTGATTTGGGCATCTTGATCTGGACTGTCCTTTATTTTTCTCAAAACGAATAGGCTGGAAGCTAGTTTTCTCTTAAGGGATAGTACATGATCCTTCCAGTCAAGTCTACTATCAATTGTAATGGCCAGTAGTTTCGCCGAGTGACGCGCTCCATTATTATCTTTATTTTGTTTTGTCTGTATTTAATTTTAAATAATTATTTGTAAACCAATTATGGGCATTATTTTCCAGTTCCTTAACGATATTACGCAGATCGTCGTCCCAATTTGAACCATAGGAAGTAAAACTGGCCATGTACTTTTATTTCAATAAAAAAAATCTTTGCACTGATTCACAAAAAGAAAAAATCACTAGATAAGAATGTGATAAGGACACACCCTTAACGTGTAACCAATCATACTGATACATCTTATGACTAGCCAGTTTTATCGATTAGAATCTACACCTACATATATAATATCGTCGACTACGGCTAACGTATAAATCCAGCATATCAAATAGAACAAAAAGATGACCGCATGTTTCGGAAAATTTATACTTGCACCCATATACATCTCTGATGTCTATGCTTTACGCCTATGTATCAATGGTACCGGTAGACCAACAACAAGGTGCATGTTATATAGTACCTATCTAACTAGTGGTACATAATCTTCGCGTACCAGAAGGTGCGATGTGTATAATAACCAGATAGTCACTTCCTGCTCGCCTATCAGGGGCAAACAAAGATTCCATCGAATTATTGTTGGAAGTTGAAGAGAAAAAGAATTCCCCTGCGATGGGAAAGAACTGGGAGGTAAATACGGTATAACCAATAGTTTGAAAGATATAATGGGAGAGCATACGAGGAAGATAAGGCTATATATATGGAACACTCAAACATGTGTTGTTGTTCACAAGTGGGAATCTTTGTATAAGATCTATAATAAGATTTCCATATTATTACTAATGTATATGATTACGAATTCCTGCCTGTTTTAAGAATATTTATTGATTCAAATTGCCGTTAAAATGCCGCTGAAATTGAATAATCTTTAATGATCGTCGATAATTCTATTTTTATAGGTATGAAATGCATAACCTTAGATGCTTGTAGCTGTTAATAAACTCGGTATTTTTGCCTTGAATAAGGAATTGCCGAAAGCTCGAAAATTATCAGAGTTTTGAATTTCATTGATATTTTGACTGCAACCCCAATCCACAAGTATTGTCCGTATGTGCATCCGAAATTCCCAAAGATAACAAACAGAACTTCTGAAACGAAATTACAATAGCGACTTAATGTGACTCAGTCGGTTGAGCGTTGGACTTATCAGTTTGGCATCATGAGTTCGACTCCTACTCCTCTGACCGACATCCCAAAAGAAGGAGGTATATCGCCGGGTGATTCAATAAGGGTGACGAGGTAATGTATCTCAGGAACTAATAGTCGCAGAATTGGAAAAAACGCCTCAAATGCTAGAAAAAAGAAAACATAAATTGAAACTTTATTTGTTAGATCCTGTAGAACATAATATTATGATTTGTTAAAATATTTGTATTTTAAAACTTCTCGATAAATCTATTGGTTAGGGTTAGGGCTTTGAGAAGATCAAGATCAAGATCTCACTCAATTCAGAAACTGCTGCTTATAATTCGAAATATATTTATAATGAAGTTTTTTATCAATATAAAAGCTATAAATCTGAAGTAATGGCCGTCTCATTAATAATCGCTTTTCTGAGATAAGGACACTTTTATAAAATGACTCATAATATATTTCTTTATATTGAAGTCAATAATAAATTCTTATAAAATCTATAACCACTGTAGTTGTAGAGTATGATTAATATACGCAAGGATTGAGGTTCGATCGTAAAAAGTCTGTGTTGCTCACATAACATTTTGTTAACTAAATACTAAAAACTTACATATTTTTCATAACAGCAATAAATAACTTATTTTACTTAAAAAAAGATTCTGCCATCTGAGTTCTCACATGGGCCTGACAGGTCAATTTCGAATCTTGTAATCATATACCTGATGCAACGTAACAACTTGTTAAGGTGATTTCCACTATGCAAATTATATGTACTTCCGATAATCAGAAAGCAGTAAATAAAAATAATTGCATAATAAATGGCGTACCTAAAAAACGAAGAGAAAATATATTATCATTGAGTTGTTGAGTATGAGGCAATGAAAAAAAAGATAGTCTGTGCATAAAAACAAGTTGGCTACCACCAAAAATTATCGAAATAAGTATAGTGTAACAGTTATGTTGGCTGCAAGTTATTGGGTGAGAGGATGGAGATTGTTTCTTCTTTGAATCATTACGCATAAGTGATGCACCAGGAAGGCTGACTGGGATTGGGTAGAATTCGCTATCAAGTTCTTAAGTAAGGACATTAAACCGATCATTGAGCCTCAGCAGTAACTACATATTATCAAATTCCAATTCTAATCAATTATTTCTCAAAATAAAATAAAATAATGATCATAATAATAATTTCATTTTAACACTTGGCTACTTATTTCAAGAAAATAGTATATTCATATATTAGTTAGATCTTACAAATACTGAAATATCTTCTTAATATAGGTGATGTTTTTTATTTCATCAAGAAATTAATTAAATATTTGTATCCCTTCATAAAACAGATTTCTTTGCATAGAGGTTTTTGTAACATATTGAATATTATTATAATTCAGTTTTGATCGAATATTGTAATAAAAATAATCCTCTTTTCTAAAAACTCATTCAAACATGTTGGCATTTGCCCATGTTCTATATTATATATTTACACTAAATTCGACATCTGCAGCATCTGTCGAACAGGAAGCCAGTTCACTAATCAAATATAGTTTTTAAATAAACCACAAAAAACAAAAATTCTTCAGTCTGTTTTTTAGCGTATAACCAAAGTTAAGAAACTTAATTTTTGGATAACTATGATGCATTCAGCTTCAACCTATGCATATAAAGCCAACTATATAATAAAATTAGTTATTCATTCATAAAAATATTAACATCCCCAAAAATTTTACGACACACATAATATCGTATCATCCGTACATAAATGTACAAATGACCTTTTCTGGACGGTATATATATGACATCAACGTGAATAAGGAACAATAATAGCTCCAGGACTCCCAATTTGCTAACAACTCTGTTTGAAATATTATTGTCTATTTTAGTTTTATAATACCTCTTACACAAATAGTCTTGTATCCATCTCAAAGCACTACCATTAACGCCATACGATTTTAGCTTTTCCAAAAGAATGTCACTGGGAATTACTTTTCCTTTATTTATATCACCACTTCTCCATCATTTAGCTCACACGTATTGAAGCGCTGACTCACAGGAGTGAATGCTTCTAAACCCTAATATTCCACAAACAATAACTTAGTTTCCCAACTGCTGACAGACAATTATTACAATAATTTTATCTACCACAAAAATTAAGTTAATAGCCCTGGAATCATCGGTTTGGATATCTTAGGTACGATAGAGATCATGGTGCCAGTTTTCAGTTCACTAGGATTTTTTCCAGTAGTAAGAGAAGTGAGAAGTTTCAATTAGATATAAAAGAGCATAACCTATTATATAGAACAAGCCGCTCACAAATTTTTGAACGACGAACCCAAACGATGAAGGTATACAATTCGACTGTCTGATTTTTGTTTTGGTTCGTGCATGCATTGTATATAATAAACGTACTCTAATTTTGATGATTTTTGATTTGAAAGAGGAGACTTGAGAAATGGCCCCTTATTCGTAAAAACTCAAAACCGAAATGTCCCTCCCCCCTAAAAACGCCTCAAAGGGGGTTGGAGGGGGATTTTTCTCGAAAATCGGAAACCTGAGACGCCAGAATTAACGATAGGACAATAACCGGAATCTTTTAAATTCAACATTTTTTCAAAAGAGCTACGTATTTCGAGTTTCGGCGATGTTAAAATTTGAAATAAGTATGTGTATTTTCGCCATGTGGAGGAGGCAATTTCTTTCGAAAATTTAAAATCTTAGAATTGCAAATTAAAGATCAGATTATTTGTAGCAACATTTGTACTGAAATTTTTTTCTTTATAGTTACGGTTTTCGATTTACAGCGGTGGTAAAATCTAAAATACTTATACGTATTTCCGCCGCGAAGTTTTGAGATCTCTAAATAATAACAAGTACAAGCAACGAATATACGTTGTTAATAGGATAAGTACTATCTTCTTTGGTATTAGTGGACGCTCAACGATTTTCGTGACTAATGTTACACTCAAAAGTGTGAAATAAATATTTTTTACAAAAAATTGGATCGACGTTATTAGTTGGTGCACTGAAAGATACAAAATAATATTAATCCTGTTGCTGCTGGTACTTGGGAAGTTGGTGCCAAAAGTTATCAATCTAACTGTAACTGCACAACTTCAAAAGTAGGTAACAGCACCAATAGAATTAATATTATTTTGTATTTTTCAGTGCACCAACTAATAACATCGGTCCTAACATTCTCCTATGTCGTGTATGGTAATATGCCACGACATCGCGACCTCCTTGATCAAATAACAGGGTTACTTGTATTGCCAATAGTGTATGAATTCATATAATATACCTACTTTCAGTAAATGAACTTAATATAAAATTACTTAGATTTTTTTTAAATTTTTGGAATTTTGAAACTTTTTGGTCTCTCTCAATAACTAAATTTGCTTTTATTATTTCACCTTTTTTCTGAATATACTCAAGATAAAATGAAAAATTATTATGCGATGAAAAGAATCAGTTTTTGTTTACACACACGTCTTCATAAAAACCATTTTTTGACCTTGAAACATAACAATAACTTTCTACTGGGAAATTATAAGGTCAACTTAGGAATTTTCTGGGAAATTTGAAGATATCAAAATATATAGGGTGCTTTTCTTTGATTTCATTTCACTAAACTTATTCAATCCATCCATCCATAAGTAGCACAGAAAAGCTGATGTTGGGAAAATTTTGAATGATTTTGTTTTTTTTTGCAGACCCAAAAGCACCATGCACAGAAGATACCTGCGTTGGTTTGAGCAGC